>JAGKQI010000094.1:0-1262881 GCA_018806915.1 Phytophthora colocasiae | reverse complement strand
ATTTGGAGAAGCGTCATCGATTCGGAGCGTCTGGCAACCATGTCCACTGTTAGTCAGTTATGCAGGCGCTCGAGCGCGAAGAGGTGACACTGTCATCGTCCGTTCAGCGACGGTGTCACAGCCAAGTCCATGGTCGAAGTTGGACTCGATAGCGTGGAACGCCGTTTGTCTGACCGGGATTCGAGGTACGATCATCGCACGGCGTGGCCGGAGCGCCACGAGCCATGGATTGATTGAGGTCGAAGACCAGGTGCTACGCACCAGTGGTTCGAGTCATGAACCCATCCGCTAGGAAGCAGAAGCGCGATCGAGCCGAGTCGGCTATGGCTAAGTCGTCCGAGTTGGTGACAGCGCCGAGCGGAGCGCATAGCGCTGGTTGACGCTCAAGCGCGCCAGCCACGCCCCCACGGCAGCCACGTCATGATCGCTGATGGGGCGGCCTCAGGCCGTATTCCGATTGGTCGTGACAGTCGATCGCCGAGTGTTCTGACACTGGACCGTTACGGTCAAGCGGGTTCGTGGTCGCACGATCATCGCAGAGCGTCACCGACACTGAGTGGCGTGGTACCCGTAGGTGTCGGCGTAGACCGAGTCAGTCACTGGGCCACGACACTGGCCGAAGGGCGGCACGTACTGCCGAGTGTCGGGCCAGGCGACGACGTCGTAAGTCTATGGGCGAGACGCCTGCGTCTGAGTCGTCCGTGACGTCAAGTGTCAACGCACGGGCTGGGCAGCTATACACTCTGGAGTGGACGGCAGCGCCTGGATGGACGAGCGTTGACAAGCTCCTTGAGCTAGAAGATGTCGTTCGCCGACTTTGGCGATGCCTGAAGGCTGGCGAACTCGCCGAGGTGGTCATCGTTCGACCTGAAGAGGAGTTAAACTCATCGTCCCTCGTTGACGAGTCCGTCTTGGCCGAGGTCAAGAAGGCGCTGAGCGCCAGGAGTGGATCGGAGATCCTCAAGAATCCCTCGGATCCCTTCTCCTTGCTGAAGGAATATGGAGACGTTGTCTCAAAGGAACCACCGAGTGGCCTGCCTCCTGACCGAGGCGTTCGTCACGAGATCGACTTAGTTCCCGGAACTAAATACTGCGTGACCCGGCAGTGGCCTCTTCCTAAAGAGCAATGCGACGTCATTGACGCCTTCTTCCGTGCTAAGCACGCGGCGGGTCTCGTGCGCGAGAGCAAGTCTCCGCACTCCGCGCCAACGTTCTGTGTCAGAAAGCCGAATGGCAAGTGGCGTATCGTTCACGCTTTTAACAAGCTCAACGCTGCCACGATTCCGGCGCAGACGCCGATTCTAGGAAGGATGTTCTTCAGAACAACATGGTGGGTTGCACCATGTACAGTGCGCTGACTTAGTCGATGGCTACTATCAGCTGCTCATGCGAGCCAGTGATATTCCGCTTACAGCGGTGAGCACCCTGAGCGGTATGCTCTGGGAGTGGCTCGTCATGCCCTGGGGCTGTCGAATGCGCCTGCAACGTTCAATCGTCTAGTGACGCAGTTGTTCAGGCCTACGGGCATTCGCACAGACGTACTTTGACGATGTGTTCGTCCACAGTCGTGCTGAGCACGGGAAGACTGATGTCGAGGTACACGTGGAACACGCAGTGCTCGAGTGCATGCGCACCAACAAGTTGTACGCCAACGCGGACAAGTGCGTCTTTGGCGCGGAAGAAATCCTTTCCTAGGGTGCTTCATTGGGAAGCATGGCCTTCGTGCTGATCCAGCAAAGTCAAGGCCATTGTGGACTGGCCGGTTCCCTTGAACCAGAAGGACTTGCGTAAGTGGCTGGGCTTGGCCAACTACTGCACGAGAACTACGCTGAGTTGGCTCGGCCACCGTCGGATCTCCTTAAGAAGGATGCCGAATGGGTATGGCGTGCTGAGCACGAGAGTGCGTTCACTGTATCAAGGATAGCCTGCTTCAGGCACCGATACTGGCGTTGCCAGACCCCGATCGTCCGTTCATCGTCGTCTGTGACGCCTCGGACTTTGCCATCGGCAGTGCTTTGCTACAAGCGGACGCCGACGGGCGCGAACGCGTCATTGCGTTTGAGTCTCGGCAGCTCAAGGCCGCTGAGAAGAACTATCCAGTTCATGACAAGGAGCTTGCGATGAAGTACGCTCGTCAAATTCAGGGTTCACCTGCTCGGCTCCAAGCCGTTTGTGATCTACACGGATCATGCGTCACTACGCACAGCAGCCTCACCTCTCCGCAGAGGATGGCCCGATGGCTCTCCTTCTTGCGGAGTATAACTTCGAGGTGAAGTAAGCCTGGCAAGGCAGAACGTCCTCGCTGACGCGTTATCACGTCGCCCGGACTATGAGTTTCTCACCTCGGTGACGTCGTCCGTGACGGACATGGTTCGAGCAGCGTACGCTCAGGACGACTCTTGTGTCGCGCTGCTTCAAGCTCTAGGGAGCGATGAGTTTAAGGACTCAAAGGTGACTCTGTCACGACGCCTAAAGGCGAGACTCCAACGCTATAGCCTGAAGGCGGTCTGCTATGACCCACCACGTGGTGGTTCCTCACGATGGGACCTGAAGTATCGTATCCTCACGACGACACGCCCACAAGCGGCCACCTCGGTCGCGAGAAGACCTACGGCTCGGTGAGCTCCATGTACTGGTGGCCGAAGATGTACAAGTGGGTCAGCACATATGTGCACACGTGCGAGACGTGTCAGCGGGTTAAACCTCGCCGCATGCGGCAGCGCCTTTGGCGAGCTTGCCTGTACCTCTGGGTGTTGGCAGTCCATGAGTATGGACTTCCTGCCGAAGGATACGGCAGGCAACACGGGCGTTGTGGTCTTCGTTGACCGTCTGAGCAAGATGGCTCAGATGGCTGTGCCGGACACCGTCGATGGCGCTGGTACAGCGACGATCTTTATCGATCGGGTCTTCCGCCAGCATGGGCTGCCAGAGACCATTGTCTCGGATCGAGACCCCGTTTCACGGGTCACTTCTGGACGTCCGTCTTCAAAGTGCTTGGCACTCGACTGGACATGTCCACGGCGGATCATCCGCAGACCGACGGTCAGACTGAACGCGTGAACCGCGTCCTGGAGGACATCCTCCGCAGCGTATGCGCTGAAACGCCGAAGCGTTGGAGCGCTATGCTCCTCTCGTTGAGTTCTCAATGAACAACGCGGTGCATGCCTCGACAGGCTTCACCCTGTTGTGAACAGCAAGGGGGCTGACATCAGCAAGCTCGGAGTCGAGCGACGGCACAGCCTCTCCCCACCGCCCAAGGCCACCGCGTGGCGGAGTGAGCGGGACGCGCGGATGCGCAAGGCCGTTCACGTAGAACGGGGTGAAGCCTGTCGAGGCATGCACCGCGTTGTTCATTGAGAACTCAACGAGAGGGAGCATAGCGCTCCAACGCTTCGGCGTTTCAGCGCATACGCTGCGGAGGATGTCCTCCAGGACGCGGTTCACGCGTTCAGTCTGACCGTCGGTCTGCGGATGATCCGCCGTGGACATGTCCAGTCGAGTGCCAAGCACTTTGAAGACGGACGTCCAGAAGTGACCCGTGAAACGGGGGTCTCGATCCGAGACAATAGTCTCTGGCAGCCCATGCTGGCGGAAGACCCGATCGATAAAGCATCGTCGCTGTACCAGCGCTATCGACGGTGTCCGGCACAGCCGCTAGGTGAGCCATCTTGCTCAGACGGTCAGCAAAGACCACAACGCCCGTGTTGCCTGCCGTATCCTTCGGCAGGCCAAACACGAAGTCCATACTCATGGACTGCCAACACCCAGAGGGTACAGGCAAGCTCGCCAAAGGCGCTGCCGCATGCGGCGAGGGTTTAACCCGCTGACACGTCTCGCACGTGTGCACATATGTGCTGACCCACTTGTACATCTTCGGCCACCAGTACATGGAGCTCACCGAGCCGTAGTAATCTTCTCGCGACCGAGGTGGCCGCTTGTGGGCGTGTCGTGGGCCTCATAGAGGATGCGATACTTCAGGTCCTCATCGTGAGGAACCACCACACGTGGTGGGTCATCCTGGCCCGTGCTGTAGTACAGCAGACCGCCTTCCAGGCTATAGCGTTGGAGTCTCGCCTTTAGGCGTCGTGACAAAGTCACATTTGAGTCCTTAAACTCATCGCTCCCTAGAGCTTGAAGCAGCGCGACACAAGAGTCGTCCTGAGCGTACGCTGCTCGAACCATGTCCGTCACGGACGACGTCACCGAGGTGACATGAGATAGCTCATAGTCCGGGCGACGTGATAACGCGTCAGCGAGGACGTTCTGCCTCGCCAGGCTTGTACTTCACCTCTGAAGTTATACTCCGCAAAGAAGGAGAGCCATCGGGCCATCCTTCTGCGAGAGGTGAGGCGACTGCGTCGCTGTGCGTAGTGACGCATGATCCGTGTAGATCACAAACGGCTTGAGCCGAGCAGGTGAACCCTGAATTTGACGAGAGCGTACTTCATCGCAAGTAGCTCCTTGTCATGAACTGGATAGTTCTTCCTCAGCAGCCTTGAGCTGCCGAGACTCAAACGCAATGACGCGTTCGCGCCCGTCGGCGTCCGTTTGTAGCAAAGCACTGCCGATGGCAAAGTCCGAGGCGTCACAGACGACGATGAACGGACGATCGGGGTCTGGCAACGCCAGTATCGGTGCCTGAAGCAGGCTATCCTGATACGAGTGAACGCACTCTCGTGCTTCAGCACGCCATACCCATTCGGCATCCTTCTTAAGGAGATCCGACAGTGGCCGAGCCAACTCAGCGTAGTTCTCGCTGTATTTGTGCAAGTAGTTGGCCAAGCCCAGCCACTTACGCAAGTCCTTCTGGTTCAAGGGAACCGGCCAGTCCACAATGGCCTTGACCTTTGCTGGATCAGCACGAAGGCCATGCTTCCCAATGAAGCACCCTAGAAAGGGATTTCTTCCGCGCCAAAGACGCACTTGTCCGCGTTGGCGTACAACTTGTTGGTGCGCATGCACTCGAGCACTGCTCTCACGTGTTCCACGTGCACCTCGACATCAGTCTTCCCGTGCTCAGCACGACTGTGGACGAACACATCGTCAAAGCACGTCTGTGCGAATGCCCGTAGGGGCCTGAACAACTGCGTCACTAGACGATTGAACGTTGCAGGCGCATTCGACAGCCCTTGGGGCATGACGAGCCACTCCCAGAGCATACCGCTCGGGGTGCTCACCGCTGTAAGCGGAATATCACCGGCTCGCATGAGCAGCTGATAGTAGCCATCGACTAAGTCGAGCGCACTGTACATGGTGCAACCCACCATGTTGTTCTGAAGAACATCCTTCCTAGGAATCGGCGTCTGCGCCGGAATCGTGGCAGCGTTGAGCTTGTTAAAAGCGTGAACGATACGCCACTTGCCATTCGGCTTTCTGACACAGAACGTTGGCGCGGAGTGCGGAGACTTGCTCTCGCGCACGAGACCCGCCGCGTGCTTAGCACGGAAGAAGGCGTCAATGACGTCGCATTGCTCTTTAGGAAGAGGCCACTGCCGGGTCACGCAGTATTTAGTTCCGGGAACTAAGTCGATCTCGTGACGAACGCCTCGGTCAGGAGGCAGGCCACTCGGTGGTTCCTTTGAGACAACGTCTCCATATTCCTTCAGCAAGGAGTAGAAGGGATCCGAGGGATTCTTTGAGGATCTCCGATCCACCCTGGCGCTCAGCGCCTCTCGACCTCGGCCAAGACGGACTCGTCTACGAGGGACGATGAGTTTAACTCCTCCTCAGGTCGAACGATGACCACCTCGGCGAGTTCGCCAGCCTTCAAGGCATCGCCAAAGTCGGCGAACGACATCTCTTCTAGCTCAAGGAGCTTGTCAACACTCGGCAGTCCGTCCAGCAGGACGCTGCCTTCGGCACTGCCGTCCACTCCATCAACCAGAGTGTATAGCTGCCCACAGCCCTCCCGTGCGTTGACACTTGACGTCACGGACGACTCAGACGCAGAGCGTCTCGCCCATAGGGCCTTACGACGTCGTCGCTCAGCCGACGAACGTCCACTCGACGGAGTACGTGCCGCCGCACAGGTTTATGGCCTTGCCCGGCCCAGTGTCAGTGACACTCAGCGACTGACTCGGTCTACCGCCGACGTCACTAGACGGAGTACGTGCCGCCGCACAGGTTTCGGCCCTTCAGGCCCAGTGTCAGTGACACTCTGCGATCCACTCGGTCGACGACCGATGCCGCTCAGCGGAGTACGTGCCGCTGCACAATCAATGACCGTAACAGGTCCAGTGTCAGAGACACTCAGCGATCGACTTGGTCCACGACCAGTATCACTCGACGGAGTACGTGCCGCCCCACAGTTCACGGCTGGTAAGGCCCGATGCCATCGGCATCCAGTGACGGTCCATGACCGGCGTCACTCGGCGGAGTACGTGCCGCCCCACAGGGGTTACGTGAGCTTTGCCCACACGTTGACTCACTGTCAACCAGCGCTACGCGCTCAACAGGACTGCGGTCCTCGCACTCGGCGCTGTCCACCAACTCGGACACACCGACTTCCAGCATCATAGCCGACTCGGCTCGATGCTCGCGCCAATAGCGCTTCTGCTTCCTAGCAGAGGTGGGTTCATGACTCGCCAAAGCTCCACTAGGAGAGAAGTGCGTAGCACCTAAGGTCTTCGACCTCCAATCAATCCATGGCTCGTGGCGCTCCAGCCACGCCATGCCAAGGATGAGGTCGTACCTCGAATCCAGGTCCAGGACCAAGCAGCGTTCCACGCTATCGAAGTCCAAGAACTTCAGCCGCAGGTCCATGGGGACCTTGGCCACCGTGACACGGACGCCCGTCGCTAGACGGACAGTGACGGTGTCACCTCTTCGCGCTCGAAGCGCCTCAGCATATTGCTGACTACCTCAACGGTGGAGCGTCTGGACATAGTTGCCAGACGCCCTGAATCGATCAACACGATCCACGGCTTCTCGAAGCCCTTCACGTCCACCTGGACGACCAGCAAGCCCTGCTTGCTCACACGTTCCGTGTTCAAGAGCACGGAGCTCTTCGGGGCTGAGCCCCAGTGCCTCTCACGCACTGCAAAACTCAGTTCTTCCCCAGTAGACCGCCCCGCGTCTACTGGGAGCCGTCGTTTCCCTGAGCAGAGCCCAAAGCGGGACCTGCGGCAGGGTTGCGGCCATTTTGGCCGGCGCGCTCTTTGCGCAGAGGGCAGTTGGGCCTCAGATGTGTGGAACTACTACACGTGTAGCACCGGCGGGTGCTCATACGCTGCACCGCAGCTCGTAGCTCGGCTACTTCATCTTCAGCATAGCTGAGGTCCATGGGCTCGGGTCCACCGGACCCTGTGCTGTTAGCACCGACCCTCGACAACTTAAAGTTGTGTTCGGCATTCAATGCCACGCTGACAGCGTCCTCGAAGGTGCGAGGATTCTGACGGAATGCCTCCGTTCTGGCCACGCCAGCTCGTAAACCTTCCATGAAGATGGTCACGGTGACCACCTCAGGTAGAGGGTCGGCAGCCATGCCGGCAATGAGCGTGCGCAGCTCTGGACATAGTCCACCAGGTCCTTCTTGCCCTGTCGGCAAGCAAGCGAAGCGTGACCGCACGCGATACGCCTGGTTAGGCGGAGCAAACACTTGCGTAAGCTTGACCTTAAGCTCACCCCAAGTGGGAAGGCCATTTCTACCGACGTCCCAGACGTCAAGGCCCATTCTCGTGCTCGCCCTTCGAGCTTAGAGATGGCGAACGCCACGCGTTGGCCTTCCAACTGGAGCATAGCGGTTCCTATGGCCATTTCGACCTCTCGGGTCCACAACAGGAGGTTCTCTCCTTCGTGCCCGTGAAAGGTCTTCACGCTGAGCGTGACGGGCTTAGCTCTCGGAGCGGGGTTAACTCCTTTTACATTCCGTTGGATGTGCTCAACGGGAGCGTTTTCGTACGAGGCAACTGCCTCAAGACGCGCGTTGACGGCCTCCGGCCCTTGGGACGCAAGGTGCGCCATACCTTCGGGGCCCAGCAAGGACGTAAGCTTGTTAAGCGTGTCCCGCTGACTCGGAGTCAAGTGAGCGTATGCTTCTGGCTCCATTCTCACAGAGAAATAGTCTTCAACTCAGGAGTTGGATTGACTACAAGTGTTACCAGATGCAGCGGGCTGCGTAGGTGTGCACGGCACAGAGGAAGTTTAGTTGGACTCGTAGAGTCCTGCTTGCAAGGCACTAGCCTTCGGTTCTATACACAGAACCAAGTAGTCCACTAAATACGGGACTCACAGAGTCAGTGTCCCTATAACAAAGGACTAACACTAACTATGTAAAATGCAAACTGATTTTTATTGACTTTATTGTCCTAATCCTAAATGTAACGGATTTAGTATCTAACATACTAAATCCTAATCAAAATGCAACGTGAGGCTCTGAGGCCATCTACGTATCTACTCGTGTGTGCCACACCATTATGTACCCACATAAATGTATCATGAGTGTCACACACTATTATGTACCCACATAAATGTATCCACGTGTGTCACGCACCAACGAGAAACATTCGTGTAACATCCCCGTTACAAGTAGCCACTGTAATGTTGTTGCAGGCTGCTTCTATCCGCTGATTGGCTACGAACTTGACATAAAACGGCTGTCTGTGGTTTGTAGTCGGATTCGGTATGGTCAAACAGACACCCTTGCGAAATTTCAGGCCCGCCAGGTCTGTAGTTGCTGCAGTATTACAATCTAATCGCTGATTGGTTATTGCGTGTATACACGCCCTTCTATGTCCATTATCATAGTGAACCATGTAGACATCGACATCTTACGAGTGGCTGTTTTTTTTTCGCGCGAATTTTGCACCAACTTGGCCCTCCTGAGCTTCTTCTGTCTGGCGAAGGAGTTCAAAACCCCAAACTAGTGATATCGAGGTGCCCAAAACTGTTAACTTTGGGTTGGGGGACCCCACGATACAGGTCAAAGGGGACCCCCGACAGAGGGGCAAAACCGGTTGAGGGGGACCCCCGGACCCCGCCGATACACGTGTATCGGCTGAAACATATATATAGGGTTGCGCCGGATCGTGGGGCCGGAGGACAAACTTTGAGACGAGACTGTGTGCGTTGTAGTTGGCGGTAGCGGGCAAGTCGCGGCGCAAATCGTATCTACGGATCAAGGCGCGTCGAGTGGTACCGGTCATGTATGTGCACAACCATTCCGCCCCGTCTATGTAAAGATGGCGTATACAATGCACGCGAACACGCACGTGGGAAGAAACAAACGACACACTTTTCCGCTTCTAGGATGTGCACCGACTATGTATATACGTATACCACCTGTTTGCAGCACGAAACCGAGCATGTATGCTGCGTGTATTCCGTGTCGTGCTTTCTATCCGTGAGTGTACTAGTAGCCACTGTAATGTTGTTGCAGGCTGCTTCTATCCGCTGATTGGCTACGAACTTGACATAAAACGGCTGTCTGTGGTTTGTAGTCGGATTAACAGACACCCTTGCGAAATTTCAGGCCCGCCAGGTCTGTAGTTTCTGCAGTATTACAATCTAATCGCTGATAGGTTATTGCGTGTATACACGCCCTTCTATGTCCATTCTCATAGTGAACCATGTAG
This sequence comes from Phytophthora colocasiae, assembly GCA_018806915.1. Classification (NCBI taxonomy): domain Eukaryota; phylum Oomycota; class Peronosporomycetes; order Peronosporales; family Peronosporaceae; genus Phytophthora; species Phytophthora colocasiae. Next base: position 1,253,309 of record JAGKQI010000094.1, on the reverse strand, counting down.
ACATCGATATCTTACGAGTGGCTGTTTTTTTTTTCGCGCGAATTTTGCACCAACTTGGCCCTCCTGAGCTTCTTCTGTCTGGCGAAGGAGTTCAAAACCCCAAACTAGTGATATCGAGGTGCCCAAAACTGTTAACTTTGGGTTGGGGGACCCCACGATACAGGGCAAAGGGGACCCCCGACAGAGGGGCAAAACCGGTTGAGGGGGACCCCCGGACCCCGCCGATACACGTGTATCGGCTGAAACATATATATAGGGTTGCGCCGGATCGTGGGGCCGGAGGACAAACTTTGAGACGAGACTGTGTGCGTTGTAGTTGGCGGTAGCGGGCAAGTCGCGGCGCAAATCGTATCTACGGATCAAGGCGCGTCGAGTGGTACCGGTGGCGGGTCATGTATGTGCACAACCATTCCGCCCCGTCTATGTAAAGATGGCGTATACAATGCACGCGAACACGCACGTGGGAGGAAACAAACGACACACTTTTCCGCTTCTAGGATGTGCACCGACTATGTATATACGTATACCACCTGTTTGCAGCACGAAACCGAGCATGTATGCTGCGTGTATTCCGTGTCGTGCTTTCTATCCGTGAGTGTACTAGTAGCCACTGTAATGTTGTTGCAGGCTGCTTCTATCCGCTGATTGGCTACGAACTTGACATAAAACGGCTGTCTGTGGTTTGTAGTCGGATTCGGTATGGTCAAACAGACACCCTTGCGAAATTTCAGGCCCGCCAGGTCTGTAGTTGCTGCAGTATTACAATCTAATCGCTGATTGGTTATTGCGTGTATACACGCCCTTCTATGTCCATTCTCATAGTGAACCATGTAGACATCGATATCTTACGAGTGGCTGTTTTTTTTTCGCGCGAATTTTGCACCAACTTGGCCCTCCTGAGCTTCTTCTGTCTGGCGAAGGAGTTCAAAACCCCAAACTAGTGATATCGAGGTGCCCAAAACTGTTAACTTTGGGTTGGGGGACCCCACGATACAGGGCAAAGGGGACCCTGACAGAGGGGCAAAACCGGCTGAGGGGGACCCCCTGACCCCGCCGATACACGTGTATCGGCTGAAACATATATATAGGGTTGCGCCGGATCGTGGGGCCGGAGGACAAACTTTGAGACGAGACTGTGTGCGTTGTAGTTGGCGGTAGCGGGCAAGTCGCGGCGCAAATCGTATCTACGGATCAAGGCGCGTCGAGTGGTACCGGTGGCGGGTCATGTATGTGCACAACCATTCCGCCCCGTCTATGTAAAGATGGCGTATACAATGCACGCGAACACGCACGTGGGAGGAAACAAACGACACACTTTTCCGCTTCTAGGATGTGCACCGACTATGTATATACGTATACCACCTGTTTGCAGCACGAAACCGAGCATGTATGCTGCGTGTATTCCGTGTCGTGCTTTCTATCCGTGAGTGTACTAGTAGCCACTGTAATGTTGTTGCAGGCTGCTTCTATCCGCTGATTGGCTACGAACTTGACATAAAACGGCTGTCTGTGGTTTGTAGTTGGATTCGGTATGGTCAAACAGACACCCTTGCGAAATTTCAGGCCCGCCAGGTCTGTAGTTGCTGCAGTATTACAATCTAATCGCTGATTGGTTATTGCGTGTATACACGCCCTTCTATGTCCATTCTCATAGTGAACCATGTAGACATCGATATCTTACGAGTGGCTGTTTTTTTTTTTCGCGCGAATTTTGCACCAACTTGGCCCTCCTGAGCTTCTTCTGTCTGGCGAAGGAGTTCAAAACCCCAAACTAGTGATATCGAGGTGCCCAAAACTGTTAACTTTGGGTTGGGGGACCCCACGATACAGGGCAAAGGGGACCCCCGACAGAGGGGCAAAACCGGTTGAGGGGGACCCCCGGACCCCGCCGATACACGTGTATCGGCTGAAACATATATATAGGGTTGCGCCGGATCGTGGGGCCGGAGGACAAACTTTGAGACGAGACTGTGTGCGTTGTAGTTGGCGGTAGCGGGCAAGTCGCGGCGCAAATCGTATCTACGGATCAAGGCGCGTCGAGTGGTACCGGTGGCGGGTCATGTATGTGCACAACCATTCCGCCCCGTCTATGTAAAGATGGCGTATACAATGCACGCGAACACGCACGTGGGAAGAAACAAACGACACACTTTTCCGCTTCTAGGATGTGCACCGACTATGTATATACGTATACCACCTGTTTGCAGCACGAAACCGAGCATGTATGCTGCGTGTATTCCGTGTCGTGCTTTCTATCCGTGAGTGTACTAGTAGCCACTGTAATGTTGTTGCAGGCTGCTTCTATCCGCTGATTGGCTACGAACTTGACATAAAACGGCTGTCTGTGGTTTGTAGTCGGATTCGGTATGGTCAAACAGACACCCTTGCGAAATTTCAGGCCCGCCAGGTCTGTAGTTGCTGCAGTATTACAATCTAATCGCTGATTGGTTATTGCGTGTATACACGCCCTTCTATGTCCATTCTCATAGTGAACCATGTAGACATCGACATCTTACGAGTGGCTGATTTTTTTCGCGCGAATTTTGCACCAACTTGGCCCTCCTGAGCTTCTTCTGTCTGGGCGAAGGAGTTCAAAACCCCAAACGAGGGATATCGAGGGGCCCAAAACTGTTAACTTTGGGTTGGGGGACCCCACGATACAGGGCAAAGGGGACCCCGACAGAGGGGCAAAACCGGTTGAGGGGGACTCTCGACCCCGCCGATACACGTGTATCGGCTGAAACATATATATAGGGTTGCGCCGGATCGTGGGGCCGGAGGACAAACTTTGAGACGAGACTGTGTGCGTTGTAGTTGGCGGTAGCGGGCAAGTCGCGGCGCAAATCGTATCTACGGATCAAGGCGCGTCGAGTGGTACCGGTGGCGGGTCATGTATGTGCACAACCATTCCGCCCCGTCTATGTAAAGATGGCGTATACAATGCACGCGAACACGCACGTGGAGGAAACAAACGACACACTTTTCCGCTTCTAGGATGTGCACCGACTATGTATATACGTATACCATCCTGTTTGCAGCACGAAACCGAGCATGTATGCTGCGTGTATTCCGTGTCGTGCTTTCTATCCGTGAGTGTACTAGTAGCCACTGTAATGTTGTTGCAGGCTGCTTCTATCCGCTGATTGGCTACGAACTTGACATAAAACGGCTGTCTGTGGTTTGTAGTCGGATTCGGTATGGTCAAACAGACACCCTTGCGAAATTTCAGGCCCGCCAGGTCTGTAGTTGCTGCAGTATTACAATCTAATCGCTGATTGGTTATTGCGTGTATACACGCCCTTCTATGTCCATTCTCATAGTGAACCATGTAGACATCGACATCTTACGAGTGGCTGTTTTGGTGCGCGCGAATTTTGCTCCCACTTGGCCCTCCTGAGCTTGTTCGGTCTGGCGAAGGAGTTCAAAACCCCAAACTAGTGATATCGAGGTGCCCAAAACTGTTAACTTTGGGTTGGGGACCCCACGATACAGGGCAAAGGGGACCCCGACAGAGGGGCAAACCGGTTGAGGGGGACCCCCGGACCCCGCCGATACACGTGTATCGGCTGAAACATATATATAGGGTTGCGCCGGATCGTGGGGCCGGAGGACAAACTTTGAGACGAGACTGTGTGCGTTGTAGTTGGCGGTAGCGGGCAAGTCGCGGCGCAAATCGTATCTACGGATCAAGGCGCGTCGAGTGGTACCGGTGGCGGGTCATGTATGTGCACAACCATTCCGCCCCGTCTATGTAAAGATGGCGTATACAATGCACGCGAACACGCACGTGGGAAGAAACAAACGACACACTTTTCCGCTTCTAGGATGTGCACCGACTATGTATATACGTATACCACCTGTTTGCAGCACGAAACCGAGCATGTATGCTGCGTGTATTCCGTGTCGTGCTTTCTATCCGTGAGTGTACTAGTAGCCACTGTAATGTTGTTGCAGGCTGCTTCTATCCGCTGATTGGCTACGAACTTGACATAAAACGGCTGTCTGTGGTTTGTAGTCGGATTCGGTATGGTCAAACAGACACCCTTGCGAAATTTCAGGCCCGCCAGGTCTGTAGTTGCTGCAGTATTACAATCTAATCGCTGATTGGTTATTGCGTGTATACACGCCCTTCTATGTCCATTCTCATAGTGAACCATGTAGACATCGATATCTTACGAGTGGCTGTTTTTTTTTCGCGCGAATTTTGCACCAACTTGGCCCTCCTGAGCTTCTTCTGTCTGGCGAAGGAGTTCAAAACCCCAAACTAGTGATATCGAGGTGCCCAAAACTGTTAACTTTGGGTTGGGGGACCCCACGATACAGGGCAAAGGGACCCCCGACAGAGGGGCAAAACCGGTTGAGGGGGACCCCCGGACCCCGCCGATACACGTGTATCGGCTGAAACATATATATAGGGTTGCGCCGGATCGTGGGGCCGGAGGACAAACTTTGAGACGAGACTGTGTGCGTTGTAGTTGGCGGTAGCGGGCAAGTCGCGGCGCAAATCGTATCTACGGATCAAGGCGCGTCGAGTGGTACCGGTGGCGGGTCATGTATGTGCACAACCATTCCGCCCCGTCTATGTAAAGATGGCGTATACAATGCACGCGAACACGCACGTGGGAGGAAACAAACGACACACTTTTCCGCTTCTAGGATGTGCACCGACTATGTATATACGTATACCACCTGTTTGCAGCACGAAACCGAGCATGTATGCTGCGTGTATTCCGTGTCGTGCTTTCTATCCGTGAGTGTACTAGTAGCCACTGTAATGTTGTTGCAGGCTGCTTCTATCCGCTGATTGGCTACGAACTTGACATAAAACGGCTGTCTGTGGTTTGTAGTCGGATTCGGTATGGTCAAACAGACACCCTTGCGAAATTTCAGGCCCGCCAGGTCTGTAGTTTCTGCAGTATTACAATCTAATCGCTGATTGGTTATTGCGTGTATACACGCCCTTCTATGTCCATTCTCATAGTGAACCATGTAGACATCGACATCTTACGAGTGGCTGTTTTTTTTCGCGCGAATTTTGCACCAACTTGGCTCCTCCTGAGCTTCTTCTGTCTGGCGAAGGAGTTCAAACCCCAAACTAGTGATATCGAGGTGCCCAAAACTGTTAACTTTGGGTTGGGGACCCCACGATACAGGGCAAAGGGGACCCCTGACAGAGGGGCAAAACCGGTTGAGGGGACCCCCGGACCCCGCCGATACACGTGTATCGGCTGAAACATATATATAGGGTTGCGCCGGATCGTGGGGCCGGAGGACAAACTTTGAGACGAGACTGTGTGCGTTGTAGTTGGCGGTAGCGGGCAAGTCGCGGCGCAAATCGTATCTACGGATCAAGGCGCGTCGAGTGGTACCGGTGGCGGGTCATGTATGTGCACAACCATTCCGCCCCGTCTATGTAAAGATGGCGTATACAATGCACGCGAACACGCACGTGGGAGGAAACAAACGACACACTTTTCCGCTTCTAGGATGTGCACCGACTATGTATATACGTATACCACCTGTTTGCAGCACGAAACCGAGCATGTATGCTGCGTGTATTCCGTGTCGTGCTTTCTATCCGTGAGTGTACTAGTAGCCACTGTAATGTTGTTGCAGGCTGCTTCTATCCGCTGATTGGCTACGAACTTGACAGTACAAAACGGCTGTCTGTGGTTTGTAGTCGGATTCGGTATGGTCAAACAGACACCCTTGCGAAATTTCAGGCCCGCCAGGTCTGTAGTTGCTGCAGTATTACAATCTAATCGCTGATTGGTTATTGCGTGTATACACGCCCTTCTATGTCCATTCTCATAGTGAACCATGTAGACATCGATATCTTACGAGTGGCTGTTTTTTTCGCGCGAATTTTGCACCAACTTGGCCCTCCTGAGCTTCTTCTGTCTGGCGAAGGAGTTCAAAACCCCAAACTAGTGATATCGAGGTGCCCAAAACTGTTAACTTTGGGTTGGGGACCCCACGATACAGGGCAAAGGGACCCCTGACAGAGGGGCAAAACCGGTTGAGGGGACCCCCGGACCCCGCCGATACACGTGTATCGGCTGAAACATATATATAGGGTTGCGCCGGATCGTGGGGCCGGAGGACAAACTTTGAGACGAGACTGTGTGCGTTGTAGTTGGCGGTAGCGGGCAAGTCGCGGCGCAAATCGTATCTACGGATCAAGGCGCGTCGAGTGGTACCGGTGGCGGGTCATGTATGTGCACAACCATTCCGCCCCGTCTATGTAAAGATGGCGTATACAATGCACGCGAACACGCACGTGGGAGGAAACAAACGACACACTTTTCCGCTTCTAGGATGTGCACCGACTATGTATATACGTATACCACCTGTTTGCAGCACGAAACCGAGCATGTATGCTGCGTGTATTCCGTGTCGTGCTTTCTATCCGTGAGTGTACTAGTAGCCACTGTAATGTTGTTGCAGGCTGCTTCTATCCGCTGATTGGCTACGAACTTGACATAAAACGGCTGTCTGTGGTTTGTAGTCGGATTCGGTATGGTCAAACAGACACCCTTGCGAAATTTCAGGCCCGCCAGGTCTGTAGTTGCTGCAGTATTACAATCTAATCGCTGATTGGTTATTGCGTGTATACACGCCCTTCTATGTCCATTCTCATAGTGAACCATGTAGACATCGATATCTTACGAGTGGCTGTTTTTTTTTTTTCGCGCGAATTTTGCACCAACTTGGCCCTCCTGAGCTTCTTCTGTCTGGCGAAGGAGTTCAAAACCCCAAACTAGTGATATCGAGGTGCCCAAAACTGTTAACTTTGGGTTGGGGGACCCCACGATACAGGGCAAAGGGGACCCCCGACAGAGGGGCAAAACCGGTTGAGGGGGATCTCGGACCCCGCCGATACACGTGTATCGGCTGAAACATATATATAGGGTTGCGCCGGATCGTGGGGCCGGAGGACAAACTTTGAGACGAGACTGTGTGCGTTGTAGTTGGCGGTAGCGGGCAAGTCGCGGCGCAAATCGTATCTACGGATCAAGGCGCGTCGAGTGGTACCGGTGGCGGGTCATGTATGTGCACAACCATTCCGCCCCGTCTATGTAAAGATGGCGTATACAATGCACGCGAACACGCACGTGGGAGGAAACAAACGACACACTTTTCCGCTTCTAGGATGTGCACCGACTATGTATATACGTATACCACCTGTTTGCAGCACGAAACCGAGCATGTATGCTGCGTGTATTCCGTGTCGTGCTTTCTATCCGTGAGTGTACTAGTAGCCACTGTAATGTTGTTGCAGGCTGCTTCTATCCGCTGATTGGCTACGAACTTGACATAAAACGGCTGTCTGTGGTTTGTAGTCGGATTCGGTATGGTCAAACAGACACCCTTGCGAAATTTCAGGCCCGCCAGGTCTGTAGTTGCTGCAGTATTACAATCTAATCGCTGATTGGTTATTGCGTGTATACACGCCCTTCTATGTCCATTCTCATAGTGAACCATGTAGACATCGATATCTTACGAGTGGCTGTTTTTTTCGCGCGAATTTTGCACCAACTTGGCCCTCCTGAGCTTCTTCTGTCTGGCGAAGGAGTTCAAAACCCCAAACTAGTGATATCGAGGTGCCCAAAACTGTTAACTTTGGGTTGGGGACCCCACGATACAGGGCAAGGGACCCCCGACAGAGGGCAAAACCGGTTGAGGGGACCCCGGACCCCGCCGATACACGTGTATCGGCTGAAACATATATATAGGGTTGCGCCGGATCGTGGGGCCGGAGGACAAACTTTGAGACGAGACTGTGTGCGTTGTAGTTGGCGGTAGCGGGCAAGTCGCGGCGCAAATCGTATCTACGGATCAAGGCGCGTCGAGTGGTACCGGTGGCGGGTCATGTATGTGCACAACCATTCCGCCCTGTCTATGTAAAGATGGCGTATACAATGCACGCGAACACGCACGTGGGAGGAAACAAACGACACACTTTTCCGCTTCTAGGATGTGCACCGACTATGTATATACGTATACCACCTGTTTGCAGCACGAAACCGGAGCATGTATGCTGCGTGTATTCCGTGTCGTGCTTTCTATCCGTGAGTGTACTAGTAGCCACTGTAATGTTGTTGCAGGCTGCTTCTATCCGCTGATTGGCTACGAACTTGACATAAAACGGCTGTCTGTGGTTTGTAGTCGGATTCGGTATGGTCAAACAGACACCCTTGCGAAATTTCAGGCCCGCCAGGTCTGTAGTTGCTGCAGTATTACAATCTAATCGCTGATTGGTTATTGCGTGTATACACGCCCTTCTATGTCCATTCTCATAGTGAACCATGTAGACATCGATATCTTACGAGTGGCTGTTTTTTTTCGCGCGAATTTTGCACCAACTTGGCCCTCCTGAGCTTCTTCTGTCTGGCGAAGGAGTTCAAAACTCAAACTAGTGATATCGAGGTGCCCAAAACTGTTAACTTTGGGTTGGGGGACCCCACGATACAGGGCAAAGGGGACCCCGACAGAGGGGCAAAACCGGTTGAGGGGGACCCCCGGACCCCGCCGATACACGTGTATCGGCTGAAACATATATATAGGGTTGCGCCGGATCGTGGGGCCGGAGGACAAACTTTGAGACGAGACTGTGTGCGTTGTAGTTGGCGGTAGCGGGCAAGTCGCGGCGCAAATCGTATCTACGGATCAAGGCGCGTCGAGTGGTACCGGTGGCGGGTCATGTATGTGCACAACCATTCCGCCCCGTCTATGTAAAGATGGCGTATACAATGCACGCGAACACGCACGTGGGAGGAAACAAACGACACACTTTTCCGCTTCTAGGATGTGCACCGACTATGTATATACGTATACCACCTGTTTGCAGCACGAAACCGAGCATGTATGCTGCGTGTATTCCGTGTCGTGCTTTCTATCCGTGAGTGTACTAGTAGCCACTGTAATGTTGTTGCAGGCTGCTTCTATCCGCTGATTGGCTACGAACTTGACATAAAACGGCTGTCTGTGGTTTGTAGTCGGATTCGGTATGGTCAAACAGACACCCTTGCGAAATTTCAGGCCCGCCAGGTCTGTAGTTGCTGCAGTATTACAATCTAATCGCTGATTGGTTATTGCGTGTATACACGCCCTTCTATGTCCATTCTCATAGTGAACGATGTAGACATCGATATCTTACGAGTGGCTGTTTTTTTTTTCGCGCGAATTTTGCACCAACTTGGCCCTCCTGAGCTTCTTCTGTCTGGCGAAGGAGTTCAAAACCCCAAACTAGTGATATCGAGGTGCCCAAAACTGTTAACTTTGGGTTGGGGGACCCCACGATACAGGGCAAATGGGACCCCCGACAGAGGGGCAAAATAGGTTGAGGGGTAACCCCTGACACCGCCGATACACGTGTATCGGCTGAAACATATATATAGGGTTGCGCCGGATCGTGGGGCCGGAGGACAAACTTTGAGACGAGACTGTGTGCGTTGTAGTTGGCGGTAGCGGGCAAGTCGCGGCGCAAATCGTATCTACGGATCAAGGCGCGTCGAGTGGTACCGGTGGCGGGTCATGTATGTGCACAACCATTCCGCCCCGTCTATGTAAAGATGGCGTATACAATGCACGCGAACACGCACGTGGGAGGAAACAAACGACACACTTTTTCCGCTTCTAGGATGTGCACCGACTATGTATATACGTATACCACCTGTTTGCAGCACGAAACCGAGCATGTATGCTGCGTGTATTCCGTGTCGTGCTTTCTATCCGTGAGTGTACTAGTAGCCACTGTAATGTTGTTGCAGGCTGCTTCTATCCGCTGATTGGCTACGAACTTGACATAAAACGGCTGTCTGTGGTTTGTAGTCGGATTCGGTATGGTCAAACAGACACCCTTGCGAAATTTCAGGCCCGCCAGGTCTGTAGTTGCTGCAGTATTACAATCTAATCGCTGATTGGTTATTGCGTGTATACACGCCCTTCTATGTCCATTCTCATAGTGAACCATGTAGACATCGATATCTTACGAGTGGCTGTTTTTTCGCGCGAATTTTGCACCAACTTGGCCCTCCTGAGCTTCTTCTGTCTGGCGAAGGAGTTCAAAACCCCAAACTAGTGATATCGAGGTGCCCAAAACTGTTAACTTTGGGTTGGGGGACCCCACGATACAGGGCAAAGGGGACCCCCGACAGAGGGGCAAAACCGGTTGAGGGGGACCCCCGGACCCCGCCGATACACGTGTATCGGCTGAAACATATATATAGGGTTGCGCCGGATCGTGGGGCCGGAGGACAAACTTTGAGACGAGACTGTGTGCGTTGTAGTTGGCGGTAGCGGGCAAGTCGCGGCGCAAATCGTATCTACGGATCAAGGCGCGTCGAGTGGTACCGGTGGCGGGTCATGTATGTGCACAACCATTCCGCCCCGTCTATGTAAAGATGGCGTATACAATGCACGCGAACACGCACGTGGGAGGAAACAAACGACACACTTTTCCGCTTCTAGGATGTGCACCGACTATGTATATACGTATACCACCTGTTTGCAGCACGAAACCGAGCATGTATGCTGCGTGTATTCCGTGTCGTGCTTTCTATCCGCGAGTGTACTAGTAGCCACTGTAATGTTGTTGCAGGCTGCTTCTATCCGCTGATTGGCTACGAACTTGACATAAAACGGCTGTCTGTGGTTTGTAGTCGGATTCGGTATGGTCAAACAGACACCCTTGCGAAATTTCAGGCCCGCCAGGTCTGTAGTTGCTGCAGTATTACAATCTAATCGCTGATTGGTTATTGCGTGTATACACGCCCTTCTATGTCCATTCTCATAGTGAACCATGTAGACATCGATATCTTACGAGTGGCTGTTTTTTTTTTCGCGCGAATTTTGCACCAACTTGGCCCTCCTGAGCTTCTTCTGTCTGGCGAAGGAGTTCAAAACCCCAAACTAGTGATATCGAGGTGCCCAAAACTGTTAACTTTGGGTTGGGGACCCCACGATACAGGGCAAAGGGACCCCCGACAGAGGGGCAAAACCGGTTGAGGGGGACCCCCGGACCCCGCCGATACACGTGTATCGGCTGAAACATATATATAGGGTTGCGCCGGATCGTGGGGCCGGAGGACAAACTTTGAGACGAGACTGTGTGCGTTGTAGTTGGCGGTAGCGGGCAAGTCGCGGCGCAAATCGTATCTACGGATCAAGGCGCGTCGAGTGGTACCGGTGGCGGGTCATGTATGTGCACAACCATTCCGCCCAGTCTATGTAAAGATGGCGTATACAATGCACGCGAACACGCACGTGGGAGGAAACAAACGACACACTTTTCCGCTTCTAGGATGTGCACCGACTATGTATATACGTATACCACCTGTTTGCAGCACGAAACCGAGCATGTATGCTGCGTGTATTCCGTGTCGTGCTTTCTATCCGCGAGTGTACTAGTAGCCACTGCAATGTTGTTGCAGGCTGCTTCTATCCGCTGATTGGCTACGAACTTGACATAAAACGGCTGTCTGTGGTTTGTAGTCGGATTCGGTATGGTCAAACAGACACCCTTGCGAAATTTCAGGCCCGCCAGGTCTGTAGTTGCTGCAGTATTACAATCTAATCGCTGATTGGTTATTGCGTGTATACACGCCCTTCTATGTCCATTCTCATAGTGAACCATGTAGACATCGATATCTTACGAGTGGCTGTTTTTTTTTTCGCGCGAATTTTGCACCAACTTGGCCCTCCTGAGCTTCTTCTGTCTGGCGAAGGAGTTCAAAACCCCAAACTAGTGATATCGAGGTGCCCAAAACTGTTAACTTTGGGTTGGGGACCCCACGATACAGGGCAAAGGGGACCCCGACAGAGGGGCAAAACCGGTTGAGGGGACCTCGGACCCCGCCGATACACGTGTATCGGCTGAAACATATATATAGGGTTGCGCCGGATCGTGGGGCCGGAGGACAAACTTTGAGACGAGACTGTGTGCGTTGTAGTTGGCGGTAGCGGGCAAGTCGCGGCGCAAATCGTATCTACGGATCAAGGCGCGTCGAGTGGTACCGGTGGCGGGTCATGTATGTGCACAACCATTCCGCCCCGTCTATGTAAAGATGGCGTATACAATGCACGCGAACACGCACGTGGGAGGAAACAAACGACACACTTTTCCGCTTCTAGGATGTGCACCGACTATGTATATACGTATACCACCTGTTTGCAGCACGAAACCGAGCATGTATGCTGCGTGTATTCCGTGTCGTGCTTTCTATCCGTGAGTGTACTAGTAGCCACTGTAATGTTGTTGCAGGCTGCTTCTATCCGCTGATTGGCTACGAACTTGACATAAAACGGCTGTCTGTGGTTTGTAGTCGGATTCGGTATGGTCAAACAGACACCCTTGCGAAATTTCAGGCCCGCCAGGTCTGTAGTTGCTGCAGTATTACAATCTAATCGCTGATTGGTTATTGCGTGTATACACGCCCTTCTATGTCCATTCTCATAGTGAACCATGTAGACATCGATATCTTACGAGTGGCTGTTTTTTTTCGCGCGAATTTTGCACCAACTTGGCCCTCCTGAGCTTCTTCTGTCTGGCGAAGGAGTTCAAAACCCCAAACTAGTGATATCGAGGTGCCCAAAACTGTTAACTTTGGGTTGGGGACCCCACGATACAGGGCAAAGGGGACCCTGACAGAGGGGCAAAACCGGCTGAGGGGACCCTCGACCCCGCCGATACACGTGTATCGGCTGAAACATATATATAGGGTTGCGCCGGATCGTGGGGCCGGAGGACAAACTTTGAGACGAGACTGTGTGCGTTGTAGTTGGCGGTAGCGGGCAAGTCGCGGCGCAAATCGTATCTACGGATCAAGGCGCGTCGAGTGGTACCGGTGGCGGGTCATGTATGTGCACAACCATTCCGCCCCGTCTATGTAAAGATGGCGTATACAATGCACGCGAACACGCACGTGGGAGGAAACAAACGACACACTTTTCCGCTTCTAGGATGTGCACCGACTATGTATATACGTATACCACCTGTTTGCAGCACGAAACCGAGCATGTATGCTGCGTGTATTCCGTGTCGTGCTTTCTATCCGTGAGTGTACTAGTAGCCACTGTAATGTTGTTGCAGGCTGCTTCTATCCGCTGATTGGCTACGAACTTGACATAAAACGGCTGTCTGTGGTTTGTAGTCGGATTAACAGACACCCTTGCGAAATTTCAGGCCCGCCAGGTCTGTAGTTGCTGCAGTATTACAATCTAATCGCTGATTGGTTATTGCGTGTATACACGCCCTTCTATGTCCATTCTCATAGTGAACCATGTAGACATCGATATCTTACGAGTGGCTGTTTTTTTTTTCGCGCGAATTTTGCACCAACTTGGCCCTCCTGAGCTTCTTCTGTCTGGCGAAGGAGTTCAAAACCCCAAACTAGTGATATCGAGGTGCCCAAAACTGTTAACTTTGGGTTGGGGGACCCCACGATACAGGGCAAAGGGGACCCTGACAGAGGGGCAAACCGGTTGAGGGGGACCCCCGGACCCCGCCGATACACGTGTATCGGCTGAAACATATATATAGGGTTGCGCCGGATCGTGGGGCCGGAGGACAAACTTTGAGACGAGACTGTGTGCGTTGTAGTTGGCGGTAGCGGGCAAGTCGCGGCGCAAATCGTATCTACGGATCAAGGCGCGTCGAGTGGTACCGGTGGCGGGTCATGTATGTGCACAACCATTCCGCCCCGTCTATGTAAAGATGGCGTATACAATGCACGCGAACACGCACGTGGGAAGAAACAAACGACACACTTTTCCGCTTCTAGGATGTGCACCGACTATGTATATACGTATACCACCTGTTTGCAGCACGAAACCGAGCATGTATGCTGCGTGTATTCCGTGTCGTGCTTTCTATCCGTGAGTGTACTAGTAGCCACTGTAATGTTGTTGCAGGCTGCTTCTATCCGCTGATTGGCTACGAACTTGACATAAAACGGCTGTCTGTGGTTTGTAGTCGGATTCGGTATGGTCAAACAGACACCCTTGCGAAATTTCAGGCCCGCCAGGTCTGTAGTTGCTGCAGTATTACAATCTAATCGCTGATTGGTTATTGCGTGTATACACGCCCTTCTATGTCCATTCTCATAGTGAACCATGTAGACATCGATATCTTACGAGTGGCTGTTTTTTTTTTCGCGCGAATTTTGCACCAACTTGGCCCTCCTGAGCTTCTTCTGTCTGGCGAAGGAGTTCAAAACCCCAAACTAGTGATATCGAGGTGCCCAAAACTGTTAACTTTGGGTTGGGGACCCCACGATACAGGGCAAAGGGGACCCTGACAGAGGGGCAAAACCGGTTGAGGGGGACTCGACCCCGCCGATACACGTGTATCGGCTGAAACATATATATAGGGTTGCGCCGGATCGTGGGGCCGGAGGACAAACTTTGAGACGAGACTGTGTGCGTTGTAGTTGGCGGTAGCGGGCAAGTCGCGGCGCAAATCGTATCTACGGATCAAGGCGCGTCGAGTGGTACCGGTGGCGGGTCATGTATGTGCACAACCATTCCGCCCCGTCTATGTAAAGATGGCGTATACAATGCACGCGAACACGCACGTGGGAGGAAACAAACGACACACTTTTCCGCTTCTAGGATGTGCACCGACTATGTATATACATATACCATCTGTTTGCAGCACGAAACCGAGCATGTATGCTGCGTGTATTCCGTGTCGTGCTTTCTATCCGTGAGTGTACTAGTAGCCACTGTAATGTTGTTGCAGGCTGCTTCTATCCGCTGATTGGCTACGAACTTGACATAAAACGGCTGTCTGTGGTTTGTAGTCGGATTAACAGACACCCTTGCGAAATTTCAGGCCCGCCAGGTCTGTAGTTGCTGCAGTATTACAATCTAATCGCTGATTGGTTATTGCGTGTATACACGCCCTTCTATGTCCATTCTCATAGTGAACCATGTAGACATCGATATCTTACGAGTGGCTGTTTTTTTTTCGCGCGAATTTTGCACCAACTTGGCCCTCCTGAGCTTCTTCTGTCTGGCGAAGGAGTTCAAAACCCCAAACTAGTGATATCGAGGTGCCCAAAACTGTTAACTTTGGGTTGGGGGACCCCACGATACAGGGCAAAGGGGACCCCCGACAGAGGGGCAAAACCGGTTGAGGGGGACCCCCGGACCCCGCCGATACACGTGTATCGGCTGAAACATATATATAGGGTTGCGCCGGATCGTGGGGCCGGAGGACAAACTTTGAGACGAGACTGTGTGCGTTGTAGTTGGCGGTAGCGGGCAAGTCGCGGCGCAAATCGTATCTACGGATCAAGGCGCGTCGAGTGGTACCGGTGGCGGGTCATGTATGTGCACAACCATTCCGCCCCGTCTATGTAAAGATGGCGTATACAATGCACGCGAACACGCACGTGGGAGGAAACAAACGACACACTTTTCCGCTTCTAGGATGTGCACCGACTATGTATATACGTATACCATCTGTTTGCAGCACGAAACCGAGCATGTATGCTGCGTGTATTCCGTGTCGTGCTTTCTATCCGTGAGTGTACTAGTAGCCACTGTAATGTTGTTGCAGGCTGCTTCTATCCGCTGATTGGCTACGAACTTGACATAAAACGGCTGTCTGTGGTTTGTAGTCGGATTCGGTATGGTCAAACAGACACCCTTGCGAAATTTCAGGCCCGCCAGGTCTGTAGTTGCTGCAGTATTACAATCTAATCGCTGATTGGTTATTGCGTGTATACACGCCCTTCTATGTCCATTCTCATAGTGAACGATGTAGACATCGACATCTTACGAGTGGCTGTTTTTTTTTCGCGCGAATTTTGCACCAACTTGGCCCTCCTGAGCTTCTTCTGTCTGGCGAAGGAGTTCAAAACCCCAAACTAGTGATATCGAGGTGCCCAAAACTGTTAACTTTGGGTTGGGGGACCCCACGATACAGGGCAAAGGGGACCCCCGACAGAGGGGCAAAACCGGTTGAGGGGGACCCCCGGACCCCGCCGATACACGTGTATCGGCTGAAACATATATATAGGGTTGCGCCGGATCGTGGGGCCGGAGGACAAACTTTGAGACGAGACTGTGTGCGTTGTAGTTGGCGGTAGCGGGCAAGTCGCGGCGCAAATCGTATCTACGGATCAAGGCGCGTCGAGTGGTACCGGTGGCGGGTCATGTATGTGCACAACCATTCCGCCCCGTCTATGTAAAGATGGCGTATACAATGCACGCGAACACGCACGTGGGAGGAAACAAACGACACACTTTTCCGCTTCTAGGATGTGCACCGACTATGTATATACGTATACCACCTGTTTGCAGCACGAAACCGAGCATGTATGCTGCGTGTATTCCGTGTCGTGCTTTCTATCCGTGAGTGTACTAGTAGCCACTGTAATGTTGTTGCAGGCTGCTTCTATCCGCTGATTGGCTACGAACTTGACATAAAACGGCTGTCTGTGGTTTGTAGTCGGATTCGGTATGGTCAAACAGACACCCTTGCGAAATTTCAGGCCCGCCAGGTCTGTAGTTGCTGCAGTATTACAATCTAATCGCTGATAGGTTATTGCGTGTATACACGCCCTTCTATGTCCATTCTCATAGTGAACCATGTAGACATCGACATCTTACGAGTGGCTGTTTGTTTTTCGCGCGAATTTTGCACCAACTTGGCCCTCCTGAGCTTCTTCTGTCTGGCGAAGGAGTTCAAAACCCCAAACTAGTGATATCGAGGTGCCCAAAACTGTTAACTTTGGGTTGGGGGACCCCACGATACAGGGCAAAGGGGACCCCCGACAGAGACCCCGCCGATACACGTGTATCGGCTGAAACATATATATAGGGTTGCGCCGGATCGTGGGGCCGGAGGACAAACTTTGAGACGAGACTGTGTGCGTTGTAGTTGGCGGTAGCGGGCAAGTCGCGGCGCAAATCGTATCTACGGATCAAGGCGCGTCGAGTGGTACCGGTGGCGGGTCATGTATGTGCACAACCATTCCGCCCCGTCTATGTAAAGATGGCGTATACAATGCACGCGAACACGCACGTGGGAGGAAACAAACGACACACTTTTCCGCTTCTAGGATGTGCACCGACTATGTATATACGTATACCACCTGTTTGCAGCACGAAACCGAGCATGTATGCTGCGTGTATTCCGTGTCGTGCTTTCTATCCGTGAGTGTACTAGTAGCCACTGTAATGTTGTTGCAGGCTGCTTCTATCCGCTGATTGGCTACGAACTTGACATAAAACGGCTGTCTGTGGTTTGTAGTCGGATTCGGTATGGTCAAACAGACACCCTTGCGAAATTTCAGGCCCGCCAGGTCTGTAGTTGCTGCAGTATTACAATCTAATCGCTGATTGGTTATTGCGTGTATACACGCCCTTCTATGTCCATTCTCATAGTAAAACCATGTAGACATCGATATCTTACGAGTGGCTGTTTTTTTTTCGCGCGAATTTTGCACCAACTTTTTTGCACCAACTTGGCCCTCCTGAGCTTCTTCTGTCTGGCGAAGGAGTTCAAAACCCCAAACTAGTGATATCGAGGTGCCCAAAACTGTTAACTTTGGGTTGGGGGACCCCACGATACAGGGCAAAGGGGACCCCCGACAGAGGGGCAAAACCGGTTGAGGGACCCCGGACCCCGCCGATACACGTGTATCGGCTGAAACATATATATAGGGTTGCGCCGGATCGTGGGGCCGGAGGACAAACTTTGAGACGAGACTGTGTGCGTTGTAGTTGGCGGTAGCGGGCAAGTCGCGGCGCAAATCGTATCTACGGATCAAGGCGCGTCGAGTGGTACCGGTGGCGGGTCATGTATGTGCACAACCATTCCGCCCCGTCTATGTAAAGATGGCGTATACAATGCACGCGAACACGCACGTGGGAGGAAACAAACGACACACTTTTCCGCTTCTAGGATGTGCACCGACTATGTATATACGTATACCACCTGTTTGCAGCACGAAACCGAGCATGTATGCTGCGTGTATTCCGTGTCGTGCTTTCTATCCGTGAGTGTACTAGTAGCCACTGTAATGTTGTTGCAGGCTGCTTCTATCCGCTGATTGGCTACGAACTTGACATAAAACGGCTGTCTGTGGTTTGTAGTCGGATTCGGTATGGTCAAACAGACACCCTTGCGAAATTTCAGGCCCGCCAGGTCTGTAGTTGCTGCAGTATTACAATCTAATCGCTGATTGGTTATTGCGTGTATACACGCCCTTCTATGTCCATTCTCATAGTGAACCATGTAGACATCGATATCTTACGAGTGGCTGTTTTTTTCGCGCGAATTTTGCACCAACTTGGCCTCTCCTGAGCTTCTTCTGTCTGGCGAAGGAGTTCAAAACCCCAAACTAGTGATATCGAGGTGCCCAAAACTGTTAACTTTGGGTTGGGGGACCCCACGATACAGGGCAAAGGGGACCCCAAACCGGTTGAGGGGGACCCCCGGACCCCGCCGATACACGTGTATCGGCTGAAACATATATATAGGGTTGCGCCGGATCGTGGGGCCGGAGGACAAACTTTGAGACGAGACTGTGTGCGTTGTAGTTGGCGGTAGCGGGCAAGTCGCGGCGCAAATCGTATCTACGGATCAAGGCGCGTCGAGTGGTACCGGTGGCGGGTCATGTATGTGCACAACCATTCCGCCCCGTCTATGTAAAGATGGCGTATACAATGCACGCGAACACGCACGTGGGAGGAAACAAACGACACACTTTTCCGCTTCTAGGATGTGCACCGACTATGTATATACGTATACCACCTGTTTGCAGCACGAAACCGAGCATGTATGCTGCGTGTATTCCGTGTCGTGCTTTCTATCCGTGAGTGTACTAGTAGCCACTGTAATGTTGTTGCAGGCTGCTTCTATCCGCTGATTGGCTACGAACTTGACATAAAACGGCTGTCTGTGGTTTGTAGTCGGATTCGGTATGGTCAAACAGACACCCTTGCGAAATTTCAGGCCCGCCAGGTCTGTAGTTGCTGCAGTATTACAATCTAATCGCTGATTGGTTATTGCGTGTATACACGCCCTTCTATGTCCATTCTCATAGTGAACCATGTAGACATCGATATCTTACGAGTGGCTGTTTTTTTTTCGCGCGAATTTTGCACCAACTTGGCCCTCCTGAGCTTCTTCTGTCTGGCGAAGGAGTTCAAAACCCCAAACTAGTGATATCGAGGTGCCCAAAACTGTTAACTTTGGGTTGGGGGACCCCACGATACAGGGCAAAGGGGACCCCCGACAGAGGGGCAAAACCGGTTGAGGGGGACCCCCGGACCCCGCCGATACACGTGTATCGGCTGAAACATATATATAGGGTTGCCTTTTTTTGGGCACAGAACAAGTTCAAATCGCGAGCATCTACCTGGTGTGTATCACGGGAAAGTGTACCTGTATTGTTTGGTAGTGTGTCTACTACTACGCGTGTTTCCCTTCAAAAGTTTCACTTCTTCCGCTCTAACTTCAGCTATCCTTGCAATTAGGCGACGCTTCTTTCATGTCTCTAACGTAGTTTGTGACGTTCTACACGACTATTCTTGGTAGCACTCCCAAATCTTATTTTTGACAAAGTTATTAAATGTTAAAGTGAATTTTAAAAATTTCATCTTTGACTGGATATAACTATACTTAGACTTGAAGTCTACTCGTTCTACTTAGATGGCTTCAATGTAGAATTTGACGCGCTACGCGATCGTACTAAGAAGCATTTCCATATGTTAAGACTTCGCGAAGTTATTCACGTTTAAAGGCAAATTCACTCAAACTTACTACACATTTATATCGCCAAAATGCCCACTAATCTCGTCATAAGTTTGACTATACTTACACGCTATCAAAATTTCTTAGTTGGATTTAACGTAATTTTTCAAGCTCTTTCCGATAGTACCTCGTGTATTTGCCAGATTTAATATCTGAACTCAGTATAAGCTTATACAGGTATTTTTAAAAAATCAAGACGTTTCTAGCTCTATCGTTGGCTAAACATACTGTGTCCCTTTCTTATGCACATGGAAACCATGTACTTTTTCATGCTCTTACCGATGGTACTTCGTTTTTCTGTCAGATTAAATATATGAAGTCAGTATTATCTTATGCAAGGTTTTAACACCTGTAACGCCGTATTCTGTATTATACAGAATAAGTATTATTGCAAGTAAAAATATTCTGAGAGCTTCGAAGCGCTATTTTTCTCCGCATATGAAGGTTTGTATGATGGAAGTTTGGGGAAGCTCATCATACGCGATCTGTGCTGGGAAGATAGACGGGGATTTCCTTAGCAGTATAGAAAATACGATATAAGCTCGGTAGAGGTCTGAAAAATGCTATTTGGAGCTCACATTTCGCAACTAATTTCCCCCCAATTCGACCTCAGCCATTCAAGTTTTTCCCGCCTGCGAGACAGCATTTCTAAGATGGACGTACCCGATGCGAAGCTGTTCAAGGCGCTCTGGCGTAGGCTGTCAAAGGCAGGGTGGAAGGCGAGGAAGCCGAGGGACTTGAGTGTGGACTTCACGTATGTGAAACCTGGGGTAACCGGACGACGTGACGCTACCAAACGGGGCGAAAGCCACTTCGTTGGTACGTTTTATTATGTGCCGTCTAGAAGCTCGCTGATCTAATGTATACGTGCTGTTTAGGAGAGAAGGAGCTAGTAGCGTTTGCAATGCGCGCAGGACTCCTAGAACTCGAACTACCTGTTGCTGCTTCATCTACTGTCGTCAACACAACACAGCCAGTCACTGTAGATCAGTCGCAAGCCGCGATAAGACCATCTCAGCACCAAGGGCGGCTAGTACCAGTTGCCCCTGCATCGGCATCACTGGAAGCTGTGCCTGCTTCCGCGGGGATCAGAACTGAGTCAGGTGAGAAGGCGCAGAATTTGTTATTCCGTTTGGTACAGAATAATGTATTCCGGTTGATACAGAATTGGCTAATCAGTAATGTACAGAACATGCTGCGCAGACAAACGAGATCACTGAGGTTCCAGATGAAGAGGACGAAGAGATGATGAGTGACGAAGGTGGTGAGGGTGATATTGACATCTTTGACACAGACCACTTCATGGAGGCACTGCGGTCGGAGCGCCTGTTTGGTCCTGTTGCCCCAGACGATATAAATTTGTGTGCAGCCGGTGAGGAAGATGATGAAGACGAAGATGCCGATGAAAATGGCGAAGCGTTGGGTGTGCCTGTGGCTCCTGTTGTGTACGAGAGCGAAGTGGAGTCTGACGACGACTTCGAAGACGATAGTGACGCGTTTGCACAAGACGACGATGCCATGAGACGTCTGCGGTGGCGCATATTCGACCAACACAGAAGTGGTAAAGCTGTCTTATACAGAATAGTGTTGGCGGTATAATCTAACTCTGTATTGTATGGGATGCAGATGAATTACAGTTGAGTGGCGCCACTGATCTCTACAGCGGGTCGTATGGTGTCACGAAATCGGCAGCTGCATTCGCGAAGTCACCGCTAGGAATGTATTTTTACTTCCTTCCAAAGGCGCTGTGGGTGCACATTGCAAGCGAGAGTGACGCGTACCGCCAGGAATGCATTACAGGTGCAGCCGAGAAGATACGCATGAAGCAGCTCGAAGCACAAGCGAAGGACCCATCGAAGACGGTTCAGCCTCTTACTGAAATTAAGCTCAAGCTGGAACGTGTGAAGCCTATCAAGCCGCACGAGATTCTACATGTTATTGGGCTTCTGGCTGCAAGGACACTCTGCGGTCACACGGACGGGTTAGAGAAGCATTGGTCAACTCGCGAGGATGGAGCTGTTCCCCGAGGAACATTCAGTCGCAACATGAAACGTGAACGCTTCCGTATCATCACAAGGTACCTTCATTTTGCAAGTAACTCAACAGGTGCGGCGGCTTCACACGACAAGGCGTGGAAAGTCCGTCCAATTCTTCAAGCATTGGAGAAAACGTTTCGGCGCGGTTATCGCTTGGGCGCGCGTGTAAGCTTTGATGAAGGCACAATTCCTAACCGCAGCCAGTTCAATCCGATTCGAGTCTACAACAAAGATAAGCCGCACAAGTACGGCACGAAATGCTATATGACGTGTTGCGCTGAGACGGGTTACTGTTCAAGGTGAGCGAGCTTTGAAATTCACACAGAATAGGCAATTCTGGCTTGTACAGAATAAGCTGTTCCCTGCTTTTCCTATTATGATCAGGATCGTACAGAGTAAGTTGCTAAATGCTTATCGTATTCTGTATTGTACAGAGTAGAGGTGTACTTGGGTAAGGCGAAGGACAAGAAGAAAGCTAAAGGTGTGGCGCAGAAGGCCGTTATTCGAAACTTGGCCAAGACTTTCGACGGGCAGCCAAGAAGAAGACTTATTATCGCCGACAACTTCTACTCTTCCTGTGCTTTGGCACTCCGTCTTCGGGATATGGGCTTCTACTATGTCGGCACCCACCGGAACGACCGTCTCGGATGGCCGAAATCTCTTGAATTCAAGCAAAAGAAGCGCCCGGCGTACATGCCACGCGGGACCTACAAGATTGCCCAAGATGTTGATCACCCAGAGCTTGTAGCGTTGGCGTGGATGGACTCTTCACCAGTGCACATGATATCAATTGGCTGCTCAACTATCTCAACGTCGGTCACTAGGTGGAACAAAGCTACCGGAGCTCTGGAGAAAGTGCCTTGCCCCCAACTAGTTGCTGATTATCACGCTGGGATGGGTGGGGTAGACACTCATGACCAGCTACGACTGCAAAGCTACTCACTTCAACAGTGTGTCGCCTTCAAGAAGTATTATCGCCAGCTTTTTCTGGGGTTTGTGGATATGGCAATTGTGAACGGCTTTATTATCCACAAGCTTGTGATGAAGCAGAGCGGACACCAAGTACCCACGCACGCCGAGTACATGCGTAGATTGCATCGTGAGCTTATGGGGGTGAGCGCGGCGACCTTTGAGGCCAACATGAATGCTGAAGAGCTGGTCTCCGTTCCGATACCCGCAGGAAAGCACCGCCTCTGTAACAACACCAACAAGTACAGACGCAAACGCCGGCAGCACTCCTGCAAGGTGTGCTCTGCTCTGGCTGAACCGAACACGAAAAGCTTTGAAAGCAGTTTCTACTGCCCGTCTTGTGAGCTGCTTCGTGGTGGCTACGTGCCGCTCTGGGCGAAGGTGCGCCGAGAAGACACTGGTAATACTCTCACTTGCAGCCAAATCTGGCACACAGTGTGGGGGTGCGGCTCGCTAATTCCAGCGCATTTGAGAAAAAGCATCCGCTACAGAAAGCGTAAGCACGAAGACGTCGAGAGTGACGGGGCCGATGACGAGGAGGAGCACGATGTCGACTACTTGGACCAAGGAGATAGCGATTAGCACCAAAGCAAATTAATTCCATGCATGCTGCTTACCAAATTTTCGTGAATGTGAGTGCGCCACGTGCAGCTCCCCCCGTGAAGCGACGATCGCAATCGACGGGGGAATCAACTGCAGGAGGTATGTCTGATACGTAGCAGCCAATAGCAGCGCTCAAAATTGACAGCTGATAGGAAAAATGATACTTTTATGGTAACATTCGTCGCGTCTGTGCCTCGATTTCGCAACGTTTTCGTCACGTCGCCCTGAGAAGGGCTTGAAACAGATAAAGTGTTGCAATCCTCTGTCAATAGTTTACTCAAGACAACTCTCTCTTCTGTATTATACAGAATAAGGGCCGGCGTTACAAGGGTTAAGATGTTATATGGGTTTTTGGCCTGTCTATGTCTCATGGGGATCCCACCACCATCTTCCTCGTGTCGAAATAACACAACTCACAAGTTTTCGCATAGTAAAGTAATGTATTGAGAAAGTTTTGAATACCGGCTGATTGTCCTGTCTATGTCACAAAAGGATGACACCATCATCTTCCCCGTGTCGAAATACCCACCACACAAATTTTCATGTGTGAAGTGACGTATTGAGAAAGTTTTGAATACCGACTGATTGGCCTATCTATGTGACATGGGGATCTCACCATCTTCTTCCCCGTGTCGGAATACCGCACCTCACAAATTTTCGTATAGTAAAGTGAAGTATTGACGAAGTTTTGAAAATTAGAGAACATTCGGTGAACCTTTTTAGTTGAGTTTCGACTTGAGATGCAAACCTTTTATGTTAACTGAAATAGCAAAACTGGAGACGTTTCGGAACTTTTACTTCCAGATTCAGTCTGTTGACTGGTCACACCATTCTCGATGTGGGGACCTGGAGGCAACGAGGCCTCTGGGTCTACAGAGGCCCCGTTTTGTGGTTCTGGGGGTACTGAGCAACCTCCGCGTCGACAGAAGTTTGCTGCTATCGATGATATCATTCTCTTAAAGGCTGTGAACTATTTTCGACCCTGGACGGCTGCGGTTGGTACTTCTGACGGTATTATGAAGGTGTTTGACGAAATTGCGGCGCATTGTAGTAAAGATGCTGAATTTGGCTTAAAGAAACCTGGAACAGCGATGCGAACGCGGTTCATGAAGTTCGAAGAAAAGATCTACGCGCCGAAACCATTCAAGTGGGCGTAAAAAAAAAAACGTGAGCAGCTAGGATCCGTGACAGAAGCTTTGAAAGGCGCAATTCTAGGGGATGGTGATGAAGAAAAAGCTAAGTACGAGTACAAGACCAAACGACTAGACTTCGAACGCGAAGAAGCGGATAAACGTCGTGAGCACGAGTTACGTATGGAAGATCGTCGTATGAAGGCTGAAGAAAATCGCGATAAGCGAATGCACGAGTTGTTATTGAAGTTAATGGCGCATCAGAAATCTGACTAAGACGAAGCTACTCTGGAAGATTGGACCTTAGATATTGATCTAGCGAAGGCGGCATTAATCCAAAATACATTGAGATTTGATTTCCCAATGGCTGCATACATATATGGCAATTAAACAGTAACACAGCAGCGAAGAAATTGAGACCTACTGGAGATTGACGAACTCGCTGCTTTTTATCCCAATTCATATATTCCCAAAGCACTTTGACTCTTCCAAATCCCCATTCAACTCCGTCGCGAACGCTGCTCATACGGCCGTTAAACGACGAGGCTGTAGAGCTTTGAATAGTAGAAGGACAGCAGACAAATTCGCTACAACCATAAGCAGGATCACCGTAAATTAGTTTCCCCAAAAATGTTCCTTCAACATCTTCTGCCATGACATCTAGTACGCCACTGAGAGTTAGCATGGTGGAGTCATGCTTTCGACCTTCAACTGGACCAAACAAACTAATAATTATGCCATCGGGGACCTGAATACTCTGCCAGTTGAAACAGTGACGTCTTGGATGTCCATTAAATACTGACCGCTGTAAATTTTCATTTAGATTACTAGTATGTTGCCGTGCACTTGGGCGTGAGAGATACTGCTTTGTTCCATCAATAAAACCCCAACAACTTTGAAGAGGAGCTCCAGCAGAATATATAGAGAGGCAATACTCATCAATCCGCGCCTTAATTAAGGTTTCGTGAAAGTAGAGTAGTTCGTTGTGCTGGCTATACAATATTGAAACAGTTGCAGACATAATTCTGCTGTAAGCCGCAGTTGATCTTCCAAATTCATTTGCCACAGTTAATAATTTTGCCCCTTCGGAAAGACGGCGACATACCATCGCCAAGGCTTCGACCCTGTTGACTCGATCAGCCGCAGACGTGACGATCCCGGTTCGTGGAAGCCGTAAGGCGTTTGCTAGTTCACGTAACTGAGGAATTGTAAAACGAAAGCGGACCCTGGCAGTAGCATCGTCCAGCATTCTATCAAAAACATGAGAAGAGTCTGTAGGTGGAGCTGCATCACGGAGACGAAAACAGTGTAGTCTTGTTAGTGTCTTCATTACTCGAACAAAGCGCGCTTTGTTACCGCGGGCTACACCCCACGCTAGCGTGAGAACCAGCAGAGCTTGAGTACCGGATAGTTTTGGCGCGACGAACATGACTTAGTGCCGCAGAAGACTGAGATGAAGCTCAATTCAGACTTGAGATAAAGCGACTGTTAGCTCAAACCTATACACTGTTGAGTTGAGCTTCATCACCTAAACCACGCCTATCTAAAAATGAAGCTGAAACTTGTACGATTTCGGGTCATCGAATGTTCTCTATTGGCTCAATGGCCCGTCTACGGAATGGGAGTACAGTCATACATTTTCAAGGCAACTTTTTTTTACTCTCCAATTTTCCGCCGATTTCACTGATTTTTTGTACCGCAGTCGACTCGGAGTTTTTGTATGGGATTTCCTATATTAAGGTTGATGACCGGCTATTCTCGACATGCTACAGCACCTCCATGCTCTTAAAAGCCAACATTCGTTTAGTGAACGTTTTAACCATTTTAGTCAATCAATGAGCGAAACGTTATATTTTAGCCAATAGATGTTAGACTGGGACCATCGACTTCATGCAAAACATGGCACGAAATTGTGCTTTTAGGGCCATCAGGGCCATCGACTACGCTGTATTCGGCGTACTGTACGTCTAGCTCCAAATTGTCCCGAGTTTGGGTTTGGCAACATTCAGTAACAAACAGTGCCTTCACTACACTTCGTAGTTTGGTCTGAGCTTGTTCCGAATCAGGATAGAATGTTGTGCTTACACACTCAGCTTTGAGTTTCAGTACTGCATTCTCCACCGATTTATGGGTAGGAAATTTCCACATATGACGACGATCTGTTTGCAACTCAAGGCTCTTACCAACCATTCTAATAAAGTTGGCCAGGTGTCTACGGTAATTTCCAGAGGCATCTTCAACAAAGCGAAACCCTTTAGAACACTCTGAAACATCCATCCTCCCTGCTCGAATGTGTCGTCGAGTTAGGTAGGGAACCTTGTCTAACAATCCCATCCCTCGTTGAAAAAATGTTGACACCATTGCCAGTATATTATCGTCCAATCTCGAGATCTTGTTGAGTTTACACAAACCCATCATTTCTTCACAGGTGATATTCGCATTCATTTTCAGCTTTTTGTGCCAATTGAGCTGTCGAAGTAGAGACGCAACGAGGTAGTCGCTTCCATCATTTCGGCTTTGCCTGGCAAGTAAAGCATCAAAAGTACTCAGTTCGCGACGGAGGCTTTCATTCATCTCGGTACTGGATGCACTTCCAGCTGATTCCAGTACTCGAAAAAACCGTCTGTTTGTGACAGGTAAAAGTGTCTGCACCAATACAT
The DNA here is from genome assembly GCA_018806915.1 of Phytophthora colocasiae. Taxonomy (NCBI): domain Eukaryota; phylum Oomycota; class Peronosporomycetes; order Peronosporales; family Peronosporaceae; genus Phytophthora; species Phytophthora colocasiae. The sequence continues at coordinate 1,226,140 of JAGKQI010000094.1, read as the reverse complement.
CAAACGATTGGGCACCGATATGGTTCTTAATAAGGTGGCGCCGCATGACTCCTTTGAGCAGCACAAATACTCGCAGGCACTACACATTTCCCCACTTAAAACTGGTAGATGATTTACTGGTGTTACACCTCCATCGCGACTTACACGCTTCCACATCTCGTCGTTCGAAGAAAGTTTAAGGTCCATTAAAACCTTCCAACGTTTGAGTACTTGGAATTTTATAAGAATCAAAATGATTTCGGGTCATGTGGGATCGAAGTTGAATTGCTTCTCGTCCAACACAAAATCCACATGTCGTGCATATCTAAGCACCAATCTCTGTATTTAAATCAGGGCCAAGACTGTTCAAGACTTCGGGTGTGACACCTTTATCCATTCTTCGTACCACTGGCTTTTTTTTTCGTTTTGCGGTCTGTCGTACATTTACATTTACCTTTGGTAACGTGATGTCGGAGCGCCTTTGGTCAGCGAAACTGCCCCTTACACTTCGGGCACGTAAAACAATGCGAACTGCAATCATGTTTTACCATCTCGTTTCTTCCACCCGGAAACCTTACCGTAACCGACAACGGATGCTCTCGCTGATGATGCTGCTTCAAATGATCGCTGGTGTCAAATACAACCGAGCAAGCTGAACACTTCGCGCAGCTCATGACGGGCACAGCAATAAAGATAGATAATACTTTTCAAGCAACGACGTCAAGAAAAAGAAGATCTTACGACCCGGATCAACTCAAATGTCGTTCAATCCCTCTCCGCCACACTTCCAAAACCTCCACGAAATCAATCTCAATCTCAACGTCCACTCCAACAGCACAATTTCCCCTCGGCCTCACTTCTTTCACGAGAACACAGCTTTGTTTAGAATGCTATCGCCTCCTTCCAAAACCGTTTTTGTTTTCTGCGTACGCCAAAGCCATTCAATTTAAGCAGTATTATTGGACAATAAAGCCGCGACCGCTCAAAATTGTGTGGTCCTCGGCCCTTGACATTTATATATACAGACGGTAACGGCCACACCCACACGTCTGACGGTTAACTATAGTTAAGAAAACGAGTCGTGATTGGTGAAAATAATTTCAATAGAAGGGACACTTCAAAATGCTTGCGTCGAACCATAGATTTAGGCCTAGAATTTTACGCTTAGCGCTTTGTTAAAGGCCGAACGATCCTCGTTGATGTCGTCTCAGACAGCAATAGTGTACTTAATAGTTGCCAGCCTTTTATCATTTGCGGTTTTCGTCGTTGTCGTGTCCTCGAGCAGCCACGCTGATTTCAGCTTCGTCTACAAAGGGCCCATCACGCCAACATCCGATGGCTGACAGACGGTAGAATTTTTAGGTATGTGTTACCAGTGTTGGAAAAGCCAGTGGCTACATAAAGCCACTACACCAGAAAAGCCTGGCTCCAATGGTTTTTCTTGGTTTAATTCTGGTTTAATTCAGGCTCTACTGTGGTTTCAAAATTGGTGTGATTATTGTGTGGCACTCACTAACTGACACGCTGAGCAGCAGAAGAAATGAAGACGGGAACTCCTAGCCTTGCCGGTGCGCATAGCGCACTCAACCGCAGTAAAATTGTCCAATTAGTCGGTCAAGTCTACCCGTTGTTCATGATAGGCCCGTTTTCGTGACGTGACTTCAGCGAAAGTGCGCTGCAACCCAGGGAGTTAGGCGTACTAAGAAGACCCACTGCGAGAACGTCCACCGCTTAGCCGCTTCCGCAAGTTCTTACTCTTCTTCGTCATCATTTGAGCATCTTCAGCACAGACAAGACTGTGCCTTCCGGGTGAATCGTAAGCTGGAAACTAGTGACTACCAGAAGTACACGACGGATGGATTCTTGGTGCTGGAGACGCTGGACACCTGTTTTGTCAACTGCATGCCCTGCTGGGATGCCAGCACCAAGGTGACCACAGGAGCGTGCTAGATCAACGCCTCCACTGCAGTGTCTTCGGACGATCTAGATCTGCGTCTGCTAGAGACTGTGGCGAGCGATCCAGCTACAAAGTTCGCAGATCAGTTGTTCAACAACCTGCTTCATTAACCCTCTCCACATAGATCACCGCTTCCGACCTGCAACTGGATAATTTCACGCGTGAAGCTCTGTTTACTCCGCTTCGCCAGACGCCTCAGCCGTACCTCGGATCTCTCATGACCCCATTCCTCATCAACTTGTTCGCCTCCTCCTCTTTCAACGATTCAGTGAAGAGCACGTTCCCAATTTTCTTCATTCTCACGTATCTGCACCCGCTGTCAAAGATCCTCTTTGGTCTCATATCGGAAAGAGAGACGCCGTGTCGAGAGCTGATGAAGATTCTCGGCGTGAAGGAGTCCAGCATCGTCATCTCATGGTACCTCACGTACATCGTGATCCTGTTCGTGAGCAGCGTGCTTTAGACGCTTGTGGCTATCGCCAAGCTCTACCCGAACACAAACGCCCTGCTGCTGTTCCTGTTCTTCTTCCTCTTCAGTATGAGTGCGCTGGGTTTCGCCATCATGATCAGCAACATATTTTCCAAATCTCACACGGGTGTCTACGTTGGCTTAATTCTGTTCTCCATCATGTATGGTGTGACTGGGGCGTACAAGGATTCGTCATCCGAGTCGTCCAAGAACATCGCGTGTTTGCTAGTCCTAGTTGGCCTTGTCATTGGTGTTAACTCTTTGTCTTCGGCTGAAACCTCGCAAATGGGGATCTCGTTCTCGACTGCCTCGAACACCATCAACAACTTCCGATTCTCGTCGGCGCTTTGGTATTTCGCGTTTGATGCGATATTTTATACTCTACTTGGTCTGTACTTCGAGAAGGTCATCCCCAAAGAGTACGGTATGCCCGAGAAGTTATACTTCCCCCTGCGTCCTTTGTACTGGAGAAGATCCAAGAAACGGATACCTTTTTCTCCGCTGAACGAGAGCTCAACAGCTTTGACGTGGAGACAAACGCCAACATTGAGCCGCCAAGCGCTGACTTGGTGGACCAGGAAATATCCGGTGCAGCACTCTCCGTTCAAGGCATTCGGATGGTGTTCCCCGTTCCAGGAGGTTAGAAAGCAGATCTGCACGTGAAAATATCTTCGGATCGATGTCGCGAAGTCGGTGCAACTTTTACCGCGGTGCAGGGGCGTACAGTGAACCTGGAAGTGCGACTACTGATGTAATACCAGAGTCGCACGGCAAGGTGGGCGTGTGTTACCTTGTGCTGTCCTCGTAGGTTCGTTGTCTTGGTAATGAGACCCTCGCCGGGGTCGTGGGAGTGTTGGTGAGAGCGAGAGTTCCTTGTGTAGACCGTCGGATATCCTTCTGATCCTCAAAGGAGCGCTTGGGGATCGAACGTTCTCTGGTGAACACTTGTGTACGCCGGAGATTTTCTAAAGACCCAAAGAGAAAATTAATACAATGAGAAGTCCTGTCACTAGACTTCCGAGATAACCGCAATATAGAGTTCCGATATACAAATATACAGCAGATCTTATTCTTTCGTGGCCCTTGAGCGGTGAACTAGTACTCCAGGTCAACCAGTGAATGTCTACCAGACACCTGATCTGTCTGGTATCCCCGTAACTTTCGCGCACCACCCTCTAATATGTAGAGGGAAATAAACCAATACACTATCGGTTATATACAACAGTCTACCGAGCGTCCTGAGAGCGACTGTCTAGCTCCCAGAACCTATCCAAACGTACAATATGAAATGGGCTACCGTTAGAGACAAGATAAACGAAAATGGGATAGGTGGGTCCTATCAGGTCTCTACGTTACGCTGATCTCCACCTAACGGGCTTGATAGGTGAGAGATCACACGACTCAAGCTTTGTCGTGGCCTTACACTTTCCAATGAACCGACGAACCGACTTTGGGGTTATAACGCAAATTGAACTCGGGCGATCAAATTGAACTCTGGTTATCTATCTCGTATCTCTCTGTCTTCTGTCTTCTATATTCTCAGTACAACTCAGGACTTGGGCTCACTGGTACAGCGGATCTTGTTGAGTCGACACTTAATGTTGTCATTACAGGGATGAGTGGGTTGCGTGTCACTTGATTGCGTGAGGTCGTGTTGGGTACACTTGGTTTCAGTATGGGTGGACTTAAGAGTGTCAGAGTCTTGGTATCCTGTTCATCAGGGTCTGGAATCATGTGCGTCGGAGACATGTTCATCGGAACCATGTACTCCGGAATCATGTACATCAGAGTCGTAATTCCAGAGTCGTGACACTTGGGTCTGATCATCGGAGTCTTGTACGTTGGAGTCTGTTCATCGGAAACTGGTAATATCTGAAATATTGCTTGTATAAGCCGGACACATCAGACTTGTGTTACCAGACTCATGTTCGTCAGACTCATGTTCGTCAGACTTCATGGTGTGATATCAGAGTTTCCATGCGTGATACCAGAAATCCATGAGTGTTTTTAGGGTGCGGAGCACGTATGCTGCAACGCACGAAGTCCAATTGGGATATGCGCGGGGTGCGCTACGTCCGGTGCGCGATACTTGGTATCTTGTGGGTATAATTGTATTCCTTGAACCATCATCGTCACACAGGACGGCAACGGGATGAGGTCTCTCAGAGATACATTCTTCTGAGAGACTTTTTTGTAACTTTTTGTCAACCTTTAGGCACTCATCGTCGGGGAATGTCCGGCAATCAGACTGAGTGTTGTTGTCTCTCGGAGTTTGTGCACTTTTCCGAGGAACACTTCTGATCTCTTGGGCCCCTTTCCAGTTCAGGAGAAGGTTAATCTATATACAGCTGTTTTCTTCCACAGATCCATCATATTGTCACACGGGACATAACCTCGTCCCACATCTCCCTTTCTCCCACAATCCAGTGTATATCCAATCACATCACAGCGTAACGTCCATATACAACGTGTCAACCGCCCCTCCTGGTCATAATTCGTCAGTGAAGAACTTTCTCCAAACTGAGCATCATGGCCAGGCCAGTATACCAGAGGTCCCGTGAACATAGTTTAGCTGTGACGCTTTCAGAACTTCCAGGATTTCAGAGTATCTGGTGTCCTGTCGCTCAGTCTGATTCCATCAGACTCAGAAATAGTCAACTGTCGTATCCCACAAATGGCCACATCCCGATTTCCTTTCTGACGCACACCTCTGAAGAAGATCCTGCAGCCATGGGTTCTCCATCGGCTTCTACTATTGGCGACGCCTCGGGCACTAGACCCGCTTCGGCATCCACGGCATCGCGAGGTGATGATGGCGACAATGCTGCGTCATCTGGAGGCAGCTCTAGCGCCCCAGCCTCACAGTCGAGCGCGTCCACCGCTCCGAAGCAGGTCGTTGATGCTGCTGACGGCGATGATCATGTGAGCGTGCCTGACATGTCTGCGGCTTCTGCGAGTCCTTCTTCTGGTGTCGCAGCTCCGTTCCCCAGAGACCCCCACATTCTCTCCACTACTGAGGTCGACGAGTTGTTCGCACCTGCCAACTGGGTGGATCCTAGGCCGGCGCCTGAAGGGCAACCCTTCTTGGTTGGTGCCCCAGCACATGCTGAGGACTTCCGTGTGGGCAACCATATCGCGAACATCTATGGTGGGCCCGGTGTTCTGGTTGGCCTCGAAGGCTTCACACCGGCAGCCATCTCAGAGCTCGAGCGCGTAATCCCTGACTTCACTGAAAGTCAGATGCTCGTTCCTCGCGTGGACAGCCGTAACCGGCTGAATCTGGAAGCGCACATAGGGTCCGTTGATGTCCTCCGGGAGTTGGCGGCAATCCTCCTGCACCTCCCTCATCAGCGTCTTGCTGAGCGGGTGTACAAGACATCTGGCTATCTGAAGCAGATGGCCGGCGCTCACCGTCGGCTTCGACTCCAAGTAGAGTCGCAGGGCGGTGCATCTCTGGTGGACACTGCCGCCATTCAGAACGAGTCGGAAGATCTCAAGCGCCAGTGGGTCTTTAACTAATAATATTGGTGTCACGAAGTTCTGGACGCCCGGCGTACTGCCGGTGAGGTCGAAAATCGTCTGAGTGCTGAGTCCAGGGACCTTGGGTCTCACTAGCAAGACCAGATTTACGCTATAGAGGCTGAGAAATCGGCTCTGGAGGAGCGCCTGATGGCTGTTGAAAGCGCGCCCCACGACCACTGCCACAGACTCCTGGGGTTTCCTGGAGTACCTGTTTGAACACGGGGAATTGAACGGCAGCTGGGTGCGTCTTCGGGAGCTTCTGGTGAACTTCCAAGAGGGTAAGGCGCCGCCAGAAGACTGGGACACCATTATCAACGTGACTGCGATGGACCAGCGGAAGACTGTAATACCAGACTTCCACGAACGTCTCGCTAAACTTCGGTCCGACCGAGCAGCAGGCCAAGAAAGTGGTCAAAGTGCTAGATCTGACGGGTGCTGGCAGTGGTGTGACGGTCTCCGGTGAACATGCTGGCGGCCCCGAGAAGTCAGGCTCTAAGCGTCCGGCGACCAAGTCTCTGTTGCCTGCCAAGTCAACTAAGTGTTCGGACGCTCCGCCGCTCAAGCCTGCCCGACCTTCTGGGAAACATCGGGTTCGTGTCCCCATGGACTTCGTATGTCCCAGAGACGTACTACATGATGGCAGAGGAAGAATTACGCCGTCTCCAGAAGAGCGATGTGGAACCGCCAGTCTGGGAGACGCTCATGTACCATATCCTGTCAGTGAGCCCGAGTCCACAGAGGACGATCCCCAGAAGGACCCGGATTTCAAGGAGCCTGGCGAACAGGAGTTTTCGTCCAGCGATGATGGGTCCAGTGATGAAGAGTCTGGGAACGGCAGCGTGTCGGACGATAAGGGGTCTGATGACCACTCCCACTCTGGCACCAAGCGTCCACGGGACAACGAGTCCAGTGACACAGACGACTCCGGCCCAATACTTCCGAGCAAGAAGTCCAAGCGGGATAGTGTGCACGAGGCAGCCAGGTCCAAGTCGAGCAGTCAGAAGTCCGGCGGCACTTCCAAGTCAAGTCCCACGAGCAAGAAGTCTGGTGTTTCGACTGAGTCCCAAAAGCAAGAAGGCTCAAGACTCCAAGTCGCACAAGAGTTCTTCGGGCAAGCGACCTTCCGGTAAACTCCGGAAGTCAAGTCTGGTGCCCAGACCGTGCGCATCACTAACACCGAAGGCGTTGTTGACAATTGAAGCCCCGGACACCCATTGTTCGTCGTGGCTATACTACGGCATCCCGGCCCAGCCGACCAGTGACACCAAGACGGCTATCGGGCAGACTCCAGGGTTCCCAGACTTCGAGCCCCACAGACACACTCTGGTGCGCCTGAAGAAGCGCTGGAATTCCAAGAAGTACCAAGCTCTGCTGGACGAAGCTCCGTGGGAGGTCATGTACCAGAACCGCCAGAGCGAGCTTTACTTTCACTCTTTTTTATCATAAACACACAACCACAAAATCATCTCCATACAAATTCACGTAACAATCACCATGTCCGAAAGTCACGTATTCCCTTAATCACATTTACGAAAGACATGTCTCTCAGACACCTCATCTCTGAAATACATCGTCTGGTGAACACCACTGTTCACCAGAGTTTTCAGAGTAAGTTTTCAAGCTTATACTCTGGGGTGATCGCCCCCAGCTTGCATTGTTTGGAAACGAGCTCGCGCTCGTGCGCTCTGATTGAACTCATATAGCAAAGCGCCACAGTTCAGCTTTGACAAGGGTAGCCACTCTGTCTCATCGTACTTGACCAGGTAATCCCGAAGTCTCTTGGAGGTTCTGGTACGCTTGCTCCACCGAGTATCTAGTATCTTTTCCACCTCGTATTCATCGTTCTTGGTGTCGGGCTCCCAACTGTCTTCTGGTAACAGTGCTGCATCAAAGTCATCATCCCCATGGACATCGAGTTCCACAGATGGTCTTCTGGGAAACAAGGCTCTCGGTTTCAGGCGACTTATATGAACCCAAGGGTTCACACGATACCCGGTGTCCTCGACCTTGAGTTTCACACGAAAATCATCCAACATCTCTTCAATCCGGAAAGGGCCATGCCACATGTGTGCGAGTTTCCGACTCATCCCCGTTTGTACCTTGGGGATGTATAGCCACACGGCATCACCGAAGGCAAATCCGGACTTCAGGCGTTCTGAGAACTCCTTCCACTTCCGGGTCTGTTCTTCAGAACGCTCCCGCTTAACCTTGTTCTGAAGTTCTTCAGCACAGGCTTGAGTGTAGCTGTAATCTCGTTGCATCTTCCGACGCCACTCGTAAGCAGTGCGCTCTTGTACACCAGAAGGCTTTGGCCCAAGCATCGCGGACACAGTCCCGTGAGCATCCCATCCGTGCACCAGGAAAAATGGTGTTTCCAGACGGGTCGCATCAAAGGAAGTGTTCACTACGAACATCAGGCGTTCGGCGTGGTCGTCCCAGTCACTCTGATCAGCTTCGGCGATGTAGGCCTTGATGGCGCGCACGACCGTCTGAACAGACCGTTCTTGTTGGCCGTTCGCCTAGGGACGGTACGCCAGAGTCGCTCGTTGTCTGCTTCCCAGGAGGTCCCGGAAACACCTGAACACTTCACTCATGAATCGAGGGTCCTGATCATGGCGTATCAGTGAACTAGCTCCGAAGTTCCGGAAGACACGTCCCTCGTAGGCCTCAGCGACATCTTGGGCCGTAGTAATACTCATAGGCTTGCACATCACATAGCCTGAGAACATGTCTTGGAACAACAACAGGAACGTGTTGCCTCTGGCAGACTTTGGCATGTGCGTCACGAAATCCACGGACACCACTTCAAAAGGTCGACTGGGCTCAATGATGCCGGGCGACGGTCCAGGATTCGGGGGACGCCCCTTGCCGCTAGCACAGTCCATACACTCCTTGACGAACCTTTCCACATCAGCGTACATACCAATCCAGTTGAACTCGGAGCTCAGCTTCTTGAACGTACGTTTGATTCCCTGGTGAGCACCCTGGTAATCCCCATGAGCATAGTGCAGCATATCGGCATGCAAGTCTCTGGGAACCACAAGTCTGAGTTCGTCAACCATGTCTCTCGGACGTTCTTGGTAGCACGGCTGAGGCGGTACAAAACGTCTCTGGAATCCAAGATGAAATCATCGGCAATCCTGGCAAGCTTCCTTACTCGGGGACGTGATCTCCCACGTCACCCTTAAGGAACTTGATGAGTTCTGCCAGATGAGCATCTTGGGTCTGGTGAACTTTGATCCGCCGCCAGCGTTCTTCCTGAAATTCCAGTGGGCCCATAGGTTCACGAGCTTCTACATCGTCTGGTAGACTTGTATCCTCCTGATCCTGAGCACGAGTGATGGCAGCAAAGACTTTGGCCGCGTGAGGCAGTGGTGCAGACTCTTGTCCTGGGCCATCCGTCTCTGGTGTACTACCTTGTTCATCAGAGCCGTCGTGAACATCGTCCGGAACATCAGAAGGCACCATCTCGGGAGGCTTCATCAACTTCTCATCGATCTTGGACACCAGTTTTAGATGAGTCAGTTTATCAGAGTCCTGAACTTGCCAGGTGCAAGGGTCTTGGATGTCAGGTAATCGGCCGCCTGATTAAACTCACGTTTCACGTGTACTAACTTTAGGGACTGGAATGTGGTGGAGCGGATCTGCCAAAATCTCGTTGAGGCAGGTCTCGATCACCACTTGCGCCCAGACACCGACTAACGGAGGGGGTCCCCCGATGATCCGTGATCTCTGTGTGTGTAGTTCCACCTTGTGTACCCGTCGGTAGGCGGGTTACGCTCTTCCAGGTGACTTCTGAAGATGTCTTGAAGGTCAGAAGAATGTCTTGTGGGACGCAGGGGTGTGAGGTAGCGTGGAAGTTCTTCACTCCACCTCGGGGTACTTGATCCCGGTCGTAGGCGAGTTCTCGGGCCTTGATCCGGGTGCCTGGTCATTGATCCAGGTCTTCCAATAGTTCAATGTTCGGAACCCCGTCCCTTTTTTTCGTTGCTTGTCACTTCCTTTAGCGGGGGTCTTGAGGGGGTGAGATTCGACGAGATCGTCAGGCCAAACAACCATTTCCTTCCGGTCCGGGGTATGCACTTAAAGGATAGTTCACTAGATAGGGCAAAGCTGGCCAATATATTATCCAGTCTTAACCGCTATACTAGGTCACGTATCCTTACCTTCTCGACGCTTGTAGGGCCAATGTAGTTCCCGGTTCCAGGCGTAGCGAACACACTTGAGTGGTTCAGGGCAAATTCGATTCTGTTTATGGTTATTCCTATGCCTACTAATCCCATCCTGATTTACTATCCTACGATCACATGACACTGGCTACATACCTGATCCCTAGCTTGGTTCCCAACCCTGATCGTGAGTCGATTTCGTACTTAGCTGGGACTTGATCTCGTACTTAGCCGGGACTTGATCTCGCACTCAGCCGAGCCTTGATCTCGCACATAATCGGGACTTGATCTCACACTTAGTCGGGACTTGATCTCGCACTCAGTCGGGGAGGTGATCGCTGCCAGATCCCGCTTGGTAGTCGTTCTGAGAATTAGGATCAGGCCACCTGAGGAGTCTGAGTCGGGACTGGGGCTGGGCTTGATCCGGAGCTGATCTCGTACTTAAACGGGAGGGGATCACTACGTGATCCTGCTTCGCCGCCACCCGGGGAATCAGGATCATGTTGTTAGAAGGCTCCAGGGTGCCGGGGTGAACCGTGAGCCAAGATCGTGCTCACTTGGGACCCCACCATCGCCGATCGCGCGAGGACACCCTTGATCTCCCCATTCTCCCACCCGGTAGAACTCGGATCACCAACGAACCGTGCTCCGCTAGGCCTTCCGCAGGTGTCTCCGCTGCCTGTTCCCCGGCGGGACCCATCGTACCTTCGTCTGATTCGACTCAGATCTGGGCATCACAGGTCCCCCTGTCGCTTGTTCTGGCTCTCTTCGGCTTCGTGGCTGATATCGCCTCTCCGGGAAAGATCTTCGTTCACTTCACCACAATAAGGTCTACGGAGGGGCTGCCGCTCCATTATGCAAAATCGGTGGTTTTAGATCGACATTCTCCTGGATCCATTCTTTCTCTACCTTCCTATCCCAGGGGTGGATGCGGTTCGTTGGTATCCCGGCGTGGTTTCTAACCTGGAAGATCCCACAGCGAACCTGTCCGAACCTATCGATCAGATCGATGCTTTGGCAGAATGTGATCAAGAATCCATGGCGTAACCAGTATCGAGACTTTCGACCCGATCACTCTGCCCTCCGGATCGCCCGTCTTCCATTTGATTGCTCTCTCTCTCTCTCAGGTAGAGAAAGAATGGATCCAGGAGAATGTCGATGTAAAACCACTGATTTTGCATAATGGCGGGGAAGGAAGCGAGGAACCGACGCCAGGCTGACCCGGCACGACCGCGTCGGGACTTGCGAGCTGCGTAATACTGCTGCAGCGTGAGATTCGCAGCCCGCATGGACAACCTAATATCGAGATTGTGGGTGACCTCCAAGAACGTTTGACGGTGTTTCTCCTCCAGGGCCCGGTATTATGCAGCCGCGGTCGCGAGGGCGTCCTCTCTCTCTCTCTCTCTCTCTCTCTCTCTCTCTCTCTCTCTCTCTCTCTCTCTCTCTCTCTCTCTCTCTCTCTCTCGTGTAGGGTGAAGTTGAGCGTGAGGGGTCCTGGATTCGAAAAGTCATTCCATGGCCCCCGGGCCATCTGATCAAGTACGTTCGGACCCGTGATCGACCCGTTGAGGTACTCAGTACCGAGTGTCGGTGCCGTCCCGGCCTGCATCTGGGAAGGGAACAACCAACCAGTGGGGATCAGCAAACGTTTAGCCAAGGTGTTAGCGATCAGACCCACGATGGAGTACTGCCCCATCACAGGCGGGTTCCAAGGCTCAACGTCCGCAGCGGCGAAATTGCGCAGTCGATCGTAATCCGAGATAAAAGAGGCGACCGGGAATAGGGGAGAGGGGGGGGGGGGGTCCATGGGGCGGGGAATCGCCAGGAGGAGGTGACAACGGAGGTGATCCATGAGAGGATCCCGACGACGGTGAGCTCGTGCTGGTCCTGTTGATATTGGAGCGCGGCGATCACAGTTCCGCCGGCGTTTGCACCCGCTCCCGAACGCAGTTGGGTGATCTCGACGTTGAGACGCAAAATTCCCTCTGCCTGATCGTCTCGGAAGCGCTCCATGTCCTCGATCTCGGATCGCAACCAGCGGGCGGTCACATCAATGATCCCGGTCGCGGCTTAGAGTCTCATGCATCCGCTGACTATGGGCCAGTTTCGCTCGCAATGTGACCAACTCGGGACTCGCACCGGGGATGGAGAAGCGCGAGGCGGCGGATCGGGCCGAACGGAACGAACGCTCGCTCGTAGGAGTCCGTGGTGTCGAGGGAGAGCGAGGCAGCGAAGGTGGTGGAGATTCCCCGTGACTGGACGGCGGTGGAGTCGACATTGCTGGTGAAAGGAGGAACCGGGTGTTCGGTGTCTTGGGCGAATTTAGGAATGAGCTCGAAGTGAGCTGCACTCGCTCAACTTGCGTGCTGGAGGCGGATGTGGTAAAGTGGATGAGAAGATTTTCCGGAAAGGTGATTGCAGCCACGAAGCCCAGAGAGCCGGAGCAAGCGACATGGGGCGACCTGTGATACCCAGGTCTGAGGCGAATCAGATGAGGGCATGACGGATCCCTTTCGGGAACAGGCCCTGGAGACACCCGCGGCGGGTCGCTGGATCCGGAAACAGAAGGCCGGCCTAGAAGGATCGCCGGCATGATGGTCCCACGGAATCCAAGCAAGAGCCATCCATGCTCGAGAGAGTGAGTGTGGCCAGGATGATCTCGGCTGAAGGGCGTCGGCTTCTGGAGCTCATGTGTGATGGCAGTGGAGCGGTGGTCGACGGTGATCAAGTTATACGGAGGGAGCGACGGGACGATCAAGGGTGGCCGCGTGTGATCGACGACGACATGATCCTGAGTGGATACGACTTTGGCGTATGGCATGGCCTGACACCTTGGTCCTCTCTAACAGTGTGATCCCAGCTCGCCAGAGGTGGACCAAGCGGGATCACTGAGTGGTCACCTCCAGATCAAGTACGAGATCGACCCCGGACTAAGCGGGGCTCAGGACTTGACGTGGATACTTCTACCGGCTTGCTCCTAGTTCTTCGGGAGGCGACCAAGTGGGATCACACAACGATCGAACTCCTGGTTAAGTGTGTCCTCCCGTTTATGTACGAAATCAGCTCCCGATCAAGTATCACATCGGCTCCCGATTAAGTATCGCATCAGCTCCGGATCAGGGGTAGGGGAACCAAATTAGGGATCAGCCATGTAGCCAGCGTCATGTGATCGTAGGATAGTAAATCAGGATGGGACTGGTAGGCATAGGACTAACCATAAACAGAAGCGAATTTGCCCTGAACCACTCAAGTGTGTTCGCTACGCCTGGAACCGGGAACTACATTGGCCCTACAAGCGTCGAGAAGGTAAGGATACGTGACCTAGTATAGCGGTTAAGACTGGATAATATATTGGCCAGCTTTGCCCTATCTAGTGAACTATCCTTTAAGTGCATACCCCGGATCGGAAGGAAATGGTTGTTTGGCCTGACGATCTCGTCGAATCTCGCCCCCTCAAGACCCCCGCTAAAGGAAGTGACAAGCAACGAAAAAAAGGGACGGGGTTCCGAACATTGAACTACCGTAATACTCAACTTCTATCCGACACAATCTTATATCCGACAAATTATTTTGACCAGTAATATCGTGCAAATTCCGTGACTACGTTTTATAGGCTGACTAGCTAATATTCTGCCTCGTGACAGCAATTTGTAGGATCAACAACTGGCTGCGGCTAGCTCATCGACAACCCACTGCATTTATCGCCAGCAATGGCACGCAGCAATCTTTCTCACGCTGCCCAACTCCGTCTTCACCTTCTTAAAATACCTTGAGCCTGACCACCAGGCGCGGCCGTAAGCCTGCTGACCTGGGAGCGAATCATCCGTCTGCCGGTGATCTAGGCTATGTTGAGCAAGGGTGAGATCGTAGCGCACGGCGGCGAGTTCCCGGTCGCGATCCCGGAGTCTGTCCCGGAGTTCGATCTCGGCCTCTCCGGTCTCGCGGAGTTCCGCCAGCCGGGAGTCGAGGTCCTCAAGCGCGGAATCTAGCTGCGCCTGGATCCGGACCATTCGCCGCTCGGAATCTCGTCGCTCGGCGTCGTGCTGGGTTCGCTGGGCTTGCAAAGCGACGATTGCGTCCCCACTGACGGCACCTCTCATTCCCGACCGCAGATGAGCGATTTCAGTGTTTAGACGCAGGATATCCTCTGCCTGGTCGTCCCGGAAGTGCACCATGTCCTCAATTTCAGACCGCAACCGGCGGACGGTTCCGTCCAAGTGATCCCGATCGCGACCCAGGGTCATCCGTTGACTGTGGGATAATCTCGCCCGTAAGGTGACCAGCTCAGAGCTTACACCGGGAGTGGAGAAGTGTGAGGTGGTGGATCGGAGCGAGCGTTCGATCGAGGGAGTCCTAGGCATCGAGGGAGGCGAAGGAGGCGAATCGGACATCGTGGGGGTGATGGTGCTTGAACAACTTGTGTCCCGGGTGACGAATATGGAAATGAGCCCGAAGTGAGCTGCGCCAGCCCAACTTACGTGCTGGGGGCGGATGTGGTAAAGCGAACGAGAAATTTTACGGAGAAGCGATATCAGCCACATAACCGAAGAGAGCCGGAACAAGCGACAGGGGGACTGGTGATGCCCAGATCTGACGCGAATCAGATGAGGGTACGAAGGATCCCGCCCGGGAACAGGCAACAGGGACATCAGCCGGAGGTCGTTCGAGGGACGGGAAGCGGTGTTCGTTGGTGATCGGAGTTCTACCGGGTGGAAAGATAAGGAGATCAAGGGTGTTCTAGCGCGATCGGCGATGGCGGGGTCCCGAGTGAGCGTGATTTTGGCTCACGGTTCACCCCGGCGTTCTGGAGCCTTCTAAGGACGTGATCCTGATTCTCCGGGCGGCGACGAAGCGGGATCACGTAGTGATCCTCTCCCGTTTAAGTACGAGATCAGCTCCGGATCAAGCTCAGCCCCAGGCCCGATGCAGACTCTTCTGGTACCCTGATCCTGATTCTCCGAACGACTACCAAGCGGGATCTGGCAGCGATCACCTCCCCGACTGAGTGCGAGATCAAGACCCGACTAAGTGCAAGATCAAGTCCCGATTAAGTGCGAGATCAAGGCTCGGCTGAGTGCGAGATCAAGTCCCGGCTAAGTACGAAATCGACTCACGATCAGGGTTGGGAACCAAGCTAGGGATCAGGTATGTAGCCAGTGTCATGTGATCGTAGGATAGTAAATCAGGATGGGATTAGTAGGCATAGGAATAACCATAAACAGAATCGAATTTGCCCTGCACCACTCAAGTGTGTTCGCTACGCCTGGAACCGGGAACTACATTGGCCCTACAAGCGTCGAGAAGGTAAGGATACGTGACCTAGTATAGCGGTTAAGACTGGATAATATATTGGCCAGCTTTGCCCTATCTAGTGAACTATCCTTTAAGTGCATACCCCGGATCGGAAGGAAATGGTTGTTTGGCCTGACGATCTCGTCGAATCTCGCCCCCTCAAGACCCCCGCTAAAGGAAGTGACAAGCAACGAAAAAAAAGGGACGGGGTTCCGAACATTGAACTACCGTAATACTCAACTTCTATCCGACACAATCTTATATCCGACAAATTATTTTGACCAGTAATATCGTGCAAATTCCGTGACTACGTTTTATAGGCTGACTAGCTAATATTCTGCCTCGTGACAGCAATTTGTAGGATCAACAACTGGCTGCGGCTAGCTCATCGACAACCCACTGCATTTATCGCCAGCAATGGCACGCAGCAATCTTTCTCACGCTGCCCAACTCCGTCTTCACCTTCTTAAAATACCTTGAGCCTGACCACCAGGCGCGGCCGTAAGCCTGCTGACCTGGGAGCGAATCATCCGTCTGCCGGTGATCTAGGCTATGTTGAGCAAGGGTGAGATCGTAGCGCACGGCGGCGAGTTCCCGGTCGCGATCCCGGAGTCTGTCCCGGAGTTCGATCTCGGCCTCTCCGGTCTCGCGGAGTTCCGCCAGCCGGGAGTCGAGGTCCTCAAGCGCGGAATCTAGCTGCGCCTGGATCCGGACCATTCGCCGCTCGGAATCTCGTCGCTCGGCGTCGTGCTGGGTTCGCTGGGCTTGCAAAGCGACGATTGCGTCCCCACTGACGGCACCTCTCATTCCCGACCGCAGATGAGCGATTTCAGTGTTTAGACGCAGGATATCCTCTGCCTGGTCGTCCCGGAAGTGCACCATGTCCTCAATTTCAGACCGCAACCGGCGGACGGTTCCGTCCAAGTGATCCCGATCGCGACCCAGGGTCATCCGTTGACTGTGGGATAATCTCGCCCGTAAGGTGACCAGCTCAGAGCTTACACCGGGAGTGGAGAAGTGTGAGGTGGTGGATCGGAGCGAGCGTTCGATCGAGGGAGTCCTAGGCATCGAGGAGGCGAAGGAGGCGAATCGGACATCGTGGGGGTGATGGTGCTTGAACAACTTGTGTCCCGGGTGACGAATATGGAAATGAGCCCGAAGTGAGCTGCGCCAGCCCAACTTACGTGCTGGGGGCGGATGTGGTAAAGCGAACGAGAAATTTTACGGAGAAGCGATATCAGCCACATAACCGAAGAGAGCCGGAACAAGCGACAGGGGGACTGGTGATGCCCAGATCTGACGCGAATCAGATGAGGGTACGAAGGATCCCCCGGGAACAGGCAACAGGGACATCAGCCGGAGGTCGTTCGAGGGACGGGAAGCGGTGTTCGTTGGTGATCGGAGTTCTACCGGGTGGAAAGATAAGGAGATCAAGGGTGTTCTAGCGCGATCGGCGATGGCGGGGTCCCGAGTGAGCGTGATTTTGGCTCACGGTTCACCCCGGCGTTCTGGAGCCTTCTAAGGACGTGATCCTGATTCTCCGGGCGGCGACGAAGCGGGATCACGTAGTGATCCTCTCCCGTTTAAGTACGAGATCAGCTCCGGATCAAGCTCAGCCCCAGGCCCGATGCAGACTCTTCTGGTACCCTGATCCTGATTCTCCGAACGACTACCAAGCGGGATCTGGCAGCGATCACCTCCCCGACTGAGTGCGAGATCAAGACCCGACTAAGTGCAAGATCAAGTCCCGATTAAGTGCGAGATCAAGGCTCGGCTGAGTGCGAGATCAAGTCCCGGCTAAGTACGAAATCGACTCACGATCAGGGTTGGGAACCAAGCTAGGGATCAGGTATGTAGCCAGTGTCATGTGATCGTAGGATAGTAAATCAGGATGGGATTAGTAGGCATAGGAATAACCATAAACAGAATCGAATTTGCCCTGCACCACTCAGAGTGTGTTCGC
This sequence comes from Phytophthora colocasiae, assembly GCA_018806915.1. NCBI lineage: Eukaryota > Oomycota > Peronosporomycetes > Peronosporales > Peronosporaceae > Phytophthora > Phytophthora colocasiae. The sequence continues at coordinate 1,208,789 of JAGKQI010000094.1, read as the reverse complement.
TACGCCTGGAACCGGGAACTACATTGGCCCTACAAGCGTCGAGAAGGTAAGGATACGTGACCTAGTATAGCGGTTAAGACTGGATAATATATTGGCCAGCTTTGCCCTATCTAGTGATCTATCCTTTAAGTGCAAACCCCGGATCGGAAGGAAATGGTTGTTTGGCCTGACGATCTCGTCGAATCTCGCCCCCTCAAGACCCCCGCTAAAGGAAGTGACAAGCAACGAAAAAAAGGGACGGGGTTCCGAACATTGAACTACCGTAATACTCAACTTCTATCCGACACAATCTTATATCCGACAAATTATTTTGACCAGTAATATCGTGCAAATTCCGTGACTACGTTTTATAGGCTGACTAGCTAATATTCTGCCTCGTGACAGCAATTTGTAGGATCAACAACTGGCTGCGGCTAGCTCATCGACAACCCACTGCATTTATCGCCAGCAATGGCACGCAGCAATCTTTCTCACGCTGCCCAACTCCGTCTTCACCTTCTTAAAATACCTTGAGCCTGACCACCAGGCGCGGCCGTAAGCCTGCTGACCTGGGAGCGAATCATCCGTCTGCCGGTGATCTAGGCTATGTTGAGCAAGGGTGAGATCGTAGCGCACGGCGGCGAGTTCCCGGTCGCGATCCCGGAGTCTGTCCCGGAGTTCGATCTCGGCCTCTCCGGTCTCGCGGAGTTCCGCCAGCCGGGAGTCGAGGTCCTCAAGCGCGGAATCTAGCTGCGCCTGGATCCGGACCATTCGCCGCTCGGAATCTCGTCGCTCGGCGTCGTGCTGGGTTCGCTGGGCTTGCAAAGCGACGATTGCGTCCCCACTGACGGCACCTCTCATTCCCGACCGCAGATGAGTTTAGACGCAGGATATCCTCTGCCTGGTCGTCCCGGAAGTGCACCATGTCCTCAATTTCAGACCGCAACCGGCGGACGGTTCCGTCCAAGTGATCCCGATCGCGACCCAGGGTCATCCGTTGACTGTGGGATAATCTCGCCCGTAAGGTGACCAGCTCAGAGCTTACACCGGGAGTGGAGAAGTGTGAGGTGGTGGATCGGAGCGAGCGTTCGATCGAGGGAGTCCTAGGCATCGAGGGAGGCGAAGGAGGCGAATCGGACATCGTGGGGGTGATGGTGCTTGAACAACTTGTGTCCCGGGTGACGAATATGGAAATGAGCCCGAAGTGAGCTGCGCCAGCCCAACTTACGTGCTGGGGGCGGATGTGGTAAAGCGAACGAGAAATTTTACGGAGAAGCGATATCAGCCACATAACCGAAGAGAGCCGGAACAAGCGACAGGGGGACTGGTGATGCCCAGATCTGACGCGAATCAGATGAGGGTACGAAGGATCCCGCCCGGGAACAGGCAACAGGGACATCAGCCGGAGGTCGTTCGAGGGACGGGAAGCGGTGTTCGTTGGTGATCGGAGTTCTACCGGGTGGAAAGATAAGGAGATCAAGGGTGTTCTAGCGCGATCGGCGATGGCGGGGTCCCGAGTGAGCGTGATTTTGGCTCACGGTTCACCCCGGCGTTCTGGAGCCTTCTAAGGACGTGATCCTGATTCTCCGGGCGGCGACGAAGCGGGATCACGTAGTGATCCTCTCCCGTTTAAGTACGAGATCAGCTCCGGATCAAGCTCAGCCCCAGGCCCGATGCAGACTCTTCTGGTACCCTGATCCTGATTCTCCGAACGACTACCAAGCGGGATCTGGCAGCGATCACCTCCCCGACTGAGTGCGAGATCAAGACCCGACTAAGTGCAAGATCAAGTCCCGATTAAGTGCGAGATCAAGGCTCGGCTGAGTGCGAGATCAAGTCCCGGCTAAGTACGAAATCGACTCACGATCAGGGTTGGGAACCAAGCTAGGGATCAGGTATGTAGCCAGTGTCATGTGATCGTAGGATAGTAAATCAGGATGGGATTAGTAGGCATAGGAATAACCATAAACAGAATCGAATTTGCCCTGCACCACTCAAGTGTGTTCGCTACGCCTGGAACCGGGAACTACATTGGCCCTACAAGCGTCGAGAAGGTAAGGATACGTGACCTAGTATAGCGGTTAAGACTGGATAATATATTGGCCAGCTTTGCCCTATCTAGTGATCTATCCTTTAAGTGCAAACCCCGGATCGGAAGGAAATGGTTGTTTGGCCTGACGATCTCGTCGAATCTCACCCCCTCAAGACCCTCGCTAAAGGAAGTGACAAGCAACGAAAAAAAGGGACGGGGTTCCGAACATTGAACTATTGGAAGACCTTGATCAATGACCAGGCACCCGGATCAAGGCCCGAGAACTCGCCTACGACCGGGATCAAGTACCCCGAGGTGGAGTGAAGAACTTCCACGCTACCTCACACCCCTGCGTCCCACAAGACATTCTTCTGACCTTCAAGACATCTTCAGAAGTCACCTGGAAGAGCGTAACCCGCCTACCGACGGGTACACAAGGTGGAACTACACACACAGAGATCACGGATCATCGGGGGACCCTCTCCGTTAGTCGGTGTCTGGGCTCAACTGGTGATCGGGATCAGCCTCAACGAGATTTTGGCAGATCCGCTCCACCACACCTGTATTGCTTTGTTCTATGCGTGTTTCCATTTGGATTAGCTTGTATTCGCTATAGAACATTTCTAAACGTTGATTGGCTAGAATCTAAGTAGAATTGCGACGTAAAGTGGAATAAGCTTTCGCCATGTTGTTACGCACGTGTTGTCCACGGTGAACACGGATCCCGCTGAAACTCAACGCCGATATGACGTGTTGCAGGACGGGGAGAGAAGCGGTGAGTAAGAGGACTTCAGCTCTGATGAGAGGGATAGTGTTGGCATCTGCGACGATGATGGAGAATCTGTAAGCGACGAGTTCGATGAAATCTCTGACAGTGGCGCCGCCGAGATGGACGAGGCTTTTCTGGCATAGCAGCATATTGGCGGCAACGGTGAACTGAGCAAAGCAGCTCTCGAACAGCGCGCGACAGCGCTTCGGGCAATGCAGTGGACCCCAGCCATGACAGAGTTCGAGACCGATACACCTCCATATCCTGGGTTGGGTGGAGACGAGGGCCGACCTGCCGGAGAGCTGCTGGACGTGTGGCGATCGCCACTCCTGACACTATTTTACTTCGTACCGATAACCGTGTGGGTTTCGATCGCGAAGGAGACTAACCGCTACTTTTGTTTTGCAGCAGCAGGTTGGGGAGCGGGCAGAAAGGATGGTGGCGCGACAGACCGGACGTCAACGAGAGACCGCCACGCAGATTGCACGGCGCTTGAAAGCACCCGAGGAGTACGGTACCCACGAGACTTTGCGTGTGGTTGGGCTTTTAGTGGCGCGAATGATGTGTCATTAGAAGCGGATCTTTGCTGCGCATTGGTCCATGGTCAAGGACGCCGCCATTCCAGCCGGACACTTCGGGCGGTACATGTCGCGCGATCGCTGCCAAAAACATCCTGCGTGACCTTCACTTTGTCGACAACACCGCCGATCACGGCCGCGATAAACTATGGAAGCTGCGCCCTGTAGTGGACAAGATCCAAGAAGGCTTCTTGGCTGGTTGGTCGCTTCCATCCATGATGAAGGCGTCCTTCCTGCCAAGTCGAAGCGCAACACGACGCGCTGTTCATGTCAGACAAGACGCACTGATACGGCTCCAAATTGTTTATGCTGAGTGGCGCAAAGACAGCGTACCGCCACAGGTATTTCTTTATCTTTTTTCTATGTCTTAACTTACGATGTGCAATGAATGCTAGTACATCTTTATGTCGTAAATAATCTAGATTCGAAGTTTATGTGGGCAAGCGGAACAATGATGGAGGAGATACTGGAATTGACGCCAAGACTGGAGAAGTGGCTGTCTTGCGGAACCTGAAGGCTGTATTCACTCCTCAATCGCGCCACAACTGGCATGCTGTGATCATCGACCGATACTACACCTCGATTCCTCTCGCCGTGGAGCTGCTCAAGATGAAGGTGTACGTCGTCGGAACGATCATGACAAACCGCTTGGGCTTCAACAAGAGCATCAAGTCCGAGCGCAAGACCCGCCCTGCTAGCATCCCAAAGGGTTGGTTCGTCTTCACGCGCTCTGTTTCAATCCCCGCAATGATCTCGTGCCTCTGGTGGGACCGCAAGCCGGTCTACTACCTCTGCGCGGGCTCCGCTATGACGCCGTCCACGCTCGAGAGGAAGATCAAGCAGGTGGGCGCAATTCAAGTTGGATGTCCCAAGTCGGTGAAGGACTACCAGAACTGGTTGAGACGATCAACTCCGTCTCCAGAGTTCTCTCTGCAAATGTCCACGCGGTTCACCAAGTACTACAAGACATTGCTCCTGGAGTTTTTCGATCTGGCGCTGGTGAACACGTTCCTGACCCACAAGGAAGCGGCCGAGATCAAGGGCACCGCCTCAATGAAGCGCTCGGAGTGGTTCATAGTCCTGTAGAACGAGCTCCTGTAACTGAAGGCCGAGGACTTTGCTGGGGTCGAAGTGACGCCACCTCCCTCCCGCCAGAAGCGTAGACGAACACCAGTCCGCCTTGCGCACGCACTCGAGCATTCAGAAGACTGGGTCACCGGCGTTTAGAAGCGGCGCCAACGGTCTTGCAAGGTTTGCGCGCTCCTTCGCACCGAGAAGAAGAAGCCCTTCGCGACGACGTTCTTCTGATCGACAATACCAAGCGTTGGCTCTGCAACAAGATCCGCCGCGAATACAAGGGCGTCGCCAAGGCCTGCTTTGAGGTCTAGCACGACGACTTCGGCGCCGGACAGGACATTCCGACCGGCCTGGGGAAGCGCGTCGTGCTGCGCCGACCCGGCAAGAACGCAGAAAAGCGCAAGAAGCCACAGCGGGAACTGCAGCTCGTCCACGAGGAAGGAAGCGATGGCGGCGACTCTGACACCAATGATGAGTGCGCTTGTAGGCTTCAGTTGATGAGTGGTGAGCTTCGTGCGGTTGAATGCAAAGTTTGTTGAGCCAACGTACCTTCTTTCATGCGTTTTCTGAAATGAGATGCAGAGTAGTGCACCTCCTCAGCCATCTGTTGCCTGCAAGTGGAGAAAGTTACGCCATTGCGCAGCGATTTCTTTCTCACAATGCCGGATCACTGACGACATTGACCGGAAAAACTGCTCATAATTTATACACCTACCCTGACCTTAAACACATGGTCAATACAAATACCAAGTCTTTTGTACGTCGTAACTTACGACTTACGCTTACGTCAGAGGGGAAATCTTCATTTGTTTATTAGAGCATCTCCACCGGCAAGTCGTAAGCGAAGTTTTATCTTAAAAGTAGCTGTTAAGACTTGAGAGCAAGTTTTAAGCAATGTAGTGGTAAGCTCTAACGAGGGTCTTAACTTCAACAAGTTCTATTGGGTGTTCCATAGGTCTTATCTTAAGACCTGCAGAAAGCCCTGAAGAAAGCCAAGCAGACCGGTAGACCCGGCCTCTGGACAAAATAATTATTCTGCATATCGTCGACAAGTGCTGCAACGATCTTCTCGAACAGGCAGCGCTACATGCGAAAGCGCCTGCGGAATTCGCCTACAAAAATATAGTTTCGTAGTTAGCAATTTCATCCACGATAAAGCATGGCACCAAGCATTCCTTACGTTCGTCGTACGTCGGGTTGTCGCCAAAGTAGTCGGACATCAGCCGAGTAGTGATGTTCTTGAGGAGAGGTGCTGTTCGCCCATGGATAGCCCGTCCATTCGTCTCTCGGGAATCCAGTCCTGATTGGGCGATATGACACCGATAAAACTTGCCGCTGCAGAAGCAATGTGGAGTTTTATTGTAAGCTTCAGAACATAGAAGACCCCATTAGAACTTTGCGTAGGACTTGCCGCTGTTAATAGATTTTTGGGTTATTATTAATACAAGTAAAACAATTTATTAGAAATCGATGGTAATCGATCAAAAACCGATAATATTCTATCCGATACTATTACGCTCGTTTTGATAATAAAATATTGGCTACCGGACGTAAACGCTCCGGAGTTCGCAGTTCGAAAGCTGACGTGGATGGGGGGGGGACGTGGGGAGTAAAGTGGAGGTTATAAAAGAAGGGTGATAGAATGTCTGTAAGGCGACATTGCAGAGGTGAAGTAGTCAATCTTCTTGGTTAAGTGCGTATGGAGGCGGCTTTGAAGCGTAAGTAAGAGCATTAGTGACGCTAAATGCGTTGTGGAAATTGAGTGAGGTGTTAATTGAAATAGTAGACGGACGTATTGGTGAATAACAATTGATTGTTGGAGGCACACGGAGGGTGAGATGGTTTGTAGCTTAGCCTGAACTTGGATGAGAATCATGTGGGTGTTCAAGGTACGTCGATGGTAGAGATACTTTGCAGCTTGGCGTTAACTTGGCAACAGTTTCGATAAAGGCTTAGCTTGGTGGGTGGGAAGGAGATGATAGTGCCAGGAGCTGGAAGATTGGGGTCGTCCGGTGCTACCTCAAAGAGGGAGAGTGTGATTAGGTATTCATTTGCTTCAAAAGCGTCGTCGAGCTGAGCGGCTTGAAATTCCTACAACGTAATTAGTAGTTTGTGTAACGAAATGCAATAGGGAGTGGCTAATCGTACCCGTTGTTGTTGATGTAGTGGCTCTGGTGCTTTTTTTTCTCCGAGATAGAGACGCAGAAAGTGATACTCTCCGATTGTTTCGGCGGTGAACCATAACAGACGCGCTTAGATCCGGATGGATGAACGTATTTCTTTGTTGGTGGTGTCATTATTTTTGATGAAGTCTCGTAGAACTGTTGCATATCGATGGTTAGATTATTAATGGTTTGTGTGGATGGTAGCCGTACCGTCAATCGAGTCAATGATTTTGCGTGGATGTTGACTCATAGTTTTCTTCAGTTTCTTGAGTGGAGACAGGTAGGTTGTCGATGGTGGTGCGTCGGTAGAATTGGTTCGTTCGTGTTTTATCGGTGTAGGATAATCAGTCATGACAGAGACTGCCGTTGGCGTTGGCGATACAGCGGCAACGGTGGAGTCGTTGGGTAAGGCTTTTGTGTGCTTCTTGGCTGGCATAATTGGAAATGAAAGTATTCATCCGGAGAAGACCGACGATCTGTAGTGAAGTAGAAAGCGACAGGAAGACCGAGACGGGTCTCTGAGCGAGAGGTAGTATCACATCGTCCGGAGAGCGATAGGAATGGTGGAACGAAGCTGAGAATGAGAGGCGTATCGTATGGCTCATAGTGAACGTGTTGAAGCAGAGAAACCAAGAGCGACAGGAATAACGAGACGAGGTTTCGAGCGAGTGGCGGCATCGTAGAAATGCTGTTGGTATGGAAATTACTGTCTGAGTGCGGGTTTGGCTTCAATCGCATTCAAAGGAATGCTATAAAAGTTGATTAAGATATAGCAACTAGCAATGGGATAGACTTGTTAAATATCCGAGTCAATAGTAAAACAATCTGATAGATCCATCATTTCACGCTCCAATTCCGTGAAAGCGTTATAACGCTTGTGTATTGTTTCATCCGGCACAGGATGAGACGCGCGACGATTAAGGTTTACTGGGTGCGCTTCGTTCCGGCAAGCAAAGTTCACAGTGTAGATCTTACCCTGAAGATCTCTGTTTTCCCAAACGTGAAATGCTGTAGCTTGGATCCGATTCAGGTCTTTCATAAAGATGTTGTCGGCGTCTACTACCACCACATCAGCAACTTGTATCTTGTCCGTTTTTGATCTTCTTGTCGTGTATAATGTCTACTTTCATTATGGACAAGGATTTCTGAATCTAGTGATCATGTCAATAATTAGCTATTGTCCAACTAGTTGTAGTAGCAATACAAAAAATATTGTTACGTTCATTTAGTAATATCGCCATTGAGCGTGGAGGAGCAGCGTAAACGCAATCGGTTAGCGGTTCAACGACATCGTGCTAGGGAATCAGCGTTTGACAGAGAAGAAAGATTGCGTCGCAATCGAGAACGAGGACGTGCAAATAGAACCGCTTCAAGACAGCAAATGGAGAATACGCGACAGCGTGCTCAAGGTTGTGAAGTTGATCACATTTGGGATTCTGTCGATTTAATACCAAGGTTACACCCAGTTTCCGATGCTTCCAAAAAGAATTGCCTTGAGCGTTTAAAGCTTAGCCTTGGTGCGGTGGGGCTAGGCTGGGAGTTATGAACATGCGTTCCAAAGTACATCACAATCTCAATTTCTCGTCAGACATTCGACCCAATTTGCACAACGTGATGCATCACTTTTCGCGCGTATGTTCCCACATTTGTTCCCGTACGGACGAGGGCACCCGGGTGAACAACGACACGTGCCTGTTGCTTTCAATACCTGTATTCGATATTACGCGAATCTCAGCTCGAGACGATTCGCTGAAGATGAGCTTTTCATGCTCGCAAGCTTCGACTATCTATCGCTTCACAGGATGTACACACAAGTGGCTTTAAAGTGCCAGCGAAATACGATGATGTTTGAGCCGTACAGTAATATTAGTGAAGACGCTTTGCGAGATGCGTTGGCTGACAAAGAGCTACGCCGACAGGGACGCAAAACCTCGACGCGTACCCAAGACTCCAGTGCAGCCGCGTTTTTGAAGACTGTCGACATTAGTGGCAGCGCGATGTGGGGAAGTGATGGCGAACGAGCGCAATGTCGACGTGGAGCATTCGCGTATCAAGCGCGATTCGGGCAACCAGCTCATTTTGTGACGCTAACCCCGGACGTTGCAGGATCGTTCGTGATGGCACAATACTGTGGTATCACGTCGGTCGACCCGCTGTTTGACGCTGCGTTGGCTGATCCACCCGGTCGCTCGAATATGCATAGTGCTTGCATGCGCAATGACGTTGCGTCGGCCCGACTCTTTATGCGCAATATCGATGCGTTTGTTGAGCATGTTCTTGGCGTTCCATTAAATGAGATGAAAGGCAAACCATTTGATGGTCTTTTTGGAGACGTGAAGGCGTACTTTGGCATGGTTGAGATGCAAGGAGGTGGAACATTGCACGCTCACTTTTTAGTATGGCTGGCCGATGCACCGCCCAATACGGATGCGTTTGATCGAGCGTTGAATGCTTATGGAAACCAATATTACCGTGACATTGAGGCGTTCACGGATAGTATTGTGTCGACGTCGATGCCTATCCGTGTAGCGGATTCGTCGTGTGTCTTCTGCGGACAGTCGTACGCCGATCTACAGGAGCTCTTTATTCCGTCCGAGGCTTACGAAGATCCCAACAAGCACCATCGTGGTCATAAAGCACGCGGTGAACAAAAACTGGTACAGTGTCCCGGGTGCAGCACTGCCCTTAGCTCTCAGCACGTTATTCGGCGTCTCTTACTCGATCACCGCCCAGCATCGTGGCCCCCTCCGATGCGGCCATACGCTTCGTCTGAGTTGGCGGCAGCCGTGAAATTAGAAATGCCATGTCGAGGCAGCGTCGCGGCAGCAAAAGCCGCGATTTACCGTCGTGACCTGCATTTATTTGAGACTCAAGAAGACCGTGATGGCAACGAGTATGGCAAATTTCTGCATGAGTTAGACAGAGAAGAAAGATTGCGTCGCAATCGAGAACGAGGACGTGCAAATAGAACCGCTTCAAGACAGCAAATGGAGAATACGCGACAGCGTGCTCAAGGTTGTGAAGTTGATCACATTTGGGATTCTGTCGATTCAATACCGAGGTTACACCCAGTTTCCGATGCTTGCAAAAAGAATTGCCTTGAGCGTTTACAGCTTAGCCTTGGTGTGGTGGGGCTGGATGAGGTTGCTTGCGCAGTTTGCGATAGATTTCAGCTTCAAAAGGCATGCCACGTGATCAAGATGTCGAATATGGATTATATTCAACGGCTCTGTCGAGTGACGGCGAAACATTGCCTGCAGCACTTATTGCGGATTATGATTGTTCCGATGTGAATTCGGCTCTTAAAGGTGTGTTGTTGTCGAAGCGTGGCGTTCGTTCTGACGGCAATCTGCTCGTTTGTCGGGAGTGCGATGCGAGCCTGATAAAGATGTCGATCCCTAAATTCTCGATCAAAAATGGATTCTTCGTGGGCGAGTTGCCGAACTGTTTCTTGGATCTAACACTACCTGAGCGCCTTATGACTCAGACGGTCTCTGTTGTTGCGATCACGGGCGTCATGAGAGGCGGATATCACCGTGCGATCCAATCGCATTGCTTGGTATTTGATGCAACACCGGGGCCAGCAGCAACACTGTTGCCAATTCCTGTTGACAATATCACGTGGTATCGTGTCGTATTAGCTGGACCGTTCACGACAGAGCAACAGGTGCGCGTCCGGCAAATGCATCATGTGCGTCGCCAGAATGTGGACGATGTCCTCCGATTCTATCAGAAACACAACGTCTTCTATGAATCCGTCAGCGTTGACTGTTCTGAAGTCGAAGTGGATGGTGTGGCGGAAAATATGATCGTGGAAGACGTCGACGCCAACGTCGAAGCCGCAGAAATGTATATTGAGCATGATCGGGTTGGGAGTGAGTGGGAGATTGAATCGTCCAGTGTCGAGAGTGATGTGATTGAGCGGCGAGTTGTTTTCATTTCAGATAATCGCGAAGTGAGCTCGGAGCAGGTGTAAGCCAGGCTGGGAGTTATGAACATGCGTCCCAAAGTACATCACAATCTCAATTTCTCGTCAGACATTCGACCCAATTTGCACAACGTGATGCATCACTTTTCGCGCGTATGTTCCCACATTTGTTCCCGTACGGACGAGGGCACCCGGGTGAACAACGACACGTGCCTGTTGCTTTCAATACCTGTATTCGATATTACGCGAATCTCAGCTCGAGACGATTCGCTGAAGATGAGCTTTTCATGCTCGCAAGCTTCGACTATCTATCGCTTCACAGGATGTACACACAAGTGGCTTTAAAGTGCCAGCGAAATACGATGATGTTTGAGCCGTACAGTAATATTAGTGAAGACGCTTTGCGAGATGCGTTGGCTGACAAAGAGCTACGCCGACAGGGACGCAAAACCTCGACGCGTACCCAAGACTCCAGTGCAGCCGCGTTTTTGAAGACTGTCGACATTAGTGGCAGCGCGATGTGGGGAAGTGATGGCGAACGAGCGCAATGTCGACGTGGAGCATTCGCGTATCAAGCGCGATTCGGGCAACCAGCTCTTTTTGTGACGCTAACCCCGGACGTTGCAGGATCGTTCGTGATGGCACAATACTGTGGTATCACGTCGGTCGACCCGCTGTTTGACGCTTCGTTGGCTGATCCACCCGGTCGCTCGAATATGCATAGTGCTTGCATGCGCAATGACGTTGCGTCGGCCCGACTCTTTATGCGCAATATCGATGCGTTTGTTGAGCATGTTCTTGGCGTTCCATTAAATGAGATGAAAGGCAAACCATTTGATGGTCTTTTTGGAGACGTGAAGGCGTACTTTGGCATGGTTGAGATGCAAGGAGGTGGAACATTGCACGCTCACTTTTAGTATGGCTGGCCGATGCACCGCCCAATACGGATGCGTTTGATCGAGCGTTGAATGCTTATGGAAACCAATATTACCGTGATATTGAGGCGTTCACGGATAGTATTGTGTCGACGTCGATGCCTATCCGTGTAGCGGATTCGTCGTGTGTCTTCTGCGGACAGTCGTACGCTGATCTACAGGAGCTCTTTATTCCGTCCGAGGCTTACGAAGATCCCAACAAGCACCATCGTGGTCATAAAGCACGCGGTGAACAAAAACTGGTACAGTGTCCCGGGTGCAGCACTGCCCTTAGCTCTCAGCACGTTATTCGGCGTCTCTTACTCGATCACCGCCCAGCATCGTGGCCCCCTCCGATGCGGCCATACGCTTCGTCTGGAGTTGGCGGCAGCCGTGAAATTAGAAATGCCATGTCGAGGCAGCGTCGCGGCAGCAAAAGCCGCGATTTACCGTCGTGACCTGCATTTATTTGAGACTCAAGAAGACCGTGATGGCAACGAGTATGGCAAATTTCTGCATGAGTTAGACAGAGAAGAAAGATTGCGTCGCAATCGAGAACGAGGACGTGTAAATAGAACCGCTTCAAGACAGCAAATGGAGAATACGCGACAGCGTGCTCAAGGTTGTGAAGTTGATCACATTTGGGATTCTGTCGATTCAATACCAAGGTTACACCCAGTTTCCGATGCTTGCAAAAAGAATTGCCTTGAGCGTTTACAGCTTAGCCTTGGTGCGGTGGGGCTAGGCTGGGAGTTATGAACATGCGTTCCAAAGTACATCACAATCTCAATTTCTCGTCAGACATTCGACCCAATTTGCACAACGTGATGCATCACTTTTCGCGCGTATGTTCCCACATTTGTTCCCGTACGGACGAGGGCACCCGGGTGAACAACGACACGTGCCTGTTGCTTTCAATACCTGTATTCGATATTACGCGAATCTCAGCTCGAGACGATTCGCTGAAGATGAGCTTTTCATGCTCGCAAGCTTCGACTATCTATCGCTTCACAGGATGTACACACAAGTGGCTTTAAAGTGCCAGCGAAATACGATGATGTTTGAGCCGTACAGTAATATTAGTGAAGACGCTTTGCGAGATGCGTTGGCTGACAAAGAGCTACGCCGACAGGGACGCAAAACCTCGACGCGTACCCAAGACTCCAGTGCAGCCGCGTTTTTGAAGACTGTCGACATTAGTGGCAGCGCGATGTGGGGAAGTGATGGCGAACGAGCGCAATGTCGACGTGGAGCATTCGCGTATCAAGCGCGATTCGGGCAACCAGCTCTTTTGTGACGCTAACCCCGGACGTTGCAGGATCGTTCGTGATGGCACAATACTGTGGTATCACGTCGGTCGACCCGCTGTTTGACGCTGCGTTGGCTGATCCACCCGGTCGCTCGAATATGCATAGTGCTTGCATGCGCAATGACGTTGCGTCGGCCCGACTCTTTATGCGCAATATCGATGCGTTTGTTGAGCATGTTCTTGGCGTTCCATTAAATGAGATGAAAGGCAAACCATTTGATGGTCTTTTGGAGACGTGAAGGCGTACTTTGGCATGGTTGAGATGCAAGGAGGTGGAACATTGCACGCTCACTTTTTAGTATGGCTGGCCGATGCACCGCCCAATACGGATGCGTTTGATCGAGCGTTGAATGCTTATGGAAACCAATATTACCGTGATATTGAGGCGTTCACGGATAGTATTGTGTCGACGTCGATGCCTATCCGTGTAGCGGATTCGTCGTGTGTCTTCTGCGGACAGTCGTACGCTGATCTACAGGAGCTCTTTATTCCGTCCGAGGCTTACGAAGATCCCAACAAAGCACCATCGTGGTCATAAAGCACGCGGTGAACAAAAACTGGTACAGTGTCCCGGGTGCAGCACTGCCCTTAGCTCTCAGCACGTTATTCGGCGTCTCTTACTCGATCACCGCCCAGCATCGTGGCCCCTCCGATGCGGCCATACGCTTCGTCTGAGTTGGCGGCAGCCGTGAAATTAGAAATGCCATGTCGAGGCAGCGTCGCGGCAGCAAAAGCCGCGATTTACCGTCGTGACCTGCATTTATTTGAGACTCAAGAAGACCGTGATGGCAACGAGTATGGCAAATTTCTGCATGAGTTAGACAGAGAAGAAAGATTGCGTCGCAATCGAGAACGAGGACGTGCAAATAGGAACCGCTTCAAGACAGCAAATGGAGAATACGCGACAGCGTGCTCAAGGTTGTGAAGTTGATCACATTTGGGATTCTGTCGATTCAATACCAAGGTTACACCCAGTTTCCGATGCTTGCAAAAGAATTGCCTTGAGCGTTTACAGCTTAGCCTTGGTGCGGTGGGGCTAGGCTGGGAGTTATGAACATGCGTTCCAAAGTACATCACAATCTCAATTTCTCGTCAGACATTCGACCCAATTTGCACAACGTGATGCATCACTTTTCGCGCGTATGTTCCCACATTTGTTCCCGTACGGACGAGGGCACCCGGGTGAACAACGACACGTGCCTGTTGCTTTCAATACCTGTATTCGATATTACGCGAATCTCAGCTCGAGACGATTCGCTGAAGATGAGCTTTTCATGCTCGCAAGCTTCGACTATCTATCGCTTCACAGGATGTACACACAAGTGGCTTTAAAGTGCCAGCGAAATACGATGATGTTTGAGCCGTACAGTAATATTAGTGAAGACGCTTTGCGAGATGCGTTGGCTGACAAAGAGCTACGCCGACAGGGACGCAAAACCTCGACGCGTACCCAAGACTCCAGTGCAGCCGCGTTTTTGAAGACTGTCGACATTAGTGGCAGCGCGATGTGGGAAGTGATGGCGAACGAGCGCAATGTCGACGTGGAGCATTCGCGTATCAAGCGCGATTCGGGCAACCAGCTCTTTTGTGACGCTAACCCCGGACGTTGCAGGATCGTTCGTGATGGCACAATACTGTGGTATCACGTCGGTCGACCCGCTGTTTGACGCTGCGTTGGCTGATCCACCCGGTCGCTCGAATATGCATAGTGCTTGCATGCGCAATGACGTTGCGTCGGCCCGACTCTTTATGCGCAATATCGATGCGTTTGTTGAGCATGTTCTTGGCGTTCCATTAAATGAGATGAAAGGCAAACCATTTGATGGTCTTTTTGGAGACGTGAAGGCGTACTTTGGCATGGTTGAGATGCAAGGAGGTGGAACATTGCACGCTCACTTTTTAGTATGGCTGGCCGATGCACCGCCCAATACGGATGCGTTTGATCGAGCGTTGAATGCTTATGGAAACCAATATTACCGTCATATTGAGGCGTTCACGGATAGTATTGTGTCGACGTCGATGCCTATCCGTGTAGCGGATTCGTCGTGTGTCTTCTGCGGACAGTCGTACGCTGATCTACAGGAGCTCTTTATTCCGTCCGAGGCTTACGAAGATCCCAACAAGCACCATCGTGGTCATAAAGCACGCGGTGAACAAAAACTGGTACAGTGTCGGGTGCAGCACTGCCCTTAGCTCTCAGCACGTTATTCGGCGTCTCTTACTCGATCACCGCCCAGCATCGTGGCCCCCTCCGATGCGGCCATACGCTTCGTCTGAGTTGGCGGCAGCCGTGAAATTAGAAATGCCATGTCGAGGCAGCGTCGCGGCAGCAAAAGCCGCGATTTACCGTCGTGACCTGCATTTATTTGAGACTCAAGAAGACCGTGATGGCAACGAGTATGGCAAATTTCTGCATGAGTTAGACAGAGAAGAAAGATTGCGTCGCAATCGAGAACGAGGACGATGCAAATAGAACCGCTTCAAGACAGCAAATGGAGAATACGCGACAGCGTGCTCAAGGTTGTGAAGTTGATCACATTTGGGATTCTGTCGATTCAATACCAAGGTTACACCCAGTTTCCGATGCTTGCAAAAAGAATTGCCTTGAGCGTTTACAGCTTAGCCTTGGTGCGGTGGGGCTAGGCTGGGAGTTATGAACATGCGTTCCAAAGTACATCACAATCTCAATTTCTCGTCAGACATTCGACCCAATTTGCACAACGTGATGCATCACTTTTCGCGCGTATGTTCCCACATTTGTTCCCGTACGGACGAGGGCACCCGGGTGAACAACGACACGTGCCTGTTGCTTTCAATACCTGTATTCGATATTACGCGAATCTCAGCTCGAGACGATTCGCTGAAGATGAGCTTTTCATGCTCGCAAGCTTCGACTATCTATCGCTTCACAGGATGTACACACAAGTGGCTTTAAAGTGCCAGCGAAATACGATGATGTTTGAGCCGTACAGTAATATTAGTGAAGACGCTTTGCGAGATGCGTTGGCTGACAAAGAGCTACGCCGACAGGGACGCAAAACCTCCACGCGTACCCAAGACTCCAGTGCAGCCGCGTTTTTGAAGACTGTCGACATTAGTGGCAGCGCGATGTGGGGAAGTGATGGCGAACGAGCGCAATGTCGACGTGGAGCATTCGCGTATCAAGCGCGATTCGGGCAACCAGCTCTTTTTGTGACGCTAACCCCGGACGTTGCAGGATCGTTCGTGATGGCACAATACTGTGGTATCACGTCGGTCGACCCGCTGTTTGACGCTGCGTTGGCTGATCCACCCGGTCGCTCGAATATGCATAGTGCTTGCATGCGCAATGACGTTGCGTCGGCCCGACTCTTTATGCGCAATATCGATGCGTTTGTTGAGCATGTTCTTGGCGTTCCATTAAATGAGATGAAAGGCAAACCATTTGATGGTCTTTTTGGAGACGTGAAGGCGTACTTTGGCATGGTTGAGATGCAAGGAGGTGGAACATTGCACGCTCACTTTTTAGTATGGCTGGCCGATGCACCGCCCAATACGGATGCGTTTGATCGAGCGTTGAATGCTTATGGAAACCAATATTACCGTGATATTGAGGCGTTCACGGATAGTATTGTGTCGACGTCGATGCCTATCCGTGTAGCGGATTCGTCGTGTGTCTTCTGCGGACAGTCGTACGCCGATCTACAGGAGCTCTTTATTCCGTCCGAGGCTTACGAAGATCCCAACAAGCACCATCGTGGTCATAAAGCACGCGGTGAACAAAAACTGGTACAGTGTCCCGGGTGCAGCACTGCCCTTAGCTCTCAGCACGTTATTCGGCGTCTCTTACTCGATCACCGCCCAGCATCGTGGCCCCCTCCGATGCGGCCATACGCTTCGTCTGAGTTGGCGGCAGCCGTGAAATTAGAAATGCCATGTCGAGGCAGCGTCGCGGCAGCAAAAGCCGCGATTTACCGTCGTGACCTGCATTTATTTGAGACTCAAGAAGACCGTGATGGCAACGAGTATGGCAAATTTCTGCATGAGTTAGACAGAGAAGAAAGATTGCGTCGCAATCGAGAACGAGGACGTGCAAATAGAACCGCTTCAAGACAGCAAATGGAGAATACGCGACAGCGTGCTCAAGGTTGTGAAGTTGATCACATTTGGGATTCTGTCGATTCAATACCAAGGTTACACCCAGTTTCCGATGCTTCCAAAAAGAATTGCCTTGAGCGTTTACAGCTTAGCCTTGGTGCGGTGGGGCTAGGCTGGGAGTTATGAACATGCGTTCCAAAGTACATCACAATCTCAATTTCTCGTCAGACATTCGACCCAATTTGCACAACGTGATGCATCACTTTTCGCGCGTATGTTCCCACATTTGTTCCCGTACGGACGAGGGCACCCGGGTGAACAACGACACGTGCCTGTTGCTTTCAATACCTGTATTCGATATTACGCGAATCTCAGCTCGAGACGATTCGCTGAAGATGAGCTTTTCATGCTCGCAAGCTTCGACTATCTATCGCTTCACAGGATGTACACACAAGTGGCTTTAAAGTGCCAGCGAAATACGATGATGTTTGAGCCGTACAGTAATATTAGTGAAGACGCTTTGCGAGATGCGTTGGCTGACAAAGAGCTACGCCGACAGGGACGCAAAACCTCGACGCGTACCCAAGACTCCAGTGCAGCCGCGTTTTTGAAGACTGTCGACATTAGTGGCAGCGCGATGTGGGGAAGTGATGGCGAACGAGCGCAATGTCGACGTGGAGCATTCGCGTATCAAGCGCGATTCGGGCAACCAGCTCTTTTGTGACGCTAACCCCGGACGTTGCAGGATCGTTCGTGATGGCACAATACTGTGGTATCACGTCGGTCGACCCGCTGTTTGACGCTGCGTTGGCTGATCCACCCGGTCGCTCGAATATGCATAGTGCTTGCATGCGCAATGACGTTGCGTCGGCCCGACTCTTTATGCGCAATATCGATGCGTTTGTTGAGCATGTTCTTGGCGTTCCATTAAATGAGATGAAAGGCAAACCATTTGATGGTCTTTTTGGAGACGTGAAGGCGTACTTTGGCATGGTTGAGATGCAAGGAGGTGGAACATTGCACGCTCACTTTTTAGTATGGCTGGCCGATGCACCGCCCAATACGGATGCGTTTGATCGAGCGTTGAATGCTTATGGAAACCAATATTACCGTCATATTGAGGCGTTCACGGATAGTATTGTGTCGACGTCGATGCCTATCCGTGTAGCGGATTCGTCGTGTGTCTTCTGCGGACAGTCGTACGCCGATCTACAGGAGCTCTTTATTCCGTCCGAGGCTTACGAAGATCCCAACAAGCACCATCGTGGTCATAAAGCACGCGGTGAACAAAAACTGGTACAGTGTCCCGGGTGCAGCACTGCCCTTAGCTCTCAGCACGTTATTCGGCGTCTCTTACTCGATCACCGCCCAGCATCGTGGCCCCCTCCGATGCGGCCATACGCTTCGTCTGAGTTGGCGGCAGCCGTGAAATTAGAAATGCCATGTCGAGGCAGCGTCGCGGCAGCAAAAGCCGCGATTTACCGTCGTGACCTGCATTTATTTGAGACTCAAGAAGACCGTGATGGCAACGAGTATGGCAAATTTCTGCATGAGTTAGACAGAGAAGAAAGATTGCGTCGCAATCGAGAACGAGGACGTGCAAATAGAACCGCTTCAAGACAGCAAATGGAGAATACGCGACAGCGTGCTCAAGGTTGTGAAGTTGATCACATTTGGGATTCTGTCGATTCAATACCAAGGTTACACCCAGTTTCCGATGCTTCCAAAAGAATTGCCTTGAGCGTTTACAGCTTAGCCTTGGTGCGGTGGGGCTAGGCTGGGAGTTATGAACATGCGTTCCAAAGTACATCACAATCTCAATTTCTCGTCAGACATTCGACCCAATTTGCACAACGTGATGCATCACTTTTCGCGCGTATGTTCCCACATTTGTTCCCGTACGGACGAGGGCACCCGGGTGAACAACGACACGTGCCTGTTGCTTTCAATACCTGTATTCGATATTACGCGAATCTCAGCTCGAGACGATTCGCTGAAGATGAGCTTTTCATGCTCGCAAGCTTCGACTATCTATCGCTTCACAGGATGTACACACAAGTGGCTTTAAAGTGCCAGCGAAATACGATGATGTTTGAGCCGTACAGTAATATTAGTGAAGACGCTTTGCGAGATGCGTTGGCTGACAAAGAGCTACGCCGACAGGGACGCAAAACCTCCACGCGTACCCAAGACTCCAGTGCAGCCGCGTTTTTGAAGACTGTCGACATTAGTGGCAGCGCGATGTGGGAAGTGATGGCGAACGAGCGCAATGTCGACGTGGAGCATTCGCGTATCAAGCGCGATTCGGGCAACCAGCTCTTTTTGTGACGCTAACCCGGACGTTGCAGGATCGTTCGTGATGGCACAATACTGTGGTATCACGTCGGTCGACCCGCTGTTTGACGCTGCGTTGGCTGATCCACCCGGTCGCTCGAATATGCATAGTGCTTGCATGCGCAATGACGTTGCGTCGGCCCGACTCTTTATGCGCAATATCGATGCGTTTGTTGAGCATGTTCTTGGCGTTCCATTAAATGAGATGAAAGGCAAACCATTTGATGGTCTTTTGGAGACGTGAAGGCGTACTTTGGCATGGTTGAGATGCAAGGAGGTGGAACATTGCACGCTCACTTTTAGTATGGCTGGCCGATGCACCGCCCAATACGGATGCGTTTGATCGAGCGTTGAATGCTTATGGAAACCAATATTACCGTGATATTGAGGCGTTCACGGATAGTATTGTGTCGACGTCGATGCCTATCCGTGTAGCGGATTCGTCGTGTGTCTTCTGCGGACAGTCGTACGCCGATCTACAGGAGCTCTTTATTCCGTCCGAGGCTTACGAAGATCCCAACAAGCACCATCGTGGTCATAAAGCACGCGGTGAACAAAAACTGGTACAGTGTCCCGGGTGCAGCACTGCCCTTAGCTCTCAGCACGTTATTCGGCGTCTCTTACTCGATCACCGCCCAGCATCGTGGCCCCCTCCGATGCGGCCATACGCTTCGTCTGAGTTGGCGGCAGCCGTGAAATTAGAAATGCCATGTCGAGGCAGCGTCGCGGCAGCAAAAGCCGCGATTTACCGTCGTGACCTGCATTTATTTGAGACTCAAGAAGACCGTGATGGCAACGAGTATGGCAAATTTCTGCATGAGTTAGACAGAGAAGAAAGATTGCGTCGCAATCGAGAACGAGGACGTGCAAATAGAACCGCTTCAAGACAGCAAATGGAGAATACGCGACAGCGTGCTCAAGGTTGTGAAGTTGATCACATTTGGGATTCTGTCGATTCAATACCAAGGTTACACCCAGTTTCGATGCTTCCAAAAGAATTGCCTTGAGCGTTTACAGCTTAGCCTTGGTGCGGTGGGGCTAGGCTGGGAGTTATGAACATGCGTCCCAAAGTACATCACAATCTCAATTTCTCGTCAGACATTCGACCCAATTTGCACAACGTGATGCATCACTTTTCGCGCGTATGTTCCCACATTTGTTCCCGTACGGACGAGGGCACCCGGGTGAACAACGACACGTGCCTGTTGCTTTCAATACCTGTATTCGATATTACGCGAATCTCAGCTCGAGACGATTCGCTGAAGATGAGCTTTTCATGCTCGCAAGCTTCGACTATCTATCGCTTCACAGGATGTACACACAAGTGGCTTTAAAGTGCCAGCGAAATACGATGATGTTTGAGCCGTACAGTAATATTAGTGAAGACGCTTTGCGAGATGCGTTGGCTGACAAAGAGCTACGCCGACAGGGACGCAAAACCTCGACGCGTACCCAAGACTCCAGTGCAGCCGCGTTTTTGAAGACTGTCGACATTAGTGGCAGCGCGATGTGGGAAGTGATGGCGAACGAGCGCAATGTCGACGTGGAGCATTCGCGTATCAAGCGCGATTCGGGCAACCAGCTCTTTTGTGACGCTAACCCCGGACGTTGCAGGATCGTTCGTGATGGCACAATACTGTGGTATCACGTCGGTCGACCCGCTGTTTGACGCTGCGTTGGCTGATCCACCCGGTCGCTCGAATATGCATAGTGCTTGCATGCGCAATGACGTTGCGTCGGCCCGACTCTTTATGCGCAATATCGATGCGTTTGTTGAGCATGTTCTTGGCGTTCCATTAAATGAGATGAAAGGCAAACCATTTGATGGTCTTTTTGGAGACGTGAAGGCGTACTTTGGCATGGTTGAGATGCAAGGAGGTGGAACATTGCACGCTCACTTTTTAGTATGGCTGGCCGATGCACCGCCCAATACGGATGCGTTTGATCGAGCGTTGAATGCTTATGGAAACCAATATTACCGTGATATTGAGGCGTTCACGGATAGTATTGTGTCGACGTCGATGCCTATCCGTGTAGCGGATTCGTCGTGTGTCTTCTGCGGACAGTCGTACGCCGATCTACAGGAGCTCTTTATTCCGTCCGAGGCTTACGAAGATCCCAACAAGCACCATCGTGGTCATAAAGCACGCGGTGAACAAAAACTGGTACAGTGTCCCGGGTGCAGCACTGCCCTTAGCTCTCAGCACGTTATTCGGCGTCTCTTACTCGATCACCGCCCAGCATCGTGGCCCCCTCCGATGCGGCCATACGCTTCGTCTGAGTTGGCGGCAGCCGTGAAATTAGAAATGCCATGTCGAGGCAGCGTCGCGGCAGCAAAGCCGCGATTTACCGTCGTGACCTGCATTTATTTGAGACTCAAGAAGACCGTGATGGCAACGAGTATGGCAAATTTCTGCATGAGTTAGACAGAGAAGAAAGATTGCGTCGCAATCGAGAACGAGGACGTGCAAATAGAACCGCTTCAAGACAGCAAATGGAGAATACGCGACAGCGTGCTCAAGGTTGTGAAGTTGATCACATTTGGGATTCTGTCGATTCAATACCAAGGTTACACCCAGTTTCCGATGCTTCCAAAAGAATTGCCTTGAGCGTTTACAGCTTAGCCTTGGTGCGGTGGGGCTAGGCTGGGAGTTATGAACATGCGTTCCAAAGTACATCACAATCTCAATTTCTCGTCAGACATTCGACCCAATTTGCACAACGTGATGCATCACTTTTCGCGCGTATGTTCCCACATTTGTTCCCGTACGGACGAGGGCACCCGGGTGAACAACGACACGTGCCTGTTGCTTTCAATACCTGTATTCGATATTACGCGAATCTCAGCTCGAGACGATTCGCTGAAGATGAGCTTTCATGCTCGCAAGCTTCGACTATCTATCGCTTCACAGGATGTACACACAAGTGGCTTTAAAGTGCCAGCGAAATACGATGATGTTTGAGCCGTACAGTAATATTAGTGAAGACGCTTTGCGAGATGCGTTGGCTGACAAAGAGCTACGCCGACAGGGACGCAAAACCTCGACGCGTACCCAAGACTCCAGTGCAGCCGCGTTTTTGAAGACTGTCGACATTAGTGGCAGCGCGATGTGGGGAAGTGATGGCGAACGAGCGCAATGTCGACGTGGAGCATTCGCGTATCAAGCGCGATTCGGGCAACCAGCTCTTTTTGTGACGCTAACCCCGGACGTTGCAGGATCGTTCGTGATGGCACAATACTGTGGTATCACGTCGGTCGACCCGCTGTTTGACGCTGCGTTGGCTGATCCACCCGGTCGCTCGAATATGCATAGTGCTTGCATGCGCAATGACGTTGCGTCGGCCCGACTCTTTATGCGCAATATCGATGCGTTTGTTGAGCATGTTCTTGGCGTTCCATTAAATGAGATGAAAGGCAAACCATTTGATGGTCTTTTGGAGACGTGAAGGCGTACTTTGGCATGGTTGAGATGCAAGGAGGTGGAACATTGCACGCTCACTTTTTAGTATGGCTGGCCGATGCACCGCCAATACGGATGCGTTTGATCGAGCGTTGAATGCTTATGGAAACCAATATTACCGTGATATTGAGGCGTTCACGGATAGTATTGTGTCGACGTCGATGCCTATCCGTGTAGCGGATTCGTCGTGTGTCTTCTGCGGACAGTCGTACGCCGATCTACAGGAGCTCTTTATTCCGTCCGAGGCTTACGAAGATCCCAACAAGCACCATCGTGGTCATAAAGCACGCGGTGAACAAAAACTGGTACAGTGTCCCGGGTGCAGCACTGCCCTTAGCTCTCAGCACGTTATTCGGCGTCTCTTACTCGATCACCGCCCAGCATCGTGGCCCCTCCGATGCGGCCATACGCTTCGTCTGAGTTGGCGGCAGCCGTGAAATTAGAAATGCCATGTCGAGGCAGCGTCGCGGCAGCAAAAGCCGCGATTTACCGTCGTGACCTGCATTTATTTGAGACTCAAGAAGACCGTGATGGCAACGAGTATGGCAAATTTCTGCATGAGTTAGACAGAGAAGAAAGATTGCGTCGCAATCGAGAACGAGGACGTGCAAATAGAACCGCTTCAAGACAGCAAATGGAGAATACGCGACAGCGTGCTCAAGGTTGTGAAGTTGATCACATTTGGGATTCTGTCGATTCAATACCAAGGTTACACCCAGTTTCCGATGCTTCCAAAAAGAATTGCCTTGAGCGTTTACAGCTTAGCCTTGGTGCGGTGGGGCTAGGCTGGGAGTTATGAACATGCGTCCCAAAGTACATCACAATCTCAATTTCTCGTCAGACATTCGACCCAATTTGCACAACGTGATGCATCACTTTTCGCGCGTATGTTCCCACATTTGTTCCCGTACGGACGAGGGCACCCGGGTGAACAACGACACGTGCCTGTTGCTTTCAATACCTGTATTCGATATTACGCGAATCTCAGCTCGAGACGATTCGCTGAAGATGAGCTTTCATGCTCGCAAGCTTCGACTATCTATCGCTTCACAGGATGTACACACAAGTGGCTTTAAAGTGCCAGCGAAATACGATGATGTTTGAGCCGTACAGTAATATTAGTGAAGACGCTTTGCGAGATGCGTTGGCTGACAAAGAGCTACGCCGACAGGGACGCAAAACCTCGACGCGTACCCAAGACTCCAGTGCAGCCGCGTTTTTGAAGACTGTCGACATTAGTGGCAGCGCGATGTGGGGAAGTGATGGCGAACGAGCGCAATGTCGACGTGGAGCATTCGCGTATCAAGCGCGATTCGGGCAACCAGCTCTTTTGTGACGCTAACCCCGGACGTTGCAGGATCGTTCGTGATGGCACAATACTATGGTATCACGTCGGTCGACCCGCTGTTTGACGCTGCGTTGGCTGATCCACCCGGTCGCTCGAATATGCATAGTGCTTGCATGCGCAATGACGTTGCGTCGGCCCGACTCTTTATGCGCAATATCGATGCGTTTGTTGAGCATGTTCTTGGCGTTCCATTAAATGAGATGAAAGGCAAACCATTTGATGGTCTTTTTGGAGACGTGAAGGCGTACTTTGGCATGGTTGAGATGCAAGGAGGTGGAACATTGCACGCTCACTTTTTAGTATGGCTGGCCGATGCACCGCCCAATACGGATGCGTTTGATCGAGCGTTGAATGCTTATGGAAACCAATATTACCGTGATATTGAGGCGTTCACGGATAGTATTGTGTCGACGTCGATGCCTATCCGTGTAGCGGATTCGTCGTGTGTCTTCTGCGGACAGTCGTACGCCGATCTACAGGAGCTCTTTATTCCGTCCGAGGCTTACGAAGATCCCAACAAGCACCATCGTGGTCATAAAGCACGCGGTGAACAAAAACTGGTACAGTGTCCCGGGTGCAGCACTGCCCTTAGCTCTCAGCACGTTATTCGGCGTCTCTTACTCGATCACCGCCCAGCATCGTGGCCCCTCCGATGCGGCCATACGCTTCGTCTGGAGTTGGCGGCAGCCGTGAAATTAGAAATGCCATGTCGAGGCAGCGTCGCGGCAGCAAAGCCGCGATTTACCGTCGTGACCTGCATTTATTTGAGACTCAAGAAGACCGTGATGGCAACGAGTATGGCAAATTTCTGCATGAGTTAGACAGAGAAGAAAGATTGCGTCGCAATCGAGAACGAGGACGTGCAAATAGAACCGCTTCAAGACAGCAAATGGAGAATACGCGACAGCGTGCTCAAGGTTGTGAAGTTGATCACATTTGGGATTCTGTCGATTCAATACCAAGGTTACACCCAGTTTCCGATGCTTGCAAAAAGAATTGCCTTGAGCGTTTACAGCTTAGCCTTGGTGCGGTGGGGCTAGGCTGGGAGTTATGAACATGCGTCCCAAAGTACATCACAATCTCAATTTCTCGTCAGACATTCGACCCAATTTGCACAACGTGATGCATCACTTTTCGCGCGTATGTTCCCACATTTGTTCCCGTACGGACGAGGGCACCCGGGTGAACAACGACACGTGCCTGTTGCTTTCAATACCTGTATTCGATATTACGCGAATCTCAGCTCGAGACGATTCGCTGAAGATGAGCTTTTCATGCTCGCAAGCTTCGACTATCTATCGCTTCACAGGATGTACACACAAGTGGCTTTAAAGTGCCAGCGAAATACGATGATGTTTGAGCCGTACAGTAATATTAGTGAAGACGCTTTGCGAGATGCGTTGGCTGACAA
Source organism: Phytophthora colocasiae (assembly GCA_018806915.1). Classification (NCBI taxonomy): domain Eukaryota; phylum Oomycota; class Peronosporomycetes; order Peronosporales; family Peronosporaceae; genus Phytophthora; species Phytophthora colocasiae. The sequence continues at coordinate 1,183,407 of JAGKQI010000094.1, read as the reverse complement.
AGAGCTACGCCGACAGGGACGCAAAACCTCGACGCGTACCCAAGACTCCAGTGCAGCCGCGTTTTTGAAGACTGTCGACATTAGTGGCAGCGCGATGTGGGGAAGTGATGGCGAACGAGCGCAATGTCGACGTGGAGCATTCGCGTATCAGCGCGATTCGGGCAACCAGCTCTTTTGTGACGCTAACCCCGGACGTTGCAGGATCGTTCGTGATGGCACAATACTGTGGTATCACGTCGGTCGACCCGCTGTTTGACGCTGCGTTGGCTGATCCACCCGGTCGCTCGAATATGCATAGTGCTTGCATGCGCAATGACGTTGCGTCGGCCCGACTCTTTATGCGCAATATCGATGCGTTTGTTGAGCATGTTCTTGGCGTTCCATTAAATGAGATGAAAGGCAAACCATTTGATGGTCTTTGGAGACGTGAAGGCGTACTTTGGCATGGTTGAGATGCAAGGAGGTGGAACATTGCACGCTCACTTTTTAGTATGGCTGGCCGATGCACCGCCCAATACGGATGCGTTTGATCGAGCGTTGAATGCTTATGAAACCAATATTACCGTGATATTGAGGCGTTCACGGATAGTATTGTGTCGACGTCGATGCCTATCCGTGTAGCGGATTCGTCGTGTGTCTTCTGCGGACAGTCGTACGCCGATCTACAGGAGCTCTTTATTCCGTCCGAGGCTTACGAAGATCCCAACAAGCACCATCGTGGTCATAAAGCACGCGGTGAACAAAAACTGGTACAGTGTCCCGGGTGCAGCACTGCCCTTAGCTCTCAGCACGTTATTCGGCGTCTCTTACTCGATCACCGCCCAGCATCGTGGCCCCCTCCGATGCGGCCATACGCTTCGTCTGAGTTGGCGGCAGCCGTGAAATTAGAAATGCCATGTCGAGGCAGCGTCGCGGCAGCAAAAGCCGCGATTTACCGTCGTGACCTGCATTTATTTGAGACTCAAGAAGACCGTGATGGCAACGAGTATGGCAAATTTCTGCATGAGTTAGACAGAGAAGAAAGATTGCGTCGCAATCGAGAACGAGGACGTGCAAATAGAACCGCTTCAAGACAGCAAATGGAGAATACGCGACAGCGTGCTCAAGGTTGTGAAGTTGATCACATTTGGGATTCTGTCGATTCAATACCAAGGTTACACCCAGTTTCCGATGCTTGCAAAAAGAATTGCCTTGAGCGTTTACAGCTTAGCCTTGGTGCGGTGGGGCTAGGCTGGGAGTTATGAACATGCGTCCCAAAGTACATCACAATCTCAATTTCTCGTCAGACATTCGACCCGATTTGCACAACGTGATGCATCACTTTTCGCGCGTATGTTCCCACATTTGTTCCCGTACGGACGAGGGCACCCGGGTGAACAACGACACGTGCCTGTTGCTTTCAATACCTGTATTCGATATTACGCGAATCTCAGCTCGAGACGATTCGCTGAAGATGAGCTTTTCATGCTCGCAAGCTTCGACTATCTATCGCTTCACAGGATGTACACACAAGTGGCTTTAAAGTGCCAGCGAAATACGATGATGTTTGAGCCGTACAGTAATATTAGTGAAGACGCTTTGCGAGATGCGTTGGCTGACAAAGAGCTACGCCGACAGGGACGCAAAACCTCGACGCGTACCCAAGACTCCAGTGCAGCCGCGTTTTTGAAGACTGTCGACATTAGTGGCAGCGCGATGTGGGGAAGTGATGGCGAACGAGCGCAATGTCGACGTGGAGCATTCGCGTATCAAGCGCGATTCGGGCAACCAGCTCTTTTTGTGACGCTAACCCCGGACGTTGCAGGATCGTTCGTGATGGCACAATACTGTGGTATCACGTCGGTCGACCCGCTGTTTGACGCTGCGTTGGCTGATCCACCCGGTCGCTCGAATATGCATAGTGCTTGCATGCGCAATGACGTTGCGTCGGCCCGACTCTTTATGCGCAATATCGATGCGTTTGTTGAGCATATTCTTGGCGTTCCATTAAATGAGATGAAAGGCAAACCATTTGATGGTCTTTTTGGAGACGTGAAGGCGTACTTTGGCATGGTTGAGATGCAAGGAGGTGGAACATTGCACGCTCACTTTTAGTATGGCTGGCCGATGCACCGCCCAATACGGATGCGTTTGATCGAGCGTTGAATGCTTATGGAAACCAATATTACCGTGATATTGAGGCGTTCACGGATAGTATTGTGTCGACGTCGATGCCTATCCGTGTAGCGGATTCGTCGTGTGTCTTCTGCGGACAGTCGTACGCCGATCTACAGGAGCTCTTTATTCCGTCCGAGGCTTACGAAGATCCCAACAAGCACCATCGTGGTCATAAAGCACGCGGTGAACAAAAACTGGTACAGTGTCCCGGGTGCAGCACTGCCCTTAGCTCTCAGCACGTTATTCGGCGTCTCTTACTCGATCACCGCCCAGCATCGTGGCCCCCTCCGATGCGGCCATACGCTTCGTCTGGAGTTGGCGGCAGCCGTGAAATTAGAAATGCCATGTCGAGGCAGCGTCGCGGCAGCAAAAGCCGCGATTTACCGTCGTGACCTGCATTTATTTGAGACTCAAGAAGACCGTGATGGCAACGAAGTATGGCAAATTTCTGCATGAGTTAGACAGAGAAGAAAGATTGCGTCGCAATCGAGAACGAGGACGATGCAAATAGAACCGCTTCAAGACAGCAAATGGAGAATACGCGACAGCGTGCTCAAGGTTGTGAAGTTGATCACATTTGGGATTCTGTCGATTCAATACCAAGGTTACACCCAGTTTCCGATGCTTGCAAAAAGAATTGCCTTGAGCGTTTACAGCTTAGCCTTGGTGCGGTGGGGCTAGGCTGGGAGTTATGAACATGCGTCCCAAAGTACATCACAATCTCAATTTCTCGTCAGACATTCGACCCAATTTGCACAACGTGATGCATCACTTTTCGCGCGTATGTTCCTACATTTGTTCCCGTACGGACGAGGGCACCCGGGTGAACAACGACACGTGCCTGTTGCTTTCAATACCTGTATTCGATATTACGCGAATCTCAGCTCGAGACGATTCGCTGAAGATGAGCTTTTCATGCTCGCAAGCTTCGACTATCTATCGCTTCACAGGATGTACACACAAGTGGCTTTAAAGTGCCAGCGAAATACGATGATGTTTGAGCCGTACAGTAATATTAGTGAAGACGCTTTGCGAGATGCGTTGGCTGACAAAGAGCTACGCCGACAGGGACGCAAAACCTCGACGCGTACCCAAGACTCCAGTGCAGCCGCGTTTTTGAAGACTGTCGACATTAGTGGCAGCGCGATGTGGGGAAGTGATGGCGAACGAGCGCAATGTCGACGTGGAGCATTCGCGTATCAAGCGCGATTCGGGCAACCAGCTCTTTTGTGACGCTAACCCCGGACGTTTGCAGGATCGTTCGTGATGGCACAATACTGTGGTATCACGTCGGTCGACCCGCTGTTTGACGCTGCGTTGGCTGATCCACCCGGTCGCTCGAATATGCATAGTGCTTGCATGCGCAATGACGTTGCGTCGGCCCGACTCTTTATGCGCAATATCGATGCGTTTGTTGAGCATATTCTTGGCGTTCCATTAAATGAGATGAAAGGCAAACCATTTGATGGTCTTTTTGGAGACGTGAAGGCGTACTTTGGCATGGTTGAGATGCAAGGAGGTGGAACATTGCACGCTCACTTTTAGTATGGCTGGCCGATGCACCGCCCAATACGGATGCGTTTGATCGAGCGTTGAATGCTTATGGAAACCAATATTACCGTGATATTGAGGCGTTCACGGATAGTATTGTGTCGACGTCGATGCCTATCCGTGTAGCGGATTCGTCGTGTGTCTTCTGCGGACAGTCGTACGCTGATCTACAGGAGCTCTTTATTCCGTCCGAGGCTTACGAAGATCCCAACAAGCACCATCGTGGTCATAAAGCACGCGGTGAACAAAAACTGGTACAGTGTCCCGGGTGCAGCACTGCCCTTAGCTCTCAGCACGTTATTCGGCGTCTCTTACTCGATCACCGCCCAGCATCGTGGCCCCTCCGATGCGGCCATACGCTTCGTCTGGAGTTGGCGGCAGCCGTGAAATTAGAAATGCCATGTCGAGGCAGCGTCGCGGCAGCAAAAGCCGCGATTTACCGTCGTGACCTGCATTTATTTGAGACTCAAGAAGACCGTGATGGCAACGAGTATGGCAAATTTCTGCATGAGTTAGACAGAGAAGAAAGATTGCGTCGCAATCGAGAACGAGGACGATGCAAATAGAACCGCTTCAAGACAGCAAATGGAGAATACGCGACAGCGTGCTCAAGGTTGTGAAGTTGATCACATTTGGGATTCTGTCGATTCAATACCAAGGTTACACCCAGTTTCCGATGCTTGCAAAAGAATTGCCTTGAGCGTTTACAGCTTAGCCTTGGTGCGGTGGGGCTAGGCTGGGAGTTATGAACATGCGTTCCCAAAGTACATCACAATCTCAATTTCTCGTCAGACATTCGACCCAATTTGCACAACGTGATGCATCACTTTTCGCGCGTATGTTCCCACATTTGTTCCCGTACGGACGAGGGCACCCGGGTGAACAACGACACGTGCCTGTTGCTTTCAATACCTGTATTCGATATTACGCGAATCTCAGCTCGAGACGATTCGCTGAAGATGAGCTTTTCATGCTCGCAAGCTTCGACTATCTATCGCTTCACAGGATGTACACACAAGTGGCTTTAAAGTGCCAGCGAAATACGATGATGTTTGAGCCGTACAGTAATATTAGTGAAGACGCTTTGCGAGATGCGTTGGCTGACAAAGAGCTACGCCGACAGGGACGCAAAACCTCGACGCGTACCCAAGACTCCAGTGCAGCCGCGTTTTTGAAGACTGTCGACATTAGTGGCAGCGCGATGTGGGGAAGTGATGGCGAACGAGCGCAATGTCGACGTGGAGCATTCGCGTATCAAGCGCGATTCGGGCAACCAGCTCTTTTTGTGACGCTAACCCCGGACGTTGCAGGATCGTTCGTGATGGCACAATACTGTGGTATCACGTCGGTCGACCCGCTGTTTGACGCTGCGTTGGCTGATCCACCCGGTCGCTCGAATATGCATAGTGCTTGCATGCGCAATGACGTTGCGTCGGCCCGACTCTTTATGCGCAATATCGATGCGTTTGTTGAGCATGTTCTTGGCGTTCCATTAAATGAGATGAAAGGCAAACCATTTGATGGTCTTTTTGGAGACGTGAAGGCGTACTTTGGCATGGTTGAGATGCAAGGAGGTGGAACATTGCACGCTCACTTTTTAGTATGGCTGGCCGATGCACCGCCCAATACGGATGCGTTTGATCGAGCGTTGAATGCTTATGGAAACCAATATTACCGTGATATTGAGGCGTTCACGGATAGTATTGTGTCGACGTCGATGCCTATCCGTGTAGCGGATTCGTCGTGTGTCTTCTGCGGACAGTCGTACGCCGATCTACAGGAGCTCTTTATTCCGTCCGAGGCTTACGAAGATCCCAACAAGCACCATCGTGGCCATAAAGCACGCGGTGAACAAAAACTGGTACAGTGTCCCGGGTGCAGCACTGCCCTTAGCTCTCAGCACGTTATTCGGCGTCTCTTACTCGATCACCGCCCAGCATCGTGGCCCCCTCCGATGCGGCCATACGCTTCGTCTGAGTTGGCGGCAGCCGTGAAATTAGAAATGCCATGTCGAGGCAGCGTCGCGGCAGCAAAAGCCGCGATTTACCGTCGTGACCTGCATTTATTTGAGACTCAAGAAGACCGTGATGGCAACGAAGTATGGCAAATTTCTGCATGAGTTAGACAGAGAAGAAAGATTGCGTCGCAATCGAGAACGAGGACGTGCAAATAGAACCGCTTCAAGACAGCAAATGGAGAATACGCGACAGCGTGCTCAAGATTGTGAAGTTGATCACATTTGGGATTCTGTCGATTCAATACCAAGGTTACACCCAGTTTCCGATGCTTGCAAAAAGAATTGCCTTTGAGCGTTTACAGCTTAGCCTTGGTGCGGTGGGGCTAGGCTGGGAGTTATGAACATGCGTTCCAAAGTACATCACAATCTCAATTTCTCGTCAGACATTCGACCCAATTTGCACAACGTGATGCATCACTTTTCGCGCGTATGTTCCCACATTTGTTCCCGTACGGACGAGGGCACCCGGGTGAACAACGACACGTGCCTGTTGCTTTCAATACCTGTATTCGATATTACGCGAATCTCAGCTCGAGACGATTCGCTGAAGATGAGCTTTTCATGCTCGCAAGCTTCGACTATCTATCGCTTCACAGGATGTACACACAAGTGGCTTTAAAGTGCCAGCGAAATACGATGATGTTTGAGCCGTACAGTAATATTAGTGAAGACGCTTTGCGAGATGCGTTGGCTGACAAAGAGCTACGCCGACAGGGACGCAAAACCTCGACGCGTACCCAAGACTCCAGTGCAGCCGCGTTTTTGAAGACTGTCGACATTAGTGGCAGCGCGATGTGGGGAAGTGATGGCGAACGAGCGCAATGTCGACGTGGAGCATTCGCGTATCAAGCGCGATTCGGGCAACCAGCTCTTTTTGTGACGCTAACCCCGGACGTTGCAGGATCGTTCGTGATGGCACAATACTGTGGTATCACGTCGGTCGACCCGCTGTTTGACGCTGCGTTGGCTGATCCACCCGGTCGCTCGAATATGCATAGTGCTTGCATGCGCAATGACGTTGCGTCGGCCCGACTCTTTATGCGCAATATCGATGCGTTTGTTGAGCATGTTCTTGGCGTTCCATTAAATGAGATGAAAGGCAAACCATTTGATGGTCTTTTTTGGAGACGTGAAGGCGTACTTTGGCATGGTTGAGATGCAAGGAGGTGGAACATTGCACGCTCACTTTTTAGTATGGCTGGCCGATGCACCGCCCAATACGGATGCGTTTGATCGAGCGTTGAATGCTTATGGAAACCAATATTACCGTGATATTGAGGCGTTCACGGATAGTATTGTGTCGACGTCGATGCCTATCCGTGTAGCGGATTCGTCGTGTGTCTTCTGCGGACAGTCGTACGCCGATCTACAGGAGCTCTTTATTCCGTCCGAGGCTTACGAAGATCCCAACAAGCACCATCGTGGTCATAAAGCACGCGGTGAACAAAAACTGGTACAGTGTCCCGGGTGCAGCACTGCCCTTAGCTCTCAGCACGTTATTCGGCGTCTCTTACTCGATCACCGCCCAGCATCGTGGCCCTCTCCGATGCGGCCATACGCTTCGTCTGAGTTGGCGGCAGCCGTGAAATTAGAAATGCCATGTCGAGGCAGCGTCGCGGCAGCAAAAGCCGCGATTTACCGTCGTGACCTGCATTTATTTGAGACTCAAGAAGACCGTGATGGCAACGAGTATGGCAAATTTCTGCATGAGTTAGACAGAGAAGAAAGATTGCGTCGCAATCGAGAACGAGGACGATGCAAATAGAACCGCTTCAAGACAGCAAATGGAGAATACGCGACAGCGTGCTCAAGGTTGTGAAGTTGATCACATTTGGGATTCTGTCGATTCAATACCAAGGTTACACCCAGTTTCCTGATGCTTGCAAAAAGAATTGCCTTGAGCGTTTACAGCTTAGCCTTGGTGCGGTGGGGCTAGGCTGGGAGTTATGAACATGCGTCCCAAAGTACATCACAATCTCAATTTCTCGTCAGACATTCGACCCAATTTGCACAACGTGATGCATCACTTTTCGCGCGTATGTTCCACATTTGTTCCCGTACGGACGAGGGCACCCGGGTGAACAACGACACGTGCCTGTTGCTTTCAATACCTGTATTCGATATTACGCGAATCTCAGCTCGAGACGATTCGCTGAAGATGAGCTTTTCATGCTCGCAAGCTTCGACTATCTATCGCTTCACAGGATGTACACACAAGTGGCTTTAAAGTGCCAGCGAAATACGATGATGTTTGAGCCGTACAGTAATATTAGTGAAGACGCTTTGCGAGATGCGTTGGCTGACAAAGAGCTACGCCGACAGGGACGCAAAACCTCGACGCGTACCCAAGACTCCAGTGCAGCCGCGTTTTTGAAGACTGTCGACATTAGTGGCAGCGCGATGTGGGGAAGTGATGGCGAACGAGCGCAATGTCGACGTGGAGCATTCGCGTATCAAGCGCGATTCGGGCAACCAGCTCTTTTGTGACGCTAACCCCGGACGTTGCAGGATCGTTCGTGATGGCACAATACTGTGGTATCACGTCGGTCGACCCGCTGTTTGACGCTGCGTTGGCTGATCCACCCGGTCGCTCGAATATGCATAGTGCTTGCATGCGCAATGACGTTGCGTCGGCCCGACTCTTTATGCGCAATATCGATGCGTTTGTTGAGCATGTTCTTGGCGTTCCATTAAATGAGATGAAAGGCAAACCATTTGATGGTCTTTGGAGACGTGAAGGCGTACTTTGGCATGGTTGAGATGCAAGGAGGTGGAACATTGCACGCTCACTTTTTAGTATGGCTGGCCGATGCACCGCCCAATACGGATGCGTTTGATCGAGCGTTGAATGCTTATGGAAACCAATATTACCGTGATATTGAGGCGTTCACGGATAGTATTGTGTCGACGTCGATGCCTATCCGTGTAGCGGATTCGTCGTGTGTCTTCTGCGGACAGTCGTACGCCGATCTACAGGAGCTCTTTATTCCGTCCGAGGCTTACGAAGATCCCAACAAGCACCATCGTGGTCATAAAGCACGCGGTGAACAAAAACTGGTACAGTGTCCCGGGTGCAGCACTGCCCTTAGCTCTCAGCACGTTATTCGGCGTCTCTTACTCGATCACCGCCCAGCATCGTGGCCCCTCCGATGCGGCCATACGCTTCGTCTGAGTTGGCGGCAGCCGTGAAATTAGAAATGCCATGTCGAGGCAGCGTCGCGGCAGCAAAAGCCGCGATTTACCGTCGTGACCTGCATTTATTTGAGACTCAAGAAGACCGTGATGGCAACGAGTATGGCAAATTTCTGCATGAGTTGAATCAAGTAGCTCATCGATCAGAACTACACGAGCACGACGCATTCCGAGATGATGCCGTTTCCCGTGCACTTGTCATACTTCCCCTTCAGTTGACGATAGACGGTGGATGCCTCGTGCTTTGGCGTTTGCGGTCTCCATGCTTGTATTTCTGCTCAACCTTCATTGGTGGTCTCACGTTGGTAGTTGCTTTAAGAAAAGACGCATCGAAATCTGGTCAATGTCGCTATGGATTTCCACGCGCTCGTCAAACGCATACATGCTGCTCTACCGACGGAGTTATTCTTGCGCGACGAACGCCATTCGAGTACGTGAATGGCTTCAACCAGGAGATGTTGTTGGCGTTCCGATCGAACCACGACATTCAAGTCATGATTGGTGGGCGCAACGCCCTACTGCGCATTTATTATGCAACGAAATACGTTACCAAAATGCAAGAGCAGGTTGACTCGGTTACAGCCGTCGCACTCGCTGCATTCAAGCGGCGTGAACTTCGGGAAGCACGCGACAGTGCCGCCAATGGAGAATGTGAATCCGAAAGTTCACAACAACGCGCAGCAATTGGGCGTCGACGTGTGGCGTCAATGCTGTATGCAATTACGAATAGACGCGAGATCGCCGGACCACTTGCCGCCCTGTATGTACTCCGTGGATCGTGCGCGTATATGAGTACACCATGCGCGCCACTGCCACTTGGAAACGTGTTGCATGAACTCGTGGAACAAACAGTTCACTCGTGCGACCTCATTGAGCTGGAACCACATAATTTGAATGATGTCACTTTCCGTGCGGCTTCCCTTTTGGACGACTATTTGCTTCGGCCACTTGCTCTCAGTGAACTTAGCTTATACGAGTTTGTGGCGACCCATTTTCACCGGAGGCGGGTGCCGTCATTCTGCGACTTACCTACCCAGACATCCGCCCTTCAGTACACACTGTGTGGGTGCGCACAAGTCCGAAGTCGTACCAGTCGTGTCAGGTACACGTATGCCATTGGTAGATGATGAATCACCCGAAGAGACCGTCGTTAAACGAAGCCAGTGCGCTCTTGTGCTGTTTAAACCATTTCGCGCGGTGACTGATCTTGTAGCCGACCCAACAAATGGCGGCGAATAGCAAAACAAATTCTCCGAGTGGCAATCCACGATCAGCATTCACGTGCCAGATCATGGTAAACATGGACGATTACAGTCGTGCCGCCAAACACGCAGAGCACCGCCCAATACGGATGCGTTTGATCGAGCGTTGAATGCTTATGGAAACCAATATTACCGTGATATTGAGGCGTTCACGGATAGTATTGTGTCGACGTCGATGCCTATCCGTGTAGCGGATTCGTCGTGTGTCTTCTGCGGACAGTCGTACGCCGATCTACAGGAGCTCTTTATTCCGTCCGAGGCTTACGAAGATCCCAACAAGCACCATCGTGGTCATAAAGCACGCGGTGAACAAAACTGGTACAGTGTCCCGGGTGCAGCACTGCCCTTAGCTCTCAGCACGTTATTCGGCGTCTCTTACTCGATCACCGCCCAGCATCGTGGCCCTCCGATGCGGCCATACGCTTCGTCTGAGTTGGCGGCAGCCGTGAAATTAGAAATGCCATGTCGAGGCAGCGTCGCGGCAGCAAAGCCGCGATTTACCGTCGTGACCTGCATTTATTTGAGACTCAAGAAGACCGTGATGGCAACGAGTATGGCAAATTTCTGCATGAGTTGAATCAAGTAGCTCATCGATCAGAACTACACGAGCACGACGCATTCCGAGATGATGCCGTTTCCGTGCACTTGTCATGCTTCCCCCTTCAGTTGACGATAGACGGTGGATGCCTCGTGCTTTGGCGTTTGCGGTCTCCATGCTTGTATTTCTGCTCAACCTTCATTGGTGGTCTCACGTTGGTAGTTGCTTTAAGAAAAGACGTGCATCGAAATCTGGTCAATGTCGCTATGGATTTCCACGCGCTCGTCAAACGCATACATGCTGCTCTACCGACGGAGTTATTCTTGCGCGACGAACGCCATTCGAGTACGTGAATGGCTTCAACCAGGAGATGTTGTTGGCGTTCCGATCGAACCACGACATTCAAGTCATGATTGGTGGGCGCAACGCCCTACTGCGCATTTATTATGCAACGAAATACGTTACCAAAATGCAAGAGCAGGTTGACTCGGTTACAGCCGTCGCACTCGCTGCATTCAAGCGGCGTGAACTTCGGGAAGCACGCGACAGTGCCGCCAATGGAGAATGTGAATCCGAAAGTTCACAACAACGCGCAGCAATTGGGCGTCGACGTGTGGCGTCAATGCTGTATGCAATTACGAATAGACGCGAGATCGCCGGACCACTTGCCGCCCTGTATGTACTCCGTGGATCGTGCGCGTATATGAGTACACCATGCGCGCCACTGCCACTTGGAAACGTGTTGCATGAACTCGTGGAACAAACAGTTCACTCGTGCGACCTCATTGAGCTGGAACCACATAATTTGAATGATGTCACTTTCCGTGCGGCTTCCCTTTTGGACGACTATTTGTTTCGGCCACTTGCTCTCAGTGAACTTAGCTTATACGAGTTTGTGGCGACCCATTTTCACCGGAGGCGGGTGCCGTCATTCTGCGACTTACCTACCCAGACATCCGCCCTTCAGTACACACTGTGTGGGTGCGCACAAGTCGAAGTCGTTACCAGTCGTGTCAGGTACACGTATGCCATTGGTAGATGATGAATCACCCGAAGAGACCGTCGTTAAACGAAGCCAGTGCGCTCTTGTGCTGTTTAAACCATTTCGCGCGGTGACTGATCTTGTAGCCGACCCAACAAATGGCGGCGAATAGCAAAACAAATTCTCCGAGTGGCAATCCACACGATCAGCATTCACGTGCCAGATCATGGTAAACATGGACGATTACAGTCGTGCCGCCAAACACGCAGAGCACCGCCCAATACGGATGCGTTTGATCGAGCGTTGAATGCTTATGGAAACCAATATTACCGTGATATTGAGGCGTTCACGGATAGTATTGTGTCGACGTCGATGCCTATCCGTGTAGCGGATTCGTCGTGTGTCTTCTGCGGACAGTCGTACGCCGATCTACAGGAGCTCTTTATTCCGTCCGAGGCTTACGACGATCCCAACAAGCACCATCGTGGTCATAAAGCACGCGGTGAACAAAAACTAGTACAGTGTCCCGGGTGCAGCACTGCCCTTAGCTCTCAGCACGTTATTCGGCGTCTCTTACTCGATCACCGCTCAGCATCGTGGCCCCCTCCGATGCGGCCATACGCTTCGTCTGAGTTGGCGGCAGCCGTGAAATTAGAAATGCCATGTCGAGGCAGCGTCGCGGCAGCAAAAGCCGCGATTTACCGTCGTGACCTGCATTTATTTGAGACTCAAGAAGACCGTGATGGCAACGAGTATGGCAAATTTCTGCATGAGTTAGACAGAGAAGAAAGATTGCGTCGCAATCGAGAACGAGGACGTGCAAATAGAACCGCTTCAAGACAGCAAATGGAGAATACGCGACAGCGTGCTCAAGGTTGTGAAGTTGATCACATTTGGGATTCTGTCGATTCAATACCAAGGTTACACCCAGTTTCCGATGCTTGCAAAAAGAATTGCCTTGAGCGTTTACAGCTTAGCCTTGGTGCGGTGGGGCTAGGCTGGGAGTTATGAACATGCGTCCCAAAGTACATCACAATCTCAATTTCTCGTCAGACATTCGACCCAATTTGCACAACGTGATGCATCACTTTTCGCGCGTATGTTCCACATTTGTTCCCGTACGGACGAGGGCACCCGGGTGAACAACGACACGTGCCTGTTGCTTTCAATACCTGTATTCGATATTACGCGAATCTCAGCTCGAGACGATTCGCTGAAGATGAGCTTTTCATGCTCGCAAGCTTCGACTATCTATCGCTTCACAGGATGTACACACAAGTGGCTTTAAAGTGCCAGCGAAATACGATGATGTTTGAGCCGTACAGTAATATTAGTGAAGACGCTTTGCGAGATGCGTTGGCTGACAAAGAGCTACGCCGACAGGGACGCAAAACCTCGACGCGTACCCAAGACTCCAGTGCAGCCGCGTTTTTGAAGACTGTCGACATTAGTGGCAGCGCGATGTGGGGAAGTGATGGCGAACGAGCGCAATGTCGACGTGGAGCATTCGCGTATCAAGCGCGATTCGGGCAACCAGCTCTTTGTGACGCTAACCCGGACGTTGCAGGATCGTTCGTGATGGCACAATACTGTGGTATCACGTCGGTCGACCCGCTGTTTGACGCTGCGTTGGCTGATCCACCCGGTCGCTCGAATATGCATAGTGCTTGCATGCGCAATGACGTTGCGTCGGCCCGACTCTTTATGCGCAATATCGATGCGTTTGTTGAGCATGTTCTTGGCGTTCCATTAAATGAGATGAAAGGCAAACCATTTGATGGTCTTTTTGGAGACGTGAAGGCGTACTTTGGCATGGTTGAGATGCAAGGAGGTGGAACATTGCACGCTCACTTTTTAGTATGGCTGGCCGATGCACCGCCCAATACGGATGCGTTTGATCGAGCGTTGAATGCTTATGGAAACCAATATTACCGTGATATTGAGGCGTTCACGGATAGTATTGTGTCGACGTCGATGCCTATCCGTGTAGCGGATTCGTCGTGTGTCTTCTGCGGACAGTCGTACGCCGATCTACAGGAGCTCTTTATTCCGTCCGAGGCTTACGACGATCCCAACAAGCACCATCGTGGTCATAAAGCACGCGGTGAACAAAAACTAGTACAGTGTCCCGGGTGCAGCACTGCCCTTAGCTCTCAGCACGTTATTCGGCGTCTCTTACTCGATCACCGCTCAGCATCGTGGCCCCCTCCGATGCGGCCATACGCTTCGTCTGAGTTGGCGGCAGCCGTGAAATTAGAAATGCCATGTCGAGGCAGCGTCGCGGCAGCAAAAGCCGCGATTTACCGTCGTGACCTGCATTTATTTGAGACTCAAGAAGACCGTGATGGCAACGAGTATGGCAAATTTCTGCATGAGTTAGACAGAGAAGAAAGATTGCGTCGCAATCGAGAACGAGGACGATGCAAATAGAACCGCTTCAAGACAGCAAATGGAGAATACGCGACAGCGTGCTCATGGTTGTGAAGTTGATCACATTTGGGATTCTGTCGATTCAATACCAAGGTTACACCCAGTTTCCGATGCTTGCAAAAAATTGCCTGAGCGTTTACAAAACTAGCTTTAGCCTTGGTGCGGTGGGGCTAGGCTGGGAGTTATGAACATGCGTCCCAAAGTACATCACAATCTCAATTTCTCGTCAGACATTCGACCCAATTTGCACAACGTGATGCATCACTTTTCGCGCGTATGTTCCCACATTTGTTCCCGTACGGACGAGGGCACCCGGGTGAACAACGACACGTGCCTGTTGCTTTCAATACCTGTATTCGATATTACGCGAATCTCAGCTCGAGACGATTCGCTGAAGATGAGCTTTCATGCTCGCATAAGCTTCGACTATCTATCGCTTCACAGGATGTACACAAGTGGCTTTAAAGTGCCAGCGAAATACGATGATGTTTGAGCCGTACAGTAATATTAGTGAAGACGCTTTGCGAGATGCGTTGGCTGACAAAGAGCTACGCCGACAGGACGCAAAACCTCGACGCGTACCCAAGACTCCAGTGCAGCCGCGTTTTTGAAGACTGTCGACATTAGTGGCAGCGCGATGTGGGGAAGTGATGGCGAACGAGCGCAATGTCGACGTGGAGCATTCGCGTATCAAGCGCGATTCGGGCAACCAGCTCTTTGTGACGCTAACCCCGGACGTTGCAGGATCGTTCGTGATGGCACAATACTGTGGTATCACGTCGGTCGACCCGCTGTTTGACGCTGCGTTGGCTGATCCACCCGGTCGCTCGAATATGCAGAGTGCTTGCATGCGCAATGACGTTGCGTCGGCCCGACTCTTTATGCGCAATATCGATGCGTTTGTTGAGCATGTTCTTGGCGTTCCATTAAATGAGATGAAAGGCAAACCATTTGATGGTCTTTGGAGACGTGAAGGCGTACTTTGGCATGGTTGAGATGCAAGGAGGTGGAACATTGCACGCTCACTTTTAGTATGGCTGGCCGATGCACCGCCCAATACGGATGCGTTTGATCGAGCGTTGAATGCTTATGGAAACCAATATTACCGTGATATTGAGGCGTTCACGGATAGTATTGTGTCGACGTCGATGCCTATCCGTGTAGCGGATTCGTCGTGTGTCTTCTGCGGACAGTCGTACGCCGATCTACAGGAGCTCTTTATTCCGTCCGAGGCTTACGAAGATCCCAACAAGCACCATCGTGGTCATAAAGCACGCGGTGAACAAAACTGGTACAGTGTCCCGTGTGCAGCACTGCCCTTAGCTCTCAGCACGTTATTCGGCGTCTCTTACTCGATCACCGCTCAGCATCGTGGCCCCCTCCGATGCGGCCATACGCTTCGTCTGAGTTGGCGGCAGCCGTGAAATTAGAAATGCCATGTCGAGGCAGCGTCGCGCCAGCAAAAGCCGCGATTTACCGTCGTGACCTGCATTTATTTGAGACTCAAGAAGACCGTGATGGCAACGAGTATGGCAAATTTCTGCATGAGTTAGACAGAGAAGAAAGATTGCGTCGCAATCGAGAACGAGGACGTGCAAATAGAACCGCTTCAAGACAGCAAATGGAGAATACGCGACAGCGTGCTCAAGGTTGTGAAGTTGATCACATTTGGGATTCTGTCGATTCAATACCAAGGTTACACCCAGTTTCCGATGCTTGCAAAAAGAATTGCCTTGAGCGTTTACAGCTTAGCCTTGGTGCGGTGGGGCTAGGCTGGGAGTTATGAACATGCGTCCCAAAGTACATCACAATCTCAATTTCTCGTCAGACATTCGACCCAATTTGCACAACGTGATGCATCACTTTTCGCGCGTATGTTCCCACATTTGTTCCCGTACGGACGAGGGCACCCGGGTGAACAACGACACGTGCCTGTTGCTTTCAATACCTGTATTCGATATTACGCGAATCTCAGCTCGAGACGATTCGCTGAAGATGAGCTTTTCATGCTCGCAAGCTTCGACTATCTATCGCTTCACAGGATGTACACACAAGTGGCTTTAAAGTGCCAGCGAAATACGATGATGTTTGAGCCGTACAGTAATATTAGTGAAGACGCTTTGCGAGATGCGTTGGCTGACAAAGAGCTACGCCGACAGGGACGCAAAACCTCGACGCGTACCCAAGACTCCAGTGCAGCCGCGTTTTTGAAGACTGTCGACATTAGTGGCAGCGCGATGTGGGGAAGTGATGGCGAACGAGCGCAATGTCGACGTGGAGCATTCGCGTATCAAGCGCGATTCGGGCAACCAGCTCTTTTTGTGACGCTAACCCCGGACGTTGCAGGATCGTTCGTGATGGCACAATACTGTGGTATCACGTCGGTCGACCCGCTGTTTGACGCTGCGTTGGCTGATCCACCCGGTCGCTCGAATATGCATAGTGCTTGCATGCGCAATGACGTTGCGTCGGCCTGACTCTTTATGCGCAATATCGATGCGTTTGTTGAGCATGTTCTTGGCGTTCCATTAAATGAGATGAAAGGCAAACCATTTGATGGTCTTTGGAGACGTGAAGGCGTACTTTGGCATGGTTGAGATGCAAGGAGGTGGAACATTGCACGCTCACTTTTTAGTATGGCTGGCCGATGCACCGCCCAATACGGATGCGTTTGATCGAGCGTTGAATGCTTATGGAAACCAATATTACCGTGATATTGAGGCGTTCACGGATAGTATTGTGTCGACGTCGATGCCTATCCGTGTAGCGGATTCGTCGTGTGTCTTCTGCGGACAGTCGTACGCCGATCTACAGGAGCTCTTTATTCCGTCCGAGGCTTACGAAGATCCCAACAAGCACCATCGTGGTCATAAAGCACGCGGTGAACAAAAACTGGTACAGTGTCCCGGGTGCAGCACTGCCCTTAGCTCTCAGCACGTTATTCGGCGTCTCTTACTCGATCACCGCCCAGCATCGTGGCCCCTCCGATGCGGCCATACGCTTCGTCTGAGTTGGCGGCAGCCGTGAAATTAGAAATGCCATGTCGAGGCAGCGTCGCGGCAGCAAAAGCCGCGATTTACCGTCGTGACCTGCATTTATTTGAGACTCAAGAAGACCGTGATGGCAACGAGTATGGCAAATTTCTGCATGAGTTAGACAGAGAAGAAAGATTGCGTCGCAATCGAGAACGAGGACGTGCAAATAGAACCGCTTCAAGACAGCAAATGGAGAATACGCGACAGCGTGCTCAAGGTTGTGAAGTTGATCACATTTGGGATTCTGTCGATTCAATACCAAGGTTACACCCAGTTTCCGATGCTTGCAAAAAGAATTGCCTTTGAGCGTTTACAGCTTAGCCTTGGTGCGGTGGGGCTAGGCTGGGAGTTATGAACATGCGTCCCAAAGTACATCACAATCTCAATTTCTCGTCAGACATTCGACCCAATTTGCACAACGTGATGCATCACTTTTCGCGCGTATGTTCCTACATTTGTTCCCGTACGGACGAGGGCACCCGGGTGAACAACGACACGTGCCTGTTGCTTTCAATACCTGTATTCGATATTACGCGAATCTCAGCTCGAGACGATTCGCTGAAGATGAGCTTTCATGCTCGCAAGCTTCGACTATCTATCGCTTCACAGGATGTACACACAAGTGGCTTTAAAGTGCCAGCGAAATACGATGATGTTTGAGCCGTACAGTAATATTAGTGAAGACGCTTTGCGAGATGCGTTGGCTGACAAAGAGCTACGCCGACAGGGGACGCAAAACCTCGACGCGTACCCAAGACTCCAGTGCAGCCGCGTTTTTGAAGACTGTCGACATTAGTGGCAGCGCGATGTGGGGAAGTGATGGCGAACGAGCGCAATGTCGACGTGGAGCATTCGCGTATCAAGCGCGATTCGGGCAACCAGCTCTTTTGTGACGCTAACCCCGGACGTTGCAGGATCGTTCGTGATGGCACAATACTGTGGTATCACGTCGGTCGACCCGCTGTTTGACGCTGCGTTGGCTGATCCACCCGGTCGCTCGAATATGCATAGTGCTTGCATGCGCAATGACGTTGCGTCGGCCCGACTCTTTATGCGCAATATCGATGCGTTTGTTGAGCATGTTCTTGGCGTTCCATTAAATGAGATGAAAGGCAAACCATTTGATGGTCTTTTTGGAGACGTGAAGGCGTACTTTGGCATGGTTGAGATGCAAGGAGGTGGAACATTGCACGCTCACTTTTTAGTATGGCTGGCCGATGCACCGCCCAATACGGATGCGTTTGATCGAGCGTTGAATGCTTATGGAAACCAATATTACCGTGATATTGAGGCGTTCACGGATAGTATTGTGTCGACGTCGATGCCTATCCGTGTAGCGGATTCGTCGTGTGTCTTCTGCGGACAGTCGTACGCCGATCTACAGGAGCTCTTTATTCCGTCCGAGGCTTACGAAGATCCCAACAAGCACCATCGTGGTCATAAAGCACGCGGTGAACAAAAACTGGTACAGTGTCCCGGGTGCAGCACTGCCCTTAGCTCTCAGCACGTTATTCGGCGTCTCTTACTCGATCACCGCTCAGCATCGTGGCCCCTCCGATGCGGCCATACGCTTCGTCTGAGTTGGCGGCAGCCGTGAAATTAGAAATGCCATGTCGAGGCAGCGTCGCGCCAGCAAAAGCCGCGATTTACCGTCGTGACCTGCATTTATTTGAGACTCAAGAAGACCGTGATGGCAACGAGTATGGCAAATTTCTGCATGAGTTAGACAGAGAAGAAAGATTGCGTCGCAATCGAGAACGAGGACGTGCAAATAGAACCGCTTCAAGACAGCAAATGGAGAATACGCGACAGCGTGCTCAAGATTGTGAAGTTGATCACATTTGGGATTCTGTCGATTCAATACCAAGGTTATACCCAGTTTCCGATGCTTGCAAAAAGAATTGCCTTGAGCGTTTACAGCTTAGCCTTGGTGCGGTGGGGCTAGGCTGGGAGTTATGAACATGCGTCCCAAAGTACATCACAATCTCAATTTCTCGTCAGACGATTCGACCCAATTTGCACAACGTGATGCATCACTTTTCGCGCGTATGTTCCCACATTTGTTCCCGTACGGACGAGGGCACCCGGTGAACAACGACACGTGCCTGTTGCTTTCAATACCTGTATTCGATATTACGCGAATCTCAGCTCGAGACGATTCGCTGAAGATGAGCTTTTCATGCTCGCAAGCTTCGACTATCTATCGCTTCACAGGATGTACACACAAGTGGCTTTAAAGTGCCAGCGAAATACGATGATGTTTGAGCCGTACAGTAATATTAGTGAAGACGCTTTGCGAGATGCGTTGGCTGACAAAGAGCTACGCCGACAGGGACGCAAACCTCCACGCGTACCCAAGACTCCAGTGCAGCCGCGTTTTTGAAGACTGTCGACATTAGTGGCAGCGCGATGTGGGGAAGTGATGGCGAACGAGCGCAATGTCGACGTGGAGCATTCGCGTATCAAGCGCGATTCGGGCAACCAGCTCTTTTTGTGACGCTAACCCCGGACGTTGCAGGATCGTTCGTGATGGCACAATACTGTGGTATCACGTCGGTCGACCCGCTGTTTGACGCTGCGTTGGCTGATCCACCCGGTCGCTCGAATATGCATAGTGCTTGCATGCGCAATGACGTTGCGTCGGCCCGACTCTTTATGCGCAATATCGATGCGTTTGTTGAGCATGTTCTTGGCGTTCCATTAAATGAGATGAAAGGCAAACCATTTGATGGTCTTTTGGAGACGTGAAGGCGTACTTTGGCATGGTTGAGATGCAAGGAGGTGGAACATTGCACGCTCACTTTTAGTATGGCTGGCCGATGCACCGCCCAATACGGATGCGTTTGATCGAGCGTTGAATGCTTATGGAAACCAATATTACCGTGATATTGAGGCGTTCACGGATAGTATTGTGTCGACGTCGATGCCTATCCGTGTAGCGGATTCGTCGTGTGTCTTCTGCGGACAGTCGTACGCCGATCTACAGGAGCTCTTTATTCCGTCCGAGGCTTACGAAGATCCCAACAAGCACCATCGTGGTCATAAAGCACGCGGTGAACAAAAACTGGTACAGTGTCCCGGGTGCAGCACTGCCCTTAGCTCTCAGCACGTTATTCGGCGTCTCTTACTCGATCACCGCCCAGCATCGTGGCCCCTCCGATGCGGCCATACGCTTCGTCTGGAGTTGGCGGCAGCCGTGAAATTAGAAATGCCATGTCGAGGGCAGCGTCGCGGCAGCAAAAGCCGCGATTTACCGTCGTGACCTGCATTTATTTGAGACTCAAGAAGACCGTGATGGCAACGAGTATGGCAAATTTCTGCATGAGTTAGACAGAGAAGAAAGATTGCGTCGCAATCGAGAACGAGGACGTGCAAATAGAACCGCTTCAAGACAGCAAATGGAGAATACGCGACAGCGTGCTCAAGATTGTGAAGTTGATCACATTTGGGATTCTGTCGATTCAATACCAAGGTTACACCCAGTTTCCGATGCTTGCAAAAAGAATTGCCTTGAGCGTTTACAGCTTAGCCTTGGTGCGGTGGGGCTAGGCTGGGAGTTATGAACATGCGTCCCAAAGTACATCACAATCTCAATTTCTCGTCAGACATTCGACCCAATTTGCACAACGTGATGCATCACTTTTCGCGCGTATGTTCCCACATTTGTTCCCGTACGGACGAGGGCACCCGGGTGAACAACGACACGTGCCTGTTGCTTTCAATACCTGTATTCGATATTACGCGAATCTCAGCTCGAGACGATTCGCTGAAGATGAGCTTTCATGCTCGCAAGCTTCGACTATCTATCGCTTCACAGGATGTACACAAGTGGCTTTAAAGTGCCAGCGAAATACGATGATGTTTGAGCCGTACAGTAATATTAGTGAAGACGCTTTGCGAGATGCGTTGGCTGACAAAGAGCTACGCCGACAGGGACGCAAAACCTCCACGCGTACCCAAGACTCCAGTGCAGCCGCGTTTTTGAAGACTGTCGACATTAGTGGCAGCGCGATGTGGGGAAGTGATGGCGAACGAGCGCAATGTCGACGTGGAGCATTCGCGTATCAAGCGCGATTCGGGCAACCAGCTCTTTTTGTGACGCTAACCCCGGACGTTGCAGGATCGTTCGTGATGGCACAATACTGTGGTATCACGTCGGTCGACCCGCTGTTTGACGCTGCGTTGGCTGATCCACCCGGTCGCTCGAATATGCATAGTGCTTGCATGCGCAATGACGTTGCGTCGGCCCGACTCTTTATGCGCAATATCGATGCGTTTGTTGAGCATGTTCTTGGCGTTCCATTAAATGAGATGAAAGGCAAACCATTTGATGGTCTTTTGGAGACGTGAAGGCGTACTTTGGCATGGTTGAGATGCAAGGAGGTGGAACATTGCACGCTCACTTTTTAGTATGGCTGGCCGATGCACCGCCCAATACGGATGCGTTTGATCGAGCGTTGAATGCTTATGGAAACCAATATTACCGTGATATTGAGGCGTTCACGGATAGTATTGTGTCGACGTCGATGCCTATCCGTGTAGCGGATTCGTCGTGTGTCTTCTGCGGACAGTCGTACGCCGATCTACAGGAGCTCTTTATTCCGTCCGAGGCTTACGAAGATCCCAACAAGCACCATCGTGGTCATAAAGCACGCGGTGAACAAAAACTGGTACAGTGTCCCGGGTGCAGCACTGCCCTTAGCTCTCAGCACGTTATTCGGCGTCTCTTACTCGATCACCGCCCAGCATCGTGGCCCCTCCGATGCGGCCATACGCTTCGTCTGGAGTTGGCGGCAGCCGTGAAATTAGAAATGCCATGTCGAGGCAGCGTCGCGGCAGCAAAAGCCGCGATTTACCGTCGTGACCTGCATTTATTTGAGACTCAAGAAGACCGTGATGGCAACGAGTATGGCAAATTTCTGCATGAGTTAGACAGAGAAGAAAGATTGCGTCGCAATCGAGAACGAGGACGTGCAAATAGAACCGCTTCAAGACAGCAAATGGAGAATACGCGACAGCGTGCTCAAGGTTGTGAAGTTGATCACATTTGGGATTCTGTCGATTCAATACCAAGGTTACACCCAGTTTCCGATGCTTGCAAAAAGAATTGCCTTGAGCGTTTACAGCTTAGCCTTGGTGCGGTGGGGCTAGGCTGGGAGTTATGAACATGCGTCCCAAAGTACATCACAATCTCAATTTCTCGTCAGACATTCGACCCAATTTGCACAACGTGATGCATCACTTTTCGCGCGTATGTTCCCACATTTGTTCCCGTACGGACGAGGGCACCCGGGTGAACAACGACACGTGCCTGTTGCTTTCAATACCTGTATTCGATATTACGCGAATCTCAGCTCGAGACGATTCGCTGAAGATGAGCTTTTCATGCTCGCAAGCTTCGACTATCTATCGCTTCACAGGATGTACACACAAGTGGCTTTAAAGTGCCAGCGAAATACGATGATGTTTGAGCCGTACAGTAATATTAGTGAAGACGCTTATGCGAGATGCGTTGGCTGACAAAGAGCTACGCCGACAGGGGACGCAAAACCTCCACGCGTACCCAAGACTCCAGTGCAGCCGCGTTTTTGAAGACTGTCGACATTAGTGGCAGCGCGATGTGGGAAGTGATGGCGAACGAGCGCAATGTCGACGTGGAGCATTCGCGTATCAAGCGCGATTCGGGCAACCAGCTCTTTTGTGACGCTAACCCCGGACGTTGCAGGATCGTTCGTGATGGCACAATACTGTGGTATCACGTCGGTCGACCCGCTGTTTGACGCTGCGTTGGCTGGATCCACCCGGTCGCTCGAATATGCATAGTGCTTGCATGCGCAATGACGTTGCGTCGGCCCGACTCTTTATGCGCAATATCGATGCGTTTGTTGAGCATGTTCTTGGCGTTCCATTAAATGAGATGAAAGGCAAACCATTTGATGGTCTTTTTGGAGACGTGAAGGCGTACTTTGGCATGGTTGAGATGCAAGGAGGTGGAACATTGCACGCTCACTTTTAGTATGGCTGGCCGATGCACCGCCCAATACGGATGCGTTTGATCGAGCGTTGAATGCTTATGGAAACCAATATTACCGTGATATTGAGGCGTTCACGGATAGTATTGTGTCGACGTCGATGCCTATCCGTGTAGCGGATTCGTCGTGTGTCTTCTGCGGACAGTCGTACGCCGATCTACAGGAGCTCTTTATTCCGTCCGAGGCTTACGAAGATCCCAACAAGCACCATCGTGGTCATAAAGCACGCGGTGAACAAAAACTGGTACAGTGTCCCGGGTGCAGCACTGCCCTTAGCTCTCAGCACGTTATTCGGCGTCTCTTACTCGATCACCGCCCAGCATCGTGGCCCCTCCGATGCGGCCATACGCTTCGTCTGGAGTTGGCGGCAGCCGTGAAATTAGAAATGCCATGTCGAGGCAGCGTCGCGGCAGCAAAGCCGCGATTTACCGTCGTGACCTGCATTTATTTGAGACTCAAGAAGACCGTGATGGCAACGAGTATGGCAAATTTCTGCATGAGTTAGACAGAGAAGAAAGATTGCGTCGCAATCGAGAACGAGGACGTGCAAATAGAACCGCTTCAAGACAGCAAATGGAGAATACGCGACAGCGTGCTCAAGGTTGTGAAGTTGATCACATTTGGGATTCTGTCGATTCAATACCAAGGTTACACCCAGTTTCCGATGCTTGCAAAAAGAATTGCCTTGAGCGTTTACAGCTTAGCCTTGGTGCGGTGGGGCTAGGCTGGGAGTTATGAACATGCGTCCCAAAGTACATCACAATCTCAATTTCTCGTCAGACATTCGACCCAATTTGCACAACGTGATGCATCACTTTTCGCGCGTATGTTCCCACATTTGTTCCCGTACGGACGAGGGCACCCGGGTGAACAACGACACGTGCCTGTTGCTTTCAATACCTGTATTCGATATTACGCGAATCTCAGCTCGAGACGATTCGCTGAAGATGAGCTTTTCATGCTCGCAAGCTTCGACTATCTATCGCTTCACAGGATGTACACACAAGTGGCTTTAAAGTGCCAGCGAAATACGATGATGTTTGAGCCGTACAGTAATATTAGTGAAGACGCTTTGCGAGATGCGTTGGCTGACAAAAGAGCTACGCCGACAGGGACGCAAAACCTCCACGCGTACCCAAGACTCCAGTGCAGCCGCGTTTTTGAAGACTGTCGACATTAGTGGCAGCGCGATGTGGGGAAGTGATGGCGAACGAGCGCAATGTCGACGTGGAGCATTCGCGTATCAAGCGCGATTCGGGCAACCAGCTCTTTTTGTGACGCTAACCCCGGACGTTGCAGGATCGTTCGTGATGGCACAATACTGTGGTATCACGTCGGTCGACCCGCTGTTTGACGCTGCGTTGGCTGATCCACCCGGTCGCTCGAATATGCATAGTGCTTGCATGCGCAATGACGTTGCGTCGGCCCGACTCTTTATGCGCAATATCGATGCGTTTGTTGAGCATGTTCTTGGCGTTCCATTAAATGAGATGAAAGGCAAACCATTTGATGGTCTTTTTTGGAGACGTGAAGGCGTACTTTGGCATGGTTGAGATGCAAGGAGGTGGAACATTGCACGCTCACTTTTAGTATGGCTGGCCGATGCACCGCCCAATACGGATGCGTTTGATCGAGCGTTGAATGCTTATGAAACCAATATTACCGTGATATTGAGGCGTTCACGGATAGTATTGTGTCGACGTCGATGCCTATCCGTGTAGCGGATTCGTCGTGTGTCTTCTGCGGACAGTCGTACGCCGATCTACAGGAGCTCTTTATTCCGTCCGAGGCTTACGAAGATCCCAACAAGCACCATCGTGGTCATAAAGCACGCGGTGAACAAAAACTGGTACAGTGTCCCGGGTGCAGCACTGCCCTTAGCTCTCAGCACGTTATTCGGCGTCTCTTACTCGATCACCGCCCAGCATCGTGGCCCCTCCGATGCGGCCATACGCTTCGTCTGGAGTTGGCGGCAGCCGTGAAATTAGAAATGCCATGTCGAGGCAGCGTCGCGGCAGCAAAAGCCGCGATTTACCGTCGTGACCTGCATTTATTTGAGACTCAAGAAGACCGTGATGGCAACGAGTATGGCAAATTTCTGCATGAGTTGAATCAAGTAGCTCATCGATCAGAACTACACGAGCACGACGCATTCCGAGATGATGCCGTTTCCCGTGCACTTGTCATGCTTCCCTTCAGTTGACGATAGACGGTGGATGCCTCGTGCTTTGGCGTTTGCGGTCTCCATGCTTGTATTTCTGCTCAACCTTCATTGGTGGTCTCACGTTGGTAGTTGCTTTAAGAAAAGACGTGCATCGAAATCTGGTCAATGTCGCTATGGATTTCACGCGCTCGTCAAACGCATACATGCTGCTCTACCGACGGAGTTATTCTTGCGCGACGAACGCCATTCGAGTACGTGAATGGCTTCAACCAGGAGATGTTGTTGGCGTTCCGATCGAACCACGACATTCAAGTCATGATTGGTGGGCGCAACGCCCTACTGCGCATTTATTATGCAACGAAATACGTTACCAAAATGCAAGAGCAGGTTGACTCGGTTACAGCCGTCGCACTCGCTGCATTCAAGCGGCGTGAACTTCGGGAAGCACGCGACAGTGCCGCCAATGGAGAATGTGAATCCGAAAGTTCACAACAACGCGCAGCAATTGGGCGTCGACGTGTGGCGTCAATGCTGTATGCAATTACGAATAGACGCGAGATCGCCGGACCACTTGCCGCCCTGTATGTACTCCGTGGATCGTGCGCGTATATGAGTACACCATGCGCGCCACTGCCACTTGGAAACGTGTTGCATGAACTCGTGGAACAAACAGTTCACTCGTGCGACCTCATTGAGCTGGAACCACATAATTTGAATGATGTCACTTTCCGTGCGGCTTCCCTTTGGACGACTATTTGTTTCGGCCACTTGCTCTCAGTGAACTTAGCTTATACGAGTTTGTGGCGACCCATTTTCACCGGAGGCGGGTGCCGTCATTCTGCGACTTACCTACCCAGACATCCGCCCTTCAGTACACACTGTGTGGGTGCGCACAAGTCCGAAGTCGCACCAGTCGTGTCAGGTACACGTATGCCATTGGTAGATGATGAATCACCCGAAGAGACCGTCGTTAAACGAAGCCAGTGCGCTCTTGTGCTGTTTAAACCATTTCGCGCGGTGACTGATCTTGTAGCCGACCCAACAAATGGCGGCGAATGGCAAAACAAATTCTCCGAGTGGCAATCCACACGATCAGCATTCACGTGCCAGATCATGGTAAACATGGACGATTACAGTCGTGCCGCCAAACACGCAGAGCACCGCCCAATACGGATGCGTTTGATCGAGCGTTGAATGCTTATGGAAACCAATATTACCGTGATATTGAGGCGTTCACGGATAGTATTGTGTCGACGTCGATGCCTATCCGTGTAGCGGATTCGTCGTGTGTCTTCTGCGGACAGTCGTACGCCGATCTACAGGAGCTCTTTATTCCGTCCGAGGCTTACGAAGATCCCAACAAGCACCATCGTGGTCATAAAGCACGCGGTGAACAAAAACTGGTACAGTGTCCCGGGTGCAGCACTGCCCTTAGCTCTCAGCACGTTATTCGGCGTCTCTTACTCGATCACCGCCCAGCATCGTGGCCCCCTCCGATGCGGCCATACGCTTCGTCTGAGTTGGCGGCAGCCGTGAAATTAGAAATGCCATGTCGAGGCAGCGTCGCGGCAGCAAAAGCCGCGATTTACCGTCGTGACCTGCATTTATTTGAGACTCAAGAAGACCGTGATGGCAACGAGTATGGCAAATTTCTGCATGAGTTGAATCAAGTAGCTCATCGATCAGAACTACACGAGCACGACGCATTCCGAGATGATGCCGTTTCCGTGCACTTGTCATGCTTCCCCTTCAGTTGACGATAGACGGTGGATGCCTCGTGCTTTGGCGTTTGCGGTCTCCATGCTTGTATTTCTGCTCAACCTTCATTGGTGGTCTCACGTTGGTAGTTGCTTTAAGAAAAGACGTGCATCGAAATCTGGTCAATGTCGCTATGGATTTCCACGCGCTCGTCAAACGCATACATGCTGCTCTACCGACGGAGTTATTCTTGCGCGACGAACGCCATTCGAGTACGTGAATGGCTTCAACCAGGAGATGTTGTTGGCGTTCCGATCGAACCACGACATTCAAGTCATGATTGGTGGGCGCAACGCCCTACTGCGCATTTATTATGCAACGAAATACGTTACCAAAATGCAAGAGCAGGTTGACTCGGTTACAGCCGTCGCACTCGCTGCATTCAAGCGGTGTGAACTTCGGGAAGCACGCGACAGTGCCGCCAATGGAGAATGTGAATCCGAAAGTTCACAACAACGCGCAGCAATTGGGCGTCGACGTGTGGCGTCAATGCTGTATGCAATTACGAATAGACGCGAGATCGCCGGACCACTTGCCGCCCTGTATGTACTCCGTGGATCGTGCGCGTATATGAGTACACCATGCGCGCCACTGCCACTTGGAAACGTGTTGCATGAACTCGTGGAACAAACAGTTCACTCGTGCGACCTCATTGAGCTGGAACCACATAATTTGAATGATGTCACTTTCCGTGCGGCTTCCCTTTGACGACTATTTGTTTCGGCCACTTGCTCTCAGTGAACTTAGCTTATACGAGTTTGTGGCGACCCATTTTCACCGGAGGCGGGTGTCGTCATTCTGCGACTTACCTACCCAGACATCCGCCCTTCAGTACACACTGTGTGGGTGCGCACAAGTCCGAAGTCGCACCAGTCGTGTCAGGTACACGTATGCCATTGGTAGATGATGAATCACCCGAAGAGACCGTCGTTAAACGAAGCCAGTGCGCTCTTGTGCTGTTTAAACCATTTCGCGCGGTGACTGATCTTGTAGCCGACCCAACAAATGGCGGCGAATGGCAAAACAAATTCTCCGAGTGGCAATCCACACGATCAGCATTCACGTGCCAGATCATGGTAAACATGGACGATTACAGTCGTGCCGCCAAACACGCAGAGCACCGCCCAATACGGATGCGTTTGATCGAGCGTTGAATGCTTATGGAAACCAATATTACCGTGATATTGAGGCGTTCACGGATAGTATTGTGTCGACGTCGATGCCTATCCGTGTAGCGGATTCGTCGTGTGTCTTCTGCGGACAGTCGTACGCCGATCTACAGGAGCTCTTTATTCCGTCCGAGGCTTACGAAGATCCCAACAAGCACCATCGTGGTCATAAAGCACGCGGTGAACAAAAACTGGTACAGTGTCCCGGGTGCAGCACTGCCCTTAGCTCTCAGCACGTTATTCGGCGTCTCTTACTCGATCACCGCCCAGCATCGTGGCCCCCTCCGATGCGGCCATACGCTTCGTCTGAGTTGGCGGCAGCCGTGAAATTAGAAATGCCATGTCGAGGCAGCGTCGCGGCAGCAAAAGCCGCGATTTACCGTCGTGACCTGCATTTATTTGAGACTCAAGAAGACCGTGATGGCAACGAGTATGGCAAATTTCTGCATGAGTTGAATCAAGTAGCTCATCGATCAGAACTACACGAGCACGACGCATTCCGAGATGATGCCGTTTCCCGTGCACTTGTCATGCTTCCCCCTTCAGTTGACGATAGACGGTGGATGCCTCGTGCTTTGGCGTTTGCGGTCTCCATGCTTGTATTTCTGCTCAACCTTCATTGGTGGTCTCACGTTGGTAGTTGCTTTAAGAAAAGACGTGCATCGAAATCTGGTCAATGTCGCTATGGATTTCCACGCGCTCGTCAAACGCATACATGCTGCTCTACCGACGGAGTTATTCTTGCGCGACGAACGCCATTCGAGTACGTGAATGGCTTCAACCAGGAGATGTTGTTGGCGTTCCGATCGAACCACGACATTCAAGTCATGATTGGTGGGCGCAACGCCCTACTGCGCATTTATTATGCAACGAAATACGTTACCAAAATGCAAGAGCAGGTTGACTCGGTTACAGCCGTCGCACTCGCTGCATTCAAGCGGTGTGAACTTCGGGAAGCACGCGACAGTGCCGCCAATGGAGAATGTGAATCCGAAAGTTCACAACAACGCGCAGCAATTGGGCGTCGACGTGTGGCGTCAATGCTGTATGCAATTACGAATAGACGCGAGATCGCCGGACCACTTGCCGCCCTGTATGTACTCCGTGGATCGTGCGCGTATATGAGTACACCATGCGCGCCACTGCCACTTGGAAACGTGTTGCATGAACTCGTGGAACAAACAGTTCACTCAAAAGGGACCTCATTGAGCTGGAACCACATAATTTGAATGATGTCACTTTCCGTGCGGCTTCCTTTTGGACGACTATTTGTTTCGGCCACTTGCTCTCAGTGAACTTAGCTTATACGAGTTTGTGGCGACCCATTTTCACCGGAGGCGGGTGCCGTCATTCTGCGACTTACCTACCCAGACATCCGCCCTTCAGTACACACTGTGTGGGTGCGCACAAGTCCGAAGTCGTACCAGTCGTGTCAGGTACACGTATGCCATTGGTAGATGATGAATCACCCGAAGAGACCGTCGTTAAACGAAGCCAGTGCGCTCTTGTGCTGTTTAAACCATTTCGGCGCGGTGACTGATCTTGTAGCCGACCCAACAAATGGCGGCGAATGGCAAAACAAATTCTCCGAGTGGCAATCCACACGATCAGCATTCACGTGCCAGATCATGGTAAACATGGACGATTACAGTCGTGCCGCCAAACACGCAGAGCACCGCCCAATACGGATGCGTTTGATCGAGCGTTGAATGCTTATGGAAACCAATATTACCGTGATATTGAGGCGTTCACGGATAGTATTGTGTCGACGTCGATGCCTATCCGTGTAGCGGATTCGTCGTGTGTCTTCTGCGGACAGTCGTACGCCGATCTACAGGAGCTCTTTATTCCGTCCGAGGCTTACGAAGATCCCAACAAGCACCATCGTGGTCATAAAGCACGCGGTGAACAAAAACTGGTACAGTGTCCCGGGTGCAGCACTGCCCTTAGCTCTCAGCACGTTATTCGGCGTCTCTTACTCGATCACCGCCCAGCATCGTGGCCCCTCCGATGCGGCCATACGCTTCGTCTGGAGTTGGCGGCAGCCGTGAAATTAGAAATGCCATGTCGAGGCAGCGTCGCGGCAGCAAAAGCCGCGATTTACCGTCGTGACCTGCATTTATTTGAGACTCAAGAAGACCGTGATGGCAACGAGTATGGCAAATTTCTGCATGAGTTGAATCAAGTAGCTCATCGATCAGAACTACACGAGCACGACGCATTCCGAGATGATGCCGTTTCCCGTGCACTTGTCATGCTTCCCTTCAGTTGACGATAGACGGTGGATGCCTCGTGCTTTGGCGTTTGCGGTCTCCATGCTTGTATTTCTGCTCAACCTTCATTGGTGGTCTCACGTTGGTAGTTGCTTTAAGAAAAGACGTGCATCGAAATCTGGTCAATGTCGCTATGGATTTCCACGCGCTCGTCAAACGCATACATGCTGCTCTACCGACGGAGTTATTCTTGCGCGACGAACGCCATTCGAGTACGTGAATGGCTTCAACCAGGAGATGTTGTTGGCGTTCCGATCGAACCACGACATTCAAGTCATGATTGGTGGGCGCAACGCCCTACTGCGCATTTATTATGCAACGAAATACGTTACCAAAATGCAAGAGCAGGTTGACTCGGTTACAGCCGTCGCACTCGCTGCATTCAAGCGGTGTGAACTTCGGGAAGCACGCGACAGTGCCGCCAATGGAGAATGTGAATCCGAAAGTTCACAACAACGCGCAGCAATTGGGCGTCGACGTGTGGCGTCAATGCTGTATGCAATTACGAATAGACGCGAGATCGCCGGACCACT
This sequence comes from Phytophthora colocasiae, assembly GCA_018806915.1. Classification (NCBI taxonomy): domain Eukaryota; phylum Oomycota; class Peronosporomycetes; order Peronosporales; family Peronosporaceae; genus Phytophthora; species Phytophthora colocasiae. Next base: position 1,152,314 of record JAGKQI010000094.1, on the reverse strand, counting down.
TGCCGCCCTGTATGTACTCCGTGGATCGTGCGCGTATATGAGTACACCATGCGCGCCACTGCCACTTGGAAACGTGTTGCATGAACTCGTGGAACAAACAGTTCACTCGTGCGACCTCATTGAGCTGGAACCACATAATTTGAATGATGTCACTTTCCGTGCGGCTTCCTTTTGGACGACTATTTGTTTCGGCCACTTGCTCTCAGTGAACTTAGCTTATACGAGTTTGTGGCGACCCATTTTCACCGGAGGCGGGTGCCGTCATTCTGCGACTTACCTACCCAGACATCCGCCCTTCAGTACACACTGTGTGGGTGCGCACAAGTCCGAAGTCGTACCAGTCGTGTCAGGTACACGTATGCCATTGGTAGATGATGAATCACCCGAAGAGACCGTCGTTAAACGAAGCCAGTGCGCTCTTGTGCTGTTTAAACCATTTCGCGCGGTGACTGATCTTGTAGCCGACCCAACAAAATGGCGGCGAATGGCAAAACAAATTCTCCGAGTGGCAATCCACACGATCAGCATTCACGTGCCAGATCATGGTAAACATGGACGATTACAGTCGTGCCGCCAAACACGCAGAGCACCGCCCAATACGGATGCGTTTGATCGAGCGTTGAATGCTTATGGAAACCAATATTACCGTGATATTGAGGCGTTCACGGATAGTATTGTGTCGACGTCGATGCCTATCCGTGTAGCGGATTCGTCGTGTGTCTTCTGCGGACAGTCGTACGCCGATCTACAGGAGCTCTTTATTCCGTCCGAGGCTTACGAAGATCCCAACAAGCACCATCGTGGTCATAAAGCACGCGGTGAACAAAACCTAGTCCAGTGTCCCGGGTGCAGCACTGCCCTTAGCTCTCAGCACGTTATTCGGCGTCTCTTACTCGATCACCGCCCAGCATCGTGGCCCCCTCCGATGCGGCCATACGCTTCGTCTGGAGTTGGCGGCAGCCGTGAAATTAGAAATGCCATGTCGAGGCAGCGTCGCGGCAGCAAAAGCCGCGATTTACCGTCGTGACCTGCATTTATTTGAGACTCAAGAAGACCGTGATGGCAACGAGTATGGCAAATTTCTGCATGAGTTGAATCAAGTAGCTCATCGATCAGAACTACACGAGCACGACGCATTCCGAGATGATGCCGTTTCCGTGCACTTGTCATGCTTCCCTTCAGTTGACGATAGACGGTGGATGCCTCGTGCTTTGGCGTTTGCGGTCTCCATGCTTGTATTTCTGCTCAACCTTCATTGGTGGTCTCACGTTGGTAGTTGCTTTAAGAAAAGACGTGCATCGAAATCTGGTCAATGTCGCTATGGATTTCCACGCGCTCGTCAAACGCATACATGCTGCTCTACCGACGGAGTTATTCTTGCGCGACGAACGCCATTCGAGTACGTGAATGGCTTCAACCAGGAGATGTTGTTGGCGTTCCGATCGAACCACGACATTCAAGTCATGATTGGTGGGCGCAACGCCCTACTGCGCATTTATTATGCAACGAAATACGTTACCAAAATGCAAGAGCAGGTTGACTCGGTTACAGCCGTCGCACTCGCTGCATTCAAGCGGCGTGAACTTCGGGAAGCACGCGACAGTGCCGCCAATGGAGAATGTGAATCCGAAAGTTCACAACAACGCGCAGCAATTGGGCGTCGACGTGTGGCGTCAATGCTGTATGCAATTACGAATAGACGCGAGATCGCCGGACCACTTGCCGCCCTGTATGTACTCCGTGGATCGTGCGCGTATATGAGTACACCATGCGCGCCACTGCCACTTGGAAACGTGTTGCATGAACTCGTGGAACAAACAGTTCACTCGTGCGACCTCATTGAGCTGGAACCACATAATTTGAATGATGTCACTTTCCGTGCGGCTTCCCTTTTGGACGACTATTTGTTTCGGCCACTTGCTCTCAGTGAACTTAGCTTATACGAGTTTGTGGCGACCCATTTTCACCGGAGGCGGGTGCCGTCATTCTGCGACTTACCTACCCAGACATCCGCCCTTCAGTACACACTGTGTGGGTGCGCACAAGTCCGAAGTCGTACCAGTCGTGTCAGGTACACGTATGCCATTGGTAGATGATGAATCACCCGAAGAGACCGTCGTTAAACGAAGCCAGTGCGCTCTTGTGCTGTTTAAACCATTTCGCGCGGTGACTGATCTTGTAGCCGACCCAACAAATGGCGGCGAATGGCAAAACAAATTCTCCGAGTGGCAATCCACACGATCAGCATTCACGTGCCAGATCATGGTAAACATGGACGATTACAGTCGTGCCGCCAAACACGCAGAGCACCGCCCAATACGGATGCGTTTGATCGAGCGTTGAATGCTTATGGAAACCAATATTACCGTGATATTGAGGCGTTCACGGATAGTATTGTGTCGACGTCGATGCCTATCCGTGTAGCGGATTCGTCGTGTGTCTTCTGCGGACAGTCGTACGCCGATCTACAGGAGCTCTTTATTCCGTCCGAGGCTTACGAAGATCCCAACAAGCACCATCGTGGTCATAAAGCACGCGGTGATCAAATACTAGTACAGTGTCCCGGGTGCAGCACTGCCCTGAGCTCTCAGCACGTTTTTCGGCGTCTCTTACTCGATCACCGCCCAGCATCGTGGCCCTCCGATGCGGCCATACGCTTCGTCTGGAGTTGGCGGCAGCCGTGAAATTAGAAATGCCATGTCGAGGCAGCGTCGCGGCAGCAAAAGCCGCGATTTACCGTCGTGACCTGCATTTATTTGAGACTCAAGAAGACCGTGATGGCAACGAGTATGGCAAATTTCTGCATGAGTTGAATCAAGTAGCTCATCGATCAGAACTACACGAGCACGACGCATTCCGAGATGATGCCGTTTCCCGTGCACTTGTCATGCTTCCCCTTCAGTTGACGATAGACGGTGGATGCCTCGTGCTTTGGCGTTTGCGGTCTCCATGCTTGTATTTCTGCTCAACCTTCATTGGTGGTCTCACGTTGGTAGTTGCTTTAAGAAAAGACGTGCATCGAAATCTGGTCAATGTCGCTATGGATTTCCACGCGCTCGTCAAACGCATACATGCTGCTCTACCGACGGAGTTATTCTTGCGCGACGAACGCCATTCGAGTACGTGAATGGCTTCAACTAGGAGATGTTGTTGGCGTTCCGATCGAACCACGACATTCAAGTCATGATTGGTGGGCGCAACGCCCTACTGCGCATTTATTATGCAACGAAATACGTTACCAAAATGCAAGAGCAGGTTGACTCGGTTACAGCCGTCGCACTCGCTGCATTCAAGCGGCGTGAACTTCGGGAAGCACGCGACAGTGCCGCCAATGGAGAATGTGAATCCGAAAGTTCACAACAACGCGCAGCAATTGGGCGTCGACGTGTGGCGTCAATGCTGTATGCAATTACGAATAGACGCGAGATCGCCGGACCACTTGCCGCCCTGTATGTACTCCGTGGATCGTGCGCGTATATGAGTACACCATGCGCGCCACTGCCACTTGGAAACGTGTTGCATGAACTCGTGGAACAAACAGTTCACTCAAAAGTGCGACCTCATTGAGCTGGAACCACATAATTTGAATGATGTCACTTTCCGTGCGGCTTCCCTTTTGGACGACTATTTGTTTCGGCCACTTGCTCTCAGTGAACTTAGCTTATACGAGTTTGTGGCGACCCATTTTCACCGGAGGCGGGTGTCGTCATTCTGCGACTTACCTACCCAGACATCCGCCCTTCAGTACACACTGTGTGGGTGCGCACAAGTCCGAAGTCGTACCAGTCGTGTCAGGTACACGTATGCCATTGGTAGATGATGAATCACCCGAAGAGACCGTCGTTAAACGAAGCCAGTGCGCTCTTGTGCTGTTTAAACCATTTCGCGCGGTGACTGATCTTGTAGCCGACCCAACAAATGGCGGCGAATGGCAAAACAAATTCTCCGAGTGGCAATCCACACGATCAGCATTCACGTGCCAGATCATGGTAAACATGGACGATTACAGTCGTGCCGCCAAACACGCAGAGCACCGCCCAATACGGATGCGTTTGATCGAGCGTTGAATGCTTATGGAAACCAATATTACCGTGATATTGAGGCGTTCACGGATAGTATTGTGTCGACGTCGATGCCTATCCGTGTAGCGGATTCGTCGTGTGTCTTCTGCGGACAGTCGTACGCCGATCTACAGGAGCTCTTTATTCCGTCCGAGGCTTACGAAGATCCCAACAAGCACCATCGTGGTCATAAAGCACGCGGTGAACAAAAACTGGTACAGTGTCCCGGGTGCAGCACTGCCCTTAGCTCTCAGCACGTTATTCGGCGTCTCTTACTCGATCACCGCCCAGCATCGTGGCCCCTCCGATGCGGCCATACGCTTCGTCTGGAGTTGGCGGCAGCCGTGAAATTAGAAATGCCATGTCGAGGCAGCGTCGCGGCAGCAAAAGCCGCGATTTACCGTCGTGACCTGCATTTATTTGAGACTCAAGAAGACCGTGATGGCAACGAGTATGGCAAATTTCTGCATGAGTTGAATCAAGTAGCTCATCGATCAGAACTACACGAGCACGACGCATTCCGAGATGATGCCGTTTCCCGTGCACTTGTCATGCTTCCCCTTCAGTTGACGATAGACGGTGGATGCCTCGTGCTTTGGCGTTTGCGGTCTCCATGCTTGTATTTCTGCTCAACCTTCATTGGTGGTCTCACGTTGGTAGTTGCTTTAAGAAAAGACGTGCATCGAAATCTGGTCAATGTCGCTATGGATTTCCACGCGCTCGTCAAACGCATACATGCTGCTCTACCGACGGAGTTATTCTTGCGCGACGAACGCCATTCGAGTACGTGAATGGCTTCAACTAGGAGATGTTGTTGGCGTTCCGATCGAACCACGACATTCAAGTCATGATTGGTGGGCGCAACGCCCTACTGCGCATTTATTATGCAACGAAATACGTTACCAAAATGCAAGAGCAGGTTGACTCGGTTACAGCCGTCGCACTCGCTGCATTCAAGCGGCGTGAACTTCGGGAAGCACGCGACAGTGCCGCCAATGGAGAATGTGAATCCGAAAGTTCACAACAACGCGCAGCAATTGGGCGTCGACGTGTGGCGTCAATGCTGTATGCAATTACGAATAGACGCGAGATCGCCGGACCACTTGCCGCCCTGTATGTACTCCGTGGATCGTGCGCGTATATGAGTACACCATGCGCGCCACTGCCACTTGGAAACGTGTTGCATGAACTCGTGGAACAAACAGTTCACTCGTGCGACCTCATTGAGCTGGAACCACATAATTTGAATGATGTCACTTTCCGTGCGGCTTCCCTTTTGGACGACTATTTGTTTCGGCCACTTGCTCTCAGTGAACTTAGCTTATACGAGTTTGTGGCGACCCATTTTCACCGGAGGCGGGTGTCGTCATTCTGCGACTTACCTACCCAGACATCCGCCCTTCAGTACACACTGTGTGGGTGCGCACAAGTCCGAAGTCGTACCAGTCGTGTCAGGTACACGTATGCCATTGGTAGATGATGAATCACCCGAAGAGACCGTCGTTAAACGAAGCCAGTGCGCTCTTGTGCTGTTTAAACCATTTCGCGCGGTGACTGATCTTGTAGCCGACCCAACAAATGGCGGCGAATGGCAAACAAATTCTCCGAGTGGCAATCCACACGATCAGCATTCACGTGCCAGATCATGGTAAACATGGACGATTACAGTCGTGCCGCCAAACACGCAGAGCACCGCCCAATACGGATGCGTTTGATCGAGCGTTGAATGCTTATGGAAACCAATATTACCGTGATATTGAGGCGTTCACGGATAGTATTGTGTCGACGTCGATGCCTATCCGTGTAGCGGATTCGTCGTGTGTCTTCTGCGGACAGTCGTACGCCGATCTACAGGAGCTCTTTATTCCGTCCGAGGCTTACGAAGATCCCAACAAGCACCATCGTGGTCATAAAGCACGCGGTGAACAAAAACTGGTACAGTGTCCCGGGTGCAGCACTGCCCTTAGCTCTCAGCACGTTATTCGGCGTCTCTTACTCGATCACCGCCCAGCATCGTGGCCCCCTCCGATGCGGCCATACGCTTCGTCTGAGTTGGCGGCAGCCGTGAAATTAGAAATGCCATGTCGAGGCAGCGTCGCGGCAGCAAAAGCCGCGATTTACCGTCGTGACCTGCATTTATTTGAGACTCAAGAAGACCGTGATGGCAACGAGTATGGCAAATTTCTGCATGAGTTGAATCAAGTAGCTCATCGATCAGAACTACACGAGCACGACGCATTCCGAGATGATGCCGTTTCCCGTGCACTTGTCATGCTTCCCCCTTCAGTTGACGATAGACGGTGGATGCCTCGTGCTTTGGCGTTTGCGGTCTCCATGCTTGTATTTCTGCTCAACCTTCATTGGTGGTCTCACGTTGGTAGTTGCTTTAAGAAAAGACGTGCATCGAAATCTGGTCAATGTCGCTATGGATTTCCACGCGCTCGTCAAACACATACATGCTGCTCTACCGACGGAGTTATTCTTGCGCGACGAACGCCATTCGAGTACGTGAATGGCTTCAACCAGGAGATGTTGTTGGCGTTCCGATCGAACCACGACATTCAAGTCATGATTGGTGGGCGCAACGCCCTACTGCGCATTTATTATGCAACGAAATACGTTACCAAAATGCAAGAGCAGGTTGACTCGGTTACAGCCGTCGCACTCGCTGCATTCAAGCGGCGTGAACTTCGGGAAGCACGCGACAGTGCCGCCAATGGAGAATGTGAATCCGAAAGTTCACAACAACGCGCAGCAATTGGGCGTCGACGTGTGGCGTCAATGCTGTATGCAATTACGAATAGACGCGAGATCGCCGGACCACTTGCCGCCCTGTATGTACTCCGTGGATCGTGCGCGTATATGAGTACACCATGCGCGCCACTGCCACTTGGAAACGTGTTGCATGAACTCGTGGAACAAACAGTTCACTCGTGCGACCTCATTGAGCTGGAACCACATAATTTGAATGATGTCACTTTCCGTGCGGCTTCCTTTTGGACGACTATTTGTTTCGGCCACTTGCTCTCAGTGAACTTAGCTTATACGAGTTTGTGGCGACCCATTTTCACCGGAGGCGGGTGCCGTCATTCTGCGACTTACCTACCCAGACATCCGCCCTTCAGTACACACTGTGTGGGTGCGCACAAGTCCGAAGTCGTACCAGTCGTGTCAGGTACACGTATGCCATTGGTAGATGATGAATCACCCGAAGAGACCGTCGTTAAACGAAGCCAGTGCGCTCTTGTGCTGTTTAAACCATTTCGCGCGGTGACTGATCTTGTAGCCGACCCAACAAATGGCGGCAAATGGCAAAACAAATTCTCCGAGTGGCAATCCACACGATCAGCATTCACGTGCCAGATCATGGTAAACATGGACGATTACAGTCGTGCCGCCAAACACGCAGAGCACCGCCCAATACGGATGCGTTTGATCGAGCGTTGAATGCTTATGGAAACCAATATTACCGTGATATTGAGGCGTTCACGGATAGTATTGTGTCGACGTCGATGCCTATCCGTGTAGCGGATTCGTCGTGTGTCTTCTGCGGACAGTCGTACGCCGATCTACAGGAGCTCTTTATTCCGTCCGAGGCTTACGAAGATCCCAACAAGCACCATCGTGGTCATAAAGCACGCGGTGAACAAAAACTGGTACAGTGTCCCGGGTGCAGCACTGCCCTTAGCTCTCAGCACGTTATTCGGCGTCTCTTACTCGATCACCGCCCAGCATCGTGGCCCCCTCCGATGCGGCCATACGCTTCGTCTGGAGTTGGCGGCAGCCGTGAAATTAGAAATGCCATGTCGAGGCAGCGTCGCGGCAGCAAAAGCCGCGATTTACCGTCGTGACCTGCATTTATTTGAGACTCAAGAAGACCGTGATGGCAACGAGTATGGCAAATTTCTGCATGAGTTGAATCAAGTAGCTCATCGATCAGAACTACACGAGCACGACGCATTCCGAGATGATGCCGTTTCCCGTGCACTTGTCATGCTTCCCTTCAGTTGACGATAGACGGTGGATGCCTCGTGCTTTGGCGTTTGCGGTCTCCATGCTTGTATTTCTGCTCAACCTTCATTGGTGGTCTCACGTTGGTAGTTGCTTTAAGAAAAGACGTGCATCGAAATCTGGTCAATGTCGCTATGGATTTCCACGCGCTCGTCAAACGCATACATGCTGCTCTACCGACGGAGTTATTCTTGCGCGACGAACGCCATTCGAGTACGTGAATGGCTTCAACCAGGAGATGTTGTTGGCGTTCCGATCGAACCACGACATTCAAGTCATGATTGGTGGGCGCAACGCCCTACTGCGCATTTATTATGCAACGAAATACGTTACCAAAATGCAAGAGCAGGTTGACTCGGTTACAGCCGTCGCACTCGCTGCATTCAAGCGGCGTGAACTTCGGGAAGCACGCGACAGTGCCGCCAATGGAGAATGTGAACTGAAAGTTCACAACAACGCGCAGCAATTGGGCGTCGACGTGTGGCGTCAATGCTGTATGCAATTACGAATAGACGCGAGATCGCCGGACCACTTGCCGCCCTGTATGTACTCCGTGGATCGTGCGCGTATATGAGTACACCATGCGCGCCACTGCCACTTGGAAACGTGTTGCATGAACTCGTGGAACAAACAGTTCACTCGTGCGACCTCATTGAGCTGGAACCACATAATTTGAATGATGTCACTTTCCGTGCGGCTTCCCTTTTGGACGACTATTTGTTTCGGCCACTTGCTCTCAGTGAACTTAGCTTATACGAGTTTGTGGCGACCCATTTTCACCGGAGGCGGGTGTCGTCATTCTGCGACTTACCTACCCAGACATCCGCCCTTCAGTACACACTGTGTGGGTGCGCACAAGTCCGAAGTCGTACCAGTCGTGTCAGGTACACGTATGCCATTGGTAGATGATGAATCACCCGAAGAGACCGTCGTTAAACGAAGCCAGTGCGCTCTTGTGCTGTTTAAACCATTTCGCGCGGTGACTGATCTTGTAGCCGACCCAACAAATGGCGGCGAATGGCAAAACAAATTCTCCGAGTGGCAATCCACACGATCAGCATTCACGTGCCAGATCATGGTAAACATGGACGATTACAGTCGTGCCGCCAAACACGCAGAACAATGCAGAGAAACAAGCAGCGCAGAACGTGGTAAGAGTGATAGTGAAAGCGATGATGACGAGATTACAGGTACCCGCTACGATGTCGAGGCCATGCTCGACCGTGTAGACACTGGATGCGACCTGTCAGCAAGTTCTGTTGCCCCAGAAATCGACGCTTTCAATAGCCTCTTTGACGACGACGAAGACAGCTTGCCAATTTTTCTGAATGCCCCATCATCCATTTCTAGCGGAAACTTTCAAGATCTGCTAGGCGTAACCTCACGGACGACGGCTGACACATCAGCAGATTTACATCAGGATAACTCGACAATGCCCGAATTCTCTGTCGACGAACTGCAACGATTCATCAAAGACACCTCAACTAAAAAAATCGAAGCACCGAGTTTGAGGCCGCTCTACAAAGAGCGACCTACCGAAGTAATTGCACTTCTCCAAAAAGCACTTGATGACGTTTGTGAATGGTCCCCAGTGGTGCCTCCAGATGATTCTAATCCTTCACAGTCGCATTTTCGGCCGTACGTATCAATCCAAGAAGTATCACAAGCATTCACACTAAACCAGCGCCAGCGACGCGTTTACGCTTATTACAACTTCGCTTCTCCGACGGTTTCTTCGCCAAGAGCTCGGGAGTGTACAGAACGGCGACAGTGCTAGCGGCTATCGTAATGAGAACTTCGAAGACCGCTTTCGAGATGACCAGTTGTTGCTGTTCCTTGGCGGAGCTGGTGGCACCGGCAAGAGCCGCGTAATCGATGCTGTTGATGCATTTTGCGCGAGCTGGCACCACGACGACTCTATCGTGAAGACAGCGCTGACAGGCAAAGCTTCGACACTGATTGGCGGGCGAACGCTCGCTAGCTTTCTCATGCGACTGAAGCACGCCATTAAACAAAAGCACTTCACTCCAATTGACCTCCTCATCATCGACGAGATTTTGATGTTGAATAAGACCGAGTGGTTGCGGCTGGATAAGTTGCTGCGCGCGTACAAGCAGGTGCCCAGAGTGGCGTTCGGGGGTGTCCATATAGCGCTTGTCGGCGATTTCCTGCAAATGCCCCCCGTACGGGCCGATCCGATCTACCTCGACCCCACCCACAAAACGCGAAACGTAAGCACCGCGGACATCGAAGGCTTTGCACTGTGGCGCAAATTTACAACTGTCATCATTCTCCAGGAATCGGTTCGCTTCCGACGCGATCCAGAATGGGGGGAAGGTTGCCGTCTCGCGCGGCTCGGCCAGTGGACACCTTCATTCATAAACTTGATCAACAGTCGCGTCCTCGTACGCCAACAAGAACAGCAACACGATCACCTCGACACGTCTGCACAGATTCAATGTGCCGATCGTGACACTGCTGTTGGCTCCGGCACTGTATTTGTGACGCCTGAAAATGCCACACGCCTTGCCGTCAATAACGCGTTCGTGACAGAGACAGCAGCAATGCTGCCGAGCGATGTGTTTCCCGTGCGCGTTCTCGCAAACTTTAAAGGTGCCTTGAATGGACTTAGCCGCAGCGATCTTCGGTACGTCCTCAGTCTTCCAGATAATCGTTTCGGTCGCATGGTCCCCTATCTGGACCTCATACTTGGCATGCCCGTCCAAGTTACGCAAAATATCGCCACTGCCAGAGGCATTGCGAATGGCACACTCGGCAACCTTGAGTCAGTCCACTTTCCCGACAATACAACCTTCCACCTCATGATGGCGCCACAAACACGATTGTCCAACTGCCTAGTCGTCCACCTAACTATGCCGTACTTCGTGTAGCACTCCGGCCGAATGCGACGCCGATCCGACCTGAGCTCGACCCAGAATTGTTTCCCGTCCTATATACGACGGAATCGTACCAGAAAACGACCATCACTCTCCAAAAAAAAACCAATGGACGCGCCCACACAGTTACAGTGAAGCCGCAACAACTGCCCTTCGTCTGCGCTGTTGGATCGACCGTGTATAAAGTCCAGGGAGAGACGCTTGAATCCATGGTCGTCATGGACTGGAGATCCAAACAGCACCTCATCAACAAACCGCAGCAAACCTATCTGCTCGTATCGCGTGTAACGTCCAGGAACGCACTCGTTGCTTTAGCTCCGTTCACCAACGAGCTTGCAGCGTGGTCAAAGCCGCCTGCAAGCGCACTTAACGAAGAAGATCGACTATGGCGCGTTAGCGACGCCACCTTACAGAAATTCCAGCAATTCCAGCCCGTTGACGCAGCCGCCGTCCGTATATAATCTGCGTCAATAACCCGATGCGTCAGTCAGTAGCTCAATACTCAGTTGCATATTAATAACGGATTCACTGTTGCTGTTTTGTTGCTCCCCAGTTGCGGCAAATGATGCCTAATGTTGCTGCTGTTGCTGCTATTGCCCACTCTTCTGACGGCAGAGTCGATACTCCAATGTTGCACTGTTGCGGCAACACCGATATATGTACCGAAGTCGAATGTTGTTCTCTGATGCAACCGGTAAAATACCAGTAGCGAATGGTATTTTGCTAATGTTGCTGGCAGTTGCTTTACAGTTGCTCGATGTCGCAGCAGCGTTGTTTGATGTGCGTAACACTACGTTCGAACTGAAAGCGATGCCAAGTGAGAGAAAATATATTTTCTCTCACTTGGCATCGTTTTCAGTTACTTATATTACAAGAAAAGATATCAGTCTCTCATGCGCGTGCATTTAAAGCATTTAACGGTAGAGAATCCTACTTATCGGTTAGCCTTGAACCATGCAGCTCAGCGCGCAGCTTGGAGGCGCGTAAGTGGCATACGTGTAGTGGGTCGAAGACGTGTAAGACGTGCCTACTCACTGGGACTCGGATAAGGTACCGAGACCGAGCTGGTGGTAGAGATTGTAGGATCATTGCTAGAGGACTAGGCTCGAAGACCTCCGTTTTCTTGGAGCTCTGGAGCAAGAGTAGAGCTCACTTCTGAATCAGCATCAATACAAGCAAGGATCCAAGGAAGCCACCAGCTTCCCTAATAAGTGTTCGTGGACCGACTACAAAGTTAACTTTAGTGAACTAAGGTTCGACAGCGGAAGATGGCTACATCGACGGACAATGCGGGCAACATGGCAAGTGGAGCAAGTGAGACTTCTACGACGCGAGTTCTGCGTTCAAGACGAACGACTCGCTCGGACACCAGTGACCGAGTGGTCACATCTACCGCAAGTGAAGATGACAGCCCGGCGCAACCGACTGTGTCGGTTGGTGCCGTTGGAAGTGCGACAGGTGATTTCGACCAACCAAGAGGACGTGGTCGAGCAGCAAGAGGAAAACGTGGAACAGTCGCAACACGCCGAGCTGCACGGCAGCAAGCTAATGGACAGGAGGCGAGGCAGGATGGAGAAGTGGCGAACGGAGCACTGACCAGCAGCCACCCCACGGTGCCGCAGCCGATCTTTACGATTGTGACTGCTCCTAAAGTGACGGATATCTCCCATGACGGGATGACGAAATGGCTGGACCTGCGACTCGAGTATGAAGAAGCTTTTAAGGCTCGTTGCAAAACGACAGGTGAATCGCTAGACGCAGTAATGACGAGCGTACGCAACTCGTTCGATGAAGCTTTGCTGGACACGTTGTGTGAAGTCGTCTGGGTGAAGGAAAAGTCCGAGCTCACGGAGGAGTTCCTGTGGGATTGGGTGATGAAGACGGTGGAGAGCTTCAAAAACAGGCAACTACCAAACATCGAAGAGCTGTTCAAGCGAGAACTGTCAATGGAGGAGAGTCATGGTGATGTGGAAGCTCAAGTTACTAACTACTTCCACGCATGCAACATGCTGATACGCACCAACGGACTCGTGAGTCTTTTTAAGACTGAGGATGGAACGAAGAAGAAGTGTAAGATCTTGGTGAATGGATTGCCTGCAAGACTGAAGAAAAAGGTCAAAAATGAAATCGACTTTAGGGCGCCTGGAGCCAAATCGAGTGTACCTGTGCTGTTCAACCTCATTATGGAACAAGCACTTGACGATGCCAAGATTGACGGGGCAGTGCATAGAGAAGGTGGTAAACGCAACCAATGCGCCACCAACTACTCTGCTAAGAACAATGCAAACAAACAAAAAGGATCTTCAGCTCCCAAACAGCAATACCTGGGTAAGCGTTCGCGCAGTGACCAAGACCGTCGAGTTGTGAACGATGCGGGAGAATTGCGGCAAGGAGGCCGTAGTAAAAGGGGTTGCTACAATTGTGGAGGAGGACATCTAGTTCGCGATTGCCCGCGTGTGGAGAGTACTAGCACCTCAACACAGCGCGAGGGGCATCGTCGACAACCGTTCAATCAGGGGAGGCAACGCACGCCTACGAAGGATTAGACAATGTCTCCCTGAAGGCAAACCAACAGTTCGGGTGAACGACTTACTCGAGCTGCCCTATTGTGCAGATAGTGGGGCGTACAAGTCGTGTATCTCTCGTGGAGACGTGGAGAAACTAAAAGGAACGGAAATCGAAATTGTGAAGCTGCGCCAACCGGTCTCGTGTGATTTAGTTGGAGGGCAGTCATTGGAGGTGAAGGAGGTCGCGTACCTCAAGCTGTCGTTACGGACGGCAGCAGGGCCTGTCAACATCCACACTCCGGTGGAGTGTCTGATTGTTGAAGGTGATGATGATTTCCTACTTGGTCAGGATGTACTGGCCATGCTGGGAATTGACGTCGACAGGCAACTAGAGTTGTTGGCCTGGTCCGACGGTGTCGATGATGATGATATCGTCGAGGATCCTGCTGTAAGCAGGAAAGACGAGGATGAAATCAAGCAAGCAGTGGAGTTGATGATCGCTCGAGCATTGGACGAAGGATTCCCAAGTGATCGAGTGGAGCGGCTTCGAACTGTGATTTTCATGTACGATATTTGGCGTGTGAAACTTGGAGATGACCCGCCAGCTAAAGTGCCACCCCTGAAAGTGCGGCTAAAGCCTGGGGCTAAGCCGTACAAGACTAAGGCTAGGAAGTATTCGCCTGAACTACAGCATTTCCTGGAGGACTTCAACAACACGTTGGTCAGTCTTGGCTGGGTCTATGAGAACCCGAACGCGAGGTGGGCATGCCCTGCGCTGCCGGTTAAGAAGGCAGGTGGTGCAAACGAGTACAGGCAAACGACCGACTACAAACCGGTGAACGCTCAAGTGGAGCCTCTCGTTGGAACTATGCCGAACTTGGATGTGGACTTAGAACGAGTAGCTGGGTGCTTGTTCTTCGGGTTGTTCGACTTCATAAAGGGTTATTGGCAATTACCTTTAGACGAAGAATCACAGGAAATCCTGTCTTACATGACGCATAGGAAAATATTCACCCCGAGACGTGTACCACAAGGGTGTTCGGACGCAGCATTGTATTTCCAAGCAACTATCGAGCGGTGCTTTGCTTCTCTTTTGTACGAACACCTGCTAGTGTGGATTGATGATCTTCTCCTGTATGCGAAGACTGTGGACGAGTATTTGGACAAGCTGACAGAGTTGTTCACTTTGGTCAACGACTTTGGGTTTAAGCTCAGTGCATCCAAGTCTTGCGTGTACAAGAAAGAAGTCAAGTGGTGCGGGAAACTGATCGATGGAAGCGGTGTACGGCATGATCCAGCTCGGATCGAGGCTCTCACTGCGTTGCCGTATCCATCGACGGCAGGTGAGTTACAGCAGTTTATCTGCTCTACCAACTGGATGAGGACCTCTATCATTGACTATGGGCGTCTGGTGAGGCCCCTTCAAGACAAGTTTGACTCTGTCATGGTGACTGCGTCGCGACGTTCGAAGCGTGTGGCAAGTGGTATTCCGATCACGCTGAGTACGGTGGAACTAAAGGCGTTTGATCAGCTGAAAAAGGCGTTATCCAACAGTGCAACACTAGCGTTTCCGAAGCCTGAAGCGGAGACAATTCTGATAACGGACGCGAGTGACGTCGGCTGGTCTGTTATTGTGACTCAGGTAGCAGTCTGGAATGTTGAGACCTCCATCCACGAGCAAGAACATGAGTTGTTAGTGTGTATGGGAGGTACTTTCACGGGAGCACAGCGCAACTGGAGTGTAATCGAGAAAGAGGCTTACCCAATAGTCACCGCTTGTGACAAGCTCTCTTACCTGTTGATGCGGCCGAAGGGATTCCGAATGTACTGCGATCACAGGAACTTGATACACATTTTCGCTCCTGCTCAAGAAGTCAAAAAGCACGTCAGAGGCAAATTATTGCGATGGTCGATGAAGCTCATGGAGTTTCGCTTTTCGATCGAGCATATCGAAGGTGTAAAGAACGTGTGGGCAGATATGATATCCCGCTGGACAGGCTGCAAGCGATCGACCGGGAGTACAATCAAGCGATTGAAGAAGAAACGTGAACTTCCAAGCGAAGACGAAACCACGGATCAACAATCAGCGCCGAGTACTGTGACAATTCGACCGTTTGGTGACGATTCCTTCGTATGGCCGACAATAGATACTCTACGCGCAAGTCAGAGGCAACACGTAGCAATGAAACCGGGCGACTTAGTGCAAGGAGATGATGGTGTGTGGATGAGTAAAGACCGCATCTGGATTCCTGACGCTGACAGCGATATTGTGTACCGACTGCTGGTGATAGCGCACTGTGGTCCGCAGGGTCACCGAGGACGTGATGCTCTTATAGAAACTCTGCAGAGACGATTTCGTATTGCTCACCTACGTGAACGAGTGGATCTCTTCCTACGTGGATGTCTGATGTGCCACCACGTTAAAGGGGGAAGGATTGTTCAGCGACCTTGGGCGGAAACGTATCGAAGTAAAGCGAGGAATGAGGGTCTACACTGGGATTATCTGTATCTCGGCAAGTCATTCGGTGACTATGCATATCTCCTAGTGATGAAAGACGATGCAACTCACTATTGTGAGCTGGTGCCGTGTGCTGTACCAACAAGTGCAATTACTGCTCAGGCCATCATGGATTGGCATAGCAGATTCGGTGCACCCCACGTGTGGGTTAGTGACAACGGATCTCACTTTAAGAATGAAGTGGTCAAGGACGTGAGTAAGCGGCTGAACTCGATCCAGAACTTCACGTTAGCGTATTCGCCATGGATTAATGGGTCTGTGGAGAGGCTAAACAAAGACATCGTGCAAGTTTTGAGGGCGCTATGTCTGGAGTACAAGGTTGACATCAAAGATTGGACCTACTTCGTGGCAACGCTTCAAGCAAACCTGAATCACACACCGGTACCTTCATTAGGCAATCATGCACCAGTGGAAGTTTTCTGTGTGTTACCGGCTGCTTCGCCACTAGACTTCTACTTAGACGGCAAGCAGAAGCGCTTGGTGGATATCGGTGAGCATCCTGAGCACATCACCGCGAAGTTAGAGGCGCTACGTGAGAGCGCTCAACTTATGCACAAGAAAGTGATCACTGCACGCTCAAAACAAACGGCTCGTAACATGCGAAATCAGAAGCGTGGAACTAAGCCCAATTTCGATGTGGGTGACTACGTTCTTCGCTCGCGAGTTGACCAAAAGCACAACGACAAGTTATTGGTGACCTGGATTGGGCCGTATCAGGTGGTAAAAGCGGACGAGCACTCGTTTCGAGTAAAACATCTCGTAACTGGGGCACAGCAAGATGTGCACAGTTCTAGGCTAAAGTTCTACGCTGATGAAAGCTTCGAAGTGACAGAGGAGATTCGAGAGCATGTTGCTGCACAAGGTATTATACTGACCGTGGCCGAGCTCCTTGATCACAGGTGGAATGACGCGAAGCGTGCATTCGAGATCTTGGTATCCTGGAAAGGTTTGGAGCCCATTGAAGATTCGTGGGAAACATTACCAGGACTATGCAAGGATATCCCTGTGATGGTAAATTCGTATGCGGTAGCTAAGGGCGACGAGTTACTCCTGAAGGCAGTACACAGCCAACGTTAGCTGTAACCAAGATGAAGACAGTTCAAGATGGTGGAGCCACAACTACGTTCGTGAGCCACGTCTTGGAAGGGCGGTGTAGTGGGTCGAAGACGTGTAAGACGTGCCTACTCACTGGGACTCGGATAAGGTACCGAGACCGAGCTGGTGGTAGAGATTGTAGGATCATTGCTAGAGGACTAGGCTCGAAGACCTCCGTTTTCTTGGAGCTCTGGAGCAAGAGTAGAGCTCACTTCTGAATCAGCATCAATACAAGCAAGGATCCAAGGAAGCCACCAGCTTCCCTAATAAGTGTTCGTGGACCGACTACAATACGCTGGAAGAGTAAAAAATCCATCTCTCTTGCGTACGTAGTACGCCTTGCTGGCGAGACGCCGGTCGAGAATGCGTGCTTGAGCACGAGCAGCCACCGATCGCTTATCACAGCGATTCTTGCGGACTAAATGTTTGTGTAGACCTTGTGGAGTCTTCAAAGTCGTCTTGCAGTAACGAAGGTTGCGATCATAATTTGTCTGCATTAGTAGAATAGTACCAGCTTTTGGCAAAAGTCCGTTTGACTGTTCTTTTCGCTGTTTGTAGTTGAAGTTCGACTGTTGAATTGCGCCTGGTGTGCCGTGCACATCTACAGAGAGTGTACCGTGAGTCATGCCATGCGCTTCTACTGTACCAGCTCACGCAAGAGTATGTTTTTACTCGAATAGAAAACATTTAATCGAAATTCGTCAAAGGTAAATCTCTTGGCAAGTGTGTAGGGGCATCCGCCACAAAGGCGGAGGCAAGGAGGTCGTGTTAATTTCCTTACGAAATCGAGCCCAAAAATCTTGGAGACGCCACATTGACGATGGTAGGAATCCGGTTGGAAAAACCCACGGAGTACTAGTAGTACAGACTGAAACAGCAGGATTTGAGTCGAGGTACAGTACCTACTGTAGTTTTGCAGTTCGCATCGGTTGCAACGTCACTTGGATGGATGATTAAACGATTAAACGCATCACGTAATGCAGTAGTATGGCGCATCTCGAGCTCAACCGTTCCTCTGCAACAACAGGCAATCGCCAAGTTGTCCGTCAGGCATTCACCACACCACACCACACCACCGTGCTGCAGTATGCTTGTCTAGCACCTCCACTGCGGTCGACTCGGCGTGTTGTCCGAGTTTTCTCACTATTCAATTCGCGCTCTTCGCACCAAGCAAGCTCCACTTCGTGATCCTCACCAACCCCAGCATCAGCCATGGTCAACGTCTTCTCCACCATCGCTGTCGCACTTGTTGCCACCTCTTCGGTCGTTTCACCGCTTCTTTGGCTTCTACTTGCTCGCTTACTTGGTTGGGGGTGACGGCACTTAGACGAACTGGACAGTGCTGGTCGAATACTTGCAGAGCGATCCGGGCTGCATCCATGCGCTCTGGCCTCGATGCCCACTGGGTCGTGGCCCTCCAGCAAGGGCAACGTTTACTTTTCGGAGCCGTACACAGTCAAGAAGGGCGAGACCTTCGACGGTGGCATGAAGACTTACCAGCGCAAGGACATCAAGTGCAACGGGCAGGAGGAGAGTGGTTCCAAGACTGCTGTCTTTCTTGTGGAGTCCGGCGCCACACTCAAGAACGTGATCATTGGCAAAGACCAAATGGAGGGTGTGCACTGCGACCAAAGTGGTTGCACGATCCAGAACGTGTGGTGGGACGACGTGTGCGAGGACGCTCTCAGCATCAAAGGCGGTTCAGCCAGCAGTGTGTCCAAGGTGATCGGTGGCGGCGCTCGCTCTGCCGACGACAAGGTCGTGCAACACAACGGTCTCGGCACGGTGTCCATCGAGGGATTCTACGCGCAGGACTTTGGCAAGCTCTACCGCTCCTGTGGCACGTGCGGAAACAAGTCGCGCAAGGTCACGGTCAAGAACGTTTACGCCGTGAACGGCAAGAAGAGCATCGTGACGGTCAACAAGAACTGGGGCGACCAGGCCACGCTCGAGAACATCAAGATCAAGGGCAAGAAGGTGGACGTGTGCGCGTGGTCGCAGGGTTCCACATCCGGCGAGCCAAAGAGTGTCGTCCAGGATCAGTGCATTTAAAGAAAACTTTGGATGTTAAGTTGAAGTTTTATCGGGATTTTTTTATTTTGTTTTGTGTTTTACCACAAAATGCGCAAGCACAAATCATATTCTGATCGATGGAGCTGCAGAAGGCTCGTCCCCAGAGCGATGATCTCTCCGACTCGAGCGATCAGGTATATCTCAAGTCTACGTGGGTGGTTACGTCGCTACGGCACCCGGCGTTGCGTATGTTGTGCTGCTTTGTGCACCTAGTCTTAAGCTTTTATTTGGCCGTCACTTCCCCGTTGTTGACTTCGCTTCAATCTCCTCCACGATTCCCAGTGTATGGAAACCTAGTGAAAGCTGCAACTACAGGCTTCACGTGGCAGAAGATCGTCTTTCAACTGGTCATGAACTTATCGCTGATTGTATTCCTACGAATTGTAGCATACCCGAGACTGGTACAGCACCACTGGAACTGGAAAACATCTTACCGCCACGCTACTCAGACATTTTCAAGATTGTCAAGAGCTTCTGCAAGTGATATCACAGCTGATATGAGTCAATCTGGAACAGTAAATCGAACGGATGTGATAGCTCTGCAAACTTTTGTGTCTGGAGGCGTGCGTGATACACCAGCGGTGCGATTAAACGCTTGGATCGTTGGGTCTTCCAAAGGATCCTGGACGTTTATAGCTGCAACATTTCCATTCCTGTGGGCAACAGTGATGTGGGTAGTCAGAAAGATTGCTCATGGTTCTGATCTCGAGGAGTGGCTCTTTCCGGAAGATATGAACGAAACTTGGACTGATCTGACCCAAAATAAATTGCAGCAAGCTTTGTCGACTGCTTTGCTCTCACTGAGCTGTTTGAGGATGCTTGTGACGCTGGATTGGGTACTTCAGGACCACGAATATACTCGTGTTCTGTTTAGAAATTGGTTGGGCCCTGTACGTCGAGTGTATGCCAAACTTCTGGCTGCGCGTATTCTGTGGTGCTGGTTTGCTATGCTTGGGGTAGCTATCGGTGGCGTTTGCTTTGGCGCAATATCAATGCTTCAAAATGAATGGATACGCTGGAAATTGGAGAATGTAGATGGTGTGAACGACTTGGAGTCGTGGTTGAGCAACGCTTCTTGGAACACACTGCTCAGCTCACTGCTCATAGCTTTGGATCTCCTCTGGGTTCTCCAGGACTGGAATTTCCCCAGTTTCACCTCGCCACTTGGTTTGCGAATGTTTGGATTGCACGTGGATCACATCAAACTTCGATTTCCTTTTCGATTTCAACTGGTGTTATCAAGCAAATGGATTGGGGGATTTCTTGTGATGGCACTACTTTTGCCTCTCGAAATATGTCAATTCCTCCAAATTGCTGACTATTCACCAGAAATGTATGCACAGCACGTACACGTAACATCGTTTCGAGTTTTTCCCCTGAACGTCACAGAGAGTGATTCTAGCTTCAATAACAAACTCGATTCTACAAGCCGGTTAATTTTGCAAGCCGGCTCGCTGAGTCGGTATTTTCAGTGGTCAGAATGGGACCGCGCGCCTGCTTGTATTGTTTTGCTGCTTGCAACAACCGGGTTACTATGGCTCTCAGCCAAAGAGCGATGCAAGATGTGCTTTGCAGTATTTCTTGGACTGTCTGGCGAACAGGAGAGGCGCGCCAAGGTTCTATCAAAGATTAGCAGATCTGTGCCAGCTACAGTCAACCGAGAGTTACGCACCCAGCAACGGTTGCGAAGCCTGTACAAGCTCCGTGCTCGCAGCGACAGTTTTTGTATTTGGTTGGCAATATTCTCGGTCCTTACTGTATGGCTGCAATTCCGAGCTATTTGGCGCTCGCCTGCTAAGTATCACCACGATCTCCCTTTGCAAACTCCAGGAGAAGCGTATGCTGCATTGCTGTTACTGATTACGTTGATTCTACTTCATCAAGTTCACTACCGCTACTGCGTGAAGTTGGAGATAATGGTGCTGCGGAATCAGCTTCCCCCAGATTGTCGCTTCTTGCTCTGGAGGTCGCCACGGCTGCTACTCCTGCCATTCCTCATTGAATTGCTGCTTTGTGGCGTGTTCCTGCCTCCATTGATACACGGCAGCGTATATTTTGACGAAGAACGATATTCGCTCCCGAAAGCCACTTTGGAAGTCCTTCCAGCCTGTCCTAGGCCTTTAACGATGACAATCAGTAACCAGTCCTGTGACCTCGAATACTCATACCCACTGGAGATCGTGAATATGGTCGTGTTGCTGCGTCTCTATTGGTTTGCACGTGTCATTCGAAACCAACTCTCGAAACAATTGGTCGCAGATAAAGCAACTGCAAGACCAGCTATTTTCTCTGGAAAAGAAGTGTCAGTAGATTCGTTATGGTGGAGTTTCCGGATATCATTCGCATTGAGACCGTCCAAGGTTCTTCTCACTCTGTTTACAACGCTTTGGGTGAGCACAGCTGCTGCAGTGTCAATCTTTGAGCGGCCATTTCCGTCCAAGCTGGATGGTGAGGGTCACGCTCTTTGGCTCACCCTCGTCACGATGACTGGGGTGGGGTATGGTGATGCCTATTCGATCACGCTTGGTGGTCGCATTGCTATCGTCCTTGGAGCGGTTGTTGGTGGTTTGACCTTTATGTCTCTCATGACTTCCGAGTTTCTTGATTCTCTCACAGGAACAAAGAGAGAGCATGCAGTGTTATCCGCAATGGAAAAGCTGAAATGGGAACGCTCCTTACGTATATATGGTGCACAGCTCATCCAGTCACTGTGGCAGTGTCACCGAGCCAAGGTTAGCGGCTCGAAGCAGCAGAACGTACGGAAGCCAGATCGAAGATTGGTGAATGCTGTACAACAATTTAAGCTATGCCGCAAACGTAAGCCGATGCAGTCCGCTAACGCATCTCTTGTTCTTCAGAAGAGTGGATTATCCGCCTTCTATTCGCGCGAGGTGGAGATCTGGATGGTGTCAAGACAAGCCAAAACTGCAGCTCAACTCGACTCCTTAGAGCAGCAAATGGACAATCTGGAGAATTCGCTGCAGCCATTACTACAAGTTTCCATGACAGACTGATCCTTGAATACTACTAACATTAACTTAAATCGGTACATGTATTTAGAACGCTAGAATATACAGTGCACGCCGGAATTATAAACGCACCAGAAAATTGACTTTCCTGAAAACCATCTTCAGTGTTTCCAGCCAAACCAACCCTTACAGACTACTGGACGACAATAGAAAACGTATGCAAAACGGAGAAATGGAAAAGCTGGTGTCGTTCAAGAGCAATCGGCAAAAAACATGTTTTGGCTCGGGTCAAAAGTATAAACGCACTCTACTTGCCAAAATTGGTTGGGCTCTAGTAGGGAGTCTTCGAGCCTTTCAGCAACCGTGTCGCTTCCAGTCGCTTAGGAACACTCCTAACTAACTTTTTAATGTACGTTGGATCAATTCGAGACCACTCTAACTTGATCTGTTTGATCAAATCGGCGGCCCTCTCAAATTGGCGACCGTTTGCATATACTTTATGCGAGCCAGAAGTCCCCAAACGTTCTCTATGATGTTGAGATCAGGCTCTTCGCCGGCCATGGTAGCGTAGTAATGTTATTTACCGCGAGGAAGTCCTTCGTGAGTCTTGCCTAGTGAATGGACGCGTTATCGTGCTGAAATATTGGGTCCAAATCGCCAATATTCGACTTAAGTTCTCTCATGTAAGGTAGCAAGCTGCTGCGAAGAGTTTCAGTGTAGTTGCTAGCACCTTGCTTGCCCTTTAAAAAGACGATCTCGTGTTGCCGTACCAGTTCACCCCTGCCCAAATCATGACGCTTCCCCACCGTTCACCCGCTTCGACATGTATTTCGGCTCGGCTCGCATGTCATGCCAGTAGTAACGGAACCCATCAGGGCCATCCAAATTGAACTTCTTTTCGTCTGTGAACACCACGCGCCGCCAGAATACGCGTTTGCCACGGTAACGTTCCGCAAAAGCCACTCGAGCCTTCTTGTGGTGAGGCTTGATGGTTGGAGTGAGTTTGCGTTTAGCAAATGTGATGTAGCGGTGTTTACGCAGCACACGTAGCACGGTAGACTTACTAGGACGGCATGGCAAATGACCAGATATGTGGGAAGCTGATAGATTTCGCGCTACAGCCAGCCAAACAACACGCCTCGACTCTCGGTCATTCAATTTTGGCCTTCTCCTGGTTCTCTTGGTCACTAATGAAGCATTGCCGCGCTTTAAGTAGTTCCTTATAGCCGTCTCACTGCGTCCAATCTCATTTGCCACTGCTCTGTTGCTTTTTCCCTCTCTTAGCAGCTTGTTTATCTTCATGCATTCTTCCTGGCTTAAGCAACTGCTTGCCGCGAGGCATAGTTGTCACCTCCCCAAAAAAACAAGTGGTGGTATCTGAAACGTTTTTCAAACCGCTATTTATCTGTTTCATTTATTACCAATAAGACCGCTTATATTTCGTTTATTACCGCCCGTAATAAAAAACTGACCAGTGCGTTTATACTTTTGACCCGAGCCAAAACATGATTTTTGCCGATTGCTCTTGAACGACACCAGCTTTTCCATTTCTCCGTTTTGCATACGTTTTCTATTGTCGTCCAGTAGTCTGTAAGGGTTGGTTCGGCTGGAAACACTGAAGATGGTTTTCAGGAAAGTCAATTTTCTGGTGCGTTTATAATTCCGGCGTGCACTGTACTACTGTAGTATTGATTTAAGTTGACCCTGTCGACACTTCAAAAATGCCTCGCCGCAAGTCAACACCCTCAAAGCGATCGCTGCCTCCTGCCTCGTGTAGCGACGTTCCTAAGCGTCCGAGGCAAGGCAAACGCCGTCCAATATTTCAGCGGCAACGAACTAGTCCTCTTTCCCTCTCGAACCCCGTCAATTGGGGCGAGGAGGACGCGCTAAGACTGGAATTCGCTGTGGATTCCGCACTCGAACTCTCGTTAACGGTCCTATGCAAAGTCCATGGTTCTCTCCAACTGCAAATCGATCTCACACTTTTAGAGAATGATCAAGTGAAACTGAACGTCAAAGAGCACGAAGAAGAAGGGGCAAACTCTCATGTGTCACTTGCAGAGTTCTTCCCAGACACGTACGAGGCTTGGAGAGCACATATCGCGACTTTAGCTGAGCGAGAGCTGTTGAGGCTTCAAATAAAGGCCAAAAGACAGTCCGATAGAGATGAATGGAGCATCACCTTTGAAGTTGAGGTGGCGTGGCGGAAATACATGAAGGACTGCACCTCTCGCGGTCTGTCACTGGGACTAGCTGCTCCCCGCGCGTTTCCGGTGCGAGCAATGCACCACGTGATGATCTGGTTGCTGAAACGGATGCATGATTCGCAGAGCAAAGTCGGCGTAACGTGCAGGTTTCGGTACTGGAGCGAGATTGAGGTGCTCTATAATCGCTTTGTGGGGGATAACACAGCTGTGTGTGCACAGTTTGAGAATGAGACGTTTCCTATGCCTGAAATCTACGCAAGAATCGATGCAGCTCGACAATTAAGTCGCGACATTGGGGACAGTGAGACTTCACGAGATCTTCTACCGACATTGCGGCAGTATCAGAAAGCTGCGGTATCGTGGATGCAGTCGAGGGAAAAGTCGTCTGGTGGAAATGCCTATTCATTGCCGTTGTGTGTCACCTTTGCAGAAGCAGAAGGAAATAACTTGCGGGCATATGATCCCTACTGTGCGGTATTCTACACTGCCTCGTCGATGCAGCTCCGATCTGCTGGAATGGATCTTTCATCTGTACAAGGTGGGATTCTGGCCGATGAAATGGGTCTTGGTAAGACTGTTGAAGTGATTGCACTCATTCTGAGCCACCGAAGTTCCTCGTTAAGACCTAAACTGCTGTCTACACACTCCACTCGACCTCCTAACGATGACGACGACGACGTAGTGGCGTGTATCTGTGGATCATCGGTAGACCATCCAATGGGACTTGTACAGTGTGAATTCTGTGGTACGTGGCACCATTGTTTGTGCACGGGGTATGGAGGCGACGTTGACTTAGACGCAACCACCGGTACGACTGGTGTATGGGGCTTTGAAGTGTCGGAGAAAGATGAAGTTACAGCAGCTTCCGCGTGGTCAAGTGGTGGATTCATGTGTTATCACTGCCAAAGTCATGAAAGACCAAGCTTTGCGAGTCGAACAACACTTATTGTATCACCAGAGCCTATTCATGCTCAGTGGGAGCACGAGATTACTCGCCATACAAACACGGGTGCTCTATCTGTGACGCGTTATCCAGGTGTACGTGCGTTAAGGACTCGGTTGGAGGCTGTTGGTCCTAGTGCTGAATGGCAAGTGCTAGCATCTCCTGGCCTTGTCCTTGCCCGCTACGATATTGTGTTAACGACGTATGAAGCGTTGGGTGCGGACCTCCGCCATGTGCCAACGTCTGAAGGTGGAGACCGGCGATCCAGCACGCGGTCCCAGATCAAGCGTTACGCTTTTGTGGGCTCTCCTCTCGTAGCGTTAAAGTTTTGGCGCGTGTGTATGGACGAAGCCCAGGTAGGAGTGGAGAACACCCGTCTGCAAGCAGCATTGACTTTATCAAGACTCAGCGTTGAGAATCGGTGGGTTGTGACGGGAACGCCCTTTTCATCACATGTGAGTGAATTGTTCGGCTATCTGCGGTTTCTGCGTATTTCGCCTTACACCTCCCAAGAAGAAGATATACCAGGCCAGAATCTTCAACTGTTGCAGGCAGAACACAATGAGAAGGAGAATTTGGATTCTGGATTCTTTCGTGAAACAGTAGAGCACAACTTTACGCGTGGTGCAGTCCGCCGCGTGCTGGATTTGCTCTTGTGGAACGGTCAGGAGGGAGAGGTGGATGCTGTAAGTGGGGGCGGTATTTTGTGGCGTACTGGCAAAAAGCACGTTTTGGATCAGCTGGGTCTCCCTCCGCAGATCAGTGAGATTGTTTGGTGTCACTTTGCGGCTGTAGAACGGCATTTTTACGACCAACAGGAGAAGCGTATCGTATCTTTAATTCAGCAGCGGCAACAAATATCCAGCGAAGTTATTGATCGAGACGACCGCCTGTGGCAAGACTTACTGCTCTTGCGGCAACTATGCTGCCATCCCCAGGTTGGTGGTGCTCGACAAGCTTGGGGGGCTTCTGGAGCTGCTACGAATGGGAAAGTTATGACGATGGATGTTTTCCTTCAGGAGCTTGTGAACAAGGCTACTCGAGAATGCGAAGAGGCCCAACGACAACTTATCGGAGCTCAAAACGGTCTGGCGGGGCTACTCGTGCTAAATGGCGATCTGTCAGGGGCTGCACTCAAGTATATCGCTGTCATGAGTTTAATTCGGACGAATTGGCTGCAATTCCGTGCTGATCTGCTACCGAGGCTGCACATACTACAGAATCTTGTAAAGTGCGTCCAACAGTTATATTCGCTTCCTGCAAATGAATACGGCAGCAAAGAGGACGATGGACTTATGGTAGATGCGAAGAAGACTTGCGTATTACCAGACATCCCTGTGCTGCAAAGACGCATCTCGGCAACTGGGCTCCAACCCGGATCAGAAGATCTAAGCGATGAGATCCGGACTGCCATCAGTCGAGAATACGCGGTGCTTGGACAATGCGCTCAGCAAGTCCGTCAATATTACCTTCTGCAGACTGAGATGAAGCACACTCAAGCTCTCACGAACTTCCAGAAAGCTTTCCAGGTGATTGACAAAGCCCAACAGCACACCGCCAGACCCCGCGCGGAAATGCTTTGCACCTCTGGGAATTGGTGGAGTGATGCTCTGTCCATAATCGAGGAAAATGAGAAACACGACGACCCGCAGCTTGTTGCTCGAGTGCAAGCACGGCTTTCAGGGTTTGACACTCGGTGGGGGGGCACCTTTAGCTCTCAGCTTATCAGTTCTCGGTCTCTGAGACTTTTATTGGTGCAGGAGCTTGAAGCTCTGGCAAAACGACGCCGCAAGTTGTTTGACCATTTGACGTCACTAAGCAATGGAACACCGACAAATGCTGACGTCGAGTTGTCTGGGAATTGCAAGAAGTGTCGAGATGGCGGCACAGGCCCGGTTTGTACTCACTGTCAATTGTACAAGGAACTGGATGCGTATCGTCGACATTTCCTAGGAATTGACAAGACGTCGGCCAGCAAAGCAAGGATTGTGGATTTGTTTGATGACGACGACATGGAGGATGGAGATACTGCTGAGACGGCAAATACTTCGAACGGAATGTTGGCTGTATCTCTGTTTGTCGAGATTTTCAAGGAGATTTCAGGCTGTGCACGCACTGCACTTCGCTCACAGAGGAATGACAGAGGAGTTGCTGCTGACATCCAGAGTGCGATGCAAATGGAGACGGAGTTCTGGGGAAAGCTACACCAAGAGTGGCAGGCTGCGAAAAAGCTTTTCCATACTCAGCATCAACGTTTGGGTGCGTTGGACGAGTTAGCGATGGCATGTAGCCAGCTACGCTTACGCCAGCCAGATGAACCATCAGCTCGTACTAAAGCTGAACAAATATCTACACTGGAACCTGAAGAGATGCCTGTACGCACGGCTGTATTGGAAGCAGATCGTGTAGCAGCTGACCTGAAATTACGGGATCAAATGGCTCAACTACGGTATCTTGTACAACTCCAGCGGGAGGCAGGTGTGCATGAGGAAGAAGAATCAAAGTCGAACTCTTCTTCACAGCCAGAGCATCCATTATGCGCCGTCTGTCTACAAGAATTCAACCAAAGACGCGCTGTTCTACCTTGTGCTCACGTGTTCTGTACAAACTGCGTATCTACGTTGGCAGGACACCAAGTTGTCCAACACTCCAGAAGAAATGTTCGATGCCCTACATGTCGCCGTGTCTGTCCAGCTGATAGCGTTACTATTGTTGTGGAAAGGGAAATGCAAGTCGAAGTCGTATCTGAAGTGCCCAATCGGCCTTCCTTCCGTAATGGTGGGAGCTTGGGCTCAAAGTTAGATGCGCTACTAGCACGTGTGGATTTTCTTCGACAGGAAAACCCGAGTGTGAAGTGCCTGTTGTTCTCACAGTGGACTCAGATGTTGGAGATGGCTGTCCACGCGCTACCTAGACTGGGTGTTCGCTGCTTCCTGTACGGAACAAAGCGACAGCTTCCGAAACTTTTGACCCAGTTCCAGACATGCCCATCTGCGTGTGTGCTGGCGCTTCCATTCAAAGTTGGAGCAAATGGACTGAACATCGTGGAAGCAACTGAGGTGCTTCTCATTGAGCCCTTACTCACCCCCAGCATCGAGGCACAAGCTGTAAACCGCGTGCATCGTTTGGGGCAAACTCAGCGAACACGCGTCCACCGCTTTATCGTTCAAGACTCAGTGGAGGAGCGTATTTTTCGATTTGGACACACACTTCAGGTAAATAATGCTGGGGTGGAACAGGCCACCAATGAAGAAGACGGGGATGAAGGACTGCGACGCTTGGGTGTCGCACCTGGACGGAAGGAGCAAGAAAAGTTGACTATGCAGGGTCTGCGTGGTTTACTGAGTGGAAATGTGGATGATCCTGAAATAACAAGGGCATTCTGGGAGAAGCTGGTGGTGTTAAATGGCAAAACCGTCAACCGCACAGCTGCGTATGAGTTTTTGCAGCGTCGCTTTTCCACTCAATCACGTGAGGAGGGTCAAAACCAGCACATTGACAATCAGAGTACCCAAACAAAGCTGTATGGGAGGTCAATGGAGCAAGTGGTAGCTGAGGAGCTGCTTCACCTTCCGTTTCCTGCTGGCGTAAGCTCTGGTGATTAAGTAGATTCTCTACTTAACAGGGGCTAGATCGACAAGTTTCACGAACGAATTGGACGACAATGGATTAAGGGTGAACTTTTAAAGGCAAAATGGACCAAAATCTTAACTACACGGTGGTGTCCTTAGTCTCCTCCCCCTCCTGAGTCGTCCCCGCAGAAGAACTCATTCCGAGCTGCATTTTGTCCATGACTTTCACAAAGAGGAAGATAGTCATGACCATGATCCCAGCTAGAGTAAAGTGAAGGTACTCCATGTGGCCATCGTTGAGATCCGACGGGATAAACTGGCCGAAGAGTAACACCATGATCGAAAGCAACGTACTGCCCATGGAACTGGCAAAGAAAGCGAGTGCGATGGATGTACTTCGCATGCTCGCCGGTACTTCCGAGTAGTTGATGTCATAGCACGCAACGGCTGTCAACACTTCGGCCAGGGCGACAAGCAGATACTGCGGAATTGCGGTCCACCACGCGATGTCGTTCATCACTTGCCCGCCATCGTCGTTCAGAATGAATTGCGTATCGCCATTGGAGTCAACATAGGTCAAAGGGGAAGCACTACGACGAATGACCTCGAAGCAACCAGTCCAGATCATGGCCACGGTGACGACGCAGTATCCAGCAAGTAGCTTCCCATAGCGACTCGGTGGTTTCCCAGTGTACTTCTCGTACAGAGGGTAGATGACCTTTTCCGTCAATGGGACGAAGAGCATGCAACCAATGGGGTTAAACATTTGAACGTTGGGTCCTGGCATTTGAGAGGCATCCGGACCACTTCCGAGCCGAACATCGGTCTGTTGGATGATCGACTGGTTGTTTCCTCCCTGGTTTTGACACATCCAGAAGACGACCTGGAAAGCGTTGAGCGGTAAAATTCGGATGACTTGCTTCACTCCGTCAACTAACTCCCCATCGAATCGTCCGCCCACTCTGTCTTTGGCACTCTCCATGAATTCCGAACTGCGGCCGAAGTAAACCCACAGTATTATGGCGATAACGATCATCACTCCGCAAGCGTACGAGATGTTGTGGCCGGTTTCACCGTGGTCCGACAAGAAGGACGCCTAGATGTTGAGAGCGAAGGCCGTGATATACAACACCGTACCAAAGGCAACCATTTTCGCAGTAGAATTTTTCTTTGCGTGGTTTGTCACGATCTTGATCACTAGGGCGATCGATTTCCTCGTTGGTGGTACGTTGACATAGCGTTTACGTGAGAACCAGAGTGTAGCCAAGAACAGCAAAATCATGAGGAAACCAATGAGGTAGACGATGAAGTAGCCATATTCTGCAGGGATGGCGCCAATTCCGTGGATGGAGACATATGGGAACGCACCGAAGCCGATGAACGCGCCGACGTTCGCCACCGCGTATTGGATGCTGAAGAAGAGCGATTTCTCACTTGGCGGGCTTGCGGGGGAAAACTGATCACCACCGTACGAGATGACAAGCGACCGGAGAGAAACTTGAGTTGTGGCGACACCGAGGAACAATCCGAGGCTGAAAATGATTTTGCTTGTTCCAACTTGGTTGACAACTGAGGGTAACGCAGCAATGGCGATGGTGAGAAGCCCGAAAACAGCAAGAGTAGCGGCCGAAAGCAGAGTATTAAATTTCCCCAGGCGTTCGTCCGAGATGTAACCGGATACAATACACATGAATTGGCTGAAAGAAGTGTACGTTAGCCTCATGGAGGTGGACCCCTTGTTGGACCAACCTAGCTTCTGGAAGAAATTCTTGAGCGATTGGGTGATGGTGAAGTTGGTGACTTGACTGAAGGCAGACAACACGAACAGCACGATGCAGACATTTTTGAGCACGTGCTTGGCATATTTGGCTGGACGTTCGTCCCAGAGCTTGGTGCTAACATAGTCAATGACGGAAGGAGTTAACTGGGGCGTGAGTATTGGAGATGAAGATGCTTGTTTCGACATCTGCGCAGTTGGAAGCGAGTTATGAAATAGATTCCACGACTCGAGAGAGATTCGCGGCTAGCGCTTGCGCACTAACGTGGTGGTCAAAGGTTTGTGATACATGTACATGTATCCGGTGCAGTACCGCTATGGAAATGCATAGTATTTGTTGCGGTGACTAATCTGAGCTTGCGTGAGGTTATCGTGCAAAATCTACGTGTTAGCACACTGAGCTGTTATTGGTGCAATGAAATGTCCTGTCATACAGATTTGGACGGAAAGATGTGACGCGTTAGGTTTTTCTTTTGTATAGCGATGGGTACGGACACAAATGTGTGACGCTTGTAGCCATTTTAGATATATAGCCAATCCGATTACGTCAAATATAATCGAGACATGCACAATAAAATGAACCTTGGGGCAAATAAATAGTCGCATAATAGTGACTTCTATTTTTTGATAAAGTGACGAGGGTTCAATTCCCCCCATGGCCAAAATGGTAAAGTTAATCACTGACGAGTGACCTTGGTGCCAGGGTTCCAAGGCAACAGACTGTTGACGTCCCCTGTCCTAATTGGTCTACAATCCAGCTTTATGCCAAGCTCTCTTTATGCTACTTTCACTGACGGCGTCCCATGCGGCAATCACTCGCTCAACGAGGAGCTTTCGTTTCTCGGGAGCTGAAAGACGCTGAAGCTTTAGAAGACGTTCACGGAGTGGCAGATTGCTCCTTGATCCAATCATGGTAAGCTCGTAGGATAGTGTTAGGGCGCGTAGCTTCGCTTAAAGGGCCCCATAACTCCAACATCAAGAGGCTGGAGAACAGAAGTCGTGTTTTTCGGTAGTGGGACGACCTCGGTGCCCCAGCAGCCAGCGCCTCCTGGGCCTCCATACTAACGTGACACTTAAGATTGTCGACGTAGAGCGCAAGAGGGCCAGGAGAGCTTAGGGCGGATGATTCGGCGGATCGTTCGGCAGCGGGGCTTTTCATTTAGACGCCCTTCCGAGTCTATCTTGTCGACAATAGACCTTGAAGCAGAGCAGCCTCATAATTTTGTTTTAGGTATTCTCTTGTGAAGGTACCGTATTCTTCTCGAAGAAACGCCAGTACATGAGAGGTTTTTAGCGGAAAGTCATCTCTTCGCATGGCTTTGATCCACTGTACGAGCTCGTCGCAATGAGGAAACAAATTGTTTCTTCCCTGCCCCCCCAACGTACACTTAGATCGTCTATTGTTGCTGCACGCCTCCCTTATTTCAGCTTCTTGCTTTGTCCATCGATGCACCGCTGTCCTCGACTTGATACCGTGTAGCCTCGCGGCATGGGTAATTTTAATGCCAGCATTGATATCTTCTAGCACTTTAAGTTTAAGTGCGTTGGAATAGGCATTCCGACGGTCCCGATGGATCATGCACTCATCATCTATGTCATTGTCCTCCTCGCTTGAGTCGCTCCCAACTGTGCTATCGTCACACATTCCCCACGTTCGCAAGCGGGTAGCGTCTGTGGTCTCCATTTCGATTCTAATTTTGAGTGGCTTGAGAGGGTTTGCCTGCGCAGTGATTTCATTGGATATAAAATTTGTATACTGCCTTTTTAAAAAACCTAATGTGTCGCTGTTTAGTGTCCGTCGCATCTTTCCGTCCAAATCTGTAGCCGTCATTGACGATGTCAGGGCAGATTCACAACTCCACTACGAGTCTGTGCCAGTCACCTAAGAAAAGTATCTGTACAGACTGTACTACAGTAAGCTCTTCCCATTACGTCACTGTGGTGTATGTTGCGTTCGAAACAAACATGTATTCTACTTCTCGGATTAAATGGGAATACTATTCACCGGGCTATAATAGCTGGAAATGGGAAACATTAACAAAATTCGTAGGTTGCTTCGTTTACGATGACCAAGTCCTACGAAACTGCTCTTCAATCCCTTCTTGCTTGCTATTTCGTACTTGGCAAACAGAGCACACGACCCATTGCGCGGTGCGCCTCCACCTTCACTTCTGGGCCAGGGAATAGCTCACCATCAACGCACATGAGATCGTTCGCACTACTTGCGCGCACCGTGAAAGCTCGAGTACGGATTAGCTGAACGCGATCCACATCCAGGTGTGAACCATCCTCAATTCCCATCATCAGTTTAGCGAGCCCCATGCGCGAGTAGCTCTCTCCAGAAACAAGCATCATGTGGAAGTAGCCATCGGAGATCTCAGCCGGTGGAGCAATGTACGCGTCCGCAGCAGCATGAGAGACATTCATGCTCCAGAACATATAGAACGGTCCATCCATTTCCTGCCACTTGTCAGCCTCCTCTCCCTTTTGTTCCTTCTCCAAGCAAACGCAAGTCGGCTTGTCTTTCATCTCAGCAGCACTAAATGTGTCGTGGTACTTGGCTGGTTCTGGTTCATCGTCCTTGGATACGATATACTTCAGTCGTCCAGGGAAATCTGTCCGGCCAAAACCGAAGATCTGTAGAGTGGACGCGATGAGGAAGCGCATGTCACCGAAAATGCGATACCGCTCAGATTTTATGTCCATATCGGCGATGAATGCCCATTCGAGCGACAAGAATCCGTACATGACCTTGCCATCGGTATTTGTAGCAGTGAAGAGGTCTAACTCTTGAACTTGGCCCTTAGCCAGAGAATAAGCTGCGTTGATCGCCTCAAAACGCTCGCCTGCACGTGACAGCAACGACGCAGAGAGGCCATTTCCAGATCCACCAGGGATGATCTACCATAAAACAAATCACACGTTAAACTAGGTAGAACATGAAGACCGAAACTGAGGCTCATACTCACTCCTAGAGGCTGTAAGCTTGCTTGTTGCCAGTCCTTCCGGTTCAGTAATCCCTGCAGCACTATAACGATACTCATACCGTCAGTTCTTACCAGATACCAAATCAAGCAATCGTTTACTCACTCTCTGACAGCAAACCGTCACCTCCGACTGCTACGATGCAATCATACTTGTTCAGCGGCACCTTCGCCAATATCTCGGTCGCATGTGCAGCTTGACGAGTGATGACCGTCTCCACTTCCACATTGGCCTGCTCCAGCATCGGTGCCACCTCCTTCTCAAACGTCTGCTGGGCGTTTCCTGTGCCTCCTGCAGGATTGATTACCACCATAAACTGCAGCAAATAGTAGTGAGAATTAACTCCAACTTTCTCTTATTACCCACTGCTTCTCACCTTTCTGGGCGGCATGAATCCGTACGGATCCAACAGCTTCTCGGCCGCTTTGATACTTTGTTGTGCCCTTGGGTCAGCCAGAAACCTGATGGCTTTAACTGTCTTCATGGCTACAGAGTCCCCGTCGTCATCGTCACACCTGAAAACCCACTGCAAGAGCTTCCTCTCCACCCCCTGGTCTCTAGGTTTACTTCCAGTCAATGCAGTAGGTAGAACTGCAGTGGCTAAAGACGCCAAACCGCCTAAAAGTCCTCCTCTGCCTTCATTCTCAGCCTTCGCACAGCCAAAGACCACGAACTCCTTCTCTTCTCCATACTCACTACCTTCATATGAAGGCACAAAGCGACGTCGAATGCCGCCCGTGGACTCAGAAGCACCGAGAATGGACGCCCAAGGGATCACGTCAGGCTCCGAGGCTGAAGGCCCCACAGAGCGCAGTTCAATGCCCTCAGCCGACAACTGCAGACGCTTGTGCTCATCTGCACGGCGTTGGCTTGCGTATACGCGGCAGCTCACGGCCACGGAGCCCAGAGGCCAATACTTGCGCAGATATCCGTCCATGAGTGCGAATTCGAAAATGAGGACGTCATCCGAGACACTTATGTGCGGACAGAGACGGTGGACGATACAAAAACTAGGTGCTAGGACAGTGATCTGTCCGAAAGATTGCGCCCCATTAGCCGTAATCGGACTTTTGAAGTGCGCGTCACATGGCTACATGTAGGTTTCCTGGCTTAAATATGTGCGTGTGCATTTATCAAGTGCTTTACGTGCTTTCCATGAGCTGCTGCAGCTCCGAGTCCGAGCGAACACGAGTTTCCTGACCACCAGAGCTCACACAGGCCATTTGGCCGTCCGGGAAGTACCGGATCTTCTTCTGGTTGAGTAGAGTAACTTCGCGCAGACCGTCGGGCTGTTCCAGCATTGTAGTTCCGTCCGGAAACACGGAGAACTCGTCTCCATTTGGACGGATTGTCTTCTTGATACCATCCGCAAACTCAATCTCCGTGGTGCCGTCAGGCAGACTCGTCTCGATCTGTTGGTTCGGGAACTCATACACCTTCCGGTTATCTGGGTACGTCGTTAGCTTGGTCCGCGCCTCGTAGTAGTAATATACACTGATCCCCGTGTCTGGGGAAACCTGTATCAGCAGCAATATCAACGTTACTATCCAATGCCACTAGGGGTTCAGGACGACAGTGAACGACTTACCTCTTTGTGATCACCATTCGTGAATTTGATGACGACGTGGCCATTCACGTCAATGTCCTTTTCATTGCCGTCTGGAAAAATGATCTTCTTGCTTCCGTCCGCAAACAAAATTTCTTTCTTTCCACCAGGATGCTCGATCTCTTGCGACACGTTCTCCGATAGGGACGACGTTGACGCTGATATGATGCCATCTACATCGCCGTCACCAAGTTTCTGGGCAGTCAAGCCTCCATCCTCAGCTTCAGGAAGCGCCCATTCGAAAGTAGCGGCAGCGTTGTCTTTATGTGCGAGACTCACGTCGCCGATGAAACTATTTGCGTCAGCGTTTTCCAACTCACCACCTTCCGTAAGATCATCCAACTCGTGAGAACCATCTCGCTCTAGGCTGTATCGCTTGGGGTTGTAGTTGTTCACTTGGCTCAACTTAGCGAATCGATGATATTCTGAGCTGGAATGATCTATCTCGCCAAGTTTGGATGGATCCTCATTAGGGAAACTCCATCTCTGTAAGAGTTCATCGGCTGTTCCTTTGATCACAGCAATGTCATCCATCGTACGAAGCTCGCTTCTGTCATTGAGCACGGCAGCAGAAGAACTAGTTCCAAGCTTTGTTGTCGATCCAGAAGTGTCCTGCTTCTCCTTCAGTAGGCGCTCATACTTCCCCCACTGTTCTAAGCGACCATTTTCCAGGAACCTGATTTCATCGTTTAGCTCCTGGTTCTTCTTATCCAGTTCCTGTACACACACGAAGTAGCAGCAATAAGGTCATCATAGGAAAACTTGACAACCTGAAGCCCTTTCAATCACCACGTACCGCGATACGCTGCCGCAGGTTCTCATTCTCGGCTTTCCATTTGCCCGCACGCGCCTTCTCATCAAGCTGCATTTTCACAATCTGGGCCTTGAGCATTTCGGCTTCGCCATGACCTTTTCGATCCTGATGAGAGATTGTCGCATTCATACGCAGCTTCCACTGCCGCTCTTGTAACTTTGCTTCTTTCTTCATTTTGGCTCGCTCCCGTTCCCACTCTTTCTCGATTTGAACACGCTGCTCCTGCTGATATCGGGCAAACTCATCACGTTCGACGGCTAACTTCTTAACCTCCTGCTCGTAGTAATCCTTGCGTTTTTGAAGCTGGAGCGTCTCAGCTTTGTAGAATTTGACCTCTTCTTCTAATTCGTACAGTTTTTCTTCAATCACAGCAGGCAGAATCGTACTGGAGTCTGCTGATTGTGCTGTCTGTCGACTTCGGGGCTGTGTGACTTTACTTGCGCTAGACCTGGGTTTCTGTTTCACTGACCCGCGTAAAGATACAGCAGATTTCGCTCTCGCTTGCTTGCCGTCGGGTCTTGATTTAGTACCTGCGTTTTTCGGGACGGGCGGTTTTTGCTTGACGCGCAATTTCTGCTTTAGCGTGGATAAGGACTGGTCCTGGACAGGAGGTGGTGGCGTGTACTGCATGGTCCTGGTGTTACCACTCGAGTGTATGTCATCGTCGTAAGAAGGACTGACGCTGCTAGTGCCCTCACTCTGCTCAAAGTCTCCAAATACGTTCTGCACCAGTGAAGATACAGGGGCATCGTCTTCTAATTCGCCAGATCCGACGTACTCAAGTGCATCAGTACGATCATCATCATTGTCCGCAAAATACACTCCACGCTTGGCACCCTGCTGTTCACTGGGTATAGTTGGTACAGAAGTCATTGGATCTTTTCGCTCATGCCGAAGATTGAGTGCGTCATTTACGTTTGAGACCTGATTACGAGCCACACTTTGTTGTGGCTGAAATGATAAGCCGTCGTCCCACGGCACAGAATCATCAAAGCTAACAGCACTCAAGTCCGAAAGTGGGTCGCCGTATCCGAAGTGACCGCGAAGCTGGTTGGTAAACTCGTTTCCCCTCGACATCCACTCATCCTTTGACATCGCCGACTTGTCGTCAAACACCAGAGCAGAATCCGCTTCTTCGTCTAAACTGTCGTCAAAAATCGATCCTGACGCAGGTGTTTGCCACCGCGATCTCTCTTGCTCATGAAGATCTGATACGAACGATGAATATGGTAGACCTATGGTGTCACTCTGGTTGTCGTGGGCTCGGTCCCGTGTAGCAGAGCGATATTCTAGCTGTTGCTGCTTCTCCATCAGATAGCTTTCTTTTTCCGCAGCCAAATCCCTTTCAATCGCCTCAAACTCTGCCATTTCGTTCGCCTCACGCTCTTGTTTCGCCTCATACGATTGTCTCACATTTTTCATGCCCATGAAGTCCGTGCTCGTCGTAGAACGAAATGAAGCGTTCTTCCACATTGCAACCTCCTCGTTCTGTCGTCTTCTCTGCGCATTATAGTCAGCATCATCTTGATTACTGCCTTGCGTCCGTTGAATTGGAGATACGGGTGGCGATAGCGTCTTTGGGGGGGCTGGGGCATCTCGCACTGGAGTTGTGACTGGCGAAAGCGTTCCAGACGAAGAAACTGACGACGATCTTCCTCTCCTGTGCTGTTGTTGTGGTATCCTTTGCCTGGTTGGCATAGAATTAGCTGACGTTGCTTCCAGCTCGCCCTTAGACACGAGCGTGTGTTTAACCACTTTCTGCTTGGCACCAGGTTGTCGCATCCACCAGCCACGCGCTCCTCTTTTAAGAAAAGGCTTCTTGGTCGCTTTCCCACCAGAATTCATTGTTGTTTTAGTGCCATTTCCTTCCGATTTACGCAACTCTCGAGCCAACAATTCTTCAAAAGGCACTGTAAAACGACAGAAGATTATCAGATCAAACTTTCAGGACGACTTTTAAGCTGCCTAGACTGATTCCGGTCCTGAAAATAACACGCACCACTGTTGCCAGACACAGGAACGTCATCGCTGGAGGTGACGCTTAAGCGCCCGTTGCCAGCGTCGTTCTCCTTCGGCCAAGCGCGCGGCTGCCGACTAGGCGCCATGGTCGAGTGTTAGCTTTTCCGTCAAATAATTGAGCCTGTTTGGGATTGGCTTAAATGTTTATTTAGCTGGTCGTAAAACGTAATTACAGTCGTAAAAAGTCGTTTTTACGAAGTATGTGCGACTCGCACTGCGAGCCACCAATCTCATATCGAAGCGCTCAGTTCAGTAAAAGCGGCCGGAGAGCGAAGCACAGGGGGATGTGACGCATTTTTTTTGCGTTTTACGTACAAGTTGTTGTGCCTTTTAGACTGGGGAAAATGATGATTCCTTTATCTCGATAGTTTCACGACGGTCATCTGAGTGGGCCACAGGTCTGCGTTGGTGAGAATCGAGAAACAAAAAAAGCTCTGATACTTCCAGTATGTTTTGGTTCTTTTTACTGCTGGTTGACAATGAAGAAACATCTTTATATCTGTCAATCCACTGAGTGCGACGGTGAAGATACACAAACTATAGCTTTTTTAACTGCAATCTAGAGTCAACCGATTCATTCAATTTCATTGTACGTCAGGTAGTACGTCGTAGTTCTTGTATAGTACTAGTACATGTAAGCACTTCTTGAATTTGTCTGTAGTACTACGTACTAGTACATGGCAGAATTCTTTGTTTCAAAGGTCTGGGTGTCAGTCAAAGTGGCGTCGCTGGCCGTTCGAGGTTTTTGCTACCGTAGGAGTTGTCGTAAGTTACAATACATATGGTACCATCGAAATAACATGCTTGGAAGTGCCTGAAGTTTAAGGGCTCGAACGATTTAGCCAGTGCCTAAAAAAACTAAGTACGATTGTACCTCCTATTTGGTACCTCTAAAATGACACCCCTTTCCTCGACACTTGATTATCATATGAAGTGCCTCATGACCCCCCCTCCCCCTCTGCAATTTCAGAGGCCACACAGCGTTCCAGCATCCCGGCGGTCTAGTATTCTGCCCAGCGAGTAATCGAGGCTTGAGATCCGACATGTACGCCGCACAGCTCCGTTCCAAGGACGAGATCCTGGCCATCCGTGCCGCCGAGCGCGAGTACGCCAAGCGCGTGCAACTCGCGCAGGAGACGTTGAAGGTGGTGCGCGAGGAGCTGGCTACTTGCTACCGCGAGAACGGCGTGAACCACAAGATGGCCTGTAAGAGCATTCGCGACGAGTACGCTAAGCTTATTCAGGACCCCACGCACGGTGCCGGCTACCCGGTAAGTTCTTGAGAGAAGGCTTATGTTAACTTTGCTCAAATGAAAGGCAGGGAGAGACGAGTTACTGACCTTTTGATTCCTGTTCTTTTTTCTGTTGGGGTTGTATAGAATCGACCGGAGTTCTAGGCGCTATGCGTACACAACGGGCAAGAATTAAAGCGATATGTGGTCGGGAGAACAGCGTGGTCGACCTGTAAAGGCAAAACATGACAGAAAAACAGTGAAATCCATGCGAACACGAATCTCAGACTTGCCATTGACTGGAGGTAAATGCCCGTGCTTGCTCCTGGTCAGTTGGTGAATGTTTTGTCTGCTAGGTGATGAAGGTGTTGCTTGAGATTAATGATCGAGCAGATATTCGCGACGCTTGTCGAGTAGATTTTGAATCCGTTGGAGCGAGAGGTTGAGGCTTCTGCCAGCTATCTCGTTATCATCGTTGTGATACGTCGGTGGGGATTGAGTTCTCAGACGTGTAGACGGCCTGCCAATTGGGGACGAGAAACTGTAGCTCGTCTGTTCGCTTTCGACTGCGTTGTCCTGACTCGATCTTCGTTGACGCTTCCGCATGGTTCCGTCAGCATCCGAGAAATCTCTTGTGCGTATAGTGTCGTCGACGCACTTGCAGGACGACGCCGCCACAGCAGAAAGCAATGCATCTTGCTTGGTTACTTCAACTTGGTGGGTCTTGGAAATAAGTCTGGAACAGGATTTCACGCTGCCTTCTACCGTTTCAACACTGGTCTGAAGCTCCCTCAGCGCAGCTTTCACAGCTGCTGCCTCGCTGGTTACAACCTTTTGGGTCTCTTTGCAAGCGCCGTTGTTGCTGAGGCTCTATACTCATACATGTACGACGTGGTGAGTTTGAGTTCGGTGGCACGGTCACGAAATAAAATAACCTGTTGTCGGAGTTCGTCGACCCGTTGCGTGAGCTTCTCAATTGCTGTTCCAAGATGCTTTTGGGCATCACGGCTAGACTCTAGCTTCGCCTTGATTTCTTCAACTGACCTCTTCACTGGGCTGACTAGCCTCGTCAGCATCACTTTTTGCTGATGCTCTTGTTTCTGAGTTTGCTCATGAAATGCTTTGGTCAGATTTAATTCCAGGCCTCGCAGCTTCTCAGCACTGTGGCAGTGGCCAGAAGTCGATGGAGTTTGTGGTGGACCTTGCTGAACTTGCCAAGGCTGAGCGCGAAGTATCTGCAGCAAACAATTCGCATTCCTCAGTTGAATCTAAACACGATGAATTCCCGCAGGTTCATCACCTGATCATCTTGACTCAACAAGTTTTGGGACTGTGTCTGGCTGAAAGACGACTGTGACATTGAAGTCACAGCACTCTGCTGGCTCTCCGCTTCGTAAGCTGCTCCACCAGTCAAGATAAATCAACTACAAAGCGACCCAACGAAATACAACTTTACCGTCTTGTACGAGCGCTGTAAAGCTTTTGGTTGTCTCGTTAATCGCATTAATTTCTGGCTGCGATGTTGATACGCGATTATCGCGTTGAGTGCAGCTCATCGAAAACGGCTCCGAGCGTGCGTGTCTCATTCCCGAGTGTCTCTCTTTAGCAGGTAGCGATCTCCCCGCTCTATGTCTTGCCGTCTGAAGTGGTAGAGGTGGCGCACGTCCAGTTCCTCGATGTGAATTCCTACTGCAACAACAGTTTAGAGTGTGAATGAAGACAATAAGGAGGAACAGCCTATATGTCTACGAGTTCTCATTGCGGCGCAGCAGCTGCGAGAGCGAGAGCACTTCGCGACGGACGGACATGCTTCTTGCCCTTGGAGTGCGGAATCGAGAGTGATTGTTGCTGTCGGGTTCAACTTCAACGTTACAGCCAATCAGATGAAACCTCCTCGTAATAGAACATCGTGTTCTTGTAAAGGGAGTCATTCGTATCTAAACCTCAATAATGGGTACATGCTTCGACAGCCTCTTACTACCTGCGCTCATTCACAGATTTACCACCAGGTACGCAGTTGCTGTGTGAGTAGGTTCGACCTGCAGATTGAAGTCCCGAGCAACCATGGTGGGCAAAATCACTATGAACAAGACCATGAAGTCGTTCTGGATGGATTCCAAGATCCCGGATGACAGTCGGTGGCATTCCAAGCACAGGGGGGATTTCCGCACAACGGATCGATTGGCTGACCATTTCGTTGGGAAATTGCGTGACGTGTGTCGTGACGAGCATAGCGAGGTGGCCATTATGGTGCGGTTTACGCGCATGCTCAAGGAACTGTTGGATTCGTATGAGGTCCAAGCGAATCTGTTGCTAAAACTGGCAGACACTGGGCGAGTGTCGACGTTGCTTCATCGCTACATCAAT
This sequence comes from Phytophthora colocasiae, assembly GCA_018806915.1. Taxonomy (NCBI): domain Eukaryota; phylum Oomycota; class Peronosporomycetes; order Peronosporales; family Peronosporaceae; genus Phytophthora; species Phytophthora colocasiae. The sequence goes on along the minus strand of JAGKQI010000094.1, from coordinate 1,110,661 downwards.
ATTGCGTTGGACACGATGAACATCCTGGATCCAGTGGAGAGAGAGGAGTGGCATAACCAACTGCTAGTGGAACGCGAAGAGCGTCTTCAAGTGTTCAAAGATTTCGTCCAGAACGAGACGCAACTTGTTGCTGGACTTGGTGATAGAAACCAGCAGCTTGAGATCGTTACGTTGCTCCGATACTGTGTGGAGAAATACCACGATGGCATCACTCCGTTTGCCGGGGAGGACGAGAAGTACCGAGACAAGTTGACGTCAGCAGAGCTGGACACGATCTCAATGGTGTACGATGTGGTTGTGGAGAAGGCTGGACTTGTTTCAGACGACCTTCCAGACTGGTTCACGACATCTGAGCACGGAGTGTGGGTGAACAAGGCTAAGCTGGAGGACAGTAAGGCTGGATGGGAGGAAATTGCGCGGAAGAAGGCTGCTGATGAAAATGCGACTGATGAAACGATTGGAGAAGTGTGCGAAGAAGTGTGTGTACGACTTGCATCCATTTGGACGCAGCTTAACCACCCCCACATACGAAAATTCTATGGAGCATCCTACGTCGGGAAGCCGTTTGTCATTCATGAGTCATGCTTCAAACCTACCTTTGAGAAGGATGTGTGGCGCTATTTGGCGAATGCTGCGCTGGGTCTTCAGTACGTGCACGATCGTGGTCTCGTCTACCATGATGTATCGCCAGCAACACTGCTCTGTGGCTACTCGGAACGGAGAGGTGTCTTAGATGGGCTGGGGTTGATGCCACGAAGCCGGGTGGATCGTTCTCAGGTAGCTTGTTCATCATTGCTTCCAAACACAGAGGGCCAGGAGACTGCTGAAAGCTACGATGTGCTGAGGTTTGGTATGTCCCTGTTTTTCATCTTGCTAAATGCTCGCAATTCGAACCTCCCAGGTGACACGCGTGTCAAGTTTTTCGATTCTTGGAAACACAAAACTCATTTGCGTCTCCCGGATGAGAAACCAGCTTTTATCAAAGGCAAGGAATGGGAGATTCTGCTAGGCCTTTGTACAGAAAACCCCGCTGAAAGGACAAAATTGGAAGATGTGGTTTTCAAGATGGAACTCTTGGCTGATGGGGCACCGGCCAAGTCAAACCACTCGCAGCAACTGGTGGATGACATTTCAGAGTTTACTATTTCAACCTACGGTGGCACCGTTCGTGGGCTACTTGACGAGCTAGTGGAGGAACATAAACGTAAATTTACCTCCACGGACGAGGCAGTCTTTAATCGTCTCGAGGACGTGTACACCCAACTGAAAAATGCAAGGGGACTGCCTCGTATCTTGGTTGAAGATTTCAGCTTGCTGCTCTGGGACTTTTTTCGCAAGTTTGATAATGATGATGATTTCTCAAACACTGCTGTGGCGATCCAAATTGCCTCTCAATCGATAGCTGGACAAAACTACCACTTCCATCACCAAATCGACCACCTCGTTCACACATTTCCACAGTTGCAAGGGATGGAAGCAGTTCACCACTGGCAGCCTACGTGGGATAAAGCTCAATCGAATCAGCGAGATACCGCTTTGAAACTCCTACAGAACCCATCGTCATTTCTTCAGCACACTGATAACAGAGAGAAGATTGCAATGTTACGGTTTGAAGCACAGACGCGGGCTGGTGCCTATACACCGGATGTCGTGGATGCGATGAATAAGGTGCTAAGAGAAGCAGAACACCGCGGCATGGAGGGCTCTGAAATTATTCCGAAATGGTTTATCCCGAACTACCAAGTAAAGCTGGAGGACCGAATTGGTGGTGGCGGATTTGCTTTCGTTAACCTCGGCAAATGGTTCGGCACTGATGTTGTTGTTAAGAGACTGAAACCGATGAATGTTGACGAGAGCTCTCGAAAACAATTCCGCCGTGAAGCAGATTTGTGGTTTACTCTGAATCACTCCAACTTGATCAAGTTGTATGGTGCATGCTACGAAGGCTCGCAACCGTTCTTTGTCTGTGAGCGTGCAACGCGTCAGACACTCACCGACTACCTAAAACCTGAAAATGGCAGACGTCGAGAGCTGTGGTTCCGCCTGCTGCAGGCTGCACTTGGAATCGAGCATCTTCACGATCACAATATTGTGCATGGAGACCTGAAAAATGACAATATTCTCGTTTGCGAAGGAGGTGCAGCGAAGATTGCAGATTTTGGGTTGAGTGTTCTTGGAACCACCCCTAAATCGAAAGAAACGCTGACCACGGAGGCCGTGAGATGGAAAGCCCCCGAGTGTTTGCAGGGAAATTTGCCCACTTTCGCATCCGACATTTATGCGTTCGGAATGTGCATCATCGAAGCAGTAACGGGAGAGTTTCCGTGGGGCAAAGCTAAGCCAGATATAAGCGTAATTGAAGCAGTGAAAGAGAAGAAGGAGATCCCTGACCGCCCAGCAATCTTCAAAGACAGTGAGTGGGATCTGGTGCAGCGTATGTGTCGCTGGGAACCTCAAGAGCGCATCGGCATTGGTGCTGTGATCAAGATCCTGGAGGATATTGGTGTGGCAAATCTGGTTAAGACTGGTGGACAGATTGGCCCGATCACAATTGACAGCAATTCCCGGACGTAGAAGGCAATTCGATGTTCTTAAAGCCTGTAAAGTTCTAGCGTTTCCGACGGCATTGCTTCATTCACGGCTGTATTCACTGTAGGAGGAAAAATCAATGGTAAACGTGCGAATTGATCCATGACACTTGCGTTCTACGTAGACTTGACTACATCTGCATGTATCGACTACCACCAGCTCCACCAGTAGGTCCGTACATGTTCGAGGATGAGTTTCCGTAAGCATATCCCCCACCTTGGTACGCAGAAGATGCTGAGTCCGCATAGCTAGGAGGTGCTTCTCGTCCACCTCGATAAGCCGCTGACGAAGACGAGTTGCCAGTATCACCAAAAGCAGAGGACCCCATGGATGAGTTGGAAGAAGCATGACTGCGTGATCCTCCTTGAGCAGCAGAACGTCCAGCAGCAGCGGCGCGCAGACTCCGCACCCATTCCTGTTTGACTTCGCGAGACTTGGCGTGAAGCTGCAACGGGTAGTACTTGTCGTCGCGGAAGGAGACGCTGAAAGCCTCCGGCACCGCATAGTTATCTTCGATAATGGAGCCTGTCACGTCCATCGGAGGGTTATCAGATCGGCAGCGCTCGTAGTCCTCCTTTGTATCGTAAAAGCTCAGTTGAGGGCCCTGCAAGACAAAGTATCGTTGTTGCCACTTAGCGCGGGCAGATCCACCAGCTCCAGGGGCCATGTGTTGCTTGATGAGGTATCCACACAAAACCTGTGCGAATGCCGAAGACGCGAACTCCGTGGCTCGATACTGACCCTGCTGCGCGGTATCCGCTAGCCGCTTCATAGTCGCGTTGTGATTCAGAATATGCTCCAGCTCGTTCGTCTTGAATTCCAGCGTAGAGCGAAGTGTCGCCAGCTCCGCCGCACAGCGTTGCTCTGCCTCTTTCACTCCTAGCTCACACTTCTGCTGCTGTTGTGCTGATAGCTCCTGCATCGCGCCTGCTTGCCCCTGCGCCACTGCAACCTTCACACTTAGATCATTCATTTGCTTCTCAAGAGCTCGGACCTCCGTCATGTGTGCAGCATTTGTGCTCTCCGTACGCTGAATGACTTGGGAGAGCACACGCTGGCTCACAAACTCGCAGTAAGCGGAATCAGCGGACGGGCCTACCGCGTGAGCAAAGTATTCCTTGTGTACTCTACTCAGGTCGTCCTGCAGAAAGGTCTGAGTTTCACGGAACAGCTCCATGGCCGACTTCTGGCGATGCTGCTCGGGATGAGCTAGATACTCCGTTCCTGGCCGGCTTAAAACTCCCAACACATGTCTGCAATAGGACATGGAAGCGGCCGCATTCTGCTGGCGATACGCGTCGAATTCTGCGTTCACTGTGGCACGGAACTGAGCCATGTAATCGTCACCTCCCCCAGCTTCAGAATCTGCTCCCATGTCTCCATCGACAATCTCACGCAGTTTCTTCTTGGCCAAGCGCTTGCACAATCGATGCACGTCCTTCAGTCGGTTCTCCGAGCACGGCAAGCGTGTGCGTTCCACGCTGCTACCAGACGCACCGGCATCCTTCTCCATGATGTCGATCATCTCATTCTCTGGCGCTGTCGGATCCTCCTCTATGGAATCCTGCAAGTCCAACTCGGGACGTAGAGCCACGCTCCGCAAGTTTCCATGCTCGTCGAACATGGCGTTGCTACCCTGGCCATTGTCCACCACGTCAAGCTCGTCCTGCTTCTCGGCTCCAACTTCAAAACTGGCGTCTTCTTCGTACTGTTGGGGTGAAACGTAGCTGCGTACACGCGAGTGCAACTCAGCTTTGTATCTCTCAACAGCGTCCTCAAGTGCATCATGGCACTGCGCCTGAACAACACGACTCCAAGCACTAGAAATCACAGGGGCCTTGCCACTATTGAGTGCTTCAACATATGACCCCGCCAGGTTTACGAACATGGCTCCATTGAGCGGTTTGCCGAACATACTCTTAGGTTTCGCCTTGCCAAACAATCTCTTGCGTAAACTCTCGAAGCTGGCTCGGAATTCTTCTCTCAGCTCATCGTAAGGCACTTGTGGCAGGTTCCTGAGCTTCTGTTCATCGTCCACAGGTCTCACCAACGTGACACAGTCTCTGTGTCGGAAGAAATCACTTAACAACGCTCGAATCTGGTCTTTCTCCACTGCGTCGTCACTGTATCCTCCCGTAGGCTGCAGAGCGTTCTCCAAGTACTGTTTGGACGAAATAGGTTTGCCATTGTCCAGCAATTGCAGCGTGAAATCCCTCACAACCCACATGAAGCTGGGGAAGAACTCGTGAAGTCTGTCTGCATTGCCAGTTGCGTCCTTGTTCGAAGAAGAAGTTTGGATATGCTTGGACAAATTAACCACGAGAGAAAGGTCCTCAATGGCGTTACCATCGATAACTCCACGGCTGTTGTAGACGAAGTTGGACGCTAAGAGCAGAGCCAGAGCGAAGATCCTCGTGTCGTGGGTCTGTTCTCGGTCAACCGACCCGAGTCCTTCCGTGTCCAAGAACAGTATACTGGTATCTTCGTCCAGGGGGATGGGGCGTCCCCACATCCAAATACCTTTCGTACATGCATTAACTGTTGCCCCCACAGCGAATCCCGACTCTTTTGGGGTCTCCTGACCCGGATCTGACCCGGACAAGCCCTGCACTAGAAGATTGAGCAGGAAACTCTTGCCTGTACGGTACAGACCCGCCACCGCCACCACAACGAGCCTCGTCTTGACCTTCTCCAGCACTGCGCACGCCTCCGGGTTCACGCGGAAGCCTCCGTCATCGTCCACCAGCACGAACGGCAGCGGTTGTACCCCCGAACCTTCGCTCATACTTGTAATGACTTTTGATGAAGCGAACCCACGACGGAAAAACGTAACCAGGGTACATTTTCCATACTTGTTTCCAGTATGCTAAAATAGTCCAAAGTTTTTTTTAATTATACAATATATTGTATACTGTACTACTCAAACTGGAAGGATTATCCGGACATAGTTTGACTGGTAACCGAGTCATTTAGTGGAGGAAATGGCACCTGCAACGCATGGAGCGACGTCCCGTCAGGGAAAGCGTGGGGCTGTAGGCAAGGCGAAGCTAGCTCGAGGATCTACTGGACTGGGAGCAAACCCTAATAAGCGCAAGAAGTCGAAGCTGGTTGTGACGTTCGATCCGGATAAACGCAAGGAATACTTGACCGGTTTCCACAAGAGGAAGCAGGAGCGACGCCGCTTTGGGCTGGACATGGAGGCTTACAAGGTGAAGAAGAGACAATTAGAGGCCAAGAAGCAGAGACGAGAAGAGCAGAAGGAGAAGCTGAAGGAATTAAATCTACTAGAAGAAGAAGAAGAAGAAGAAGAGGGAAGTGAAGAAGAAGAAAGTGAAGACGAAAGTGACGATGAAGAAGAAAAACCGGTGCTGGGAGGAGCCAAGGCGGTCACTAAAGTCATGACGTTTAATGACGACTTCACCCAGGGTAAATTTGGAGACGTGGTGACCGTCACGACGTCAGTGGGGGATCTGCAGAGTGACAGTGAGGGCAGTGGCAGTGATCTGGAGCCTTCGGATGATGAAGAAGAAGCTGAGAGGCCCAATCACCCCGCGTTCCGACAGAAGAGGAAGAAAGAGGAGCCTCATCTGACTCTCTTTCAGAGAATACAGCAGCAGCGCAAGGGCAAAGCTCTACCGTCTAAGCGTGCGAAGCTCAAGGAAGCAAAGGCTTCTCGTAAGGCGATGCTGGGCAAAAAGGGACATGGAGGAGCTGTCACGGGCAAGAAACGTGGAGCTGAGGACGGAGATGGCGGTGGTTCGGCTGTAAGCAAACTCAACAAGAAGCTCAAGATGAAGCGCCAACAGGGCGGAGGCAACAAACGCAACAAGAAGCGGTGAACGTCCAGCTCTTAAGACTTGAGTCATTTCCTATTCTTGTGTTGTTTTTTTTCCATTCAATGCTGTTCATTACTTGCCTTAGCTCATCACTTAATACTCTGCTTACTTCCACACCTTGATGAGTGCGTCACGGCCACTAGACACAAGCATGGGGCTCGGATTCTGGCTGCTTCCAAGTTCGACCAGCGTCAGGTCCAGGATGCAGTCTGTGTGGGCTGGTGACGGTGGTACAAGGCCTCTCCGCTCCATACTGATAGCTGACTCCACTCCACCGCCACCTGAAGTTGCGACGCCACCTGGAGATGAGTAGAAGGACGAGTCCTGGCAGACAGTGATAATTGGCGGACTCAGTTGTCTCCAGGCCTTCTCAGGCTTCGTGATGTCGGCTGTCGTCGCTGATGGTGCTGCTGGTACGCTTCCGTGGCGTTGTGAAGCTGCGGACGAAGAAGACGATGGATTCATACGCCACCAATCGTTCGGCGGCGCCTGGTTGTCGTAGAAGGACTTAGCCTCTCCATTGCCGCAGATCGTGTACGACTGCTTGCCGTTGCGGATGTCCCAATAGCGCAGTTGTCGGTCTTCTCCACCGGTGATCAAGGCGTCCCCAATGCCTCGCAGATGCAGGGACGGACACAACATCGCTCGAACGCTGGGCTCTTCACTGAGCGGCAACGTGTCGATCTCATCAAACGCTGTCGCGATCCCTAAGATGCCCAGGAAGCTGCCCAACACACTTCGACTGCGATGTGGGATGGCCACGTGCAGTAGTGTCGGGCACTTACAGGCGTCCGCCTCGGATGCCTGTGCTTCCAGTGTACGGAAGACAGCACGACAGGCACCAATGCTGAGGTCGAACACAGCCACTTCACTGTCGCCTGCCGCCACAAACACCAGCGGGACCGACGTCTCCTCCAGTTGGAGCGTGTTGGGGAGGCCCAAGCAGGGCTGAAGTCGGTGGATTGCTCGATGAGATGAGTGGCGCCAGATGCGGATCAGCACGAGGAAGCGCAGGTCCCACAGACAGATGAAGCCCCGACTTGTTCCAACTGCTAGCCAGCTCACATCAAGCGAATGCGTGATGCACGTGATGTAGCCAAGTTCGGGGGAAACATTGAGCGTCCAGGCCTCACGCCGCATGCGCATATCCCACGCGTGGATCCTGCCATCTCGAGTAGCATAAAGCAGTAAAGCCTCAGTGACGTTGTTCAGGTAGTCTATGGCCATGACAGCGCTGTTGTTCGCACGCAGCTCCTTGATGCCAGTAGCTTGCACGTTCCCACCCACAGAATTGACCTTATCCACACGGAAGACGTGAACGGTTCCGTCACTTGACGCAGAGGCCACCGAGTGGCTGTTGGTCAGTACCTTCATATCGGTGATCACACCGCCCTGGCCGTCGTACGTGCAGCGCGATCCCTGGTTCACACTGTGCTGCAACGACCGCACGGACCAGATCTTCACCGTGCCATCGTTCGAAGCAGAGGCCAAAAAGCTGTAATCTTGCGCAGCGTTCACGCGCGTGACAGCACCGGAATGCTCTGCTAATTCCGCCACCAACACGTTCTTGCGTGGCTGCCAATTGCGGTAGGAGGAACTGGGGTACCCACCGCTGCTGCTGACTCCGTTGACGCTGCCTGAACTGCTTCCAGGGCCGGTGCTATTGCTCCCACTCCCAAAGTTTCCTGGCGTCACACCTCCGTTAATGGCTGCAGCAGCTGCCGCCGCTGCATTAAAAGCACTACTTCCGCCTGGAGGGTACGTACCACTACCAACCTGAATCGGAGACGAAGTTACACTGGAAGCGCTTGCACCTCCTCTTTCGCTGCCAGGTGCTCCATTTCCAAGGCCGGTGCCTCCAATGCTTCCACCAGTCAAACAATACGGACTTGAAGCGTGACTGTAGATAGAATACGCCGATCCATCAGAAAGTCGTAGAGCACCAAGATCAGGTGGTAAGGGAGGGATCCCAAGCGCATTCAGCCGGGCCAACAACTTGCGAGGGTTTCCTAGAGCCGGATCCATCGCTGACTCCTTGAACGCGAAGTAGTGGTGGTACGTCGTGTGCGCCTTCTTGACCATCCTCTGCCTAGGAGGAGACACGGGTGAAGAGTGCACTGGGTGATGATGTGGGTCCAGCAAGCTGCTCATTCCGTCTCCGCCGTACATATCTCGCATGTTCATGTTGAGCATACTTACCATAACTCCTCCACTTGTTGGGGCGAAGTGGTTGGCGTCAATTTGACTAAGCCCCGAGTCTTCCAGGCCGGAGGATATTGAACCAGGAGGAACCACCGAGGACGGACCCGTCATAGTGATCGTCGATGGAGAAATGGGCGTGCTGGGCTCCACAAGGCTGTACATCTTGCCCACGTGCGACAAAGAGAGACTATCCAACGAAGGAGTCCCCATCAACGAGCCATTCGAAGCTGCTGATGTTGTCGGTCCTCCACGATGCGATGGCGAGCTGCCTGCTGTATGTGAGCGAGATTTCGTCACTAAAGCTGTCGAAGTTGAGGCTGCAGATGTCGAGGCAGCACTGCTGGCCGCAGCTGAGGAAGATGACGGGATCCCGAAGTTGTTAGCCTTCAAAGGTGGAGCTGTCGAGAGCGCAAAGCGCATATCCGGCACGAAAAGCACGCGAAGGTGCGAACGCGACAGTTTGCGAGCAAACGGATTGCTGCTACTAGAAGCAGCACTTCCGACACTCACAGACGTATTAGTCACTGAACCGTGAGGAGAGCCAACACGATCGCTCTTGGAAGGTCCTTGCATACGTGCCGCCTGCTCCGTCTTGGCCATTTCCAACTTACTCCGCATTTGCATCGAGGCGATTGACACGTACTGCTGCATCAGTTTTAAGGACTGAATCTCATTCCTGCGCTGGTCGTAGATGGAAGACATGCTGTCCACGCTATTCGAGATCGTCTCCGCTGTCTCCGCAGCAGAAGACGCCACAGCAGCACCTGACGACTGCTGACGAGCTATTCCGTACCCGTCGAGCGAATCCGTGCTCAGCAAAGGATCTCTATTCCTTCGGTTCCTCGACAGGTCGATCGGTTCTTCCAGGGATTCGCGTGAAGTCGTTGTCATTGGAGTCAAGGGAGTGGTTGGGATTATATCGTCGTCACTGTCATCCGGGGCTTGTAAAACAGACCTCTCCATCTCAGTGATGACTTCATTCAGCCCATATGAGGACGAGGACGCTAGCAGTGCACGATCAAATGTCTCTCGGGATACATGGGGACGGCAGCAGCCTCGAAGGCGCTTGGTGACATCGCTAACTTTCTCGTCGGGTAAAAACACCATGGTTTTTCTTAAAAAGGGTCGAAGCAAAGGACTCAGGAACACATTGGCGTCCACACTGCGCAATTTCAATGCAATCTCGCCCATCAACTTCAACACGGCGTCGCGGATCCACCAGCTAGGATGCAGCAGCAACGAGCACGTCATTCGAGCCTTTTCCACGAGCGTACTGATCTTGTTCTGGAAGAGTCCGAGCTGGCACAGCCCTGTAAGACATTCCACGGCCTTCGTGATCACAATCTCCTGCACGTCGAAAAGCGCCTGTTCAATACACGGAAGGATGTTCTGCTCCACCGTCATTGGACCCACAAACGAGCACACACCAACGATGTAGTCGAAAAAAGCTCCACGTAATTCCCAGTCGGGATCGTTAAGGAACGTAATGAGCTGTGGCAGCACCACGTCCAGTGTGCGATCCAATCCAAAGAACACGCACAATCGCGTAATATCCACCAGCAACGCGCGTTTAACGAGCGAAGACGAGGCTTTCTGGTCCGGAGTCGTGAGCTGGATCACAAAGCGGGAGATCATCTTGTGCAGCACGCTCAGTTCCTTGTCGAAACTGCTGGAGGCCAAGTACAATGTGCTTGGAGCAGTTGATTCGTTTCCCCGCGTTGACGCCGCAGACAGGGAAGTGGAAGAGCCCGACGACGACAACGTCTTCTGCTTCATAGCATGAGCGACCTCCAAGAAGCGACGGCTCGTTTCGGCCAGCTGTGGGAGGCATTCAGCAAATGTGATGCGCACCAACTCGTCCGGATCCGACTGGAAAGGGACCATAGCGGGGAGCACATACTGCGGGAACACGGAGGCATCAGCAAGGGGAAAGGACTCCACTAACGAAAGCAAATACGTGATCGTCCGAAGTGCCAAGGCACGCACAGTCGCGCTTGGGTCGTCAATAACCTCCAGTAGGTAAGGAACCAGGCGCTGTAGTCGAGCTTCATCACTTGTGAATTGACCTAGCGCACGGATAAGATACAAGGCAGTGAGCTTCGATTCGGGAACTTGAACATGACGCAGACTTGAACAGATCAGTGATAGAATGATGACAATGCCGTTGCGATCCTGAGGCCACGGCTCACTGCCAGGGTATGTCGGTGGCTTCACCGTTCGCGTCTTGCTGGAGTGAGGTGGCAGCGTAGATGGGTTTGTTTTCAGTGAAGAAGAACCATTCATTTCCATCCCATCTTCGTCCTTGGTATCCTCCGACGTTTCCTCGTCCAATCGGCCGGTGGAGGGTTCGCGAGCATAGTCAAGCAGCAGCGAGTTCTTTTTTTTCTGTGTAAGAGCGTTGTACTGATCGTGGAGCTTCTCGATCTTCTTCTTCTGTAAGGTGCCACTGAGTCCGCGCATATTGTTCTCTTTATCTTTGATTTTCTGCAGCTTTGCGATCGCAGCATTGTCTCGTTCAGCCTTCTGCTTGTCGAGCTTAGTAGGAATTTTCTGTACCAGTTCTTCCAGTACACGCTGTGCCACATGCGTCTGCTGACCATCTCCAGTGGCTGTTGCTAACCGATCAGAGCCGTATCCTTCCTTGAGACGGAGCTTAAAGAATTCTTCGCTCTCTGGGTCTTCAACGCCGGCCACCTCACGCACCAACCGTCCGTAATATTTGCACACGAGCCGAATGCGCGCGTCCGGTACTTTTCCACCACGACTGAGCACCAGGACCAGGAACCGGAACAAAAAGTTGTCGAAATACGTTGGAAACAATCCGCTTGGACTCGTGTACTTGGCCAGATAGCCGCTGGCTGATAGTCGAGCATTTGGATCCAACTGTAGCATGTGTAGTAGCATCTCTTCCAACCTGGGATCACCCACCTTCTTCAACTGGTTCTTCAGTGCCTCCGAGTCTCCAGTACGATACTTCAGGAGCGACGGTAGATCGAAAAGAGGCTTACCACCCAGGAAAAGCTCTGCAATCACACATCCGGCCGAGAAAATGTCCATGGATTCCAGTAAATTGCCTTCACGACGTGAACGAGAGTACGAGGATGGTGCACTGCCACTGAACGTTGTAGACGGAGGCAACTGCATGGTGGGTGCATTGCCCATGCCCATAGCTGAGATCTGTTTGTCCACTTCCTCCACTGTAACTTCACTGTCAGCCATCTTCGACAACATCATGGCAGCGTCCGGAGTCTTCGTGGAGTTCACTGCACTACCTGGGGTGGATCCAATAGCTACTCCTGACGTGGATCCTTTGCCGTAAAATCTCTCGGGTGCAACGCTGCAGCCGCGTCTTGTGGCGTCAATGGCGCAAAAGTAGTAATTGTAGTCTGCCGGGTCGTCTTCTGGGATGTAAGTGGGTTTAAACGGCGCAAAATCCGTCAGGAAGACCCAGTTCCAACTAGTGACCATAACGTTCTCCTGTTTAATATCTCCATGGCAAATTCCCTTGGCATGGCTCTGTTCCAAAGCTCGGAGGATCTGAAAGGCGATCCACTTCTTTTCCACCATCGTAAGGAATGGTCTAGAGCAGATTCTGTCGTACAGGTTCGACGCAAAGTACTGCCGCACCATAAAGGCCACATTGTACTTGTTGGAGAGCTGGAAATCTGCGTACGGGATCACATTGGGCTGCTGTTCCACGGAGAAGGCGAGTGCCAGCCGACGTAGCGCCACTTCTGCACTGGTTAAGGATTCCCGTTCATCGTATTTCCGGTATATTTTCACCACCAAATGGCCTTCATCGCACTTGCACGAGATGCTCTTGAGGAATTTGCCGTCGCCAATTAAACTGCCGAACATCATGTCCATGGAGCGAGGCGTGTAGTCCATTAGGAAGGTTCGGTATTGGGACGCGCTGTCCAGAACGCTTTGCGGCTGCGCACGAGGCGCCGCGTTGCCCATACTGCAGAGAAATTGATACCGACAGAGAGCTGAGAGTCTTCTCTACAAGATACGAAGGCAGTGAGAAGCGCTGAAGGACGGAGAGAGGCTGGACGAGAGAAGCTTCCGAGCTGGCGATCGGTTTTTCTCCCTTGATGTCGCCAGTTGTAGTGATGCGTCGTGTGTACGGTACACTAAGTTCGACTGGAGATGGCTACACTGTTGACACATCGATCAAGTTAATGTCGGGCAACAAGCATGGCAATAGTGTATTAGAAAGCATTCGTATCCTGCATGCGCTTGCGTTCTCGCACTTATCCTTCTCCTGTATCCAACGACTCTTATCTGCTTTAATCGCTCGCGCTGCTCCAAGATCGTATCGCTTAGCTGTAGAGGTCCTCCTCGTCCTCGTCGGCAGCAGCCCCCGCAGCGCCGCCAGCAACGCCGGCGTTGACGTTACGGCCCGGGAACGAGAAGTTGGCCAGGGATGTTCCGCCCGCAGTTACGTGGGAACGTGCCTGCTGCAGGGTCTGTGCGAAAGTAGAGTACTGGGCGAGGTCACGGTCGCTGACCGAGCGGCGCGCATTGCGCACGGCCTCCTCGAAGTGGCGCGGCGTAATCTCAGGCACCGGGTCCTCCTCCTCGATATCCTCCATTTCGTCGCCAGCCTCGGCACGGAGGCGGTCGCGCTCCATGTCGCGGGCGATGCTTTCACGAATGGCCAGCTTGGCAGCGCGCTGGCAGATCTCCGTAAGATCGGCACCGGAGAACTTGTCTGTCTGCTGAGCCAGGAAGTTCAGGTCCACCTCCTTCGACACCGGACTCTTGCGCAGAACTGAGCGTAGAATGCTCAGACGCGACTCGAAGTCAGGCATGGGGATGAAGATAAGCTGGTCTAGACGGCCGGGACGCATGAGTGCGGGGTCGATAATGTCGGGGCGGTTCGTAGCACCAATGATGAACACGTTCTTCTTGGCTCCCATACCATCCATCTCCGTCAGAAGCTGGTTCATAACACGGTCACCAGCACCGCCAGCGTCGCCCGAGCTGCTGCCACGCTGCTGAGCGATCGAGTCGAGCTCATCGAAGAACAGCACACACGGAGCGGCACCACGAGCCTTGTCGAACACTTCACGCACATTGGCTTCCGATTCTCCGAACCACATCGTCAAAAGCTCCGGGCCCTTGATGGAGATGAAGTTAGCCTGGCACTCGTTGGCAACAGCCTTGGCGAGTAGAGTCTTACCGCAACCGGGCGGGCCGTAGAAAAGAACACCCTTGGACGGACTGAGACCGTACTTCTCGAACTTTTCCGGGTGCTCCACAGGGTACTGCACCAGCTCGAGCAGCTCGCGCTTGACACCTTCCAGACCACCAATGTCCTTCCACGTAACCGTGGGCACCTCCACCGTCGTCTCACGCAGCGACGACGGGTTGGAGACGCCCAGAGCGTACTTGAAGTGCGCCTGCGTAACAGACATAGCGTCCAGGATCTCGGCGTCAATCGTCTCGTCCTCAATGTCAATGACGTCCATCTTTTCACGGATACACTGCAGCGCAGCCTCGGTACACAGAGCAGCCATATCGGCACCGACGAAACCCTGCGTGTCACGAGCAATGAGTTCCGGGTCCACATCGTCGTCCAGCTTCATGTTACGCGTGTGGATACGGAAAATCTCCAGACGTCCGTTCTCGTCCGGCACGCCAATGTCGATTTCACGGTCGAAACGACCGAATCGACGAAGAGCAGGGTCCATGCTGTTGGGGCGGTTAGTAGCACCGATCACTACCACGCTGGCGCGCTGCTTCAGACCATCCATGAGCGTCAGAAGCTGCGACACGATACGACGCTCCACCTCACCGTTGGTCTTCTCACGCTTGGGCGCGATAGAATCGATTTCATCAATGAAAATGATAGCAGGAGCGTTCTTCTCGGCCTCCTCAAAAGCTTTACGGAGGTTGCTCTCGGATTCTCCAGCCATCTTGGACATGATCTCAGGGCCGTTAATCAAGAAGAAGAACGCGCCAGTCTCATTAGCAACAGCACGAGCAATCAGCGTCTTACCCGAACCGGGCGGGCCGTACAGCAGCACACCACGCGGGGGCTTAACACCCAGCGTCTTGAACAACTGCGGGTGACGCAGAGGCAGCTCGATCATCTCTCGGATCTGAGCCATCTGGCGACGACATCCACCGATGTCATCGTATCCAACTTCATCCATCTTCTCCTCGTCCTCACGACGCACAGGTTCGCCTTCACAGTGGATGATCGTGTCCGGTGCAACGATACAGTACGGTGCAGGTTCCGTCTCCACCACCTTGAACTCGACGGGGTGCATGGCTTGACGCACAAGGAAGAGATCTCCCTTCTTAACGGGACGATAAGCCTCCACGAAGTACGGTTTAAGGTAAACGTCAAAGAGGTTACCAGTAACTCCCTCAATAGTGTCATCAATAGGAAGAACGTGGATGCGCTTGCCGTACGGGACGTCTCCGCACGTGTGGATGCCCACAACGTCGCCCAGCCGCACGCGGAGGTTCTTCCGCACCACCTTGTTCATGCGGACGTTGTTGTCATCCACTGTCTCGTCCTGGAGGACGACACACACTGTGTCGTGGCCCTTTTTGCCCTTGATGAGCACCGTATCGCCGCGGAACAGCTGCAGCTCCTCCATCTTGGCCATGCTGAGTGCGATCACCGAGTTGTCATCGTTCGTGGCTTCGTCCACCACCAGGCGGTTAGGCGACCTCTTGCGGTCCATGATGCCAGCCTTAAACTCTTCCTTCCTGTGAGTTTCATATAGATTTAAATGAGAATTAAGGCAAACTATATCTTAAAACTAACAACAAACGTACTTGTCAGCCATTATTGTGGCCTTTTCTGCTTTTGTTGGTCGTTTCCGGGTAGAAAACGCGTGGCTGTTCACATACACAAGGGTCCAGTGAGTCAACACGCGGTCAGGAAGTCCAGGAGACGTAGAGGAGACGCACCAGAGACTTCCACTTGACTGTTCTTCTGCAGAAATGAAGCTTGGATTCCCCCCTCTGGTAAGATATGAAAAATTGCCTGTCATTGGCTGAAAAGGACTGCATAGTGAACGTCAGTCAATCGAGAATGTTCCAAGATTGATGACGTAGCAGATATTTTGTGTACACACTATTTTTTAGAGAACTCAAAATTAGAATGCATGTTTGAGAAGCGTTAGTGAAGGTCCAGTTAGGAAAACTACGCTCCTTAGTCGCGGTGGTTGCTGCGGGGCTTGCTGCCTCCTTTGTTGTTCTTCAGTAGAGCGATGAGGATGCGGACAAAGATGGACATCAGGTCTGTCAACATAAGAGCGCAAGTATCAGCACCTGAATAGCAACATATTTTTAAATACAAAAACTTACCCATGAACAGGTCCAGCGTGTGCTTGAGCACGTCCTTGTCACCCATGCTGGCCTTCTCGATGATCATCTGCGTATCGAACACCACGTAGCCGCAGAACATGAAGAGTCCACCATACTGCAGCAACAAGAATATCACGTCAATAATACAACAAATCAAAATTGTTCCAGCGATGCTCAGTACCAGGTTGAGGTTGAATAGGAAGGACGAGTACTTGAACAGGCTGAGTACGCTCGTCAGGAACAGCACCGACAGCGCCGAGCTTAGAATTCCACCCAGGTACAGGTACGAGCGGCGGGTAGCTACAACAAATGACCATAAGTTTCAAATATTCTACTTTCCAGCAGCTTCACTTACCCAAAAGTGCACTTCCGGTGAAGCACATGAACACCAGAGTCGTCAGCAGCCTATGAAACATGACCACATACCGTTAGCAAAGCAAATACCAGCAACATTTGAAACGCTGCAGATGCTTACAGTGCCGAAACAAGGATGCTGGGGTCCACCTGGATGGCTACAGCCACTAGCGTGGACACTGTAAGGCCCATTGCAGCGGAAATCCCCATGAGGATAGCGAAACGCTTGTTGTAGTTCTGCACAGGTTCCATGTAGAGCCAAATGGAGCCCAGCGTCGTCACCACCGACGAGCCCAAGAACGCATTGCGTTCAGGTCCAAAAGCCACAGTAATGGCAGAACTAAGCATCGCCGACAGCACGCAGGCCGCCAGAGTCGCGTACACGTGGATCAGGTGCTGCTGCACGTCCCTCTCAATGCCGCTGTTCTTCATCATGGTCGCCATGTTCCACTGCGGCGACGTACGCGTCCCGAACATATTCCCGAACATTTTTGGTCTCTTCCTTCTTGCTCTTAAGGATTTGACACGAAACTGGTCAGATGGAAATAGTCCTCGACTAGGTACGACGGGAGGAAATGGCTACACTAAACTAATGGCAACTTTGATGTGCATCACTTGCGTCGGGACTGGGAACCTTTAAAAAAATACATTCGTTTAGCATGCAAAAGTCAAATTACCATCTATGTTGGAGTTGCATTGATGTTAGCCCCTACCTGAGACGTCTGCATAGGCTGCGGAGCTGCCGATGATCTTCTTCGTTCGTGCTGATGGGATATTTTTCTTCAGCGCTACATTGGTCACACTCTTGCGTCGAATGGTATTACCCCCATTAGACATAGTGTTTTTCAATGCCTTGGAATGGGAAGAAATTCCTCCAGAATACACCGATCCACCTCCTTGACTGCCGTCGCTTATCTTGTTGTTATTGCCGTTCTTGTTGTAGGAATACTTGTTTGTCTTGATCTTTGTTGTGTTTCCCACACTTCTACCACCTACAGCGTGGTTGATTGGTGGCAGTTCATCTTCGCTAGTGTCATACACTCCGTGGTCTTTTGTGTCGGTTGTCGTATGCGGACCATGCGATCTGAACGTAAAGAGAACATTTAGTTCCTTGCTTATAAACAATAACAATGCAACG
This sequence comes from Phytophthora colocasiae, assembly GCA_018806915.1. NCBI lineage: Eukaryota > Oomycota > Peronosporomycetes > Peronosporales > Peronosporaceae > Phytophthora > Phytophthora colocasiae. Next base: position 1,093,213 of record JAGKQI010000094.1, on the reverse strand, counting down.
TACCCATTCTGGATTGCTGGTAGTGGAACTTTATCGTCACTGTCATTTCCCTTCCGCTGCTTTGAAAGTCCTACCGAAGGTTGCTGCTGGAGTTGAATTACGTGCTGTTGCGGCTGCTGTGATCGTGCTGTAGCTTCTTCAAGCTCACGAATTTCCTTAAAGTATTCATGCCGCAACGCTTCTCGTGCATTCATCCGCTTACTCGGGTCGTAGGCCAACATTTTGTGGATTAGGTCGATCGCTGCAGCGGATGCGTGTGGGATGAGTTTGGCGATACTAGTACCGTCCTCTTTGGGGAAATTAAAGTCGATGTGAGCAGCTCCCTTTCGTTTGAAAATCTCCAGAACTTCTGGTGTTGGCGTCCCCAAGATTTTGTGTATACGATGAATTTGGTCCAGCTCATTGGAACCCGGGAAAAGCGGGTAAAGTGACGTGATCTCAAAGAATACACAACCCACGCCCCACATATCCATCTCCGGTCCATAATAGCCGTCAGTCAACAGACATTCCGGTGCACGATACCATCGCGTAGAAATGTACTCCGTGTAGGGCTGTTTGGAGTAAATGCCTCGACAAGAGCCAAAATCTGCAAGCTTGAGCTTACTGCTGTCCTCCACTAAAATGTTCTCCGGTTTAATGTCGCGGTGGAAAATACCTTTGTTGTGCATATGATCCAGGGATTTCACGAGTTGGTACATGAGTGACTGCACAAGGTCGGGCTTGAGGTAATGTCTTCGACCGCGAATCATTTCGTACAAATTGTTGTCCATCAGTTCAAAAACTAAAGCGAGTCGACCTGAGGGCTGGTCGTATAAAACTTCCTCCAGTTTCACGATATGTTGGTGGGGTGAAAGTCTGCGCAGTGCTTGAATCTCTCGTAGGTTGTTCACCTGGTCGATACTCTCAAAGTGGTTTTTCATGCATTTGATGGCGTGAAACTTGCTGTCCTTGACATTTTGAGCCTTGAGCACCTCGGAGAAGGTGCCTTCACCTTTCTTGGCCACTAACCGGTACTTGCGCATGATAGTGGAGAGGGCACTCAAAGACTTGGATGGGAACTCGATATGCGTTGACCAAGAACTAATGCAACTCCGTTTATATTTACCAGCGGCAAGTGCAAACCAAGTTGAAGAAGATGCTATAAATACTTAGAACATGGATACATTAAATGTATACAAATTTTGTACAAATCCCGCTAAGGTATCGAGTACTTAGTATCATTTATTTATCATATTCACTTACAATAATTAATATTATTGTATACTTATACAAATTGTACCATACTGACGCACGCTGAAGCCACTGGACTACAGAATTCCTTAGCCTGTTCGCGATGTCGGAGCTCTACGAGAACAAAGTATGCCTGTCACCTATGGTTCGCTCGGTATGATAACCACATTACTCATTTGCAACGCCAATACACTCGTTCTCACTGTCTAATTCGATGTAACCATTGCGCAATGATCAGGGTACTCTGCCTCTGCGTCTACTGTCGCTTCGGTACGGGGCCGATCTCGTCTACGGAGAGGAGATCGTCGACAAGCGCATCATTTCGGCCGTTCGTGTGCCCAATGGTAACGTTTAGACATTTTTGCAGCAATAATAATTCTGCTTTGACAATACTTTTTCCAGAGGTTGTCAATGCTGTGGACTTTGTCAGTCGGAACGGTGACTCGGTTGTGTTCCGTACGTGTCCGGAAGAGGCTGGTAAAGTGGTTTTCCAGATCGGAACAGCCGATGCTGTGCTGGCACTGAAGGCGGCGGAAGCAGTGTACGTTTGTTTTTGAAATTGTTTGATTAAAAGTTGTTTAAAGAAATGTTTTGCATCGCAACTCGTAGTGCTCGTGATGTTGCTGCTGTGGATATCAACATGGGCTGTCCCAAGCACTTTTCCGTCCAGGGTGGTATGGGTGCAGCGTTGCTACGTAAACCTGAAGTGGCTTGCGATGTAAGACACTTTTATCTTTCACTTTTAGATCTTTTACTAACGATTCGATTGGTATAGATCATCAAAACCTTGCGGCGGAATTTGAATATCCCAGTTTCCTGCAAGATCCGCCTGCTTCCTGAAATTCAAGACACGGTACAACATTAGTTTTTGTGCTTTCACCCCATCGCTTTTGTTGATACTAATGAAAATCCACAATAGATTGACACAGCAAAGCGTTTGGAAGATGCTGGAGCCTATGCAGTCGGTGTACACATGCGTCAAATCCACGAACGGCCTCATGACAAAGCCAGTTGGGACCGTTTGGCACCTGTTGTGTCAGCTCTGTCTGTTCCTGTCCTCGCGAACGGCGATGTGTTCGTACACGAAGATATTGACAAGCTCCGCAAGATTTCAGGTGCTTCTTCCTTCCTCATTGCTCGTGGTGCGCTCGCGAATCCGTCTATTTTCCGAAAGGAAGGCCGGTTGCCTGTGGACGAAGTGGTGCGAGACTACCTGAAGGCTGCAGCCGAGACGGACAACGTGTACCAGAACACCAAGTACAACGTGATGCGGATGATCCCTAGCTCTTTGGAAGATGCGTACGCCAGTAGCAATAACTACGGGTATGCCAAGGGCGCTAACGTTGTCACTGTTCCGGAGTTGGCTGCTACGAGGAATGGGCTGCAGATGTACTCTTTGTGGGACCTGCAAAACTACTACAACCAGTATCAGGATCAATTCAGGGCGAAGGCTGCAAAGTCTCAGGAACAAATGTCCGAGACTCTAACAGCGTTACCTGGAGCGCAGGAGCGGTATGCTGAGAAGGAGGACGAGGCACCGAAAGCTCGCAACAGTCGAGCAGGGAAACCCGAACTTTTCTGCGAGACGTGCAAGATCCAGCTACTCAGTGAACAGGACGTCAAACTGCACTACAAGGGTCGAAAGCATAAGAACGTGCTGCGTCGACAGACGTCTGCCACTATTTCCAAGTTCGTTACGAAGGCACAGCTGGAGCAGAAGCCTACGGACAAAGAAACCCTACCGGATAACGTGGAGAAGGGTCGAGAATACGAAGGTGAAGACAAACGCGATCCGAAGCGCGCGAAAGTTGAGGACAAAAGTGAAAATGCACAGTCCGAATCGCCCACGGAGTAGAATCCAGCTAGGGAGTACTTAAAATGTTTTTAGAACGAGTCGCTGTCGTACTGATGCAGTTCAATTTGATGCACCTTGTGGAATTGATTGTTGGAGACGCGAATCGTGATGCGACGGTATTTCGAAAAGGAAGTTGATTGAACGACTGCTAGCTGACAGACAAGTGCCTGTCACGATACTGCTCACATCTAACTTCATCGATTCATATAACTAGGCACACGAAAACCGTACGTCGCAAAACGAATGAAACATTTTTACCGTGGAACTCACACTGAAACATTACAACACTGATAGGGATCACGACTCTCACTCGGTACGCAATTTACGATACTGCGTCGTTGCACCTGCATTCGCGTTTGCATTCGCAACGGCACTCGCACTCGCCGTGGCACCAGCATTTGCATTGGTGGCCGCACCACCGCCTACTCCAGCAGTACCCACGCCGTTGTAGCCATCGTCACCATCGACACCAACACCAACACCCACGCCCACGCCACCCACACCGACACCAACACTTCCAACGCCGACGCCAGCACCAACACCGCCAACTCCGACACCAGCTCCAACACCACCCACACCCACACCGACGCCCGGACCATACCATCCAGCGCGGTTGCCATACAGACCGGCACCGGCACCAACACCAACACCAGCACCGACACCTGCGCCGCCGTACAGACCAGCACCCAGCAGACCAAACGTCTGGGCAGCTTCTTCTTCAGCATGTGTGCCACTGGAGAGAGCCACGACGGCGAGGCTGAGAAGGACGATCGTGTTGCTGGACTTGAACATGGTATTTGTTGAAGCGGTGGTCTTGATCGTTGAGAGTTTGAAAGAGAAACTTGTTTCTTGAACAGTTCAGGTCTTCAGAAGTTCTTGTTGTGAACCGGAGGAAGACGAATGGGAAATGAGGTGCTGTAGCTGCAAGATAGCATGGGGCAACGCACACTGCCTCGCAGATTCATTTGTCAATTAGCCGGATCTTCCGAACGGGTGATCTCAACACGTGCCGTCTTCCAGATGATCTCCTCTTTAGCGACAGTCCCCAAACTTGTTGACCATTTTTTCAAGACGGAGACGACATATGCTGGGCTGAGACTGTTTTCGCGTTAACGAGGGCGCAACTAGAGAAGATCAAACTGCTCTAAGGGTAACTAACTATCGATAAATCAAAATCTTGTAACCGAGTTTCTTGCCGCATTTGGAAACGTGGAAATGATGACCAACACGGTTGAGACAGAACTGCAGCCCAATGCGAATAATTTCGTGCAGATTTCAAGAAGTGATAATGACCAATCCAACAACAGCCAGCACGCCAAAAAAACTAGTCGACCCGTGCGCAGCATGTGTCAATGGTCAACAAGTTTGGGGACGCTACAGCCGAAGTTGGAGTTGTAATAACTTCAACTATTAATACAACTCCGGCTGTAGAATCACCTACAATGTAGTTGTCGCTAAAGAGGAGATCATCTGGAAGACGGCACGTGTTGAGATCACCCGTTCGGAAGATCCGGCTAATTGACAAATGAATCTGCGAGGCAGTGTGCGTTGCCCCATGCTATCTTGCAGCTACAGCACCTCATTTCCCATTCGTCTTCCTCCGGTTCACAACAAGAACTTCTGAAGACCTGAACTGTTCAAGAAACAAGTTTCTCTTTCAAACTCTCAACGATCAAGACCACCGCTTCAACAAATACCATGTTCAAGTCCAGCAACACGATCGTCCTTCTCAGCCTCGCCGTCGTGGCTCTCTCCAGTGGCACACATGCTGAAGAAGAAGCTGCCCAGACGTTTGGTCTGCTGGGTGCTGGTCTGTACGGCGGCGCAGGTGTCGGTGCTGGTGTTGGTGTTGGTGCCGGTGCCGGTCTGTATGGCAACCGCGCTGGATGGTATGGTCCGGGCGTCGGTGTGGGTGTGGGTGGTGTTGGAGCTGGTGTCGGAGTTGGCGGTGTTGGTGCTGGCGTCGGCGTTGGAGGTGTTGGTGTCGGTGTGGGTGGCGTGGGCGTGGGTGTTGGTGTTGGTGTCGATGGTGACGATGGCTACAACGGCGTGGGTACTGCTGGAGTAGGCGGTGGTGCGGCCACCAATGCAAATGCTGATGCCACGGCGAGTGCGAGTGCCGTTGCGAATGCAAACGCGAATGCAGGTGCAACGACGCAGTATCGTAAATTGCGTACCGTGTGAGAGTCATGGTGAAAAGCGGCATCCCATTTCCAATCGGCTGTTGCTTTGCTTTGTGGTACGAGGTCAGCCTAAGTGTTGTAGTGTGAGTGAACTCAAGTCGCAAATAAAAAAAGTTTGCATTCGTTTTCGGAATGCATTGTCAGACACAATCCAAAGGAAATCTCTGCCGTAGGTTTTGTCAGAGCATATCTACAGAACGAGCCTGGTTTATGGGATGAGCCTTTGCCCGGAACGGCATGAATGGCAGAGAACGCTGGCTTTGATTTGTATGCATCTTACGTCTGGATCATGACGTGTGTGGAAACCGATACAATGCCATGTACTTGGAGAGACAGCGATGCAGAATTCCTCTGTCCTTGTAGGCTAATGACACACATCAGTTAATTTATTCGGCACTAACACCTACAGTTTGTCCGGAGAACGTCGTTTCTTCCTCTTCACTCTTGCACAGTAGTAAACTCCATCTCACCCTTCCCTTTTGTAGCTTCTGCTTGCCAGTCAGCTTCTGGACGTGTGCAAGACGATTTGATCTTCACCCAGTTTCCTTCTCGAGCGACCGTCGCATCACGATTCGCGTCTCCAATAATCGATTTCGAGCACCTGCTCCTCTATCGAACTGACAAAGGGCACGAGTTATTGGCCAACAGGGCTCAAATGCTCGTGCTCACAATTCGTTTCTCTAAGTATCGCACAAGTAGTTTTACAAGATACAACAACTCATGGAAGTACCATCTTCGCCAAGTACCAGCGAGTACATTCGTGTGATATCCACCCCGAAAGTTTCCACTGCGCCGGATGCTCACACTACCGTAAAACCCCGCTGGGTATTGTACGCCAACGTCCTGGTGTCTCTACTGCAACCGCTTCAGTACGGATGGTCTACCAGTCAATTGAACCTGACGGCTTTCAACGACGAAGACGACTGCACCGCTAAACCCATAACCCCCGGCACTTGCCTCATGTTTTCAGGACACACCAAGGCACAGTGGACTATCGCCGTCAGCGCCTGGATATTCGGTGGGATGATAGGCGCTTTAGTTATCGGACGCTTCTCCAACAAATTCGGACGCAAAAGGGTCATGATGTCAAACTGCTTCTTCATGATCGTTGGTGCAGTGGTGCAAGCTAGCGCTTCCAGTATCGGGATGTTCATCGGCGGCCGCGTAATTTCCGGTCTTGCATCGGGTGGAGCTACTGCTGTTATCCCTGGTTTCATTGCTGAAATCTCTCCACCCAACCTTCGAAACAGACTCGGTGTTGGTTTTCAAGTTGCTATCACAGTCGGGAATCTGCTAGTAGCCATCATGTTTTTCTTCGCTGACACACACAGTGGTTGGCGATACATCGCGGGATTCCCAGTCGTTTTGGCCGTCTTGTACCTGGTGCTCGCTCCTTTCGTGATCGTTGAAAGCCCCGCGTGGCTACTGGTGGTGGGGGAACATCAACTGGCAGAGCGACAACTAGCACGTCTATTCGGCGAAGAACACGTACATCTGGCTAAAACGTGGATCAAATATGACCAAGTCTCCCCCGAGAGTGAATGCACTGGAGCAACAACTCCCAGTTTGGCTAGATTGTTCTCTCCAATGCTCATTCGCCAATTACTGACGGCGGTCGGTGTGGCTGGAGCCCAACAACTCACGGGTATTAACGCTGTCTTCTTCTACTCGTCCACTTTATTCGAGCAGGCTGGAATCTCGGACGATCGTATTGGCATCGTGGCCGTCAACTTCGTTAATGTGCTTCCGACACTCTTTAGTGGGATGTTGGCAATTCGTTTTGGTAACCGGAAGCTCATCTTGTACGGATTAGCTGGGATGTTTGTCAGTGCGGTTGGCATCACCATGTCACTTGTTTCGAGTTTGCCAGCGCTCGCTATAGTGTTCACTGCTTGTTACGTCACCACGTTTGGATCAAGTCTTGGGTCGTTAGCGTGGGTGGTCATGGCAGATCTCTTTCCAGACGATGTTCGAGCTGTGGGGAGCTCCGTTTGTGTGGGCACTAGTTGGCTCTGTAATTTGTCCGTGGGGTTGGCATACCCGTACGTCGCTGCTGCGCTGACTGACTTCAGCTTCACTCCGTTCATGTGCACTGTAGCGCTGTCGTTTGCTTTTGTGTATACTGTTGTCCCAGAAACCTCCGGCAAGACCATCCAGGAGATTCAGGACGAGTTCAAGTGCAACGGACGCTCAAACTTTTGAATACCAGGTAGATGGCATTGGTAAACTCATTTATTGAAAACAAACCACACAGATCAAGTAGAACTACATATACGAAGCACAACTTCTCCAGGCCTAACAAATCAACCTTGAACGTCAACCCGGCCGGTAGATTACTCAGTACGCAACTTGCGATACTGCGTCGTTGCGCCTACATTCGCGTTAGCATTCGCAACTGCACTCGCACTCGCCGTGGCACCAGCATTTGCATTGGTGGCCGCACCACCGCCTACACCAGCAGTACCCACGACGTTGTAGCCGTCGTCATCATCGACACCAACACCCACGCCACCCACACCAACACCTCCAACGCCGACGCCAGCACCAACACCGCCAACTCCGACACCAGCTCCAACACCACCCACACCCACACCGACGCCCGGACCATACCATCCACCGCGGTTGCCATACAGACCAGCACCGACACCGGCACCAACACCAGCACCGACACCTGCGCCGCCGTACAGACCAGCACCCAGCAGACCAAACGTCTGGGCAGCTTCTTCTTCAGCGTATGTGCCACTGGTGAGAGCCACGACGGCGAGGCTGAGGAGGACAATCTTGTTGCTGGACTTGAACATGGTATTTGTTGGAGCGGTGGTCTTGATCGTCGAGGGTTTGAAAGAGAAACTTGTTTCTTGAACAGTTCAGGTCTTCAGAAGTTCTTGTTGTGAACTGGAGGAAGACGAATTGGAAATGAGCTGCTGTAGCTGCAAGATAGCATGGGGCAATGCAGACTGCCTCACTGGATCATTTGTCAATTAGCCGGATCTTCCGAACGGGTGATCTTAACACGTGCCGTCTTCCAGATGATCTCCTCTTTAGTGGCGACAACCTTGAATCTAGTGTCAGGATTCTTGTTGACCATTTTTTTTTGTCGAGACGGAGACAACACGTGCTGTAGCGAAGCGGAGACGTCTTTCGTGTTGAGACTCGAGAGGACACGCCGACGGGACGGCTGTTGTCGTGTTTTAGTTGCTCATCACTTTCATACAGGGTAAAATCTGCGCGAGATTTTTTTCATGGGGTTTCATATGCAGTTCCATCTCAATGGGGCTGGTCATCATTTCCAGCAAACCCACGAAATCCTATCACACCATTAGGGCAGGGCGTCGTAGAATGGCAGCTTGGTCACGTCGTTTTGCGTGTACGAGAACTCGACCACGCGCCCATAGTGTTCAGAAGACGAGTCCATGGCACGGACTAACGACGTCAACGCGTGTGGTACGCGTTGGCTTCGAAGATCACAAGTTGAAGCGGCTTCGGTGGAGCGAGATTTCAGATAGGAGCTTCTGTCTATGCGGTCGCCACCGAAACCTTAACGCCTCCAAATGCCCCGTTACCGCTTAATTTGAAACACAGCCTCAACAGCGCGTTGAACGTTTAGAAGAGCAACACGTATTGAAGGAGCACGTGGCACAAGCTGAATCACCACGAGTTGACCTTATCGTGCGGCAAGAAATGGAGGGATTTTCACCATAAATTGAAGGCCACTTCCAACCCCAAGGTGTGGGGTGCCTTTAAGTGAGAAATATTTAAGGTAGACACCCAACGAGCGTTGAGATCAAGCGCTGCTCTTAGTACATGACTGGAGAACGAAGAGGTCTCGACTCGTTACGGCAAAAAGACCTTGGATTCCAAAATGGAAGCATCTGCACACTCAGCACACCGTTGGAGGGAGCAGGACTCCTGCTCAACAGGAGTCTTCCTGCCAGGAGGGCATGACACTGTCATTGACAGAGAGGCCATCGCGTCCTTGAAGTTTAGACGGATGAGCACGTGCAAAACCTTGCATAACTAATATATTCTTGGAAACTGATCTATGGACGCATCACAGACCTTAGTACAATCTAGTTAATGACTTTGGAACCTCTGATACCAGATAAGTTGTTGAAGATGTATAACTGTATGCTTGTCAATCAGGGGGCAAAAATTTGTGTGCCACTGTGCTGTCCAATAGTTTGGCAAACAGTGTTGGCACTGTCAACGGTTCACTCAAGCTACACGTACTCCATTCTGCGATGCGGCCACCAATAGTGGTCCGCCATGCACTTTATCACTATAGCAGTCGGTTCATACTCCCAATACTGTCAGGACTGTCCTCCTGAGGGGTGTCGGACACGGTCGATGCCTGCAGCCGCCATGCAAATCGGCGCCGAATCTCGTCACCCACACCGATTGAAGAAGAGTCGCCGATCTTTGCCAACAGTTGCCATATCCCATGTCATAGGTTTAAAAGTGGCAGTTTAAACGCATTCCTTCCCAAATGCATATATTTGTTTATCTAGTTTTATGCCTTCATACAGTATCACTTGTCGCGGTTTCTTGCAACGGGCATCATCCATGGAAAATGAGACGTAATCTCCTTGACTCTCATTCTCACAAACACCGGCAAGTGCACACGCATAGGACATTCAAGCACTGTAGTCTAAAGCGACTCCAACAGAAGACCATGACCGACAAGAAGCAAACGACACAGACGCAGCTTCCTCTACCTACCCCAAGTGCCGAGCCTGAATTCGTCGGTAAGAGCCCCAGCAACGGCGAGTACGTGACTGTGCTGACTCCGGACAACAAAACTCTCACGCCCAACACGGCTGACGCGGACTTCGACCCCAATGGACTGCGCATGAACGTGTGGACGGTAGACTTGCACGACGCCGACTTGCGCACTGCCTACTACTGGTGGGTCTGCTGTTGCCCATGTGTGCCTCTATCGCAACTGGAGACGCGTTTGGGACTCAATTCATGCGCCGTTGGCTTCTCCATCGGTCTGATTGCGTATACTGGTCGCATCCTGTTCCTGATTTTGCTGCTGATTAACCTGTTCAAAGGCAACTTCGGCACGTTCGTCGTGTTCCTGGCGCTCTTCGTGGTCTGCCTGTTGGCAGTTGCCATCCGCGTGTCTCGCGTGCGTCTGCAGACCCGCGAGCGTCTCGACATTGCTGGATCCGGCAAGGACGACCGTATCATGGCATGTGTGCGCAGTGCTAGTGCCATTCGCCAGATGGCCGTGCAACTTAAGTGCGACCAGGTCCACTTCGGTGCACCCGCCACGCTCCAAGCTTATCAAGTTTAAGTGACTTTTTAAGTTTGGCTACATTTGACACTGGTGGGTGGGTACCTCCAAGTGTGGCAACATTTATTGCAAAAGAAGAAAAGAACATGAAAAATATGAGTTTGTTTCGATGCAACGAGTTCTTCATGGCGAGTACAAATGATGCAGAGCTGTTTGCTTGATTTCATTAGTTCGTTCTTGCAAAACCTTATTGGCAATTGTTGGTACTTTTACTTCTCTTCCTAGTCCACGGCGCTCATGTCGAGTCTCGTGTTGGTTTGGCGCGTGGGCATCACAAGTGGATCTAAATGCGTGACAGTGTGTTTCCTCGCAGCTTGGTATACATTTTCAGCAGCGTTGCAAAGTTCTGCAAACTGTGCCAATACTTCTTGTGTTGAAGCTCCCGCGTGAATTCGTGGAATCGTTGTAGGCTGCGAAATCGGCGGTGTCCACACTGTTGCTCTCTCTCCTTCAGCTGTTGGCCACGACACTTCCGTCTCCTTTGGCAATGGCGTAGGGGATGGCAGTGGCGAGGAAGGGGGTGCCGGCCACGACTCCAACGGATTTTTGTTAGTTGGAGATGGCACAATTGCACCCCAAGCGTACTGCACCACAGCTTCAGGCAGCGAACCATCCAGTGGCACCTCCGGGTGCATAGCTGTTGGCTGGGAACTCACTACAGAGCAATCGTAGTCACCTTCCTCTTCAGCTTCCGAGTCAACGTCCCAAACATCACGATGAGCTGCAACTGGAATCGCTGTATCGTTCTTGGTCGAAATCGGTTTGGTGACAGTTTTTCTGCGTGGATGAGAGTCCAAAGGCACTAGAACCGGGTTGGAACTTACCACTGTATCATCGTCATCGTCGATGTCTTCAGTCTCCGAGTTATAATCCCAGGCTGGCTTCGTGTTTGCGTCCAGCTTCCTCTGAGACTGAGTCTGTCGTGGTGTGCGACTTACCCTCCGTACTGGAGCAGTAAGGAATATTTTCTCCGTTTCAGCCTTCTCTTGATCCCTTTCTGTACGTCCAGCCACAGTTCCACGTCGTTGTCTGTTGATATCCGGACGATTGTTGCTCCTATTACGAGTCGAAGAACCTGTTCCCCTCAACGTTCCACGACGGCGACCCGATTGGATGCGCTCCGTCACTTCCTGCTTGGCAATATCCAGCGAATTGAGTTTTCGAGCGTGGGTAAGGCAGTGCGTACACACTGCAATTGAGCGCTGTTCGACGGCCTTGTGTCCTGGACCGGGGAAGCTCAACTTCTTCTTCACGAAACACGTCGAACAAGCACGCGAATTGCACACTCGACAGGTGTGATACCGTGAAAAAGTGCCAATGGGTCTGGTACACACTCCACAGTCGTTGCGCTTCTTGATCCGCACAGTACTCTCCCGTGCAGATCCAGATTCGATCTCTTCGGTCTTTGGGTGCGCTAACAACCACGACAACTTTTTGTTCTGAGCACACAACGCCGATTTTAAGCAGTACGTAAGGCTGTTCGCTGCCGACAGAAGAGCGACGCTCTCGTGAACAGTTCCGTTCGGTTCGAAATTCGTTTTCATGTAGACATCCACAGTGTTTGACGACGTCTGTCGATAGAGAAAACAGGACGAAATCCGACCACGTACGATCCGCTTTCCATCGAGAGGACCAAAACCTTTGCCCAAGTCTACCGAGTGCATCAAGTGATATCCCACACGCTCACCACCTTGTCGATTCAAAATACCGGTACCAGCAATAAACGTAAGATCCCGAGGCCACACAAACGCTTTCACTGTGGACGAGGTAGACTTCACCACCCACTTCAGTCCTAGAAACCGGAACGGTTCATCCGGAGTCGGACCTTGGAATTCATACAACGTCTCTGCATCCACGACCTCTTCCGCTGTGTACGACGACTTGATGAGCGTTCCAACTGCATCAAACGAAGCTGAGCCGTACATGACATCATCCAATGTGCCCTCAATTGTTCCTACTTGCAGCAATGTCGGCATGTTCCACTCGCCATTACCAGTCGGTCCTGAACCTCTGGTTGGGATCCACGAGGAATCAGTAACCGATTCCTTCGGTGCGGAAGAAATCGAGTCTCCACTTGTAGCGGTTGCTAACCTCATGGCTTCCAGTGTTCGACTACGTGCTCGTCTTCTTGATCCCCCGGTCGGAGCTGTCACTACTGCATCATCGGCCAGTACTCGACGGTATACTGTAAGTTGTTCACAGGTTTTGATCGGTTTCCACATGGCTGGATGCAATTGATACCGCAGACTCGGAGGTCTCGAAGCCTGCCACTTCTGGTACTTGTCGTAGTCGCGCAACGCCCTCGTGAGCTGCATTAAAGCTGTATTGATGAATTTATCCTTGGCCTCTTCGGACATCCGCAATGGCGGGAATACCGTCTCCTGAATTGGAAATCGGTGACTCATGCTTGAAAGACGAGAACTGCGGTCCTGTGGGCAAGATGGAGAATGGCGCAGTAGCACGAGGTGTCTCGCGCTTCTTTGTCCGAGAACTAACCATTACGTTTGAGGAGAGACAATCGTAGAGATCAACAGGATCGGAATACAAGTTTGTCACATCGGACAGACTGGAAAGTATTTTACCTAACCGCACATTGCTACAAATGTTGTGTTTAAAATAATGTGGGTTATGACAAATAAGGGTTAAAGTGAACTCGCTGCATTGAAATCGTCCGCTCGAAGAGTAAATCCCCAAGATGCATCCCCAAGATGCGAGGGAGCGCTTCTGAGACGTTCAAGGCGCGTGGTCTCCACAGGTTTTCACCTCTTCAAGAGCGCAAGTTGGGCACAGAAAGGTTTAGCCACAATACCGTTTAAAACCTTGCTTTCGCGTTCGGCACTTTTGTTTGTCATGAAGAACCACAACCAACGACACGTGCGGCCACTCTCACCGAATTGTACGTAACGCTGTTGGCTGCTATGAAGGCGATTGATGGCGCAAGAGTGAGTTCACTTGCGTCGCTAGTGATACATTTACCAATTGGCCTTCAAGTCGTGAGCCTCATGACCATCGTGATTACCGGTACGGGAAATGGCAAACCGCACTTGTACACGTATCTCTGCGCTTCGTGGCATGATGCCACTGGCGTCTTTCGGGGGTGAGACTAGTGTTGGGCAATATCCAGGATAAATCCAGGATAGCCATTTTTGTCCAGGCGTCGCCATTTTTGTCCTGGATTCGCCACTTTTGTCCAAAGTGGTACTTCAGATCCACAAAGAATTAAAACCCTCCCACCGTTGTTTTATATAAAGAATTGGGACCACTCGCTGTCGAGGCGTCGCACGAAAGAAATCTCCTCCTACCCGATGTGCGTGCCCCACCTAGACCACCAGGGCGAGAGCGTCCCAAGCTTGGAGTGTATAGTTTCGTGTTCGGCTACGAGCGCTCACTGCAGACAGTGCTTGAGCGACGCGTTCAGATCCAAGCTGTATTAAGCGTCGAGTCTGGGCCAAGCAGCTGAAGGACGTCATCTCCATCGGCATTGGCGGCAGCTCCCTGGGACAGAAGCACAGCTCGCAGCCGCAGTAATAACGAGCAGAGGAACAATAGTCTGGTGTTTGGAATTGTATGCGAATATGGTGCAGTGCAAGAACTCGATATTGGTGGAACTCCCAAAGCTCAAACGCTACAATCTACGGAAGCGGGTGAGGTCAGACGTCGAAGTTGTTCTTCAGTGGCCTCGGGGAACAGCTCATACAGGAGTGTGTTGACTCTGTCACACCCGACCATATTGCTGTAGACGAAGACGAGTTTCGCGACACGCTCAGGGGTTAAGCGATTTCGGCTGCTCGAGTGGATAAATTTATGGATACGAGGTAGTACAGAATTACTAAAACGTACTTTGAAGTAGCTGTTGTCGATTGTGGGTCTTGTGACACTTTTCGCCACTTTTGTCCTGGATATCCAGGCTTTGTCCAGGATGGCGATGTCCAGGACAAATCCAGGACAATTTTTTCCCAACACTAGGTGAGACTTTCCATCTACAACAAGGGCGGAACGAGGCTTTCCATCTGAAGCAGCAAGGGCGGAATGTTGACCCTTTCTACTCATGGACGTGTTTGCGACCGTTGGTCCGAAAATCCACCGCCAAAGTGCATTATCCAACAGCAAAATGTGGATGTCGCACCAGTCTTAAAGACTTCTACTCGTGATAGCTCGATACCAGCGTCGTTTCCAGCTGATGAACTTGTCTGTGTTGCTGGTTACACTTGCGTCAACTTGGCCAATGCAGGTCTCTGTTGCCGAACTCGAAAGGTGATGGCAAAGGTCTTACCGGTGCAGACTCGGTTTGTGAGCGTAAAGGTTCGCCATAACGGCTACAAACTCGTCAAAGTCCAACGTAGCGTCCTTGTCGCGGTCGAATTCGCGGTAGATGAGCTCAATGTCTTCCCGGGTTAAACCACTCGAAACTACCGGTTCATACCGACCATGACCAGCCTTATCGTGCTCTTTAGCCATCACCGTCGCCATAATATCGTCGTCATCTACCCGTAATGCCTCCATGATCTCCTGCATACTCACTCCCCCGTCCCCATTGTGGTCGAACACTCGAAAAATCGTCATCAATTCGCGTTTGTGGTCGGTTTGCAAGTTACCGACGAACGGATTCCGTTCTTCTTTACCGGTTATTGAATCGGCCCCCAATAGAAATGCACGTACACTGCCAACCTTCGCTAGCTGCAACATCCCGTCGATCTGTTGCCTATTCGCGTAGTGGAAACACGTCGCCAATAATTCACGAAGAGAAACTTCACCGTCTCCATTCGAGTCAATTGTCTGGAAAATATCCGCCATGTTGTGATATCCCAATTTCTCGAAAACGGATTTAAACTGCTGCAATTCCGTCATGGAAATATTCCCCGAGCCGTCCGCGTCCATGGACCAGAACAAACGGATGACCGACATCACTTCCTGTACACTGTACATCCCGAAGGTTTTCTGGGCGGAAACCAGTTTCGGTGCAGTTGTTCGACTTTTCCTTTTGGATTTAAGCAGTCCCGCTGTTGAAGAACGTTGTTGCGACTTCCTGTGGGTGACTTTAGGCGGTTGATCGTCGATTTCCTCGATTTTTTCCTCCGTTTGAGCTGTTTGCAACCCTTTAAACACATTACCGATGTTCGTAGTGAGTTCTCGTCGCTTTTGTTGCAAGTAACCGTGCATACGTCGTCTCTGCTGCTGCTGTTGAGTCTGCAGTCGTAAACGCCGTAGATTTTGACGGTGAGGAACACGTTTATCGTCACGCATAGCTTCCTGCATCCGGTGCTTCGTGTCTTCGAGATGTTGTCGAAGTGTTTCAGTTTCAGAATTGTTGGTGTTGCTGATACACAAATCTTCGGTAATTAAAACACTACGTCGAGCTGCAACTGGAGCTGTACTAGGCCTTGGTTGATCACCTGGAGTATTATCATCGCAATATCCTTGGACTTTATCAATGATATCGTTAATCTCCTGTAATTTGTGCAGCGGTCGGAGGGATTGCGGATTTTCCACTGGAGAATCCTCAGACACGGTTGGATTTTCGATATGCTGTTGTCGGTAGCGATGGAATTCCTCAATGTACAATTCATCCAGTGAACTCCTTCTTCCAGCATTAAATCCTCCAGAACTTTGTTTTCTAGGCGGAGAATTAACAGGAGGTGGAAGTGCAGGCTCGGAGACGGAAGTTTGTAAACCTAGAGCTGTAACTGGTGATCCTTTCTGGCGTCGGATATTATTCACACTTGCACTCGTAGTTAATTCACGGATTGGTGCAGTTTGAGGCCGAATAGCGAGTGCTGAAGGTGGGAAATGACGCTTTAGAAACGCCGACGCTTCTAGCGGATCACCGACTTGATCGATTCCATCAGGGGAAGGCGGTCGATGCGTTTTATGCCGATTTCGCACTTGTTCCATGTTAGAATACATTTCCTTTGCTTTCCGAGTGAGTGTCGCTCGAGTGGCAATAGCTTGTTGCGCTGTATCGTACTCCATTTGGATCTGGTGTTTGATATTTCCCTCTTTACGAACTGGTGTGGACGAAGGACACGTAATTGATAATTCGTTCTCGAGATATGTTTTATCCATCTTTAAATCTCCAGATTCCAGAAAACTAGGAGAATCACCTGAAACGGATGCTCTACGTGAGGATTCTTCATGAAGCAGTGGGCCCACTTGATTTAAACTTTGCAGACGTAGCAATTGGCTTAGACTCGTATCGGATGAATCCAAGGCTTTCGTCGTACAAGGCAGCACCACTAAAGCTTGTAAAGGTCCTGCTTTCCGTGATTCTCGAAATTTAGAGCTCTTAGCAATTGGAGCTGCTACTTCGAGACCATTTTTAATCTGAATATCCTGCTCCAGCATCCTTATCTCCGGATTTTTGCTGATAATATGCTCAAGCAACATCGCGTTAACATTGCGAAGCTCATTCACATTCCGTCGTCCCACGTGCTCTGCATACAGCGATTGTCGGCGTAGTTCGAGCTTTTCAGCTGGAGTACGTTCCAATTCTCGTAATAAATCCTGAACTAAAACATCCCGATCTTTTGTCCGAATGATATTATCCCTTCGGAATCTCCAAGGATACGGACCTTGATTTTCCGGGTCAAAAAGCTTGCCAAGACACGAACCTTCCCAATCCCAAACAAACACGCGCATATCCAACCCACAAGTCACTACAACGTTCGGGTGTCGACTAATCTCCAAACTTGTAAGTGCATCCATATGTGCTTGCCACCGTCGAACTAGAGTAACATCATGTGGAAAATTCTCATGACAATTGCTCCCAGGCCACTGCGGATTTTCAGGAGCACGAACTGATCGATTTTTCGGCATCGAAAGGGTTGACCCTTTTGTAGCTACTGCATTCACTACTGCAGATTCTTTCACATGAGCAGATGAAGGATGTTTAACCTGTTGCGTTGGGAGTTTTGGCCGTGGAGCTTTACTATCTTGTCGACGACGAGAAAGCCGCTTTAAATCCATGTGTGACGCTCGGATATTCATATGCTCCAGGTCCTCACCTAATAGCATGGCTCCTCTCCAGTCTCCGTTAGCACCGTGACTTACTGCTTGCCGGTGATTATCCCGTTGAGTTTTTTTACCATCGACATCGGTTGTTTCTTTCAAATAATCTCGATAAAACATCGTCTTCGGCTGATATCCGCGGCGTAAGTATTTAGATTTAATCTCGGGGATTTTGGCGAGAGACAATCTTCGGATCATAAGCGCTGGATCCCAAATGCCAACGTAACCTCGTTCGTCCCCGATAAATAGTAAATAGCGCTCACTGGCTTCGTCGTACACGACTTTCAAACTGGTTACAGCAGATGAAGTATCCATGGGCGATTTCACTGGATATTCTGGTGGGTTTATCACTGGGATAGATGTCAGTGCGTTTTTCCGAAGACTTTTACTTAGCAGCATTTTCCTAGCTGCGATTTCAGCTGCATCTGCCATGGAGTCGTTCAGGTTACTCTTCTCGTGGGGAATTTCTTCTTCCTCCTCTTCGTTCTCACTTGCATTTTCTGGAATCGTTGAGGATTTTTTCCGTCTTCGACGTCTGGATTGTACACCATGATCGTTCGGAAAAGCGTGCAACAATTTACCAGTAAAAGCATGTAACAACGGAGTCACCGCAAAGAAATAAACCCCTCCGAATGAATCCGCAGCCATTAAAATAGGGAATTCGTCCCAAAACCGCAGCGTTTGAATGCTCAAAGTGGATCCATCCTTGTTTGTAGTCGAAAATCCGTCTTGACTATACCGACAATGGCCCAATAACGCAAGAGTTTCAAAATCCCACAGAGAAATCTTCATTCCTTCCGGATCCGCAGCTACAGTTGCCACCATAGACGCGTGAAAGCTGTAGGCGCTGACAGAAATCCCACCTGGAATATTAATGAGTCTACGAAGCACTCCGATCCCTTTGGATGATTCCCGTTCAGAATTATCGTCAATAACGATAATGGAGCTGGTACCTGCATCGGTCAGGATGATCAACTTATTATCTGAGCAGTAGTGAACTCCAGCCACAGCACACGTTGGAGCACCGGTCGATTGAGGATTATCTACAGCGGATTTTCGGCGTAGTGGGCGGGATTTTGACATAAAAGTCTCTTCACAATGGCGCATTTGCACGAAATTCTGGCAGTTGAAGACGCCCACAGCCCCCTGTTCTGTCACTACAACCAATTTCCTGCATTTGGCATCGTGTGAACAAGCCAATAATTCCGCTCCAGGCTCATTGTGCGTCGATTTAGGGTCCGAATCACCTTTGGGGTTAACTCCTCGTGCTTTAATATTGCCCACATGGGTAAATTCTTCACTACAAGAACCCGTTTCTCCATCCCAAAGACTACAAACGGATCCAGCCACAACCACGAACTTATTAGCGGAATAATGGTAAAATGCACGTAATGGAACTTCATCAAACTGCTGCACCCGAATACTGCGTAAATGCTGCAGTATGCAGTTTCCAGACGTTACAATCCATAGATTTCGACTGGATGGGTACATACAGATAAAAGATAAAGCTTCTACTCGTGATGAAGGCATTCCTAAGTCAATTGACTCCAATTGAACTGCATGAGACGAACCGGAACCGGATGAACTCGCATTACTTCGAGTAATATCCCACACTTTAAAAATCCCTTGACAATCACCGGTAATAGCTCGTTCAGTCTGGAAAAGTGCTAATTGCACGCCAATTAGCGGTGCTCGATGTCCGGATAACGTAAGAGCTACTTGTCGAGAGCTTAAATCCCACGCCAAAGCCTCAAATTCAAAGCCAGCGCTTAGTAGTAAATCGTGTTGTTGGGAGTAACAAAGCTGTCGAACGCCACGTTCATGAGCCACCAAAGATCCCCGATCTCGGCCATCGGTAATATCCCAAAGCCGGATATTTTGGCGGAGATCGCAGCTCACCAGAAGGTCGTGCGAAGGTATTTCCAACGCGTCCAGGACTAAATCTGTATGTCCAGCAAGTCTGCGCCAGAGGATTTTCGTCTCGGCATCCATAACTTTCCAGATATTCACGATAAAATCATTCCCAGAGCCTAAAAGTAAGGCTGAAGACTCGCAAAAGCGAAGGGTTAATTGTGCAGTTGTAGTGGTTAATCCGAGATTTTTCAACAATCCGAACTCTCTCGACCCAGAATTCCCTGCCACCTTTTTGGAATTATTCATATCGTAAAAGGAAATGGCAAAATCTGTTGTACTGACACTGAGCCACTGGAATTTTACGATAAAAACCGCATCCAATACGGAAATGCTAGAAGCTGATGGAGCTGCAGTCGTTGTAGGCGTCACAAAAGCCACACCATCTCCAACGAGAAGAACATCATTCATTGGGATTCCGGTGGTTGGTTCTGCATTTCCCAACGTTAATCCATCGGTCTGTTTCTCATTTGATACATTCACTTCAGTCACCAATTTACCTTCACTCGTGAAGATTTTTACAGATCGTGCAGGATTTTCCACTACTAAAAACATCCGAAAGCCATCCGACCATTTCAACTTCTCGATGCCAGTACTAACTGGGTTTAAAGTGGAACTGGACGTTGCTGAGCTACGTGAATTAGCACTAGGGTCTAAAGTTGCAGCCGTTGTCTTCAATACGTGGTCAAAATCCCGTTCGTAGCGATGTTTTAGAGTCGCAGCTGATGATCGCGTAGCTACCATCCCAGCATCTACACAAAAGCTGGTAAATTCATCAAATTCCATCACACCATCTCCATTGATATCAATATCTTCAAACAGATCGATCAGTGCACTAATACTGGCGGATTTTTCCTCCACCGTCTTGGCTCGTGGTAAACCAGGTAAAACAATCTCGACAAAATCTAAAAGTGGTAACCCACCTCCCAGTCGCTTCTCACGTTCACGGAAAGCGTTCGCTATAGCGGAGAATCCTGCGCCTTTAAGACGCATCATGACGTCCATGTTGATCGGTGTGCAACCGTCGGATGTGAAAAAAATAACTCGTAGGATATTATCCACCTAAAATCTACGGTAGTAGTTATCGTCGACAACTACGTGATCGTAGAACTTATTGAGTTGGGCACATCCTGTGGCCTAAGACTTGCCTTAGCAATGCATTTGACGGCAACCTGCTGGAGGTGCCTCACCTGGATGATCTGCATATCCAGCTTTGTCAAAATTATGAATTTGCTTTTTTTTTATTATTATACTGTAGTATTACTGCATGGACGATGTTTTGAGGATTTTACCACGGAGACTTGGGTGACTCATAGCACGTGCAAAAGTACGTAAGTCGTTCATCTTATGAGCGAAGAACACAGTGTCGAAGTAATACTGCTGCAGTGCTTTATCCGCTCGAACTGCTCGTTCGTCCGGTGTTGAATTCTCCAAAACATCCCTCACTGCCTCGCACACTGCACCATTCTCAAATCCTGCTACCAAACCTGGAACATCCTGAAGCGCGTGCTCTTTAGTGGACGTCCCACCTAGAAACTGTTCTCCGTACGCTCCTGTTCTCGCTCGAATCAATGCGCCAGATGACGGTGTGATCAATTCGTTCATAGGAGCGACATCAGTCGTAAAGATAAATGCTCGGGCAGATCTGGCTTGGTTAATATAGTGACCATAACCTTCCATGACGCTTGGACACAGGAAATATCTGCCTTGCGTGAGAATTCGACTAAAATCCGAGACGGATAATCCACCAGTATGTAAATAAATGTTGCTGCTGTCGCTAATTCGCTCTTCATAGTCACTGAAATCGCTTTCGTACAGCTTTTTATCCATGTAAAAATCCAACCGAGGGAATTCCCGTCGATCCAGCCAACAGTCTAAAACTTGACGTGTTCCTTTTTGGATACTTTTGCCTGCTGTATGAAGGAAAGCCACGTCCGAGAAGTTTTTACGTGGATTTAACTGGTTGGAAGCCAACGCCAGGTTTGTGGTCGTGTGACGAGTATACACAACGCGAGTTCCTCTGGGATTTCCTTCCTGTAGGAACCATTTCCTCAAATATCTCGCACATAATGCTGTCTTGCATAGAATTACGTCAGCTCGCCAGTAATGGCTTTCAACCAGCTCGTACATCTCGATATTCGGCATTAAATACAGAGGTTTAGTAGCAGGCCAGTCGGAAGAGTCTGGAACTCCCTCCCAATAGTGATTGAAGAAGAGCATGGGCGTATTCGGACACAAATCATGGTAAGAAACAGAGCGTTTGTGTACTGGATCCTCGAATTTAACGTCTAGTACCCATCGAGGCAGCATTCTCGCTCCAAGAACTAGAATATCATAACAATTAGATAATATCCTTAACCAAATTCATCATATCTACACTTACATTTCGAATACGCCGCTCCATCTTCACAATATCCAAAGTTACGTAAATGATCAGGAAGTAAAATATCCACATCCGGGCATTTGCGGATTTTATCCAACAGCATCGGATCTCTGCGATCAACCACTTCTTCTCGTTCTTGAACTGCATTCTGTCCCTTACGTCCGAAAGACGGCGGGATAATACTGTCTTTATACGTCATACAGCCACGATGTAGTGCGTTCTGGTGTATAATATCGCTGGTTTTGACGTATCGACTCCAATCCACTTTGAATAAATCCTCTGGATAATATGTAGCATTCTCAATCAGAGATTCATTGAAGCTTTCAAGTACTGGAGACGCATCCTCCGCTGCATTGAGTAGGTGTTGGACGTGGCTGATTGTTGTAAAATCTCGATTTACCAGTATGATCTCAGCTGAAAGCGTCCCTAAAGTCAATAAAAGAGGAGCGCACAGTAGCAAAGGCAGTAAATGAGGTGGGGATGATCGTGTCTTACTGACACTTAACTGTTTGCCCTTGGTAGGCTTCAAGAGCTTGTCAATGACTTCACGTGGGGCTACGACGGACGTCCTCATGTTGAGGGAAGTTGGAAACTGATCCATTTATTTATCCAGAAACAACGGACGGAAAATGTAAACCGACAGGAAACCGATCAATTATCTTGACCTGAATCGCATTCGTTTTTATCCGGAGAATCCGTTTTTCAACGAACAGAGTCCGTTTTTCAACGTCACTCACCAATTAACATGAAAAAACTCACTCAAAGACATTTCCATTCTTCTGCTATACATGGGCTTTGAAAGTAAAGATCTCTAAACAGTTTACGTATAACAGACGAGCAGATTCAGTGTTCTTTGGCACTTATATGGGAAACAAGTCTGTGTCGGAAGACGTGGAAAGGCTGGATAATTTATTAAAGTGCTAAGGAATAAAGAGGGTTTTGAGGATTCAGTCTACTGGGAGACCTCCTGAACGGAATGGATCGATTACCCTCATTTGGCTTGCTTCAGAATTGGCAATGTGATTAACTAAAACAAATTGGGATCGGATTGCAAAATGTTTCAAAACCTTCTTAGTTTGTAGAATCCAATGGTACAAACACTACGTGACTACATGTTCGAGACGTACGCAATGGGTCAACTAGTGCGGGGAGAGTCTTTCATATGCCGAAGATTACTGTCTGGAGGCGTTGTGAGTCAGGAAAACAACAAAACCCGAGAAGAACCGATCGAGATTCACAGCAGTGTCGGCAAACAAGTGAACAGATAACACCACCACAAATTTGAGGAAATGTATCGATGCATGGGTGTCGACTGTGAGCGGGTTTCTACGGACAGAGGGGGCAAGGCTGGAGCTGCAAGTGAAGGAGGAGGGCGTAAGCTTCCCAACGATACGTGAATAATGAGCACGAGGTCGTTGTTGGCATCCCCAGAGCAGAGGTCAAGGAGCGTCACTGCCACGTCTAGAAGCAGAAGACACACAGTACCAAGGAACGGACAACAAACCAAGCAACAACCACAGTCAAAACCCCACATCAACCTCTCGAAGCTGTGGTAAGGTAGCACGAATACATGCCACCGCATATTTTTCGAATTGGTTGGCGTTGTTGATGAGATGAATTCACCCCCAACAACAGCTTTTCATATCAACAGAAAAGCAGTTCAACACCGGCTTTCATCAACAAGCACCAATGGTTAGTAGTGGTTAGTGCTGTGGAGCTGGAGCGTACTGAGCTCCCTGTGAGGCAAGTACAGTAGAACTAAGAGATAAGCTCGAGGAATTCCTTGTTTTTTATAGACTCACGTTTACTTTGAAACGCGCAAACGTCATATCCTGATCACCTGTTGCTAACCCTGCATACCATTATTGCCATTGGTACGGCTTTGCCCTCACGTAATTGATGAGGGCAAGTTTTCTCGTAAACACACCGGCCGCCGAGTGGATACCCTACAAGGTCTCATTCCCTAAATTCCAGTTACTTGCGCTAATCGTTCATCCATTCTAAAATGAACTCGTGCACATTGAAGCTGCCCAATACTCAGGCTTTTAGCGACAATGTGATCGGTCATGTCGTCCAGCGAAGTTCGAGACGGTGTGACCACGAAGAAGACCAGAAGGTTCACCAACCTCGAAGCCGTCATCGTCACGCTCCTTACCAACAAATACGACGAGGGTACACTATGGACACAACCGAGAGTCCTACCGAAGGGAATAGAGGAGCCTCAATGGAGCCCGCGCTACCGTCTTCCATCGTTGGGCTAATCGGCATGACCTTGTCGTCTAGAGCTTCATGCATAACATCAGACCTCAAGACTGCCAACGAGATCATCGCCACGAATAGCCATGTCCCAGCCGAATTACAACAAGTCATTGTCGCTGACGCCTTAGAGAAGAAGATCCGACGGCGAGAGAGCGTCCGGATCGCCCAGGCACGCTTCCGAGAGAAGAAGTTGAAGGCTCAAAACACCACCAGAAGTGCCATCGCTAAGCTCAAGTCGGACATCAAATACCTGGAATCGAAGTCCAAGAAGTCGTTGCGTATTTCTATTGCTCCAACCAAGTGGGCCCTGGCTTCCGAGTACTTCCGACAGTTCAACTGCTACGTTGCTTCACCTATAGCGTTTCGACCAACAGCATCTGAATTTCTGCACGAGATTATGGACCCAGACGTACTGGTTGGGTCTCAGTTCGGTGTTGAGGCAGCGTTGGAGAACTGGAAGTTGTTCACCGTCTACTTTGAGGACGTCCACGTGGAGCTCAAGGATATGAAGATGCCTACACCCGACACGCTGGTTGCTAGTACTGTGACGAGTGTGCGTATCACGAACAAGACGCTCCGGAACGCGTTCCCACACTTGATTGACGATAGCGGCAAGCCGTCGCCTCTAATTACCAGACTGTTGGGGGAGAAACTAGTGATGAAGGGCTCGGTCCTGTTCAGATGGGACTCTTCGACGGATAAAGTGGTGCAGCTCCTTTCGCAGACAGAAATGCTGACATCAATGCTCAACGTGGTGCATAGTTTAGAGGATGTATCCAGTGTATTTTGCAAGGCTCGCATTACGCTTCACCAGTAGATCATGTATTCAACATTCCTCGTGATATCTCGTCCGCTCTTGCTGGAGAACCACCAGTTGGAAATGTTTCCTGCAGCCAGTCATTGATCAAACTCGGTCAAATTGGTCAGCAGTCACCGTCTCAATGGGTCGAGTTGGTACTGTCTAATAAGGTAAACGTAGTCCCTGCAATCAACTCTGATAGTACTTCGTATGGCATCACTCTTCACTTTTTTATCAGGATCTTCACACCAGGCGACAGGTACACATATGAAATCTCTTGTAGTAGGTTTGTTCTTCCAACTAGCTCAAGTTGTCAGAACTCACTGCCTCTTGTCGATATCAACTGTCCGCTACACTATTCGTCGCGCTACCGCCAGCAAGACAGCGAACCCTCAACATCTAGCGTACAATCAACATACCAGGCTTGTGAGTAATCTAACCACTGCATACATTATTAACTTGGTGTTCTCTGCTTAGCCTGTAGTGGGCTCATCACGAAGGTGCTTATTCGGTTTACTAGAAATGACCTCAATGCTGTCATCTGCTTCTTTATCTTCGGCCTGTTGCCGTGCCAGGAGGCGTAACTCGATCATCGCGTGCTCGAAAAACTTGGTGTCCTTGTGGTACTGTAACCTTGCATTCTTGCCCATTTCCTTCCGCTGGTCGATACTAACGTCGTTTAGAAGATGCTCCACCGTTGCGCACACATCTCTCGCACTGAAGTGAGCCACCATTCCTGGAACATCTCGCAATCCCAAGCGTTTTCTACTCTTCCCACCTAAGAAAATATTTCGGTCATGCCCAGGTCTTGCTGCCACTTTTAGTCCCATATCATCGTTCTCGATCAGTTCCTTCATTGGATCCAGGTCTGTAGTAATAACGACACCTCCAGAAGCCCGAGCCTGGTTCATATAGTGCCCGTAGCCTTCCATCTGACTGGGACACAGGAAATACGAGCTCTCCGCCACAGCTTTACTTAACGTCGTGGCGTCAATTTCATCCGTTGTAAGTCGGATCTGACTCTGAGGAATACGCTTCTCGTACGCACCCTTGAACATACCGTCGTATGCCCATTGGTGGATGTACAAGTCCAACGGTGGGAAATGAGGGCGAGATAACCAACACTCGATCACTTGTCGCGTCCCTTTCCAGTAGCTTCCGCCTACCGTGTGAATAAACTTGACGTCGCTGAAATTCTTGGGTTTCACTTCATCTCCGAGGATTCGTCGAGCGTAACTCGCTTGGTCGGAAGACGTGTGTTTGGTGTAAATGACCTTAGCATTGTGCGGGTTGCCCTGCTGCTCGTACCATTTGTTCACTCGTTCTTCACAGATCCGCGTCTTGCATAGTACCACATCCACTCGCCAAAAGTGGGTCTCATCCAACTCCCACATCTCGATATTAGGCATCAGATACATTTTCTTGCCTCTAGGCCATCGCGGAGACGACGGAATATCCTCCCAATAGTGTTGGAAAAAGAGCATCGGCGTCTTAGGACATAAATCGAAGTAGTCGACATCTCGTCCGAGTTCCGGATCGTACATTTTCTTGGTCAACGCCCATAAAGGCAGCAGTCTGGTTCTCAAATACTTCGTGTACGCCATTGTATCTTCGCAATAACCATTGTTCCTTACGCCCGAAGGCATGAACAAGTCGATATCAGGACATAGTTTGAGTTTCTGCAGCAGATTCGAGTCGTCTTGATTGATCAACGTGGCCAAATTATGCTCTTCATCATCTTGCAAAGGTCCAGGAGCTCCAAATTCCCAGGAAACAATGGAATCTTTGTGTGCAATGCATGCACCATGCAACAAGCTCAAATGTTGCAGATCTCCAGGTGTCACCTCGTCGCTAGCATTAGTCTGGGAGGAATTCTGCAACTGGAGAAGTTCTTCAAGCGAAATCGTCGCGTCTTGTGGCGCATTTCCCGTGACTGATCCATCCGTATAATGCTGCCGATGAAGAGTCAATTGTTGCGCACTTAACGGTGCCACACGTCGCAGTTTCCGGTTAAAGTCGAGTGTCGAGGCTTCCAGCACCAATGCCAATATTCCAGTGAGCAGTACCAGTGCCAGAATGCCTCGAATCCACACGTTGGGCGTCGACCGCTGCGCTGCAGAGGAGGAGCTACTAGTACCGGTATTGCTGGCCATCGTCCTGCAGCAGGACGCTGTTGTGTACGG
This sequence comes from Phytophthora colocasiae, assembly GCA_018806915.1. NCBI lineage: Eukaryota > Oomycota > Peronosporomycetes > Peronosporales > Peronosporaceae > Phytophthora > Phytophthora colocasiae. The sequence continues at coordinate 1,066,106 of JAGKQI010000094.1, read as the reverse complement.
GAATGACGCGGACCGTTATGGCTGCTGAGGGATAGTCGACCGGCTCTGTTGCGTGGCTCCATCTCGCTGCACGGTTTTAGCCATAGTATCCGGTGGAATTACAGCTAAAACGCTGGGGAAAGAGGGTAGGTGTAATTGAAACATGAGACAGGACAGATGAAAATGACTTGGTTTTTCTATGGTGCTTTAAATTGGAAGATATTTTTGAGCAGCGCGGCGGATTAGAGCACAGCTTCTTACGTGTAGGCTACATGTATACTGTAATTACACTGTAGCAACACTTGCGGCAATGCAGCAAGGCAAGTAGCAATGCGGAGCCTTCAGCTCTGCGAGATGTTGATGTCTGTGGCAAAAGTTTTGTGGCATCGTAACTGGACAGAACTACCCGAAACTGCACAATTGTGGCGACATTGAGCCAGGCTCAAAGTTTAACAATATTCATTGCAACAAGCTGCTCCGGCTAGAGATCAACCTTACTGAAGTTAAGAAAGGTCTAACATACTGTCGTCCATGCCCCACGCAATGATTCACACGCTCGAATTGCGGGATACGCGATGCACAATATACCATGGCCCTAACCTGATTCCGTCTTTCATTGGCTTAAACTTCTCATCTTTCTGATTCCGGCGCAATAACTCAACTGCTACTCAACACTATGACGGCTCCGCCGCCTCGCGCTCGATCCAGCAGCGTCAGTTCCAGACGGCATCAATCTCTGCGTCTTCTCCTCGGAGTTCTCGTTGCTCTGGTGTTATTTGCACTGGGTTTTGAGCTCTCATTTGTGTCTCCAGACGTCGCAGGAGCCGATTTCGAGGAGTACCAGGATGTTCTGCACGTACTGGACGCTGCTGCTGCTGCTGAGGACTCCGACAAGGCTCCACCCACTGGCGCCGATGCCTTTTACCCTTCAGCAGTGTTCGATACGGACTGGAGTCAAAAGATTAAGGAGAGTGACATTCTACACGAAGCGGCACTGCATCGCGGCTGCGTGAAACACAAAAATAGTGTCGTGTCATGGCAATTTGGTCGGACGGATCAGAATGAGACTCAGAATCTGATGCAACTGGTCAATGAAAGTGACCCGAAACTATTAGAGAAGTTGCGGGCGTGTCATGATGTGGATATCTTTTTACCAGAAGGGTTACGCTCGTTCGGATACTGCGAAGATGCCGCCGCGTATACCAAGTGTAAGATGCAACATTTTTTTTATTGTCGTTTTTGTGGTATTTGTACTAACTTTTGTATAGTTTTAGAGTCAAGGATGTTACCGCACTGGGTATTTGATCATAAATTCCAGGATGAAACACGGAACCGAACCATCACGTACCATGATTTGTGTCCCAATACGCCCATGATCTTCTTCAATCACTATTGGGAAGATCTACCTGATGCTGCTGATTGGCTTGCAGTTAAACCTCTCTATCTCATGCCGAATATGGAGATGTACGAATTGGAAAGTGAACATTACTGGCGAGCAGACGTGATTTTATGCAAAACTGCACTATGCTCAAGGTATCTACGCAAGTGGTTTAAGCAAGAAGGCAACCCGAGAGGGACCAGAGTGCTATACACACGCCACACGACTTCGAACTTGGCGTTGACGTACAAAAGTCAATTAACAGCAAGTCAAGTCAATGCCAGACCAGAGAAGAATTTCTCGGACGTGACGTTCTTACACACAGCAGGTACCAGTATCCAGAAAGGAACACGACATGTACTCGACTGCTGGCTATCAAGACCAGATCTGCCACGGTTGGAGCTGCACATGGCTCAAGATCTATTTGACGGTGCTTTTGCAGCGAAATACGCCAAGAAAATCGACAAAAGCGGGAACGTTTTCCTCCATACCGGTCGACTGGATCCTACCGCTTTTGGACAACTTATTACTGACGCCACATACTTCATGTGTTCCAGTTTACAGGAAGGTTACGGCCACTATATTAACCAGGCGCGGTCATCCCGAGCGTTGATCTTTACGACGGATATTGCACCTATGAATGAGTTAATTACCCCGTCGTCCGGTGCGTTGATCAAGGCTCGAGCGATCGCACACAACGGTCAGTTTTTAGGTGGGAGATCCAAGAAAGCTCACGCTTTAAGGGATGTTCCAGGTTTCGTTGCGGACTTTCGTGGCCGTGCAGTGTGCGACGCTGTGACTGACATGTTGAAGAACACAACACCAGAAGAGCGAGCCAAACGCGCAGATAAAGCTCTGCAACAGTACTACTTTGATACAGTCTTCTTCGCGCAGAAGATGCAGGAACTACGAGACTTCGCCCGAGCTCAAAGTCACTTAGGACGTTCGCATGGCACGTTAAGGCGGCATGATGAGTCCAAAGCTTCACTGGAACCATGAGTACCTCGATAATAAACGAGAAACGTTGTCGTTTTGCAGCCGTAGGATCTCATTTGAACCGTCTCCTCATGTTGGTGATACGCCGGATACATGGTTCCGTCGCACGGCTGTATCTGCTTCTGTGTGTGCCATTAGCATTAACGTACGCGCTCACGGGGATGTCGGTGTTTCCTGGTCTCAGTCCGGTGTGGAACACTGAGCCGGTTCTAGTCAAGGAATCCCGACCCGATCTGTATCCAGACGTAGTGTTCGAGACGGACTGGACCAACGGATTAAGGAGAAGGATATTATCCACGAGGCGACATTGCATCGTTGTCGCGAAACCCGGGGTGTTTCCGAAAGGGTAAGTTGATTAATGAGAAAGCTTATCATGCAAATGCAGCGAGCTACCTTTGACCTCCTGCTCCTGTGTCCTATAGCTAGCTCGCGTCGAGCGAGCGGCACGTGCCTTCATCCCGTAGTCTGTCGCGCCGCGTGCACCATATCCAGTGATGCAAAGCCTGCGTGCCACATCGCCCCGATAGGCTCAGGGCCACGCTGCTTGTTGATGATCCTGCGTATCGGGCTTGATCAAGGCCGTAATCCGGCGACACCGCCTCCCAAAGCGCGATCGCTTCAAGGTATCATCTTTTAGTCGATCTGTAGATATGAAGCGCATCATCTTCGTCAACAGGTACTGCCACGTACTCCTGCACCTTCACGGAACATCTTGAAGCAGGATGTCCAGGAGGCTCCCAGGAGTTTTCTAATCGCCTGGAGTCCCGCCCACGAGACTGAAGCCCTATCGTCCACGTTCTTCGTTGAATCGATGGTCCCGAAAGCCACCAACACAAGCACCATTCCTTGTCTGGACACTAACTCAAGGAGTTCTTCAGTCGTGTTTAGAGTCGCGTCCGCGTAGAATTTCAGCCTAGAAGCATGCACCTCGTAGACACGGCCTGTCACCAAGCGTTCGATCTTGAACGAGATGCGGTAATGCTTCAATGACCTTGAAAGGACCAAGCCACTGACCCAGCAATTTGTGGTTAGGCAGTCTTTGGTCAATGCGAGACCACAAAACGTAGTCACCCACATCAAAATTGACCTGGTATTCCTCTGTGAGCTCGCATGTTGCAGTCGCTTGCGCTCCTTACTGTCGGCAACCTTCGAGGTGCATTTTTGTGCAGGAGGCGCGCAGCTGGTCGAGTTGGTCGCTGATGTCCCTGATCTCGACGGCCCGCTCGGCTGCAGTCTCACTTTCAGGAATCACTAGCACATCCAGTGCTGACGAGGCAGGTAAACCGGTGAATACTTCGACTGGGAGTGGCCTGCTAGGGACCGCTTACGGGCGTGTGGTTTAGATTCGCTTGTATGGCAGGCAGCAAATAGGGGCCATTCGTGGCTGTCCAGTGAATATTCCATCAAAAGCGCACGGAAAACCTGGAGAACGTCCTTGTTCAGCCTCTCTACCGTGCCATTAAGCTTCACGGAGAATACACTGAGTGAAATTGAGCTCAGTCTTCAGTCTGGCTGCTACGTGCTTCACCATTTCGTTGCGGAAATGACCTTGATCAGATTTTAGCATTTTCGGTAGTCCATATCGCGCATGCCACATCAAAAGCGCTTCAGCTGCCACATACGCCGTTGGGTGCTGAATAATTCGCAAAAGTGAGAAAGCCCATCTTTCACAAGCAACCAGGAGATACGCCGAATCTCCATATCCGTCACCGAGAGAGAAAATCCCAGTGGACGACTTCATTTCTTTCTGATGGCGTGAGAAGAGGACCGTATGGTCGGGGAATTAGTCGAGAGCCTTTGGAAGTGTTTGCAAAGTAGGCACTGCCTGACGAATTTTGAGGCTTTTCCTCCAGCTTAGCGATGTGGAATCGCTCTTTCAACGTGTAGACCATCGCTTCTTGGCCGCGATGACCCCTGTGAACCGCAGTACCACAACAAAAGGCGAGCAATCAGGTCTTTGGCACCAGCGGGAATCCACGGACGTCCGTCGATAGTCTTACACCTTCCTCCTCCACGAGGACTGATTGCAAGCAGGATTGTTCACGCCCAGCAGCACGTTGTGCCTCCACGATGGCTTATGAGGTCGGAAACACAAAGTCTGCATCAGCTTGAGGGCGAATGACAGAAAGATCCTCTACAGGTGGCACGTGACGACCACGCGTTCGCACTGCACAAACACGAACCACTTCACGAGTGTGCCAACGCGATACAATGTCGGCCCAAATATTGTCGGAGCCAGAAATGTGCTCCGATCGTGTAGTTTAATCCACAAAGTCGCATCGCCCAACGTTGTAGTCGGTCACGGACGTGTTTCTTCAAAGAATCGTTGGGCGCAAAATGTACTACGAGGTTTCGAGTGATCACAATAAAGTCGAAAACCTTTGGGGCGTAGCAGTAGGTACTCCAGGTCCTGGCAAGCTTTCACTATCAGGAAGGCCTCCTTTTCTGACAATAGTCCACTGAGTTTCGTTATGCTTGAATGTGCCCTTGCAGATAATCAGCTGATGTTTCTGTTTGGTGACGGGCAGAGCAGGATTCCAATCCACGACCTGGGTCACAATGATGGAATAGCCTGTGAGACTTGCATCCGTGAAAACCAACAGCTCAGCTTCCGGGTCAGGAGACACCATCAGGGCTGAGTCCCTGACCAGCGCTTTCACTGCGTCATAGGTTTCCTGTTCCGACTGCGTCCAGGATGTAGCCACGTTCAGCGCATTGCGGTTGCGGCTGCCGACACGCTGCGTTCGGAATTTAGCTTATTCTGCGGTGGTGCAATTATCCGGGCGTAGTCGGGCAGCGAGTCTTGAAGCCAATTTGTCGCACGGACAAAATACTGCAAGTCGGCAATAGTCTCCGGCAAAGGTAGTGCAGTGAGTGCAGCTACTCGGGATGGGTCGTGACGGACGCCATCGGCGGAAATTAGACGACCACACCAGCGCACTTCGAGCTCATACAATGAGCATTTCGCCATGTTCAGCTTTAGGTTAGCAGTACAGCTCGAAAATTGACGGATCACCGCCAGGAGTTCAGTGGTCGTGGCAGCAAACAAAATCACATCGTCGACCCAGACAAGGGCCGAATGCGGGATCAATGGGGCTTAGTACTCGTTGCATAGTACTCTGAAGTGAAGCGCCGAGTCGGTGGCAATTGAGGAACTCGCTTTGGGGTAAACACTCCATCTTCCGTGATAAACGAGAAAAACTCCTGGCTATCTTCATGTAAAGGAGCTGCCAAAATCCATCTTTGAAATCAAACAGAGAAAACTTTTTCTTGCCCATAAGAGCCTTCGAGCGTGGTGGCGTGCGTCGGCATCGCACCAGCAATGGGAACCGTGACCTGGTTGACTGGTCGGTAGTCAATAGTAAGTCTGAACTTGTCACGAGAGCCCGGCTTTCGAACTGGTACGACGGCGCACGCCCATCTGGAAGCATTGTTCGGCTCGACAAGATCATTATCACGAGAGACTTCACATATTCCCTGACGAACTGAGCCTGCAGCGGTGCATACTTCCGGACTGGACTTCGGTATGGCACAGCGCCATCCTGGACAGTCACGGAGGGGGTCAACACGGGCAGGAGGATCACGGGCGGAATAGCATCCCGCCAAACGTCTGGGAAGCGTGACAGTATATCGCGGACGGTCGGGCGCGTTCCGCAGGGTAACCCAATAGTAATCGCCCGTTCAATAAGATCATCGAGAGTTGTGATTGGACCAGGCGGCTCCTCTGCTTCCGGAAGTCCATCGCCAACAGGATAGTCGTCCATGTCATTGTCTGGGAGGGACGGACTGGCCGGAAGTTGAGCCAACTGCCCCTCAACATCGATACCCAACTCCATCAAAGCATCTCGGCCAAGCAAAAACTCATCTCTTCCTGCTAAAATCAAACACGAGACCGCACGCATTGCAACTGACCAGCTAGGTAGACAAGCTCGAGGTCCAGCTCTACTTCTGGCAGCATTTAACATGTCGTCCGTCCGCCATCTCGACCTCAATACTTGTGCCCAGCGTCACCAGGAGCGAGCAGCGGTTGTACTGCTTTTAAGTGAATTGACAATGCCTTCAGGATAACACTCTTATCAGCACCGGTGTTCGAATGTATGGACCTCGAGGAGACCGTTGATTCCACGGTGCCCGGCGGTGAGGCATGGAGAGCTGCTTTTGAACGGAGAGTACCAGAGCGCTTCTCCTTGGCTTCCTGGTACCGTTTCCGTAAGCTTCATCTTTCTGAGCCTCTGTAGCGGTAGGACAGTCCTTCAACCAGTGCTCGCCCTTGCACACCAAACAGCCTTCCTTAGGGGAGCACGCGCAAGCTGAACAGGCGCAGAAGAGCTTGACGCTTGGGGTGTCGCTCGTGGAGGTGTCGGCTTGGGACCTTGAGCGCGCTGTGCTTCCGGTCCGTCTTCCCTTGGTGTCGTTCTTGACGGCATCACTCTTGGCAGCATAGTCTTTCGAGATACGGTGAAACCGCTGTTGTATTTTTGCATGCTCTAATATCAGATCAAAGAGGGCAACATCATCACTTTTGCAGTCACGCCTCTCTAAATCGATAAGTCGGGAAATTTGCGCCTTGAGGCACAGGCGGTTGCAGGTTTTCCACCAGCAGTCGGCACCGAGCCTTCATTTTGCTCTTGTAGTCAGGGTCATCGCCATTATCAGCGCCAATGAGTCCTTGGAGACCGTTGTCTTCGACGATACCGTTAAAGTCCTCGTAGTAGCGGAACACACGCGCGTCACAGTCATCAATCGACAGGTCCATCTTTAAGTTCGCACGGAACAGAGAAGCGACATCCGGTACAAACTCGTTCTTCAGCGTGTGGCACCTTGATACCACGGCATGCTTTGATGTCGGCATCAGTGACCAGATGCCACAGGTTTCTTCAGCACTTTTATATTTCGCTAAGTTCTTGAGCGTTTGACGTCTTACCGCACTCCTCACGGTAGACAATGACACGGTCATAGTCTTCTCAGTTGTAGCACAACGGCCAGTTGCGCATACTCTCCTCGTAGCGCTCCCACTCACGATGCCACTCGACCAGAGCAGCTTGCGTTCCAGCTGGCCAGCTCTGGTGCCTTGATAACCTCGAATATTGGCTGGGGATCGACATCTCCACGTCACCATCAGCGTCCATAGTGAAGCGTGTCCCTGCGTTGAAGTTGTCCGCACTTAACACTTCAACCGAACTTAGGTCGAACTTAGTTCAAACCGCACTTAGTCAACGAGACTACAGTAGTATTTAGTCGCGTCGCCACAGTGATCCGGACAGCAGTTCCGGGATCAATAAACTCAACGCTTCGAAGGCGCAAAGTCTAGCTTTGTCGCGAAACCCGGAGTGTTTCCTGAAAGGGTAAGTTGATTAATGAGAAAGCTTATCATGCAAATGCAGCGAGCTACCTTTGACCTCCTGCTCCTGTGTCCATAGCCAGCTCGCGTCGAGCGAAGCGGCACGTGCCTTCATCCCGTAGTCTGTCGCGCCGCGTGCACCATATCCAGTGATGCAAAGCCTGCGTGCCACATCGCCCCCGATAGGCTCAGGGCCACGCTGCTTGTTGATGATCCTGCGTATCGGAGCTTGATCAAGGCCGTAATCCGGCGACAATCGTGGTTGTCTTGAATATAAGGATAGTGTCATTCCTTGGACGTTCGGACGCAATGAGAGTGAAGAGATCCACGAACTGGTAGATAAAAAGGATCCCAAACTACTCGAGAAGCTTCGACACTGTCCGGATGTGGACGTGATGGTCCCAACCGGAATCCGCTCGTTCGGATATTGTGAAGATGCAGCAGCATACACGAAGTGTACGTACATTCTTACGGCTGAGAGAGTTATAGACTGATCAAATGCTGTGTATTTTACAGTTTTAGCGTCCCGAATGCTCCCGCGGTGGGTGTTTGAAGTCCAATTTCAAGATACAACACTCAACCGCACAGTCTCCTACCATGATCTGTGTCCGAATACTCCACTTCTCTTCTTTAATCACTTCTGGGAAGGATTGGTGGATGAAATTGGCTGGCCTAAGAGTAAGCCGGTGTATCTCATGCCTAATATCGAAATGTACGAGCTGCATAGTCAACATTATTGGCGTGCGGACGTCATTTTGTGCAAAACGGCGGTGTGTTCCAGATACTTGCGGAAATGGTTCAAGCAGGAAGGAAATCCACGTGGCACTCGCGTTATATACACACGTCACACGACATCTAACTTGGCGTTAACGCTACGGAGTCGTTTAAGTTCTAGAGAAGACTCAATGCAGGAGAAAAACTTCTCGGACGTGGCATTCATTCACACTGCTGGCTCAAGTGCTCAAAAGGGAACACGTTAAGTACTGGACTGTTGGTTGAATCAACCAGATTTCCCCTCTTTAGATCTCTACATGGATCAGAATTTTTACGACGGCGCGTTTAAGAGCGACTACGGTGAGCAGATCGGCAATAGCTCCAACATTCGCGTTCATTCCGGTCATTTACCTTCGGATCAATTCGGCCGGGTCATTTCTGAAGGTCGGTTCTTCCTGTGTCCGAGTCTAATGGAAGGTTACGGCCATTATATCAACCAAGCAAGGTCAGCTCGAGCGTTTGTCATCACAACCGACATAGCTCCTATGAACGAATTGATCACTTCGTCGTCTGGCGCATTGATTCGAGCGAGAACAGGAGCGTACGGAGAGCAGTTTCTAGGTGGGACGTCTACTAAAGAGCACGCACTTCAAGATGTCCCTGGTCTGGTAGCTGGCTTTGATAGTGGGACGCTGTGTGATGCAGTGAAGGATGTTTTGGAGAATACAACACCGGAAGAACGAGCAATTCGAGCAGATAAAGCACTGCAGCAGTATTATTTCGACACTGTCTTCTTTGCTCATTCAATGCGAGAATTACGAACCTCCGGACAAGAAAAACGGCTGCATGAGGTTTAAGAGTGCGAGTTATGCAACCTTCAGCGATTGGTTTCAAATTGGTTTTACGAGCCATCATTCGGCAATGCTCAAGGTGATCTATGATCACACTCTGAAGGCAATCGCACGCCCTACACCAACTCAAAGATAAACACTCTACAGCAGAGCAACTGCTGCGAAATGATTGGCGCAATCGAGAATCTTAGCGCTATTATTTACGGCCTCTTTGCATCTCACTCACTTTTCCTAACTCGCACTCGTAAACCTCATGCGGCTGTTTTTCTTGTCCGGAGGTTGGTACGTAGTCCCGTAAATGGCACAGCCACTGATTTTTCCTGTGGAACCACTACCAGTATGTCAACTTGTTCGGTAATGGCTAGCGACTTCAAAATAGTCTCGTTCTTCAACTGCTCTCCGTCGACCAACTTCTGGATATCTTCGTGGATTCTTCCTCTCTCCAGCTCCAGCACCGCAGCGTCCTCGTCCGACAACCATGCGCTGCCTTTCTTGGCCAGATAAAGCTTCAGGTCCCTGAATTCTTCGATAACGTGTTGGCTTTTGCCTTACCAGCTTGGAGGTATTTCAATCACTGGGGCACTACACACAAAATTACACTTGAAGAGACTTCCTTTTGAGTTCGGTTTGACATTTCTCGTTTGACTGCGTACATGTTTCTGTCGTGAAATTTGCGTCCAACAAAAAACGATACGCTTCGTTTTGGCCTGAACTGGCAGCAACAGCTCGCCCCTGAAATGACTTAACGATCCCTACTAGTGAAGCACGATGCGAGCCTTGCAAAAGACACAGGATACATCCTCTAAACTATGCAGCACGTTGAGCATTGATGTCAGCATTTCTGTCTGCGAGAGGAGCTGCATCACTTTGTCCGTCGAAGAGTCCCATCGGAACAGGACCGAGCCCTTCATCACTAGTTTCTCCCCCAACAGTCTGGTAGCTTGAGCCGACGGCTTGCCGCTATCGTCAATCAAGTGTGGGAACGCGTTCCGGAGCGTCTTGTTCGTGATACACACACTCGTCACAGTGCTTGCAACCAGCGTGTCGGGTGTAGGCATCTTCATATCCTTGAGCTCCACGTGGACGTCCTCAAAGTAGACGGTGAACAACTTCCAGTTCTCCAACGCTGCCTCAACACCGAACTGAGATCCAACCAGTACGTCTGGATCCATCATCTCGTGCAGATATTCAGATGCTGTTGGTCGAAACGCTATAGGTGAAGCAACGTAGCAGTTGAACTGTCGAAAGTACTCGGAAGCCAGGGCCCACTTGGTTGGAGCAATAGAAATACGCAACGACTTCTTGGACTTCGATTCCAGGTATTTGATGTCCGACTTGAGCTTAGCGATGGCACTTCTGATGGTGTTTTGAGCCTTCAACTTCTTCTCTCGGAAGCGTGCCTGGGCGATCCGGACGCTCTCTCGCCGTCGGATCTTCTTCTCTAAGGCGTCAGCGACAATGACTTGTTGTAATTCGGCTGGGACATGGCTATTCGTGGCGATGATCTCGTTGGCAGTCTTGAGGTCTGATGTTATGCATGAAGCTCTCTTCCGTCTAGACGACAAGGTCATGCCGATTAGCCCAACGATGGAAGACGGTAGCGCGGGCTCCATTGAGGCTCCTCTATTCCCTTCGGTAGGACTCTCGGGTGTGTCCATAGTGTACCCTCGTCGTATTTGTTGGTAAGGAGCGTGACGATGACGGCTTCGAGGTTGGTGAACCTTCTGGTCTTCTTCGTGGTCACACCGTCTCGAACTTCGCTGGACGACATGACCGATCACATTGTCGCTAAAAGCTTGAGTACTGGGCAGGTCCACGATGTACGAGTGCATTTTAGAATGGATGAAGGATCAGCGCAAGAGACTGGAAATTGGAGAATGGCTAGCACGCGTAGCAAAAATGGATATCAAAGGAAGCTTACATAAGTTACGGTAAATACAGTATCACATGCATATTGTATTGTTCTATTCACGCGATCAATGCTTACTACAGCTACGCCACAGTGGATACCTTCTCGACAGTCAATTGGAAGCTCAAGAAGATCGCACTACCGAAACCGCTGACTATGAATCTTGCCTTTGACGCGCTTTCAGTGTTACTAGGTAGTCGGTACGCTCCAGACACGCTCAAACTCACCTCTGAGTGGCAGCCTAATGATGGTGTTGTCAATACTTTCTATGAGTCACGATGGACTGGGGGAACTTATCAAATTGAGTGGCAAGTCAGAAATTGGTAAATTTGTCTCAAATGGAACAACTCACTGGTCTGGATCACATGGATGTCATCGGATTCTCACTTTTCACGGAGGTTATCGACGTTTATTCGTCGCTTGTCAAGATGCTGGCAAGTTTACCGGTGGCTACAGAGCAACGGAGCAGTGTATACAACAACAAGGACGCCCACGAGACTGTCAACGGGGCAATTTCGTCTCTCGTTTCGGCTCGATCACGGCTTCAAACCGTGAATGACTTAGAGAAACTTTGCGAACATTCGACAACGGTCCAGACCTCCCTTCTTGGAGTGAGTGTTTACCCAAGCTAAGTACTTGAACTTGGAGTCGATGGAGCAGCCAATCACCTGCGTGTAGAGCTTCTTGAACTCGTCAGCACGGTTCACTCACTGTTTCATGTCTTTTTCTTCTGCTGTTGCTCACGTCTGATCTTCAAGAATGGTTGTTGCGCTTGATAAATTGTGGACGAGCGTCTCAAGTTGCCATCCGCAGTATATACTTGTTTGGGAAGGTAAAAGAGATGGAACTTTTGCCAGCAAGTCCACGTTTCTTGTTGGCAAAGATGTGGTTTACCGGTGTCAACTGGATATGAGCGCTTGCACAGCGCAACGTTATGAGCAGAGCAGTAATCGGTTTTCTGTGTAGCGTTTCTACATTCAAACGAACACACGGTGCACTTGCGCTTAGAGCGACTCCGTCCTTCAAGCTCCTTCCACGATTCTTTAGCTACACACGTCTGTGGTAGATTGTGGAACCCTGTAGCTGCAGCAGTACTGGAGGATTGATTAGGAGGTCTTTTCTCCGACGTCGCACTGACGGTGTAAGCCATTCCACAGTCGTTTTCGAGACTCTTTTTCCATTCGCCGTTAAATAACTCTCGTATAAGAGAAACCACAAACGTTCGATGGGGATCTCGGGTCCGCGACGTTGATTCGTTGCCATCACCGTGGTAACCACGAGCTAATCCATCGCAAATATACGCGTTGCACCTAGCTATGTCGATCATGGCCATTGCAAGTTTTTTATGCCACTTTTGAAAGGAGTGACCATCGGCTAATGAGAAGCGTCCACGAAGCTGATCATGTCTGTCAACTCCCTGCATTGCAGAGTTGTATTCCTGAACGCATGTAGGAGCTTTATAACCAACTTGGCAATCCTTCACACGACGATACACGATAGATTGGGTCGATGCGTCGGCATTTGATACGACATTCACGATTGATCCATCGACCCAACTTGCCGCCACAATGTGTTTTTCGACGCAAACGCCTTGCTTCATGAAGCCACGGGGTTTTGCATCACTCTTCTGGATCATCGTGAAATGCGGGAAATGTTTACTAGCTGCGCGGACGGTGCCTCGCCCGTAGAGCCCAATTGACCGTAAGCTCTCCAACAGTAGGCAGGATGTATAAAAATTATCGGTATTTACTATCCGATTAGATCCTGCCAAGGACGCTGTGACTTCAATTACATGCGTCCGTACTTCAGAAGACTCCGCAGTAAGCTCTGCCAGCTGATGTATATCCGAGTTCGAAACTACACCTTCCAGGCGATCGTCAAGTGTACTGGTACAATGCAGCTTGAAACTGAGTACGAACCACGAAGTAGAGCAGCAGCATGCATAGAGCTTGAAATGATACTTCCCTGTAGGTTTATGCGAGTTAAAAACGATGATGTGCCGAGCATATCGCGATCGACAGGCAATACTAGCCTCATCGACCACTACATTTCGACCAACGTCAACATGGAGCAAACATCGAGATTTTAGAATGTTGATCAGAGGACGTATTCTTGCTGCTGGATCTCGCTGGACATCGGACGTAGTTACTGAAGATCGAAAACTCAAATTAGTGCGAATGTACAGGAATCGACGCCACGTCATAATTGAATCCAGACTAATAGCACGACCACCAGGAAAAATTGCTGCTTCATCTTCATCAATCCAATAGTTTCTCATCTCACCTTTATCAACCAACGTCATATACCAGAGGATGCCCAGGAACTTCATCAATTCATCCAATGTAATAGCCCTCGGAGCCGGATTACCGGTTGTATCTGCGTACATGTTACTACATACCACAACTTGGCTCCAGAATGACAGCGGAATAAACGCAAAAAACGATGATGTTGCAGAATGCCCGAAGAGGTTTCGACTGTGCTCGCGAAGTCTTGTTGTCCATGTTCCATCTGAATGAGTGTAGAGTCCGGGTGGTTGCCCTAATGCTGCTGTCGGCGAGAATGTCATCGAATTGATTTGTTCAACCTCGCGAGGGTTCAAAGGAATATGCAGCTCTTTTTGACCACGAAACGTTGACAACTCTTTGTAGCCTTGTTCATCCATCTCCTCGAATTCGTCCGTCAGAGCTGGTATGTTAGACATTTTGGGGACCATTCCACAAAGCGATGTCCAAGACTCACCAAATTGAAGCTGGGCTTTGTTCATCTTCGTAAACTGACGAATTCCACGAACTATAATTTCTTCAGACACACGATGGACGTGATCATTGCTTTGGAAACCGGTGCTAGTCCATTGTACTTGAAACTGCATTGAAGGTACACTGACATTTTCAGCGATTTTTACCTTTTGCACAAAGTACCTAGTAACCACCCCATCAAATACGATGAGCCAACTCCCTTGTAAAATTTCTTCGTCATCCAATCCTCTTCGACAGGTGAGAACGCAACATTAGCGTCAACGAACTTCTCGGCAGCTAAATGTGCTCTACGAAGCAGCTCTTCCTTCATCACAGACGCCTCTTTCATGGCCTTGTTCTTCTTATGTGGCGCCTTCCCCTTCGATTTGGACGAAATTGACTTTGCCGTTGCAGGTGCTGATGTTGGGGTTTGGGACTTCATCCGTTTCTTTACTGATTTGGTTGTCACCACTGTCGTAATTGTAGGCCCCCCAGTCATAGAAGAATCCTGCAAATAATTTGTTGAGCAGTCATGGCCACCTATTCCGATACCGCTCGTGTCCAACACATCTGACCGTTTGGCACTTGTGTAGCATTGCTTGCTACAATAGCTGTAATCTCCAAAGTCCTTCCGAAATCCTCCTTCACCGTCAGGAAGATTTAACGAAACACAAATATCATGCGAGCAGAAGTGATGAATGAACTTTTTGCACCAAGTACAACCGCGTTCTGATGAACAATGCTGCATGCATACAGCACATATCGCTTGACCGGTTTCTGCAGAAGCTGGTTCCTCTGCTTCGATGTCCGTTCTTGCCGAAACATCATTTCCACTGATGTCTAGCTCAGACATGGGTACGCTTCCAGCTGGCGTGGTGGCATATTCCAAGGTAGGAATTAGTGCGTGGCTTTGACTTTCAGGGACGGATTGGTCTTCAGTTGATCTAAGTGACGTTTCTGCTACGGTATGCTCAGTAGCCGTTGCATTGCTGTCCGTGGTAGGGTGTAGCACTACCGATACTGCAGAATCTTCTACAAGCTCTGGAGCGATAGTAACTCTCCGGTAGTACTCCAGAAGTGACCGTTCACCGAGAAAGAAATCTGTTCCCTCAAGTCCTTCAATGTTTCCGCCGGGGGGTACATAGCGATATAGATCGCTCAGTCTGCTTCTTTGTGGGGGCTTTGAAATCCATCCTGCTGACCGAAGAATACGCCACACTCCACTGAATATTGCACGGTCGTCTGCCATGCCTTAAAAGTCATGACAAAATGTAAATGACACTTTTGAGGCTAAGGTTCATTAGATTGGTCTTACCTGGACTGGTATCGGGATATGTGTTGTGCTGGAGGGATTGCCGCTTTGATCTGCGTGAGGAAGGGCCCTGCGCGTTCTGCTGACGTTTCCGTGGCATTGCTCCTAAGAGACTCTTCTCAAATGGGGGTGAATTTGATAGTGAATCCACAAAATCGATTGATATTCAGTCAGAAAGATATGGAAGGCTTCAATGGACCAATTGTATAGAGAAATGTATGTAGTTCATTCAAGTAGTAGATATGGAAGGCTTCAATGGACCAACTGTATAGAGAAATGTATGTAGTTCATTCAAGTAGTAGATACGGAAGGCTTCAATGGACCAATTGTATAGATAAATGTATGCAGATCACATTGGACCAAATGTGATGATCTTTGTATGTCCTGATACCGTGAAGTAGGTTCAAGTACAGTTAGTCGATGTGATCATGGATGTGTTCCTGGTACAGTCTCAATACAATTGTGGAGCCTATAGTTCCTGTGGTGACACCCGACATCTTTCGAGCGGAGTATCCTTGTTGCCTTGTCGCTAGTCTAGTAAAAGTCCTGGCGGCACATGACCTCGGAGCTCTGGAAGCGAGGTGAAGAGCAATGGAAACGATGTTAGTATCGTCTATGGCGAGCTCATACTGGAATAATGATGTCATGTATCTCGAATTGATCGTTAAGTTCCTGATCGCGTAGAATTGCAATAAACAAATGTGAATACTACGTAGTATTAGTTTGAAATATTGACTGTAGTTTTCGAGTACATACAATGCCTATTTCAGCTCATGATAAAACGTTTCTTGCAGATACTAGTGATGTAAGCGATGTTCAGTGTAAATTCAGGCCAAACGTATGTCAATCAGAGGTCACTGCAAACTGTGTCGCGCCAATAAGTTGTTCCAAACAACGTTTCCACCTCTGCATCTCGGGACGTTCCTCTGGTGTCAGCTCGGTCAAGAGTATCCGGCAAGCAGCCTCAACGGCTATGACAGGCGAGTCCTGGACACAAAGCCCAGCAAACGCTGGTAGCTTGGCCACCCGCGGGCTTAAGTGTCACCTGCCACAGCAGTACGACGGACCATTGTACGACAGCCACAGCGTCCGTGCTGGATCCAACAGCGTCGGTCCGGCAGGGTCAAGTCTGCGCACAGCAGGGTGCCGCGAGCGTTGGTCTTACCGGCGCGCAGTCCACAGTTCTTCGAAGTCCCAGCAGCGTTACTGGACCCAGTATGCACTCTGCCCTGTGCTGCAGACGTACGGCGTGCCACGCGAAGACCCTATGGAGTACGAGCCTTCCGGTGAGGCACAACACCCACGCGACAGCGGTACGAGACTTGGACATCTAAGCAGCTCCGGAAAAAGCGTTCACATCTCCAGCTACGCGGTCTCAAGACTGCGAAGAAGCACGTGATGGTGGAGGCTTTGTACCGGTATTACCGGAATCAGCGACTCAAAGACATGGCGGAAGCTGCCAGCACGGAAAAAAACAGCGCAGCATCACAGCATCAGGTTCAGTAGTAGTGGCGGGACCCTTGTCAATACTGGTAGCGGTAGCTGGCGCTCATGTGTGGAACTCGATGTGTTGCTTTCAAGGCAAATTCGGAAATCGAAGTTGCTTGGGACTTGATTTGCACAGGGCTTACTTGGTCTTCCTTCAATTACGTTCCACCAATCGCATTTGATCTTGAAGTTATGCAGCCAATCATTGCGACGCATTCTTCGGAGATAAATGGTGATTGGTCAAAAGCGAAGACATGGGAGAAACCTTGCCTGCGAAGATACCGTGGCAACTTCAAACGTCGCGCGGGAAAGCACATTCTTTGAGTACTCAAAATGGGCAACTAGTAACCAAAATCAAAGCGATTCAAATTTGAATATGGATCTATCGAAATACAGAAAAGTGCAGATGAAGGAAAGGATCGAATATACCATGATTTGTATTGCCATTATCAATTTTGACTTGAGCAAGTGATGGCAGACTTTTCGGATGAGGAAGACTTGACGTTGTATCGGCTGGCAAAAACACAAGTTGACGCGGGCCGCAGGATTCAATGGAGAACAGTTTGGCTAGGTATGGCGTCGAGTGGGAAGACTCAAAAACAACTCCAGATCCGGTTGAAGACCATGAAGAAGACGTACGGCACAAGCCTGGATTCTTTTCCCAAACGTTTTCTAAACCAAGAAGCCTCGTGTAACGCGAGCGTTGAACGGAAATCCACTTCTCACCATTCCGCTGTTAACATCCATGAAGCGATTTCGGCCATCTTTGCAAGTGCTCCACGGCAACCAGTGCGCGCCCCAGACTGTCACAGTGGGGAAATTACTCCTAATAGTATCTCAGCAATTTTGTCGGAAATTTCAACTCTGCATGGGGTGGACGGTTTTGTAGACTTTGGATCTGGCATAGGAAACGTTGTCGCACAAGTTGCTCTGGAGACAAAGGTTGGGAGGTCCATTGGCGTTGAGTTCCAGAAAAATTTGGTTGCATTGTCAAAGAAACTGATTGGCGATGCACGCGTGCAATATACGGCTCTTGATAAAGTCTCGATATACAACGCGGATATTCGAGCGCTAAGTCCAGAAGTGTATGCTGTTGCAGCAGGATGCAGCGTATTGTATGCAAACAGCCTTGTCTTTGACCCTACCAGTATCACGGCTCTCGAGGATTTCTTGACCTCATCAAAAGCTTTGACTAACGTTGTTCTCACTTCAAAACTGTGTGGAAGACACCGGGAAACTTGTCAACGAGATTTCTGCAAGATGTGGAGTTTAAGAAAAACGATTTATGTTCGGGTTTCATGGTCTGCACAGTCACAGCAAGCGTACTTGTACACAAAACCTTAGGTTTACGATATTTTACAAAAATTATCGTCTTCTTCTTACATATTCATCCAAATATCACGATTTCCACGCGATGCATATCAACTCATTCCACTGCAGAAGTAACTCGGCAGCTTTGTTCGAGCATGACTAACGTACTGACAATTTCATTTTCAACACCTATACATTTTTGATTGAACAGCAACGGTCAACGATATGGACAATGTGAATCCAATATCTACATGTACTGGTGTTGCGCAAAATGCATCATTATAAGTGTCATGAATGGCTTCTCATTGCACCTACACTACATATTGTATATCCATAAAACTCATGATCAAGATTTCTTCTTTGTTGTTTTTGAAGAGTTTACTCTGTAAATGAATCTCCCATTTATCTGTAGTCGGCATAACTCCAGCTCGTTCCTTACGTGCGGTGGCCTTAGAAATGACCGAGTCAGCCACACTGAGGTTGCTCATAACAGAGCTGATATTGGATATCGTACTACGGACGCTCCGAGTGCCAGTGGAGTTAAGAGTTGCCGAGTTCTTGTACACGTCGCGCTTGGGTTGCTTCGGGTTCACAGGCTTCGGAGGGAGTGGAGTTCCCTCAATATGTCGCGGAAATTCGTCTACGTATTCAATAATTCCGCCTGTCAGCGCGTAAATATTGACGCATCCACGCTGTACCAACGTATGAGCGGTTTAAGCCACCGTTTTGTCGTCCAAATCATAGACAATGATCAATTTACTGTCCTGGTTCTTGAATTGATGCATTTCCGGCAGTAGGAGGTCTCACGGAGTGGGGTAGTTTTTGGCTCGTTGGATGCGGTTGGTTGAACATTCTTCTTTGCTTCGAGTATCCAGTACCAGGTAGGGTGGATCGCAGTCTTCCTTCTCCTCTGCGTCGTAACTGACGATCCAAGGACCGTAATTTTCCTGGTTATCTTCGTTTGCAGGCACAAACTCCATTGTGAACTCTCCGTCGGCTCCTTTGACCATTCTTGCGACCATTTCCGGCTGAGTGGAGCTTCCAGTATCTTCATACTCGGAGAAAAGTTCAGCTAGACAACGACACGTGATCCGACGGAATGTTTCATCACGACGTTTATGAACTCTTTGTTTGCTGGAAGAGATTTTATGGTTAGAGATAGGATTTTTTTAAAGGAAAATGGAGACGAGAGCGTACAGATCAGACGGACTTTGTTCACTGTGGAGCCCGAATCGATTTTGCTTTGAGTGTTCTTGTACTTGGGGTTCTGCGGAATCCGCTTCTCCATGATCTACAGGATATGAGGTACGTTGATGTCAT
This sequence comes from Phytophthora colocasiae, assembly GCA_018806915.1. Lineage (NCBI taxonomy): Eukaryota > Oomycota > Peronosporomycetes > Peronosporales > Peronosporaceae > Phytophthora > Phytophthora colocasiae. Next base: position 1,046,772 of record JAGKQI010000094.1, on the reverse strand, counting down.
TTAGCTTCCCTAACGACCTTATCTATGACCATGTCGGCCGATGTGTCATGAATGCGGCGCTTCCACTACATAAAAAATCTTTAGTGAATAAACGATTATACCACCGCCATAAAAGACGTCTAACCACCAACAGTAATCCCAACGCGGCAAGACAGCCATGTCGAATCGTTATAAACACTCGTTCCGCATTGCAAACGCAATCATCGGTTACTAGCAGCTTAGTAGAGATAGATGACGATAGGAGCATGTCTCGATCGCTGGTACACAATATCCTGGGCCACCTTGCAGCAATACAAATCATGGTATATTCGATCCTTTCCTTCATCTGCACTTTTCTGTATTTCGATAGATCCATATTCAAATTTGAATCGCTTTGATTTTGGTTACTAGTTGCCCATTTTGAGTACTCAAAGAATGTGCTTTCCCGCGCGACGTTTGAAGTTGCCACGGTATCTTCGCAGGCAAGGTTTCTCCCATGTCTTCGCTTTTGACCAATCACCATTTATCTCCGAAGAATGCGTCGCAATGATTGGCTGCATAACTTCAAGATCAAATGCGATTGGTGGAACGTAATTGAAGGAAGACCAAGTAAGCCCTGTGCAAATCAAGTCCCAAGCAACTTCCATTTCCAAATTTGCCTTGAAAGCAACACATCGAGTTCCACACATGAGCGCCAGCTACCGCTACCAGTATTGACAAGGGTCCCGCCACTACTACTGAACCTGATGCTGTGATGCTGCGCTGTTTTTTTCCGTGCTGGCAGCTTCCGCCATGTCTTTGAGTCGCTGATTCCGGTAATACCGGTACAAAGCCTCCACCATCACGTGCTTCTTCGCAGTCTTGAGACCGCGTAGCTGGAGATGTGAACGCTTTTTCCGGAGCTGCTTAGATGTCCAAGTCTCGTACCGCTGTCGCGTGGGTGTTGTGCCTCACCGGAAGGCCTGTACTCCATAGGGTCTTCGCGTGGCACGCCGTACGTCTGCAGCACAGGGCAGAGTGCATACTGGGTCCAGTAACGCTGCTGGGACTTCGAAGAACTGTGGACTGCGCGCCGGTAAGACCAACGCTCGCGGCACCCTGCTGTGCGCAGACTTGACCCTGCCGGACCGACGCTGTTGGATCCAGCACGGACGCTGTGGCTGTCGTACAATGGTCCGTCGTACTGCTGTGGCAGGTGACACTTAAGCCCGCGGGTGGCCAAGCTACCAGCGTTTGCTGGGCTTTGTGTCCAGGACTCGCCTGTCATAGCCGTTGAGGCTGCTTGCCGGATACTCTTGACCTAGCTGTCACTAGAGGAACTTCCCGAGATGCAGAGGTGGAAACGTTGTTTGGAACAACTTATTGGCGCGACACAGTTTGCAGTGACCTCTGATTGACATACGTTTGGCCTGAATTTACACTGAACATCGCTTACATCACTAGTATCTGCAAGAAACGTTTTATCATGAGCTGAAATAGGCATTGTATGTACTCGAAAACTACAGTCAATATTTCAAACTAATACTACGTAGTATTCACATTTGTTTATTGCAATTCTACGCGATCAGGAACTTAACGATCAATTCGAGATACATGACATCATTATTCCAGTATGAGCTCGCCATAGACGATACTAACATCGTTTCCATTGCTCTTCACCTCGCTTCCAGAGCTCCGAGGTCATGTGCCGCCAGGACTTTTACTAGACTAGCGACGAGGCAACAAGGATACTCCGCTCGAAAGATGTCGGGTGTCACCACAGGAACTATAGGCTCCACAATTGTATTGAGACTGTACCAGGAACACATCCATGATCACATCGACTAACTGTACTTGAACCTACTTCACGGTATCAGGACATACAAAGATCATCACATTTGGTCCAATGTGATCTGCATACATTTATCTATACAATTGGTCCATTGAAGATCGTTCGTTGTGGTCAAGATTCAGGCAACCACGCCGACGTCATAAAGCGACAGCTAGTTCATGTTCTAGTCGTTTTAAAGAATGGGTTTGCTAAATATATTGTTATCGAACTCTCGCACTACAAGAATGCAGTAGTGAACGAACGGGACAGCTAAAAGTCGAGTACACTTGATAGTTTGACTTATCCGCGTCGAAAGGCGGCCGATTGTCAAAGTGGTGTTTGTCGCGGGTTGTCCATACGCAATTGAGTGCGATGCTACGGTGTATAGGAGAGAAAACGTGAGCTCTGGTGTATAATGAAGCATTGAACTCATACACAAGGGTTCGAGTGGAACATTTGCCATGTTCCACGTAATTGCAGGCAAGAAAAGTCTCCGATAACCGGCAACAGGCTGGTAAAAAACTCGTTGATGTAGCGTCTGCTCCGTAGTGGTGATAATGACGGTAAAAACACGTCAGCGTAGCAGTGTAGTTCAGTGGTAGCAGTTTGAAAACTCGTCTCGTAGCAATGTAGAGGCTGTTCCGTGGGGAGCGTAGAAGTTTTCTCTTTGGTGTTTTGACACAGAGTTATTAGTACGGTACCACGAAAGACACATTAGCGTGAGTGGCGCTGAAGCCTTGTACCCATCGAGACACAATAGCATGATATGGTACACTGTTCCACAAGACAATTCCTTACGTTTCATTGGTCAGAACCTCTGCGACTGTTCGAAGAATCCTGGAAATATGACGATAAATGAACTTGAATTCAGTATGTCCTCAGAGAAACGTACATCATGTATCATTTTGGTAACGATAGGGTTAACACGAATGGCGTTACCGCACAAAGCCGAGCCAAGCTACTATACAATTGTATTTCGACCTTGCTAATGTGACTAAACAATCGGGCGGTGTATGTTTAATTGAGACATTGGAACATTGTTTGTTCACTTGTCCGTTATCGCACATGTGGCAAACACTATGGAGCAAATGATGTAAGGCATTTCGAAGCGAGTTGGAGTGGAAGCTTCTGCTGTTCCCGTCCAACAAAGATGTTGCAAGAAGATGGAGAGACGAACAGGACTATTTGCTGCAACTGTGGAGAATACACACTGCAATAGTAGCACGAGTAGGGAAATTGGATATCAAAGGAAGCTTACATACGGTAAATACAGTATCACATGCATACTGTATAGTTCTATTCACGCGATCAATGCTTACACGAATGTGTTACATGTAACGTGACTAATCGGGTGGTCACGCGACATGGCGGCTGCGCAATGACATACCGGTATACGGTAGGCGATGGCGCTAAACATGTCACGAGATTATTTGTGAACCTCGCGAGCTACAAAAGATAGAGTGTTGCAAGGAACGGCAGTGCAGGCAACGTGACGTGAAGATCAACGAGGCTCGAACAACGGCAAGAAACAAGAGTGAATGTTAGGAATGCATGTTAATGGAAAATAGCGGTTAGTTCTGGAATCTAAAGAATAAAGTCGACTTCTGCTCTGGCCAAGCAGATGTGGGCATCAACCCCAGGTGAGAGGGCACTACAAAACTGAAGACTTTCTCTGTACAAGTGGGGCCACTGGCGACTGCGTAAGGGTTGCCTTGATCATAGCAAATTCTTCGCCTGGACGAGCAAAAACCACGTGTTGAATGGAAACACAACCGTCGTCCTTGTCCGAGACCCAAAAGAACTCCCAGTAATCTGTCAAGTTAGTCAGTATAGGCATCACCAGGCCATGGTACGAACATCCAGTGCAATCAGTTCCGACAGAGTTCGATAGATGGCTCGTCCCAAAAGAGACACGTAACCAGAATCTGCTTGACAAGAGCACTCATAACGAGAAGGTCTGCATTTCCAACAAGTTCCATGTCGTAGCCTGGGAGAGCAACCCTTGAATCAACAATAACAGGATCCAGATTTCGAATACGGAAGAAAACCAAACGCGCAACCAACGAAACACCCGAAGATTGCAAAAAATCAGATTGGACGTAGTTAACATCAACCGCAGGTCTTTTGCTTGGTACACACTACGTGTATTATAAAGTTGGCAGCACCAACGTCAAGGTTTTGGTTGCCCTCAACCGCTCTTCGTTGATCACTTTGTGAGATTCTTCTTTCGCCATTTTCACAACAGTGCCATTACCACCGACTATGGGTGTCGATATACTTCAACTACCAGTCTTATTTTCGTCAATGATCTCTGAAAAGGCATTTCTTCAATCGCACAGACATTTTTGAGCTGGGACTAACAAGTATGCATTATACTCATGTACGAAAGGAAATTGAAGTTGATTATCCTGGTTGCTACTACTTGACTTGGCTATTGAATTCTGAAGGTTAGATTGTGATTGTGAATTGTTTGAATGGGATATTGAATTTTCGAATGCTAATCATTTTTTATCATCTGGAAAGTAAGGGACTCGCCTGTTAAGTGCGTAGCTTTGTGGTGCGTTGACCAGTGGACCACCAGGAGGCCCTTATCGAGTGCGCGCGAGCGAGCAAAGTGAGGAATAAATACTCATGTACGAAAGTATTGTTAAGGTAGGTCAGTAATGTTGATTAACTTAGCTGGTCAACGTCTTGCAAACCTATTAAATTGCCAATGTCTCCACGTCTAGTTTCGAGGAGTCCATATTCGTTGTCTTAGGGGGTTAGGAAGAAGTTCAGGTTGTCCGACTTCAAACCCCAAGCGCACAACCATTTGGTCACCGTCAATGTTCCACTCAGACGCATGCCGAATCAAGAATTCACAATGGCTTCGGAATGAAGTGTCGCAACCTTCTCGCTCACTTGTGAGCTAATTTAGATGAAATCAGTATTCCATGACTTGGAGAACCTGTGAAGCGACACAAACTGGCTGCGTTGCTGCCATATATTTTAGATACTACACAGAATCCAAAGGCAAGTTCACTTACCGAAAATGAAAAGTGAGATTAGATGTGAGCTCTCTTCGTAACAGAGCTTTTTAAGCGGGTTTGTCCTCGCTTCACATACAGTGACTATGGTAGTTTCAGCTTCACTAAGCTTGTTCAGTCCTACAGCGCTTAACTTGATCTGTCAAGTCTCACTATGTCCAGGTCGCACATTGACCTTCAACGTTGACCTTCAATATGAATTCCAATACGCCTCCCTCGAAGTGCAACTTCGAACTAATCTGCATTGCCAACATTAGCAAGATCTTCAGTCGTTTCTTGTTGAGCGCCTTCGTAAAAGCGTCAGCAGGATTCACGTCACCTATTACTTTGTGCAGTTCAATTACACCCTTTTCCACTTGCTCTCTCACGTAGTGCCAGCGCAGCTCAATGTGACGTGTGCGACGACTGTAGGTCGGGTTAGTAACCATCGTATCAGCTTGACAGTCAATACCAATTCTCAGTTTATTTGATATCAAGCTACTATGGAAGCAGTTGCTGAAATGCTTTCAGTAACTGCTTCCATAGTAGCTTCGCATGCCGCCACGTATTCAGCTTCAGCGGTGGATAGAGCGACAATAGATTGGCGTCTGGACATCCACGAAATCGCACCTCCCGCCAGTGTAAACACGAACCCAGTAGTGCTTCGTCGGGTCTCGGGGTCATTTGCCCAATCACTATCACAGAAGCCATCAAACATCACAGCTTGACGCACGTCTGTTTGTCTGTCATAGGTGATTCCGTAATCGACAGTACCAGCTAGATAACGCAACACGCGCTTGAGTGCGCCAATGTGTTTCCCAGAGGGCTGAGCAACAAATCTACTCAGTTGTCCAACCAGATACATCAACATACCAATCGCTTCTCGATATGGAAAGCTGGTGTCACTTTCTTCATTGTCCACAAGTGGAATAAGTCTCGCGTTTACCTCCATAGGATTTCCAACTGAATGAGCAGTCTGATAACCGAAACGTTCCAAGATTTCACGAGTGTACTTGCTTTGTCGAATAGTATTCTGCTCACTTGTCTGCTCAACTTCAACTCCTAAATACTCAGTCAACAGACTTTGATCCTTGAGTCCATAAGCTTCATTGATCTGTTGGAACAGCTCCGTCTTGCATTCTTCATCGTTTGTTGCCACAAGGATATCATCCACATAGGTCAGCACAAATACCATAGTATCTCCTTCAAACCGGTAGTACAAGCAAGGCTCAGTCAATGATCGCAGGTAGCCACGATTCTTCATCCACCCATCCAGCTCATTATTCCATTCACGACCTGACCGGTGTAGCCCGTACAATGCCTTCAGCACCACCCACAAGTTCCCATCGATTTCACACGGAAATCCGTCGATGTAACTCAGATACTGTCGAATAGTAAGGTTTGCATTCAGATATGCAGTGTTTACATCTCCACTGAACATCGTGAGCCCCAAAGCCCCAGAAAGAGCAACCAACAATCGAAACGAAGACATTCGCGCAACCGGAGAGAAAGTCTCACGAAAGTCTACTCCAGGTCTCTGAAAGTTGCCAAAAGCCACAATCCCGGCTTTAAACCGAATCACATAACCCAAATGATCCGATTTCAATGCATATACCCAGCCTGTACGAATAGCCTTGGCATCTGCAGGCATCTCACCGCGTGTAATCTCTTCCATAACACCCTTTGCCTTCAAAGCAGCCATCTCTTCAAGCTCAGTCATTTGCCACATCTTTGCATACTCCGATCTCATCGCTTCTCGATGGTTACGTGGAATTTTCACGTTTGCAGCTCGGATAGGACGTCCATTTTTGTCGAGAACACGTGAAGTTGCCTGGGTAGCATTCACCACGTAATCAGCTAAGTAGCTAGGACGTCGACGTTCGCGACATTCACGCAGTCCCACTCGCTTACGCTTTGGCTCTTGCTTATCAGCACCACGCTCAATACGATCTTCTTCTGATCCAGTTTCATCACGCTGTGAGCGCTTCCCAGACAGCTTTTGCGGTAGCAGCATACTTGCATCAACACTTTCTGGTACAGACTGCAAGTCATTCATCTTAGTTTCATCTGAATCCGCAAACTTACTGGCAATGGTCACAGCATCATCGTCCTCGTGATCATTTTCTTCAAAGTTTTGTTCTTCAGCAGTTGATCCACATACCCCTGCAACAGACTCATTTTCATCTGAAGCTTCACTCGCTGAACTTGACCGTCTCAGTATTGTTCCTGCTGCACTTTCAGCCTTCTGAGTCATAACAGCGTCACAGCATTTAGTAATCACATCATGAATAGCGACTGTCACTCCATCAATCTGTGCAATAGTTTCTCCACAGAACACTCGAGTAGCATCTTCAGTATCCTCACGACAATCTGTTTGCTCAAACACTTCTTCATGATCCACAGATACAGAGCCACTATCACAGGTTTGATCAGTTGCACAGCCTTCGCCTTCCTCGAGATCCACATTGTGCATATCAATGGTCTCGTTTACTTCAGTAGCAACTGGAAATTTGTGCGGGTATGTCTCCGTCTTCTTTCCAGACCACGCAATACTTTGAGTGTATACCCCTGAAGAGCTTGAATTTTCACGCTCAGCACTGATATCACTTGTTGTTTTAAAGAGCAGAGACTCAAGATCAATATCCTCTGAAGTCACTTCATACCGATCACGATACATGACGTCTTCTGCCACCCTTAAATCTGGTACAAATTTTGCTGTGTGTTCATCAGGAAAGAACACCTTACACCCAATTACATCCTCTGCATAGCCTAGAACATAACCCAGTTTGGCGTTGTCTTGATGCTTTCTGCATCCAGGAGAAATCGGAACGTGCACGTACGCCAGCGAACGGGATACCATCTGTGCCATTGTTGTACACTCGGTTCTTAATGTACACTGTGCTTCAGGCCAGAAGCTGCGTGGTAAACCAGACTGGCACATCATCGCCTTCATCATTCCAACCAAGCTCTGATGAGTTTTTTCACACAGGTTTAACCGAGAGCTCTTTGGTCCAACTCGTACATGTTCAATACCACGAGATGCGTACCATTTCTCGATTGCTTCATTGCAAAATTCACCACCTTTGTCGGTCAATACTTCTTTTACTTCGTACACGACTTGTCCGACAGCAGGTTCACCTCGTCCGGCTTGACGCTCAGCCCACACTACATATTCCATGATGTGCTTATTCACGACAGAGCTATCCTTACTTTTCAGCTAGTGAATAGTTACAAAGCGAGAAAAACAGTCCATTAGAACAAGAACTGCTTCAAAACGCGTTCCATTTCCTTGACCAGGAATTAATAGGTCCGCGTACACCACTTGGTTTGGTGAGTTGGTCTTTCGATCCAGATTCTTGCGATTTGGAGTTTTTTTCTGCTTTTCAACATGACACGCATCACAATTTCCGAGTTGTCAATGAGTCAAAACCATCCCCCGAACGAGTCCGTTATCCGTCATGATTCAAGTATTGAGGGCAGGTGTGTCCGAGTCTTTCATGCCAGATCTCAAGCGATGCTACTCCGTCAAATCTTGTAGCGTTGCCAAATCTACCTCCTAGGGATCGTTCGAGTCTTTCAGTAGTCGCGTGAACTGCAAAGAATCCCCAGGTAGCTTCATACGGAGAGGCAACTAACACTATGCGTCCTTCTTGCAAGACTCTGAAGCTCAGTGTATCACGATCGAAATCAAAGGCAAATCCTTGCTCAGCCGCTAAACCAGGCCAAAACAAACCAAATTCGGCTCCAGGGACATAAACTACATCATTCAACCGGACTTCAACTTGTTCACCATTAACATCGGTGCTTAGAGCTACGGTTCCAACCCCAGCAATGCGTAAGAGAAAGATGCGATGAGTTCAATTCCGTATCGCCAAGCCGTAGGCAGTGTCATGGGACACGACCCGACATGGCATTCTACATGCGTGAAGTCAGTCAGTTCCTAGCCAATACAGGCATGGAACACTGGAAAGCAGTCATTCGTGGTCTTAAGTATCTGTCAGGAACGAAAGAATACGGTCTCGTTCTGGGAGGCTCATCCGACATTACCTCAGAGAATCTAGCCGATCAGCTACTTGCCTACAGTGACTCTGTCTATGCTAATTGTCCCGACACGAGACGTTCTGTTGGTGGATATGTGTATATGCTCGCAAGCAGTCCCGATCTCATGGCTCTCCCGTAAGCACCACACAGTGGTTCTCTCTACAACAGAGGCAGAATATATCGCCCTGTGTCACTGCATGAAAGAGATGATATTCCTCAAACTTCCCCTCAAAGAACTTGGCTTTGCTACAACGCAGGCTAACACTATATATGAGGACAACCAAAGCTGCATCAAAATCTGCTACAACCCCGAACTTCACGGACGATCAAAGCATATACACGTACGATACTGTTTCGTACAAGAAAAGGCATGAATTCAACGTTACCTATCGCAATACGAAAGAGATGATAGCTGACATCTTTACTAAAGCTTTAGACAAGTACCAGTTCAGAGAACTAAGGACCAAGCTTCGGATGAAAACCCTTGAAGCTCTCCCTGGTCATACTGTTTAAGTGTACGAGTATAACACTATTGCATGAAGGATGCCAAATTAAATGCGTTCTTTTATTTTTCCCACTGGGTTTTCAAGTTTGTACGTAAATGGTTTTCTCCTCGTTGAGGTTTTCCCTGGTCAAGTACCGAATTACAATTGGCATATGAATTTATATCCATGCAGGCACATGAGACAAAGGTTTGCTGGGAAAGTTCAGTATTGGTTAGGCAAACCCGCGGAAATCCTACCAACTCCTATTGTCTACATCTGCTTGCAGACAATAAATGGACGAATAAATGCGTAGAAATAAATACCGCCCTCTGCTGATTCAATGGGCTCACCTTTATCCAGGTCGTAGATCAGCCGAGTCTTGCCTTGAACCGTCAGAACACATGCATGGCCGACATTTCGGAGGTTGGAAGCTGCAACAACGTAGATACCATCCTTGAGCGGAATTTCATTCAGAACCCCACGTCGACCAGCAACAGCGAAATTGTCCAAAACAATGGCTCGGTAAATGAAATCACGGCCAGAATCACGATGCCGACGTAAGAAGCCAAGTACAACCTACCATGTCGCCCCCTTCGTCATATCCATTCCACGAGAAGCCAGCTGGTCAGCGACGAAGTCATCGATGTTACGCTGAGTCACGATATCAGGACGACCACTCAACTCTGCTGCACGTCTCAGGGTGTTAAACACGCGCAATCCTTGGATGTCTGCACCAATCGCATTTTGCCGTACTCATCCGTTGGCCAGAACGCAGCGAAAGTATTCACCTCCAAAGCTTTCCACCGATCCACCAGCTCAATCTCCTGCCGAAGGTCATCCGCGAGTAGCTGGGGCTCCCAAGTCCGCTGGTAATACCGTCGCTTTTTGATGGAGGGATTAACCCACAGCACTTGATACTGCTATGTTATCAGGAAGCCTTCACGGTCGTTAATGCGTGCAACGTTCCATCTCTACTTTGTTGACGCGAAATTCGCAGTTACGGTAAGCTCGGATCGCTCGTAATTTTTGCCAAAAATTCTCCAGTACATTTTACCGTCACTGTTTCACTATCGGGATTTTTATCACTAGAGTTGGTGTCAGAGTTTGTCGGATTTGTATGATCAATTGTCAAGTCATCAGATTCCCTCGCCTCAATGGCAGCGGTCATTGCACTGGCCACGAATAGGCGACAGTCTTCTTCTTCATTATCTTCTTCACGGGTGAAGGATGCAAGCGTGCCACGCTTCTTCTTCTTCTTCTTCTTCTTTTTTGGTACATGCAAAGTTGCTGCAAACCCCGGGTAAAGTTGCTGTAACCGATGGCATCTTTGCAAATTTGCAAAAGTGGATGATTTTGGACCCACTCGAAGGTAGCATTCTGCTACCTTCGAGATGAAGGGTCGCGTAAACACTACCGTGTTTTGGAACTAGCAGATTAAAGTTTATTTTTGGCCAGCTTATTTAAAAGCTTCGAAGGTAGCGTTTTGCTCCCATCCGTGTTGTAGCCATCTTAACGGTCGCCGACCATCGAAATGGCTACACGTCGAAGGAGGCGTTAGTCACCGAAGTCACCGTGTTCGCAAGGGGTTAATACATGTGGGCCATATCCGAGTGGAGCCGACTATCAGCTACAGACACTTCCATTCCCTCCTCTGTTGCCCACATTGGCAAGTTATTCACCTCGTCTTCAGTGTGAGGCCACGAGCCGATGTTCACTGCACTGCGCAGACGAAAATCTCCTTCATCTGTGACTTTAACGAGCGACAATGTCTCCAGTATCAATGTCAAGGCACACAGAGCCACAAGAGCCATTAAGAACCCTCGCAGCCAGCTTTGATGCGGTGGATTCTTCATGGCTAGTGCAAGAAGGGAAGTGGTCCGGCTCAAGAACGGGGGCCCGTTCCTAAGCCATCGCATAAACGTATGACAATGTGCTCATACGGGATACAAATGAGCTGCTGGGAGCTCCGTCCATGCCACAATCGTCACTTGCATTTCCGCATCCGCCATGACAAAGGGGCCAAAAGCCAAGCGTCAACTGTTGAATTGTGCATCGAGACCTGGCGCAGTTTGAAGAAAGATTGAGCAGCAGGGAACCAGGTCGCTGTATGAGAGAGGGCAAAGGCCCATGAGTGTTGGTCAATGCTCAGGTAGGAGCAACTAACACCAAGTAATTCAGTCTTCATATTTCTCCCTATTCATCAGGAGCTCGTCGGAGCTATTGCAGCTTGTCGGAATCACAACAGGGTTATGAGCCCAAGTGGTGGTGGTAACACAGGCATGAGTAAGCCGATGAAGTACACGAACGAGGGAGTGCCGAAGAACTGGCAGGGTAAGGATTGGCCAACGTACAAATGGGCAATGACTAATGTTTTCAAGGAGAACGACCTGAAGACGATTGCTGATGGAACCTTAACTAAGGCAATGCTATCCACGGCAAGCGCAGAGGATCAGGAGAAGTTCGAGAAAAAGCAAATTAAGATCATGCGCATGATTGGGACGTCTGTGCCGCCCGAAGTTCTTCAGCAGATACGCGACAAGGAGACCGGATCGGAGATGTGGGCAGAGCTTTGCAACCTTTTTGAAGGGAAGCAGAATGAAGCGATCAAGGCCTACACGATTCGTCGCTTGGAGAATGAGCTCTGGGACAAGAAGCTCGCTCCTGGAGGAGATGCAAATCTCCATCTTTGCAAGATGTTCAGCATTAAATCAGAATTGGTAGGCTTGCAGCACACTATTGAAGACAGTACGATGGTGGACATGCTGTTGGAAAGTTTGCCGGAGTTGACTGAGTTTGAATGCCTGAAATCTTCCATTCGCTATGATGCGGACCCAAGTGTGTATACACCGGTGCGAGTTCGTGAGTTAATTCTTGCAGCTGCTGCTCGTCAGAAAGAATTCAGAACTAAGCGCCAGGGAAAGCAAGGGGGCCATAAAGGCGGAGGTGGCAAAGGAAATGACCCGGATAAAGGTGGAAATGGCAGTCAGCAGAACAAGTCCAATGAACAGCGGAAGACCCGACTGTGCTTTGTCTGCGGTAGTGACAGTCACATTAAAGCCAATTGTCCGGAGAGTCAAGAAAAGAAAAGCGGTGCTGGGGATGGTGAATCCAAGCGGAAACCGCAAGGGAACTTGACGCTCAGTCAAGAAAAGAAAAGCGGTGCTGGGGATGGTGAATCCAAGCGGAAACCGCAAGGAAATTTGACACTCAGTCAAGTGGACAATGTACCGTCACAGATACTGCAGGTAGATGCAGATCAAGGGATAGTGGCGGGATTGATGACTGCTGAGGAACATTTGGAGCACGAAATAATGTACGAGGTGAGTGATCATGGGGCAGGAGTTGATGAAAGGCTTCTGGAGATCAGTGATCAAGAGCCAGCCGAGAACAACTTTAGCGGTTGGTGGTATTTTGACACTGCATCGAATTCTCACGTGGTCGGAGATCGCTCGTATTTCGTGAGCTTCACTGAGAACACGTCACAACTTCGTAGTATTCGAGGGATTACAACGACAATTGCAGCACGTATTGCTGGTGTCGGGACTGTTGAAATGACCACTGAAGTAAATGGCGAACAGAAGGTGATGTATCTGGAGGATGTTTTTTACATTCCGGGAGCTGAATTTGGACTCTTTTCACCCGGATTGGCACATGAACAAGGGTTTGACTTCACGTTTGATCATGACACTCAGGACTTCGCTATACTTTGGGAAGGAAGAGCCGTGGCTCTAGCGAAGCCACAAGAAGCAACTTGGGGTTTCTTAGGAGTGCATCCAGGACAGTCAAGAGTGGAGCGGCCGGTTGTTCGTCGTCCACTGGCAAATGTTACAGTAGCCGATGGAGTTGGTACTTTGGCATTATGGCACGAGCGCATGTGTCATATTTGCCCTCAATATCTGAAAACTATGGTGGATAAGGGGCTAGTGAAGGGCATGATGCTGACCCAGCGTCACCGGGATATCTGCGATGCTTGTCACTTAGGAAAGCAGAAGAAAAAAGGTCACCGCAAGAAACTTGACAGAGCAACAAAATGGCCGAATCAAGTGGTGTATGCGGACCTGTTAATCCCCAGTAAGGACAATCGGACTCGGTATGAAGCCGTACTAGTTGTAATGGACGAATATTCTAGATTCGTGAAAGTGTACTTGTTGACGAGCAAGGAGAGTCCCATTGTGAACAAGCACTTGCAGGAGTACATACTTTGGGCTGAGCGCCAAGCCGGACGGGATGGTGACGGTGCTGATTACAAAGTGAAGCAAGTACTGACGGACAAAGGTGGTGAATTCATTAACAGAGGGATGGAAAACTGGTACGCAAGGAGAGGAATTGAGCACATCCGGTGGGTCCAAAGAGTTCACAGTTGAACTTGTGTGAACGAACTCATCAATCTTTGGTGGATATGATGAAAACCACGATGTTGCATGCAGGATTGCCTCGGAGCTTGTGGCCAGAAGCCCTACGGAATGCGGTATACGTGAAGAATCGAGTATACAATCGCGGGACTCAGGGAGTACCGTATGAGATGATGTTCGGGATGAAACCTGACGTGCATCACATTCGAAAGTTTGGATCGTTGGCGTATGTACACGTGCCAGTGACATCGGGAAGACGCAAACATGACAACAATGCGAAGATTGGTTTTGTGCTAGGATATGAGGAGGATGTTGTAGGCTGTAAAGTTTACTTCCCAGAGGAGCACACCGCCAAGTTCGTGTCGGACCTACGTGTGGCTGAAGATGTAGTGTACAAAGACCGTCATGATAATGCTGTAGACGAAGATGATCTGGAGTCGTTGCACTTCACACGGCGTGAAGATCAGGACGTCGAACAGGAAACCATCTCGGAGCTGGAGATGGCTACATCCTGGACACAGTCCATGTTTAGCGAGCAAAACACCGAACGGTCTGTTGAGCTCGTGGGAGGCGAAATGGATGTAGTGGCTGACAGAGAGCTCGAGAAGGGCGTCAAGCATGTAGACACGATCTCGCAAGAACTGGAGACTCGGCAGGACGACGTTGGAAGCACAAGAGAACTTAGTAGAGAGGTTCTTGAACCCGAAATCGAGAGTGATGGTCACGGTGATGAAGCTTCACGTGGTGAGTCAGTTGTTGTTCGCAGTCTTAGTGCTTGCGTTCCGGAAAGTGATGTGGCAAGTGGTTCTGGAGATCAGAGAGCTGATGACAGTCCAGGAGATCAGAATGAAGACGTTGAATCTGTGGCGGGAACGCGTGGTTCATCGGTAGCAGACAACGTGGAGGAGGATGAGGAAGAAGGATCGCTGGTTGATGACAACATTACTGTGGCAAGTGGGTTTTCGTTTGATGAGAAGATAATCTCAGTGGAAAATGACAACATGTCAAGTGCGATTGGACTTGAAGAGGACTTGGAAACAAGCAATTGGTTGGAGGATGAATTGAATGAGCATTACCATGTAGTTGTGGAGAAGGATAACGCACAAACCGTGGATGCTAGTGCTCAAATTACCCCAACTGCTGCCAGAGAAACTGGAAAACGTGCACATCGCGATGAAACTCAGTCAGAGGAGGATCGTGTTGAGCATGAGGCAGATAAACCAGAGGTGAAGAGGACTCGAACTGGACTTCGAGAGACGCATGAAAGACGTCGGCCTCAACGGTTTAATGACTTTGTTATGTGTGCTACGTCCTCACGGATCCTGGACGGAAACGGAAAGCCTATTCGCGCATGTGAGGTGAAAGTCCCCAGGAACAGACGTGAAGCACTACGGTCAAAGTGGGCAAACTATTGGCTGGAAGCAGAAACAGAAGAGATCGCTGCACTGAAAGCGAAGGGAGTTATCCAAGAGATTCCAAATGAGGAAATTCCTGAAGATGCTAAACCGGTGAGCACGATGTGGGTCTATGCATTGAAGTCGGATCACCAAGGATACGTGATCAGATTCAAGGCTCGAATTGTGGCGTTGGGGAATCACCAACGACCAGGCATTGACTTCAAGGAGACCTTCGCGCCTGTAGCCAGAATGGCATCGTTCCGACTGTTGTTGGGATTGGCTGCACTACTGGAGTTAAAGGTTTATGGTGGAGACGTGAACACTGCCTACCTCAACGCCTGGCTAGGGATACGTCAGTATCTACACTCCATCAGTGGATATCCGTGCAGAGTGAATGGACATTCCTACGTTGTACTCAAGGCTCTATATGGACTAAGACAATCGGGTCGAGAATGGAACTCGGAACTAAATGATTGGTTCATCCAGCGTGGATACCAGAGGTCGTTGACGGAGCCATGTCTGTACTACCTGTTCGAGGATGACACGATTGTATACGTGTTAGTATACGTCGACGACATTTTAGTGGCAACAAACAGCAAGCAGTTCAAGGATCAGTTGTTCATGGACTTGGACAACACGTACGGTCTTAAGGATCAAGGGCTGTTGACACAGTACTTGGGTGTGGAAGTGACACACACTCCGGGTACATCATGATCAACCAAGGCAAGTATGCAAGAGAGATTCTGGGAAAGTTGGGTTTTGAGAATGCTCACGCAGTGGGGAATCCAATGGAAGTAAACTCCCGGCTTATACCTCTTGGAGAGAAGGAGTGTGCTGACAGCAGCTTTCCGTACCGTGAGGCTGTTGGCATGCTCATGTACCTGGCTACTAGTACCAGGCCGGACCTGGCTTTCGTCTTGGGCCAGCTGAGTCGCTTCGTGGCGAATCCTTCGTCGAAGCATATTGGGACTCTAAAGAGAGTGTTGCGCTACTTGGCAGGGACTCTAGACTATGGTATTAAGTACGAGAAGAAGAACAACTCAAAGGAGTTGGTGTTGCAGGGCTACTGCGACAGTGATTGGGCTAACGACCCAGATCAAAGGAAGAGCACCACTGGATTCGTGTTTACGCTTGCTAGTGGAGCTGTAGCGTGGATGTCACGACGGCAATCTGTCATTGCTTTGTCGACCGCAGAGGCGGAGTACATTGCAGCGTGCGAGGCCACGATGGAGGCGGTTGCTGGGAAAAATGTTTTACAGGAGCTTTACCGCAGCATAAGGTGAAACTGCGTGTGGAATTGACAATCAATCGGCTCACGTGATGGCAACTAATCCTACCTACAGCAGACGCACTCGCCACATTGAATTGCGGTGGCATTACGTTCGGGAACAAGTGCAAAAGGGCACTGTGGAGTTGCACAAGGTGAAGGGTGAAACGAACCCGGCTGACACGTTCACCAAGCCTCTCGACAAGAAGCGACTGAAAATGTTGTTGCAAATTGCAGGGATTGGAAAAGCAAAGTAGTCGAAGTCCAGTGTTCGGCCTCGAAAACCGATCTTCGAGAAGGGCGTGTTGAATTGTGCATCGAGACCTGGCGCAGTTTGAAGAAAGATTGAGCAGCAGGGAACCAGGTCGCTGTATGAGAGAGGGCAAAGGCCCATGAGTGTTGGTCAATGCTCAGGTAGGAGCAACTAACACCAAGTAATTCAGTCTTCATATTTCTCCCTATTCATCAGGAGCTCGTCGGAGCTATTGCAGCTTGTCGGAATCACAACATCAACACCTTCACCGAGTGCTCGTGGGGCTCGTGGCGCTGGGATTCATCACGCTCGTAGTGCAGATTTCTATCGCTTCTCTGTTTGGGCATTCCGGAGACCAATTGAAGCTGCGGAGAGCTATCAGCCAGCGGATCCCGTGGCGACATCGCAGTGGACGTAACGAATCGCAGGAATTGACGCAACCAACGCCAGTTCCAGTGCAAGACGAGAAGATTTACTGCATTTGAGTCTGTTGCACGAACGCTGTGTGACTGATACAGATGTAGTTCTACCTTGGCAATTTGGTAGTCCTGGACATCAATTACCCAATGCTTCAGCGGATAATCCAGACGTTTTGTTGCATCAAAGCGACTCGAATGTATTGCAGAAGCTTAAACAATGTCCGGACGTGGATATTTATCTACCCAACCATTTGCATGGCAATGGGTATTGCGAAGATGCTGTAGCATACGCTAAATGTGAGTATTTTTCGACTGCTATATGGGATAATTAAAAAGTAGTCTAATGGTGTTTTACTTCTGTAGATTTAAACTCAAGGTTGCTGCCAATGTGGGCTCTAGCTACGAAACTGTACGACCCAGAGCTTGGACGTGAAGTGGACTACTTCGATCTATGTCCCGAGACGCCTATGATATTCTTCAATCATTATTGGGACGACGTGCCGTCTTTGCCAAGATGGCCAAAGGTTAAACCGATCTACCTCATGCCCAACATCGAGATGATCGAGTTAACTCCTGCATTCTACTGGGACGCTGTACTGTGCAAGACACGTATCTGCTTTGACCGAGTGACGAAATGGTACGAACAAGAGGGAAATCCTCGGAATGCTGAGGTTTTCTACACGAAACACACGTCTTCTGACCAAGCACAGTTCGCTCGCAAGCGTTTGGGTGAAGAAAACATCGCCCGAAAGGACTTCACCAATGTGAAGTTCCTACATACACCTGGCACGAGCATTTGGAAAGGAACTAGAGCTGTTCTAGACTGCTGGACATCTACAGCAGACCTTCCACCCCTGGACGTTTACATCAACGAAAGCGCATACAACTACATGATGCCGAAGTACGAGACGAAGCTGAAATTCAGTCGCAGTCCTGTGAATCTCCACTTAGGTATGGTGGATCGTTCCGAGTTTACAAAGATCACAGCAGAGGCTGTTTTCCTCATGTGTCCAAGTCGAAGTGAAGGCTATGGCCACTATACTAACCAAGCACGTGCTTCTGGATCACAACAGATGCAGCTCCAATGGAATAAGTTAGTTACTTCAAGAGAAATGGGCGTTTTGGTCCAAGCCAGACACCAAAAAGACGACAGGAGGCTTCTTGGAGGGAAATTTAAGGGCGCTCATGGTTTGAGGAACGTCGACGGTCTAATTGCGGCGTTTTCCTCATATCACATGTGCCAAACTGTCCAAGCTATGATCAAGTCAACGACACCGGAGCAAGGAAGCAATGGGCGTCAAAGCACGTCGACAATACCGTGAAGACACTTATGTTCTTTGTTGAATCGATGCAAGATCTGCGAGAGTTCGCAAGAAATTGAAGGCTTTATCTTATCAAATCGTGCTCATGATAACGAGAAGGTTAACAGAATGTGTACACTAGATCTTCACACGCAAAGATATACAACTTGTTGATAAGAAGGGAAATCTTGGACTGAGGCTTCCTGCCCTGTGACTCTTGAGCGGAGGATCTTTTTACCTACGGTAGATCTTTTAACTGCTGCGATTGCTCAGTCTTTCAACACGGATGCCGTTTCCAACACGCCCTCCTCCGAAGACAGCATCTTCGGAAGATGGTCCTTGGTCATGCCGATCATGTCACTCAGCATCTCGAAACGATCACCTGCAAGGGGTTTAGTCATCAGGTCAGAAGGATTATCGTTGGTCTGTACCTTCCCTAGGTCGACCGTCCTTTTAGCAACCTGATCTCGGACGTAGTGCCACCTTAATTCGATATGTCGCGTTCGGCGACTGTAGGTCGGGTTTGTAGCCATGACAAACGCCGCTTGATTGTCGATGCCTAGACGAAATTTGATCTGCAACTTCTGGAAAACTTCGATCAACACATTTCGAAGACCTTGCCCTTCCATGCAAGACTCACAAGCTGCCACATACTCCGCTTCGGCTGTAGATTGCGCCACGATGCTCTGACGTCGAGAGGCCCATGAGATGGCTCCACCGGCCATGCAGTGAACGTAACCAGTTACACTCTTCCTCGTATCGGGGTCATTGCCCCAGTCGGAATCACAGAAACCGTCAATGACGAGCTCGTCCTCTTGCGCTGCCGCCTTGCCGGACGAATACACAATTCCTTGGCTCTTGGTTCCGACAAGGTACCGCAGCACACGTTTGCTGCACCAATGTGCTGCTGCGTCGGGTTCTGCACGAATCTGCTCAACTGTCCAATCACGTACGCTAGATCTGGCCTGGTGCACGTCGCAAAGATACATCAGTGATCCGATAAGCTCTCTGTACGGAAACACCTTGCCATGGTCAGTGCTTTCTTCTTTGGGGAGGTGTCCGTGTCATTCACAGTAAGTCTCATATTAGTTTCCATTGGGATCCTGCTGGGATGTGCATCGCTGAAGTTGAAGCGCTCAATAATCTCTTCACAGTATCGCGTCTGGTGAAGTTTAATCGAGTCCTCGTTTTGCTCAACCTCAACTCCCAAGTACGTGCTTAACAGTCCCTGGTCTTTTAGTCCGTAGTCACTATCAAGCTGACTGAACATCGTCTTTTAAATGCGATATCTTTCGTTGCACAAAGATATCATCGACATACAGCAAAAAACAATTGCAAATACGCCATCGTGATCGTAGTAGTACAGGCATGGCTCCGTGCTGCATTGCTTAAAGCCGTATCGAATGAACCAGCCGTTCACTTCAGTGTTCCACTCACGACCGCTTTGTCGGAGCCCGTATAACGCCTTGTTAATCACATAGACCATCCCATTGGTCTCGCATGGATACCCTTCGAGCGACTCCAGGTACTGTTTGATGGCGAGCCATGCGTTCAAGTAGGCAGTATTGATGTCACCTTGATAAATCGGCAGACCAAAATGATGCACACAGCCACAAACAAACGGAAAGTAGCCATTCTTGCTACAGGGGCTGAACGTCTCAACAAAATCAATACCGGGTATCTGCTTGTCACCACGAGCAACAATTCTAGCACGGAATCTCACGATGTAGCCAAGATGGTCCGACTTTATGTCGTACACCCACATCGTCTTGATGGCCTTCTTTCCCTCAGGAATCTCGCTCCTAGCGATCATGCCCAACACTCCTTTGTCTTTCAGTGCTGCTATTTCAGCATCCATAGCCTCCTGCCATTGCCTCATAAATTTCGACCTCATCGCCACACGGAAAATTCTGGGGATCTACACGATCTTAGCGAGGACTCCGCCACATCCACGTCGGAATGCATGAAGGGCTCGGAAAGCAGAGTCTACAGAATAGTCTACGTATCGTTCAGGAGGACGTCTCGTGTGCCTCACGAAGACCTGGTCGGCGTGATTCGAATCCACTTTTAGAGTCGCTTGCGCTCTCCTGTGCGCCGAACTTCTTCTTCTCTTGGTCGGCGCTGACCGGTTATGCGATCATCTACCGTCGCTACTTCACCGTAAGCTTCGGCCTCACGTTCATCACAGGGATCAAAAAGACAGTCATAATCTTCCGAATAACCTTCAGCATCGTGCACTGCTGAAAGATCAGACACGTGACTGAAGGAGTCATCAAACTCGTCGTCATCTCCATTATCACTCAGATCGGTTTCAGGTACAATTTCATCATTGACGGAGTATGTGTCATACTCGTCCTCGCTCTTATCCTCAGATGTCTCGCCATTATTTGCAGCAGAATCATCGTCACTCAAAGCACTTACAACAGCAAGCTCCTCATAAACATCACTAGTAATTCCTGTACTTGCGTCTGCCGTTGAGCCTGGATCCGTAACCTCATCCTGGTCATTCTCCTCATTCTCGCCCTCCTGCGTTTCAGTAAACGCATCAGGGTTTGGCAGCGAGCTGTTTCGTACCATGGCATCCCAAATAGTCTGACCTTCAGCGTCTAGTTCATCACTCTTAGATGCTGCAGTTTCCATCTCCACGTCAATCTCTCCTTGCTCAGATTCATCATCGCACTCTGCGATCTGTGATAGTCTGTCAGGTTGACCATCATCTTCAGCAAATTCACCAAGCTCGCCCTCCTCAACAAACTCATCAAAGGTATGGAGCCAGCGTTTGACATTCGCATTGTATCCGCGCTCATAGCGGTCCTTGTATAAGCTTTTCGTTAATTTTTCGTCTGACACGAAGCCTTTCTTGTGTTCTGTCGGGAAGTACACGTGACAACCGACCACATCTTCACGGTAACCTAGCAGGAACCCAACCCTGCAGTTCATGTTCAGTTTCTTCCTCTTCGACTTCGGTGTATGGCAGTACGCGAGCGATCCAAAGCTCGCACGTGATGAATGTCTGGCTTGGAACCAAACATCACCTCGTAGGGTGTGCGTCCTGCACCCTTGCAAAACACGCGATTCTTCAGGTACACAGCGGTCTCAGAGCGTGAGTCCAAAACGACTTAGGAAGCCCCGACTGATGCATCATAGTCTTGACCATCCCGATTAGTGTCTGGTGCGTGCGCTCCACCAGGTTCAGTTGCGACGCTTTTGGGCCGACTTTCGTGCACAATACCCTTCGCTTTGTACCAGTTCTCCATTGTGCCATTGCAGAACTCCTGGCCTTTATCGGTGAGTACTTGTTTCACGAGACCATTTCTCGATTCATCAGCACTTAGTCCGCGACTCACTACTGCTCTAACTCTTTTGCCATTCTGGCGCTCTGCCCACGCAATGTACTCCTTCATGTACATGTTCACCTCAGCCTCTGACTTTGTTTTCAACAGGAACGTCCTGACAAAGCGAGAGTAGCCATCCATCACTACCAGTACGGCGGAGTACAGCGAGCCATTTGAGGCTCCAGGTATCAATAGGTCTGCAAACACCATGTCGTTAACACCCTCAATCGGTCTGTCGAGTTTCTTACGGAATGTCTTTCGACGCTGTTTGCCTAGATGGCAATCGCAACAGTCAATCTTACCGCGGCGCTTTAGCATAATGCCCTTGGCTAATCCACGATCAACCATTAGTCTGATGTATTCAGGGCAGGTGTGTCCGAGCCTCTCGTGCCACACGTCGATGTCCTCAACTCCATCCGTGACTGCAAAGTTCGCGAACACCGTCTTCTTAACCGCAACTCGTTTCTTTTTGTGTATAATGCTCCCTATGTTGTGAGCATTGAACGTCCACAGTCGATTCGTAAACTCCGTACGAACCACCTCCGTGCCGTCCTTCGTCAGCCCGAAGATCTGATTCTCGGACTCGTACGTCATCACATAACCCTGCTCTATCGCCAAACCAGGCGAGAACAGGTTACATCCAGCATCAGGCACGTACAGCACGTCCTCCACATACACAAACACCATCACTTCGT
The DNA here is from genome assembly GCA_018806915.1 of Phytophthora colocasiae. NCBI lineage: Eukaryota > Oomycota > Peronosporomycetes > Peronosporales > Peronosporaceae > Phytophthora > Phytophthora colocasiae. The sequence continues at coordinate 1,024,433 of JAGKQI010000094.1, read as the reverse complement.
CAATCATCACGGCTATCATGATAGTTCCAGCCCTCTGCTTTGGCATTAACGCCGTCAGCAAACCCGGAGATCGTTGGGTTCCAATCGCTGTCTTCAATGCTCTGTAGCGTAGTGAAATACTCCTTGCACGCCGTAATGTGTGTTTGCTCCGGTATCAAAGTACCACAAGCTCGGCTCATAGTTCTTCGCGAGCTTCTTGACAACTTCGCCGACCACGACGTCACGTTTGTGATCTGGTGCAGCTACTTCTGTCATCACAGGTTGCGCTTCTGCCTCGGCAGCCTTGCCTGAGCGCGCATGCCGGCCTCGGCCTTCTTGCCGCTCGATTTATCCTCGAGCTCTGGGCGGTCACTCTTGTAGTGGCCCATTTCACCACACTGAAAGCACTTCACGTCAGCTTTGGCTTTCCCTGCGTTCTTGCGGAGTCTCCAGTGGGCTTCTTGTTTCACAAGTGGCTTGCCGCCACCTCGATTCGACTGGTTGCCCTGCCTGTTACCAAAGGCGTTGTTGTCCAGTCCTTGCTCCTTGCTTCTGCTGTCAGGATCATTTCTCGAACTTTGTCTGGGGTGTACTTGTTCATATTCGAGCTGAATAGAATTTTTCTTCGTAGTTCGTCGTAGCAGGTCTGCACCGGCAGGCTCCGCAACATTCTGATCCACCATCTGCAAGTCATTCACTGGCGCACCAAGATCCTCAAGCTGGTCCTTGATGTGTCGAAGAGCTTGTACAGGTGCCCACGCACGTCATCTTTGCCGCGCAGATTCGTTCTGTGTAGCTCGCCCTGCAAGCGATACACCTTCTGTGCTGTGACTGCTGGGGTGGTTTGCCTTCGTAGATGGAGCACAGCTCCTCCCACATCTCCGTACCGGTCTTCTTTGACATCACTTGCTTGGCAAGCCTCTTTGTAAGCGAGCCTTGGATCAAAATCTTCACCTTGGCCTGCTTCTTCTTGTATTCCTTCTTATCTTCTTCGGTCGAGCCTTCCTTCTCGGTGCCGAGGGCAATTTCGTCGAGCAAACCCTCCTCGAAAGCGTTTAGCATAGCGCGCTTGTAGAAGGTCCAGTCCTCACCATCCCACCGGACAGGAGTTCCTGACGAACCGATCTTGAAGCCACTTGTGCTTACTGCTGCTTGCTACCATCCGAGTCGGACGACGATGACATATTGCTTTCACTTTCACGGTTCTAGAGGTAGTGTAAGGTTGGGCCTATAACCCTAACAGAATGTGTACACTAGATCTTCACACGCAAAGATATACAACTTGTTGATAAGAAGGGAAATCTTGGACTGAGGCTTCCTGCCCTGTGACTCTTGAGCGGAGGATCTTTTTACCTACGGTAGATCTTTTAACTGCTGCGATTGCTCAGTCTTTCAACACGGATGCCGTTTCCAACAAAGGTATTCATCCGCTTGTGCTAGCGCTTCGAAGTATTTAACATCTAAATTGTTTCAAGAACCGCAGCATTTTCGTTGATAGCTAGCTGCATTTGGATCCGCTTTACAGGTTCTCAGAGTCTCCAAGCCATAGAATACTGATCTCATGAGCCGTTGGCGATTGCATAATTTCGAGGAGTCCATCCATATGCGTTATCTTGGGGGGTTAGGAAGAAGTTCAGGTTGTCCGAATTCAAACCCCAAGCGCACAAGCATTTGGTTAAGCACTTCACCGTCAATGTTCCAACTCAGATGCATGCCGAATGAAGAATTGACAATAGCTTCGAAATGAAGCCTGCATGTCGTTGCATGTCGCGCGACGCACTATTGCAGAGCAGCAAATAAAGGTCGTATCTCCATCTTCTTGCAACATCCTTGTTGGACGGGAACAGCAGGAGCTTCCACTCCAACTCGCTTCGAAATGCCTTGCGTCATCACATGTGCGAAAACCCCGGACAAGCGAACAAACAGTGTTCCAGTGTCTCAATTCTTAGTCACGTTAGCAAGGTAGAAATACAATTGTTTAGTAGCTTGGCTTTCTGCGGTAACGCCATTCGTGCAAGCTTTGAGTAAGGAAGGAAATTGAAGTTGATTAACTGGTTATTCCTGGTTACTACATAGACTTCGCTTGGCTACGTACATGTATTTGTTTTGATTGTGATTGTGAGATCGCGAGAAGGATAATACATTGTAAGCTTGATCACGTGAATAGAAATACATGTGATATGTACCGTTCCAATTTCCCTACTCGTGCTAGCCATTCTCCAATTTTCAGTCTCTCGCGCTTCCATTCTAAAATGAACTCGTGCGCCTTGAACCACCCCAATACTCAAACTTTTAGCGACACTGTCATCGGTCATGTCGTCCAGCGAAGTTCGAGACGGTGTGACCACAAAGAAGACCAGAAGGTTTACCATCCTCGTACCCGTCATCGTCACGCTCCTTACCAACAAATACGACGAGGGTACACCATGGACACACCTGAGAGACCTACCGAAGTCGAGAGAGAAGTCTCTACGCTCCCGTCCTCCATCGTTGGGCTGATCGGCTCGACCTTGTCGTCTAGACGGAAGAGAGCTTCATGCATAACATCAGACCTCAAGACTGCCAACGAGATCATCGCCACGAACCGCCATGTCCCAGCGGAATTACAACAAGTCATTGTCGCTGACGCCTTAGAGAAAAAGATCCGGCGTCGAGAGAGCGTCCGAATCGCCCAGGCACGCTTTCGAGAGAAGAAGATGAAGGCACAAAACACCATCAGAAGTGCCATCGCTAAGCTCAAGTCGGACATCAAATACCTGGAATCGAAGTCCAAGAACTCGTTGCGTATTCCTATCGCCCCAACCAAGTGGGCTCTGGCTTCCGAGTACTTCCGACAGTTCAACTGCTACGTTGCTTCACCTATAGCGTTTCGACCAACAGCATCTGAATATCTGCACGAGATGATGGATCCAGACGTACTGGTTGGATCTCAGTTCGGTGTTGAGGCAGCGTTGGAGAACTGGAAGTTGTTCACCGTCTACTTTGAGGACGTCCACGTGGAGCTCAAGGATATGAAGATGCCTACACCCGACACGCTGGTTGCAAGCACTGTGACGAGTGTGTGTATCACGAACAAGACGCTCCGGAACGCGTTCCCACACTTGATTGACGATAGCGGCAAGCCGTCGGCTCAAGCTACCAGACTGTTGGGGGAGAAACTAGTGATGAAGGGCTCGGTCCTGTTCCGATGGGACTCTTCGACGGATAAAGTGATGCAGCTCCTCTCGCAGACAGATATGCTGACATCGATGCTCAACGTGCTGCATAGTTTAGAGGATGTATCCAGCGTCTTTTGCAAGGCTCGCATTACGCTTCACTAGTACATGTAGGATCATTAACATGTACTACTAGTATTCGATATACAAATTGTATCCTTCTTCCTCTAACGCTGTGATCAACCAAACGAGAAATCCGACCAGGGGAATGCTCTGTTCTACTACAGTAATACTAAAGTATATATCCTCGTCTAGATCCACTTCGTCGATTTTGTTCTCTGTGTTGCAACAATTCATGTAGCTTGAATCGCAGTGTGTAGAGAGTGCCCTGTGATTGAAATAAGCTAGAAGAATTTATAGTAAAAAAGGCCAAAATGGAGAGAAGTTATCTTAATTCGTTAAGGGAAATACTCGGTGGTTTTGAAGGGTTATGACGTTGCCAAGAAAACTCGTAAGTAAATGGTGCCGAACGAAAAAAAAACGCTGTCACCTTTATGTGAATCACGTGCACATGCTGAAAACGGGAATCGAACGAGCAATCTGACGACCCAAAGCACGCGCCAAGTCCTCGTCAGGACCAAACACACTAGAGATGGCATGGTACCGTTCAAATGCCTCAAGAACGGCAGTATTGTCGCAAATAGATGGCAGCAACGCAGCCAGTTTGTGTCGCTTCACAGGTTCTCCAAGCCATGGAATATTGATCTCATGAGCCATTGGCGACTGCGTAAGGGTCGCCTTGATCATAGCGAATGCTTCGCCTGGACGAGCAAAAACCACGTGTTGAATGGAAACACAACCGTCGTCCTTGTCCGAGACCCAAAAGAACTCCCAGTAATCCGTCAAGTTAGTCAGTAGAGCCATCACCAGGTCGTTGGCAAGAACATCCAGTGCAATCAGTTCCGACAGAGTTCGATAGATGGCTCGACTGTTGTTGCACGCATCGACTCTCACGTCGATCAGCATCCTCACGCCAGTCAAAAGAGCCACGTAACTCGGAATCTGCTTGGCAAGAGCACTCATAACGAGAAGGTCTGCGTTTCCAACAAGTTCCATGTCATAGCCAGGGAGTGCAACACTGAGGATGTTGCGGTCTTTTTCCATTGCGAGTACGCAAAGCTCCTCCTCCACGAGAACATTGTTGATATTGTCTTCCATGTACCTGAGGTATCGTTGACGTTGCTGTTGCTCAAAGGGTCCAGCCTGTTCGCCACTTTCATTGAGAATTGTCTCCCACTTGAACGCTTCAACTTGATCAAAATCCTGATCTTGAACCGAGACTGGAACTGTATACGGTAGCAAGTCAATCCCCAAGGTATTCAGAAGCTCTCTTGTCTCTCTTGAGTTCATCTTCGAGAGCTCGTAACGCTCACGTTCAACTCGATCGTAATCCGTCATGAGGAATGGCTCGCAGGCGTCTCTTTGCTCTGGGAGCAATACGAGCACGTGGAGTTGCTCAGCGGTTAATGTCGGCAACTTCTCAAGCATAAACATCAAGGTGATGCCGGGCCACAACCGTTCTCCTCTAATCAGCATCTTAATATCTTCCGTATCGTCAGCTGTCAGCCACTCGCCATCGCCTTTCGTTGCCAGGTAGAGCCACAGGTCATCGGCGTCGAGATGTTCCAACTCGATCGACTTGGCCTCCTTAATAACGACCTTGAGTTCTCCAACCGACTTTTTCTCGTCGATAGTCAAAGGAAAAGGCTCTTTCGTACCAACGAACATACAGAAGAGGGTTATCATCTTTCGGCAGATTCTCGAATGAAAAAGACGTTTTTGCGCTTCGTATTTAACATTCTTATTCAGAGGTAAACCTTTCGAGTAGGCATCGTTAGTGGGAGGTTTATTCCATCTAAGATTAGACTCAAGACTCTTTAGTCAAGCGTACTTGGCAAATACTACGGCATACACATTTACCTCCTGCGTGTACTTAGAAAGTACTGTCACCTCTAGTATATATTATCGTGTTACTGTTACGGAAAGGCCTTCAATTTCCTTACTCTTAAATTTCAAAACGTTCACCTCTTTTTGCCATTTCAGAATCCACCGGCTTGACAAAAGATGTTAAAGCTTTATTGTGCGATCGTCGGTATGACGAAAGACCCCTTCCCGATTGGTATTAACCAGGAGAAGTCGATTGCGGAACTCAAAACGGCAATCAAGGGGACCAAGCCGAACGTCTTGAAGAATGTCGACGTCAATAACCTGCAGCTTTATCTAGCGAAGAAAGGCGACGGCGCATGGCTGACAAAGGATGACTGTGCGGGGCTCGCGCTGGCCCGAGGAGAATCCCACAGTGACATCGAGATGATGGTCAAAGGAGAGCAGTTGAGGGATACGAAAACGTTGGAGTGGGTGCTGAAAAAGCGCAACATGCCACCACCACTCGCTGCACAAACCCGTATCGTCGTTTCACTTCACGTGCTGGTGGTGGTTCCACAACAAGAGTTTACAAGCCATCATTCAGCAATGCTCACGGAGATCTGCGGTCACACTTTCAAGGCAAATCGCAAGCATTACGCCCACTCAAGCATGAGTGTAACGCAAGGAGAGGAGCTTCTAGCAGCTTTGAAGATTCCGTGGGCTCAGCATTCGATTCCAGTCGAACTGCAAAACATTTGATCTGCTCCTGTGGACCCCTTTCAATGGAGCCATCTTCGTGACGATCAACAACACAAGCAATACCTCAAGTACGTGGAAGCCAACATCAAAGAATTGCTTGACAAAGAGGGGCTTCGTGTGATTGGCGTCGAACACAAGAACAACTTTATCAAGGTGTACATTCCATGTCACAACATTGAACTCTCTGGAAGTACGGACCTTTTGGTTATGAGTGCTATCACCGACGAGTTCCCCTGGCGTTAACACTACGGAGTCGTTTAAGTTCTAGAGAAGACTCAATGCAGGAGAAAAACTTCTCGGACGTGGCGTTCATTCACACTGCTGGCTCAAGTGTTCAAAAGGGAACACGTCAAGTACTGGACTGTTGGTTGAATCAACCAGATTTCACCTCTTTAGATTTCTACGTGGATCAGAATTTATACGACGGCGCGTTTAAGAGCGACTACGGTGAGCAGATCAGCAATAGCTCCAACATTCGCGTTCATTCCGGTCATTTACCTTCGGATCAATTCGGCCGGGTCATTTCTGAAGGTCGGTTCTTCCTGTGTCCGAGTCTAATGGAAGGTTACGGCCATTATATCAACCAAGCAAGGTCAGCTCGAGCGTTTGTCATCACAACCGACATAGCTCCTATGAACGAATTGATCACTTCGTCGTCTGGCGCATTGATTCGAGCGAGAACAGGAGCGTACGGAGAGCAGTTTCTAGGTGGGACGTCTACTAAAGAGCACGCACTTCAAGATGTCCCTGGTCTGGTAGCTGGCTTTGATAGTGGGACGCTGTGTGATGCAGTGAAGGATGTTTTGGAGAATACAACACCGGAAGAACGAGCAATTCGAGCAGATAAAGCACTGCAGCAGTATTATTTCGACACTGTCTTCTTTGCTCATTCAATGCGAGAATTACGAACCTCCGGACAAGAAAAACGGCTGCATGAGGTTTAAGAGTGCGAGTTATGCAACCTTCAGCGATTGGTTTCAAATTGGTTTTACGAGCCATCATTCGGCAATGCTCAAGGTGATCTATGATCACACTCTGAAGGCAATCGCACGCCCTACACCAACTCAAAGATAAACACTCTACAGCAGAGCAACTGCTGCGAAATGATTGGCGCAATCGAGAATCTTAGCGCTATTATTTACGGCCTCTTTGCATCTCACTCACTTTTCCTAACTCGCACTCGTAAACCTCATGCGGCTGTTTTTCTTGTCCGGAGGTTGGTACGTAGTCCCGTAAATGGCACAGCCACTGATTTTTCCTGTGGAACCACTACCAGTATGTCAACTTGTTCGGTAATGGCTAGCGACTTCAAAATAGTCTCGTTCTTCAACTGCTCTCCGTCGACCAACTTCTGGATATCTTCGTGGATTCTTCCTCTCTCCAGCTCCAGCACCGCAGCGTCCTCGTCCGACAACCATGCGCTGCCTTTCTTGGCCAGATAAAGCTTCAGGTCCCTGAATTCTTCGATAACGTGTTGGCTTTTGCCTTACCAGCTTGGAGGTATTTCAATCACTGGGGCACTACACACAAAATTACACTTGAAGAGACTTCCTTTTGAGTTCGGTTTGACATTTCTCGTTTGACTGCGTACATGTTTCTGTCGTGAAATTTGCGTCCAACAAAAAACGATACGCTTCGTTTTGGCCTGAACTGGCAGCAACAGCTCGCCCCTGAAATGACTTAACGATCCCTACTAGTGAAGCACGATGCGAGCCTTGCAAAAGACACAGGATACATCCTCTAAACTATGCAGCACGTTGAGCATTGATGTCAGCATTTCTGTCTGCGAGAGGAGCTGCATCACTTTGTCCGTCGAAGAGTCCCATCGGAACAGGACCGAGCCCTTCATCACTAGTTTCTCCCCCAACAGTCTGGTAGCTTGAGCCGACGGCTTGCCGCTATCGTCAATCAAGTGTGGGAACGCGTTCCGGAGCGTCTTGTTCGTGATACGCACACTCATCACAGTGCTTGCAACCAGCGTGTCGGGTGTAGGCATCTTCATATCCTTGAGCTCCACGTGGACGTCCTCAAAGTAGACGGTGAACAACTTCCAGTTCTCCAGCGCTGCCTCAACACCGAACTGAGACCCAACCAGTACGTCTGGGTCCATCATCTCGTGCAGAAATTCAGATGCTGTTGGTCGAAACGCTATAGGTGAAGCAACGTAGCAGTTGAACTGTCGGAAGTACTCGGAAGCCAGAGCCCACTTGGTTGGGGCGATAGGAATACGCAACGAGTTCTTGGACTTCGATTCCAGGTATTTGATGTCCGACTTGAGCTTAGCGATGGCACTTCTGATGGTGTTTTGAGCCTTCATCTTCTTCTCTCGGAAGCGTGCCTGGGCGATCCGGACGCTCTCTCGCCGTCGGATCTTCTTCTCTAAGGCGTCAGCGACAATGACTTGTTGTAATTCGGCTGGGACATGGCGGTTCGTGGCGATGATCTCGTTTGCAGTCTTGAGGTCTGATGTTATGCATGAAGCTCTCTTCCGTCTAGACGACAAGGTCATGCCGATTAGCCCAACGATGGAAGACGGTAGCGCGGGCTCCATTGAGGCTCCTCTATTCCCTTCGGTAGGACTCTCGGGTGTGTCCATGGTGTACCCTCGTCGTATTTGTTGGTAAGGAGTGTGGCGATGACGGGTACGAGGTTGGTAAACCTTCTGGTCTTCTTCGTGGTCACACCATCTCGAACTTCGCTGGACGACATGACCGATGACAGTGTCGCTAAAAGCTTGAGTACTGGGCAGGTCCATGTACGAGTGCATTTTAGAATGGATGAAGGATCAGCGCAAGAGACTGGAAATTGGAGAATGGCTAGCACGCGTAGGAAAAATGGATATCAAAGGAAGCTTACATACGGTAAATACAGTATCACATGCATATTGTATTGTTCTATTCACGCGATCAATGCTTACTCAAAGCTTACACGAATGGCGTTACCGCACAAAGCCGAGCCAAGCTACTATACAATTGTATTTCGACCTTGCTAATGTGACTAAACAATCGGGCGGTGTATGTTTAATTGAGACATTGGAACATTGTTTGTTCACTTGTCCGTTATCGCACATGTTTCAAACACTATGGAGCAAATGATGTAAGGCATTTCGAAGCGAGTTGGAGTGGAAGCTTCTGCTGTTCCCGTCCAACAAAGATGTTGCAAGAAGATGGAGAGACGAACAGGACTATTTGCTGCAACTGTGGAGAATACACACTGCAATAGTAGCACGAGTAGGGAAATTGGATATCAAAGGAAGCTTACATACGGTAAATACAGTATCACATGCATACTGTATAGTTCTATTCACGCGATCAATGCTTACACGAATGTGTTACATGTAACGTGACTAATCGGGTGGTCACGCGACATGGCGGCTGCGCAATGACATACCGGTATACGGTAGGCGATGGCGCTAAACATGTCACGAGATTATTTGTGAACCTCGCGAGCTACAAAAGATAGAGTGTTGCAAGGAACGGCAGTGCAGGCAACGTGACGTGAAGATCAACGAGGCTCGAACAACGGCAAGAAACAAGAGTGAATGTTAGGAATGCATGTTAATGGAAAAAAAATAGCGGCTAGTTCTGGAATCTAAAGAATAAAGTCGACTTCTGCTCTGGCCAAGCAGACGTGGGCATCAACACCAGGTGAGAGGGCACTACAAAACTGAAGACTTTCTCTGTACAAGTGCTACCAAATTAGCTCACAAGTGAGCGAGAAGGTTGCGACACTTCATTCCGAAGCCATTGTGAATTCTTGATTCGGCATGCGTCTGAGTGGAACATTGACGGTGACCAAATGGTTGTGCGCTTGGGGTTTGAATTCGGACAACCTGAACTTCTTCCTAACCCCCTAAGACAACGAATATGGACTCCTCGAAACTAGACGTGGAGACATTGGCAATTTAATAGAAGAAAATGAGTTGATTAACTAGTTAGCGGATTTCTCATCTGTGTGATTCTATCTCAAGATTCCAAAATTACACTACACCTGCGGAATCCAGATGTCGTTTGTCCTTTCAGGGATTATATCCGTCGTTGATTCAAACCCCAGTTTTCGGGTCAGCTTCTTCAGAGTAGATCGATCACAATCTAGTTCCATCGCGTGATGGTAGATAAATTGGCAGTGCTTCTTGAAGGAATTTTGCAGGTTGGCGATCTTTGGCGTTTGAGCTAATGTTTGACGGAAGTAAATATCGTTCCGAAGTCTCCAAGCCGCATGAAAAACAATAGCTGTTTGAACTTTCCACAATATAAGAAGTACTTTTTGGTTCCTCCTCCAGGCGCTTTGAATATCACGAGGCTGCGGAAAAAGCAACAATCGCCAAGTCAATGACGATCGAAAGAAACATTTCCATGGAGTCCATATCTGGAGCCATGTTGAAGCCAATGTTGGACACGCATAAAAACAATGCTCAACTGTTTCAATCGAGTGGCAACTTGGACGCACACATTCTTGAATTGTCGGATTGAGTGATTTCAGGAAATATAATCGTGAGCCCACAATTAAGTCTCCGAAATACAATCGCAACATCACATCATGCACCACAGAAAGTAAAAAAACCTCGGAGCGATATTAAGCTGGACAATGTTTGATGTATTCGTTGCCGAGGACATCCCAAATCCTCTAGCGGATGATGCATCACTTCAGGTACTTTTTGAAGAAGTTTACTCCAATCATGAGTCCGCAATCCAGGGAAAAACCGAACTGTGTGCTCTGTAGGATCTGAGGCAGCGACAGCCATCCCGAAAACGGGCGGCGCAAGTGAATATTCGATAGCTTGAATTCCACCATCTCGAGAGTTTGGAAGTACTCGACGAAATACTTGAGTCAATTGTCGATAGAGCAGGAAAATATCATGTGGAACTATTCTGGATCTAACTGTTACCCTCAGAGCTGTCCAAACCTTGCTGAAAAAGGCCGTAGACGTTGGCCAATTGCGGTTTTCGTCCAGAAATTTTTTTTTGCAAAGCAAAAAAATTCGTTTTTCGCCAGTGTTCGGCACAGGTGTCGAAGTTTTATCGGCCCTGATCCCAAAGGTTTCAAGATTCTTTCAGTCCCATGCTCTTTCAAAACGTGAAACTCTGGCATTGTGCTCCACCAAATTGGGCTAAACAGTGCGAATTGTAGCTCTCGTATTCTATTGAACAGCAACGTTCGATCTGGCCACTGAATTCGTTTCCATTCCCGCAGGGTATGTCTCCACCATAACGGCAGCATCGATGCTTTCCATCCCGCTGGCTTCGGAGGATCTTGAAGCAGAAAATCACTTGAACGAAGGCGTGAAAAGCAACCATATCGTAGTCTGAGCATAGCTAGCATTGGGCGATACCACACATTCTCATCATCTTCAGTCTGAGCACTTATTGGTAACACGAAGTTTTGCAAAGCTTGGAAATGTTGACGCTGGATAATCATTTTCACGTCTGGCACTCCTATCCCATCGGCTTCCTTTGGTCGTACTGCAAGGCCTTTCTGGACGATACTGACTCCAGTTTTCCCGGCGCTCACTCGATTGTACAGCACGTAACGGTTCACAATTCCTTGCCACCGAACGAGAAAGCGAGGCGGGATTGTTACATTTGCTGTGAAATACCATAGTAGAGAAAGTATTAAGGCCTGCACAATTAATCGACGTCCAAGTAACGTTCGAGCTCGTCCTTGCCATAATTGAAGGCGTGTAAGCAGCTTTTTATCCAGTTGGGTCGCAAGTGAAGTGGAGACGTCTGAATTTCCAAATGGAATTCCAAGATAACGAACTGTTTCATCTGGACATTGGCAATTTAATAGGTTTGCAAGACGTTGACCAGCTAAGTTAACCCCTTGGTTCCCGAAATCGCATACACCATACGCGTAAGCGAATGGTGTAACATACGACGTAACAATAATGCTAGCTTTTGTATGGTACAGAAGTATTCCTCGCGGGTCATTCACGTTTTCGCGATCTGTGGCGGTGCCTAGTATGATAGCAATCAAGTGGTGGGATCGAAAGCCAGTTCATTACTTGTGCACAGGCTCAGTGATGACGACGGCGACGATAAAGCGCAATGTGAAGCAAGTTGGAGAGATTACAGTGCCATGCCCTAAAGCTGTGAAAGACTACCAGCGATGGATGGGCGGAGTTGATATCCACGATCAACTCCGCCTCCAACGCTTTTCGCTCCAGACATCCACCAAGTTCAAGAAGTACTATAAAAGTCTTTTCTTAGGCTTTGTCGATTTGGCCCTTGTGAACGCCTATATATCGTATCGTGAGACGGCTAGAATTACCGGGACTGCAGCTATGACTAGAGGAGAGTGGTATGGCGTTCTACAAAATCAACTGCTGCAGCTCAAACCGGAAGACTTCGCTGGTGTTGTTGAGACGCCGCCTCCATCAACCCGCCGCAGACGCTCGCGTATACCCGTCGCTCACGCACCCGAGCAATACGAAGACTGGGTGACTGTGAGCGGGGTCCAAAAGCGCCGACAACGATCCTGCAAAGTATGTGCACTGTTACGAACCGACCGGAAGAAGAAATCATTTGCCACAACCTACTTCTGTGAACGCTGCTCGATCGACACTGCCAAGTGTTGGCTATGCAATAAGATCCGTCGGGAGTACCGGGGTGTTGCTAAGACCTGCTATGCAATTTGGCACGAAGACTTCAACTGCGGCCAATCCATCCCAGCGACTTTGGGAAAGCGAGTAGTATTGCGTCGTCCAAGCCAGCGAGTTGGACAACATAAGAAAACCCGTCGAGAGCTGCGCCTTCGTTGCAATGGTGAAGGTGGTGACGAGTGAAGCGGAAATGGTAATGCGAGTACATGTAGCTAGGACAGTGCTGTGCAACAATCTGATGAGTGATAGCATTTGTCGGATCGTAATGCTCGTTTTCTTGAATAGGTGCATCTTTTGTTTCACCGCTTTCAGCTGTTCGATCCCGCAGCGCAGTACTATGCACGATTCCGTTTGCAGCTGTTTAGTCGAGTGGAGAAAGTTACGACGTACAACACATCTCTTCGTCTGGTAGGGCGTATGACTTACGACATTGCCTACGAAACCTGTTGAAAACTTATCATCCTTCCGCGAAGCGCAGATCCCACAGGTGAAAAACGCGCGGAGCTGCTCGTGCCAGGCCTGGAAGAGCTGGTCCAGTTGTTGCAGCCGCTCGAACAGCACTGGCCACGTAGCGTCGCTGTTTTCACTAGGTTTACGAACAAGGGGAGACTGATGCACTGGTGGTGTGTGCTTCAACCAGAAGAGCGACTTGAAGAGCTGGTTCGAGTCCTGAAGAAGAACAAATGGATTAGCTTTAGAGATATCTTAACGATATTTCTAATGACACGCACCCTAAAGCCCCACGTTTGAGCCATCATTGTTCTGCTAGGTAGATTCTAGACTGCTATTGAACAGGATGCGAAGACCCCGCGTTTACGCGGCCAGAGCGTGGACGCTACTGCCTCCAAGCTCGAACAAGAGGATGGATACTCCTCTGATGAACAAGGACCGGGAGAACACTCGACATTGAGGAAGTCTCGACCACGCAGTAAAACGCTATCGGACTGCCAGTTAGAAACCAATTCCAGTCGCACATCGACAGTCAATAATGGCAAAGGAGACAGCCAAACACCAAGCGCACGTCCGCCAGTCATGCAGATCTGCATCATGATCGTCGGTACTAGAGGCGACGTACAGCCTTTTCTTGCCATAGCCAAACGTCTGCAGCAGGACGGACATCGTGTGCGACTTGCCACGCACAAGATCTACCGAGACTTTGTCACCTGGTGGTCCACTGGTCAACGCACCACACTTAACAGGCGAGTCCCTTACTTTCCAGATGATAAAAAATGATTAGCATTCGCCATTCAAACAATTCACAATCACAATCAAACCTTCAGAATTCAATAGCCAAGCCAAGTAGTAGCAACCAGGATAATCAACTTCAATTTCCTTTCGTACACGAGTATAATGCATACTTGTTAGTCCCAGCTCAAAAATGTCTGTGCGATTGAAGAAATGCCTTTTCAGAGATCATTGACGAAAAGAAGACTGGTAGTTGAAGTATATCGACACCCATAGTCGGTGGTAATGGCACTGTTGTGTTGAAAATGGCGAAAGAAGAATCTCACAAAGTGATCAACGAAGAGCGGTTGAGGGCAACCAAAACCTTGACGTTGGTGCTGCCAACTTTATAATACACGTAGTGTGTACCAAGCAAAAGACCTGCGGTTGATGCTAACTACGTCCAATCTGACTTTTTGCAATCTTCGGGTGTTTCGTTGGTTGCGCGTTTGGTTTTCTTCCGTATTCGAAATCTGGATCCTGTTATTGTTGATTCAAGGGTTCTCTCCCAGGCTACGACATGGAACTTGTTGGAAATGCAGACCTTCTCGTTATGAGTGCTCTTGTCAAGCAAATTCTGGTTACGTGTCTCTTTTGGGACGAGCCATCTATCGAACTCTGTCGGAACTGATTGCACTGGATGTTCGTACCATGGCCTGGCGATGCCTATACTGACTAACTTGACGGATACTGGGAGTTCTTTTGGGTCTCGGACAAGGACGACGGTTGTGTTTCCATTCAACACGTGGTTTTTGCTCGTCCAGGCGAAGCATTTGCTATGATCAAGGCAACCCTTACGCAGTCGCCAGTGGTCCATGAAATCAATATTCCATGGCTTGGAGAACCTGTGAAGCGACACAAACTGGCTGCGTTGCTGCCATCTATTTTAGATACTACACAGAATCCAAAGGCAAGTTCACTTACCGAAAAATGAAAAGTGAGATTAGATGTGAGCTCTCTTCGTACCAGAGCTTTTTAAGCGGGTTTGTCCTCGCTTCACATACAGTGACTGTGGTGGAGCGGATCTGGCCAAAATCTGGTTGAGGACGATCGCGATCGCCACTTGCGCCCAGACACCGACAAACGGAGGGGGTCCCCCGATGATCCGTGATCTTGCTGCGTGTAGTGTTCACCTTGTGTACCCGTCGGTAGGCGGGTTACGCTCTTCCAGGTGACTTCTGAAGATGTCTTGAAGGTCAGAAGAATGTCTTGTGGGACGCAGGGGTGATGAGATAGCGTGGGAATACTTCACTCTACCTCGGAGGGGTTGATCCGGGTCACAGGCGAGTTCTCGAGCCTTGATCCGGGTGCCTGGTACTTGATCCAGGTTTTTCAAGGGTCCAATGTTCGGGATCTGATCCCTTCCTTTACGATGCTTGCCGCTTCCTATAGCGGGTGTCTTGATGGGTTGAGAGTCGACGAGATCGTCAGGCCAAGCAGCCAATTCCTTCCGATCCGTAGTTTGCACGTAAAGGATAGTTCACTAGATAGGGCAAAGCTGGCCAATATATTATCCAGACTTAACTGCTATACTAGGTCACGTATCCTTACCTTCTTGATGCTGGTGGGCCAATGTAATTCACGGTTCCAGTCTTGGACGAAGGCACTTGTGAGGTCCAGGGCAAATTCGATTCTGTTTATGGTTATTCCTATGTCTACTAGTCCCACCCTCATCTGCTATCCTACGATCACCTGACATCTGGCTACACAGCTGCTCCTCCGATCTTCGATCTCGATCTCACCTAACCCTTGATCGCGATCTCGATCACCGATCTCGGTCATCGATCTCGGTCATCGATCTCGATCTCGATTGGCAGTCTTGATCAGCTGCTCTGAACAGTAGTCTTGACCGTAGCCTTGATCGGCCAGCTTGAACAATGATCCTGATCGGCAATCTTCTCACTTGATCTCGTATCTCCGCGTCACCGATATTTAAGATCTCCCTGTACTTGAGCATCGCTCCCCCGCACGACTGATGCTGCCGCCATCGTCCGAACCAGAAATCACCTCTTGGGATGACCTCTGCATGACTGCTTCCTTGGGTGCTCTTCGAATCTCCTTCGGCTTAACACGGTGTGTAGCGTCACTGATCTTGTGCAATTCACACTGATCGTTGGATATCGGCCCCCTTCTTCGACGGCATCTCACGATCAGGTCGTTGTCGATCCACAGCATATCGTGCCTGTCCTGATCTGCCGCTGCTTTGGTCTCCTTCTCCTCGGTGCTGAGCCACTACATGAGACCTTACAGCGGGGCCCTCTGATCGCTTAGTCTCACTCAACCAAGACGCCATCCATCATCCACTTGCGGAGTGATCAAGACGATTACCGATCCGGGTCCATTCGTCAGCCGTCGTTCGCGCAATCTGGGGTCATCAACCGGTATCTTGCTACGCCAGAGGCCCCTGTCGCTTGATCCGACTCTCTCTGGGCCTGACGTTGCCTTTTCTCGGCTTTCTTATTCGCGCTTCACCACATCCGCCCCCAGCCTGCAAGTTGGTCCGTCTCGGGCCACTTCAGGTCTCATTCTCCAATCTTCTGCCCAAGGTACAAGTTACCCAACGGCGTCTCGACCACCATCACCCGACTTTTTCCGGCCTACATGAGTCATCAAGGAAGTGATCCGGGGAGCGATTATCTGCCCACACCTCCCGACTCCCCAAGATCTCCTGACGGTCCGCCATCTACCCACTCCGACATCTCGCGACGTTCGTCGGGTCCGGCTCCAGACCACGCGCGCCCGCTCTCATCCGATGAGGCTGGGCCGATGCCGGGCAGTCCAGGGCGGGATCGCTTGGTGCGCGAACGCGATCAGCTAAGTCGTGAAGCCATGGAACTTCGGGCGCATGTCGACGCCATGGAGCGGTTCCGGGCGGACCAGCAGAACGAGATCGCGCGTCTGGAGCGCGAGATCAGCGATCTCGCGGAGGAAGCCTCTGATCTCGATGGATTGCGCGTGCAGGTTCACCAGCTCCGATCAAAACGCGACGAGTTCGCGCGGCGTCTCAACTCTGCCCAGGCAGACCTAGATCGAGCTACAGAGGACCGGGACCGTTTGACTGACGAGGTGGAACAAGCCACTAACGAGATCCAAGATCTCCAGGCGGAAGCCCGGATCCATGCTTGCGATCTGGCTCAGGCGAAGCAAGACTCCGTCACCGCCAAGGCCAGCTACAACCGGATCTCAGCTGATCTTGCACATCTCCAACTGGATTCCAGCCCCACGCCTCCGACCGGGGCTCCCACCCGATTGGCCCTGGCTGAGCGAGATCGAGCCTTGGCGGACTTCGCCCGAGCGACCGCTTCCCTGACCAACATCGTTGCCGAACGCGACTTGATCACCGATCAACTCGCCCACGCTAACTCCGAACTGAACCGAGTCACTTCGGAGCGGGATCGCCTACTCGTGGAACGAGACCAAGCGTTTGCAGATCGCGACAGGGCACAGACGGATCTCGGCACCGAGCGACAGCGATCCACTCGTCTAGGTACGCATATAGGCTAGATCCCCCTCCACCTGACCACGATCACTCATACTCTGTTTGTCGTTGTCGAGGATGATCTGATCGGTACCCATGCCGAAGTGCAGGAGTTAGAAGCGAGTCTTCAAGCACTGCAGGAGAACTACGATCAGGCAGAAGATAACGTATGGGCGACTACCAACGTCCTGACCGAAATGGTGTCTCGGCTCCGCGCTGCTCAAGATGAACGGGGGGTCCAACGCGCTCTCAGTCCGCCTCATCTCCCGCTGCATCGCCCCCGCACAAGGCTTCGCGGACGGAGCCTCCCCAGACCGATCACGACGCGGCCACACCTGACGTTCCCTCTCGAGACCAACCTGGTGGCCAGGCCCAGGCGACCGAGCTCGAAGAAAAGCACGAGGAAGGCCCAGACCCCTTCGATCTGGGTCCTGAACCCGTGATCCCGACTGGGCCGGATGCGGAGGAAGCAGATCGCACCCAGGCCACCTCGCAAGTGACCGTGGAAGCACCTCCCCCGAAGAAGGGTGGCTCGGATCGGCCCAAACGCAAACCCGATCCGGAGCATGACGATGACGAAGAGGATTCTGGCGCTGGATCCGACGACGCTCTTCGGGCTATGATACTCCGATCGCTGTCGTGGCACCGCCGGCATGGAAATCCTCCTCCGGCATCCGGTGATCAAGGGAGCTCCGCTCCTCAGACGCCTCTCCTCCAGCATCCGGTGATCAAGGGGGTCTGCTCCTCCGACGCCTCCGGCGCAGCCGACACCTCCGGGGGGCGGTTCCCCACAGACTCCGATCACCTCTCCTCAGGGTAGTCCGGCTGGCGGGAGCCCTCCCGGTGGGGGATCTCTGGGTGGCGGCTCTCCCGGCGGCTCGCCGCGCCCCCAGCTGCACCCTCCTCTGTTCGCGATCAGCTCGTCCATTCCCGGGTATGCGAACGTCCGGCAGTTTGCGGCTGGTGATGTCTTCCCGTGGGACCCGGTGTTCGTCGGAACTTTGGCGATCGTCGGTATGATTCTCTCCACACTGGCCAAGAGGTTGCTGCTACCCCCCGGATTCCTCTACCCAGCGAGATCTCCGGCTAACCGACCTCCCCGAGCTGGGGTCGGTTGGTTGGCCAACCTGATCACTGGGCCCAACGTGCGGGCCCTACTTGCTACTCGACCTTGGGAGGTGCTCCGCAACCGACCGGCCCCCCTTACCATCGTTCTCGGTCTCCATCGTCGTGCTGGAACTCTGCTGGGGCAGATCGCGGATGCCTACGCCGCCTACGAGTCAGACCACCTGCAGGCCTACTGGGAATCGACCCATTATCTCGAGATCACGAAGGCGATGTACGAAGCTGACCGAGATCTTCATCGGTACTACCTCGAGCGTCGGCAACGTCGTAGCCGCACCGGAGAACGTTGGCGGCAACTGTTGGGGTGATTCCAGCCCATGATGCGTGCGATGTGGGCGGACATCGATCTTCTGCTCGATCCCTACTTCCTGCACTTCCCCACATCCGTGATCGGGTACACTGGTATCCCGGATCGGTCTCCCGAATGGCCAACCTGGCCCAGCCGACTCTGAACCGACCGGAGCCCACCGATCAGATCTCTGCGTTGGCTGAATGCGATCAAGAGGACCTTTGGCGCAACCATTACCGCGATCGGCCGGCAGATCACCCGTCTCGGCAGATCCCACGGCTCGAAAACAAGTTTAACCCGCCTGCTCCACCTACACCTCCTGGGACTCCCTGATCTCGCGATCTCGACCAGTCCGGAGGTGATCAGCCGAGCCTGGAGTCGATCAGCACGCTTACAAATTCTTTATCACGATCCGGTACCTCACCACGCGATCCCGACTCCAGCCTAGCTTCTTTTCAATTCCACGTAATTTTCCCAACTTCAAAGATCAGCGTTCTTCTCCATACTTGCTCCACAGTTTCGATCCCCATTTAACCTCTTCGAAATCTCCACACCTTCCATCCAATCACTCCGGTTTCACATGCATATACAAGAAAAATATAAAATCTCCACGAAAAATATAACACCTCCACATTCGATCCGGATAGACATCCAGATCTGCATCCGCGATCTCGGCGTTGTGACCCGGTCACATCGCCCTCTTCGCGTCTACACCTCTTCGTGCGACTGCATCACACCAAACCGATTTCGGTTAGCATGATCTCGTAGGAACGCGCTCAATATGGCTCCACAGTTAAGATCAGCTTCATCGACCCAAGTCGGCTCATCATAACCGACCCAGGGCACCAGGAATTCACGATAGATCCGGCCGTAGCGAGTTCGTTTCCCACTTCGCATGTCCGAGATCCGCTCGACTTCGTACTCATCGGCATCAAGATCTGGGACCCAACTGTCCTCCGGAAGGAGGATCTCATCGAAATCGAGCCGATCTGCTTCATCCACCGTCAACTCGATCCGCGGTCGATCAGGAAAACTCCGTACCAGCTTTAGCTTAGAAACATGGACCACTGGGAAGATGCAGTAATCAGATCCCGCGATCTCCAACTTGATCGTGAATTCATTGAGCTTCTCTGCAACACGGAACGGGCCGTGCCAAAGGCGAGCGAGTTTACGCGCATACCCTTCCTTCACACGATCTAGATACAGCCAAACTCGTGATCCCGCTTCGATCTGATGCGGATCGACATCATCATTGTGCCGATCGGCTCGGTCTGCAATCGCCTCTCGTAGCCTAGCGTTGACCTGTTCTCTCGACTGCTGGTAGTATCTCTGAACACGATATCTCCACCGTCTTGGATCACGATCGTGGCGCCTGGTCGACCCGATCGGGATCGTCGCTTCCAACGTCGATCTCGGATCCCATCCGTGTACCAAATAGTGAGGGGTATCTCCCCGAACCCGATCGTGAGCCGTGTTAATAGCAAACGTCAGTCTCTCCGCGTATTCATCCCAGTCCTTCTGATCGAGATCTTGAACATACATCTTGATCGCCCTAGTCGCCGTTTGCACCATCCGTTCCGCAGTCCCATTGGCCTGTGGTCGGTAGGCCATCGTTGCCCGTTGTCGCTGCCCTAGGATCTTATTGAACGATCTGAAGAAGTCGGACATGAAACCCGGTTCTCGATCGTGCCTGATCATCTCGCTGGCGCGAATCTGCGGAACACGCATTCTTCATAGGATTCCGCGACGGTCTGGGCCGATCGGGAGGAACTGGACTTCGCGATCACATATCCCGTGAACAGATCTACCCAGATCAGTAGTTCGGTGTTGCCTTTGTTAGATCTGGGCAGGGAGGGTATGTGATCCATAGCTATGATCTGGAATGGGTATGTCGCTTGCAGATTCCCCGGCGACTTGCCCCGGATCGTGGGCCTCACTTTTCCAGTCTCACAGTCCGCACATTCGCCTACGTATCGCTGCACGCTCCGATATAATCCCCTCCAGTGGAAATGATCCCGGATCCGCTGATAAGTGCGTCCGATCCCCTGATGTCCCCCTTCCAGAGTCGTATGGTAATGGTGGAGGACATCCTGGTGGAGGACATCCTGCTGTAGCGTTTCTGGAACCACGAGTCTCATCAGGCGGTCGCGATCACCACTTGATCTCGGTCCTGGTGGGCAGTAAAACAGCAGATCTTGTTCATCTACCTCGTACTCGGAGGCGATCTTGGCGTAGGACCCTGATTCGGCTCGAGTAAGATCCGCGATCTGCCCAGCCAGGTACTTCTTTAGTCCGGCGATCCAGACCTCCTCGTCCTAGGCTCTCCTGATCCGATCAACCCGCATCTCCCGGATCAGTTCCTCTCGCAGGACGGCGGCACCAGATCGCGCTCGGGCTGTACGCGACACTTGCACAGTTCGATCTTCAACTCGAGGGATCAACACTTCATCGAGCCGATTCAGGGTGATCAGATCACACCGATCTGCCTCATCGCGGACCTCGATCCCGCTTCCTCGCTGCAGCGCGGCACTCGCCAAGCTATCTGCGCTCCCATTCCAGTCTCTCTTCACATGGACAAGCTCATGATCTCCCCAATTCCGCAAGTGATCCAGCACCTTCTGTTTCAGTAACGTCAATCCCGGCGCCTTACAGTCGATCTCGCCCCGGACCTGTCGGATCACTAGGTTCTAATCGCCGCAAACTACCAGACGGCGGCTTTCCAACTGTGCGATCATACTGAGACCCAGCAAGAGTCCACGGTATTCCGCTTCATTGACAGTAAGGCTCTCCGCGTAGTCTGATCTAGCCTTGATCACTTTCCATTCCGGCAAACTCCACACGATCGCGCTGAAAGCGCCCCCTCCTCGTTTCACGCGTGCCGACCCGTCGAAACTTATAACCCACAGCTCCTCATCTGGGTCTACGGTGGGGATCGGCATCTGGATCCGACGTTTTGGTTCCTTCCGTGGCGCGATCGCGATCAGGGCTTCGTCGATCTCCGATCTAGGCGTTATATCAGCTGCGATCGCCCCCCGTATTTCATCCTCTCCCTTCGTACATTTCGTGATCTCGAGCGTCCATGGGGACAGAAGTGCAGACCATTGTCCTAGACGTCCTTGGAGGCCGGCAGACTTGAACAGCCAGGCAAGCGTGGAGTGTCGGGTTAGGACCTTGATCCGACGTCCCACCAACAAGGTGTAGTGCAGATCCACTTCACGTAGTTCATACAGGACCGATGCATAGACCGCGTAATCCTCGATGAACCGACTATAGTAGTTCAAACTTCCTAGAAACGATTGCATGGATCGGAGTGATCCGGGGAACGGTAGATCCGTCAGAGATTTCAAGTCCTTCGGGTTTGCCTCCAATCCATCGATCGACACTTTGTGTCCGAGATATTCCACCTTATCCATGCCCCAGAAGCTCTTTGCCACACTGATCGAGAGATTCCACTTATCACAGGCCTCCAATAGGTCTTCCACCCGATCGCACATTTGATCCCACGATCCAGCCGTGATCAAGATATCGTCGATGTATGATCTCCGTCCTAGAACCGACGGGCGACCAGGATCCTCCGGGATCCCTGATTCAAACACATCTGCAGAGTCTTCCGTGTTCCCTGACTGGGAGATCTTCAAAAATTCATATAGGGCGTTGTCCACCAGACGTTGATAGATCTGAGGGGCGTTCTTCAGCCCGAACGGCATGCGATTCCACTCGAAAAGGCCAAATGGAGTGATGAAAGCTGAGATCGCGCGAGCTCGATCGGTCATTGATACGACCCAGAATCCACTCGCCATGTCTAATGAACAATACCACAGAACCTTGTCAAGGTCCTCTAGTAGGTCATTGATCAGAGGCATCGGGTAGATCATCAGCCTTGTGAGACCGGTTACCAGCCGATAGTCGATACATAGTCGGATGTCTACACCGTTCTTCTTGATGATCACCACGATCGGCGATGCCCACGGCGAGGTCGATGGCCGAATCATCTTGGCAGCTAGGAGCCCTTTGATAAGGTCCGATACTTTCTCGCGGAACTGTGGCGCCACCTTTCGGACTCGTTGTGCGATCGGCTTTGCATCACCCACGTCGATATCGCATATAACACCCTTGGCCGCTGGAGGAAGTGTGTTTCCCTTTCCGATCAGGAGATGTCGCTTCTTCCAAATAATCTGTCGAAGTTTCTCGATCTCCTCCGGGGTAGCCGATCCCGGATTTCCTACTTGCAGATCTTCGATCCTGACTTCTTCAGTGGTGGAGATCTGGATCGCTGGTACTACTGCGAGATTATCGGCTAGATCTTCGGCCGAAAAATCGCCACTTTCGTGTAAGTGGGTCTGATCGGCGTTCTCGATCCCTTCAGGAGATGTCGGATCGGGTTCGTTCGTTGATGGATCAGGGAGTCTATCGTCCTTGGCCGTCAGGATCGGGGTGTCCTCAACCGTGGGGCCGGCGTCAGCGTCGGATACATGTTTGATCTCGATTATAAAATCTGGTTTTTCTGTTTTTACCTCGATCTCTTCTTCGCATGTCCGATCTGTCCGATCTGGAGCCTGATCTGGCAAGCTCTCATTCGTCTCCGTCTCACCGCTCCCAGCTTCGCCACTCGGGGTCTTGTCGGAACTGATCGTAATCGATGGGGTATCCATGGGATCCGGTTGGGGATCGATGAATGCGACCTTGACTTCGGCCGTATCGGTTGGTGATCGAGGTGCCAATTTCGATATTGGCGCAGGATCAGGATCGGTCTTGGTTGTCCCACCTCGGCGGAGTATGGATCGCGGCGTAACGTAGGTCGGCCGTTCGACCGACGGTAAGGGGATCTCTACGGATTCCTGAGGTTCTGGTCTTGCGTCCACAGCGGTCTTACCTTCTCCCCGTAAAATCTCTTGCGGCCACTAAGTGGGATCCCCACTTCATTAGGTAAGCACATCGATCCCTTCGCTAGATCCATCCGGACCCCAGCCGGAATCATGAAATCCATACCTAAGATGGCGTCTTGTCCGGATAGGTCTCCGATCCAAATATCGAAAAAGTATACCAAGTATCCCGCAAGCGTAATCTTGATCCTCGTTCTCCCTTCGGTGGTGTATACATTATCCCCGATCCCAACACACTCCTGTCTCTGACTGGTGTCAAAGTGGCACCCAACCTTACGAGCAAAGGCGGTATCCAAGATGGATACCTCGGCGCCAGTGTCCAGGAGCAAGATCGCTCTCTCATGATTGATCTTGCCTGAGATCTTGGCTTGGCGGAACCATTTCCTGGTGCGTGGTATTTCCAGTACCCCCTGGATTCTCCTTCCTTGAGGTCCAAAGCCACTTATGCACCAGATCGAGAGAACTCATCGATCCGGGGAAGGCTCGCGATCTTAGCAGTATACGAATGCAACTTACATGTATTAACGCGCAGATCCGGATTCTCCCTATCTTGATCTCTCGATTTCTTGTTCACATATGCATAGATGCAGTACTCAGAACGCTCGGCTCGTACCGGTTTCCAAACCGGCGAGCGTCCTAGTTTAACATCTTTTCCACCTTCTCGGGGAACAATCCGGCATGTCGGGTCGGGTCGTACCACTTGCGGATCTGGTTGTAGAATTCTTCCATGGGGCATTCTCCAGCTTCATGGTTCTCCCCACAACCACGGCAGGTATATAGACAGCGATCCGTCGGGTGACGCCTCTTTCCGCACTTGACAGGTTAGACGTCTCCAGCAGTCCAGATCTGTGTGCTTCCGCGATCCACAGTGCGAACAGCGACTTCGATCGTGATCCGATCCCCTGCGATCTGTGATCCGGCCTCGATCTTGCGTGTTCGCGTGCGATCGCGCTTGATCCTGTTGGTGGAGAGCGCCCCCAGTACCGATCTGCTTGTCTTCCGACGCGGCAAGATATATCCTCCGGAGATCGCCTTCAGAATCGGATCCGTCCGATCCGGATATTTCTTCCGATTCCGAGCTCGGGTCTTGGGCTTGGATTGCCCGTACCACCGCTCGGGTGGGTGCTGCCGGGGCACTGGCCGGTGCCTTTTGTCTGTACTTCGACCCGGACGCAGATTTACGCTGTCTGCTTTTCGCCCGTTCCCGGGCACGAAGTACCTCCTCCAATTCATCGACGTCACTCAGTCGGAGTAGGGTCAGCCGATCAGCTAACTCCGGATCTCCCAATGTCTCGATGTAGTGGTCTACATGCTCCCGGCGGGCCTTAGGGCTCCCATCCTTGATCTTCAATTTAGCACGTAAAGCCACCACGTTGAGCCGGTAGAGATAATCGAGAGGAGTCTCTTCCGGTAAAATTGGAGGAAGATCTACATATCCCAGTTGGGGGATCTGAAGAGACCGCGTCGAGAGTGAAATGATCGGCGACGGAGAAATTGTGGGTGACCAGAGGCGATTAATGGGTGCCTACCGTGGTAAATAGACCCAGCCGAACTCGATACATAGTGATCATGAATTTGAGCGAGAAGATTTTACGATTGGATCACAGATTACATGTCGGAATGGTACTTGATCAGGAAAAAGTGCCTCGATTCCCCGGGTTTGTGTCGGTCGGATCCCGGCGCTACATGGAGTGGCAGAACTTAGCTCTAGAAGCGAATCGTTTGCGAGCGTGATAGTATTGCCACGCGACCGACATACCCAATCCACAATACTGGGTCTGGAAACTGTCCAACAGATCCGCCCACTTGGTTTTCGTCGTTCGGCTGAGCTGCCTGTACCAGTTCTTTGCCGGTCCCACCATCAGATCGGCAAACGTGAGGCATTTCTCTTCTTCCGTAGCCTGATCGCGCTGGAATGCCGACTTGACCTTACCGATCCAGGCCCGGGCGCGATCTTCATCCAAATCTTTACCCGCAAAATCTTTTAGATCCGAGATCGCTGAAATTCGGACCCGCTGGATCATCGACGACCCTCCTTGACCGATCGCCGCGGATGCGATTGCTGCTCGGCTCGACATCTGTCCACCGGCACTCGGTATGCCCAGATCGTCCGGATCGTATTCCCATGCGTCAGGATCTGAGGCCGTAACGGACTCCATGTCAACATTTAGCTCCCCTTTGATCGGCGATCGGGGCGTCGCGAGACTCCGTTCCTTCAAGAAACGATCCATCGCCATTTGGAAGTAGTCGTCCAACTTGTTGCTCGATCCAGTGGAATTAGTCGTCGGCGCGGTCTGGTCTGTCCGGATCCGGCGATTTTCTTGCTGATCAGGCGTCTTGGCCTCCCGTTTCGCAGCCACCGATCGTGTATCTTGTTTCTTCATACGCGATTTCAGGAATTTGGCACCGGAAGGGCCCAACGACATGCGTTGCAGCCTTCTCGGGCTGTCGGAATCTGGTTCCGAGGTCGCTGACGCGTAGCATGACGATCCAGTCTGATAGCCTGGATCGGGCGTCAGTGGGCGTTCGCCGACCAAGATTCTGAGAGAGTTGAATAGATCATGGGTCGCAGATTGGATCGCTTCCAGTTCCAGGTCAAATAGAGAGTTTGGGTCGAACTCTCCAGCCACTAAACCGGCTTCTTGGAGTAGATCGAGTAGAATCTTCACCGCGTTCAGGCGGTCCGAGCTAGTCCGGGGCTTCGACACCGGGCCGGCGAGATTACCGATCTGGCGGACTTGTATGATCGTAAGAACGGGATCATTAAGCAAGGTCTCACTTAGCATCATTCTGTAATAGGCCTGCTCGATCGCGTCCTTGGTGATCGTCGATCCTGGGTTGATCACATCTTCTGGCTCTGAGTCTGGAGCTTTCAATTTCGTCCGGGTGCTCTTGATCTTCTTTTTCTTGGTCGATCTTGAGGCAACAGTGGACTTGGTGAGCAGATTAGGTTTCAGCTTTGCTGATTCCTTATCGCTCGTGTGCGGATCTCGATTCTCATCGAGATCCGCAATGGCCCTCGAAGGGGCCTTGGGAGGAATTCGAGGTTTTTCTTCGAGATCTGGATTGCGATCCAGGTCTGCCTCGTGCTTGTCAGTAGAGATCCTCCCAGAACTCTGCTGATCTGTGGATCTTTCCGTTTTCAGCGGTGCCTCCGTCGATCCAACATTCGTAGGCACTTCTTCCCGTTGTTCTTCTTTTACCTTGACATCTTCTTGGGACTCACGGTGATATCCGAAGTCACCAGAAGATCCGGGCACGCGCACCATTGTGGAGGAGCGGATCAGCCAAAATCTCGTTGAGGCAGGTCTCGATCACCACTTGCGCCCAGACACCGACAAACGGAGGGGGTCCCCCGATGATCCGTGATCTTGCTGCGTGTAGTGTTCACCTTGTGTACCCGTCGGTAGGCGGGTTACGCTCTTCCAGGTGACTTCTGAAGATGTCTTGAAGGTCAGAAGAATGTCTTGTGGGACGCAGGGGTGATGAGATAGCGTGGGAATACTTCACTCTACCTCGGAGGGGTTGATCCGGGTCACAGGCGAGTTCTCGAGCCTTGATCCGGGTGCCTGGTACTTGATCCAGGTTTTTCAAGGGTCCAATGTTCGGGATCTGATCCCTTCCTTTACGATGCTTGCCGCTTCCTATAGCGGGTGTCTTGATGGGTTGAGAGTCGACGAGATCGTCAGGCCAAGCAGCCAATTCCTTCCGATCCGTAGTTTGCACGTAAAGGATAGTTCACTAGATAGGGCAAAGCTGGCCAATATATTATCCAGACTTAACTGCTATACTAGGTCACGTATCCTTACCTTCTTGACGCTTGTAGGGCCAATGTAATTCCCGGTTCCAGTCTTGGACGAAGGCACTTGTGAGGTCCAGGGCAAATTCGATTCTGTTTATGGTTATTCCTATGTCTACTAGTCCCATCCTCATCTGCTATCCTACGATCACCTGACATCCGGCTACACAGCCGCTCCTCCGATCTTCGATCTCGATCTCACCTAACCCTTGATCGCGATCTCGATCACCGATCTCGGTCATCGATCTCGGTCATCGATCTCGATCTCGATTGGCAGTCTTGATCAGCTGCTCTGAACAGTAGTCTTGACCGTAGCCTTGATCGGCCAGCTTGAACAATGATCCTGATCGGCAATCTTCTCACTTGATCTCGTATCTCCGCGTCACCGATATTTAAGATCTCCCTGTACTTGAGCATCGCTCCCCCGCACGACTGATGCTGCCGCCATCGTCCGAACCAGAAATCACCTCTTGGGATGACCTCTGCATGACTGCTTCCTTGGGTGCTCTTCGAATCTCCTTCGGCTTAACACGGTGTGTAGCGTCACTGATCTTGTGCAATTCACACTGATCGTTGGATATCGGCCCCCTTCTTCGACGGCATCTCACGATCAGGTCGTTGTCGATCCACAGCATATCGTGCCTGTCCTGATCTGCCGCTGCTTTGGTCTCCTTCTCCCCGGTGCTGAGCCACTACATGAGACCTTACAGCGGGGCCCTCTGATCGCTTAGTCTCACTCAACCAAGACGCCATCCATCATCCACTTGCGGAGTGATCAAGACGATTACCGATCCGGGTCCATTCGTCAGCCGTCGTTCGCGCAATCTGGGGTCATCAACCGGTATCTTGCTACGCCAGAGGCCCCTGTCCCTTGATCCGACTCTCTCTGGGCCTGACGTTGCCTTTTCTCGGATTTCCTATTCGCGCTTCACCACATGACTATGGTAGTTTCAGCTTCACTAAGCTTGTCCAGTCCTACAGCGCTTAACTTGATCTGTCAAGTCTCACCATGTCCAGGTCGCACATTGACCTTCAACGTTGACCTTCAATATGAATACCAATACGCCTCCCTCGAAGTGCAACTTCGAACTAATCTGCATTGCCAACATTAGCAAGATTCAGCAGAGTCTTCAGTCGTTTCTTGTTGAGCGCCTTCGTAAAAGCGTCAGCAGGATTCACGTCACCTTTTACTTTGTGCAGTTCAATTACACCCTTTTCCACTTGCTCTCTCACGTAGTGCCAGCGCAGCTCAATGTGACGTGTGCGACGACTGTAGGTCGGGTTAGTAACCATCGTATCAGCTTGACAGTCAATACCAATTCTCAGTTTATTTGATATCAAGCTACTATGGAAGCAGTTGCTGAAAGTGCTTTCAGTAACTGCTTCCATAGTAGCTTCGCATGCCGCCACGTATTCAGCTTCAGCGGTGGATAGAGCGACAATAGATTGGCGTCTGGACATCCACGAAATCGCACCTCCCGCCAGTGTAAACACGAACCCAGTAGTGCTTCGTCGGGTCTCAGGGTCATTTGCCCAATCACTATCACAGAAGCCATCAAACATCACAGCTTGACGCACGTCTGTTTGTCTGTCATAGGTGATTCCGTAATCGACAGTACCAGCTAGATAACGCAACACGCGCTTGAGTGCGCCAAAGTGTTTCCCAGAGGGCTGAGCAACAAATCTACTCAGTTGTCCAAGCGCAAATGCCAGATCTGGACGTGAACTAGTAGCCAGATACATCAACATACCAATCGCTTCTCGATATGGAAGCTGGTGTCACTTTCTTCATTGTCCGCAAGTGGAATAAGTCTCGCGTTTACCTCCATAGGATTTCCAACTGAATGAGCAGTCTGATAACCGAAACGTTCCAAGATTTCACGAGTGTACTTGCTTTGTCGAATAGTAATCTGCTCACTTGTCTGCTCAACTTCAACTCCTAAATACTCAGTCAACAGACTTTGATCCTTGAGTCCATAAGCTTCATTGATCTGTTGGAACAGCTCCGTCTTGCATTCTTCATCGTTTGTTGCCACAAGGATATCATCCACATAGGTCAGCACAAATACCATAGTATCTCCTTCAAACCGATAGTACAAGCAAGGCTCAGTCAATGATCGCAGGTAGCCACGATTCTTCATCCACCCATCCAGCTCATTATTCCATTCACGACCTGACCGGTGTAGCCCGTACAATGCCTTCAGCACCACCAACAAGTTCCCATCGATTTTACACGGAAATCCGTCGATGTAACTCAGATACTGTCGAATAGTAAGGTTTGCATTCAGATATGCAGTGTTTACATCTCCACTGAACATCGTGAGCCCCAAAGCCCCAGAAAGAGCAACCAACAATCAAAACGAAGACATTCGCGCAACCGGAGAGAAAGTCTCACGAAAGTCTACTCCAGGTCTCTGAAAGTTGCCAAAAGCCACAATCCCGGCTTTAAACCGAATCACATAACCCAAATGATCCGATTTCAATGCATATACCCAGCACGAATAGCCTTGGCATCTGCAGGCATCTCACCGCGTGTAATCTCTTCCATAACACCCTTTGCCTTCAAAGCAGCCATCTCTTCAAGCTCAGTCATTTGCCACATCTTTGCATACTCCGATCTCATCGCTTCTCGATGGTTACGTGGAATTTTCACGTTTGCAGCTCGGATAGGACGTCCATTTTTGTCGAGATCACGTGAAGTTGCCTGGGTAGCATTCACCACGTAATCAGCTAAGTAGCTAGGACGTCGACGTTCGCGACATTCACGAGTCTCACTCGCTTACTCTTTGGCTCTTGCTTATCAGCACCACACTTAATACGATCTTCTTCTGATCCAGTTTCATCACGGTGTGAGCGCTTCCCAGACAGCTTTTGCGGTAGCAGCATACTTGCATCAACACTTTCTGGTACAGACTGCAAGTTATTCATCTTAGTTTCATCTGAATCCGCAAACTTACTGGCAACGGTCACAGCATCATCGTCCTCGTGATCATTTTCTTCAAAGTTTTGTTCTTCAGCAGTTGATCCACATACCCCTGCAACAGACTCATTTTCATCTGAAGCTTCACTCGCTGAACTTGACCGTCTCAGTATTGTTCCTGCTGCACTTTCAGCCTTCTGAGTCATAACAGCGTCACAGCATTTAGTAATCACATCATGAATAGCGACTGTCACTCCATCAATCTGTGCAATAGTTTCTCCACAGAACACTCGAGTAGCATCTTCAGTATCCTCACGACAATCTGTTTGCTCAAACACTTCTTCATGATCCACAGATACAGAGCCACTATCACAGGTTTGATCAGTTGCACAGCCTTCGCCTTCCTCGAGATCCACATTGTGCATATCAATGGTCTCGTTTACTTCAGTAGCAACTGGAAATTTGTGCGGGTATGTCTCCGTCTTCTTTCCAGACCACGCAATACTTTGAGTGTATACCCCTGAAGAGCTTGAATTTTCACGCTCAGCACTGATATCACTTGTTGTTTTAAAGAGCAGAGACTCAAGATCAATATCCTCTGAAGTCACTTCATACCGATCACGATACATGACGTCTTCTGCCACCCTTAAATCTGGTACAAATTTTGCTGTGTGTTCATCAGGAAAGAACACCTTACACCCAATTACATCCTCTGCATAGCCTAGAACATAACCCAGTTTGGCGTTGTCTTGATGCTTTCTGCATCCAGGAGAAATCGGAACGTGCACGTACGCCAGCGAACGGGATACCATCTGTGCCCTTGTTGTACACTCGGTTCTTAATGTACACTGCATTCATAAGTGCTTCAGGCCAGAAGCTGCGTGGTAAACCAGACTGGCACATCATCGCCTTCATCATTCCAACCAAGCTCTGATGAGTTCTTTCACACAGGTTTAACTGAGAGCTCTTTGGTCCAACTCGTACATGTTCAATACCACGAGATGCGTACCATTTCTCGATTGCTTCATTGCAAAATTCACCACCTTTGTCGGTCAATACTTCTTTTACTTCGTACACGACTTGTCCGACAGCAGGTTCACCTCGTCCGGCTTGACGCTCAGCCCACACTACATATTCCATGATGTGCTTATTCACGACAGAGCTATCCTTACTTTTCAGCTAGTGAATAGTTACAAAGCAAGAAAAACCGTCCATTAGAACAAGAACTGCTTCAAAACGCGTTCCATTTCCTTGACCAGGAATTAATAGGTCCGCGTACACCACTTGGTTTGGTGAGTTGGTCTTTCGATCCAGATTCTTGCGATTTGGAGTTTTTTTCTGCTTTTCAACATGACACGCATCACAATTTCCGAGTTGTCAATGAGTCAAAACCATCCCCCAAACGAGTCCTTTATCCGTCATGATTCAAGTATTGAGGGCAGGTGTGTCCGAGTCTTTCATGCCAGATCTCAAGCGATGCTACTCCGTCAACTCTTGTAGCGTTGCCAAATCTACCTCCTAGGGATCGTTCGAGTCTTTCAGTAGTCGCGTGAACTGCAAAGAATCCCCAGGTAGCTTCATACGGAGAGGCAACTAACACTATGCGTCCTTCTTGCAAGACTCTGAAGCTCAGTGTATCACGATCGAAATCAAAGGCAAATCCTTGCTCAGCCGCTAAACCAGGCCAAAACAAACCAAATTCGGCTCCAGGGACATAAACTACATCATTCAACCG
Source organism: Phytophthora colocasiae (assembly GCA_018806915.1). Lineage (NCBI taxonomy): Eukaryota > Oomycota > Peronosporomycetes > Peronosporales > Peronosporaceae > Phytophthora > Phytophthora colocasiae. The sequence goes on along the minus strand of JAGKQI010000094.1, from coordinate 992,560 downwards.
GACTTCAACTTGTTCACCATTAACATCGGTGCTTAGAGCTACGGTTCCAACCCCAGCAATGCGTAAGAGAAAGATGCGATGAGTTCAATTCCGTATCGCCAAGCCGTAGGCAGTGTCATGGGACACGACCCGACATGGCATTCTACATGCGTGAAGTCAGTCAGTTCCTAGCCAATACAGGCATAGAACACTGGAAAGCAGTCATTCGTGGTCTTAAGTATCTGTCAGGAACGAAAGAATACGGTCTCGTTCTGGGAGGCTCATCCGACATTACCTCGGAGAATCTAGCCGATCAGCTACTTGCCTACAGTGACTCTGTCTATGCTAATTGTCCCGACACGAGACGTTCTGTTGGTGGATATGTGTATATGCTCGCAAGCAGTCCCGATCTCATGGCTCTCCCGTAAGCACCACACAGTGGTTCTCTCTACAACAGAGGCAGAATATATCGCCCTGTGTCACTGCATGCAAGAGATGATATTCCTCAAACTTCTCCTCAAAGAACTTGGCTTTGCTACAACGCAGGCTAACACTATATATGAGGACAACCAAAGCTGCATCAAAATCTGCTACAACCCCGAACTTCACGGACGATCAAAGCATATACACGTACGATACTGTTTCGTACAAGAAAAGGCATGAATTCAACGTTACCTACTGCAATACGAAAGAGATGATAGCTGACATCTTTACTAAAGCTTTAGACAAGTACCAGTTCAGAGAACTAAGGACCAAGCTTCGGATGAAAACCCTTGAAGCTCTCCCTGGTCATACCGTTTAAGTGTACGAGTATAACACTATTGCATGAAGCATGCCAAATTAAATGCGTTCTTTTATTTTTCCCACTGGGTTTTCAAGTTTGTACGTAAAAGGTTTTCTCCTCGTTGAGGTTTTCCCTGGTCAAGTACCGAATTACAATTGGTATATGAATTTATATCCATGCAGGCACATGAGACAAAGGTTTGCTGGGAAAGTTCAGTATTGGTTAGGCAAACCCGCGGAAATCCTACCAACTCCTATTGTCTACTTCTGCTTGCAGACAATAAATGGACGAATAAATGCGTAGAAATAAATCCAGCCCTCTGCTGACTCAATGGGCTCACCTTTATCCAGGTCGTAGATCAGCCGAGTCTTGCCTTGAACCGTCAGAACACATGCATGGCCGACGTTTCGGAGGTTGGAAGCTGCAACAACGTAGATACCATCCTTGAGCGGAATTTCATTCAGAACCCCACGTCGACCAGCAACAGCGAAATTGTCCAAAACAATGGCTCGGTAAATGAAATCACGGCCAGAATCACGATGCCGACGTAAGAAGCCAAGTACAACCTACCATGTCGCCCCCTTCGTCATATCCATTCCACGAGAAGCCAGCTGGTCAGCGACGAAGTCATCGATGTTACGCTGAGTCACGATATCAGGACGACCACTCAACTCTGCTGCACGTCTCAGGGCGTTAAACACGCGCAATCCTTGGATGTCTGCACCAATCACATTTTTGCCGTACTCATCCGTTGGCCAGAACGCAGCGAAAGTATTCACCTCCAAATCTTTCCACCGATCCACCAGCTCAATCTCCTGCCGAAGGTCATCCGCGAGTAGCTGGGCGCGTGGCTCCCAAGTCCGCTGGTAATACCGTCGCTTTTTGATGGAGGGATTAACCCACAGCACTTGATACTGCTATGTTATCAGGGAGTCTTCACGGTCGTTAATGCGTGCAACGTTCCATCTCTACTTTGTTGACGCGAAATTCGCAGTAACGGTAAGCTCGGATCGCTCGTAATTTTTGCCAAAAATTCTCCAGTACATTTTACCGTCACTGTCATCACTATCGGGATTTGTATCACTAGAGTTGGTGTCAGAGTTTGTCGGATTTGTATGATCAATTGTCAAGTCATCCGATTCCCTCGCCTCAATGGCAGCGGTAATTGCACTGGCCACGAATAGACGACAGTCTTCTTCTTCATCATCTTCTTTAAGAGTGCGGGTGAAGGATGCAAGCGTGCCACGCTTCTTCTTCTTCTTCTTCTTCTTCTTCTACTTTGGTACATGCAAAGTTGCTGCAACCCCGGGTAAAGTTGCTGTAATCGAGGGCATCTTTGCAAAAGTGGATGATTTTGGACCCACTCGAAGGTAGCAGAATGCTACCTTCGAGTTGAAGGGTCGCGTAAACACTACCGTGTTTTGGAACTAGCAGTTTATTTTTGGCCAATAGCAGAGCTTATTAAAGCTTCGAAGGTAGCATTTTGCTCCCATCTGTGTTGTAGCCATCTTAACGGTCGCCGACCATCGAAATGGCTACACGTCGAAGGAGGCGTTTTGCTACCTTCCAGTTTCAATGAGTTTGTATAGTTTACAAAGTCACCGAAGTCACCGTATTCGCGAAGGGGTTAATACATAGGGGCCATATCCGAGTAGAGCCGACTATCAGCTACAGACACTTCCATTCCCTCCTCTGTTGCCCACATTGGCAATTTATTCACCTCGTCTTCAGTGTGAGGCCACGAGCCGATGTTCACTGCACTGCGCAGACGAAAATCTTCTTCATCTGTGACTTTAACGAGCGACAATGTCTCCAGTATCAACGTCAAGGCACACAGAGCCACAAGAGCCATTAAGAACCCCCGTAGCCAGCTTTGATGCAGTGGATTCTTCATGGCTAGTGCAAGAAGGGAAGTGGTCCGGCTCAAGAACGGGGGCCCGTTCCTAAGCCGTCGCATAAAACGTATGACAATGTGCTCATACGGGATACAAATGAGCTGCTGGGAGCTCCGTCCATGCCACAATCGTCACTTGCATTTCCGCATCCGCCATGACAAAGGGGCCAAAAGCCAAGCGTCAACACCTTCACCGAGTGCTCGTGGGGCTCGTGGCGCTGGGATTCCTCACGCTCGTAGTGCAGATTTCTATCGCTTCTTTGTTTGGACATTCCGGAGACCAATTGAAGCTGCGGAGAGCTATCAGCCAGCGGATCCCGTGGCGACATCGCAGTGGACGTAACGAATCGCAGGAATTGACGCAACCAACGCCAGTTCCAGTGCAAGACGAGATATCCGACGAAGATTTACTGCATTTGAGTCTGTTGCACGAACGCTGTGTGACTGATACAGATGTAGTTCTACCTTGGCAATTTGGTAGTCCTGGACATCAATTACCCAATGCTTCAGCGGATAATCCAGACGTTTTGTTGCATCAAAGCGACTCGAATGTATTGCAGAAGCTTAAACAATGTCCGGACGTGGATATTTATCTACCCAACCATTTGCATGGCAATGGGTATTGCGAAGATGCTGTAGCATACGCCAAGTGTGAGTATTCTTCGACTGCTATATGGGTTAATTAAAAGTAGTCTAATGGTGTTTTACTTCTGTAGATTTAAACTCAAGGTTGCTGCCAATGTGGGCTCTAGCTACGAAACTGTACGACCCAGAGCTTGGACGTGAAGTGGACTACTTCGATCTATGTCCCGAGACACCTATGATATTCTTCAATCATTATTGGGACGACGTGCCGTCTTTGCCAAGATGGCCAAAGGTTAAACCGATCTACCTCATGCCCAACATCGAGATGATCGAGTTAACTCCGGCATTCTACTGGAAAGTGGACGCTGTACTGTGCAAGACACGTATCTGCTTTGACCGAGTGACGAAATGGTACGAACAAGAGGGAAATCCTCGGAATGCCGAGGTTTTCTACACGAAACACACGTCTTCTGACCAAGCGCAGTTCGCTCGAAAGCGTTTGGGTGAAGAAAACATCGCCCGAAAGGACTTCAACAATGTGAAGTTCCTACATACACCTGGCACGAGCATTTGGAAAGGAACTAGAGCTGTTCTAGACTGCTGGACATCTACAGCAGACCTTCCACCCCTGGACGTTTACATCAACGAACGCGCATACCGAAGAATTTTAACGTATCATTTCCGGGTCAACACAAAACGGGTCAACGCCTATGTCAGCACGGGTCAAAGGATTTGGTCAAAAATCGTTGGTTGACCTGCCCTGTCCTGCCATTAGACAGTCAGCGCCGCAAAGCACTAGCCCCAGCTCACATGTCTTCACCACACTCCCCTTCCTCGGTCTCGACGCAGTCGTTCCCGTCCTCATCTCCAGCATTACTACCGAGCCAAATCTCTCATTGTCGTCGCGGCAGCTCACCCCATCCAGGCCCTAAGTAGTCCATGTCGCGGTCGCCCAGAGCAAGACAGCGGCTCTAGTCTTTGGCGAGGAAGGCGAGCAACAGTTGGCGGCTAGAGCGGCACTTTCAACGCAACCGGAGTCCACGGAAAAGTAGGAGATTTCGCCGAAGCCTCAGCTCACGTCGTAGTCGGACAAGACAAAGTAGAAACCGCAGCCCCGAGCGTCGCCGTCGGGCAAGTCGAAGCCGCAGTCCGAGGCTCAGACCTTCACGAAGTAGGAGCCATAGTTCGAGACGCAGCCAGCGTTCCCGTCGGAGTAGCAGTCCTGGACGCAAGCAATCATATAGCTCGAATCAAAGCCCAAATTGCAGTACCAGTACGACACGGTAACGAGAACTCGTTGAAGGTGCAGCTGTACAAGCCGTCACACCTACGCGACCTGGCTCTGCGTGCAGGTATCCCGCTGCAGGACCCGGAGTTTGTGCAGTTTCACCCCACAGGTATCTACGGCGCTGGTTGTCTGATCACGGATGGATACCGTGGTGAGGGAGGCATCTTGCGTGACGCAGAAGGTGAGTGCTTCATGGAGCGTTACGCCCCCACCGCCAAAGATCTAGCGTCGCGTGATGTCGTGTCGCGTGCTATGACCATGGAGATCCGCGAGGGCCGCGGTGTTAGCAACCACCGTCCATGGTGCTGGGCATGGTTTTTCCAGGTACATTGGTAAAACACGAACTTCGTACAGATGCAGTGCCTACAGAAGCAAAGGTTGCAAAGCAAAACTACACTTCAAACGCAAGGAGAACGAGTATGAGTTTGAAGGTGAACATTCGTGTGAACGTGGCCAGCGCAACGTGCTACCACCAGGGCTTGACGTGTCGGAAGATATGAAAGAGGCAGCTGATACGATGGCCCTTACGCGCATGGACCTTACTGCTGAGCGTATTTGGAAACAACTACGGGCTGACTTCTATCCTGACACTTTGATGTTAGTTCAGTATGTACACGACAAGATCTGTTATATCTGTTCGGAAGAGAACGTAACTTTCACTGAGTCCGTGTGGGGATTGTTCTGGTCATACTTTCGCGAAACCTGGCTAAAGACCTACAAGCCGAGTGTGTGGAACGTCCATGACGTCGATGAAGCCATGGTTAGCCGTAAAAATAACCCGCTGGAACGGTTCAATCGTGAGATTAATGCTGCATTGCCGTCTCCTCATCCATCTCTACCTGCTTTCGTCGCTATGATTCAAGGTCTCTCACAACGTTACGTCGATCGAATCGATGACATGGCTAAATGTCGAGCCAAGAAGCGTCAACGCCGCCGGTACATTGAGCCGGTAAATCTCCCTGTGTCTGTAGCTTTGGAATAGCTTTAATAAAACGACATGTGCATGTGTTCATACTTTCACCATTATTCTACTGGTTGTTACATGCCGAGTTTTTATGTGATCAACTTTGGTCAACGTTTCGAGGTGGATCAATGGATTTGGTCAATTGACCATTTTTGTGTTGACCCGTATTTGATACGTTTTAAAGTCTACCGCGCATACAACTACACCGAAGTACGAGACGAAGTTGAAATTCAGTCGCAGTCCTGTGAATCTCCACTTAGGTATGGTGGATCGTTCCGAGTTTACAAAGATCACAGCAGAGGCTGTTTTCCTCATGTGTCCAAGTCGAAGTGAAGGCTATGGCCACTATATTAACCAAGCACGTGCTTCTGGATCACAACAGATGCAGCTCCAATGGAATAAGTTAGTTACTTCAAGAGAAATGGGCGTTTTGGTCCAAGCCAGACACCAAAAAGACGACAGGAGGCTTCTTGGAGGGAAATTTAAGGGCGCTCATGGTTTGAGGAACGTCGACGGTCTAATTGCGGCGTTTTCCTCATATCACATGTGCCAAACTGTCCAAGCTATGATCAAGTCAACGACACCGGAGCAAGGAAGCAATGGGCGTCAAAGCATCTCGACAATACCGTGAAGACACTTATGTTCTTTGTTGAATCGATGCAAGATCTGCGAGAGTTCGCAAGAAATTGAAGGCTTTATCTTATCAAATCGTGCTCATGATAACGAGAAGGTATTCATCCGCTTGTGCTTGCGCTTTGAAGTATTTAACATCTCAATTGTTTCAAGAACCGCAGCATTCTCGTTGATATTTGGATCCGCTTTACAGGTTCTCAGAGTCTCTAAGCCATAGAATACTGATCTCATGAGCCGTTGGCGATTGCGTAATTTCGAGGAGTCCATATGCGTTGTCTTGGGGGGTTAGGAAGAAGTTCAGGTTGTCCAAATTCAAACCCCCAAGCGCACAAGCATTTGGTTAAGCACTTCACCGTCAATGTTCCACTCAGATGCATGCCGAATGAAGAAATTGACAATGGCTTCGAAATGAAGCCTGCATGCTAGCGATGTTTGGTGACATCGCCTATTTCATTGCATGTCGCGTGACGCACTACTGCAGAGCAGCAAAAATAAAAGGTCGTCTCTCCATCTTCTTGCAACATCCTTTTTGGACGGGAACAGCAGGAGCTTCCACTCCAACTCGCTTCGAAATGCCTTGCGTCATCACATGTGCGAAAACCCCGGACAAGTGAACAAACAGTGTTCCAGTGTCTCAATTCTTAGTCACGTTAGCAAGGTAGAAATACAATTGTTTAGTAGCTTGGCTTTCTGCGGTAACGTTATTCGTGCAAGCTTTGAGTAAGGAAGGAAATTGAAGTTGATTAACTGGTTATTCCTGGTTACTACATAGACTTCGCTTGGCTACGTACATGTACATGTACTGGTTTTGATTGTGATTGTGAGATCGCGAGAAGGATAATACATTGTAAGCTTGATCACGTGAATAGAAATACATGTATACATGTGATATGTACCGTAAGCTTCCAATTTCCCTACTCGTGCTAGCCATTCTCCAATTTTCAGTCTCTCGCGCTTCCATTCTATAATGAACTCGTGCGCCTTGAACCACCCCAATACTCAAACTTTTAGCGACACTGTCATCGGTCATGTCGTCCAGCGAAGTTCGAGACGGTGTGACCACAAAGAAGACCAGAAGGTTTACCATCCTCGTACCCGTCATCGTCACGCTCCTTACCAACAAATACGACGAGGGTACACCATGGACACACCTGAGAGACCTACCGAAGTCGAGAGAGAAGTCTCTACGCTCCCGTCCTCCATCGTTGGGCTAATCGGCATGACCTTGTCGTCTAGACGGAAGAGAGCTTCATGCATAACATCAGACCTCAAGACTGCAAACGAGATCATCGCCACGAACCGCCATGTCCCAGCCGAATTACAACAAGTCATTGTTGCTGACGCCTTAGAGAAGAAGATCCGGCGTCGAGAGAGCGTCCGAATCGCCCAGGCACGCTTCCGAGAGAAGAAGATGAAGGCTCAAAACACCATCAGAAGTGCCATCGCTAAGCTCAAGTCGGACATCAAATACCTGGAATCGAAGTCCAAGAACTCGTTGCGTATTCCTATCGCCCCAACCAAGTGGGCCCTAGCTTCCGAGTACTTCCGACAGTTCAACTGCTACGTTGCTTCACCTATAGCGTTTGGAAAATAATTAATATCTGTTGTTCTAGCACTACCCACCTGTTAAGTACTCCCAGGCCCCTATCCACCTGTTGTTAGTACCGCCAACCTGTTATCCTGCCAAATGCATTAGCATTCTATTTCATAGGTTACCGCCTTGAAACGATAATCCATTGCGGTCCCGCATCATGAGGACTACTGCAATGAGAAGACTGGGGAGAGACTGCTTCGCCACTCTCCATGGTCGGGTCACACGCGCACTCACTGGGTAAAAAGGAAAATATAGATGCTTTTGTTTTACTCACAGCGTGCAGTTCACGCTCTTGAGTAGATAAGATGCTGAAGCATCCACCGTGGTGGACATATCCTTAAGAAATTTTCCTCGATTCTTGTGCTGTCGGTAGAACATAGATCAGGAACATAGACTTGATATAACCTTACAGGAGCTTCTATATGACTTAAGCGCCTCCATAGTTGAGTAAGGCCAGTCTTAGGAAGGAACGGTTTTCAATATCTGGTGAACGCTCGTCACCAACAGCTATTCATATTAACAGCAAAGCAGGGATGAATACCTGTTGAAACGCAACAGGTTTGCGGTACCAACAACAGGTGATCAGTGACCAGGAGTACTGAACAGGTGAGCAGTGCTAAAACAACAGATAATAAATAGCCGCCATAGCGTTTCGACCAATAGCATCTGAATTTCTGCATGAGATGATGGATCCAGACGTACTGGTTGGATCTCAGTTCGGTGTTGAGGCAGCGTTGGAGAACTGGAAGTTGTTCACCGTCTACTTTGAGGACGTCCACGTGGAGCTCAAGGATATGAAGATGCCTACACCCGACACGCTGGTTGCAAGCACTGTGACGAGTGTGTGTATCACGAACAAGACGCTCCGGAACGCGTTCCCACACTTGATTGACGATAGCGGCAAGCCGTCGGCTCAAGCTACCAGACTGTTGGGGGAGAAACTAGTGATGAAGGGCTCGGTCCTGTTCCGATGGGACTCTTCGACGGATAAAGTGATGCAGCTCCTCTCGCAGACAGATATGCTGACATCGATGCTCAACGTGCTGCATAGTTTAGAGGATGTATCCTGTGTCTTTTGCAAGGCTCGCATTACGCTTCACTAGTACATGTAGGATCATTAACATGTACTACTAGTATTCGATATACAAATTGTATCCTTCTTCCTCTAACGCTGTGATCAACCAAACGAGAAATCCGACCAGGGGAATGCTCTGTTCTACTACAGTAATACTAAAGTATATATCCTCGTCTAGATCCACTTCGTCGATTTTGTTCTCTGTGTTGCAACAATTCATGTAGCTTGAATCGCAGTGTGTAGAGAGTGCCCTGTGATTGAAATAAGCTAGAAGAATTTATAGTAAAAAAGGCCAAAATGGAGAGAAGTTATCTTAATTCGTTAAGGGAAATACTCGGTGGTGCATTTGAAGACCTGGTGATGGCTCTACTGACTAACTTGACGGATTACTGGGAGTTCTTTTGGGTCTCGGACAAGGACGAATCAGTTCCGACAGAGTTCGATAGATGGCTCGACTGTTGTTGCACGCATCGACTCTCACGTCGATCAGCATCCTCACGCCAGTCAAAAGAGCCACGTAACTCGGAATCTGCTTGGCAAGAGCACTCATAACGAGAAGGTCTGCGTTTCCAACAAGTTCCATGTCATAGCCAGGGAGTGCAACACTGAGGATGTTGCGGTCTTTTTCCATTGCGAGTACGCAAAGCTCCTCCTCCACGAGAACATTGTTGATATTGTCTTCCATGTACCTGAGGTATCGTTGACGTTGCTGTTGCTCGAAGGGTCCAGCCTGTTCGCCACTTTCATTGAGAATTGTCTCCCACTTGAACGCGTCAACTTGATCAAAATCCTGATCTTGAACCGAGACTGGAACTGTATACGGTAGTAAGTCAATCTCCAAGGTATTCAGAAGCTCTCTTGTCTCTCTTGAGCTCATCTTCGAGAGCTCGTAACGCTCACGTTCAACTCGATCATAATCCGTCATGAGCAATGGCTCGCAGGCTTCTCTTTGGTCTGGGAGCAATACCAGCACGTGGAGTTGCTCAGCGGTTAGTGTCGGCAACTTCTCAAGCATAAACATCAAGGTGTTGGTGGGCCACAACCGTTTTCCTTTAATCAGCATCTTGATGTCTTCAGTATCATCAGCTGTCAGCCACTCGCCGTCGCCTTTCGTTGCCAGGTAGAGCCACAGGTTATCGGCGTCGAGATGTTCCAACTCGCTCGACTTGGCCTCCTTAATAACGACCTTGAGTTCTCCAACCGACTTTTTCTCGTCGGTAGTCACAGGAAAAGGCTCTTTCGTACCAACGAACATACAGAAGAGGGTTATCATCTTTTCAAGTCGGCAGATTTTCGAATGACGCTTTTTAACATTCGGAACTTTCAAGTAGACATCGGTAGTGTGAGGTTTGGTTTATTCCATCTAAGACTAGACTCAATGGTCAAGGGCAATACGTGTCATGTTCAAATACCGGTACACATTTACAGTGGCGGAGCAGTTGAGGGATACGAAAACGTTGGAGTGGGTGCTGAAAAAGCGCAACATGCCACCACCACTCGCTGCACAAACCCGTATCGTCGTTTCACTCCACGTGCTGGTGGTGGTTCCACAACAAGAGTTTACAAGCCACAGCAATGCTCACGCACACTTTCAAGGCAAATCGAAAACATTACGCCCACTCAAACATGAGTGTAACGTAAGGAGAGGAGCTCCTAGCAGCTTTAAAGATTCCGTGGGCTCAGCATTAGATTCCAGTCGAACTGCAAAACATTGATCTGCTCCTGTGGACCCCTTTCAATGGAGCTATCTTCGTGACGATCAACGACACAAGCAATACCTCAAGTACGTGGAAGCCAACATCAAAGAAGTGCTTGACAAAGAGGGGCTTCGTGTGATTGGCGTCGAACACAAGAACAACCTTCTCAAGGTTGACATTCTATGTCACAACATTGAACTCTCTGGAAGTACGGACCTGAGTGCTAAGTTCCCCAAAGCATTGACTGATGTGAAATTGCTGATTGAAGTTAAGAAGCCGACGGAAATCACCGACGGCACCGGATACCAAATTGCGCCAGAATTGAGTATTATCGTATCGGTGGCGTTGTGATGGGTTGCTGACCAACCTCGGCAATTGTTGGGAGTTCTTTTGGATCTCTAAAACGAGATGCGGTCAGGCCATCATGAACTACATGACCTTAACCTTTCCAAGCGCAGGTTTCACGATGATTGAAAAAACACTCTCGTCAAAGGATGACAATCTTTCCTGGCTAGAAGTTGGAGTCCAAGCCCAACTTGGACACATTCTAGATGGAGATCTGCCATCTATTCCGAACAAGAAGCTGAACACGCAACTGCCATGGACATTGACTAGACTTTCCAGCATCCACACGCCAGCCACGTAACTTTTTAACATCATAACGTTATCATAAATTCGTATTATCTTGAGTCCAAGTTTGCATTAGTTAGGGACGTTTTTCACGACGAAATATGTTGTACGATTGAAGAGACTTCCTTTTGAGTTCGGTTTGACATTTCTCGTTTGACTGCGTACATGTTTCTGTCGTGAAATTTGCGTCCAACAAAAAACGATACGCTTCGTTTTGGCCTGAACTGGCAGCAACAGCTCGCCCCTGAAATGACTTAACGATCCCTACTAGTGAAGCACGATGCGAGCCTTGCAAAAGACACAGGATACATCCTCTAAACTATGCAGCACGTTGAGCATTGATGTCAGCATTTCTGTCTGCGAGAGGAGCTGCACCACTTTATCCGTCGAAGAGTCCCATCGGAACAGGACCGAGCCCTTCATCACTAGTTTCTCCCCCAACAGTCTGGTAGCTTGAGCCGACGGCTTGCCGCTATCGTCAATCAAGTGTGGGAACGCGTTCCGGAGCGTCTTGTTCGTGATACACACACTCGTCACAGTGCTTGCAACCAGCGTGTCGGGTGTAGGCATCTTCATATCCTTGAGCTCCACGTGGACGTCCTCAAAGTAGACGGTGAACAACTTCCAGTTCTCCAGCGCTGCCTCAACACCGAACTGAGACCCAACCAGTACGTCTGGGTCCATCATCTCGTGCAGATATTCAGATGCTGTTGGTCGAAACGCTATAGGTGAAGCAACGTAGCAGTTGAACTGTCGGAAGTACTCGGAAGCCAGAGCCCACTTGGTTGAGGCGATAGGAATACGCAACGACTTCTTGGACTTCGATTCCAGGTATTTGATGTCCGACTTGAGCTTAGCGATGGCACTTCTGGTGGCGTTTTGTGCCTTCATCTTCTTCTCTCGGAAGCGTGCCTGGGCGATCCGGACGCTCTCTCGCCGTCGGATCTTCTTCTCTAAGGCGTCAGCAACAATGACTTGTTGTAATTCGGCTGGGACATGGCGGTTCGTGGCGATGATCTCGTTTGCAGTCTTGAGGTCTGATGTTATGCATGAAGCTCTCTTCCGTCTAGACGACAAGGTCATGCCGATTAGCCCAACGATGGAGGACGGGAGCGTAGAGACTTCTCTCTCGACTTCGGTAGGTCTCTCAGGTGTGTCCATGGTGTACCCTCGTCGTATTTGTTGGTAAGGAGCGTGACGATGACGGGTACGAGGATGGTAAACCTTCTGGTCTTCTTTGTGGTCACACCGTCTCGAACTTCGCTGGACGACATGACCGATGACAGTGTCGCTAAAAGTTTGAGTATTGGGCAGGTCCACGATGTACGAGTGCATTTTAGAATGGATGAAGGATCAGCGCAAGAGACTGGAAATTGGAGAATGGCTAGCACGCGTAGGAAAAATGGATATCAAAGGAAGCTTACATACGGTAAATACAGTATCACATGCATATTGTATTGTTCTATTCACGCGATCAATGCTTACTCAAAGCTTACACGAATGGCGTTACCGCACAAAGCCGAGCCAAGCTACTATACAATTGTATTTCGACCTTGCTAATGTGACTAAACAATCGGGCGGTGTATGTTTAATTGAGACATTGGAGCATTGTTTGTTCACTTGTCCGTTATCGCACATGTGGCAAACACTATGGAGCAAATGATGTAAGGCATTTCGAAGCGAGTTAGAGTGGAAGCTTCTGCTGTTCCCGTCCAACAAAGATGTTGCAAGAAGATGGAGAGACGAACAGGACTATTTGCTGCAACTGTGGAGAATACACACTGCAATAGTAGCACGAGTAGGGAAATTGGATATCAAAGGAAGCTTACATACGGTAAATACAGTATCACATGCATACTGTATAGTTCTATTCACGCGATCAATGCTTACACGAATGTGTTACATGTAACGTGACTAATCGGGTGGTTACGCGACATGGCGGCTGCGCAATGACATACCGGTATACGGTAGGCGATGGCGCTAAACATGTCACGAGATTATTTGTGAACCTCGCGAGCTACAAAAGATAGAGTGTTGCAAGGAACGGCAGTGCAGGCAACGTGACGTGAAGATCAACGAGGCTCGAACAACGGCAAGAAACAAGAGTGAATGTTAGGAATGCATGTTAATGGAAAAAAAAAATAGCGGCTAGTTCTGGAATCTAAAGAATAAAGTCGACTTCTGTTCTGGCCAAGCAGACGTGGGCATCAACCCCAGGTGAGAGGGCACTACAAAACCGAATACTTTCTCTGTACAAGTGCTACCAAATTAGCTCACAAGTGAGCGAGAAGGTTGCGACACTTCATTCCGAAGCCATTGTGAATTCTTGATTCGGCATGCGGCTGAGTGGAACATTGACGGTGACCAAATGGTTGTGCGCTTGGGGTTTGAATTCGGACAACCTGAACTTCTTCCTAACCCCCTAAGACAACGAATATGGACTCCTCGAAACTAGACGTGAAGACATTGGCAATTTAATAGGTTTGCAAGACGTTGACCAGCTAAGTTAATCAACATTACTGACCTACCTTAACAATACTTTCGTACATGAGTATTTATTCCTCACTTTGCTCGCTCGCGCGCACTCGATAAGGGCCTCCTGGTGGTCCACTGGTCAACGCACCACAAAGCTACGCACTTAACAGGCGAGTCCCTTACTTTCCAGATGATAAAAAATGATTAGCATTCGAAAATTCTATATCCCATTCAAACAATTCACAATCACAATCAAACCTTCAGAATTCAATAGCCAAGCCAAGTAGTAGCAACCAGGATAATCAACTTCAATTTCCTTTCGTACATGAGTATAATGCATACTTGTTAGTCCCAGCTCAAAAATGTCTGTGCGATTGAAGAAATGCCTTTTCAGAGATCATTGACGAAAAGAAGACTGGTAGTTGAAGTATATCGACACCCATAGTCGGTGGTAATGACACTGTTGTGTTGAAAATGGCGAAAGAAGAATCTCACAAAGTGATCAACGAAGAGCGGTTGAGGGCAACCAAAACCTTGACGCTGGTGCTGCCAACTTTATAATACACGTAGTGTGTACCAAGCAAAAGACCTGCGGTTGATGTTAACTACGTCCAATCTGACTCTTCTGCAATCTTCGGGTGTTTCGTTGGTTGCGCGTTTGGTTTTCTTCCGTATTCGAAATCTGGATCCTGTTATTGTTGATTCAAGGGTTGCTCTCCCAGGCTACGACATGGAACTTGTTGGAAATGCAGACCTTCTCGTTATGAGTGCTCTTGTCAAGCAGATTCTGGTTACGTGTCTCTTTTGGGATGCTGATCGACGTGAAAGACGATGCGTGCAACAACAGTCTATCGAACTCTGTCGGAACTGATTGCACTGGATGTTCGTACCATGGCCTGGTGACTAACTTGACAGATTACTGGGAGTTCTTTTGGGTCTCGGACAAGGACGACGGTTGTGTTTCCATTCAACACGTGGTTTTCGCTCGTCCAGGCGAAGCATTCGCTATGATCAAGGCGACCCTTACGCAGTCGCCAGTGGCCCATGAAATCAGTATTCCATGACTAGGAGAACCTGTGAAGCGACACAAACTGGCTGCGTTGCTGCTATCTATTTTAGATACTACACAGAATCCAAAGGCAAGTTCACTTACCAAAAAATGAAAAGTGAGATTAGATGTGAGCTCTCTTCGTACCAGAGCTTTTTAAGCGGGTTTGTCATCGCTTCACATACAGTGACTATGGTAGTTTCAGCTTCACTAAGCTTGTCCAGTCCTACAGCGCTTAACTTGATCTGTCAAGTCTCACCATGTCCAGGTCGCACATTGACCTTCAACGTTGACCTTCAATATGAATTCCAATACGCCTCCCTCGAAGTGCAACTTCGAACTAATCTGCATTGCCAACATTAGCAAGATTCAGCAGAGTCTTCAGTCGTTTCTTGTTGAGCGCCTTCGTAAAAGCGTCAGCAGGATTCACGTCACCTTTTACTTTGTGCAGTTCAATTACACCCTTTTCCACTTGCTCCCTCACGTAGTGCCAGCGCAGTTCAATGTGACGTGTGCGACGACTGTAGGTCGGGTTAGTAACCATCGTATGAGCAGCTTGACAGTCAATACCAATTCTCAGTTTCACTACTTGATTAGGTAGGATTTCTTGCAAAATATTGCTTTCAGCAACTGCTTCCATAGTAGCTTCGCATGCCGCCACGTATTCAGCTTCAGCGGTGGATAGAGCGACAATAGATTGGCGTCTGGACATCCACGAAATCGCACCTCCCGCCAGTGTAAACACGAACCCAGTAGTGCTTCGTCGGGTCTCAGGGTCATTTGCCCAATCACTATCACAGAAGCCATCAAACATCACAGCTTGACGCACGTCTGTTTGTCTGTCATAGGTGATTCCGTAATCGACAGTACCAGCTAGATAACGCAACACGCGCTTGAGTGCGCCAAAGTGTTTCCCAGAGGGCTGAGCAACAAATCTACTCAGTTGTCCAAGCGCAAATGCCAGATCTGGACGTGAACTAGTAGCCAGATACATCAACATACCAATCGCTTCTCGATATGGAAGCTGGTGTCACTTTCTTCATTGTCCGCAAGTGGAATAAGTCTCGCGTTTACCTCCATAGGATTTCCAACTGAATGAGCAGTCTGATAACCGAAACGTTCCAAGATTTCACGAGTGTACTTGCTTTGTCGAATAGTAATCTGCTCACTTGTCTGCTCAACTTCAACTCCTAAATACTCAGTCAACAGACTTTGATCCTTGAGTCCATAAGCTTCATTGATCTGTTGGAACAGCTCCGTCTTGCATTCTTCATCGTTTGTTGCCACAAGGATATCATCCACATAGGTCAGCACAAATACCATAGTATCTCCTTCAAACCGATAGTACAAGCAAGGCTCAGTCAATGATCGCAGGTAGCCACGATTCTTCATCCACCCATCCAGCTCATTATTCCATTCACGACCTGACCAGTGTAGCCCGTACAATGCCTTCAGCACCACCCACAAGTTCCTATCGATTTCACACGGAAATCCGTCGATGTAACTCAGATACTGTCGAATAGTAAGGTTTGCATTCAGATATGCAGTGTTTACATCTCCACTGAACATCGTGAGCCCCAAAGCCCCAGAAAGAGCAACCAACAATCGAAACGAAGACATTCGCGCAACCGGAGAGAAAGTCTCACGAAAGTCTACTCCAGGTCTCTGAAAGTTGCCAAAAGCCACAATCCCGGCTTTAAACCGAATCACATAACCCAAATGATCCGATTTCAATGCATATACCCAGCCTGTACGAATAGCCTTGGCATCTGCAGGCATCTCACCGCGTGTAATCTCTTCCATAACACCCTTTGCCTTCAAAGCAGCCATCTCTTCAAGCTCAGTCATTTGCCACATCTTTGCATACTCCGATCTCATCGCTTCTCGATGGTTACGTGGAATTTTCACGTTTGCAGCTCGGATAGGACGTCCATTTTTGTCGAGATCACGTGAAGTTGCCTGGGTAGCATTCACCACGTAATCAGCTAAGTAGCTAGGACGTCGACGTTCGCGACATTCACGAGTCTCACTCGCTTACTCTTTGGCTCTTGCTTATCAGCACCACACTTAATACGATCTTCTTCTGATCCAGTTTCATCACGGTGTGAGCGCTTCCCAGACAGCTTTTGCGGTAGCAGCATACTTGCATCAACACTTTCTGGTACAGACTGCAAGTTATTCATCTTAGTTTCATCTGAATCCGCAAACTTACTGGCAACGGTCACAGCATCATCGTCCTCGTGATCATTTTCTTCAAAGTTTTGTTCTTCAGCAGTTGATCCACATACCCCTGCAACAGACTCATTTTCATCTGAAGCTTCACTCGCTGAACTTGACCGTCTCAGTATTGTTCCTGCTGCACTTTCAGCCTTCTGAGTCATAACAGCGTCACAGCATTTAGTAATCACATCATGAATAGCGACTGTCACTCCATCAATCTGTGCAATAGTTTCTCCACAGAACACTCGAGTAGCATCTTCAGTATCCTCACGACAATCTGTTTGCTCAAACACTTCTTCATGATCCACAGATACAGAGCCACTATCACAGGTTTGATCAGTTGCACAGCCTTCGCCTTCCTCGAGATCCACATTGTGCATATCAATGGTCTCGTTTACTTCAGTAGCAACTGGAAATTTGTGCGGGTATGTCTCCGTCTTCTTTCCAGACCACGCAATACTTTGAGTGTATACCCCTGAAGAGCTTGAATTTTCACGCTCAGCACTGATATCACTTGTTGTTTTAAAGAGCAGAGACTCAAGATCAATATCCTCTGAAGTCACTTCATACCGATCACGATACATGACGTCTTCTGCCACCCTTAAATCTGGTACAAATTTTTGCTGTGTGTTCATCAGGAAAGAACACCTTACACCCAATTACATCCTCTGCATAGCCTAGAACATAACCCAGTTTGGCGTTGTCTTGATGCTTTCTGCATCCAGGAGAAATCGGAACGTGCACGTACGCCAGCGAACGGGATACCATCTGTGCCCTTGTTGTACACTCGGTTCTTAATGTACACTGCATTCATAAGTGCTTCAGGCCAGAAGCTGCGTGGTAAACCAGACTGGCACATCATCGCCTTCATCATTCCAACCAAGCTCTGATGAGTTCTTTCACACAGGTTTAACTGAGAGCTCTTTGGTCCAACTCGTACATGTTCAATACCACGAGATGCGTACCATTTCTCGATTGCTTCATTGCAAAATTCACCACCTTTGTCGGTCAATACTTCTTTTACTTCGTACACGACTTGTCCGACAGCAGGTTCACCTCGTCCGGCTTGACGCTCAGCCCACACTACATATTCCATGATGTGCTTATTCACGACAGAGCTATCCTTACTTTTCAGCTAGTGAATAGTTACAAAGCAAGAAAAACCAGTCCATTAGAACAAGAACTGCTTCAAAACGCGTTCCATTTCCTTGACCAGGAATTAATAGGTCCGCGTACACCACTTGGTTTGGTGAGTTGGTCTTTCGATCCAGATTCTTGCGATTTGGAGTTTTTTTCTGCTTTTCAACATGACACGCATCACAATTTCCGAGTTGTCAATGAGTCAAAACCATCCCCAAACGAGTCCTTTATCCGTCATGATTCAAGTATTGAGGGCAGGTGTGTCCGAGTCTTTCATGCCAGATCTCAAGCGATGCTACTCCGTCAACTCTTGTAGCGTTGCCAAATCTACCTCCTAGGGATCGTTCGAGTCTTTCAGTAGTCGCGTGAACTGCAAAGAATCCCCAGGTAGCTTCATACGGAGAGGCAACTAACACTATGCGTCCTTCTTGCAAGACTCTGAAGCTCAGTGTATCACGATCGAAATCAAAGGCAAATCCTTGCTCAGCCGCTAAACCAGGCCAAAACAAACCAAATTCGGCTCCAGGGACATAAACTACATCATTCAACCGGACTTCAACTTGTTCACCATTAACATCGGTGCTTAGAGCTACGGTTCCAACCCCAGCAATGCGTAAGAGAAAGATGCGATGAGTTCAATTCCGTATCGCCAAGCCGTAGGCAGTGTCATGGGACACGACCCGACATGGCATTCTACATGCGTGAAGTCAGTCAGTTCCTAGCCAATACAGGCATGGAACACTGGAAAGCAGTCATTCGTGGTCTTAAGAATCTGTCAGGAACGAAAGAATACGGTCTCGTTCTGGGAGGCTCATCCGACATTACCTCAGAGAATCTAGCCGATCAGCTACTTGCCTACAGTGACTCTGTCTATGCTAATTGTCCCGACACGAGACGTTCTGTTGGTGGATATGTGTATATGCTCGCAAGCAGTCCCGATCTCATGGCTCTCCCGTAAGCACCACAAAGTGGTTCTCTCTACAACAGAGGCAGAATATATCGCCCTGTGTCACTGCATGCAAGAGATGATATTCCTCAAACTTCTCCTCAAAGAACTTGGCTTTGCTACAACGCAGGCTAACACTATATATGAGGACAACCAAAGCTGCATCAAAATCTGCTACAACCCCGAACTTCACGGACGATCAAAGCATATACACGTACGATACTGTTTCGTACAAGAAAAGGCATGAATTCAACGTTACCTATCGCAATACGAAAGAGATGATAGCTGACATCTTTACTAAAGCTTTAGACAAGTACCAGTTCAGAGAACTAAGGACCAAGCTTCGGATGAAAACCCTTGAAGCTCTCCCTGGTCATACCGTTTAAGTGTACGAGTATAACACTATTGCATGAAGCATGCCAAATTAAATGCGTTCTTTTATTTTTCCCACTGGGTTTTCAAGTTTGCACGTAAATGGTTTTCTCCTCGTTGAGGTTTTCCCTGGTCAAGTACCGAATTACAATTGGTATATGAATTTATATCCATGCAGGCACATGAGACAAAGGTTTGCTGGGAAAGTTCAGTATTGGTTAGGCAAACCCACGGAAATTCTACCAACTCCTATTGTCTACTTCTGCTTGCAGACAATAAATGGACGAATAAATGCGTAGAAATAAATCCAGCCCTCTGCTGACTCAATGGGCTCGCCTTTATCCAGATCGTAGATCAGCCGAGTCTTGCCTTGAACCGTCAGAACACATGCATGGCCGACATTTCGGAGGTTGGTAGCTGCAACAACGTAGATACCATCCTTGAGCGGAATTTCATTCAGAACCCCACGTCGACCAGCAACAGCGAAATTGTCCAAAACAATGGCTCGGTAAATGAAATCACGGCCAGAATCACGATGCCGACGTAAGAAGCCAAGTACAACCTTCCATGACGCCCCCTTCGTCATATCCAATCCACGAGAAGCCAGCTGGTCAGCGACGAAGTCATCGATGTTACGCTGAGTCACGATATCAGGACGACCACTCAACTCTGCTGCACGTCTCAGGGCGTTAAACACGCGCAATCCTTGGATGTCTGCACCAATCGCATTTTTGCCGTACTTATCCGTTGGCCAGAACGCAGCGAAAGTATTCACCTCCAAAGCTTTCCACCGATCCACCAGCTCAATCTCCTGCCGAAGGTCACCGCGAGTAGCTGGGCGCGTGGCTCCCAAGTCCGCTGGTAATACCGTCGCTTTTTGATGGAGGGATTAACCCACAGCACTTGATACTGCTATGTTATCAGGGAGTCTTCACGGTCTTTAATGCGTGCAACGTTCCATCTCTACTTTGTTGACGCGAAATTCGCAGTAACGGTAAGCTCGAATCGCTCGTAATTTTTGCCAAAAATTCTCCAGTACATTTTACCGTCACTGTCATCACTATCGGGATTTGTATCACTAGAGTTGGTGTCAGAGTTTGTCGGATTTGTATGATCAATTGTCAAGTCATCCGATTCCCTCGCCTCAATGGCAGCGGTCATTGCACTGGCCACGAATAGACGACAGTCTTCTTCTTCTTCATCTTCTTCAAGAGTGCGGGTGAAGGATGCAAGCGTGCCACGCGTCTTCTTCTTCTTCTTCTTCTTTGGTACATGCAAAGTTGCTGCAAACCCCGGGTAAAGTTGCTGTAACCGAGGGCATCTTTGCAAATTTGCATGATTTTGGACCCACTCGAAGGTAGCATTCGAGTTGAAGGGTCGCGTAAACACTACCGTGTTTTGGAACTAGCAGATTAAAGTTTTATTTTTGGCCAATAGCAGAGCTTATTTAAAAGCTTCGAAGGTAGCGTTTTGCTCCCATCCGTGTTGTAGTCATCTTGCCGACCATCGAAACGGCTACACGTCGAAGGAGGCGTTTTGCTAAGTCACCGAAGTCACCGTGTTCGCGAAGGGGTTAATACATGGGGGCCATATCCGAGTAGAGCCGACTATCAGCTACAGACACTTCCATTCCCTCCTCTGTTGCCCACATTGGCAAGTTATTCAGCTCGTCTTCAGTGTGAGGCCACGAGCCGATGTTCACTGCAGTGCGCAGACGAAAATCTTCTTCATCTGTGACTTTAACGAGCGACAATCTCTCCAGTATCAATGTCAAGGCACACAGAGCCACAAGAGCCATTAAGAACCCCCGTAGCCAGCTTTGATGCGGTGGATTCTTCATGGCTAGTGCAAGAAGGGAAGTGGTCCGACTCAAGAACGGGGGCCCGTTCCTATTAGGAATCCTAAGCCATCACATAAACGTATGACAATGTGCTCATACGGGATACAAATGAGCTGCTGGGAGCTCCGTCCATGCCACAATCGTCACTTGCATTTCCGCATCCGACATGACAAAGGGGCCAAAAGTTAAGCGTCGTGGGGCTCGTGATTCCTCGTAGTGCAGATTTCTATCGCTTCTCTGTTTGGACATTCCGGAGACCAATTGAAGCTGCGGAGAGCTATCAGCCAGCAGATCCCGTGGCGACATCGCAGTGGACGTAACGAATCGCAGGAATTGACGCAACCAACGCCAGTTCCAGTGCAAGACGAGATATCCGACGAAGATTTACTGCATTTGAGTCTGTTGCACGAACGCTGTGTGACTGATACAGATGTAGTTCTACCTTGGCAATTTGGTAGTCCTGGACATCAATTACCCAATGCTTCAGCGGATAATCCAGACGTTTTGTTGCATCAAAGCGACTCGAATGTATTGCAGAAGCTTAAACAATGTCCGGACGTAGATATTTATCTACCCAACCATTTTCATGGCAATGGGTATTGCGAAGATGCTGTATCATACGCCAAGTGTGAGTATTCTTCGACTGCTATATGGGTTAATTAAAAGTAGTCTAATGGTGTTTTACTTCTGTAGATTTAAACTCAAGGTTGCTGCCAATGTGGGCTCTAGCTACGAAACTGTACGACCCAGAGCTTGGACGTGAAGTGGACTACTTCGATCTATGTCCCGAGACGCCTATGATATTCTTCAAGCGCAGTTCGCTCGCAAGCGTTTGGGTGAAGAAAAACATTGCCCGAATGGACTTCAGGACATCTACAGCAGACCTTCCACCCCTGGACGTTTACATCAACGAAAGCGCCTACAACTACATGATGCCGAAGTACGAGACGAAGTTGAAATTCAGTCGCAGTCCTGTGAATCTCCACTTAGGTATGGTGGACCGTTCCGAGTTTACAAAGATCACAGCAGAGGCAGCTTTCCTCATGTGTCCAAGTCGAAGTGAAGGCTATGGCCACTATATTAACCAAGCACGTGCTTGTGGAGCTGTTATCATCACGACAGATGCAGCTCCAATGAATGAGTTAGTTACTTCAAGGGAAATGGTCGGTTTGGTCCAAGCCAGACACCAAAAGGACGACAGGAGGCTTCTTGGAGGGAAATTTAAGGGTTCACATGGCTTGAGGAACGTCGACGGTCTAATTGCGGCGTTTTCCTCATATCACTGTGCCAAACTGTCCAAGCTATGATCAAGTCAACGACACCGGAGCAACGGGAAGCAATGGGCGTCAAAGCACGTCGACAATACCGTGAAGACGCGATGTTCTTTGTTGAATCGATGCAAGATCTGCGAGAGTTCGCAAGAAATTGAAGGCTTTATCTTATCAAATCGTGCTCATGATAACGAGAAGGTATTCATCCGCTTGTGCTAGCGCTTCGAAGTATTTAACATCTCACTTGTTTCAAGAACCGCAGCATTTTCGTTGATAGCTAGCTGCATTTTACAGGTTCTCAGAGTCTCCAAGCCATAGAATACTGATCTCATGAGCCGTTGGCGATTGTGTAATTTCGAGGAGTCCATATGCGTTATCTTGGGGGGGTTAGGAAGAAGTTCAGGTTGTCCGAATTCAAACCCCAAGCGCACAAGCATTTGGTTAAGCACTTCACCGTCAATGTTCCAACTCAGATGCATGCCGAATGAAGAATTGACAATGGCTTCGAAATGAAGCCTGCATGCTAGCGATGTTTGGTGACATCGCCTATGTCATTGCATGTCGCGTGAACGCACTACTGCAGAGCAGCAAATAAAAGGTCGTCTCTCCATCTTCTTGCAACATCCTTTTTGGACTGGAACAGCAGGAGCTTCCACTCCAACTCGCCTTGCGTCATCACATGTGCGAAAACCCTGGACCAGTGTCTCAATTCTTAGTCACGTTAGCAAGGTAGAAATACAATTGTTTAGTAGCTTGGCTTTCTGCGGTAACGTTATTCGTTGAGTAAGGAAGGAAATTGAAGTTGATTAACTGGTTATTCCTGGTTACTACATAGACTTCGCTTGGCTACGTACATGTATTGGTTTTGATTGTGATTGTGAGATCGCGAGAAGGATAATACATTGTAAGCTTGATCACGTGAATAGAAATACATGTGATATGTACCGTTCCAATTTCCCTACTCGTGCTAGCCATTCTCCAATTTTCAGTCTCTCGCGCTTCCATTCTAAAATGAACTCGTGCGCCTTGAACCACCCCAATACTCAAACTTTTAGCGACACTGTCATCGGTCATGTCGTCCAGCGAAGTTCGAGACGGTGTGACCACAAAGAAGACCAGAAGGTTTACCATCCTCGTACCCGTCATCGTCACGCTCCTTACCAACAAATACGACGAGGGTACACCATGGACACACCTGAGAGACCTACCGAAGTCGAGAGAGAAGTCTCTACGCTACCGTCGTCCTCCATCGTTGGGCTGATCGGCTCGACCTTGTCGTCTAGACGGAAGAGAGCTTCATGCATAACATCAGACCTCAAGACTGCCAACGAGATCATCGCCACGAACCGCCATGTCCCAGCCGAATTACAACAAGTCATTGTCGCTGACGCCTTAGAGAAGAAGATCCGACGTCGAGAGAGCATCCGAATCGCCCAGGCGCGATTCCGGGAGAAGAAGAAGAAGGCACAAAACGCCACCATAAGTGCCATCGCTGTAGTGGAGGTTACAAGACCAAGCCTTTTCCCACTACCTGGAACATCGCAGATGCGATGTTGAGCTGGCATGTAGGAGTTAGGAAACCACTGAAGCTCGACGGGTGGAGCTGATCAGTGAGGCAGAGTACATTTTACCTACTTGAACTCAATAGACTGAGGGAATTACCAGGAAGCGCCGGCTTCCCTAACAGAGTTTCGCTCAGACCTACTACAAAGAATTCTTTAGTTGCGGTCTCGCGACTTGAAAGGAAAGACAAAAAAAAGAAACCAAGATGGTGTCCTCATTAAGCGACGACGAGTCTTCGTGCCATGGCCACGCTGGAGAACGATCTGGTGCTCAGCATGCTGATGCAGGATTGAAGCACGAAATGGGTGATAAAGCAAGTGCAACAGGAACGTCCCGTGTCCCACAGCCGATTTTTTCGTTCGTCCTGGCGCCGAAAGTGTCTTCAATCGCTCGTGACGAGTTAGTCGAGTGGCTAAAGCTTCGCAAAGAATATGAGGAGGCAGTCAAGGAGCGATGCAAGGACGGCAAGGAGGACATCAAGGCAGTAATGAAGAGCATCCGGAACTCGTTTGACAACGACTTACTGGAGACGCTGTGTGAAGTGAATTGGGGTGTCGCCAAGGACGATCTGACAGACGAATTCCTACTTGAGCAGATACACGCTATCACTGACAGCTACCAAAACCAAGTACTACCGCCGGTGAATGAGCTATTTCAGACGGAGCTGTGGATGGATATGAGCAACACGGACATTACCTCGCGGGTGACCAACTACTTTATGCTGTGCAACACTTTGATTAAGAAGTATGGATTCTCGAGTTTTTTCGATGAGGAAAAAGGCATGAAGAAGAAGTGTAAGCTGCTCGTAAACTCGCTACCGGCCACTCTGAAAGAGAAAGTTAAGAATGAAATTGACTATCGTTTCCCGGAAGCGCAGAGCAACGTGAGGAAGTTGTACAAGTTAATTTGTCAACAGGCATTGGAGGAAGCCATTGAACACCGAGCGCTGGCGAAGGAACTGAGTTCGACGCGTAAGCAGAAAAGTCAGGATAAGTCTCAGCCATTTCGGAAGAATAAGCGCATACACATCGGTGAGCAGAAGAAGTCTGACAAAGCGCAAAGGAAAGTCGAGCAGTCGCGTGCTGAGAGCTCAAGCAAAAAACACAAGAAAGAGCAATCAAGTTCTAAAGGAGCGCCAAAGACGGGCTGCTTTCACTGTGGAGGAGCCCACTACCTTAGTGGATGCCCAACAGCGACCAAGGAAGATCGAGAACGGCTCACAACCCCCACACAGAAGAAAAAAAGTGGGGATCCTTTCGCAGGGAGGCACCGCTAATCTGAGAAGACTTGCAGAATGCCTGCCGACACAATCGCGCTCTATTGTGTTGGAAGACGCTTTCAAAGTGGATTTCTGCGCTGACAGTGGTGCGGACAGGTCTGGAATGAGTATGATGGTGTATGAACGATTCGTGAAAAACTGTCCGGAGGCAGAAAAAGCTGTGAGGTTGGAGGAACCACTCATGTGCAAAGGTGCTGACGGACAGCCAATTGAAGTGAAAATGACTGTGAATTTGCGTCTCAAGTTGACTACGGTCGCAGGCACGGTTCGGATTGCTAAACCAGTTGAGTGTCTCGTCATTCCTGGTGACTCCACTGAGTTCCTACTTGGCAACGATGTATTGACGATGCTAGGTATTGACGTGTTGAGGCAATTGGACTTGCTAGTGGCTAATACAATACGAGATGAACGAGATGATGAATTTGATGATGAGGATGAACCGCAGATTGGTTCTAGCGCTGGATTAAGTGAAGAAGTTCTCGTTGAAGTGGAGAAAATGATTGATCGAGCTGTGGAAAATGGATTCCCAAATAAATTGGTGCCTTCACTCCGCAGGATTGCGACTCGGTTTGATCTATGGAGGCTTCGACTAGGAGATGACCCGCCGGCCCGCGTACCACCGATGAAGATACGCCTGAAGTCAGGAGCGAAACCTTACCGATGTAAGGCTCGGAAGTACCCTCCTGAGGTACGAAAGTTTCTCGACGAGTTCAACGACGATCTGGTCAAGTTGGGCTGGGTCTATGAGAACGCCGAAAGTCGGTGGGCTTGTCCAGCCCTTCCCGTGCGCAAGTCAGGAGGTGAATTTCGACAAACGTCAGATTACAAGCCTGTCAACGCTGACATCGAAGCAATTGTCGGAGTGATGCCTAACTTGCAGGTCGATCTTGAAAATGTGGAAGGAGCTCGGTTTTTCGGTTTGTTTGATTTTATAAAAGGATACTGGCAGTTGGCGTTGGCTGAGGAGTGTCAGGAGTGGCTGTCATACATGACACACAGGAAAGTCTACACGCCACGTCGCGTACCCCAAGGATGTACGGACGCAGCTTTGTTTTTTCAGTCAACAATCCAGAAATGCTTAGAGGAATTGCTTCACAAGCACTTGCTCGTGTGGATAGATGACTTGCTTCTGTATGCTCGAGATGCAAGAACCTACCTAGTGAAGCTCGAACGATTATTTGAGCTGCTTGATTTCTTCGGATTCAAGCTTAGCCCGAAGAAGTCCTGCTTATTTGCACAAGAAGTTCGGTGGTGTGGAAAATTAAATTATGGTGACGGGGTGCATCATGACCCGGAACGAGTACGAGCTCTACAATCTATGCCATACCCGCGGTCAGCAGGCGAACTACAACAATTCCTGTGCGCTACGAATTGGATGAGAGACTCCCTAATCGACTACGCAAGAGTGGCTCGGCCACTGCAGGACTTGTTAGACGACGCAATGTCCCGAGCCTCCAAACGTACCAAACGGGCTGCCGCCAGTGTGGCAATCGAGTTGAGTGCTATACACAGAGATGCATTCGACGAAATGAAAGCAAAGCTATCACAAAGTGTGACACTGGCGCACCCAAAAGCAGGAGCACAGATGTGCGTGTTAACGGACGCCTCAGACATTGGGTGGAGCTTGCTGGTGACTCAAGTGGAGAACTGGAAACCTAAACTAGAGGTGTGGGAGCAAGCCCACGAGATGCTTATCTGTTTGAGTGGCACTTTTACTGGGGCGCAGCGAAATTGGAGCATCATTGAGAAGGAAGCTTACCCAATTGTCTGCGCATGTGACAAACTAAGCTACCTTCTGCTTCGCCCAAACGGCTTCAAGCTCTACTGTGACCACCGGAATTTAATCTACGTGTTCGCACCTGGGCAAGAAGTGAAAAGCATATCCGCGGTAAACTGCTGCGGTGGGCGACGAAACTGATGGAATATCATTACGAGATTGAGCATATAGATGGAGAGTCCAACGTGTGGGCGGATATGGTATCGCGATGGGCTGGAAACCATGATCCAGCTGTACGTTTGAACGTGATGAAACTACGGAAACGTAGCAGAGATGATCGTAATGGAGACAGCATACCCCGGCGTAAACGAACTCGTCGGGCCGTTGGCAGATCACAGTTAGTGGAGCAGCAACATACCGATCTCCCGGCACACTTGCACAGACTTCGACCGCTCGATGACCCAGATTTTGAGTGGCCAACGTGGGCGGCTATCCGTGCTGAACAAGTGAAACATGCAGACTGTAGACCGGTACGCACGTGTGGTGATGATGATCAAGGCTGGTACATTGATGATAAAGTGTGGATACCAGAAAAATCGAACGGGCTAATTCAGCGGTTGCTGGTAGTGGCACACTGTGGCTCGCAGGGACACCGCGGACGAGATGCCATGCTCACATCCCTAAGGCGGCTTTTTCTCATTGACCGACTGCGAGAACGTGTGGATACGTTCCTGGCAAACTGTCTAATGTGCAAACACGTCAAAGGAGGCAAGATTATTCAACGTCCATGGGGAGAAACGTACCGGAACAATGAACGTAATGGCGCGTTGCATTTTGACTTTTTGAGTCTCGGGGACACTTTTGCTGGGGATTGTTATTTGTTAGTACTCAAAGACGAGGCTACACATTTCACGGAACTGACACCGTGTGCAGATCCAACTAGTGGCGTTGCAGTGGAGGCGATACTAGCGTGGCATAGTAGATTCGGAGCCCCGCCTGTATGGATTAGCGACCAAGGCTCGCACTTTACAAGCGAAGTTGTCGCGGAAGTGTGTAGGCGACTGAAGGCCAGCCATGACTTCACGGTGGCATATAGCCCGTGGATAAATGGAAGTGTTGAACGGGTGAACAGAGATATCATTCAAGTTCTTCGTGTCTTGTGCCTCGAGTATAAGGTGAACACTCACGACTGGACGTACTTCGTACCTGTTCTACAGGCAAGCCTTAATCATACACCGGTTCCGTCACTAGGGAATCGAGCACCTGTTGAGCTGTTTTGCGGGCTACCTCCGGCAACGCCGCTGACGTTCTGCGTTGACACCAAACAACGGCGAGTCGTGACGGTACCAATGCAGAAAGCTTCAATCTCGAAATGGTTAGACGAGTTGAAAGCCAGCATCCGTGAGATGCACAGACCAATGACAATGGCACGCAACAAACAGACACAGAGAAATAAGAAGATGCAGAAGTATGCACGACGGCCCAATTTCGGTGTCGGCGACTACGTCCTCAGGTCAAGGGTCGACCAGAAGCACTACGATAAATTGTTGGTGACCTGGGTGGGACCGTACCAGGTTACACGAGCTGACAAACACTCCTTTGGTGTCCGACATCTACTAACGGGGAGGAAAGGGACATACATCCTTCTCGGCTAAAATTTTATGCTGACAGTTCGTTGGAAATTACGGAAGAACTGCGGGAGCACATCGGCGCCCAAGGAGTGGTGCTAACGGTGTCTAAGCTAAACGAATATCGTTGGTGCCAAGAGAAACAGGACTACGAAGTGTTGGTTAGCTGGAGAGGTCTCGAATCGATTGAAGACTCTTGGGAACCAACTCGGCAACTGCGGAAGGACATTCCTGTCTTGCTATCGCAGTATGCAGACAAAACAAGAGACCCAAAGTTCGTGCAGTACGTGGCAACAGTTGGCAAAGCCAAGGCACGAACGAACAGAGCCAAGAAAACCTAAGGTGGCCGACAGAGTGGTCAAGGCTTAGGAGGGCAGTGTAGTGGAGGTTACAAGACCAAGCCTTTTCCCACTACCTGGAACATCGCAGATGCGATGTTGAGCTGGCATGTAGGAGTTAGGAAACCACTGAAGCTCGACGGGTGGAGCTGATCAGTGAGGCAGAGTACATTTTACCTACTTGAACTCAATAGACTGAGGGAATTACCAGGAAGCGCCGGCTTCCCTAACAGAGTTTCGCTCAGACCTACTACAATCGCTAAGCTCAAGTCGGACATTAAATACCTGGAATCGAAGTCCAAGGACTCGTTGCGTATTCCTATCGCCCCAACCAAGTGGGCCTTGGCTTCCGAATACTTCCGACAGTTCAACAGCTACGTTGCTTCACATGGAGCGTTCGGACCAACAGCATCTGAATTTCTGCACGAGATGATGGATCCAGACGTACTGGTTGGGTCTCTGTTCGGTGTTGAGGCAGCGTTGGAGAACTGGAAGTTGTTCACCGTCTACTTTGAGGACGTCCACGTGGAGCTCAAGGATATGAAGATGCCTACACCCGACACGCTGGTTGCAAGCACTGTGACGAGTGTGTGTATCACGAACAAGACGCTCCGGAACGCGTTCCCACACTTGATTGACGGTAGCGGCAAGCCATCGCCTTTAGCTACCAGACTGTTGGGGGAGAAACTAGTGATGAAGGGCTCGGTCCTGTTCCGATGGGACTCTTCGACGGATAAAGTAGTGCAGCTTCTCTCGCAGACAGATATGCTGACATCAATGCTCAACGTGGTGCACAGTTTAGAGGATGTATCCAGTGTGTTTTGCAAGGCTCGCATCGCGCTTCACTAGTAGGGATTAGTAACTTGCTGTTACGTGAATGAAGTATATGATGTACAAATCGTGTTCCTTTGGTATCCTTCTTCTGGAGATGCCGTGATAAATCAAACGAGAAAGCATGGATCTATGTCGTTGTCGGTTAGCCCACTGTCTCCGCAACTATTCACATGATAATACATTGATTCTCTTTACAGGCTGTTCAAGCCATGAAAGACTGATTTCGCACGCTTTTGGCGATCATTAGTCGCTCCGAATGCTCAACCAAGTTGGTTGAGGTATAGACATTTTTTTATTCGACCGTTGCTTGCCAGAGTACCCAAAGAACTACCAAACCCGGCATGGTGATCAGCAGTATCACCGCCAGAAAGAACATCGCTGAGCAGACGGCTTTGTTGTCTCTGCATAGTGGTGGGTAAGTTGATGCAAACTCCTACCACTGGTTGGATAGGTACAGATTTGGTCTGTATGACAAGTAAGGGAAATTTCCTCACAGGCTGTTAGCGAGCAATGCTTTAGGTTGGCCCCGCATTATTAAGTTGCTCTGGTGGCTAGTTGTTTCGCGTGCAGAGCAAATTTATCAGGCATCTAAGCAAAACTAAAACACAATTCCGCTTCAGCTTTCAGGTATTTACAATGCACTTGCTTTCTTAAGTACATGACCTGTTTCGTTAAACTTGTTGATTTCTAGTACTTCGTAGAAAAGAATTTGGAAAAAAAATCGTTTACCGCATAAGAGATGTCTTTATTCATGGATATATCTTAGTTCTCTCAGCTTCTGCATCGAGCGGGCGAAATATTTTGTATCTTCATGATACTGTTGTCGTGCTCGGGAGCCCATGGCAGATCGCTGTTCCGTAGTCGTAGATGT
The DNA here is from genome assembly GCA_018806915.1 of Phytophthora colocasiae. Classification (NCBI taxonomy): domain Eukaryota; phylum Oomycota; class Peronosporomycetes; order Peronosporales; family Peronosporaceae; genus Phytophthora; species Phytophthora colocasiae. The sequence goes on along the minus strand of JAGKQI010000094.1, from coordinate 961,895 downwards.
TATGAAGTCGCTCACAGCAGTACACAGTCCGCGTGCATTATACCTCACCAAAAGGCCATTACTCTCTTTCAGTCCGTGATTTCCTTTGAACTTGCCTCCAAGTAGCATTTTGGGGTCATGTAACTATTGCCGATATTGGCAATGTCATATTGCCATAATTTATTGCTCCTCAACCCCAATAACATGCAATTTTTTATATAAGGTAAAAAATCAAATATGGGCCGAGATAAAAGATGCTCGAATTACTCGGCATCTACTTATGCGTTGACAAAAAGTGAGACAGTTTCTGAAACTTCGCAAACCAGAGATTTTTTCTCGATTTTTTGTAGTAGCAGACCAATGAAATTAAGCACATGCTCGTGGAGAAGAAAAAAATCGACTTAATCAGTTTACGGCCGAATTTAGTCTTGCTTTCAGTATTGAAAGCGCTGAGTGAGTGTCATTTTTGTGACCATTTGAGGTTTGGGTTATTCCACCTTCACCTTTTATATTTCTACTTGTGATTAAGTTTCGACGGAAATTAGCTTACGGAGGTCAAGTGGCAGGCCAACAATTGAAGCCCCTGCCGAAGAAGACGACAAAGCGTAAACGAGTCGCAGTTGGGGGGATGCTGTTTACCCATGAAGTGCTCCAGGAACTTGCTGAGGCTGGCAGCAAAAAACCAAGTCGTCTAAGAAAGCTGTTACTACAACTGCAGGTAAAGGTGTAGATAAGTACATGTAGCGCATATCACTTGTTCAGCTGTATTCTAAACAACAAAATGTTAGTCGAGTGTCTGGCACAGTGAGGTTGAATAGATGCTTTACTTTCCAAATCAGTGCGGAGAATTAACGGGACTTGAACCCGCGACAACCCTGCTCCCATAATGTGCCCTCAATAAGCTCGCCGCCAACCATGTAGGCGACTGATCTGTCATCGCCTGGAGCCATGACACCTCGCGCCAAATTTACAAATTTAATTTTTGAAGGTATTCGTATTTAGTGTGTTTTAGCCAATAAAGTACTTGCTCTGTGAAAAACTTCACGTGATTGGCAGTTAAAATACGGCCTTAAAATGATTGTTAGACGGAATTTGCAGGACATTTGCAGGACATGGATAATGTGTTATTTTAACCAATGAGATTCTTATATAGAGTAGCTTTCACCCAATTACATTAGTGATGTTGTTGAGCTCTGCGTTGCAGTGCCACGACGGTAATCCAGGTGAGCTGGCCTCGACGGCGTTTACGGTCAGTTCGGGGACAGCGACGCTCTTCGCACACGTAGCGAAGGTTACAACGGCTTCCTCCACGCTCTGTCGAGAGCGCCAGGTCCCGGTACGTCTTGCTTCATCCTCTACCTTGCGCATTAGGTATCGAGCATCACTAAGTCGTTTCTGTTGATTTCTGTTTGGCATATCGCGTCTATCAAGCAATCGTAGAGGAGGTGTTCTTTTGTTGGCGTTGCCACATTGCCACAGGACCCATAGCATTGCAACTGTGCAGTCAGGTATTTTGAAGTCCGATGGAACTCGCCGAAAACGGCCTCCCCAGAAGTATGTTGGAGTAGAAGAGACGCTATCCGCGTGGAGATCGTTCTGCTGTGGATTTTTCGTCAACTTCTCAATCAAAGTGGAAACCCCTGCCGCTTCTAGACACCGTTTCAATGCACTATCTAGACCGTCAAATGTCACGACACCTGCCCCAATTGCCCGTTGCTCCAGCTCGCCTATAATATCCTTCACAGTCACAGTCCGTGAGTCATCAATATGCTCGACGGTTTTAAGAGTTACTTCCAATAGTGACTTCATTTCACGTAATATGGCAACATGAGGCGGTACACCCGTTGCCTGTAGACGATTACTGGTCTGAGTACCGGCTTATAGAGAACGATCCACGCGATGAATCTACAGTACAAGTTCTGGTACACTGCGCGATCGAGTACTTACGGTGTATCTCCGTGACTTGCCGTGTCAGATCCTCCCAGTCAACACGTTGTGAAATAGCGGACTGAACTTATATAGAAAATTGTATACAGAAATCACTGGACGGTTGTCCTGCAAAAGTTGTCGAAATCGTTTATGAATCAGACCTATAGTGAGCGCCTGCTTATTTCTGATTGTGCTGCTTTCCATTTGGATTTTGCAGGACATTGTGTCCTGCAGAAACCTGACCGATGGGTTCAACGTCCTGCAAATTCTGGAGAATGGTTGATGGCCCTAAATTGATGATTTACCTTAGGTCAATCTTGGCTATAGCCAAATGTCGTTGACATGTGTGGTTGTTTTGGCAATGGATGGTAGCGAGAACTATCGCCAAACCGGTTGTGTGGCCACGTTTGCACACAAGGCACACGGGTTATTACAGTTGCTTGTCATTTCCTAACTGAATTATATTATAGCAGTTGATTTGTGTGTTGTATGTATGATGTCGAGGAATTCGGACTAATGACTTGTGTGTGTTGGTTGGTGAGGTTGGACGCGGTGGGTGGGTTCTCGAGGTACCTAACCCCCCCCCCCCCCTCCTGAATCCAGGCGCATCGACAGCAACCAACTCGTTCAAAAACTCATGAGAAAAGACGACATAGTGACTTGGTTGACATTGTCGAAAAATGTGGCAATAACTCAATTATTTATTGGCTTGGATGAAGGCCTCCAATCCGTATTTTTCCTATCCCTGATGTTGAGTTCTCGCTGGGATCAGAATACCCATTTCCTTCGATACAATTAACTCGTTCATCGGATGTGCGTCTGTAGTGACCACTACTCCCCCCGAAGCGCGCGCTTGGTTAATGTAGTGGCCGTAACCTTCACTCCGACTTGGACACATGAAGTACGCAGACTCCGCTGTCAATTTACTAAAGTCTTGAGGCTCCAGCATGCCATACTGGATGTTAACGGGGCTTTTAGCTCGATCCAATCGACGTTGATAAGTCTTAGGAAAGAGATAATTGTACGAGCTGTCGTCGATGTAAACGTTCAGTTGGGGGAGACCTGAAGCCATGATCCAGCAGTCCACCAGCTCCTTTGTCCCTTTCCAGACGCTTGTACCTGCTGTGTGAATGAATTTCACGTCGGAAAAGTCCTTCTTTGCGATGGAACCATTGCCCAGACGTTGCCTTGCGAACTCTGCTTGATCCGAAGACGTGTGCTTCGTGTAGAAAACTTTGGCGTTGCGTGGGTTCCCGTTCTCAACATACCAGCGACTCACTCGGTCGTAACATACTTGAGTCTTGCACAAAACAGCGTCGACGCCCCAATAGTGCTCCGGTGTGAGCTCAATCATCTCAATGTTCGGCATCAAGTATAGAGGCTTGTGTTTGGGCCACCGTGGGGACTCCGGAACGCCGTCCCAGTAGTGATTGAAGAAGATCATGGGCGTATTAGGACATAAATCGTAGTAGTCCACTTGCTTTCCAAGTTGTACATCATAGAATTTGTCCTCTAGCACCCACATAGGCAAAAGTCGAGAGTCCAAGTCTATGGAAACAAGCAAAGAGTTAACTACCGAAGGGATTGCTAGTTGAAGGATAAACGTACATTTAGCGTAGGCCACTGCGTCTTCACAATATCCGTTGCCACGTAGCCCCAATGGCAGGAAAATGTCAATATCCGGACACCTTCGCAACTTCTCCAATACATTGCTGTCATTCCGGTTAATGATTTCATTGTCATTGTCCGCCGTTGCATTTGCTCGTTGGTGGTTTCCTCTGGGCGATCCGAACTGCCAAAAAATCACTGCGTCCTTGTTGGTCACGCAAGCTTCGTGTAACAGACTCAAATGTAGTCTATCAGCTACAGACACTTCCATTCCCTCCTCTGTTGCCCACATTGGCAAGTTATTCAGCTCGTCTTCAGTGTGATGCCACGAGCCGATGTTCACTGCACTGCGCAGACGAAAATCTGTTTCATCTGTGACTTTAACGAGCGACAATGTCTCCAGTATCAACGTCAAGGCACACAGAGCCACAAGAGCCATTAAGAACCCCCGTAGCCAGCTTTGATGCGGTGGATTCTTCATGGCTAGTGCAAGAAGGGAAGTGTTCCGGCTCAAGAACGGGGGCCCGTTCCTAAGCCATCGCATAAAACGTATGACAATGTGCTCATACGGGATACAAATGAGCTGCTGGGAGCTCCGTCCATGCCACAATCGTCACTTGCATTTCCGCATCCGCCATGACAAAGGGGCCAAAAGCCAAGGGTCAACACCTTCACCGAGTGCTCGTGGGGCTCGTGGCGCTGGGATTCATCACGCTCGTAGTGCAGATTTCTATCGCTTCTCTGTTTGGGCATTCCGGAGACCAATTGAAGCTGCGGAGAGCTATCAGCCAGCGGATCCCGTGGCGACATCGCAGTGGACGTAACGAATCGCAGGAATTGACGCAACCAACGCCAGTTCCAGTGCAAGACGAGATATCCGACGAAGATTTACTGCATTTGAGTCTGTTGCACGAACGCTGTGTGACTGATACAGATGTAGTTCTACCTTGGCAATTTGGTAGTCCTGGACATCAATTACCCAATGCTTCAGCGGATAATCCAGACGTTTTGTTGCATCAAAGCGACTCGAATGTATTGCAGAAGCTTAAACAATGTCCGGACGTAGATATTTATCTACCCAACCATTTGCATGGCAATGGGTATTGCGAAGATGCTGTAGCATACGCCAAGTGTGAGTATTCTTCGACTGCTATATGGGTTAATTAAAAGTAGTCTAATGGTGTTTTACTTCTGTAGATTTAAACTCAAGGTTGCTGCCAATGTGGGCTCTAGCTACGAAACTGTACGACCCAGAGCTTGGACGTGAAGTGGACTACTTCGATCTATGTCCCGAGACACCTATGATATTCTTCAATCATTATTGGGACGACGTGCCGTCTTTGCCAAGATGGCCAAAGGTTAAACCGATTGTGCCGTGTCGCGCTTGCGAAGTACTTGTACTGCGTTGCTTGCTTGCAGGTAAATGCAAAAGTGAGTATTGATCAGTTAAGCTCTTCAGAGTCCTTCGCTAGCTGCTCATGGAGGGTTTCCTCCATTGACTATCCCAAGATCTAAACTCTACTGCTTGTCCATAGCATAGATGTAGTTTCTACTACACCTAACGTCCTGCCGTTCATGTTCCAGTAAATGCTGTCCAGTGCTCATGAGTAAGCCTCCTCCAAGCATCGTGCGTCTCCACACCGCGGAAACCAAAGGGGATCTGCTGCCAGAGTTCATCCATGTAGCCAGAGTCCTGAATATCACCACACTACCCTCCAAGGACTCTAAAGCTTGTCCAATCCAAATGCATACGTGTAGGCCTCTTTGTCGTCAAAAGCTAGGCACGAGTAATCCCCTTGTAGGCAGTCGATAGTGCAGCTGCATCAGCCGCGAGAACGTACTGCGCCACCTTGGCCGGAACTTGGTCATTCATCTCAATCATCGACTCCCACGAGTCCTCTTCCTCTTGTAGCCCAACCCATGACACTAACAACTGCCAGTTACCACGCTCCTTGCGATGTCCTTTGAAGGACTCTACCCCAAGAAGCATCCCTTGGTTGCCGACATGCGCAATTAACTCCTCATTAACGTCCAGGTACTTGTCGCTGTAGAACTTGAGACGGGAACCGTGGACTTCGAAGTTCTGGTTAGTCACCAGATGACGGATGACGAATGAATGTGGGCGAGCGTCGATTACCTCAAGGACCAACCCATCGTGCCAATAGCTTGTCAGCAGCCAGGCGCTGGTCAATTCGCGACCATAAAACGAAATCGCCAATGGAGAAATTGCAAGGCGACCCCTTCGCCCTCGCATGTTCTGTAGTCGACGCTTCTCGCGTTCGTCCACTACTTCGCGGTGCATTGCAGCTAACGCCGTTCGAAGACGAGTCAGACGATCTTCTGGAAGCTCAAAAGCCATCCGATAGCACCACTGGCTTGCCATTTATCTCGACAACAATAGGCTCAAACGGAGAGGGTCGAGGAAGCCCAGTAAACAATTCTGCGGGCGATCGACCACCAAGTGAAGCCACGGGCGTATGGTTCAGGTTTCCTGGACTAATGGAAGCACGTAAGTCCCACTCGCGGGTGTCCAGCTTGAGTTCCATCAACAAGACGCGCATAACTTGCAGTATGTCGCGATTGAGCGCTTCGACTGTTCCATTGATCCATGGCGAGTAAGCCACAACGAGCTCCTGTTGCACCTGCAACTGCTTGCAGAGCTGGCTGATAACGCTGTTTTTAAAGTGGCTACCTTGGTCAGAGATCAGCATCGATGGTGCTCCGAACCGCTTCCACCAATCCACGAGAGCTGTTGCCCGCAACAGTGCTAGTTGGCGAATCGCATGCCACTAACTCGCAATAATGCGATAGCCCATCTTTCAGAACTAACACGTACTTGCACTGGCCTGCGTTCTCGCCCATTGAGAGAAAGTCCCAATGCAAAAGCTCGTTGGGCTGCACAGGATCGTATGTAGGCCCCATGGCCGCGTAATGATGTTACCACCCTTGACGTGCTTGCATAGCAGGCAGCGGCTAAGGAATTGGCGACACAGTCTAGCCAATCCGTTAATCCAGAACACTTCCTCAATTGTCAACACCATCGGGTCTAACCCGCGATGGCCTTGCACGCCACAGTGGCTCACCACGAAGACACGTTGTAGTAAAGCACTATCTTCAGTAGGAATCCAGATACGACCATCCACGAGCAATGTTTCCATCCTCCTGCCGTTGCGCCTCTGGCGAGGCGTTGCGAGAATGTTTACGCTGAGCAGCACTAATGACATCTAGCGAGGGAAATTCAAAGTCTTCATGAAGCATGTGAAGCCGCTGTACATCTCCTTCTCCTTGTGCAGCGTCATCAGTCTCATCATGTTCTGTTTCAGTCTCAGCAGACTCATCGTGCACTGGTTGCATCATAGAAGCATCTGATCCAGATCCAGCATCTTTCCCCAGTTCACGTGCTTGACTCCTCGTAATGAACTTACATTGTACGCGAACTCCCACCTCTTCTGGAAGACCCCAACGGGAAAGTAGATCTGCCCAGAGATTGTCCGATCCATCTATATGTTTCAACATCAACTGCTAGACCAGTCAGCGAGAGAGCCCAGCGTTGGAGCTTCCCCCGCACGTGACGCTTAACCTCCTTGTCCGGCGCGAACACAAAGACCAGGTTCTTGTGGTCACAGAATAATCGAAAACCACCACGTCGAACAAGTAGATAACCGAGATTGCGGGCGGCGTAAATAATCGGATAGGCTTCCTTTTCAATGATACTCCACCTCTGCTCCAGTGTCGCTGAAGACACCACTCTTGCACAATAGTAGTTCATGATGCTGTTCTACCACCGGCAGACTGTCCATCCAATTGCGAACCTGCGAAACTACCAGTCCCCAACCACGTTCAGACGCATCACTAAAGACGCAGATGTCGGCTGAGTCATCGGGGTAGTACAGCAATTGAGAAGTCGACAACAGGAGGCGGGCATTCTCAAACGCCGCTTGTTCTTCCACAGACCAGGTCAATGTGCATCCAGCTGCGAAGTCGCTTGGTGCGGCCTACTTGCTTTAGTGCAGCCTCCAGCATGACATGTAATGGCTGCATAACGCGGCCGTAGTCCATGATAGAGTCGCGCAGCCATCCTGCCGCGCATAAGAACTGCTGTAGGTCGGCGGCTGTCACTGGCAATGGGAGTGACTGTAATGCACTCACACGAGAAGGGTCATGCTCAATCCCCTGGCCGCTAAACAACCGGCCACACCACTTAGTCACTTTCTTGAAGAGGCAGCTCTTCAACACACTGAAGTTTCAAACGTGAAGCTCGGACACACTCGAAGAATTCACGTAGAGCACTCAAAAACTCAGCAGGCGAACGGGCAAACACCAATAGATCATCAATCCAAACCAAAAGTTTCTTGTACAGCATCTTCTTGAACACCAATTGCATCTGATTCTGAAAATGCAGAGCTGAGTCAGTAGCCCCTTGAGGCACCCGAGTCGGAGTAAATACAGCATCATCCGTCACAAAACTCATGATCTCTTGACTGTCCGGGTGCAGTGGTAGCTGCGTGAATCCGTTAGTCATGTCGAAGTTCGCAAATCCACATACACCACGTACGTTCCTCGCTGCAGCAGCTAAATCAGGCGCTGTTCCAGCAATCGGTACAGTAACAGCGTTGTCAGGTCTGTAGTCGATAGTGAGTGGTTGTTCGGTTGGCCGGCCGGACTTTGGTTCTGGTTCAGCCGCTCCAGCCCTGTGGCTCTGTTGGTGGCGGCGAATGAAACGCATGTCCTATAATTGCTGTGTATGAGCCCGTAGGAAATCACTTTGTGCAGGCGCGTATCGCCGAGGCCGCGTCACGGTATGGCTGGGCTCCATCACGAATCGTGATACGTAACGGTTCCACTAGAGCTGGCGGATCATTTCCCAATTCAATCCTAAACACGTCTTCGGAATTCCAACACTAAGTCCAACATCGACGGCAGATATTCGAGTGGAAATCCATTCTCGCCCGCTGCTGTCACCATGGCCTTGAGGAGGTGGTGGACGTCTCGAGGGTCAACTGCGTGAGGTTCGTAATCATCGAAAGGATCGTGATCCTCCATGATGCGTCCGCCTGCCAACTGAGAGAGCTGAGCATTCAAATCAATTCCCAGATAGACTAGCATGTCGTTTCCAGGATGAACTCATCCTCTTGTCCTTCCAATACAATGCATGTCACTTCCGTCAGATGTACAGGTCCAGCCACCGTCTGAAGTCTCAAATCTAGCGTAACGTAGTCGTGACACACAATTACAGCGCCTCCAGCAACCGTCACCTCTACCTGCTCCGGTAGCGACTGGATAGCAACTCCTGCTCAAGTTCATTTCAATTCCTCCACAAAATGACGTGCAATGTATGACGACGTCGCACCAGAATCCGCACAGTATGGTAGCGAAATTAAACCGTCCACAATCACTTCGCCCACCGCTAGAACCGGAGCAACCTTCTTTGCTTTCTTTGCCTCTCGAACAGACTTCATCCGGTCGACAGCAGCGGCCTTGTCCGCCTCTGTGGCGGTCGGGCAGTCGCGTAGCCAGTGATCACCTTTGCGGTGCCAACATCCTGTCCGAGGCGGGTTGGTGCTTGGCTTTGCCTCCTTCGGCGCCCCGCCGGAACGGGCTGACGATGTAGTTGAGCGTGGGGCCATTCTTGTTGTTAAGCTAGAGTAGGTCGCCTTGTCACTGGTCGACTTGTCCCTTTTCTCCGCGTTTGACTTACCCTTTTTATCTCTTGTCAAAACGTGGTACTTATGTTGATCTCGAGCTTTCACCTTGATCACTCGGAACAACACGAAATCAGAGCGTTTCGCCTCCTGGTCCACAAATTTCGTGTGACGGCGAACTTCGTCTCGAAGGACGGCAGGCTCCAGATTGTAGATCCGAAAGTTGCAACGTAGTTTCATCCGCTCATTATATCCTGGCTTCGCCGGAGCACCCCTCAGCGATCTCCCCAAGCCCATTCTTCTCGACCAAATCAGAGAAATCGCGAAAGTACTTCAGTACCCGCGCATCAATATCATCTTCATGCATATCGACGTTCAAATGCTTTTTGAAGAGAGCGTCCAAATCCGGGACCTGAGCGTTCTTCACACTCAGTACTCGTTGATTGATCCAGAGCCTTCAACTCATCATCGGTGACGCTATCGACAGGTTTCTGTAACTCGTACAGACATAGTGCCTCAAGAAGCTTGGGTTCGAAGGCCAACTTGATCGGCCGCATCGCGCCACCTCAGGACGCTCGCCACTCTCGACGCAGCGCTGTCGGATGCATTCTTCATACTGCTCCCGTTGCTTCTTCCAATTGACTAGTGCACCTTGACTCCACCCATCAATTTTGGGGCGTGGAGGAACTCAACACAGAGTTGGTGCGCTGTTGTCATGACAACATCTCCGTCACTCTCATACTGGGTCGAGTTCGACATGCTTCAGCGGTCCACAAGGACTAAAGTTAACTTTGTGCCGTGTCGCGCTTGCGAAGTACTTGTACTGCGTTGCTTGCTTGCAGGTAAATGCAAAAGTGAGTATTGATCAGTTAAGCTCTTCAGAGTCCTTCGCTAGCTGCTCATGGAGGGTTTCCTCCATTGACTATCCCAAGATCTAAACTCTACTGCTTGTCCATAGCATAGATGTAGTTTCTACTACACCTAACGTCCTGCCGTTCATGTTCCAGTAAATGCTGTCCAGTGCTCATGAGTAAGCCTCCTCCAAGCATCGTGCGTCTCCACACCGCGGAAACCAAAGGGGATCTGCTGCCAGAGTTCATCCATGTAGCCAGAGTCCTGAATATCACCACACCGATCTACCTCATGCCCAACATCGAGATGATCGAGTTAACTCCGGCATTCTACTGGAAAGTGGACGCTGTACTGTGCAAGACACGTATCTGCTTTGACCGAGTGACGAAATGGTACGAACAAGAGGGAAATCCTCGGAATGCCGAGGTTTTCTACACGAAACACACGTCTTCTGACCAAGCGCAGTTCGCTCGAAAGCGTTTGGGTGAAGAAAACATCGCCCGAAAGGACTTCAACAATGTGAAGTTCCTACATACACCTGGCACGAGCATTTGGAAAGGAACTAGAGCTGTTCTAGACTGCTGGACATCTACAGCAGACCTTCCACCCCTGGACGTTTACATCAACGAAAGCGCCTACAACTACATGATGCCGAAGTACGAGACGAAGTTGAAATTCAGTCGCAGTCCTGTGAATCTCCACTTAGGTATGGTGGATCGTTCCGAGTTTACAAAGATCACAGCAGAGGCAGCTTTCCTCATGTGTCCAAGTCGAAGTGAAGGCTATGGCCACTATATTAACCAAGCACGTGCTTCTGGAGCTGTTATCATCACGACAGATGCAGCTCCAATGAATGAGTTAATTACTTCAAGAGAAATGGGCGTTTTGGTCCAAGCCAGACACCAAAAAGACGACCGAATGCTTCTTGGAGGGAAATTCAAGGGTGCACATGGCTTGAGGAACGTCGACGGTCTAATTGCGGCGTTTTCATCATATCACTTGTGCCAAACTGTTCAAGCTATGATCAAGTCAACAACTCCTGAACAACGAGAGGCAATGGGCGCCAATGCACGTCGACAATACCATGAAGACACGATTTTCTTTGCTGAATCAATGCAAGAGCTGCGAGAGTTCGCAAGAAACGGAAGAGAAATGTAAACTTTCTCTACCATAAGGTTTTTATCATAACTCGAGAAGCTTTGCGAGGATTTGAAGCCAATTGTCTCCACGTGGTGCCTTCAGTTGTTTAGCCACCAGTTTGGCGTCATGAACAGGTCGAGAGAGCCGTCCAGTGGCCGTCGGAGTTGGGCGTGTCTTCTCCTCGTGGCTCTTGTGGCTGTAGGTGCCTTTACACTGTTAGTGGAGACTTCATCGCTGCTTGGAGCTTCTGGAGATCGACTGATTGGGTTACATCGAGCTATTGGGCTGACATGGCGCAGTCGCTTCCGTAGCAAATTAGCACCGGGAGAAGCTGTGGCAGACGAAGACCTTTTGCACGTAAGTTTACTGCACGAAGTATGTATGACAGACACGAACATATCTCTGCCGTGGCAGTTTGGGTCGCCTGGGAATCAAGTTATTGGCGGAACAGCAAACAATTCCCATGTTTTAATACGCAAGACGGACAAAGACTTACTACAGAAGCTTCGGCAGTGCCCAGACGTCGACGTTTTCCTGCCTCATAACGTTCGTACTAACGGGTACTGTGAGGACGCTGTCGCTTATGTCAAATGTAAGTCGAAATGATATGATGATTTTGTTGGTATGATACAAACTAATTTTTGATCTTGTGATCAGACCTGGAATCTCGTCTGCTACCTGCGTGGGTTTTTGAGATCAAAATGTTCGATGTTGAGCTCGGACGTGACGTGGATTACTTCGACTTATGCCCTAAGACGCCTATATTATTCCTCGATCATCATTGGGGTGGACTAACGGCATCTGAACGCTGGCCGAAGGATAAACCGATCTATATGGTTCCTAATATCGAAATGGTGGAGCTCACTCCAATGCATTACTGGGGAGTGGATGCTATGCTGTGTAAGACAAATGAGTGCTTCTATCGAGTGACGAAATGGTTGGAACAAGAGGGAAATCCACGCAGTGCGAAGGTGTTTTACACTAAACACACATCTTCCGATCCTGGTCTGTTTGTTCGTAAACGTTTGGGGGAATACGCAGTGGTGGATAAGGACTTTTACGACATCAAATTCCTTCACACTGCAGGTACCAGCACTGCAAAAGGCACAAGAGAAGTGCTGGAATGCTGGACATATGCTCGAGGTTTACCTCCAATCGACGTGTACATCGACCGAAAGACTTTTTACCGGTTGTTCCCGGCCTCATACAAAATGAAGATCGCCCGCAGTCTCAGCCCCGTTAATATCCACTTAGGTATGATGAAGCGCATGAACTACAGCAAAGTGGTGGCTGACGCCTCGTTCGTGGTAAATCCAAGTTACAGTGAAGGATACGGTCATATTATCAATCAGGCACGAGCTTCTGGAGCTGTCATAGTTACGAGTGATATACCTCCGATGAATGAGATGGTCAGAGCGAATGACACGGGTGTACTGGTATCTGTGAAGCGTGAGAAACACCCGATGACGGTGCTGGGCGGCAAGTACAGAGGCGACCATGGACTGAAGGGCGTTGGGGGTTTAGTGGCTTCATTTGAAAGCTACGACGTCTGTGAAGCAATTCACCGCTTGATTCGGTCAACTTCAGCTGGAGATCGAGCGGAAATGGGGTTTAATGCCCGTCGGCAGTATCATTCAGATACCAAGTACTTTGCCAACGCAATGAATGAGGTGCGGGAATATGCCAAAAAGTAATCAATTCTGTAAAGGTTATTCAAATATAACCCTTTGATGTTGGAGTCACACGTGTATTTGAGGCCCCGCAAAACAAACTGATGCTATCGCATTTAAATACGAATCGCGACTAAGCACACTACTCGATAGAGCCGCGTCTTGTGCTTATTTTAAGCCCTAGTACGTCTCGAGATATTCAATAGCCGATCAGTACCGTAAATGACAGAAAGACACACCCGCCAAAAAGAAGCATTTTCGTATTTTTTATGTTAAAAATGACAGATAAAAGCATTTTCGGCGCGTTGCGATGACATTTGAAAGCATTTTCACGAAAGTCTGACACATATGGCATTTTCGTGATGTGTCATGGGTCCTGAGTGATATCTCAATTTAAAAGTACCATTCGTCGCCGTACGTGACGGTGGACTCGTACGTGACTATCGTTGGCGGCCGTACGTGATAATGGACTTGTGTGTCGCTGTCGACGGCACCCATACGTGATAATGGACTCGCACTTTTTCAGCTTGTCTTCAGCAGAACACCTTACTGTTTAGGCTAGCTGGATGTATGCTTTTTAACTGTGATATTATGCTGGCAAACAAGCTCCGGTATTGTAGCGCTTCAGAGTTTTTCGGGGAACATTTGGCGGTACACTTAAGCGAAAATGGGCGTCCTATAAAGCCTCCACAGTGCTTTTTACAGAAAAACATTGGCAGACGAGTGAAACATGTATCCTGTACCTCAGCAGCCTTCGGTTGATGTATTGCAGTATGAAGACAATTAGATTGTTTATGCAAATCAATGAATCTGCCTACGCGACTTTCAATTGTGAAAACATCTCGAACAGGTACATTCAGAGGTCGTTTGACGTGTGTGGGCTGAATCCGTGGACTGGATCAGGTGACTTGAGCGTATTTTACGCTCACCTTGAGAAGCTTACAATGGATTCTATCTACAGCTCGCTGATTTCTCAACAGTGCGACAGAGACTTAGAAAGACATGAGGAGTTTTAGTCGTTGAATGCAGTAGAAGTGTAGCCATTTAGATAGATGACACAAAGAAGCATTTTCGACGCCGCATTTTCGGCGATTTGCGATGACAGCATTTTCGAGCACGTCGCTGAGTGTGTCTTTCTGTCATTTACGGTAGTGTTCATCTAAAAAATATGTCTCCATTTTCAAGACCCCAAAATCTCGACATGTTTAGGAGAGCTGACGAGTCAATATTGCTCGGTTTTTAATTTATTGTATATTGATGGAAAGAACGTGTGAATAGCAGGTTAATTAGAGTACTTTTAAGCCTTTTCCCAGTGATTATTGGCTTCAAACTTTTGATGTCCGATTATGTACGAATTTTGATTGGTCAACTTCAAACGCGATTATCTCGAAAACTCAAACGTACAGAAAAGGTACACTAGCATCAGTTTGTATTGCGGGGCCTCATTTCATGATGCAACTTGCATCCCCATCTCAGCTAGACTATCGTAAAGCGCAATTTTTTCCCGACCAGCAGTCATCATTTTGCTCCTAACAGTGAAGATGTCCAACAAGAGTGAATTGACGTCTCCAATTCGACTCCGAGACTTTCATCGTTTTCTCGTACTAATTCTTACGCTGACAGGCTTCACACTAACCTTGGAGACATTCTCGCTCCTTCAAGTATCAGAAGACGGCAATGGTTTACCCTTCACCATTAATTTCCAATGGAATCGTAACGAAAACAAAGTCCTGAAGGCTGGAAATCCAAATGAGGTATCGGATGAGGATCTCCTGCACTTAAGTCTGTTGCATGAGCATTGTGTGATGAATCCGAATGCCTCGTTGCCTTGGGAGTTTGGATCTCCCGGAAATCAACGCGCTAATGGGACAGCGAGCAATCCTGAGGTTGTGATGCGGCGAAATGATCAAGATTTACTGGATAAATTGCGGCAATGTCCCGATGTGGATATTTTTTTACCGGAAAAACTGCATGGTAATGGATATTGCGAGGATGCAGTAGCCTACGCAAAATGTAAGTTTCTGTTGCTGAATCATCGATACTCGGAATTCTCAAAGGTTAATATGTTTTTGCTAGATTTGAACTCTCGTCTTTTACCCAAGTGGATCCTCGAAAATTTCGAGGATATGAAGTGGATTATTTCGACTTGTGTCCGAAGACACCTATGATCTTCTTCAATCACTAGTAGTGATTCACTACTGGGAAGACGTGCCATTGTTGCCACGATGGCCAAAGGATAAGCCGTTTTATCTCATGCCCAACATCGAGATGTTCGAGTTAACTGCCGCACATTATTGGAAAGTCGATGTAGTGCTCTGCAAAACCAAGCACTGTTACCACAGAGTAACGAAATGGTACGAGCAGGAAGGTAACCCACGGAATGCGACCGTCTTCTATACGAAGCACACGTCCTCAGACCAAGCTCACTTCGCTCGCAAACGTTTAGGTGACAATGCAATTGCACCTAAGAATTTCTCCAGTATTAAATTCACTCATACGGCTGGAAGTAGCGCTTGGAAAGGGACACGAGAGCTGTTGCAGTGCTGGGTTCTCACTTCTGGCTTACCTCAACTGGACGTATACATCGATCCAAAGACATTCAACCGGTTATTCAAACCGAATTTCAAGAGCTACCTGAATCACAGTCGAAGTCCAGTGAACGTCCACTTTGGCTTGGTAGAACGTTTGGCTTTCACTAAATTGACTGCTGAAGCTTCATTCTTCATCTGTCCGAGCACTAGTGAAGGCTACGGCCACTATATCAATCAAGCTCGAGCTTCTGGCGCGGTTGTGATCACTACTGACTTGGCTCCAATGAACGAGCTCATAACGCCCAATATGACGGGTCTTTTGATCCCAGTCGAAGCTAAGAAGCACCCAGGGGCGATGCTAGGCGGTGCCTATAGAGGGAACCATGGACTGAAAGGTGTAGATGGCCTCTACGCTTCATTCCGAGGCCCTGACGTCTGTCAAGTGGTACGACAACTGATGAACTCCAGTACTGAAGAAGAGCGAATTGTCATAGGCTCGAACGCCCGTGAAGCTTATCATAACGACACGAAATACTTTGCCAATGCAATGCAAGAGCTACGGGCGTTCGCTAGGGGGAGACATAGTGTGGTAACGTAAGTAAATGGACGGAAGAGAAGGAAGGGATGTGGTGTTGAAGCAGATGTACTGAATTACTGTTAGTAGTGTCTATACATTCCCATCCCAAACCATTCTCCGTCTCACGAACAAACTTGTACGACACGTCGATCAGTTCCCATTGAGCTCAAGCCTTGGCTCAAGGCTTCCCTCTCTACGAGCCATGGATAAACCGTCGATGCCTCGGACGCGGAACTTCGAGTTACACCGCTTCTTCGTGGTGCTCCTGGTCTTCTGGGGCTTTGTCCTTGTGCTGCAGACATCGTCACTGTTTCAAGACTCAACAGACCGAATAACCAGCAGTTCAAGACTCAAACGAGCTTTTGGACTCGGAGTTTCATGGCGTAGAAGCGACGAAGATGAAGCGTACGACATTCCTGAGCCTTTGGCTGATGCTGGAGACCATGAAGTATCTGAAGAAGATCTGATGCATCTGAGTCTGCTACATGAACACTGTATATTAGATGCCAATGGATCTCTGCCTTGGGAGTTCGGCAGTCCAGGGCATCAGTTTCCTAATGCTTCGGCTAGCAATCCGGAGGTTGTTATTCATGAAGATGATCGAGATTTACTGGAGAAATTGAGCCAATGTCCCGATGTGGACATCTTTCTACCTGCTGATCTACATGGGAATGGATATTGCGAGGATGCTGTTGCGTACGCCAAGTGTGAGTGGAGTTTTTTGTGATATGACAAGTTGCTGACTATTTGTATTATGCTCTGTAGACTTAAATTCTCGTCTGCTACCGAAATGGGTTCTGGAAATCAAGCTATATGACCCTGATCTTGGATATGACGTGGACTATTTCGACTTATGTCCAAAGACACCTATGATATTCTTTAATCATTACTGGGAAGGTGTGCCTCAAATGCCTCGATGGCCTCAGAGCAAACCAGTTTATCTTATGCCAAACATCGAGATGTTTGAGCTGACACCGACGCATTACTGGAACGTGGATGTGGTGCTATGCAAGACGAAGGAGTGTTATGACCGAGTGACGAAGTGGTATAAGCAAGAGGGCAACCCGAGGAACGCCTCGGTCTTTTACACCAAGCACACGTCGTCTGATCAGGCTCTGTTCGCTCGTAAGCGCATGGGAGAGCGCGTCATAAGGACGAAAGACTTTTCTAACATCAGATTCGTTCATACTGCTGGTACAAGCCCAGCCAAAGGAACAAGAGAACTGGTGGAATGTTGGGTGCTTGTACCTGGTCTACCTCCGTTGGACGTGTATATTGATGACAAGCCTTATGATCTCCTGTTCAAGCCCCATTTCAGAAAACTTATGAGATATAGTCGCAGTCCCGTGAACGTCCATGTTGGGCTAATTGAACGCTCGAGGTTTACCAAACTGACCGCAGACACGACGTTCTTCATGTGTCCAAGTACTAGTGAAGGATATGGTCATTATATCAACCAAGCTCGGGCTGCTGGGGCTGTGGTAGTCACGACTGACTTGTCTCCGATGAATGAGCTGATCACGAACAAAACGGGTTTTCTAGTCCCCGTGACACCTCGAAAACACCCTAAGATGGTTATGGGAGGGGCTTATAATGGCCAACATGGACTACAGGATGTAAACGGTCTTGTAGCGACATTCAGGGGCCCAGATATCTGCGAAGTGGTGAGAGAAATGACGACTTCAACTACACCAGAGCAGCGAGAAGCTATTGGGGTGAATGCTCGACGAGCGTACCTAGAGGACACAAGGTTCTTTGCCAACGCTATGCAGAAGCTACGACAATTCGCAAGGCGTGGACAATGACCCAGCTTCAAAACAAATCATATAGTATGACTTAGTCGCTCTGCTCGTCTTCTTCGGCGAATGTGTGCACTCGGAGGATGGCTGAAGCTTGGACTTGATACGCGTCACCTTGTTCTTCACGTCCTCGCCACTTCATTAGCTGACCCAACTGCATCAGAGATTGAGCCTCCATCTTCCAGTTGCCAGTCTCTCTCGCCAATACGAGCTTCTTTTGTAGCTTGTCTTCCTCAACCACCGTGTCGACGGGTGGGATGTCGTGGCGGAGATACTACAGTGTAATAATTAGGAGAGTATAGTCATTAGAATAATCTAAACTCACCCTAGTACGCTCTGTGATGTACACGTAGCGATTCTATAGAGATCACAAGGAATATAGTCAACTTGAACGTATGATTAAGACCCAGGTTATCTACCTACATCCTTGCCCTTCTTCTTCTTCAGAGCCATTGGCTCACCAACACTCGAAACTGGAAAATGTCATGATGATGTCGATGAAAATAGCCACCAAAAACTTAACAGGCAGTTGCATCTTCTCCATCGACCTTGCCCTTGTCTTTCGCAACGATAGTGAACTTCCCTCCGTTCGGGACTTCCAATACAGTCACGTAGTTAACCGAAGCGCTAGCGACACCGTAGCCGCTCCATAAGGACGCACCGTTGGTCCAAATGATGTTGTCGTTAATTGAAATCTCGATCGAGTTGAGCACCTTACCAAACGTTGGAACTGAGATGGACCCTGTTGTGTTCTGTGGGGTCTCGATCGTCGCAGTGAAAAAGCTTCCATTGTTTCCAGTTGTCCAGTCCACCGAGAATTTACCCGCTGCCAGTGTGTAACCAGTCTGTAGCTGATGAACATTTGCTCCAGCAACATGAGGGATAAAACTCCACGTCTTGCCGGCAGCAGTCAATGGAGTTAAACCACCAATATGCAGAGTCAATGAAGCTGTCGGTCCAGTCGACCAGGCATGAGCATGCGAGATATAACTGCCGAGGTTCTTCTCCACTGCCTCATAGAACGGATACTTGAGTTCACCTGTGTAATAATACGCTTCAATCGTGGTTGAGTTGCTGAAATTGTGCAGCATATAGCTCCACTGGCGTCGCATGATCTCCATAGCCAGCGTCGCGTTTCCAGCGTTCGCACGAAGGTGAGCGTCGATTTCCAGACTCGTCATGAACGGGGAGATTGAGCCTAGAGCTTCAGGCGATACTGCACCAAACTCATTCCAACGAGCCGTCAAGCTCTGTGATATTGTGGCAGCACGCTCGAGCGATTCAGTCACGTTAAAGTGCACTGCAAGAACGTTTCCATCTTGTGGATAGAACAAAGTGGTTGTGTTATCACGGAAGAATCCGGCCAATTCGTCCCAGAGCTTGTCATTGACAGCGATTTTCACGTCTCCAGCAATGTCGCTGTAAGATTTCCCTTGGTACGTCAATTCACCGAGTCCAAGATCATCTACCAGCTGCACGTATAATACCAGCGCATGATAGAGCAACGAGTTGGCTGCAGTGTTCTTGCCTCCTTGTCCGACACGTCCCCAGTCACTCAAATCAGTGACGTTGAGAAGAGAATCTGACGAATCGACCTTGGCGAGAGTGAACTCGAAGCCGCGTGTCGCCGGATTACGGCCTTGATCAAGCTCCGATACGCAGGATCATCAACAAGCAGCGTGGCCCTGAGCCTATCGGGGGCGATGTGGCACGCAGGCTTTGCATCACTGGATATGGTGCACGCGGCGCGACAGACTACGGGATGAAGGCACGTGCCGCTCGCTCGACACGAGCTAGCTATAGGACACAGGAGCAGGAGGTCAAAGGTAGCTCGCTGCATTTGCATGATAAGCTTTCTCATTAATCAACTTACCCTTTCGGAAACACCCCGGGTTTTGCGACAAAGCTAGCTTTGCGCTCTTCGAAGCGTTGAGTTTATTGATCCCGGAACTGCTGTCCGGATCACTGTGGCGACGCGACTAAATACTACTGTAGTCTCGTTGACTAAGTGCGGTTTGAACTAAGTTCGACCTAAGTTCGGTTGAAGTGTTAAGTGCGGACAACTTCAACATGACGGGGACACGCTTCACTATGGACGCTGATGGTGACGTGGAGATGTCGATCCCCCAGCCAATATTCGAGGTTATCAAGGCACCAGAGCTGGCCAGCTGGGAGCAAGCTGCTCTGGTCGAGTGGCATCGTGAGTGGGAGCGCTACGAGGAGAGTATGCGCAACCGTTGTGCTACAACTGGAGAAGACTATGACCGTGTCGTGTCTACCGTGAGGAGTGCGGTGAGACGTCAAACGCTCAAGAACTTAGCGAAATATGTGCTGAAGAAACCTGTGGCATCTGTCACTGATGCCGACATCAAGCATGCCGTGGTATCAAGGTGCCACACGCTGAAGAACGAGTTTGTACCGGATGTCACTTCTCTGTTCCGTGCGAACTTAAAGATGGACCTGTCGATTGATGACTGTGACGCGCGTGTGTTCCGCTACTACGAGGACTTTAACGGTATCGTCGAAGACAACGGTCTCCAAGGACTCATTGGCGCTGATAATGGCGATGACCCTGACTACAAGAGCAAAATGAAGGCTCGGTGCCGACTGCTGGTGGAAAACCTGCAACCGCCTGTGCTCAAGGCGCAAATTTCCCGACTTATCGATTTAGAGAGGCGTGACTGCAAAAGTGATGATGTTGCCCTCTTTGATCTGATATTAGAGCATGCAAAAATACAACAGCGGTTTCACCGTATCTCGAAAGACTATGCTGCCAAGAGTGATGCCGTCAAGAACGACACCAAGGGGAAGACGGACCGGAAGCCACAGCGCGCTCAAGGTCCCAAACCGACACCTCCACGAGCGACACCCCAAGCGTCAAGCTCTTCTGCGCCTGTTCCGCAGCTTGCGCGTGCTCCCCCTAAGGAAGGCTGTTTGGTGTGCAAGGGCGAGCACTGGTTGAAGGACTGTCCTACCGCTACAGAGGCTCAGAAAGATGAAGCACGGAAACGGTACCAGGAAGCCAAGGAGAAGCGCTCTGGTACTCTCCGTTCAAAAGCAGCTCTCCATGCCTCACCGCCGGGCACCGTGAGAATCAACGGTCTCCTCGAGGTCCCATACATTCCAGACACCGGTGCTGATAAGAGTGTTATCCCTGAAGGCATTGTCAATTCACTTCGTGCAGTACAACCGCTGCTCGCTCCGGTGACGCTGGGCACAAGTATTGAGGTCGAGATGGCGGACGGACGACATGTTAAATGCTGCCAAGAAGTAGAGCTGGACCTCGAGCTGTCTACCCTAGCTGGTCCAGTTGCAATGCGTGCGGTCTCGTGTTTGATTTTAGCAGGGGAAGGAGATGAGTTTTTGCTTGGCCGAGATGCTTTGATGGAGTTGGGTATCGATGTTGAGGGGCAGTTGGCTCAACTGGCCAGTCCGTCCCTCCCAGACAATGACATGGACGACTATCCTGTTGGCGATGGACTTCCGGAAGCAGAGGAGCCGCCTGGTCCAATCACAACTCTCGATGATCTTATTGAACGGGCGATTACTAATGGGTTACCCGCGGAACGCGCCCCGACCGTCCGCGATATACTGTCACGCTTCCCAGACGTTTGGCGGGATGCTATTCGCCGTGATCCTCCTGCCCGTGTTGACCCCCTCCGTGTGACTGTCCAGGATGGCGCTGTGCCATACCGAAGTCCAGTCCGGAAGTATGCACCGCTGCAGGCTCAGTTCGTCAGGGAATATGTGAAGTCTCGTGGATAATGATCTTGTCGAGCCGAACAATGCTTCCAGATGGGCGTGCGCCGTCGTACCGGTTCGAAAGCCGGGCTCTCGTGACAAGTTCAGACTTACTATTGACTTCCGACCAGTCAACCAGGTCACGGTTCCCATTGCTGGTGCGATGCCGACGCACGCCACCACGCTCGAGGCTCTTATGGGCAAGAAAAAGTTTTCTCTGTTTGATTTCAAAGATGGATTTTGGCAGCTCCCTTTACATGAAGATAGCCAGGAGTTTTTCTCGTTTATCACGGAAGATGGAGTGTTTACCCCAAAGCGAGTTCCTCAAGGTGCCACCGACTCGGCGCTTCACTTCCAGAGTACTATGCAACGAGTACTAGCCCCATTGATCCCGCATTCGGCCCTTGTCTGGGTCGACGATGTGATTTTGTTTGCTGCCACGACCACTGAACTCCTGGCGGTGATCCGTCAATTTTTCGAGCTTGTTGCTGCTGCTAACCTAAAGCTGAACATGGCGAAATGCTCATTGTATGAGCTCGAAGTGCGCTGGTGTGGTCGTCTAATTTCCGCCGATGGCGTCCGTCACGACCCATCCCGAGTAGCTGCACTCACTGCACTACCTTTGCCGGAGACTATTGCCGACCTGCAGTATTTTGTCTGTGCGACAAATTGGCTTCAAGACTCGCTGCCCGACTACGCCCGGATAATTGCACCACTCCAGAATAAGCTAAATTCCGAACGCAAGCGTGTCGGCAGCCGCAACCGCAATGCGCTGAACGTGGCTACATCCTGGACGCAGTCGGAACAGGAAGCCTATGACGCAGTGAAAGCGCTGGTCAGGACTCAGCCTGATGGTGTCTCCTGACCCGGAAGCTGAGCTGTTGGTTTTCACGGATGCAAGTCTCACAGGCTATTCCATCATTGTGACCCAGGTCGTGGATTGGAATCCTGCTCTGCCCGTCACCAAACAGAAACATCAGCTGATTATCTGCAAGGGCGGCACATTCAAGCATAACGAGCTCAATTGGACTATTGTCGAAAAGGAGGCCTTCCCGATAGTGAAAGCTTGCCAGGACCTGGGTACCTACTGCTACGCCCCAAAGGTTTTCGACTTTATTGTGATCACTCAAACCTCGTGTACATTTTTGCGCCCAACGATTCTTTGAAGAAACACGTCCGTGACCGACTACAACGTTGGGCGATGCGACTTTGTGGATTAAACTACACGATCGAGCACATTTCTGGCTCCGACAATATTTGGGCCGACATTGTATCGCGTTGGCACACTCGTGAAGTGGTTCGTGTTTGTGCAGTGCGAACGCGTGGTCGTCACGTGCCACCTGTAGAGGATCTTTCTGTCATTCGCCCTCAAGCTGATGCAGACTTTGTGTTTCCGACCCTCGAAGCCATCGTGGAGGCACAACGTGCTGCTGGGCGTGAACAATCCCGCTTGCAATCAGTCCTCGTGGAGGAGGAAGGTGTATTGACTATCGACGGACGTCCGTGGATTCCCGCTGGTGCCAAAGACCTGATTGCTCGCCTTTTTGTTGTGGCACACTGCGGTTCACAGGGTCATCGCGGCCAAGAAGCGATGGTCTACACGTTGAAAGAGCGATTCCACATCGCTAAGCTGGAGGAAAAAGCCTCAAAATTCGTCAGGCAGTGCCTACTTTGCAAACACTTCAAAGGCTCTCGACTAATTCCCCGACCATACGGTCCTCTTCTCACGCCATCAGAAAGAAATGAAGTCGTCCACTGGGATTTTCTCTCTCTCGGTGACGGATATGGAGATTCGGCGTATCTCCTGGTTGTGAAAGATGGGCTTTCTCACTTTTGCGAATTATTCCCTTGTAGCACCCCAACGGCGTATGTGGCAGCTGAAGCGCTTTTGATGTGGCATGCGCGATATGGACTACCGAAAATGCTAAAATCTGATCAAGGGAGTCATTTCCGCAACGAAATGGTGAAGCACGTAGCAGCCAGACTGAAGACTGAGCTCAATTTCACTCCAGTGTATTCTCCGTGGCTTAATGGCACGGTAGAGAGGCTGAACAAGGACGTTCTCCAGGTTTTCCGTGCGCTTTTGATGGAATATTCACTGGACAGCCACGAATGGCCCTATTTGCTGCCTGCTATACAAGCGAATCTAAACCACACGCCCGTGCGGTCCCTAGCAGGCCACTCCCCAGTCGAAGTATTCACCGGTTTACCTGCCTCGTCAGCACTGGATGTGCTAGTGATTCCTGAAAGTGAGACTGCAGCCGAGCGGGCCGTCGAGATCGGGGACATCAGCGACCAACTCGACCAGCTGCGCGCCTCCCTGCACGAAATGCACCTCGAGGTTGCCGACAGTAAGGAGCGCAAGCGACTGCAAGACATGCGAGCTCACAGAGGAATACCGGTCAATTTTGATGTGGGTGACTACGTTTTGTGGTCTCGCATTGACCAAAGACTGCCTAACCACAAATTGCTGGGTCAGTGGCTTGGTCCTTTCAAGGTCATTGAAGCATTACCGCATTCGTTCAAGATCGAACACTTGGTGACAGGCCGTGTCTACGAGGTGCATGCTTCTAGGCTGAAATTCTACGCGGACGCGACTCTAAACACGACTGAAGAACTCCTTGAGTTAGTGTCCAGACAAGGAATGGTGCTTGGTGTTGGTGGCTTTCGGGACCATCGATTCAACGAAGAACGTGGACGATGGGAGCTTCTAGTCTCGTGGGCGGGACTCCAGGCGATTGAAAACTCCTGGGAGCCTCTGGACATCCTGCTTCAAGATGTTCCCGTGAAGGTGCAGGAGTACGTGGCAACTGTTGACGAAGATGATGCGCTTCGTCTACAGATCGACTAAAGATGATACCTTGAAGCGATCGCGCTTTAGGAGGCGGTGTCGCCGGATTACGGCCTTGATCAAGCTCCGATACGCAGGATCATCAACAAGCAGCGTGGCCCTGAGCCTATCGGGGGCGATGTGGCACGCAGGCTTTGCATCACTGGATATGGTGCACGCGGCGCGACAGACTACGGGATGAAGGCACGTGCCGCTCGCTCGACACGAGCTAGCTATAGGACACAGGAGCAGGAGGTCAAAGGTAGCTCGCTGCATTTGCATGATAAGCTTTCTCATTAATCAACTTACCCTTTCGGAAACACCCCGGGTTTTGCGACACCGCGCTGTACCTGGGCCCATACCTCCTTCAATAGGCTCTGGTCGTTCGAGAGCATCGTGTAATCAGCAAGAGCGATGATCGTCCACAGATGATACGTGTCAGAGTTCGTGCCTGCTTCCTGATATCCAAGTCCCAGAGGAGTTCCAGCATACGGGAACTCACCAGAAGGGGCCTGGATATCAATGATTGATTCAAGCGCATTGCGTACGGACAAAAGGTTATCGCCATTCAGTGACACCACTTTGGAAAGTGTAGCAACGCCGTAGTCACCAGGCCATGGCGTGCGGTCTCGCTTGGCGCCATCCACGAACACTTCAGCATCAGCACTTACGTTTTCAATGGTGGCATTATTCGCCCATCCAGAGCTGATTGCAGGAGGGGAAGCTCGCGCTTCACTAGCTGAAATCCCACAGAGCTGAACCGTGTAGGCACCAGCATACCAGATGCGGTTGAGCAGATCGTCGTCCGAGTAAAAGTACCCGGAGTAGTCGCGCAGTTTGTCGTTATCAGTACTGGGAGCAGCAGTGAAGTGAGTGGAGATACTCAACACCTCAATATCAGCATCAGAACTGGTAGAGAGTGTGAGATAACGGAAGCCGCCGCGACCAAACTCGCGACTGAAGGTGTAGATGGATTCGGGCTCGGCGGGGGCGAAAAGTGTACCATCGACAAGCGGACCAGTAGCGCGATCCGACGTGATACCGATGTACCGCTCGTTCTCGGTGAACGCGACACCGAGTTGTGAATCATTGGAGGTAGAAGCACCGAAGTGAACGGTGATAACCCCCGATACCTGGCGGCCGAAGTCGAAGGTGACAGTGGAGCCGTTTCCAGAGAGTGTTGCAGCCAATGGATTCAACTCGGACAGCGTGACGTTACCAGAAGTTCTGTATATGCTTTCTGGGAGAATGTCTCGGGACGCTGGTGACTGGATGTACGAATCCCAAGGCGGAGTGCTAATGACGGCGCCTGTTAAGGCTGTCAGCGAGGCGAGGATATAGGTGGCCCAGAATCGCATTGTCTTGTACGATTGATGTCAAGTTTGAATGTGAGGGCAAAGGTTGGCGAGTACAGGCCGTCGAAAGGCTGGTTCAAGTAGGTCATACATTGGGTACATGAAGTGCCGCTGCCACCTCGTTTCTTTCTTCATCAAAAACGAGGCGAGAAAACAAGCGGTATGGTTGTCTGGATTTCAAGTTGTCGGCTACAAGTTCAACCACATATCCTAGTTCTTGATCTAGAAGTTTGAATATTACGGTGGCTACCATTTCGTAAACTCCGATACTGACAGGCAAGCACAAAAAAATGTTGCTAGATACTGCACTCAAATTCAATTGTCCGGATTTTTCAGGACATAGTAGCCATATTTACGTTATAGTTAGGATCCACGTCCGGAAAATTCCTACTATTGACTATTCGCCCACATACAATCTTTCATATAATCCATCTTTGGTTGATCAACGTAAGGATTTTTCAGGACGACCTTCCTAAGTAGAATGGCAGGAGAAATCGACGATTTACGGCTGTTAGAAGAAGAAGTAACAAGTACTCGTGCAAGCACCATTTCATCCAACTCTCGTGCGTCTTATCGAAGTTCTACTACACGATTCCTGCAGTGGGCTCTTCAATACAAACGTACTCTGATTTTGGACGCATTTGCAAACAATCTCACGTACAATGAGCAAGGTGTAGCGGATAAAAGCTCTATCAAAGCTGCATTGGCAACAGCTCCTGACAACCCACCAATTTACTTCGATCGCATTACGGCACGGGACTTTTTTACATGGATAGTTTCGATGAAGAAGCGAAGTGGTGACTATCACAGTTTTTCGACGTACGCAGGGCATCGCTCCGCGTTTTTCAACCTTTTTCAGGATTATCACAATGTCATGCCAGCTCAGTTAGAGCGTGAATTGAGTTGCCACTTCAAAGGCCTCCAGCACAAAGTAGCAAAAGCGCTAGGTCAAGGACACGGTCAGATTAAAGTCGGGAAGGACCCGATGTCATTCAGCTTGTACAAGCAAGTTGCACTGGCAATGTTGCAGAGCACGAAGCGTGACATGATTTTCGCCAGGACGTTCATGATTTTGTCATGGAATCTTATGTCGCGTGCCGCAAATACGGTATCAATTTGCTATGGACACCTTGAGTGGAGAGAGGATGCCCTTTGTGTTTTTTTTTGCCCACATGAAAAATGATCAGCGCGGATCACGTCCACGAGATCCACGTCACGTATATGCAAATCCAATTCTACCCGAAGTTTGTCCTATACTCGCGTTGGGTAAGTGTTCACAATGCTACCGTGTCTGTTTGTTCACTAACGTACAGTTGATTTTATCTATCCTAGGGGTGTACTGGGCTACGTACGGATTCGATGACTGTGATGTACATTTATTTCCCGGAAATGATGAGTACGAGCGTTTTAGGAAGGTCCTTGGGCGAATTCTAAAGGGCTCTGAAGTTGCTGCAGAGCTGGAACGCCGCGGCACCACACCGGACGACATTGGAACGCATTCTATGCGAAAAGGAGCCTCTACATTTTGCTCGTCGGGGTCAACAGCATGTCCGCCATCGGTTGCAGTTCATCTTCGTGCAGGGTGGTCAATGGGGGGTGTCCAAGACCGATACCTTCGCCACGACGCAGCAGGCGACATGTTTGTTGGACGAACAGTCACTGGACTTCCCATTCTGCAGCCTGAATTTGCAGCTCTTCCACCTCGTTTCGAAATTGGTGATGAAGTGGTGCAAAACGCAAAGGCTATTTGTTTTTCGGGTTTACCAAAAAACGTTGAGTTAGTAGCCGAATTTGCATTGGCTTCGCTGGTGTATCACATCGATTTTCTACGTGAGCATTTATCCGAAGCTCACCCTCTCTTCCAATCACCACTATTTGCTGATGCGGAGCTATTGGTCCAGTTACAATCGCGATTATCCTCTGCCTCGGGCAATGATGGAATGCAGCCTACTGGGGTACAGCCCCACGTCAAGATACTGAGTGAAATTCAGGGTGCTCGAGATGAGGTTAAAGAAGCTGCTGTGCTGCGTAGAGCTGAGTTGCAAAGTATCAGTGATTCGCAAAATGTGTTGTACGAGCGGTTGATTTCTGGAGTTACAAATGTCCTTGACGAACGGGCGACTCAAAGTGGGGTTCCGACTTGTAATACAATAACGACTTCTATAATGCAGCGGTTGGAAGATGAAGGCGTTCTGGAACTTATCCGATCTCGCAATGGTACCCCAGACGACATTATAGATATGGCTGAGGTGGCTGCTTGCGATGGTGACGACGAAAACGATCATGCCAGCGATGACCAGCCTGTTTCGTATCCGATTCATCATTGGGGAGGCGCAATGCATCTTTTTCCATGTGGGGTAAAGCTTCCAACAGGAACTCCAGAGCAGGCTTGGCTGTTCTGGTGTTGTGGTGATTCCGTAAAACAATTACCTCCGTTCCGTTTACTATGCCCCAGTGACTTGAGCACCCTCAACCAACGCAAGCGACTCAGTGATCTGAAGTTTTTGATGAAAAAACTTGAGGCAGAAACAGCAAGCCGTGGTATTTCAACGGAGCGTTTGTCATTTTCAGATGCAGTAGCTGTGTATCAACAGTGCAAAACAGCAATCGAACTATCTGCAGACACCCTGCATAGGCGAAAACGCCGTCGCGGGCAACTTGTGTGGACGTCAGTGGCAACTTTTCTGCGCCAGAAGAAGGTAAGGCTCCCTGAATACAGTAGTGTTAATCCATAGTCATACTTCCCCATTTAACATAATAAATGTACCTGAGCCTTGTTCTCCAGATCTCCTTGCCAGAATGACGTCAAGTCTAGACGTGTACGTGTGCTGCAGTATTACCACGACAAGAAGGTCAGTACGTTAGCGAAGTTGCTGTTAACAGCTACCTTGAACCGTGGTCTCCGCGACCATGATCCGCAGCAACATCGCTCACAGCACTGCTGATTCTGCGTAGCGACTTGCGTTGTGGTGTGCACTCCAACATCTAATATAACCTGTCCACCTTATCATCCTAAAAAAGCCAACCGCCATCCTGAAAATTCCGCCCACCAGTAATTGTCCGGATTTTTCAGGACATAGTAGCCATATTTACGTTATAGTTAGGATCCACGTCCGGAAAATTCCTACTATTGACTATTCGCCCACATACAATCTTTCATATAATCCATCTTTGGTTGATCAACGTAAGGATTTTTCAGGACGACCTTCCTAAGTAGAATGGCAGGAGAAATCGACGATTTACGGCTGTTAGAAGAAGAAGTAACAAGTACTCGTGCAAGCACCATTTCATCCAACTCTCGTGCGTCTTATCGAAGTTCTACTACACGATTCCTGCCGTGGGCTCTTCAATACAAACGTACTCTGATTTTGGACGCATTTGCAAACAATCTCACGTACAATGAGCAAGGTGTAGCGGATAAAAGCTCTATCAAAGCTGCATTGGCAACAGCTCCTGACAACCCACCAATTTACTTCGATCGCATTACGGCACGGGACTTTTTTACATGGATAGTTTCGATGAAGAAGCGAAGTGGTGACTATCACAGTTTTTCGACGTACGCAGGGCATCGCTCCGCGTTTTTCAACCTTTTTCAGGATTATCACAATGTCATGCCAGCTCAGTTAGAGCGTGAATTGAGTTGCCACTTCAAAGGCCTCCAGCACAAAGTAGCAAAAGCGCTAGGTCAAGGACACGGTCAGATTAAAGTCGGGAAGGACCCGATGTCATTCAGCTTGTACAAGCAAGTTGCACTGGCAATGTTGCAGAGCACGAAGCGTGACATGATTTTCGCCAGGACGTTCATGATTTTGTCATGGAATCTTATGTCGCGTGCCGCAAATACGGTATCAATTTGCTATGGACACCTTGAGTGGAGAGAGGATGCCCTTTGTGTTTTTTTTTGCCCACATGAAAAATGATCAGCGCGGATCACGTCCACGAGATCCACGTCACGTATATGCAAATCAATTCTACCCGAAGTTTGTCCTATACTCGCGTTGGGTAAGTGTTCACAATGCTACCGTGTCTGTTTGTTCACTAACGTACAGTTGATTTTATCTATCCTAGGGGTGTACTGGGCTACGTACGGATTCGATGACTGTGATGTACATTTATTTCCCGGAAATGATGAGTACGAGCGTTTTAGGAAGGTCCTTGGGCGAATTCTAAAGGGCTCTGAAGTTGCTGCAGAGCTGGAACGCCGCGGCACCACACCGGACGACATTGGAACGCATTCTATGCGAAAAGGAGCCTCTACATTTTGCTCGTCGGGGTCAACAGCATGTCCGCCATCGGTTGCAGTTCATCTTCGTGCAGGGTGGTCAATGGGGGGTGTCCAAGACCGATACCTTCGCCACGACGCAGCAGGCGACATGTTTGTTGGACGAACAGTCACTGGACTTCCCATTCTGCAGCCTGAATTTGCAGCTCTTCCACCTCGTTTCGAAATTGGTGATGAAGTGGTGCAAAACGCAAAGGCTATTTGTTTTTCGGGTTTACCAAAAAACGTTGAGTTAGTAGCCGAATTTGCATTGGCTTCGCTGGTGTATCACATCGATTTTCTACGTGAGCATTTATCCGAAGCTCACCCTCTCTTCCAATCACCACTATTTGCTGATGCGGAGCTATTGGTCCAGTTACAATCGCGATTATCCTCTGCCTCGGTCAATGATGGAATGCAGCCTACTGGGGTACCGCCCCACGTCAAGATACTGAGTGAAATTCAGGGTGCTCGAGATGCTGCAATCCAGTACCAGTACGTGTCAAGACGTTCAACGTCTCGACAATACACTCGGTGTCTGCCCTGCAGACACCCCCGTCTCAGTCCCGGACTGAGACTCGCGCAGCTCCCTGAGCTTGCGCCGCGAAGGTCTACCTTGGAGCTCAGCTCCAGGTGCTCCACGTCCAAGGCATCTCACCTTGGACAGGACGTTATCGCAATCGTCAGACTAAGATCGTCCATTCCACGTAGTGTGTGATGCATCCGACTTTGCGGTCGGATGTGCATTGATGAAGTCGATGGCTGCATTTCCACTATTCAGGTCGGTTCTTGGAAGTGAGTTGCGTTCGTAAATACCCTGTGCTCACTAATCGAACTCCAGTATTAATTTGGAAAGATTTACTGGTGGGCGGAATTTTCAGGATGGCGGTTGGCTTTTTTAGGATGATAAGGTTGGACAGGTTATATTAGATGTTGGAGTGCACACCACAACGCAAGTCGCTACGCAGAATCAGCAGTGCTGTGAGCGATGTTGCTGCGGATCATGGTCGCGGAGACCACGGTTCAAGGTAGCTGTTAACAGCAACTTCGCTAACGTACTGACCTTCTTGTCGTGGTAATACTGCAGCACACGTACACGTCTAGACTTGACGTCATTCTGGCAAGGAGATCTGGAGAACAAGGCTCAGGTACATTTATTATGTTAAATGGGGAAGTATGACTATGGATTAACACTACTGTATTCAGGGAGCCTTACCTTCTTCTGGCGCAGAAAAGTTGCCACTGACGTCCACACAAGTTGCCCGCGACGGCGTTTTCGCCTATGCAGGGTGTCTGCAGATAGTTCGATTGCTGTTTTGCACTGTTGATACACAGCCACTGCATCTGAAAATGACAAACGCTCCGTTGAAATACCACGGCTTGCTGCTTCTGCCTCAAGTTTTTTCATCAAAAACTTCAGATCACTGAGTCGCTTGCGTTGGTTGAGGGTGCTCAAGTCACTGGGGCATAGTAAACGGAACGGAGGTAATTGTTTTACGGAATCACCACAACACCAGAACAGCCAAGCCTGCTCTGGAGTTCCTGTTGGAAGCTTTACCCCACATGGAAAAAGATGCATTGCGCCTCCCCAATGATGAATCGGATACGAAACAGGCTGGTCATCGCTGGCATGATCGTTTTCGTCGTCACCATCGCAAGCAGCCACCTCAGCCATATCTATAATGTCGTCTGGGGTACCATTGCGAGATCGGATAAGTTCCAGAACGCCTTCATCTTCCAACCGCTGCATTATAGAAGTCGTTATTGTATTACAAGTCGGAACCCCACTTTGAGTCGCCCGTTCGTCAAGGACATTTGTAACTCCAGAAATCAACCGCTCGTACAACACATTTTGCGAATCACTGATACTTTGCAACTCAGCTCTACGCAGCACAGCAGCTTCTTTAAGCTGCGGTTGGAGAATCCGCCGACGAGTGCGTCGGCGTTGACCGCACTTCCAACGATGAGTTGGAAGAGCTTCGCGCGAGACTTGTACGATGGACGCATCGAACAAATTTGCATTCCTCGGATATCGAGAGAGTGGATCGTGAGGCCGAAGAGCTGAAGCAGCTCGTCGTCGATGGGATCACTGAGGGTGATGACTATAATGTAAGCTCCATGTATGTTGTATTGAGACACTATGCCAAAAAGTAATCAATTCTGTAAAGGTTATTCAAATATAACCCTTTGATGTTGGAGTCACACGTGTATTTGAGGCCCCGCAAAACAAACTGATGCTATCGCATTTAAATACGAATCGCGACTAAGCACACTACTCGATAGAGCCGCGTCTTGTGCTTATTTTAAGCCCTAGTACGTCGTCATTGTCATTGGTGACATTATTCACTTGCTCATCACTTTGTGGTACTACTGCAGCATGCTCACTTTTAGCTTTTGCCTTCTCGAAACCGTCTTTGGCTTAGAGTTGCTTACCATCTCGAGCAAGCGTTCAATCTCGCCGGTACTATAGTTCACGGAACCTTGCCGTTTTGGCATCTAGAAGAGCAATGGTACTTAGTCAACAGATGATACTGCGAGTTTTGTCGTACCTGTGCGGTGCTTGGCAGTTTGCAGACTGAGCAACTGCATACAGATATTTCAAGGCCTAACCCTATCAAGCCTGGAAATTTCATTCGTATCGGGTCGCGAAATTTGTCGGGCTCTGAGTAGCGAAGGCGTGTTAGGAGCTCGAGTCTAATGAATGTGTTCCTCGTTACTTGCAAACGTAAAGCGGTCAAAGTCCATTCTGGCGGCACATTGTCAGAGATAGTGGTAAGCCCTATGCAGTGCCTCCTGTATAATATTCGTTTCTTTAATTACGCGGCTACAGGACGCTTGTTTGCTGGCAAACCTAAACTCAAACAATTACGCACAATTTTTTATGGTTACATTTAGAGTTACTCATGATATGCACGGTCGGCCGACCCATAACTGCGTGACATTATTTCAATAATCAGAGACTCTTCCGGGTCGTGCTTGCGTCGTTTCTCGTTGAAATAAAAGTGGTGGAAGCGGTTCAGATGCTTTGCACTGAGTTCATATTTTCACCGTTGAATCCTCAGTTCCAGATGAAACTAAACGGATCATCATCCAGTGACGGTGAAGACATGTGGATGGTGGATTTCAGGACGCGTGTACTCAAGTGGGTCGAGGTACGCATACAGACTAAGATTGTAGCCAACGGGTTGGTAGGTTAAATCGCCTCGAAACATTACGATATCGCCCTTGCTGAGCGTGATGAGATGGTGGTTCGACTTTAGAGCCACATTGGGAGTCCACCCGAACGTGTACAGAAAGGTATCAGGCTCGGTTGCTATCATGATCAACCCTAGCATTGCGCAGACATTCATCGCCTCTGCTCGTGCTCCGTTGGTTGAAACTCGCGCCTGGCATATTATCTACCAGTGTCTTCACAAATCGCCAGTCATTAGGTTGGGACAACGGGAAGAAGGTCTTGTAGAAGCGTTTGAGGTCACGGTTCAGTTCACGTGCAAGTGGGTCTGAAAAAGGTGCTTGAATGCGGTTCTCTTTAGCGTAGTTATCATCGAAGATGTCGCTATACCAGGGGAGGGTTTTGTTGTGACGTATTTCGGTCCCCAGCTCATCGACGAGACGATCGGGTACGGCGGTGTCAAGCACGATAAATCCCCGTGTAGCAAACTTTTGCGGGGCTTGCACCGTGGTGAGGCTGGTGATGTTCGCGGCAAAATGAGAAATGATCATAATACTTATGTCTGAAAGGGAGCTGGATATAGTTTATCTTGGTTTGTTTATGCTGCCCAGAATAGCTCATGCAACCGTGCCACCAAGGAGTGTCACCAGACAGCGCTCTGAAATCGGCCCAGTGGTGCCTGTCGAGTCACAAGTGGCGTTAACACCGTGTCAGCGCATGGCTCAATTGCTGGCGACCAGAGCGTCGAAAGAGGACAACACGATTGATTCAGTCGTAGGTAGCGTCTGCGGTATCATTGTGATGTGACTTTCTCCCTTTCACACTTGCCAAAACCGTTCCTACCCGGTCTACTACCCTATGCACGCGGTACACCCCGTAACGACAACATTTCTATTCGCATTAAGCTGCTCTGGGTTTCCGAGCCTCCGACTACAACGCATCGAAGAAGATGCACTGGAAAACGCGCGAGTCTGAAGCGCAAATTTTACTCAATGCGTGCTTCGCGCAATTTGAAACAGGGTTACACGTACAAGTGGTAGTACCACTTGTAACTCTAACAGTTAGGATAACTGTTAGAGGTTGGAAATGGGCCTCAGACCTTGGTGTGCTGTACACACCAATGGCTACATGAGCAGATCACATTATTGGGTGGTTCGTGTGCATTTGTGCATATTATTGGTAGAAAGTAACGGATTTCTACCAATCACTGAGCAGAGTTTCTGCCAACCACACGTTGGCAGACCCTTTAGAAATAGATAACAAACAGTTTTAGGAGGTCCATAATCGGCTAATGCCAAATTCAATAACAGTTCTCATTTTTACGGTATTTTGCAGTTTAATTGCTTATATTTGATTTAATTATACTTATTTAAATAAGTATACTTAAATTAAGTCTATTCTAATTGCACGCTTCCTCATACACGTAAGCGCACGTGTACGCCACCTAATAGGTCTAAGCAGACCCATTACACCTGGTAGCACTTTGTAGTCCGTCCCACGACCGACTGCAGTTCGTTCGTATGGAGTCATACGAACGCGGGGTCGAGAACCCAATGGATCAGGGATCCACTGGGACCCCACACATGTCCGTGACGCGCACGGACTGTGCCCACCTGTCGGACCCAGAGTGGGAAGCTCTCCAAAGACTTTCGCAAGTCATTGGAGAGGCGGCGGTAGCGACGATGCTTCGTACGCTATCGCCAACAGAGCAACATGGTGTTGCTCTGGGGTACATTGTTAAGGAGGAATGAGATGTTGCTGCCTCGGTGGAGTCGTTGAAACTCCACGTGAGTACCTACACGGGGAAGGAGGACGAGACCCTCCTTCGTTGGCTTGTCGAACTTTACACAGCCGTTGCGGCTCGACGTATCGTCGATCCGATGTCGAAGGTCGCGTTCGCCATGTCATGTCTTGGCGGACGTGCGAGTTGGGCCTATGGGCGCCGACTCTCGGATCCTACGTGCTTCAGCACGTACGAGGAGTTCAAGGAGGAACTCAAGCTTGCCTTTGAGCCTCCGAAGAACGAGTTCAGATCGAGAGCGGAGTTTCTCGATCTGCAACAGGGCAAGGATGATGTTCACACCTTTGCCCAGCGTGCTCGATACTTGGTATCGAACATAGTGGCCAACCCGATCGACGAGGCGACCAAGGTCGTCACGTTCATGAAGGGACTAAGAGATGGTCCCGTCAAAACATACCTCTTCCGAGAGTATCCGAATACTCTCGAAGAGGCGATCAGCCTTGCGATGCAAGAGGAGTTTAGCCGGCGTCAAGCTAAACTCCATGCGAACGCGCCGAAGCCGGCGCGTCCTGTTGTGAAGACGGGAGGTCCGGAGCCTATGGACCTCTCGAGTGCTACGACTGCTGGTCAACAGCAGCGTAGTAACGGCAAGGTTCGATGTTACCTGTGTGGTAACATCGGTCACTATGCACGCAAGTGCACAGCGGGCGGGCGTTCAAAAAACGCCAAGGACCAGTAGGCGCGGGGCTACCTACTGGTGATGCAGTCTCGCGTTTTGGTGGCACGTCTGGCACTCCCATAAAACGGCCGACTCATCCAGTGTTTCACGACAGAAAAGACACTCAGTATCCTCTTCATGAGTGTCACATCGTTTGAAACAGGACTTGGTATGGGTGCTGCGCTATCAGAAGTGTCACCAGTGCTCGATACGTTGTTGGTTTCGGTGCTAGGATCCAAGGACGGTTCCATGTCAAGCCATTCAAAATTGAAATCCGGAAAATCCAGGTTCAGCGATTCGTTGACCGACCCATCACGATACGTAAACCATCAGGATGATTGTCGTAAACTTGAGTGGCGTCATCATCTCCACTGTGCTGGTCACCATCATCATTGAAAACATCCGGAACACCTTCACCATCACCTTGGTCATCGCTGTCTAGCAACAGATCATCTAGGATTGACGACCCATTGGCTTGTCTCAATTCGTCCGCTTGTACCCCCGTTGCGGAGTCATGGCAACCCTCCATCCGTTGTGCTCGCCTCCGGCGTTTGACCTCCGCGTCCCGCTGACGTCGCTGTTGTTCCATCCGGTCATGATGCGCTTCTCTTTCAGCTACGGACATGCAGCCTTTCCGTTCTTGATGACGCTTGAGCTGAATAGGGTAGCCTTTGACGTATTTAAAGCACCGATTGCACAGCTGAAATGGAGGCTTTGGGAGACCGCGACATGGTTTTTTTAGGTGTCGGAGCAAATTGTCGCTGCGAGAGAAAACGTGGTGACAACTCTCACAGGTGCGTGAGGAGTTTTCAGTCGTTGGAGGGCTTGGAGGAGGACCTGTGGATACAGTAAATCCGAGATATTCATCCTACACAAAGTAATAACACGAAAATTAGCATTAAAAAGGGTTTCATTATAATTTCATCCTTCAGTGTCGCACGTGCGATTTTGACCCGTCGCACCCGTGGAGCAGTAGCACTTCGTGAGACATGTGCGAAATTGAGTACGGTTTGTGTGGCAGACTCGCCTTCTTTGTCAGTCTATTTAGCCCAGTTTAGGGTTAGGGATCGTCAGGTTTTTGTCCATTTAGGCACATCGGCGAGGGGTGGATTCGCACCAGTTGGATCCGCCATCTGCGTCTCAACTAAAAAAATATTCGCTCACTATCAAATTCGCCGCAAAGCTGTCTGCTCCACGGGTGCGACGGGTCAAAATCGCACGTGCGACATTGAAGGATGAAATTATATGTTCGCCGATGTGCCTAAATGGACAAAAACCTGACGATCCCTAACCCTAAACTGGGCTAAATAGACTGACAAAGAAGGCGAGTCTGCCACACAAACCGTACTCAATTTCGCACATGTCTTACGAAGTGCTACTTCGTCAGGAATGTTAAGCTCCAACAAATCGACCCAGCGTATCTTGCAATTGTCGGATCATAACCTGCTCCGATCTCACTAAATAAACAAAATGATCCTTATTTCTAAATTCCAAACTAGAACATAATATCACTACCGTAATTACTACCTATTTATATTATACTATGGATTATTGTTACGAGAAATAAAAGAGTGGACTCTGGCTCCGTTTTTATCTATTGTAATTTTTCTAATGCCAAATTTCATAGTTCGACTCACGCGAACCCCGCTGACAAGCTCGGTATCAAAACACATGACACGTAGTTCAAGCAGCGCCAGTTCGGCTGTTTTGACTCCGTTTTTCGCCGTCTTGGACAGACCACTCAAAATGTAACGGGGATGTTACACGAATGTCTACCGTTGGTGTGTGACACACATGGATACATTTATGTGGGTACATAATGGTGTGGCACACACGAGTAGACCTCAGAGCCACAGATTACATTTTGATTAGGATTTAGTATGCTAGATATTAAATCCGTTACATTTAGGATTAGGGCAGATAAAAGGAAAATCAATACAGTTCAGTTTGCATTTTACATAGTTAGTGTTAGTCCTTTATTATAGGGACACTGACTCTGTGAGTCCCGTATTTAGTGGACTACTTGGTTCTTGTAAAGAACCGAAGGCTAGTGCCTTGCAAGCAGGACTCTACGAGTCAACTAAACTTCCTCTGTGCGGTGCACACCTACGCAGCCCCGCTGCATCTGGTAGCACTAGTAGTCAATCCAACTCCTGAGTTGAAGACTGTTTCTCTGTGAGAATGGAGCAAGAAGCGTACGCTCACTTGACTCCGAGTCAGCAGGACGCGCTTAACAAGCTTTCGTCCTTGCTGGGCCCTGAAGGTATGGCGCACCTTGCGTCTCAAGGGCCGGAGGCCGTCAACGCGCGCCTCAAGGCGTTTGCCTCGTACGAGAACGCTCTCGTTGAGCACATCAGCGGAATTTAAAAGGGGTACCCCTGCTCCGAGAGCCAAACCCGTCATGTCAGCGTGAAGATCTTCCACGGGAAGGAGGGAGAGTACCTCCTATTGTGGACCCGAGAGGTCGAATGGCCATGGGGGCCGCCATGCTCCAGTTGGAGGGGCAACGCGTGGCGTTCGCTATCTCTAAGCTTGAGGGGCGAGCACGAGAGTGGGCTTTGACGTCTGGGACGTCGGTGGAGGCGGCCTTCTCCACGTGGGGCGAGCTAAAAGCCAAGCTCACACAAGTGTTTGTCCCACCTAATCAGGCGTATCGCGTGCGGTCACGCTTCCTCGCTTGCCGACAGGGTAAGAAAGATCTGGTGGACTTTGTCCAAGAGCTACGTACGCTCATCGCTGGCATGGCTGCTGACCCTCTACCTGAGGTGGTCGCCGTGACCGTCTTCATGGAAGGCTTGAGAGCTGGCGTGGCCAGGACGGAGGCGTTCCGTCAGAACCCTCGTAGCTTCGAGGACGCTGTCAGCGTGGCATTGAATGCCGAGCACAGCTTAAAGTTGTCGAGGGTCGGTGCTAACAGCGGGGGTCGGGGGAACCCGAGCCCATAGACCTCAGCTATGCTGAAGAAGAAATAGCCGAGCTACGAGCTGCGGTGCAGCGTATGAGCATCCGCCGGTGCTCTGAGGCCCAACTGCCCTCTGCGCAAAGAGCGCTGGACAGAATGGCCGCAACCCTGCCGCGAGTCCCGCTTCGGGCTCTGCCCAGGGAAACGGCGAGTCCCAGTAGGCGAGGGGCGGTCGACTGAGGAAGAACTGAGTTCTGCAGTGCGTGAGAGGCACTGGGGCTCAGCCCCGAAGAGCTCCGTGCTCTTCAACACGGAACGTGTGAGCAAGCAGGGCTTGCTGGTCGTCGAGGTAGCCGTGAAGGGCTTTGAGAAACCATGGATCGTGTTGATCGATTCGGGGGCGTCTGGCAACTATGTCAGGCGCTCCACCGTTGAGGGTAGTGACACGTTGCTAATTACGATTTTTCGAGTGGATATGGACGTTTCGCTGTGATGTGATTGGACATATAATGGATTGTGGGAGAAAGGGAGATGTGGGACGAGGTTATGTCCCGTGCGACAATAATGGATCTGTGGAAGAAAACTGCTTTATATATTAACCTTCACCTGTACTGCAAAGGGGCCCAAGAGATCAGAAGTGTTCCTCGGAAAAGTGCACAAACTCCGAGAGACAACAACACTCAGTCTGATCACCGGACTTTCCCCGACGATGAGTGCCTAAAGGTTGGCAGAAAGTCTCTCAGAAGAATGTATCTCTGAGAGACCTCATCCCGTTGCCGTCCTGTGTGACGATGATGGTTCAAGGAATACAGTTATACCCACAAGATACCAAGTATCGCGCACCGGACGTAGCGCACCCCGCGCATATCCCAACTGGACTTCGTGCGTTGTAGCATACGTGCTCCGCACCCTGAAAACACTCATGGATTTCTGGTATCACGTATTGAAACTCTGATATCACACCATGAAGTCTGATGTACATGAAGTCCGACGTACATGAAGTCCGACGTACATGAAGTCCGACGTACATGAGTCTGACGAACATGATTCTGGTAAACAAGTCTGATGTGTCCGGCTTATACAAGCAATATTCCAGACATTTACCAGTTTCCGATGAACAGACTCCGACGTACAAGACTCCGATGATCAGACCCAAGTGTCACGACTCTGGTATTACGACTCTGACGTACATGATTCCGGAGTACATGGTTCCGATGAACATGTCTCCGACGCACATGATTCCAGACCCTGATGAACAGGATACCAGACTCTGACACTCTGAAGTCCACCCCCCATACTGAAACCAAGTGTACCCAACACGACCTCACGCAATCAAGTGAAACGCAACCTGCTCATCCCTGTAATGACATCATTAAGTGTCGACTCGACAAGATCTGCAGCATCGACTACCATAGTGAGCCCGAGTGAAAATCCCTGAGTTATACTGAGACCAAGTGTATATGAGAATATGGAAGACAGAAGACAGAGAGATACGAGATAGATAACCAGCGTTCAATTTGATCGGTACCCCCGAGTTAAATTTGCGTTACAACCCCAAGGTCGATTCGTCGGTTCTTCGGAAGTGTAAGGCCACGACAAAGCTTTGAGTCGTGTGATCTCTCACCTATCAAGCCCCTTTAGGTGGAGATCAGCGTAACGTAGAGACCTGAGAGGACCCACCTATTCCATTTCCTAGTTGGGTCGTTTGTCTTGTCTCTAACGGTAGCCCATTTCATATTGTACGTTTGGACAGGTTTTGAGAGCTAGACAGTCGCTCTCAAGACGCTCGGTAGACTGTTATATAACTGATAGTGTATTGGTTTATTTTCCCTCTATATATTAGAGGGTGGTGCGCGAAAGTTACGGGAATACCGGACAGACCAGGTGTCTGGTGAACATTTCCCTAGTTGACCTGGAGAACTAGCCCACTGCTCAAGGGCCAGGAAAGAATAAGAGCAGCTACATATTTGTATATCGGAACTCTATATTGCGGTTATCTCGGAAGTCTAACTACTGGACTTCCCATTGTATTAATTTCTCTTTTGCCTTCAGAAATCTCTGGTGTACACAAGTGTTCACCGGAAAACGTTCGACTCCCAAGCGCTCCTGTGAGGACCAGAAGGACATCCGACGGCCCACGCAAGGAACCCTCACTCTCACCAACACTCTCACGACCCCGGCGAGGGTCTCATTACCAAGACAACGAACCTACGAGGACAGCACAAGGTAACACACGCCCACCTTGCTGTGCGACTCTGGTATCACTACCGGTAGTCACACTTCCAGGTTCACTGTACGCCCCTGCACCGCGGTAAAAGTTGCACCGACTTCGCGACAACTGGTGCGCGTGCCCGGATCTTGGTATCGTGATATCACCGGATCTAAGAGAGTTTGAGAAGAGGGTTTCCTGTCAAGCGTCTATATTCAAGATGGCTTCACATGGAACTACGAGAGGAGGACGTCGGGGACGCGGTGGTCGCAGTGTGGCGACACGTCAGTCGAAGCGTCTTCAAGGTCTTCCGCCTGACGAACAACCCGACTTGGATGCTGTTCAGAAGGCGGCACGCGAGAAGAGGAAGGCTGCACGTGAAAAGGAAGCAGTCGAGGAGGTGAACGTCCCGGAACCGGCGGTCGAAGACCAGCCTGCTGCGGAGCCTGAAGCCCAAGAGACACCCGATGTGTCTGACGAACAAGGTTCTGAGGAGGGTCCGTCCGAAGCTGAAGCTTCTGGTGACGAGGTGGCCACTGCCCGTGAGGGTGGTGATGAGGCGTCTGAGGGAGGCGCCGACGTGGTTGAGTCCCCGGAGGTCATTGACTTGTGTTCTGAGTCGACGACTTCTGGGAAGTCCGTGGGGGAAGTGAAGACGGAACCCGGACTGGTTGATGAACGTGTCTCGAAGACCCCAAAGTCCGAAGACACTCCGATGTCTGATGACATGCTGATGAAGTCCGAAGATTCTCTGAAGACACCGTCTGATGAGTCTGGGAGGGCTGATTCGCTGGATGGAGAACGTGCCCTGAAGTACGTACGCCGTGAGTTTCGCCGCTGGAGGGACATGGACGCTGGAAGAATTGTTCCGCCGAACGTCGAATACGCCTGGCGAACAGCGAAGCCTGACGCAAACGTCTTTCAGAAGGCTGCGGCAGCGACGGGCGACTACATCAAGTGGCGGTGTTCTTCAGTATTCCCCGAAGACATGTGGATATCGGAGTTCTGCTTGAGGCGCCATAGTTTTGGCCGAATCCAAGACTTGTCATACGTCGAGATCTCGATGAATGCTCTGACGGCACCTGAATGCGTCGCTGTCCTTCAGACGATGCTGTACGAAGCAGGATTTGCGTTCCAGAACCTGCTACCGAGGTGGTCTCAGACCCAAGCGTCTGCTATCTTCGAACCTCAAGTGCGCAGTGTGGCGACGGAGCTTCAGAGCCGACTTGCTGAAGAACTGGTTGAGTGGGCCACTGTGACCGCCAGGTCACAGGTCAATCGACTCCCAGAAGACACAAAGGTAGGCAACGAAGCACGTCAAGGCGAAGCTGATGGTATATTACGCGATGAGAAGGCTGACCTACAAGGACGACAGCTGATTATGAGACTCCGGGTGACCGGACTCAGAGTCACACATAGTTCCGACGGGTCCAGCAGTGGAGAACCGCCGCAGTCCAAGCGCCTGCAACATGGTCCGCCACGCCCACAAGTCTCGTCGACACCATCGGCACTGTCGACGCCGTCGCTAAGTTCGCTGCCGGTATACGAGAGTCACTCTGATAGCACTCGCTTGGAGTCTGGTGTGCCAATGTCTGAAGATCGAGGTAGCTCTCTGACGACTGATGCGCCGGTGCCAAGTGTCATCGGGACCTCGCGTACGTCTGACGACCATTCGTCGGGACTCCAGACCTCTCGTGGAAGTTCCACAGACTCGTCGCTGATGTCCACGAGTCGAGGGGCGTCTGCAAATATGCCGTTGTCTGTCGGAGGTCTGGCAATGATTGCCCAAGGTGCTGGTGCCGGAGGAATGGTCACCGGAGAGTCTATGGGAATCCACGTAACACGAACACTGATGCCGGTGAAGTCGGAGCCTGAAGACTTCGAGATGTTGGAAGAGAAGTCGGAGTTTCCAGAAGTGAAGTCCGAGAGACAGTTGTCTACCAGAAATTCTGTGCAAGATTCTGTTCACCGGACACCGGAAGCTCCAGCATCGTCCGTCTCGAGTCGTGATAGAAGCCACCAGAGCAGGCACCAGAGTCTGAAGAGCGAGGATCGCCAGAAAGTGTCTTCCAGACGCCTGAGTTCCGTTGCGTCAAGCCACACACGAAGTTCCCAGAGATCAGGCCCAGCGCAGATCGAACTGAACGCTATGCGGCAGCAACAGGAATAGCAGCGTCGGATGGAACAGGAGCAGAAGGAATTTCTGGCCAGAGAACGTCTGGAATCCATGGAGCGTGAACGTCGACGTGAACAACGGGAACTTGATACGCGCCAGCAGATCCAGACACTTACCGACCGACAACTTGAGTCTGAGAGCGCCAGACTGGAAGCCCAGAGACGCGTGGATGACTTGGAGGAACGTCGGAGTCAAGCGTCAGAGTCTAAGCTCAAGTATCATTCGAAATCGTCTGAGAGACAGGTGTCCGACGTACAAGTTTCTGGTGAACAGTTTTCTGACGTACAGCGTCTGGAGACCGAGTTTGCAGATTGCTGGAAACAACGGGAAGCCGAGGCCGAAGCCGAACGTGCGCGTTGGGCAGACGAGCTGAAACGTGACTGGATTTCGCAAATGGAGACCTTACGACAGCGGGTGCACGACGTGGAGTCGGAGCGCGACAGGGAGCGAGAAAGTTCCCAGAACATGCAGCGTTTCCAGGCCGCAGAATTGAGGAACCTTCGTGCAACATTGTCCCAAGTTCAAGGGGTCGCCCACCCTGAAGTAGCAACTTCAAGTCGGATCTCCGGTGAACATGACCCTAAACCGGCAACCGGACTTCTGGTGAACAGTCGGGATACGGGAGATTGCACACCTGGGGTTAGGGGATCAGAAGGAGTCGACAGTAGGGGTAGGGTTACACCCATTAAAACGACGGAGGCCTTCCATACGCCTCTTCCCCTACGGAGATCGACCGAAACCAAGCGCGCGAAGGCTGGAAGGCATGGCGCGGCCACCGCGGCCGCTACGACGACCCAGACGGCTCAAGCGGCTCCCCTGACCGAGATCAAGACTGAAGGAAGGCGCCCAGCGACTCCCAGGCGCGAAGGACACCGGAAACCAAGCGAAAGACGCTCTGAAGATGGAC
Source organism: Phytophthora colocasiae (assembly GCA_018806915.1). Taxonomy (NCBI): domain Eukaryota; phylum Oomycota; class Peronosporomycetes; order Peronosporales; family Peronosporaceae; genus Phytophthora; species Phytophthora colocasiae. The sequence continues at coordinate 918,156 of JAGKQI010000094.1, read as the reverse complement.
GAGACGCTCCTCGGAAGCCAGGAAGACGCAGGAATGACCCAGACCCGGGTGGAAGCTCCAGTGATTCAAGCTCGGACTCCAGCAATTCGTCTTCTGATGACTTGGATCCTCTGGAGGTTGTAAACCTGGCTTCTGCGTCCCAGGGACAAGCTGGAGCGACCCTGTTGACTATGAGGCCCTTCATAAACTCAAGTATCATCGGAGATTTTGATCCCCGGGCGACATTACGGGAGCGTGTTCACTGGTGGGAGCGCTTCGTGAACATGGCATCTCAGGGAGCGTGGACGAACAAGACCCGCATACAGGAACTCAAGCTGAAGCTCCCAGTGTCTGCCAGAGATTGGTTTAACCAGCTTCCGAAGAGCGTTTCCCGTGACTGGAAAGAATTATCATCGGAGTTTCGCAGGCGCTATTGCAAGGCCCGGTCATCATACTCCGAGAGATATTTCACGATGGAAATGAAGAGTTCCGAGACTCCGTTGGACTTCTTCTATCGCCTGAACTCGGCCGCCGGAAAAGCTGAGGTGGACTTCAGAAAATCCTCCAGACGCCTGGAGAAACACGTTCTGAGGTACATCACCAAGCTGAAGGATGAGCGTTTGAAGATCGCGTTACAAGGCCGGAAGTTCAGGAGTATCTCGGACTTGGAATATGCCCTGCAACAGGACGAAGATGTCTGGCGAACTGCTGATCAAGACACTACGACCACCAGACATCGGGATTTCCGAGCGGACAATCTCCCACGTGGACAGTTTAAGCCGAAGCGTATGGGGAAGACTTACGTCGCCCGAGAAGCAGACCCGGATGCCTCTGACGATGTCGATGCGGATACCAGAACTCAAGAGAAGGATACCAGAGCTTCGTCGTCAGAACACGATCGCGAGATGTCTGGTGTACAATCTTCGTCTGGTGTACAATCTGCCTCTCAGGCGCCTGGCGGTGCTGACTGGACTCAGACTCTGACAAACGAAGTTTATCGGGTCATGGACAACATGGGATGGCGACCGCCGCCCCAGTCTCCCCGAGGATCCTCAGGTCAAGACTTCCAACAGACACGGCGTGATAATTCTGACTACTGGAACAAGTTCTGCGAGAAGTGTCGCCGCTCGGGTCATTCAGAAGAGAACTGCTGGAGAGACATTGTCTGTGATCGGTGTCAGGAGAAAGGTCACCCGAGCAGGATGTGCCGAGTACCGCCGTGTGAGGTTTGCGGAAAGGTGCACTCTGGGAGACCATGCGAAGACATCAAGACCCTGGAATCCCTCAAGAAACGAGCCCGTCAAGGTACACTGAAGGACCTGCCGGATCACCTACTGGAGAGACTCCTGGGTGACGAGGCTGACTCTGGGAAACAGTTAAACTAGCAAGCCCGTCGGATGGGGATCCGAAACGCGCCGGGCAAGGCACACCCCCAGAGTTATGTGTTCTAGTGTACGTAGGACCGGAGCTGAAAACAACCCAACCTAAAAATCAACATTGCATGACCGCTTTAGCTCAAGAATCAGCCATGTCTTCAGAAATTCCGCGTCTGAGAGACAGTTCATCGGACTTTCCGAGAGACTGTTCACCGGACTTTCCGAGAGACAATGAACCGCCTCCGGACGACACAATCCAGTTTCGTCTGAAAGACGGAGAATGTTATGGCTGGTGGGAGGATCACTACCCTGATCGGTCAAAGAGGGATGTGGTTATGGTGCATGGCGCCGTCAATGATCATCGGACCAAGATTCTCCTGGACACCGGTGCGACTATCAACATCCTGAGTTACGACTTTGCGCGTAAGCTCGGACTCAGGCTTAAGTCACACAAACAAACAAGGGTGTCTGGGATGGGAGGTGTTCCGACGTACATTGGTGCCAGTGCTGAGATCAAGCTGACTCTCGGACCGAGAGTGGTTTACATTGTTGATGTCTGGGTTGCGAATATCGGCGAAGGTATAAACGTGCTATTGGGAATGGGATTCATGTTCGCCGCTGGTCTGAGGATCAGCGTTCGTGAGGGACTGGTATCTATGCCAGACGAAGTCGTGGTGATGATGTGCAGCTGGGAGCCGGGTGATCATATCGGCAGGAACAGGCCCATCAGACCAAGTGAAGCTGTACTTCTGAGACCTGGTGAAGAATTTGTTGTTCGCATTGATTATGGTCCGACGAACCCACAACGAGAAGTCGTGTGGGCGGGACGTGGAGACCGTTGGGTGACTCAGCTGATTTATGCAGCCCGGTCATGGCCTGTGGTGGTGCGCGTGGTGAACATTTCTGACAAGAATACTTGGGTGAATGAATTTTCTGACGTTGCAAGGATTGTGGAGTATGGATTTTTCCCACGACATGGTCGCTTTGTACGGCCAGGCTCTGCAGCCTATCGTGACTGGGAAGTTTTGATTCTGGAGAACACTCCGTCACCAGAAACGAAGAGACGTCTGAAGGCCGAAGCTGACTTGGAGGATTTGATACCTCAACCTCCGTGTGTGGATCACCCGGTATACCCGTGGCCAACTAAGATCTTACAACGCCCAAGGCTGGACAATGCTCGAGTACAGTTTGTGAGGCCTACTTCGGTCCCACGAACAAAACGAGTTCGTTTCGCTTTGGATGTGGCTACGCAGACAGATGACTGGGTGAGTGCCGGAGAAGAGGAGACCCGGGATATCGCTGTGGACACCGGAGATCTGGAATTGCCATCAGAAGAAACGACTCCGAAGGACTCCGGAACCACGTCTGGAATTCCGAGTAACATGGTCGAGGATGAAGTCACCCTGAGTGTTTCTGGTGAACTGTTCATGGGAGATATGGATCCGACAGACTGTTCATGGGACATCCCAATCCAGAGTATGCCAGGCACCCCTGTGGAAAAGCTCCGAGCCGAGTACGAGCGGTGCATGCGAGTCACGAATGAGGAATTGGATCTGGAACCCGGTGTCTACATACGGGAAGGAACAGAGCTGCTCTCTCAATTACGTGACCAACTGGTTATGCTACCCGAATTGGAAGATCTGACTCCCGAATGCGATATCGACAAGGCTGACGTCGGAGTACCCGGGAAAACAACGCCGGAGATGGAGAAGAAACTCAGGGACATTCTGAAGTATCATCGGAAAATCTTTCTGGGAGACGGCAACGCCGCACCTGCCCCGGCAAGGGGCGTGGTCTGTGACTTGGACGTGGGAGACGCTAAAGCTGTTGCCCAACGTCCGAGGTCCGTTGCCCCTCACCTGATGATCAAGGTGTACGAACTTCTGAAGAAACTCCTGGAGACCGGACTCATCGAGTACTCGACTTCGCCTTGGGCATCACCAATTGTGATTGTCCTCAAGAAGAATGGTGTGGACATACGCATGTGTATTGATTATCGAGTGGTGAATGGTTTTATCCAGTTGTCGCGTTATCCGTTGCCCCTGATAGACGATCTGTTGATTGGTTTTGAGGCAGCACTGTGTGGTTTATAAGTCTGGATATGGCGAGTGGTTTTTGGGCTATTCGAATGACGGAGCGTGCAAGGCTGATCTCAGCGTTCATCTGCCCATTTGGACACTTCCAGTGGGTAAGAATGCCTTTTGGTCTGAAGAACGCCCCTCTGGTGTACCAGGCTATGCTGGATAACTGCCTGTGGGGGGTTTGTGCGACTGTCACCTGAAGAAGAAGCCGACGTTGATCCCGATGTGCTGGAATTCCTGAAGTTAGAACCCCAGAACTCTGACGTACATGGTCTGATGTCCGGTGAACAACTTCAGAACTCTGATGAACACATGCCAGAGTTTCCGGTGCTCACCGACCAAATGACTGTCTTTCAGAGGAACATCCCAGTCCCGTCCTTCATGAGACCGGTACTCGGTCGAAGTTCCTACATTGACGACATTGCTCATGGGGCGCCCACCTGGGATCAACTTTGTGAAGACCTGAATGCCTTGCTCTTCAGACTCAGATACTGGAACATTTCTGTGAGCCTGCCCAAGAGCGAGTTCGGGAAGCTGACGATTCCTTATCTGTCGCATGAGATCAGTGCTGAAGGACTGAGAGCTACACCGAAGATTGTCAAGGGAGTGGAAGAATTGCCGTTTCCGTCGACACTCAAGGGAGTACAGAGTTTCATGGGAAGTCTGAATTATTACAACAAGTTTATTGAAGACTTACCGGTGATCGCTGCTGTGCTCTACGAGTTGTCTGATGAACAGATTCGTGCTGGTCGAGATTTGGCTCGAGCTAAGGAAGCCTTTGAGATTCTGAAGCGCAAGATTGTCTCGACACCGCTCCTCAGACACCCAGATCGCACCAAGCCTTTCGTTATTATCCCCCATGCGAACCCGTGGGCTGCTTCAGCCGTCTTGGGACAGGAGTACGATGGAGTGATACACCCCGTACGGTTCACTGGACGTGTGTTGAATGAGGCAGAACTCCGGTATCACATCGCAGAGAAGGAGGTCATCGCGATTCTCAGGGTTCTGGAGAACTTTCGGGCTCTGATAAACACGAGTCCCGTGATCACGGTGTACACCAGACATTCGGTGTTGAAATGGCTCCTGTCATCTAGTTCGGCTGACGGTCGGAACGTGAAGTGGGGATTGAAGTTGTCACACTGGAATTTGGAGATTCGCAGGATCCAGCGAGATGAAGATGGTCTCCCGGCTATTCTTGGAGCGGGCATCACACCCCGTGAACACCTCGATGAGGTCTCTGAAAACCTCATCCCCGTCAAGGGGCGAGTCAAACCTCCAGCACCCATTAGCGTGGAGATGCTAGAGGCTGATTACCGAGGTTGTGTTCTAAGTTTTGATGGTGCCGCCAAGACATCCACTCGCCTGGGAAGCTGCGGATGTGTGCTCTGGGAGCTCCCGGGGTGGAACATCCTGGAAGCCCAAGGGTTCGCTCTGAAAGACGTCACTGTGAATGACTCAGAGTACTGTGGTCTGATCAATGGATTGAAGTTAGCTTTGGAACGTGGCATCCGAGACTTGGTGGTTGTCGGAGACTCTCGTATCGCTATCCAGCAAGCTCAAGGTCTGATCAATTGTAATCAGCCGAACCTGCAGCGGAAATTGGCCGAGTTTGAGTCTCTGAAGATCAAGTTTCAGTCTCTGAAGCTAGTGCACGTGAAGCGTGAGTTCAATCAAGCAGCGGACTATTTGACGTCCAAGACCCTCGTTCTTGGCGAGTCCTGGCAGGTCCAAGACCCTGACGAACTGACTCATCTAAAACTGGTGTCCAAGATCCCAGAGAAACTGATGAAGCCTCCCGAAGGGATGTCTTCTGAAACTCCGGACGATGTTCACCGGACCTCTGGTGAACATGATTGTACACCGGAGATGGATGACCCAGGGCCAGAGTCTGCGCCCCTGCCTCATGCTGCCAAGGTGCTTGTTGCCATCACTCGTGCACGCGATCAGGAAGAAGCAAACCTATCAGATGACGCGGAGGCTCGTGAACCCATGGGCCCATTGGAGTTTCAGGAAGAACGCTGGCGGCGGATCAAAGTTCACCAGACTCAAGATGTTCATCTGGCAGAACTCATCAAGTTCCTTAAGGGTGACGTGGGAGATCTACCACGACCCCGAGTAAGGAAGCTTGCCAGGATCGCCGATGATTTCATCTTGGATTCCAGAGACGTTTTGTACCGCCTCAGCCGTGCTACCAGAGAACGTCCGAGAGACATGGTTGATGAGCTCCAACTTGTGGTCCCCAGAGACTTGCATGCCGATATGCTGCGCTATGCTCATGGGGATTACCAGGGTGCTCACCAGGGAATCAAACGTACGTTCGAGAAGCTGAGCTCCGAGTTCTACTGGATTGGTATGTACGCTGATGTGGAAAGGTTCGTCAAGGAGTGTATGGACTGTGCAAGTGGCAAGGGGCGTCCCCCGAATCCTGGACCGTCGCCCGGTAACATCGAGCCCAGTCGACCTTTTGAGGTGGTGTCCATGGATTTCGTGACGCACATGCCAAAGTCTGCCAGAGGCAACACGTTCCTGTTGTTGTTCCAAGACATGTTCTCAGGATATGTGATGTGCAAGCCCATGAGTATTACTACGGCTCAAGATGTCGCTGAGGCCTACGAGGAACGTGTCTTCCGGAACTTCGGAGCTAGTTCCCTGATACGTCATGATCAGGACCCTCGGTTCATGAGTGAAGTGTTCAGGTGTTTCCGGGATCTCCTGGGAAGCAGACAGCGAGCGACTCTGGCGTACCGTCCCCAGGCGAACGGCCAACAAGAACGGTCTGTTCAGACGGTCGTGCGTGCCATCAAGGCCTACATCGCTGAAGCTGATCAAAGTGACTGGGATGACCACGCCGAACGTCTGATGTTCGCGTTGAACACTTCCTTTGATGCGACCCGTCTGGAAACACCTTTCTTTCTGGTGCACGGATGGGATGCTCATGGGACTGTGTCCGCAATGCTTGGTCCAAAGCCTTCTGGTGTACAAGAGCGCACTGCTTATGAGTGGCGTCGGAAGATGCAACGAGATTACAGCTACGCTCAAGCCTGTGCTGAAGAACTTCAGAAGAAGGCCAAGCGGGAGCGTTCTGAAGAACAGACTCGAAAGTGGAAGGAGTTGTCGGAACGTCTGAAGTCCGGATTTGCCGTCGGTGATGCCGTGTGGTTATACATCCCCAAGGTACAAACGGGGTTGAGTCGGAAACTCGCACATATGTGGCATGGCCCTTTCCGGATTGAAGAGATGTTGGATGATTTTCGTGTGAAACTGAAGGTTGAGGATACCGGGTATCGGGTGAACCCTTGGGTTCATATAAGTCGCCTGAAGCCGAGAGCCTTGTTTCCCAGAAGACCGACTGTGGAACTCGATGTCCGTGAGGATGATGACTTTGATGCAGCGCTGTTACCAGAAGACAGTTGGGAGCCCGACACCGAGAATGATGAATACGAAGTGGAAAAGATACTTGACACTCGGTGGAGCAAGCGTACCAGGACCTCCAAGAGACTTCGCGAATACCTGGTCAAGTGGAAGGGGTACGACGAGACAGAGTGGCTACCCTTGTCAAAGCTGAACTGTGGTGCTTTACTGTATGAGTTCAATCAGAGCGCACGAGCGCGAGCTCGTTTCCAAGCAATGCAAGCTGGAGACGATCACCCCAGAGTTTAAACTCTGAAAATTTATCCGGAGAACTCTGGTGAACATCACTGTTCACCAGACGATGTATTTCAGAGATGAGGTGTCTGAGAGACATTTCTTTCGGAAATGTGATTTCGGGGATACGTGACTCCCAGAGATGGTGATTGTTATGTGAATTTGTATGGAGATGATTTTGTGGTTGTGTGGCTATGATGGAATTTTACGAGTGGATTATGATGATGCTATGAGAAGAAGATTACTGGACGACATGTGAGGATGTTAAAGGATGTGCGGTCCTCTGGGGAATGGAGTTGAGACGCCGGAAGGAGGATTCGCAGAAGCAGAAGCCGCAGACGTATCAGGCACGCTCACATGATCATCGCCGTCAGCAGCATCAACGCCCTGCTTCGGAGCGGCGGACGCGCTCGACTGTGAGGCTGGGACGCTTGAGCTGCCACCAGGTGATGCGGGAGCACCGCCGTCATCACCTCGCGATGCCGTGGATGCCGAAGCGGGCCCAGTGTCCGAGGCGTTGCCACTAGTAGGAGCCAATGGAGAACCCATGGTTGCTGGATCTTCTTCTGACTTGTGTGTCAGAAAGGAAATCGGGATGTGGCCGTTTGTGGGATACGACAGTTGGCTATTTCTGAGTCTGATGGAATCAGACTGAGCGACAGGACACCAGAGATTCTGAAATCCCGGAAGTTTTGAGACCGTCACAGCTACACTGTGTTCACGGGACCTCTGACGTACTGTCCTGGCCATGATGCTCAGTTTGGAGAAAGTTCCGCACTGACGAATTATGACCAGGAGGGGCGGTTGACACGTTGCTAATTACGATTTTTCGAGTGGATATGGACGTTTCGCTGTGATGTGATTGGACATATAATGGATTGTGGGAGAAAGGGAGATGTGGGACGAGGTTATGTCCCGTGCGACAATAATGGATCTGTGGAAGAAAACTGCTTTATATATTAACCTTCACCTGTACTGCAAAGGGGCCCAAGAGATCAGAAGTGTTCCTCGGAAAAGTGCACAAACTCCGAGAGACAACAACACTCAGTCTGATCACCGGACTTTCCCCGACGATGAGTGCCTAAAGGTTGGCAGAAAGTCTCTCAGAAGAATGTATCTCTGAGAGACCTCATCCCGTTGCCGTCCTGTGTGACGATGATGGTTCAAGGAATACAGTTATACCCACAAGATACCAAGTATCGCGCACCGGACGTAGCGCACCCCGCGCATATCCCAACTGGACTTCGTGCGTTGTAGCATACGTGCTCCGCACCCTGAAAACACTCATGGATTTCTGGTATCACGTATTGAAACTCTGATATCACACCATGAAGTCTGATGTACATGAAGTCCGACGTACATGAAGTCCGACGTACATGAAGTCCGACGTACATGAGTCTGACGAACATGATTCTGGTAAACAAGTCTGATGTGTCCGGCTTATACAAGCAATATTCCAGACATTTACCAGTTTCCGATGAACAGACTCCGACGTACAAGACTCCGATGATCAGACCCAAGTGTCACGACTCTGGTATTTACGACTCTGATGTACATGATTCCGGAGTACATGGTTCCGATGAACATGTCTCCGACGCACATGATTCCAGACCCTGATGAACAGGATACCAGACTCTGACACTCTGAAGTCCACCCCCCATACTGAAACCAAGTGTACCCAACACGACCTCACGCAATCAAGTGAAACGCAACCTGCTCATCCCTGTAATGACATCATTAAGTGTCGACTCGACAAGATCTGCAGCATCGACTACCATAGTGAGCCCGAGTGAAAATCCCTGAGTTATACTGAGACCAAGTGTATATGAGAATATGGAAGACAGAAGACAGAGAGATACGAGATAGATAACCAGAGTTCAATTTGATCGGTACCCCCGAGTTAAATTTGCGTTACAACCCCAAGGTCGATTCGTCGGTTCTTCGGAAGTGTAAGGCCACGACAAAGCTTTGAGTCGTGTGATCTCTCACCTATCAAGCCCCTTTAGGTGGAGATCAGCGTAACGTAGAGACCTGAGAGGACCCGCCTATTCCATTTCCTAGTTGGGTCGTTTGTCTTGTCTCTAACGGTAGCCCATTTCATATTGTACGTTTGGACAGGTTTTGAGAGCTAGACAGTCGCTCTCAAGACGCTCGGTAGACTGTTATATAACTGATAGTGTATTGGTTTATTTTCCCTCTATATATTAGAGGGTGGTGCGCGAAAGTTACGGGAATACCGGACAGACCAGGTGTCTGGTGAACATTTCCCTAGTTGACCTGGAGAACTAGCCCACTGCTCAAGGGCCAGGAAAGAATAAGAGCAGCTACATATTTGTATATCGGAACTCTATATTGCGGTTATCTCGGAAGTCTAACTACTGGACTTCCCATTGTATTAATTTCTCTTTTGCCTTCAGAAATCTCTGGTGTACACAAGTGTTCACCGGAAAACGTTCGACTCCCAAGCGCTCCTGTGAGGACCAGAAGGACATCCGACGGCCCACGCAAGGAACCCTCACTCTCACCAACACTCTCACGACCCCGGCGAGGGTCTCATTACCAAGACAACGAACCTACGAGGACAGCACAAGGTAACACACGCCCACCTTGCTGTGCGACTCTGGTATCACTACCGGTAGTCACACTTCCAGGTTCACTGTACGCCCCTGCACCGCGGTAAAAGTTGCACCGACTTCGCGACAGTAGTCAGCAATATGCTGAGGCGCTTCGAGCGCGAAGAGGTGACACCGTCACTGTCCGTCTAGTGACGGGCGTCTGTGTCACGGGCCAAGGTCCCCATGGATCTGCGGCTGAAGTTCTTCGACTTCGATGGCGTGGAACGCTGCTTGGTCCTGGACCTGGATTTGAGGTACGACCTCATCCTTGGTATGGCGTGGCTGGAGCGCCACGAGCCGCTACGCACTTCTCTCCTAGTGGAGCTTCGGCGAGTCATGAACCCACCTCTGCTAGGAAGCAGAAGCGCTATTGGCGCGAGCATCAAGCCGAGTCCGCTATGATGCTGGAAGTCGGTGTGTCCGAGTTAGTGGACGCCACCAAGTGCGAGGAGTTGTTGAGCGCGTAGCGCAGGTTGACAGTGAGTCAACGTGTGTGTAATCCCTGTGGGGCGGCACGTACTCCGCTGAGTGACGCCGGTCATGGACCTGCTACGGTCATTGATTGTGCAGCGGCACGTACTCATGCGACGGCACGTACTCCGTCGAGTGGACGTTCGTCGGCTAGACGACGACGTCGTAAGGCCCTTTGGGCGAGACGCTCTGCGTCTGAGTCATCCGTGACGTCGAGTGCCGACGCACAGGAGGGTTATGGGAAGCTATACACTCTGGTTGATGGAGTGGACGGCAGTGCCGAAGGCAGCGTCCTGCTGGACGAGCTGCCGAGTGTTGACAAAGAGCTAGAGGAGATGTCGGTCGCCGACTTTGGCGATGCCTTGAAGGCAGGCGAACTCGCCGAGGTGGTCATCGTTCGACCAGAAGAGGATTTAAACTCATCGTCCCTCGTTGACGAGTCCGTCTTGGCCGAGGTCAAGAAGGCGCTGAGCGCCAGGAGTGGATCGGAGATCCTCAAGAATCCCTCGGATCCCTTCTACTCCTTGCTGAAGGAATATGGAGACGTTGTCTCGAAGGAACCACCGAGTGGCCTGCCCTCCTGACCGAGGCGCTCGTCACGAGATCGACTTAGTTCCCGGAACTAAATACTGCGTGACCCGGCAGTGGCCTCTTCCCAAAGAGCAATGCGACGTCATTGACGCCTTCTTCCGTGCAAGGCACGCGGCGGGTCTCGTGCGCGAGAGCAGGTCTCCGCACTCTGCGCCAACGTTCTGTGTCAGAAAGCCGAATGGCAAGTGGCGTTTCGTTTACGCTTTTAATAAGCTCAATGCTGCCACGATTCCGGCGCAGACGCCGATTCCTAGGAAGGATGTTCTTCAGAACAACATGGTGGGTTGCACCATGTATAGTGCGCTCGACTTAGTCGATGGCTACTATCTGCTGCTCATGCGAGCCAGTGATATTCCGCTTACAGCGGTGAGCACCCCGAGCGGTATGCTCTGGGAGTGGCTCGTCATGCCCCAAGGTCTGTCGAATGCGCCTGCAACGTTCAATCGTCTACACCTTTGCCCGTCCAATCTGGGAATAGCCTCAAGCAAAGTGGTACCGTCATATTTACCTTATCGCAAATATCACACTACTACTCGCTAAACATCAATGAATCAGGGAATGCTTGCATCCAAGGCGAACCGACACAACGTGTCTGGCTTGTGCATCGCCTACGCGCCGTTACTCGCGGCGACAGCAAGCCAGTCAGAGCGACCAGCGCGGAAGGCAGTCAGGACACGGAGCTTTTCAGCCGGGGAGTGCTTGGCGAGAGAGGCTTGGCGGGACATCGCTTGAAGGGGTGTCTTGAGCAGAAAGCGGAGATTGGATTGTGATAGCCTCGGACCTGAGCGCTTTTTGCCGCTGCTCGTACGCGTTTTGGCGCGAACGTGTGCCCACCACTCATTCAGGCGCAAAGGCGGCAGGTTTGGGCGCGAAGGCGGGCTCCTTCGCGCGTGGCAAGAAGGCAGCAAGTTTTGACCGGCCTTGCGAGTCCCTGCTTGACTGCAACTATTCTCAGATTCAATGCTGATTACCAACTTCAATATGATATTTGCGATAAGGTAAATATGACGGTACCACTTTGCTTGAGGCTATTCCCAGATTGGACGGGCAAAGGTGTAGTGACGCAGTTGTTCAGGCCCCTGCGGGCATTCGCACAGACGTACTTTGACGACGTTTTCGTCCACAGTCGTGCTGATCATGGAAAGACTGATGTCGAGGTACACGTGGGGCACGTACGAGCTGTGCTCGAGTGCATGCGCACGAACAATTTGTACACCAATGTGGACAAGTGGCCCGAAAGAAATCCCTTTCCTAGGGTGCTTCATTGGGAAGCATGGCCTTCGTGTTGATCCAGCAAAGGTCAAGGCCATTGTGGACTGGCCGGTTCCCTTGAACGAGAAGGACTTGCGTAAGTGGCTGGGCTTGGTTAACTACTTGCACAGGTACAGCGAGAACTACGCTAAGTTGGCTCGGCCACTGTCGGATCTCCTTAAGAAGGATGCCGAATGGGTATGGCGTGCTGAGCACGAGAGTGCGTTCACTCGTATCAAGGATAGCCTGCTTCAGGCACCGATACTGGCGTTGCCAGACCCCGATCGTCCGTTTATCGTCGTCTGTGACGCCTCGGACTTTGCCATCGGCAGTGCTGTGCTACAAGCGGACGCCGAAGGGCGCGAACGCGTCATTGCGTTTGAGTATCGGCAGCTCAAGGCTGCTGAGAAGAACTATCCAGCTCATGACAAGGAGCTACTTGCGATGAAGTACGCTCTCGTCAAATTGCTCGGCTCCAAGCCGTTTGTGATCTACACGGATCATGCGTCACTACGCACAGCGACGCAGTCGCCTCACCTCTCGCAGAGGATGGCCCGATGGCTCTCCTTCTTTGCGGAATATAACTTCGAGGTGAAGTACAAGCCCGGCAGGCTGAACGTCCTCGCGGACGCGTTGTCGCACCGCCCGGACTATGAGTTATCTCATGTCACCTCGGTGACGTCGTCCGTGACGGACATGGTTCGAGCAGCGTATGCTCAGGACGACTCTTGTGTCGCGCTGCTTCAAGCTCTAGGGAGCGATGAGTTTAAGGACTCACAGGTGACTCTGTCACGACGCCTAAAGGCGAGACTCCAACGCTACAGCCTGGAAGGCGGTCTGCTGTACAGCACGGGTCAGGATGACCCACCACGTGTGGTGGTTCCTCACGATGAGGACCTGAAGTATTGTATCCTCTGTGAGGCCCACGACACGCCCACGAGCGGCCACCTCGGTCTCGAGAAGACCTACGCGAAGGACTCGGCGGGCAACACGGGCGTGGTGGTCTTTGTTGACCGTCTGAGCAAGATGGTTCACCTCGCGGCTGTGCCGGACACCGTTGATGGCGCTGGGACAGCGACGATCTTTATCGATCGGGTCTTCCGCCAGCATGCGCTGCCAGAGACCATTGTCTCGGATCGAGACCCCCGTTTCACGGGTCACTTCTGGACGTCCGTCTTTAAAGTGCTTGGCACTCGACTGGGCATGTCCACGGGAGACCATCCGCAGATCGACGGTCAGACTGACCGCGTGAATCGCGTGAATCGCGTCCTGGAGGACATCCTCCGCAGCGTATGCGCTGACACGCCGAGGCGTTGGAGTGCTATGCTCTCTCTCGTTGAGTTCTCAATGAACAATGCGGTGCATGCCTCGACGGGCTTCACCCCGTTCTACGTGAACGGCCTTGCGCATCCGCGCGTCCCGCTCACTCCGCCACGCGGTGGCCTCGGGCTTGGTAGGGGAGAGGCTGTGCCATCGCTCGACTCCGAGCTTGCTGATGTCAGCCCTCTTGCTGTTCGTCAGCAAGTCGATGACTTCCTCTCGACGAGGCTTAGCGTCTTACGCCGTGCGCGCGACGCAATGGCTGAAAGCCAAGATGTTCAAAAGGAACAAGCTGATCCCAAAGGCAGAAGCAATGTGGGGGAATTCAAGGTCGGCGACCACGTTTTATTAAACGCAAAAAAAAACCTGCCTATACACGCAGTGTCAGCCGTCTTCAAGACGAAGTTGCGGCCACGCTTCATCAGACCGTTCACGGTCGTGGCCAAGAAGGGTCTTGCATACACGCTTGACTTGCCGAAGCGGATGCGAACACATCCTGTGTTCTATGTGGTCTTACTCGAGCCATATCGGGACCCCGCAGGGGTGAACGTGGAGGCGCTGGCGCCGACGACGCACGCACGGGCTGCGTCATCTGCAGCAACATCGTCACCTGACCCCGCAGCTCTGCGAGCTGAAGCTCCTGCTGGTGCAGGCGAGCGGTCAGGGACTGAGGGCTCTCGAGCCAAGCCATTCGGCTGTCGACCTCCTCCAAGTCGTGAGCGAGGCGGGCATGCGTATGCCACACGCGCTCCATGTTCTCTTGAAGAGACTGAGTCTGACTCTGGAGAGTCTCTATCGAGTGATCCAGCTGATACCAGCCGCGCCGCACCAGATAGCGGTCGTCACACTCATCGAGTATCGCACGCCGCAGCGAATCGGCCCCTCCGATGAGCAAGGTGAGCTTCACTACCATGTGGATCGCCTAATGGCGCGGCGTCGTCGCCAAGGTCACAACCAGTATCTGGTGAAGTGGCGAGGTTACCTCACAGAACTCGTGGGAGTTTGAGGCGCCACTACGGCAGGATTTCCCAGACGTCGTTGAAGCATATGATCGGGCACACCGGGTGTCAGACCGCCCGGTGGGCGTGGGGCGGAGTCGCTGGGTGCCAAGCACATCCCACTAAGGTGGGAACCCACAGGGTCGTTGCTGAGCTCAGGCTTTGACCCATAGCTGCAACACTTGCAGCGATCACGTCGGTGTCGTCGATGTGGCATCGAATCCTCAAACTGCAAGCGCAGTAGAGCTACATGCGCCTGGTGCGCGTGTTTCAAGGGTCTATGACCCTTTAACAACACTTACCTATGGCCCGGAGCTTCGCGATCATGAAGCGAAGATGGTTCGTGATGAACAACCGTCTTTTTTGTCTAAGCGACAAGTGGTGATGGAAGCGGATTCTATCCGATCACCTTATGCTAGAAGCGTTCAATGGATATGACTATGTCATGAGGCATTAATGATGCCAGGATGCAAATGCCTCTGGTGCGCATGCTGCGTAACTGAAGGAGGTGTGGATGCTCCTGAACGACAGCTTAGCTGTCTGGAGCTCGTTGCAGTGTCTACGGCTGTGTTGAGCACGTGTGTTGCAATACACCGTGTCTGTGACACATAGTGGCGCTTGCGCCTGCTTGACGGACAACTTGGGCATCAAGCCACCGTGGCTTGCAGTAGCTGCGGAGCTAGTGGGCCTCACTGCTGTGTGGTTCGTGGAACCGTTGGGCGCCTGGGAGGCTTGCCCTGTGGATCACTGATCCCGCTCTAACGCCTGTGGCCTTCTTTCCACGCTCGTAGAGCCCCTTGACTCGAGCCAGTAGGCTTATATGCTTGGTAAGCATTGGGCCCAAGTGTGTGCGAAGTGGCATCGCGTACGGAGGGGTGTAGCACGCACAAGAGAGAAAGCGCCGTCGGCGTACCGTAGCCATCGGCCGATAATCGCGTCGTGTGTTTACACTTTCTGGATACGGTATCCGGAATCTTGGTGAGGGAGAGTGTAACGGGGATGTTACACGAATGTCTACCGTTGGTGTGTGACACACATGGATACATTTATGTGGGTACATAATGGTGTGGCGACCTCAGAGCCACAGCTTACATTTTGATTAGGATTTAGTATGTTAGATATTAAATCCGTTACATTTAGGATTAGGGCAGATAAAAGGAAAATCAATACAGTTCAGTTTGCATTTTACATAATTAGTGTTAGTCCTTTATTATAGGAACACTGATTATGTGAGTCCCGTATTTAGTGGATTACTTGGTTCTTGTATAGAACCGAAGGCCAGCGCCTTGCAAGCGAGACTCTACGAGTCAACTAACTTCCTCTGTGCTGTGCACAGCTACGCATCCCCTCTGCACAAAATATTCACACTAGTAAATTGTATAGACAAAAGGTTTGGGCCCGTTTTTCAACTGCCTCTAGCAGCCATGCATTTGAGCTTTTCCCGCCAACCCCCCGCACCTCCCCACCCATCATGTCGACCTCCACCAGCCACCACTACCCTGAGAACAACACGCAGCACTACAGCTTCAGCACTCGCTGAGACGGCCAACGACACCGGCGGTGATTGGAGGCAGCGGCAGCCGCTGCTGCCTCAACTGAGGAAACACATGCACCGCCCGGTGCATGTGCAGCGCTGACAGGGCCATTGCTCTCTGTCGCGCTTGTGTCGTTGAAGCGTACGCGTACGCTTCTCCCAGTTGATCACCGGGTCATGCCGTGCAAGCCACGGCATGCCTAACACCAAGTCCAACTTATCGTCTAGATCCAAGACGATAAGATCTTCCACAAACGTCCTTCGTTTGTAAGAAAAGGAAGCACGGACTACGCGCTTCTCGGCCCTCATGATGGCACCTGTTGCCAACCGTACCTCCAACACGCCGCGAGGCGTGTCGGCCTCTTCGAAGTCAAGGCTTCGAAGACTTTCCTGTCGAACAAAGTTGTTCGACGCGCCCGAGTCCACTAGGGCACGAAGAGAGTTACCCCTCTTCGATATCACGTTCAGGATGACAAGGTTTGGCTTGTCATCTTGCAGCTTACAGCGAGAAACTTCTCGCTGTGGGCAGCAGTCCTCATCGTCGCGTGTCCAAGCTCGACACGCGAGTAGGACGCCGCGCGCCTACTGGTCCTTGGCGTTTTTTGAACGCCCGCCCCGCTGTGCACTTGCGTGCATAGTGACCGCTGTTACCGCACAGGTAACATCGAACCTTGCCGCTCTTACGCTGCTGTTGTCCAGCAGTCGTAGCACCCGAGAGGTCCATAGATTCCGGACCTCCCGTCTTCGCAACAGGACGCGCCGGCTTCGGCGCGTTCGCATGGTGTTACACGTACAAGTGGCTGCACCACTTGTAACTCTAACAGTTGCGATAACTGTTAGAGGTGTCTCAGACCTTGGTGTGCTGTACACACCAATTGCTACATGGGCGAACCATATCATTGGGTGGTTTGCGTGCATTTGTGCATGTTATTGGTAGAAAGTAACGGATTTCTACCAATCAATGCTCGGAGATCCTGCCAACCACACGTTGGCAGATCCTTTTGAAATAGATTAAACAGTTTTAGGAGGTTCCATAATTGCTTCGTGCCAAATTCAATAACAGTTCTCATTTTACGGTATTTTGCAGTTTAAGTTGTTTATATTTGATTTAATTATTCTTATTTAAATAAGTATATTTGGTCTAAGTAGACCCATTACACCTGGTAGCACTTTGTAGTCCGTCCCACGACCGACTGCAGTTCGTTCGTATGGAGTCATAGGAACGTGGAGTAGAGAACTCCCCAATGGATGAGGGGTCCACTGGGACCCCTCACATGTCTGTGACGCGCGACGATGCTTCGTACGCTATCGCCGACAGAGCAACACGGTGTTGCTCTGGGGTACATTGTTAAGGAGCAACGAGATGTTGCTGCCTCGGTGGTTTCCCCAAAGCCACGCGTGGAGTCGTTGATACTCCACGTTAGTACCTACACGGGGAAGGAAGACAAGACCCTCCTTCGTTGGCTTGTCGAACTCGACATCACCGCAAGTTATGCGCCGCTTGAGCGGAGCGCAGTTCCTCCCCGTCAAGCACAGAGCGATGCAGGTGAACGCATGAGCGACAGTGACGCAGCTGCAACCGTGTCGGGAGGACTAGTACCCACCAGAGCTCCCTCAGCAGGTGCAGGTCGAGGGGGAGCTACCACGGCGACGGCGACAAAGTCGACGGCCAGCTGGAACGACGCAGGTGTCAAAGAGCTGCTCCGCCTTCGCTATAAGTGTCTGGCTGCTTGCTTCAAGAACACGAAAGATACAAAGCGCATCAAGTTTCCGTGGTCGGTGCTTGCATCTACGCTGTCGGTGAACCAAGGCAAGGTGTTCACAGACCAACAGTGCCAGGCTACGGTAAAGTACTTGTTCAGTGAACACTTATCTGCTGCAGACACACTAACTGTTGGATCATTAATTCGTGCATGAAAAACATGAAGCAGAAATGGGCATCAGCCCGGTCGGACGAGGGCCGCACTGGAAATGGTGGTCCTCTCAGTCGCCCAAAGGACTACTCAACGATGAAGGATTATTGGGGGGAGGCGACAGGCCAGTCGCATCTAAGCACAGAAGACCCCGACACCATTGCTGCATCTGGAAATAGCACCGGCCGTCTCTGATGCATCACCACCGTCTACGCCTGTACCGACAGGAACCAGGGCACAGCGCACCATTTCCGCCACAAGCGAGCCTTTAACCAAGCGCGTCAAGCGCACCAAAGGCGACTGCATGGAGGCAGGCCTGAGTGCAGTTGCGAAGGGGTTTTGCGAAGGCTTGGAAGCTTAGGCAAGGGACTCGCAGCAGCACAAAGCGGCGGGGAAGATGGACTTGCCAACAACAGCAAACGGAAGTGTTTCGGCAGCAAACTGAGCTTGCTAATTCTCAAAACGCTACAAATTCAGGCCCAGAGCGAGCAGCTTAAGGTGCAGAATAAGAATATCCGAGAACTGTTGGAATTCGAACGACTCGTGTACGAGGCAGTCGAGCTTCTCATGTCCGACGAGTAACACCTTTACGTCCTCCTCGGTCAGTTCCAGTTGAGGAGAAGGAGATGATAGTGGACATTTTCCTTCCTCCCAATTCTGCTCCCGGCAAGAGTAGTTCTCGAATGCAAATAGTTGTAACGAAGCTGATTATGTGCCAGCCCTGCGCCATCCTCCTCGTCGAATGGTGTCATAATTGCTGGGAAAATTGCATACCCAGCGTCCCCAAAAAAGTGCGTTCCTACGGGAAAATATTGGCTCGCATTAGGATCAAGCGCGGAAGCACGCCACGTCTTTCGGTCGGACCACGATCCAGGGCGAACCTCAACGCTCATAAAGCGCATCTTGTCATCTACTACCGCTTGCATGTTCAAAGCAGAGAACATCTTGCGGCAGTAGTATCCCTCAAAGTCATCTGGATGTGTAATCTCGACGAGCGACCCATCAATAGCGCCGACAACACCTGGAATCCCGCCCTTTTCTTGAAATGCGTTCTCGATTCGACGCCACTCCTCTTCGCATCGAGGAAAATGGACATACTTGCGTAGATATCTTCTCAGAGACTTAATGAACAGGTCAATTATATCCACGGCCAAGGACTTTGATATTGCGAAGGCCACAGACGTTTCTCTATACCCTTGTGAGCCTAGGAAAAACAGCGCTCCTTGATGTAGCGATCCAGGTCGTACTCCGCCAACTCTCGGCGCAGGACAGCACAGAGACGCACGAAAGCAGCTAGTCCACACCTGAGACCAGCCATCATACGCAGGTTTGAAAGCATCGAGGCGAACTCTAGCGGCGTCAGCGTGAAAATATTGTCCTTCTCGTTGCGAACTGTACAAACTGCTGCGTAAGCCCCAGCAACTCCAGCCATAGCAGCAGCTCCTATCGCGGCATCGAGCGCCGCCGTGACACACTTGTTCAGCGCCATCCAATCTGCTGATCTGGTGGCTCCTGAGACGAGCTGAGACTGGTTTACTCGTCTCCGTTTTAGCGATTTTGAGCCATCGAGGGAACAAAGCGATTCATGGACGGGTGAATGGGAAATCGAGTATTGAGAACTCTGTGGAGCCTCTCCAATGGGTTATTAGTCCGGGAAACAATTGCTCGTGAGATACCATACGCGTTCCAGTATGTCGGTGGACACATCCCAAGCCAAGTCCTCTTCAAATACTTCCAAAAATTGGTCCATTTCTTTCGCGAGTAGTTGATACCTTTTTTGCTGCATCGAGTCCGAATCTCAGCTTTCACCCAAGCAATCCCTTCTACAGCAACTTTAGATGGATCAACCACAGTGAGAATGTCAAAAACACTATACTTCATCGCTAGCACTGTTTCAACATCAGGTAGCCGGTACTCTTTCATCTTGCGACAGCATGCCTGTTTAAAGTGGAACAGACATCCGATAATTCTGATACTTGGGGAGAACTCTCGAATCGCCATGATTAACCCCTTAGTTCCCGCATGTTGGACCGCTCAACATAAAGGGTGTATTGTTTTTTGGGCATCTATGTTATGTTAGAGGACCAACATAATAGAATTCTATACTCGATTTTTGTATTGAGCACATCCTAAGATAGCTGCATACTGAAAGCAAGGTGGCAATATTGGTTTAAGACGAGCCATTGCACAGGGCTCGGGATTTCATATCACGGAAGCACGACAGCCAGCGGAAACGGTCGCCGCCCGTTGAATCCCTCTTCATTTCGCGATTTAGACAAAATCAGAAGCGATGGTCGCTATAGCAGGTAAAGCCCACCAGGACGGACACCACAAGCGTCGGAGCCGCAGAACAGGGTGGCAGACCCACAAGAACACCTCATGCACCAGCTGGCCAATATCGACGAGCGACACCGTCGCCGAATTCTTCGGAACAAAGCGGACCTGGATCGATACTTGGAGCTTGTACAGCACAGCGCGGAGGAGCCTCACCACTGTGACTGTAATCCGCTCTTTTGCTCAGATTGTGCTAGATGTGGTCGTGCTGACGAATATGCTGCTGTAGATGCTCGAGAAGACGGAGAGAAAGTGGTGGCTGTGCTCGTACTGGCACGAATCACGGTTGCCGTGCTCGCACAGACGTTGGAGTGGACCGTGTTCTGAGCGGCGGTGGTGCTGCTAATACGGCCAGGGCTCGGGAGGACGAGTATCGTGTTCGAAGAGATTGTGCGAGCGCTGATCGCATTACTCTCGTTGCTGACGCAAAGCAACCTGCTGCCGTTAAGCCGCAGAAGAAACGAGCGGCCAAGTACGGTGTCAAGCTAACGACAACGGACATGGAGTTTATGGAGTCGAAGGGTGTGTACCACCATCTCAACTTGTTGGAGTCTCGACAGGACGAAGCTAAGGGTGCAGATGAGGTTGGGATTGAATCGATGGACATCAGTATGGAGACACCATTGCATACATCAGAGCGCACAGAGGTATTGGTGTCTAGGCTACAAGACGAAACCCAGACCGGCACTCGGAATGTGAACGCGATAGATGCTGCAGTAAGCGTTCAAGGTCAGTCAAATGTAGATGGAGCTTTTTTTCTAAGTGAATTTGGTTTGCATTCAAAACTTGTACTTTTCAAGTCAGTGGCGTGTGTTTCACAAACACGGCTCCAAATAAACAGGACACTTCTTATGTTGACCGGTCATCTTACTATCTATCTTGACTTCACTCGAGCCAACATATAAAGCTCGTAAGTTGTACAGTGCGCGCCAAATCGATAGTACTTCCTCTGAATATGCCCATAGCTCAATCAGTTTTTACCATTTTAAGTTGCAGTTTTGACAGTAGATCCATAACACGGTAGGAAAGGACCTACGGGCGTTTGTTTTAGCGTTTGCACCCTAAAGTGTGGTTCCCATACAAAAAAACCGTCTTTTGCCAAACGACACAATTTAGGACCCCCATGTTTCAATAAAATCCCTTTACTAAATAAAACCCGCTCAAAATGATATTACTGGGGATTTGTATGGGCACAATTTCTAAACCTCCGTAGAGTGAAGGTGAGTGCAGATCATGGCTCTGAATTACACAGAACATTGATAATAGATGAGTGCATATTTTGTAGAGTTCGTAGTAGCGAGTTGTAAAGTAATTGCTGGCACTTTAACATGGTCTGTTTTGTAGATTGTCAGTAGTGGCTGTTTTATAGCAAATCATAGTCACAATGCGTTCAAATATTAGAGACAAAAAAATAATGTCGATCTTTTGCATAAGAAGCCTCTAAAGCTTATAGGAACTCTGCAAAATATGCACTCATCTATTATCAATGTTCTGTGTAATTCAGAGCCATGATATCTGCACTCACCTTCACTCTACGGAGGTTTAGTAATTGTGCCCATACAAATCCCCAGTAATATCATTTTGAGCGGGTTTTATTTAGTAAAGGGATTTGTATTGAAACATGGGGGTCCTAAATTGTGTCGTTTGGCAAAAGACGGTTTTTTTGTATGGGAACCACACTTTAGGGTGCAAAAACGCTAAAACAAACGCCCGTAGGTCCTTTCCTACCGTGTTATGGATCTACTGTCAAAACTGCAACTTAAAATGGTAAAAACTGATTGAGCTATGGGCATATTCAGAGGGGGTCCTATCGATTTGGCGCGCACTGTACCGCCATTTCTTTTTTACAGGATGAATCCTGCACCTTCCACCGGACGAATTCTGTGACATACAAACCTCCATATAAATATATGTTGGTCCTCCAACTTAAGGACGAAATATACCCCCTTGATTCCGACTGGTAAGTAAGGGGTTAATGGATTTTCAAAGTCACAAACGGCATCTTTAGGCAATAATGGAGACTCAACCATTTCTTGAGTGCACTGTAGCGGTCGACGGTATGCCGGTTTTGTGGAGGAAGTTGTAAGCGCTAAGACAGTCGGAAGGAACAATACACTAGACGGGTCGTAGATCATAATTGTCACACACTGTTTGTATCCTTTAGGAGTGTACCACGACAAGACTTCGAAGCGCAATAGGTTACGTGCGCCCACGCAACAATCCGGTCCACCCCAACACCATCTATCTGGGCATTGGTGTCGTCATGCCACGAATACTGAAACTGAAAGAATCCCTGAAATGGTCCTACCACCTTAGATCTTGGCGGAAGTTCTATGCTGTGGCTCGTATCACCGCCTGACAGTTTGGCGCGAGAGTTTTGGACTCGCTTTAGGACTGCTTGCTTTCCAGCTCCACGCACCCGTCCTTCTGTAGTATTCGTGTAGAACTTTTCAAAAATTGCCGTCCAAATTGCTTAGGACATCGTTGATTCAACAACCAGTCTGTCTACCTCTGACATGATATCGTCGGAAACATAATAGAGGCTTTTCGAAGTCGATTAGAATTGCGTTTGAGTTTCAGACAACACCGTTTTATGAGCGCTGAAAGGAGAATGCAAAGCCAACCAAACTTGCCTTTCGAAGACCACCGGGTTTAGTTTCAGTTTCAGTCTGGTTGAGTAGCGATGCCAGTGGCGTGGAGGTCGAGCAGACTACAAGGAACGTGACAGTCTGCTCCAAGACAAGGAGCTCACAGAAGAGGAGAGGGCTAGGAAAAGAGCTAAGACTGAAGGCATCGAGTCGTCAGGAGAGCTTATGCGTCGCCAATGAATGAGCTAGAAGATGAAGCTCTTAGTGATAACGAGGGAGATGGCGAACCTGAGGCTAGTGAGGCTAGTGAATCTAGCGAAGGAGTCCAGCCTTCATGCAGCCAAGACCAACAGCAGTCTGCTGGATTAAAGAGAAAGGGAAAACTGGCTACGCGTCCTCAACGCGGTCAAAAGCAAGCGTAAGAAGGCACCAGGACAGCTTGGATGACTCGGTCAAACGGCGGCATACCATTGCCAGTGCCGCAAAACTGGAGACGACGTCGCCTTCTGCGGTTCGCACAGTCGGTTGAGGCAGTTGTAGCTTTACAGATAAACACTGCACCTCCGCGATAGTAAAATTGTAGCGAACGCGGGCCGTAGGATCACCACGTATCGGGTGAAAATGGTTGATTCTAGGGCTGTGCTCAAGAAGACGAAAGCAGTGGTTCTTCGTCAGCGAGGCCATGATGGGCAAGAATTTTCTCTTCTTGCCTCTTGCCGCTACCCAAGCACCGCAGATGACTACCCAAACTTGTTCTGCTGTCAGTTTCGGCGCTACGAACACCATTTCGGCGGTGTTGTTACCTGCCGTCGCCACCACTGAAACTCAAACGTGGCTCGAGTTTCAAAGCTGTTTTACTCTAACCTAACCGTCGATAGAGTTTCGTTTGAGCAGTGTGCGCCCCGGCGGTGTTCACGACGCTGAAACTGAAACTCAAATCGGGTGTTTTTGCGGCTTCGAATAGTCTCTAATTATAGTGAGGGTGACTTGAAGCTCTTGAGGCATTTGAAGGATCACGGCTCGGCCTGCCGTGAAATCTGTGAAATCATACTCGCCTTTTGAGCTGACGAAGGCGAATTGTGCGTCACAGCCCTTCCGATACGAACTGCTTCGATATGTAATTTTGGTGGATGTGCTCGGGTGTATGAAAAGCCGTCGTAGTACAGGTTGGTGTGACTGTCCCGTTGCGAAGTAGTCTTTTGCGATGTATTGGTGCTATTCGCGTTGTAGACGAGATCACTGTGCCACTAGTTCTGTTGCGTTGAATATGGGAAACTGTAGACGCCGTCAATGCACTTTACCTTGTTTGAGGGACGAACCCTAGCTGCCGATGTTGAGGAGGAAGAGGAGGCCTAGGAGCTTCAGCCTGAGGAGATGGTGTTGGATTCGTCGCGGCTACCACGACTCCGCTATCCAGTGAGCTGAAAATCATCGATGCTCTGCTCAAAGTACCTGACAAAGCGGCGGTATCGCCACGATCTCCAGCGCCAGACAACGTGTTGTCTTCATCATCTTGTCCATCGCTACGAAGCCGAGGGGATATACTGCCCCTTGAATTCGGTGAAAAGCGAACATTTGCACAACGTGTAGAGCTTCGAGTAGCAGTGGCAGCTTTCGTGAAGACGTTGGGTCTATCTTTTCGACGAGGCCGCGACCAAGTGGGGTTGGGTCTCAGGACGGAACCAAAGAGCCTATTACAGAGGTGATGTACGCAAAGCCCTAGCCAGGCTAAATCACGTGATATTGAAGAAAAAATACGCGACGCGGGACTCGAACCCGCAACCCCCAGATTCGAAGTCTGATACGCTATCCATTGCGCCAGCCGCGCTACATTTTCTACAGATTATTTTTTATGTAATTAATCATTTAAGATATACATTTGGAGAATTGGTGATGATTTGAACATTTATTGGCTAAATTTTACCGTTCGCTACAACACAACAGCAAAAAAAAATCACCGTATCCGTCTCTACCTGGTTGAGATGCCGGGAACTGTCGTTTTGCGCCCCAAGCTCTAATCAGCGGACGAGGAGGCGTCTGTTATTGTTGCTTCATGCGGCAGTATTGGTCAATCGATCGCTGTATCCGTTGTCACCTGTGAAGCACTACTCCCAGCAACCAAGGCTTATTTATGTAAGGATAATATCAGATGCACAAAGAGAACCTTTCAACGCATCATCAATAAGAAAATGGCGTAGGGTTAGCTGCCATTACACTCCTACACCAAAAAGGTTGCAGCAGCGCTGTATTTTTTTTTCGGTTCGTCCGGTGAGTATCGTCAAGTGGCCACAATGTCATGTAGCTACGTGAAGGAGATAACTACAGAAGTAGTTCGCGAGCTTTGGGGTGTTGCTGCAAACTTTGTCACGTTTCCACGGAGTCAGCAATATTGGGATGCAATAGAAGTTGGTTTTGCCTCATGGCACAGCTATCCTGGTGTCGCGGGAGCTATTGATGGTTCTTTTATTGAGATCAAGTGTCCAGAAAACTTGGGCGGATTTTACGGCCGCAAGTGCTCCCAGCTCTAAGCGTGGAAGCTTTTATGGCAATCGGTTTGATGAAGTCGACCGGGTTCCTGGTCAGACCAAAACTGCTGGCACCAAATTATCCTCTTAGGGACTCACTTCATTGGTGGAGCCTTCTCCCTCCCTATTGTGAGCGAAAGGAAGGCGGAGAACTCTCCAAAGACAGATCTACATTCGAGTACAAGAATGACTATGTAAGGCCTTTGAAATTTGGAAATATAGCTTTCGACCGCTAGCTTTGAGCCTGGACGCCCCTCACATGCTGCAGGCTTTATTGTTGCTACAAAGGTGTTGCACAACCTGATAATCCTATTCCGCGACAGTACGAAGATCTACCTTACATCGATCTCAGCAATGATTCTTCAAGATGAAGATCAACTAAGCGATCAGCGGAAAATAGGAAATTTCAAAAGAATACAAATTCCAGTTTATTTTGCCACTAGCTGAAGACTAAATCCAAACCTACTACAGTACGGCACGGAGAAATTCTTGCGGCAGGTTACGTCGTACAAACGCGCTGCTAACGGGCCCGAACCGACCGCTGAATCGCCCCCTACTATAAAGAGTTGCATTTTCAAGGTTCACCTGTTGAAAGGCATTGCACTTTATCAATCTCGCACGAGAAGCACAAGTCGCGATGGCGAGCTCTGCAGACGAGGACTTCCCGGATTCTGGGGTTGGTTCGACTCAGTTGGATCAAGTGCGCAGACATGCTGACCATCAAGTACATCCCTACCATGGGCGTAGTCGTACAAGGGGGTCCTTGCGTGACCAGTTGAGTCCCGAGAGTATCCAGCTCGCTCAAGATTCGCCATCGCGGCACTCTCCAGCCAGCTCTCACCCTCGATCGAGTCCAGCGAGGACCCCTCCCCCCAGAACACTTCCCCCATGACGGTCTTCCCGTTTGGACCACCTCGGATCAGCTGGCACTGGCACTGGCTATCTCGAGACGTACTAGGGCTTAAAATAAGCACAAGACGCGGCTCTATCGAGTAGTGCGCCCCAGGTCTTGTTAGAAGTCGGAATAAGGCATATCCGTGCACCATTTTGCTCCGCGCGTCACTGAAGGGTGGAGTTTTTGACTGTGTCACTCGTCATCACAAATTCCAAGCATTCTCTGTCTTCTTGCTGTCAACGAGATGGCGTGGACCCTTGAACTGCATCATATGGGCCTAATCGCTTGGGTCAGGATCGCCAATAGACCATTCACCGTCTACCTCGACTGCTCTGCCCTTCATATATTCACGGTATTTATCCCAGAGCGTCTTGATAATGTGGAGCCTTCATTAGCAAACACCCTCAGCTTTTGTCCTGACATGTCGCGCTGGCGCACAGTCTGCTTAATTATTGGCGAGACAACCAGGCGGTACAAATGATCGGATATCGGATATGCGTTCAGTCTCGTTGCATCAGTGAGTCAGTCCGCCCCTTACATCCCTCATTTAGCAACGTATTCTTTGCATCCACTCTTATTCAGCAATCACAACCCTTTCAACACATAAACCAGCCATATTTCCGAACTTTTTGGTTAAAATATTCCTTCCATCAAAGGGTTTGTGTGCTAACGTGGTATACCAATTGATGGGAAGTTAAGCGCAGCCGGCCGTACCAAAAAATCGGTTTTGACTGACGACTTCGGTTTTTTTGCACTGCGTTTTAGACACGTCAAACGATTTTTTCTTGCACGCCGCAGAAAAAACGAGCTCGGTTTGACCTCAGCACCGAGCGCCGAAGTTGGCGAAGATATCGTTTTTTATTACCGATTTACCAGATCGTAGACCACTAGCACCCTATACAAACAACCATATAACTACACAAGCATGTTTTCCAGCACATGGGGGAGTGTCGTCGGTGCCAATGAAGGCTCAGCTGTCTCCGGAAGAAGCTCTGTTTTACACGAATTATAACAAAATTTGTTTTATTCCTCTTTCAAGATCGGCGCATTCTTCGCAAAAAAACCGTCAAAATAAGTTACGCGACGCGGGACTCGAACCCGCAACCCCCAGATTCGAAGTCTGATACGCTATCCATTGCGCCAGCCGCGCTATAGATTCTCCATGCTAATTTTTTATCTACTACAATTTCTGAACCCAGCTTGCCAAGCGCCTAAATGGACACCTTGTGTTGTAATGCTCGCAGTGTGCAGTCGACGCCCCAGGGCCACGAATAGCCTTTTTAATCGCTGTGTCGGCGCTCTCAGGCTTCCAATTGGATCGAGAGGATCCTCGATGCCCAGCTTTGATTTTGGAGAATAAATAGGATTTGAAGCCCATGACATCCACCCTCAAAGCTCCATGATTCGAACATGATCTCAACCACGTAATCGGTTTCAATATACACTAGCCGAGTGCCGCCCGCTTTTGCGGGCGGTTTGTATGTGTTTGGTTGAAACCCGTGGGGCTCACTGTTCCAGTTCGCCCCACTACTCACCATCGGCGCCACACCTTCGGCGCGCGCCGGTTGGCCGAGGAACCTTCGCTTCACAAAAAGTATAAAAGTAAAAACAAATAAAGTAAAAAGTAAATAAAAAGCAACATTAGCTGAATAGTGCTTTGTAGCCGCCTTCGCTGCGCTCGGCAGCAACTAATTGGTTAAAAATATTTAAAACATATAATTGGCTAAAATCGATATGGTGATCCGTGTGACGGACGGACACCATGCTCTCCTCATTTTTTAGGATAGTTAGCTTAACTTGGAAAGAAATCGTGGGCTAGCAATGACCATTTGTCATTTAGATATACAAAACGCACCAGCGAAAAATCGTACTTTTAGAGACCAAACAAAATTACTACCAACGATAGCCTTCATTTTATTATGTAAGGGTATTTTAGTTTGAATTCGGTTTTTATTTGAATGCAAGTATATTATTTGCTAGCGCTGTGATAGTTTACAATCACACAAGTGTTGCTGACCTCGGTGCATGATGGCGAGGTGCGAGCTGCTTTCATCAAATCGAGAACGTTTTCTGCAGCTTAGTACCGAAAATGTTATTGGTGAGGATGGATGGATGTCATGCTGCCTAAATCCTGAAAAAAGATGCATGGGTGTTATCTAGAGCGACAACAGCACCCTGAACTTAGTGAGATAAGGCTGTACTTGGTCTCGGGTACTCCCTTTACAACTTATAAATATTTGCAGGCTACTGGACGCCTTCCATATATATTGTACGGGACAGTGCACTTGGCCCCACTCGAACTTCAACATCAGGTAGATTAAGGCGTGGCGCAGTTAAAACTGTCGCCACTGCGCAGCAAACACATAGAATCTATAGATAGAGATCAAAGCTGCCCTCTGGGCCAAAATCGCTAAGCAGCGTTTATTTTTGAGCGAGCACGGCATGCCTCAAGGCGTGGGTCTCACAGCTGGCGAGAAGCAGTTTGTGGTGAATGCACACAACTTCTTCACCGCTGCACGCATGCATGGCCTTACACGAAGGGGACGAACGCGAGACATTGTTGCCGAGTGTCTTGGGATCTCGTCTAACACTGTCAAGCGCGTGATGCGCGACTTTAGGAGGCAACCGGGCTTGCCGTTCGAGGTGAGTTGGCCCAATTCCAGCAAAACATGACAACTTGACGATTACAAATGAACCTCCTATATCTTATAAATGTGACGCGGCAGGATACGGCACCGCACCGAGGCAGAGAGCCGAAGCACGACATTGATGAGCTTGCTCCTGTCATTAACCCTTCAAGCCCACCATGTTGGCCCTACCAACATAACGGGTGTATAATGCGTTTTGGGCATCTATGTCATGTTGGCCCTACCAACATATTACGGATTAAGCTTGATTTTAGTATTGACTTTCGGTCAATACTTAGGTGCTGTGTGAAATAGACCAGTGATGCACAGGTCTAGGGGCCAACGGGAAGGTTTGGAGGGATGCGTAGGGGACGGGGAGCAGAGACGGGAAGTGCATAATGGGTGGTTTTGCGTCCGTCCCCCATCCGTGTCATTTTGAGATTTGGCGGGGAACAGAAGAATGGTGGCGTCGTCGGGCAAGATGCCGAAGCGGCAGATGACTGCGGCGGAGAAGAAGCTCCAGTTAGAAATGCAACGGCGAGAGCGGCGGCTCCGTCGCAACCGCCTCGCTGAGCAGCGCCCACCGTCAATCAAGGTTCGCGCAGCTTTACAGAAGGCTGCCTCGGAGGCAAAAGAGGCTGCAGCGGAGGCGAAGGAGACTCCGACATCGCCAGAAGCTAGCACAAGGCATGGCCCCAGACGAGCTTCAGCCGAGCCTAAGGGAAACGAGTCCACGCGGCGTCTCACTCCAAAACCTGCTGTGAAGAGTTTGCTATCCGTTGGGCTTTCACGGTCACCGATCTCGGAGGTAGGTTCATCCATGGAGACTGAAATGAGCGCTGCTGACGTCGTTGAGATGTGCCGACAGGCTATGAACGATGTGGTGGCTCGAGCTGAGAATCGCGAAGACCCTGGGCCAAGTGAACGGAGCAGAACGAAGTCGAGGCTGTTGTGGAGCCACAGCCAACATCGCCTCCAACATCGCATCAAGTGCTCCCCAGTGATCCAACATCAAGGCCAACATTAGGCCGTCCTCCACGAGCCCGAAAGCGTCGGCACTTACAAGTTGAAGAGCAGTCTGGAGAACCTGTTCAGCGCGTGCGCTCAGCTGATCGTGTGTCAGTTACGGCTGAGGATCCCTGTTATGTGGAAAAGGGTGGAACTGCTGAAGACACCGCTCTGGATTCAGAGAGTGATGACAGCCCAAGTGATGGAGAGGATGACATTGACGAACTTGAGCAGGCAGAAGCCGATTGGGAGTTGACGTTTTCATCAGACGAGGATGAGGAGGACGTAGTTGAGGCTGATGAGCTTCCAAGTAGCCGGTACTCAGTAGCAGCTCACGACAAGAAGCTTGTGAAGGAGATGCGACAGAACGGGTGGAACTATGGTGCGTATGATGCGATTTGTTGTTTTTATACAAACTAACATTGCTACTTAGATTCAGCGACGTTTGGCCCTGATCCAGCGTATGCAGGAAGCTTGTACGTAGGTCCGTACGGACCAACTGATGCTGTACTGGAAATAGCGGAAGACCCCCTTGCGCTGTTCTTCTTCTTTATGCCTCCGAAGCTGTGGCGAAAGATCGAGGAGGAGACTAACCGGTATCAGATGCAGACTATTGACTCCCGTGCAAGAGAAATCCGGCGAACGCGACTTCTAACGGATCCTGAGTATAGTGAAACACTGCCAGATATCAAGAAGAGGCTGCGAGCTGTGCGACCGGTGGAGGTGTGGGAAATATTGCGAGTCGTGGGGCTTTTGATCTCCAGAATGCTGGCACCACAACGTCGGGGGATGGCTGCGCACTGGAGCCGGCACAGCAGTGGAGCTATACCCCTCGGCACGTTTGGACAGTGGTTGCCTCGCAACCGCTTTGAGCACGTTATGCAAAACTTGCATTTTACTGACAATCAAGCGCCCCAAGCTCAAGTTGATCGTGGCTGGAAAGTGCGCAGCGTGGTGAGCACTCTGCAGAAAACCTTTCAGCGTGGATACAAGATCGGTCCCGTTATCTCTTTTGACGAGGCGATGATTCCTACGCGCGCGCGACGAAACCCAATGCGGCAGTACCTCCCGAACAAGCCCCACAAGTGGGGCACCAAGTTTTTTTCAGCATGCTGCGGTCACACTGCTTACTGCATGATGTACGTGTTGAGCTTGCGAGCCAAAGCTCGTAAGCTTTTTTTTTTGGCAAAGTTAAATATGTTGGATACTAACTAATGTACTAACTCAAATCCAACATCTTGCCAACATAGGATCGAAATGTACGTTGGTGCGAAGACAAACATCGCAGCTCCACTTCCTGCGGACAACTCATCCGGTGCTGCTGCCGTAATGCGATCGATGAATAAGCTGTTGCCCCCATATCCGACGTCACCGTATCGCATCGTGGTGACCGATCGGTTCTACACCTCAGTCACCCTGGCACTTAAACTGCTTCACCGACGACTGTACTTCACGGGGATGATCCAGACAAAGCGATCCGGGTATGCAGACGGAGTCATAACGAAGAAGAAACTTCGTAAAGGCGGCGTGGACCCACCGCGAGGAACACTGAAGATTGCAGAGAACAAAATGTTTCCTGAGATGACTGCTGCTATGTGGATGGATAACAACCCCGTTCATATGCTGGCTACGGGAGGAAGCCGAGTACTCGGCCCTGTGTGTAAGTTGGTTATAAGTTGGATGCCTTATTTTTACTGACGTTTATGATGGCTATTATGTTTGCTTTTGTGTTCTGATCCAGATCGTCGAGTTGGGAAAGAAAAGAAGAACTTCCCTGCACCGGGGCTGGTCAGGGATTATCAGCGCTGGATGGGAGGTGTTGATATCCACGACCAGCTCCGGATGCAGCGATACAGCGTCCAGTTGGCTTACAAGCCACGCAAATATTACCGCTCCATATTTTTCGGGCTGGTGGACATGGCGCTTGTAAACTCCTTTATCGTGCACAGATATCACCTGAAAACTACAAACCAAGACCCCCCAGAACACTACAAGTTCTTGAGAACACTGCACGAGCAGCTGTTAGCTATCAACAAGGAAAAATTTGAGGAAATTGAATCAGCGACGACCGCGGCAGACAGAACTGCGGCTTCGCCGCAAACATCGGAAAACGAGGTCGACAACTCACACTATCTTGCCCAATGCCCAGACAAGAAGAACACGAA
Organism: Phytophthora colocasiae; assembly: GCA_018806915.1. Classification (NCBI taxonomy): domain Eukaryota; phylum Oomycota; class Peronosporomycetes; order Peronosporales; family Peronosporaceae; genus Phytophthora; species Phytophthora colocasiae. The sequence continues at coordinate 886,240 of JAGKQI010000094.1, read as the reverse complement.
GAAGGCTACTCGTGATGGCAAGCCGGGTAAGAAGCGCATCGCGCGTTCCTGCAAAGTATGCGCGGTATATCGAGTGAAGCCGCGAAAGTATTCAAAGTATTATTGTCCCGGTTGTTCTTCTGGCGAGCTGAGGTAAGTGGCTGGCAATAGAATTCTGCAAGCTGCAAGCTAACCTGTGTGCGTATGCAGGAAGCACCTATGCAACGTCGCGCGGGGCGGCCGCTCCAGCACCTGCTTCCACATTTGGCACAACGAGTGGCAGAATGGAGCGGCCATCCTCACCGACTAACCGCTGACCACCGGCTTCAGGACCGACGACCTGGGCCGCAGCGCAAACGCCGACGCCGCCGTCGTATTGACCTTGGCGAGGGTGACGACCAGCAGAATGACCTGGAAAGCCTAGGAGGAGACACTGGTGAGAGTGAGATGGTGGAGGGGCCAAATGCGGGTGGCGGGGGAGACGCAAGCAGTGAAAGTGACAGAGAGTCTGGTAGTGGTAGTGAGTAAACCGTATCTGGTAGTGAAAACGTCCAATGCAGTACCAGCTTCGTTCACTTTCCCTCCATGTGCTAGAAGGTCGCGTGCAAAGCTGCCCTTGATCCTGTAAAAAGTGCATTTTACTTGTTGTCTAAACCAACATATCTGGACGCTCATGGTCTGATGAGCCAGCATATAGCCCTGTATGTTGGAGCTGCTAAACTATGTACAGGTGAACCTTCTACTTTCGCCCGTCCATATCCGTGTGTAATTTCGGACTTAAGGAGGTTCTATACAAATACCTAGATAAATTATGTTGGAGGTTCCAACATAATTTCGGTCGATACACCTCGATTTTCGGCTGGGGCTTGAAGGGTTAACGAATATGTTGTTACTCAAAATAAAAGCAGGAAGCCTATTACAGCCCAGCTAATTGCTAATGAGGTTCGAGACAAGTGTGGAGTTACGATTCACGTTCGCACCATGCGGCGAATATGCAAAAAATTAGGATACGTCTACGTCAAAGGTAAAAAGCGTCATTATCTTGCAGAAAGTGCCGGAAATGTGGCCTTTAGGGCGTCTTACCTGCAAAAGAAACTAGCAAACCGACGAAGCAATGGGCTACCACGATGCCCTGAGGTGTTCTTGGACGAGAGCTACTGCAACGTCAATCATGTTGCAGGTAAAACATGGTTAACGTCAGACAGAAAACGGTACGATAAGAGCGGCAAAGGAACCAGGTACGAATTTTGCAATTGTTTTATTTAATGATAGCTAACTCTGTTTCAGAATTTGCATAATAGCTGCTGGTATTGTACATGCACATGGGGCCGTACTGCAAGGGCACTTTGTGCCTGGCTCAATCAACTTTTGGAATTCAACATTAAAGCAAAAAGAAGAGGATGATTATCACGGCAATTTTGACAGCGATCAGTTTGAGCGTTGGTTCGAGAACTTGTGCATGACCCTCGAGCAATATGGGCAATGCACATCCACATGGATGGAGCATCGTACCATAAAAATATAACTAACCCACAGCCAACATCAAACTGGCGCAAACCGCGAATTCAAAAGTGGTTGGCAGATCAAGGTAAATTCACTTATTAGTTTACTATTATGTCATTATCTAAGTTATGATTCTTTTGGTTGTAGGAATTGCATACAGTGACTCTGAATTTGTGCCTCAGTTGCTAGAACGTGCCCGTGAACACCGTGTTCCTTCAATTTATCAAGCTCAGCTTATTGCAGCCGAACACGGCCATATCCTCCTTTATACCCCGCCATATCACCCCGAGCTCCAACCCATTGAGCTCATATGGGCTCAAATAAAGAACGGCATCGCACGAGACCCAGCCGAAAACGCTGCAGATCTCCAGGTCAAGGTCCAAGAACAATTCGACCACATATCTGGTTCTACATGGACTAAGGTGTTCAAGTACGCGCAGAAATTTGAGGATGCATATATAGAGAGCATGGACACAGTGCCTATTGCTGCCGAAGTCGAAGCAGACGACCATAACGGAGATGAGAGCTCAGAGGAGAGTACCAGTAGCAATGCATAGGATACCTGTGCAAAATTAATGTTTTGGTGGTACACATCATTTTCATGAGACACCGCAAGTTGACTTTTCTCGTGAACTTCATGTGTTTTAGCTTCTCGCCCAATGAAATTCCTATATTTGCGGAGCCCTTTTCCCGAAAGTTTTGGGCATTCGGAGTTCCTTGTGTTTAAGGGCGTATAGCGCCTAAACGAGAAGGAATCTGGCAAAACGGACCTCATTTTTGGAACGAGAGCCGTGATGTTACCCATATATCTAAATGTTGCATATGGTTTTCCGAAAAGAAACCCTCCTAATGATGGTGGCAAAGTGGGTCCAAGTTCATTGTCCCCTACAATAGCTTATCCTCCCGACTTATCTGCAGCAGATATGTCGGGGCCTATGTCGACATACATCTCACCGAGTCGTAGATTTCTCGTCTCGATATAATCACCTACCGCATAAGAGATGTCTTAGTTCCTACTTGAACTGCGCCAAAATCGTGGTGTTGTGTCTACAAGAGAAAGGCAACCAAAAATTAGTCAGCATTTGCCATCAGAATAGAGGGCTAAGGGAAAATGACTGGTTTCGACTTTGCTGTGTCGCGCTCTCCCTTCGCAGTGTTGGATTGACCGCGAAGCGAATTGAGGGGGGGCTGTGTGTCCTAGCAGGGTTGTTGCCATACCTATGGTTAATTCCCCGTCCAACACTTTGTCTCGATTAACGTTCTAGATGCTTTCCAGGAGTAGCTTTTCGATTGCGTCTGCGCACGTGTAAGGCCTGGGTAGAAGCGATCAACAGTTTCCTCCATAGTATGAGAGTCTAGACACTGCAGGACCTGCAGCTTAAAGGCATATGACACGGCTAATCGTGTGTACGTCCTCGGCTTGACACCGCTACCGGTCGTTCGCCTTCTTCCACTGCGAGGCATGCTTTCTGAGCTGTGGTTTTATCTCGAAATGAACTCGTGAAGCAAACATTTCTACCAGAAATGACTGCTTTGGCTTTTGCTCAGATTTAATGGTAAAAAGTGTTGTTTTAAATAAACGATCGTTAACGTGTGATTGGCTAATATGATAGTGTGAACTAAGACATATCCATGAATAAAGACATCTCTTATGCGGAACCTAGAACTATGCTGTGTAGCCATCTTAGCTGGTGTACTTGATGTTTGTATAGTCTATGATGATCATCACTCCTAATATGCAGCCTTCACTCTGCTGAGGACATATCTTCCGACAGCCTTGACATTCAGTTTGAAATCTGCCTCTAAACGCGAAGGTAAGTGCATGTGTGTACCTTTCCGTTGTTTTCTTTTCGATGCTAAAATGGAAATAGCTACTAACTAGTGTTATATCCGCGCAAGGATTATGGTGCGTCTTGTGCACCCCTCCAGTCACTGGAAGTCGCGCTGTATCGTTGATACATCCAGCGACGACAACACGCAGCTGAGCGAATGCTGCGCCTAGCACCAGCAGAGTGTCCATTTCCTCGGTCTGCCTCTCCATTAGCAACTGCTTTCGAAGTGAGCGATATTCAAGAGAGAGCGGGTTCTGTGTCCTTGGTAAAGTGTCGGGTACACTTTTTTTAATTAGAGCTTTACTATTGAAGTAGGACAGCATTAGCGGACATGAGATGAAGATCTACAGCATTTACGGTGGCACCTCCGAGAGATAAGCCGGCATATATCTTTTCTAAGTCTAACTTAGCTGCTGCAGATATGTCGGGCGGATAAGCTATATATGGAAGGCGTCCACTGTATTAGTTACTGTTAGTTATAAAGTGGCGCCACGTACATGTAGTAAGTAAGTAAGTAAGTAAGTAAGTAAGTAAGTAAGTAAGTAAGTAAGTAAGTAAGTAAGTAAGTAAGTAAGTAAGTAAGTAAGTAAGTAAATACGCAAGAACAAGTACTGGTGTGTGTGTTTTACCCCCCCCCCCCCCCCGCTCTCAACCGTTGTATATGACTACATTAGTGGTACACACCAGAATTGGCTCATTCTTAACATGTTGTATAATACAACATGTTAAAAACCGTGAAATGCACGCGGGTAGGTGAATATCGTACCAAGAAAAGCCAGAAAAGTGCAAGACCAAGACACAGATAGATAGGACTTAGAAAGAAACGCCGTCGCCGTCCTTCTCCAGATGCTGAGGACGGGGGGCAGGAAGAAGAGAAGGAGGAGCAGCAGGGGGGGATGAAGAAGAGAAAGAGGACGAGCAGGAGGGAGAAGAAGAGGCGAAAGAAGACGAACAGGAGGAAGCGGAAGAGGAGGAGGTGGGCGAGGAGGAATCGTAAGAAGCGTTAGGACGATGGTAGCGAACAAGACAAGTAGGAACACTGATGATTACAATCGCCAAGGAAAGATTGCTTGCTACATGATGTTCAATCCTCTGGAACTGCAGCGTGGCATACATGCATATGAACTGCAGCGTGGTGTACATGTAGCTAGGCAAAAATGTTTGCTCTGTGTCAACTTCAAATAAAAAGGCCCAAACCAGTCGCAGTATATACAACATACGCCCACATGCGAGACTGGAGAAGGTGTATATGACAACTTCGCTGGTACATAGCGCTGCGCACGATGTGCAAGCAGGTTGCCTTCCCACTGTACAGACTTTACACTCGTACTTATCACAGGCAATACAAAAATCAATATTAGACTGTCCTTAATGTAGTATTATACAACATGTTAAAGACTTGCCAGGGGGTCAAAATAGGCTTGAGAGCGGGGGGTTAAAAACTGCCAAAATTCCATAAACTCATCGTCAGCTATCCAGCGCAGACATCAGATTTGTTGTAAGAAGTCGGATGCCGCCTCCAGGTCCACCAGACCACATCCAGCAGAAGCGGTCGCTACAAAGTGCTAGTGTAGACCCTAACGCAAACGCCGCGGCACCTTCCCTTATCGATTGTGCACAGCATGACGCAACCGTGAACCACGTGAAGAAGGCTCGTTCAGTGGCGCTAGATGCAACGTGAAATCAAGCATGCTGTGATAGTTCTAGACAATAGTGGTTCTCACGGTTACCCAGTTTGCAGGTTTGCTGCTGTAACCAATCAGGGAAAACCTACAACTTGCAAACCGTGAGCAACATCTGCAGTTTTCCTTTGCTGCAAGATAAGGTTTCTACCAATGATAATTAAGCGGTAGGGTATCGGAGAGAGGGTTTCAAAATCAACAGCATGGCAAGGCAGGGGACAAGAGCTCACTTGGAGCTTCTGCTTACAGCTCAGACGCTGTATGCAACCTTAGAAGACTCGAGTGACGAAGAAGACTCTGAGGAAGAGATCGAAGAACCAGCTTTTGTCTCTCAACTATGCAGTACTCGGTATCTTTTTCGTGGAACAGTGTTAAGGCCTCAAAATGGTATGCTGCTAGACTTTTTCGTATGGATCCGTTGCGTGCACGGGTTCCAGCGCCTCCTCAATATGGTAATACGGCATCCTGTGTTTCAGAAAGCTCTAGGACAGCAAGAACAAGCACCAGTTCAATTACAGCTAGAAGTGTTTTTGTATTCATTGCAATGTGTTACTTGCTATTAACCCTCCAGTTCCCGATGTTTTACCGATATGCATGCGGTTTTTTTTACATGTTTTACGTTAAACATGCTTAATATAGAAATGACTCAAAACCATACTAAAATCAAGATAAAGACATCATTCTCATGGCGCATTTTTCAGCGACAGGCGTCGTACTTTTACAGTGTCCATACTTAACATAAGATAAACTGTGTTGTCTCACATGTTTTACGTAAAACATGGCGAAAAAGTGGTCAAGTTTATCGGTACCCCTGGGAACGGGAGGGTTAACCCTTTAAGTAAAAAAAGAAAAGTCATGACTAGGTCATGACCCTGTGACCTGTAATCCGAAGATATCAGCTGGTTTTTGTGTGTTACCTGAGGATATCGGCACCAGGGTCACGACCTACATACCACGTCTTCATTGGCTATTATTTGTGGTTAATTTTGGTGGAAAGTGAAATTCTTCTCGTGGACGAGGATCCTCGGTAAAGAGTTCACCAAGAGCATATCTGGCATATGCTGATTCAGTCGTCTACGAGGAACACGCTCAGGTGCACTGCGCGTCATATTTACCTAATGTATCAAGGGAATCTGGATTAGTGATTGGTACGTGATCTTCTTTACTTCGATTGTTATGCTACCTGTCGCCGCTAACCGTCGGTCTGATAAGCAGGGCACCTACTTGCTCGATGTCTAATACATTACTTGAGCGGACATATGCACAGATTCTTCTTCCGAGCAGTCTCAGATTCTTGCCCCTGTGTGAACGAGGAACTGCGATTTTCAACGACGTCAGGACGCTCCGTCACCGGGGAATATCAAGTGAAGACGCTGGTGTAGAGTGATGTAACCTAACGGAGGAGTGCTGTGCTACACCTTCAGGCTGAAACAGTCAGGTTAACAACATGATATTTCGCAAATGTACGTGCAAAGAGACAAATAGGGACAAATTTTGTGTTCATATGGGCAATAACGATCATGGCTACACTGATTTTTTTCCTTGTAGGTAACGTAGAATACCGAATAGTACGCGGTAAAGTAATACAACGCCCTACAGATTGAACGCGGTCTCCGAGGGCGTTATACAAAGAATAGAACGCGTTCAAATTGAACGCCCTCTTAATTGAACACTGTAGTCAACAAAGCTGATTTCTCGGCAGTTTGACTTACGTTGCGGCAGAATTCCAGTTCTCTGCAGCTGTAACAAGTCTGACAATGCTCATCCACCCGTGAATCCTCCCCAGACAACGCGAGCAGCATGTTTGTTTTGCATCATTCGCCAAGATGCCAGCTAGACGAAAGCAGCATAAAAAAACAAGCGATTCCCGCAAGTTACTCAAACAACAGGCCAGTAGGTTGTTTGAGATTCCATGAGAGCGCATATTGGCGAAGAAGTGAAAAAGCGTTGCGAGGACAAATGCATCAAGATGGCCGTTATTCCTGGCGGCCTAACTCCTTATCTTCAGGCTGGTGACGTGGGCATTTTCAAGTCGTTTAAGGATCACATGTCGGTGCTCATCGACCAGTGGAAATGTTCAGGCCAAGTGAGCTATACCCGGGCCGGAAACCCACTCCCTCCAGGTTCCTGACAGCGTCGTGCAAAAGAGCATTGGAAAGTGCGGGTTCATTGACGATCCAAACGACTGGTCCATCTAAGCATGACGTCTACGGTTCACAATTTCGAGTGGCCTGGGCCACACTCAATGACAACAGCGACAGTGACAATGGCGGCGACAGCTCCAGCGAGCTGCTGGACGCGCTCGATGAGATCTGCATCGATGAGTAGCTCTCGAAGAACATAACACTAAATCCATTTGCTGGCGTTGATGGTAAATTCATTGTTCGTTGTTTTATTGTACTCAACAATGAGGAATCGAATAGAGCTCCTACGAATTGAACGCCCATCAAATACAACGCCCTAGTTGGTTGAAGAGGGCGTTTAATAACAATAGAACACCGCGTACTATTCGGTATTCTACGTTATTTTGAAAATGCATCAATGCTCCGCGTCCCGCGCTCCTCCTCAGCACGATCGATTGCAGCCTCTGCGGACTGAACTGCACTTATCAACGATCGTACGTACTTAACAATCCTCAGCCGTCTTGAAATTTTTTTTAGCTTCCTTTGACGATGATCTCCACTTACATCCGTAGGTGCTTTCAAGGTGTGCTATTGATGGACCGAACAGTGCGGATACCTCTGCTCATAGAATAATTCGGTACGTCACAGTTCGTCGAGGTTTCCGTGTTTGCCATCGGGGTATGACGCTGTACTGATGATGATATTTGTGTTCCTTCTGCAGCACTTGTAGTTTGAGTAGTACATAGTGGCACGAGCCTAAATTCCATCTGCCCATGCAGCATCGAGGTGAGACAGGTATTTGTTTCAGTTAAGACTTGAGCGATCTTGGCTTGATTTGATTCTAACCGCAGCATAATTTCTGCGTGTTGTTTAAATATTTGAGCGGATAACAACGGCATCGCGACTTGCAATTGCATTTCAACCGGGGACTTAGCGGTCGCAGCCACTTCAAGAGCTTGAGCTCTAAAACGATGACATGCATCACCTAAAATTTGATGCTGCTGGAACCGAGAGGGGAGAAGGTCATACAACACCGCTGCATCGAAGAAATACAGAACGAAGGTACCGTAACAACTGTAAGAAACCACGAGCTGCTAGTCCCCTCTAACATTTGGTTTCGCATAATCCCACTTCAGGAAAAATAAGTTGTTGCAGTTCTAGAGGTGGATCAACAGATGCACGTTCCAGATAGTACAATCGAGAGCGAGGTGGATGCCCTGACAGTGCGCGCATCGTGCAAGCGGAGCAGCATACACTGCTTCACACGTATCCATTCCCCATCTTCCATGGCGTCGAGTCTGAGAAATGTCGACATCCGCGCTTTCGAGATGACGCACACATTGTTGCCGATTAATATGCGTCTTCTTGTTAAAAGTAAGCCCTAAGTACTTGAAGACTGCCTCGTAGCTGGCTTTGTGAGTCTCGTACGTGATTGATTTATCCCGCTGCCGCCCACGTAACAACTTAGTGTCGTACCAGTCTTGCGGTTTTCGAAAACAGGGCTCTCTGTCAACGTGAAATAATTAAAAAAAAGTACATTGAGCGGCCATATATGAACGTACTTGTTTCTCATGTACCCGACATGCTGCAACTTTCCAAATGTGTAGGTTTTTCCATGTTGAACCAGTATCACTAGGGCAAGAGACAGAAAAAAATGTGTTGCAAATTTGCTGGAACTGGCCCGCAGAAGAATATCCATCCAACAGGAGCCAATTCCTCTGTCTTCGTAGTTCTTCTTCTTTGTAGCAGTAGTCTGCGTCTGGACGTTTTATGAGTTGGATCACGGCTGGTGTTCGAGGGTGCTGATTCGAATTTGTGCGAAGAGGCAACCTGTTGGTTATAGAGATCTACAATTGCGTTCGTGTAGCCGCAAACCGTAGACCCGCCAATCGTTTTTTTCGCTGTTCATCTTTGACTTTCGCCTGATTACCATACTCGAAAGTAAAGTTTGCCCCCAGCGACCGTGTCTCTATCTCGGAATTCGCGAGCAGTACACCACTGAATGTATTCTTTCTGGTAAGCGTCATACTTACGCTTAGTGTTGATTGGTCGCGTTTCAAGCGTAGTATGAATTGTAGCACCGTTCGCTTTCGTCAATTTCGAGCTGCATATCAACTTCACTTGGTTCTATCGCTTCGACCGTCTTGCACGGCGCTACGGCAGCTGCATAGGATCGTATAGACACTCCAGTTCGCTTGCCCATGTCACCTTCACTTCGCTGAAAAAAGGTTTCAAAATACTTTGAAAACAGATATTTTGATTGAGTCCTAAATTTGGTGTTGACTCGGGTCAGGACCCAAACAATCCAACACATGATACTCATTTAGTAGCACAACATTTCGGAATCGCAGAAGGCATCAGTACGCTACTTTTTCTAAGGTTCTACTTACTAATGTGCTTAACTTACCAATGTGCTTAACAATGTGTTTTTGTTGTATTTGGGCTCTGTTCGAAAGTTTGGCGATAGAGTAGTGGAGGCGTTGCTTGGGCTGGAGAATGAACTGGTTCGATTGCCTTTGCCCCGAGAAAAGCATGAGATCTCCACTCAAGTAAGAAGTGCAAACGGGTTTCCTAACTGCATTGGTATTGTGGATGGTTCCACCTTCAATTTGAAGTACGCGCCACAACGTGATGCAGAGTGCTACTTCTCTAGAAAAGTGTGTACTGCTTCAACGCTCAAATTGTATACATGTATGATCATCGCCGTCGGATTACATATTACCAGGTTGGTATTTTTGTTTTGATTTGTCGATGTAGTTATTAATTTGACTTTGGTATTTTTTGATCAGATTGTTCGGTTCATGACAAACGCGCCTTGTCCTTCACGAAAATGGCAGCGGACCCTCGAGTATATTTTGACAGGAATGAGTATATTCTTGGTGACAGTGCTTACGGTACGTGCTTTCCGTTTGTGGTCTCGCCATACAAACGGCCCGCCGCTCTTGACCCAGGAAATACAGATTTCAACATCGCGTTGAGTGGTCAGCGAGTTGCAGTTGAACATTGCATCGGAATACTTAAGGGCCGCTTTCCCTTTTTGAGGGAATGCGCTGTCTATCTGGCAGATGAAGATGATATCGTGAGTGTGTGCAAGCGTCAAAAGGCATGCATCATTCTACACAACTTTTGCATTCAACTTCGTGAAGTACAATTCGAAGCTGTGCTGGATCCACCGAGTAGCAATGAAGAATCCGGAAACGATCTACAACTCCCTTATGATGCTTCTCAGTTCCTGTCTTCAGATGACTTGCGGATTATAGTTTAGAACGAAGCAAGAGAAACCATTTTAATTTGAAGACAATACGTTTCTGTTACCGCATAACCGATCTCATAGAGCATACCCCATGTACAGGTTGACGTGGCTGTTCGGCAGGTGCATAGGATAGTACATGTGCAATTTGTAGCCATACGAGACAGCAGCGCGTTTGTACTGCTTCGGACGAGATCCGGTGCCACCGCTCGTACGAGGTCTTCCTACAATCGCCATTGTAAACCGACGCAAATTCAAAAATGAAAAGGTAGACTGCTGCAACTGCGGGAGTGTGTGTTTTATCAGTTCTTCACTGCTATAAATTTTAACACAATCACTGAGTGTGCTTTATGAGAAATGGTAATAAAACTTGCAGAAATGTTTGATCTGATTGGCTTACGCTGAGTGTGCGTTAAGAGATATGCATGCTCTACGAGATCGGTTATGCGTGAAGCAGAGCAAACTGTTGATCCATCTTTTTCTCACGAAGTCGGAGTTCTTCTTTCTGAAGCTCAATCTGCTCACGTTGTAATATGATATCTCAGCTCTTGCCATTGTTCCTCGCGCTTTTGCCGCTTTTCGCGTCGTTCCATCTTCTCCGCGTGAATATGCATTAACGTGTCGTGCAAACTATCGGCACCTGCTGCGGTATACACTCGTTTACGTAGCGTCATTTGCTCAGTCGCTGCGTTGCCGTGCTGCTCGCTGTACTCGTTGCAGTACTACTGGCTGTACTTGTTGCTGTGCAGCTCGGTGTACTGCTAGTTGCATTTCTTTCCTCGCTGTTTGAGCCGTTGTCGGGCTCAGATGATACGCTATTACTACTTGGCGTAGCCACCTGTGAAACTGCATCACCAAGGAGCACACGGCCAGGCTCCATCAATACTGGTGGGGTGGTATTGTACCAAGCCAAAGATGTCATCGAGCTCGTAGAAGAACAGGCACTTCTTCTTAAGAAGCTCTGGTTAGCAGCAACGCAAAGTTTGTACTCTCAGATATTAAATAAACCGAGTAAGACTCGCCTTTGATGCTGGGTGGGTCCGAGTCCTTGATGCCGAAGCCCGACTGCGATAATTTCATCTTGTACTCCTTGTAAGTTGACTCCAAGTCGGATAACTTAGTCTTGCACTGCTTTTTGGTCTTGCTGTAATGGTTTTGATCCAAATACACACGAGCACTCTCATAAAAACGTTCCTTGACACCAGTGGTGTAGGCTTTGGGGTGATCTGCAAGGTAGCCGATCAGCAGCAGCACCTCATCAGTGCTCCATCGCTTGTTTAGCATGGTTGCCGCCTGCCAGAGCGTTAACAGCCAGCTGGCAACTGATGGAGGGTAGGAAACGGTATTTTAACCAACGGATGACAACCTGCAGGCAAGCAAACCGCCGTGCGTTCTCCGACGAGTAGGGTAGCTTGCCTACAGCTGACTTCTGCAGGTTTGATTTGATTGGATGGTTTTATCTGCAGCCTGCAAACCTGCTAACCGTGAGAACCACTAATGCTAAGTATCACAAGCGACTTTTAGACGGAAACCCAACTCGCAAGAGCGCAATGCAGGCAAAGTGTAAAGAGTACGATATACAGTATTCAAAGGGCGAGCTGAAGGCTCCTCTCTGGCAAAAACTACGACCGCATGTACGGCAGCATGTCAAATCGGTTAAAGTAGGAAATGGCGGAGAAGGCGGGAGCACACGGTAGAGCTTACACCGCCGCATCATTCCGACTTACAACCAATTGAGACTGTGGGCAGTGGTGAAGGGGAGATTGGGCGTCAGTACACTGCTGAAGCCTCGATTCAAACAAGTGCTCGAGCGACTGGAGGACAGCTTTCGCGCATTAAGAGCGTCTGTGGTGGCGGGATGCATTCGCAAAGCGAATAAGATGTTGAGTCACTATACGAACAAGTGTACAAGCTAGACGAGGACGAGGACAGTGCAAGTAGTGAGGATTGGTTGGCGTCTTCCTTAGTCTTATCGTGGCGTTGGAGTTATAAGTATTTTTCTTCTTACATCGGTGTCTGCTACCCATGTAGAAAATCCAGCAATTGCAATTATGTGTGATTTACAATGTGTAAAAGCTGATGTGCTCACACGAGCCCAACCTGAATGGCTCACTTAACTTTGAGCATTTCCATTGAACGAACATGCTACACTCCGCGACAGGATAGATCGGCCACCTGTGTCTGCGGTCATAACTCCGGTCAATTTTAGGAGTTGTAGCCTGCTATAAAGATATGTTTTACATCTATTTCAGTGTGAAGCGGTGTTTGCGCCAACGAGCTGGATATTGCAGTTCATTGCGTGGTTACCATACAGAGGAGTGGGTGGCCGATTTAACCTGTCGCAGTGCCAAAAGTAAGACTATACAAAAATCAAGTACTTCGCTGGCATGGGAATCAATCCCATTAGCTCTACTGGAGTCCCTCATCCAGTCGATGCCGCGTCGATGCGTAGAAGTTGTTGATAAAAAGGAAACAGGTCACTACTGATACAATCATTTCGAAACGAAGTACTTGATTTTTGTATATTCTTGGGTGGCCGATTTAACCTGTCGCAGTGCCAAAAGTACTCCTCTGTATGGTAGCCACGCAATGAACTGCAATATCCAGCTCGTTAGCACAAACACCGCTTCACATTGAAATAGATGTAAAACATATCTTTATAGCAGGCTACAACTCCTAAAATTGACCGAGTTTTGACCGCCGACACAGGTGGCCGATCTATCCTGTCGCGGAGTGTAGCGTACGGTACGGTACGGTAATCGGTTAACTGTGTATCTACACTCAAAAATGGACCGTATCCACCCCAGAAGTGGACGGTCCACTGTTTGGGCTCCTACAGGTCCTCGTGTGTTCGCATCCGTCGGAATGGATGGCTCCCCCTGCATGGGCGACATGGCGGCTTTGGTTGCGGCGCGCCCACTGCTTCTCCCTCTTCGCTAGTCTGGTGGTCTTGGTTAGCTCTTCGTCAGGCCACTAACCCCTCCTCCGAGCAGCTGCGTGGTCCGGGGCCACGTCAGTTCCGGCCAGTACGCCTGTTGTCTGCGTTCTCGTAATCTTCTGCGCCTTGTGTCGACCCCCTTGATCTCCTTCCTTGGCGAAGAGTCTTCCGCGTCGTTCCCCCCTCGGACGCCCGCGCCTCGCCGTCGAAGCGTCTCCCGGCGCGATGCCGTAGTCATCTGGCCCCTGGGAGTCGTCGGCTGAGCACTGAGCTCCCGTGGCTTGTCCGCGCCCGTAGCCGAGCTGTGCCCTGCCAGGTTCTCAGCCCGGAGACCGTTGGCCTCTACGTCCTTGTCCAAATTAGAGCAGGGGGCGCCGGCGTCTTCCGCCTTAGCGCCCCCGAGAACGACGCCGCTGCGCCGTTCCACGGGAGGGCGTCACCCCAGCCCGACCAGGAGGGAGTGTAGCGTATAATCGAAAATATGGTTGATTCCCTATAAAGTGGAATTTGAAGAATGCGTAATTACGCCGTTTCACGAGTTAAGTTGTCGCACAAAAAGTGTATTATCTACAGTAGAAAGTATGTAAGCATGTAAGTATTGTGGAAACCTGGACGCACCACGATAAAGGGCACATTGACTGGGTATCGGGCGTACTTCTTCAACGTTTGGGTTGGCGCCCTGGCCAGTCAGGACGCGATCTTGGGCATGGTCTTCATGGTCCCAACCGGGTTCCGCCTTGATCTCGCGGACGCACTATGTGTTTGACCAACGAGCTCAGGATCCAAATATCGGGAGGATGCCCGCCGTACGGCCGCCACTGGAGGACGACGTGTTGGTGATTCAGTCGAAGTTCTCCTGAAATCACCACGCACTTTTAAACGAGAGAAGTTATGGATCATGCATGGCTTGCGGATCACCAACGTTGGTGATCTTGATCTCCAATTACCGCAAGGTACAGAACTGTGGACGTGGCTTGCCGAAGATCCTTTTCCCCGTGTTCCAGGTCACGTGTCAGTCCGGTCGCACAGATACGCTGAGTGTCAAACTCTACTGAGCAGCAGGATCGTAAGGAGCTACCCCTTGAACCTTCTGAACCGCTTGTGGAGCGCCTTCAATACTATGGCTGATACGGATGAATATACACGTCTTTTCGACAGATAAGTGAGCAATATTGTTTCCTGGCCGACAACAGCCAATGAAAATTCTACCTAAAGATATTTTATCCGATCAAATCAGACAGTGGTAGGGGAAATGTTCCGACAGTTCCCTGCATATATTTGTCGGAATTGCTGTCAAAATATGGATATTATCATACTAAAACCCAGCACAAAAAATATTTTACAAATATTATAGTTATTCAGACAACTAGGCGTATTCATACAGTTCCTACAGTTGGAATACACTATTCTAGGTAGCAAGACACTGGTGGACAGTCACCAGTGCATAACGAAAGAGTCCTTGTGGTCATATGAGCCTCTCAGCGTTTGTGCCTACAAACACCCAGAAGGCGCGAACGACTGCGATCAGCGCGTTCGATATAATGCTGGAGCTCGAGGGTGTCAGTATGGAATTGTTTCGTGCTAGCATGCTTACGGACCTCTCATGTAATGGATCTGCTTAGTTAGGTGGCGTACACGTGCGCTTACGTGTATGAGGAAGCGTGCAATTAGAATAGACTTAATTTAATTATACTTATTTAAATAAGTATAGTTAAATTAAATATAAACAATTAAAACTGCAAAATACCGTAAAATAACTATAAGTTGTCCATGACCTTAGCAAGTGTTGACAGGCAATCTTGAAGTTCTTGCTGTTGGCGACGTGTTGTTCGTTGTTGCAGCTTTACCATTTGACGCACTTAACGATATTTTGACGCCAGGTCATTCCTAGCGCGCTGGATTTCAGGCTGCAAAGCAAACTGCCAACTGGTTCTAGTGGTTATCGAGATTTCTGCCTCTCCTGAAACTGTGTACACGACGCTGTCTCAACTGGTGTTGCACTGTGCTCGATCTGTAGGCCATTACATGTATAGTAATTCATTTTGACATGTGCAGTCCCCCAAAATACTTACACGCTTGAAGAGCTCCTTGTTGCTAAGCAATTGTGTAATGGGTCTGCTTAGACCTATTAGGTGTTGTACACGTGCGCTTACGTGTATGAGGAAGCGTGCAATTAGAATAGACTTAATTTAAGTATACTTATTTAAATAAGTATAATTAAATCAAATATAAGCAATTAAACTGCAAAATACCGTAAAAATGAGAACTGTTATTGAATTTGGCATTAGCCAATTATGGACCTCCTAAAACTGTTTGTTATCTATTTCTAAAGGGTCTGCCAACGTGTGGTTGGTGCACAAATGCACACGAACCACCCAATAATGTGGTCCGCTCATGTAGCCATTGGTGTGTACAGCACACCAAGGTCTGAGGCCCATTTCCAACCTCTAACAGTTATCCTAACTGTTAGAGTTACAAGTGGTACTACCACTTGTACGTTACACCATCCCCCCGTTAAGATTCGACGTATCGGTCCCGATACGTCAATCAACAGAACTTGACAAAACCGTCAAGTTCCCAAGAGAAATCCGAGTTCATTTCGCAATGGACTCGCCAGCGCCCACGTCTCCGTCCGCTTCTGCGGACGCGCAAGCCTCCCCTGCTGCCTTTGCAGCAGGAACAACAACCTCAGCAGTGCCCACTAGCACTGCTGCTTCTAGCGGTTCGACAGAGAAGCTCTCTGTCACCGAGTACCGTGCTCTCCACAAGGAGAAGCATGAGAAGAAGAGGAAGTCTTCTTCTCTAGCAGAGTTAAGAATCCTGCTGTCCCTCTCAAAGAACTCTTTGGAGAGGACTACGAAGACATCCTCGACTACGAGGAGGATGTCGAGGAGGGAGAGCTTGATATCAAGGCTCCCGCTCCTGTGGCTTCGTCCGAAGACACGTCAGACCCACCCGTGGGTTCTCGACGGCCTCGTGATGAGGCCTCGGACGCTTCGAGCTCGAAGCGTCCGCGCAGTGATGACGAAGCGTCCCCCATGTCGAGGGCGCTCACTGCCCCGCGCACTGATCCGCCAGTGCGCACACCATGGATGCCTACTGAGGCAGAAATCCATGACCGGTTCGGTGCTAGTTCATCACCGAACCCGATACTGTTGTACGCATGCAACAGTATCAACGACGACGACGTCGCCGCTAAGGTTGTCTTTGAGTCTGAGACTCAAAGACACGACTACTATATCGGACTCTTCCATGAGCTCCGATACTATGCAGCGAAGAAGACTTCGCGCAAGAGCAAAGTGCCAGAGTGGCAGGCACTTTGTCAGTCGTGGAATGCCTTTGTTGATAACTTCAACAAAGACCCGAAGGCGTATCGCGAGCGCGTTGCTGCGGCTCGCGATCGCTACTACACTTACACTACACGTGGTAAGTGTGAACGCCTCCATGATCAGTCCATGGAAGCGGGGATCCCATGTGCCATACCCTTTGGCACACCCTGCCCGTGTTGCCAACTCTTGGCAACACGTCTCACCGAAAGTGATCTCCTGGGGTACACGGTCGTCCGTGTACCCGATCACATCAAGGAGCTCCGTGGTCGTATTGTGCCACGCGAAGCTCCGAGTGCTGTGGTTGACCGCAGCACTCCTCGTGCAGGGCTTGCCCCTGCAAGTTATGGTGGGCTTCGTACGCCCTCACCATTTCCGGAACGTCCTCCATCAGGACGTTCCGCGGCTCCCATGTATCTCGATGGGGAGGAAATCCTCTCCAACGAATACGAAAACGAACCCCTTGAGAGTTCGTTCTCTTATGACCCACGCTCCGCTCCACAATCCAGCGGATCGCTCCACGCGCGTCGCGCAACGGCGGCGGAGGGGGTGGGAACACTGTAATGGGTCTACCTAGACCTATTAGGTGGCGTACACGTGCGCTTACGTGTATGAGGAAGCGTGCAATTAGAATAGACTTAATTTAAGTATACTTATTTAAATAAGTATAATTAAATCAAATATAACTAAATTAAACTGCAAAATACCGTAAAATGAGAACTGTTATTGAATTTGGCATAAGCCAATTATGGACCTCATAAAACTGTTTGTTATCTATTTCTAAAGGGTCTGCCAACGTGTGGTTGGCAGAAAATCTGCTCAGTGATTGGTAGAAATCCGTTACTTTCTACCAATAATATGCACAAATGCACACGAACCACCCAATAATGTGGTTCGCCCATGTATCCTTTGGTGTGTACAGCACACCAAGGTCTGAGGCCCATTTCCAACCTCTAACAGTTATCCTAACTGTTAGAGTTACAAGTGGTACAACCACTTGTACGTTACACCATCCCCCCGTTAAGATTCGACATATCGGTCTCGATACGTCAATCAACAGAACTTGACAAGACCGTCAAGTTCCCAAGAGAAATCCGAGTTCATTTCGCAATGGACTCGCCAACGCCCACGTCTCCGTCCGCTACTGCGGACGCGCAAGCCTCACCTGCTGCCTCTGCAGCAGGAACAACGACCTCAGCAGTGCTCACTAGCACTGCTGCTTCCAGCGGTCCGACAGAGAAGCTCTCTGTCACCGAGTACCGTGCTCTCCACAAGGAGAAGCATGAGAAGAAGAGGAAGTCTTCTTCTCTAGCAGAGTTAAGAATCCTGCTGTCCCTCTCAAAGAACTCTTTGGAGAGGACTACGAAGACATCCTCGACTACGAGGAGGATGTCGAGGAGGAGAGAGTTGATGTCAAGGCTCCCGCTCCCGTGTCTTCGTCTGAAGACACGTCAGACCCACCCGTGGGATCTCGACGACCTCGTGATGAGGCCTCGGACGCTTCGAGCTCGAAGCGTCCGCGCAGTGATGACGAAGCGTCCCCCATGTCGAGGGCGCTCACTGCCCCGCGCACTGATCCGCCAGTGCGCACACCATGGATGCCTACTGAGGCAGAAATCCATGACCGGTTCGGTGCTAGTTCACCACCGAACCCGATACTGTTGTACTCATGCAACAGTATCAACGACGACGACGTCGCCGCTAAGGTTGTCTTTGAGTCCGAGACTCAACGACGCGACTACTATATCGGACTCTTCCATGAGCTCCGATACTATGCAGCGAAGAAGACTTCGCGCAAGAGCAAAGTGCCCGAGTGGCAGGCACTTTGTCAGTCGTGGAACGCCTTTGTTGATAACTTCAACAAAGACCCGAAGGCATATCGCGATCGCGTTGCTGCGGCTCGCGATCGCTACTACACTTACACTACACGTGGTAAGTGTGAACGCCTCCATGATCAGTCCATGGAAGCGGGGATCCCATGTGCCGTTCCCTTTGGCACACCCTGTCCGTGTTGCCCACCCTTGGCAACACGTCTCACCGAAAGTGATCTCCTGGGGTACACGGTCGTCCGTGTACCCGATCACATCAAGGAACTCCGTGGTCGTATTGTGCCACGCGAAGCTCCGAGTGCTGTGGCTGACCGCAGCACTCCTCGTGCAGGGCTTGCCCCTGCAAGTTATGGTGGGCTTCGTACGCCCTCACCATTTCCGGAACGTCCTCCATCAGGACGTTCCGCGGCTCCCATGTATCTCGATGGGGAGGAAATCCTCTCCAACGAATACGAAAACGAACCCCTTGAGAGTTCGTTCTCTTATGACCCACGCTCCGCTCCACAATCCAGCGGATCGCTCCACGCGCGTCGCGCAACGGCGGCGGAGGGGGTGGGAATACTCCCTCCGCATGATCAACGCTATGACCATGACGATCGTGCCCTGCACGATCGAGTTGCTGCGCTGGAGCAGACACAGAGCGCTGAGATAGCGGCTCTGAAGCAGGAGGTTCGTGTCCTCCGTGCTGAGGTCTGCGAGGCAGCTCAGACTGCCTCGAACCTCTCGTCCGGTCTTGGGACGAGAGTGAACCGGTTGATCGACCGTGTCGACGGTCTCGAGAAGGCCTTCCAGGCCTCTCGCACTCCTCAGTCGGACTACCAACCCTAGGTAGTCCGTGCTGCACGTACGGCTTTAACCGCCCGACGTAGAAGGTCGGGTGGAGCCTCATGCTGGACGGTATGTCCAGCCGGTACGCGTTACCATGCCGTTCAAGTACTTTGAACGGCCCAATGAATCTTGGAGCAAGCTTGCTTGCTCCAAAGTCAGACACTGCATGTTTAGGTAGGTTTTGCGTAGCTAACAAAACTAACGAACCCACTTTGAATTCATTTATGTTGCCCCTACAAACATTATCTGCGTTCAGCTTCTGTTGATCGACAGAAGCTGCGATAGCATCCTGGACAAACCGTATGACGGCTTGTCTTCGCTGGACAAAGTCTAGCGCACCCGAGCTGAATTCTTTCAGCTTGTCGCCCTTGTCAGCAGCAGGCCCTGCCTGCTCGCTATCATCTCTCATGTCTGTGCCCGGCACAGACATCGCGCGCTCGTTCCTGCTCGAACGAGACGTCGCACGCGTCACCGCAGCTGATAGTGTGCTGCTATCAGTTGCATTCTGCGGTTGTTCGGACGCAACCGTAGATCCTCCCCCACTTAAGGAGGAAGCTACCCCGCCGAGCATGCTTGGCAATCGTGGATGCCTCATGGCGTTCACGTAGAACGGTGTATGCCCTGTCGAGGCATGGACCGAGTTGTTGATGGCAAACTCTGCCATCGGCAAGCACTCGCTCCAATGCGGGAACGAGTGAGCGTAGCTCTTCAACGTGTCACCCAATACACGGTTGACACGTTCGGTCTGTCCGTCCGTCTGCGGATGATCCGCAGTCGACATTGATAACTGTGAACCAAGAAGTGTAAACACTTCTTGCCAGAACCGTGTGAAGCGTGGATCACGGTCCGACACAATGTCGAGCGGCATGCCATGGTGTTTGAACACCATGTCAACAAACAGTCGCGCAGTCTGCGCGGCTGTAACAGTAGCCGGGACGGCAGCAAGATGAACCATCTTGCTGAATCGGTCCACAAAGACAACGATGCCCGTCCTCCGCTTGCTGTCAGGCGGAAGACCGAAGACAAAGTCCATGGACATGGACTGCCAACACTCCGACGGAGTCGGTAGTGATTGAAGAGGAGCCTGCGAGAACTGCGCAGGCTTCACGCGTTGACAAACCTCGCAAGCACGTACGTACTTGCGCACCCACTTGTACTGGTGGTGCCAGTAGAAGTCACGCGTGAGAAGAGTGTATGTCTTCTCACGACCCAGATGCCCTGCCGTGGGGGCATCGTGATACTCGAACATGATCCTCAACCGGAGGTCATGATCATTCGGAACGACAATGCGATCCGCATTGTCGTCTACTGCACTGTACAACAGTAGGCCTTCGTGTACACGATAGCGGTGTACACGAGCTCGAAGATGAGGGGTTAGCTTCCGACGTGCCACGTCGGAAGGTGCTGCGAGGAACTCCAGCAGCCCCTTCGCGTCTGCATCCGTTGCATACGCGTTCTTCACGTCGTCAATCAACGTTGACAACGGCACACTTGTCCTCACGACGCCAACTGCGTTGGCGTCGACCGTCTTCGCATAGTCAGGTTAATGATCCAATTTCAGGAGTTGGTGCTAAAGCTGAATAAAAAAATGCCCAAAAGAAAAAAAAAAAAGGTCGACGTGATAACGCGTCGGCCACTACATTGAGTCTTCCGGGTTTGTACTCCACCCGGAAGTTGTACTCCGCGAAGAAGGACAACCATCTCGCCATACGTTGCGAGATGTGCGGCGACTTAATCGCCGTACGCAATGATGCGTGGTCCGTATAGACCACGAACGGTCTACTCCCAAGTAGATACACTCGGAACTTTGCGAGTGCATACTTCATGGCAAGGAGCTCCTTGTCATGTACGGGATAGTTACGCTCAGCTGGCTTCAGCTGACGCGATTGATAGTAGACTACACGATCACGCCCTTCGTGATCGTGTTGCATCAATGCACATCCGATTGCAAAGTCGGATGCATCGCACACTACGTGGAATGGACGATCTTGGTCCGCCACGGCCAAGATCGGCGCTTCAGTCAAGCCCTGCTTGACTGCACCGAATCCCTCCTCGCACTCGGTCGTCCAAATCCACTCAGCTTCTTTCTTAAGAAGCTGTGACAACGGGCGAATCTTGCCCGCATAGTTGTCCACGTACTTGCACAAGTACGTGGTGCTTCCAAGTAACTGCCTCAGTTCCTTCACATTGGATGGCGTGGGCCATTCATTAATCACTCTGACCTTCTCTGGGTCAGGGCGCACGCCGTTTTTCCCCCACGAGACACCCCAGCACGGGTATCTCGCTCGCCCCGAAGATACACTTCTTCAGGTTCGCATAGAGCTTATGTTTCCTCATAAGCTCTAGCAGCTTCCGGAGATGCACCTTGTGCATCTCAATGTCCGTCTTCCCGTTCACAGCCCGGCTGTGGACGAACACGTCGTCGAAGTAGCTCGGTGCGAAGTCGCGCACCGAGCGCAATAGATGTGTCACGCATCTATTGAACGTCGCAGGGGCGTTCTTAAGCCCCTGTGGCATGACGGCCACTCCCAAAGCATACCGCTTGGAGTGCTTACCGCTGTGAGAGGGATGTCCCTCTCACGCATGAGGATCTGATAGAATCCATCACGCAGATCTAGAGCACTGAAGATAGTGCTCAAGGCCATCGAATCGATGATAACATCTTTTCGCGGTATCGGCGTCTGCGCCGGTATCGTCGCATCGTTCAACTTGTTGTACGCATGAACGATGCGCCAGCCGCCCTGTGGCTTTTTCACACAGAACGTTGGGGCACTGTGCGGGGACTTTGATTCCCGCACTTGACCTGCAAGGCGACGACTTTCAAAGAAGTCGTCACTTGTTCACGCAACAGTGGCCACTGCCGTGTAACACAGTACTTCGTGCCTGGCACGAGATCAATCTCGTGCTGTACGCCCTTATCCTTCAGAAGCTCGAAGAAGGAGTACATCCTTGTACTCCCGCAGAACTTCGTAGTAGGGACTCGACCTCAACGAGTCCCAACTCTGCTCTTCGAAGCGCTGCTTCTTAGTCTTCGCACTGAGGGAGTCATCACCCTCAGTGATCCCATCGACGACGAGCTGCTTCAGCTCTTCGGCCTCGCGCTCCACTCTCTCGATATCCGAGAGAATGCAAATTTGTTCGATGCGTCCATCGTACAAGTCTCGTGCGAAGCGCTTCCAACTCATCGTTGGAAGTGCGGTCAACGCCGACGCACTCGTCGGCGGATTCTCCAACCGCATCCTCTGGTACTGTAACCCAGTACCAGTACGTGTCAAGACGTTCAACGTCTCGACACTCGGTGTCTGCACTGCAGATACACCCGTCTCAGTCCCGGACTGAGACTCGCGCAGCTCCCTGAGCTTGCGCCGCGAAGATCTACCGTGGAGCCCGGCTCCAGGTGCTCCACGTCAAGGCATCGCACCTTGGACGGGACGTTATCGCAATCGTCAGCGGATTCCTTCCGCTGACTCGCACTATCAAGCCCGGCAGAGTGCCGCTCATCGCGTGCAGCGCTGCTGCACGTGAGCACGCAGGTTGTTCGGGTGCTGGGCGTTTGCAACCGCCAGCACCTCCTGCCGCGCAGTCGGTTCCCTGAACCGCTGCGCCTCCATCCGCTCCCGGAGCGGATGAAGCAACCGCATCGTCGACTCCGGAGTCGACGTGCTCTCGCTAACTTCCTGCGCTGGCGAGTGTTCGCTTGTACACATATCATCCGTTCCCAGAGCGGATGTACGATCGCTAGTTCCCGGAACTAGCAGCGACTGTTCGCCTATACACGTCTCATCAGCTCCCGGAGCTGATGACCGATCGCTAGTTCCCGGAACTAGCAGCGAAGCGCCAGTGGCGTCAGCTCCCAGAGCTGACGCACGCCTTTCGGTTCCCCGAATATTATTTGCTTCGTCAACTCCCAGAGTTGACGCGACGTCGTCGGCGCGACCCTTGGAGGCTTGAACTACCTCCAAGGATACCGGTAATACCGGTATTTTACCTTCTCTCAGGTGAATCGCATTCACCTGACCATCACTCATGTGACAAACATCATTCAGATGTTTACGCGTCAGGTGATTCACATTCACCTGACCATCACTCATGTGACCGCGACCCTTCGGCTCAGATTTCTGAGTCGACACACATTTTCTCACAACGACTCCCGGAGTCGTTGATGGTCGCCGGCGGCGATCGGAGGCAGCGGCGGCCGCTGCTGCCTCAACTGGGGATCCACATGCACCGGCCGGTGCATGTGCAGCACTGACAGGGCCATCGCTCTCTGTCGCGCATGTGTTGTTGAAGCGTACGAGCGTACGCTTCTCCCAGTTGATCACCGGGTCATGCCGTGCAAGCCACGGCATGCCTAATACCAAGTCGAACTTATCGTCTAGATCCAAGACGATAAGATCTTCTACAAACATCCTTCGTTTGTAAGAGAAGCGCACACGGACTACGCGCTTCTCAGTCCTCACGGTGGCACCTGTTGCCAGCCGCACCTCCAACACGCCGCGAGGCGTGTCGGCCTCTTCGAAGTCAAACCTTCGAAGACTTCCTGTCGAACAAAGTTGTTCGACGCGCCCGAGTCCACTAGGGCACGAAGAGAGTTCGCTCTCTTCGACATCACGTTCAGGATGACAAGGTTTGGCTTGTCATCTTGCAGCTACAGCGAGAAACTTCTCGCTGGGGGCAGCAGTCCTCATCGTCGCGTGTCCAAGCTCGACACGCGAGACTGCATCACCAGTAGGACGCCCCGCGCCTACTGGTCCTTGGCGTTTTTGAACGCCCGCCCGCTGTGCACTCGCGTGCATAGTGACCGATGTTACTACACTTGTAACATCGAACCTAGCCGTATCTACGCTGCTGTTGACCAGCAGTCGTAGCACTCGAGAGGTCCATAGGTTCCGGACCTCCCGTCTTCACAACAGGACGCGCCGGCTTCGGCGCCGTTCGCATGGAGTTTAGCTTGACGCCGGCTAAACTCCTCTTGCATTGCAAGGCTGATCGCCTCCTCGAAAGAGTATTCGGATACTCTCGGAAGAGATATGTTTTGACGGGACCATCTCTTAGTCCTTCATGAACGTGACGACCTTGGTCGCCTCGTCGATCGGGTTGGCCACTATGTTCGATACCAAGTATCGAGCACGCTGGGCAAAGGTGTGAACATCATCCTTGCCCTGTTGCAGATCGAGAAACTCTGCTCTCGATCTGAACTCGTTCTTCGGAGGCTCAAACGCAAGCTTGAGTTCCTCCTTGAACACCTCGTACGTGCTGAAGCACGTAGGATCCGAGAGTCGGCGCCCATAGGCCCAACTCCTCGCACGTCCGCCAAGACATGACATGGCGAACGCGACCTTCGACATCGGATCGACGATACGTCGAGCCGCAACGGCTGTGTCGAGTTCGACAAGCCACCGAAGGAGGGTCTCGTCCTCCTTCCCCGTGTAGGTACTCACGTTGAGTTTCAAGGACTTCCACGCGTGGCTTAGGAAGCCACCGAGGCAGCAACATCTCGTTGCTCCTTAACAATGTACCCCAGAGCAACACCGTGTTGCTCTGTCGGCGATAGCGTACGAAGCATCGTCGCTACCGCTGCCTCTCCAATGACTTGTGAAAGTCTTTGGAGAGCCTCCCACTCTGGATCAGACAGGTGGGCGCAGTCCGTGCGCGTCACGGACATTTGAGGGGTCCCAGTGGATCCCTCATCCATTGGGGAGTTCTCTACCCCGCGTTCGTATGACTCCATACGAACGAACAGCAGTCGGTCGTGGGACGGACTACAAAGTGCTACCAGGTGTAATGGGTCTACCTAGACCTATTAGGTGGCGTACACGTGCGCTTACGTGTATGAGGAAGCGTGCAATTAGAATAGACTTAATTTAAGTATACTTATTTAAATAAGTATAATTAAATCAAATATAACTAAATTAAACTGCAAAATACCGTAAAATGAGAACTGTTATTGAATTTGGCATAAGCCAATTATGGACCTCATAAAACTGTTTGTTATCTATTTCTAAAGGGTCTGCCAACGTGTGGTTGGCAGAAACTCTGCTCAGTGATTGGTAGAAATCCGTTACTTTCTACCAATAATATGCACAAATGCACACGAACCACCCAATAATGTGGTTCGCCCATGTATCCTTTGGTGTGTACAGCACACCAAGGTCTGAGGCCCATTTCCAACCTCTAACAGTTATCCTAACTGTTAGAGTTACAAGTGGTACAACCACTTGTACGTGTAACCCCGTTACAAACACTCCCTCCGCATGGTCAACGCTATGACCATGACGATCGTGCCCTGCACGATCGAGTTGCTGCGCTGGAGCAGACACAGAGCGCTGAGATAGCGGCTCTGAAGCAGGAGGTTCGTGTCCTCCGTGCTGAGGTCTGCGAGGCAGCTCAGACTGCCTCGAACCTCTCGTCCGGTCTTGGGACGAGAGTGAACCGGTTGGTCGACCGTGTCGACGGTCTCGAGAAGGCCTTCCAGGCCTCTCGCACTCCTCAGTCGGACTACCAACCCTAGGTAGTCCGTGCTGCACGTACGGCTTCAACCGTCCGACGTAGAAGGTCGGGTGGAGCCTCATGCTGGACGGTATGTCCAGCCGGTACGCGTTGCCGTGCCGTTCAAGTACTTTGAACGGCCCAATGAATCTTGGAGCAAGCTTGCTTGCTCCAAAGTCAGACACTGCATGTTTAGGCAGGTTTTGTGTAGCTAACAAAACTAACGAACCCACTTTGAATTCATTTATGTTACCCCTACCAACATTATCAGCGTTCGATCGACAGAAGCTGCGATAGCATCCTGGACAAACCGTATGACGGCTTGTCTTCGCTGGACAAAGTCTAGCGCACTCGAGCTGAATCCATTCAGCTTGTCGCCCTTGTCAGCAGCAGGCCCTGCCTGCTCGCTATCTTCTCTCATGTCTGTGCCCGGCACAGACATCGCGCGCTCGTTCCTGCTAGAACGAGACGTCGCACGCGTCACCGCAGCTGATAGTGTGCTGCTATCAGTTGCATTCTGCGGTTGTTCGGACGCAACCGTAGATCCTCCCCCACTTAAGGAGGAAGCTACCCCGCCGAGCATGCTCGGCAATCGTGGATGCCTCATGGCGTTCACGTAGAATGGTGTATGCCCTGTCGAGGCATGCACCGAGTTGTTGATGGCAAACTCTGCCATCGGCAAGCACTCGCTCCAGTGCGGGAACGAGTGAGCGTAGCTCTTCAGCGTGTCACCCAGTACGCGGTTGACATGTTCGGTCTGTCCGTCCGTCTGCGGATGATCCGCAGTCGACATTGATAACTGGGAACCAAGAAGTGTAAAAACTTCTTGCCAGAACCGCGCTGTGAAGCGTGGATCACGGTCCGACACAATGTCGAGCGGCATGCCATGGTGTTTGAACACCATGTCAACAAACAGTCGCGCAGCCTGCGCGGCTGTATCAGTTGTCGGGACGGCAGCAAGATGGACCATCTTGCTGAATCGGTCCACAAAGACAACGATGCCTGTCCTCCGCTTGTTGTCAGGCGGAAGACCGAAGACAAAGTCCATGGACATGGACTGCCAAACTCCGACGGAGTCGGAAGTGATTGAAGAGGAGCCTGCGAGAACCGCGCAGGCTTCACGCGTTGACAAACCTCGCAAGCACGTACGTACTTGCGCACCCACTTGTACTGGTGGTGCCAGTAGAAGTCACGCGTGAGAAGAGTGTATGTCTTCTCACGACCCAGATGCCCTGCCGTGGGGGCATCGTGATACTCGAACATGATCCTCAACCGGAGGTCATGATCATTCGGAACGACAATGCGATCCGCATTGTCGTCTACTGCACTGTACAACAGTAGGCCTTCGTGTACACGATAGCGGTGTACACGAGCTCGAAGATGAGGGGTTAGCTTCCGACGTGCCACGTCGGAAGGTGCTGCGAGGAACTCCAGCAGCCCCTTCGCGTCTGCATCCGTTGCATACGCGTTCTTCACGTCGTCAATCAACGTTGACAACGGCACACTTGTCCTCACGACGCCAACTGCGTTGGCGTCGACCGTCTTCGCATAGTCAGGTTAATGATCCAATTTCAGGAGTTGGTGCTAAAGCTGAATAAAAAAATGCCCAAAAGAAAAAAAAAAGGTCGACGTGATAACGCGTCGGCCACTACATTGAGTCTTCCGGGTTTATACTCTACCCGGAAGTTGTACTCCGCGAAGAAGGACAACCATCTCGCCATACGTTGCGAGATGTGCGGCGACTTAACCGCCGTCCGCAATGATGCGTGGTCTGTATATACCACGAACGGTCTACTCCCAAGTAGATACACTCGGAACTTTGCGAGTGCAAACTTCATGGCAAGGAGCTACTTGTCATGTACGGGATAGTTACGCTCAGCTGGCTTCAGCTGACGCGATTGATAGTAGACTACACGATCACGCCCTTCGTGATCGTGTTGCATCAATGCACATCCGATTGCAAAGTCGGATGCATCGCACACTACGTGGAATGGACGATCTTGGTCCGCCACGGCCAAGATCGGCGCTTCAGTCAAGCCCTGCTTGACTGCACCGAATGCCTCCTCGCACTCGGTCGTCCAAATCCACTCAGCTTCTTTCTTAAGAAGCTGTGACAACGGGCGAATCTTGCCCGCATAGTTGTCCACGTACTTGCACAAGTACGTGGCAAGCCCAAGGAACTGCCTCAGTTCCTTCACATTGGATGGCGTGGGCCATTCATTGATCACTCTGACCTCTCAGGGTCAGGGCGCACGCCGTCTTTCCCCACGAGACACCCCAGCACGGGTATCTCGCTCGCCCCGAAGATATACTTCTTCAGGTTCGCATAGAGCTTATGTTTCCTCATAAGCTCTAGCAGCTTCCGAAGATGCACCTTGTGCATTTCAATGTCCGCCTTTCCGTTCACAGCTGTGGCTGAACACGTCGTCGAAGTAGCTCGGTGCGAAGTCGCGCATCGAGCGCAATAGATGTGTCACGCATCTATTGAACATCGCAGGGGCGTTCTTAAGTCCCTGTAGCATGACGAGCCACTCCCAAAGCATACCGCTTGGAGTGCTTACTGCTGTGAGAGGGATGTCCCTCTTACGCATGAGGATCTGATAGAATCCATCACGCAGATCTAGAGCACTGAAGATAGTGCTCAAGGCCATCGAATCGATGATAACATCTTTTCGCGGTATCGGCGTCTGCGCCGGTATCGTCGCATCGTTCAACTTGTTGTACGCATGAACGATGCGCCAGCCGCCCTGTGGCTTTTTCACACAGAACGTTGGGGCACTGTGCGGGGACTTTGATTCCCGCACTTGACCTGCAAGGCGACGACTTTCAAAGAAGTCGTCACTTGTTCACGCAACAGTGGCCACTGCCGTGTAACACAGTACTTCGTGCCTGGCACGAGATCAATCTCGTGCTGTACGCCCTTATCCTTCGGAAGCTCCGAAGGGAGTACATCCTTGTACTCCCGCAGAACTTCGTAGTAGGGACTCGACCTCAACGAGTCCCAACTCTGCTCTTCGAAGCGCTGCTTCTTAGTCTTCGCACTGAGGGAGTCATCACCCTCAGTGATGCCATCGAAGACGAGCTGCTTCAGCTCTTCGGCTTCGCGATCCACTCTCTCGATATCCGAGCGAATGCAAATTTGTTCGATACGTCCATCGTACAAGTCTCGCGCGAAGCTCTTCCTACTCATCGTTGGAAGTGCGGTCAACGCCGACGCACACGTCGGCGGATTCTCCAACCGCATCCTCTGGTACTGTAACCCAGTACCAGTACGTGTCAAGACGTTCAACGTCTCGACACTCGGTGTCTGCCCTGCAGATACACCCTCCTCAGTCACGGACTGGGACTCGCAAAGCTCCCTGAGCTTGCGCCGCGAAGGTCTGCCATGGAGCTCAGCTCCAGGCGCTCCACGTCCAAGGCATCCCACCTTGAACGGGACTTTATCGCAATCGTCAGCGGATTCCATCCGCTGACTCGCACATCCAAGCACTGCTTGTGTGCCGCTCATCGCGTGCAGCACCGCTGCACGTGAGCACGCAGGTTCTTCGGGTGCTGGGCGTTTGCAACCGCCAGTACCTCCTGCCGCGCAGTCGGTTCCCTGAACCGCTGCGCCTCCTTCCGCTCCTACGGATGGAGCAACTTCACCCGCTACTACGGATGAAGCAACCGCATCGTCGACTCCCGGAGTCGACGTGCTCTCGCTGCTTCCTGCGCTAGCGAGTGTTCGCTTGTACACGTATCGTCAGCTCCCAGAGCTGACGCACGATCGCTAGTTCCCGGAACTAGCAGCGAACGTTCGCCTATACACGCATCATCAGCTCCGGAGCTGATGCACGATCGCTAGTTCCCAGAACTAGCAGCGACGCAGCGCCAGTGGCGTCAGCTCCCAGAGCTGACGCACGCCTTCGGTTCCCCGAATATTATTTGCTTCGTCAACTCCCAGAGTTGACGCGACGTCGTCGGCGCGACCCTTGGGGCTTGAACTACCTCCAAGGATACCGGTAATACCGGTATTTTACCTTCTCTCAGGTGAATCGCATTCACCTGACCATCACTCATGTGACAAACATCATTCAGATGTTTATGCGTCAGGTGATTCACATTCACCTGACCATCACTCATGTGACCGCGACCCTTCTTTCTGAGTCGACACACATTTTCTCCCAACGACTCCCTGAGTCGCTGGCGGTCGCCGGCAGCGATCGGAGGCAGCGGCGGACGCTGCTGCCTCAACTGGGGAATCACATGCACCGGCCGGTGCATGTGCAGCACTGACAGGGCCATCGCTCTCTGTCGCGCATGTGTTGTTGAAGCGTACGAGCGTACGCTTCTCCCAGTTGATCATCGGGTCATGCCGTGCAAGCCACGGCATGCCTAATACCAAGTCGAACTTATCGTCTAGATCCAAGACGATAAGGTCTTCCACAAACGTCCTTCGTTTGTAAGAGAAGCGCACACGGACTACGCGCTTCTCAGCCCTCACGGTGGCACCTGTTGCCAGCCGCACCTCCAACACGCCGCGTGGCGTGTCGGCCTCTTCGAAGTCAAGCCTTTGAAGAGTTCCCTGTCGTTTGTTCGACGCGCCCGAGTCCACTAGGGCACGAAGAGAGTTCACTCTCTTCGACATCAAGTTCAGGATGACAAGGTTTGGCTTGTCATCTTGCAGCTTACAGCGAGAAACCTTCTCGCTGGGGGCAGCAGTCCTCAACGACGCGTGTCCAAGCTCGACACAAGAGTCACCGCGGCTGTGTTACGACATATCTCAAGCACGATAGTAGGTGTCCCCTCTGTCGTAAAGAGATAGTACTTGAACTTGGCGACGACGAAGTTTTGGTGGTCAATCACGTTCCGGCGCCTCCAAGATGTATGATTTGCAAGAAAATGGAAGATGAGTATGCAAGAGAGCGTGAAAGGAAACGTGACACCAATTGTGGCGAGATCATCAAGGAAGGCTCTCATTGCTCACACACATGTGGTCTCAAGTGTTTGCGTGCGTACAATGAGCGATACTTCAAGTTGACCAGCTCGTCTGACTTCAAGTGTCCGGACAGCAAATACCCCTTTCCCGTGGACAATTTGTTTTACAGTGATCAGGCTCCCCAAGATGCACCATCTTTACCTATGATGACGTTGCCCGCGACGACACCATCGGCCAGATCAGTAAACAGCTTTGACGACGACTTCCGCGACAGTGATTTCGACAGCGAGCCGGATCATTCGTCGGACGAAGATTACCAACCAGGAGACAATTAGTTTTAGCACGAAGCCAAGGTAATCTGGTAAATACATGTATGTTACATACATCTCATCTCGTTTGTCACAACTGGACTTCTGAGGCAGACACTAGACTTTTGAGGAGGACTAAACTTTTGAGGCAGACTGGACTTTTGAGGCAGACTGGAATTTTGAGGCAGATTGGACTTTTGAGGCAGATTGGAGTTTTGAGGCAGATTGGAGTTTTGAGGAGGACTAGACTTTTGAGGAGGAGTGGACTTTTGAGGCAGATTTATTTTTTTACAACATTACAATGTCATCTACTGGTGACCTTTTCAGCATTCGTATCGCGCAAAGTATCTTGTTCACTGTTAACTCGCCGTTGATTTGACTGCTAAACGCAGTCTCAAACCGGTCCTTGTCGTCGTTATAGTTGTCTCGGACAAAAATTCCGCAATGATTTTCATCCTTGACAACCGCGAGCTGTGCCGTTTTCGCTCATGTGGAAGCATAGCCACGCCTGCTCGGTACTGATGGAGAGAGGGGTTAGCATTCCAGTACTGATCTATGTAGTCTCTCCATGACTTCGCATCCAGTCATTCAGACATCAAATGGGTGTTGTCTTCTTCACCAGCGGCAGTCTCAGAACATTCGGAAGGTTGTCCATCCAGTGAGACCGTTTGACTAGCTGCAATTTCCGTGACCATGTCTCGTATACCTTCCAGCAGAGAGCTTTTTAAATCATCCAAAACAGAGGATTGCATCGTAATTTCCTCATTTCTAGATACAGTTCTAGCTTCAGCACCAGCGTTAAACGAGTCATAGGAAATATCTTGGAAGCCTATCAACGCGTTATCGGAGCATGACACTGCATCCGGTGCTAGTGAGTCACCAAGCTGATTTTCTTCACGGTCCAGAACGTCATCCAGAAAGTACTTAATCACTGTCTCGTTTCTCGCAAGGGACCACCCAGCCCACCACTTAACCAATTTCAGCGACCATCGTCTCTTCTCCGGAGCAAACATGAAGCGATGTTGAGCACCACCACGCCGAAAACAGCGCGACGTAAATCATATGTCGTCTCCTAACACACTCTTACAGATTCCACAGGCACCGGCTACAATGTTTAGAACCTGCGTGAAATTTGTATCAGACATCGGTGATCCCCACTTAATGCCAACTTTAGTAAACGGTCCTTCACCGGAACCAACGTTTTTGGAGCATGTGCGCCGCTTTTTGGTACTTCGCGGGATTTTCGCCAACGAAGGGAATGCATAGTCATCATCTCTCCATTTGTGATGTAGGCGAGTAGCAGCATATGTGAACCATCTCTCGATACGTCAATGCCTCAGCGGCTCTTTTTTTGGAAGGTAGTGCAATGAGTACGTGCGGCTGGCTAGTGGGTCATGATCAGTCTTGCGATCGCGGATCGTAAAACAACCAAATTTAATTGAAGTATTGCTCTTACGCGATCGTCGACGAAGTCCAAACTGAATATCACCTTTCTTCATCAGTAAAACTTCGTTGATTCGACACATCCCGCAGAACGCGAGTGAACAAACAGCCGAAAACCATGTGCGCATCGTTTCGTTGAACATAGAATCCGCTTCAAGAAACGACATCATCCGAGACAACATCGACAGCGACATAGATGAAGCTCATTTGGGGGTGCGCTCGCGCTTTTTTGCCTTGCTGAGACCGGAAAGCATTTGCGTGATTGCTGCTGACCTGGCAGGGTTGCCCCTTGTAATTCGGGTTCCATCCGACGCAATATCAACAACCCAGCGATCGTGTGGATGACCATCTGCAAGCATCTCGGGCTTAGTGTAATGCCAACTGATAGCAGCGCGAAGCTTTTCAGCTGGCCACTGGCACTTGTTGGTTGTCGCAAGCTGATTGATATATGCAGCGATCACACCAGGTAGCTGAACGAAGCGCTCCTTGAGTGGGTTTGGGTATCCTTGAATTTGGCAAAATTCTGCAAAGCGGCGAAGGCTACTGTTGTAGTCCGTCCGCGTCCGAGGCTCCAGCCGCTGATCCGCAAATTTAGCTGCGGTGAGCGCAGCGCTGTATAGCGGGCTGTTTTCTGGGAGATCCATGTCGGCATGCGCACAAGCAATGAAATTTGGAAAATGAAGCATAATCTTACTCTGTAGTGGAGGTACAGCCTCAAAAGTCCAGTCTGCCTCAAAAGTCCACTCTGCCTCAAAAGTCTAGTCGAACTCAAAAGGAGTGCCACCCTTTCACTGATAAATGGGACTATAAATGAGTGCACTATTTTAGATGGCTACAGTTTTGGCCAATCAGATTGCGTCTCACACCCGATTTGGTCCCTCGCACCGGTGGAAGAAGTTATCTTACTCCAACTGAGCCTTTTCCTCGAGTTTCTTGTCCATTTCTTCTTTTTGAAAACTGAAAATGACAGTCATCAGGTGCACAACCTGCAAACCCAGTATGATTATTCGACGCATTCCTCAATCCACAATGCCTGTCAGCAAAACGCACCATCCAAAAAGATCGATGCCGAACATTTTTGCTAACGTCCAAAACCTACCGGTAGAATTATACCCTTCCTTTTTTTCGACACACATTCGAATTTTTTTTAAACATATTTTTGCTTTCTAACATGCTGTAGCGTAGCCTCTTATCTCGCCCGGCTAGTTGGGCGTGTCGTATAGCCCGCTGCCGTCCTAGGGCGACGAACAGGCGTTTACTTGTTTCTCAACTCGTCCACTGGCCAACAGCACCCACTTGGTACTGCGCCGGATCTCCCGTAACGCGATACGGTCGATCCTATTTATTAACCTCTCAATACACGTCTACCTCAACTGCTGAGTCTCCTACGGTTCGTCCGGCAGGTCGTCCACCAGGTTCCAGCCCGCCAACAACGCCCAGCGCCATTTCCAGCCCGGTTGTCGTCCGCCAGTTCCTCGCTTCCGCTCCAAGTCGTTCCCCAGGTTCCAGCCCGCCAACAACGTCCAGCGCCACTCCAGCCCGGTCGTCGTCCGCCAGTTCCTCGTTCCCGCTCCACCGTCAGAAAGCGCCCTTCTTCTCAAAGTCGCTGAAGACTCACAGCCCCACGTCCACGTCTAAGGGTCTCTGCGCCCTTCTCCTCGATTCCTCAATCGTCCTTTGCCCGTCGTGGCAAATTCCGAACTCTGCGCCCTCGGTGGCGAATTCCAAACTGCCCATCAAAACCGCTCCTCCGTGCAGCCGCTCTCACTGCGCGTACCTCGCGTTGTACCACTTCCGCTACACGGCCTCCGTCGAGCAATCCCTCCGCAGGCATCAACGCCCAATCAACAGCTCAGCAGCGCGCTGCGCTCGATGCTCATTCGTCGTTCCTAGTCCCGTTGGACCTCCACGTCTGCACTGTGCTGGTGCCGTCCTTCAACCACGCGCTTCATGGTCGACTCGTTCTCCTCATCGTCCTTAGGTTCGCTGTCCTTAGGTTCGCCGTCCGCCGTCGTCTCCCAATCCAACCCGCTACACGCCTTCCCCACATTTAGGGTCTTCCACGACTCTACCGTCCTTAAACAGTCTCTCGTACTCGTCGACCGACACCCAGCGCCGTCCATCATGCTCTTCGGACACGCGACCGGTTGATCGTCGTCGCACTTCTCGTTCGGGTTGGAGCTCAAACTCCAGGATGTATTGCCCCGCGGCGTTCCGTCTTCTTCGCCGTCGTAGTTCCACCAAAGGCTCGTTCTGCTGCTCGCCTGTCGTTTCACGCGCCACTGTTCTTCGACGCCGTTTCTTTCCTCCTGTTCCCGTCGCCTCGCGCACTGGAGCCTTCGTTGTTCTACCAGTCTCGCCGTCCTTCGGTCTTGCGTCACCGTCCGTTTCCTCATTCTCGTACTGCAGCTCGTCCGCAATGTCCTTCGCCGCATCCACCAGACAATCTTCAGGGTAGTGATAGGAAACTAAGAATGATACGTGGGCGATAATTTGTTCGCCTTCACCCTCCGTGTCTTCTCGTTCAAGTAGGTAGTTGTCGTAACCGACGGCCTCAATTATCCTCAGCGGCCCAATCAACTGGTGCGCTAAATTCGTCGCATTCGGCCCTCTCGGCGGTCGGTATACCCACACCCTATCGTTCGTTCCGGAACGTCCGTCGCCGTCTCACCTTCTTGTCGTAATGCCGAGCTTGTCGCTGCTGCTCGCGCATCCTCGCCTTCTCTGCGCATTCGTGACTTCTCCTCAGCGTCGCCACCAACTTCTGGTGATACGCGCTCAGCTCACCAGCTTCCGTTCGTCCTGTCGTCCTCAATAACTCGTTCGGGCTCTTCAAGCGCCGTCCTAACATCAACTCGTTCGGCGACAATGCGACCGTCGAGTGCCGCCCAGAATTGTACGAGTACACCGCAAAGTTCACCTAACGCTCCCAGTCGCGCTGCTCTTCATCCTGCATGAATGTCGCCACGATGTCCTTCCACGTTCTGTTAAATCTCTCGACGAGGCCGATCATTTGGGGTCGGTAAGGCACGGGGTTTGCTTGCCTCGCCTGCAACATCGTCACCAACTCCTCGATCACTTTTCCCGTCAACTCGGGTGCCCCATCCGTCAACAGCTCCCGGAACGGCCCGAATTTCAAAACCACGTCCTTCATCAGGAACTCGGCCACGTTCTCCGCCACGTGCCGGTCCACCGTCGTCGCCACCACGTAACGAGTCACATACTCCACCGCCGCTATCACGTAACGTTTGCCGCCATCGCTCGCGGGTAATGGGCCTGCCACGTCTAAAGCCCACCTGTCGCCCACGTCACCTCCTCGGATACTACGCAGCGGCGGCACCACCTCTCTGGGCATCGCCTTCCTGCTGCCGCACTCTCTACAGCCGCGCACCCATTTCTTCACCTCGTTTTGTAGTCCCGGCCACCAGTACGTCACTGCAATCCTCGCGTAAGTGTGCGGAGCCCGTAAATGGCCCGCCCACACCGAATCGTGACACTCCTTGAACACTACAGCCCACAACGCCGGGGGTAGAATCACCCGTCGTCCCTTAACCGTCTCAATCAACACTAAGCCGAACACCTTGGCCACCTTCTGCCCTCGATACTCTCCCTCGGTTAGCAATCGCTGCACCAACCGACTCTTCGCCTGCTCCTCCTGGATCTCGTCGTCAGTAACTTGCAGGGTCTGCTCCGTCAACCGTCGCCGCTCGGCTTCCGCTGCACGCCGACGCCGGTGATCTCCTCATACGTGGCCGCCGTGCCAGTCTCCATCGTCCCGCTCAACGCCGCATCCATCGTCGACTCATCCACGCACTGGTCACCCGACGCCACCTGCGCAACCGCCGTATCGTCACTCGCCTGCAGGTCTTCAGCCACCGTCTCATTCACCAACGCCGAGTCGTCCACTCTCGCTGCCGGTACGTGAGCTGGATCCGCACTTCTCGTCGCCGCATTCGCCCTCGGTCGCTCGTCACTTCCTTCCCCAGGATTCACGTCCGTCCTGCTCGCCGTCGTGCCGTGCGTCTCGGTCGTTGCTTGCTCCTGTCCCACACTCACGTCCGCCACCAGGTTATTCCGAGTCTCATCCCGTACCGCGCGCCCGTGCTCATCTGCCGTACTGTCGTTCGCCACATCGGTCGCCGTCTTCGCCTGGTTCACCGAATTGCCGTTTTCCATCGAATCGCCCGCGTCCGTAGTCAACACCGCGTCGCCGTAGTCCACGTCCGCCTCGTTCCGTACTGGGGTCGTGCCACACGTCATCTCGGCTCCTCGTCCTGTCGCCGTCTCTGTCGCTGCTTCCAGCATCGCACGTTCGTGCGCCGCCGTCGCGCCGTGCACTACCGAATCCTGTGCCGTTACCGCAACTCCGTCCGTCTTCTCGTCCATGGCAAAGTCCCGCAGCGCACGCTCTGCTTCCGCCTGCCACTGCCGCTCGCCTTCCTTTCTCGTAGTGGCCCGAGTCACCCGTTGGTCGACCGTCGGCACCGTCCTCGCCTTCCGTCGTCGCCGTCCGTCCTTGCCGGCCACCGCGTCGCCCAAACTCGTCCTCATTATCGTCTCTACAGGCTTCTCGTCCACGTCCTCGCCACCGTCCTGAACGTCGAGCGAACCAGCAGTCGCTCCCGTTTCCGACGCCACGCCGTCCACGCTCGCTCCCTCATTATTAGCGCCCGTCGTATCGCCATCTGCAGCGCCTCGCGCCGTCCTCGACCGCCCTTGTTTCGCCGTCCGTCGTTTCTGACCGCCGCCGCTTGCCAACCGCCGCTCGCATCGCGCCCTTTGCTGGTGGTCCTTGCCCAGCTTCTCGCCGCAACCGCGCACGCCGTCTTCTACCAACCGCTGCTCGCATCACGCCAATCGCCGGAGCCCTCGAGAGCGCATCCGCCACCACATTAGTGCTTCCAGGTCTATACTCGACTACAAAGTCGAACTCTTGCAGGGTCAGCGCCCAACGATGGAGCTTGCCCGTCAAGTTCGCACTCGTCATCAGCCACCGCAAGGCCGAGTGATCCGTAATTATGACGAACTGCCGCCCATACAAGTAGGGCCGAAACAGCTTCACCTGGCCCAGACCACCGCCAAACCACTCCAGTTCTGTG
Organism: Phytophthora colocasiae; assembly: GCA_018806915.1. NCBI lineage: Eukaryota > Oomycota > Peronosporomycetes > Peronosporales > Peronosporaceae > Phytophthora > Phytophthora colocasiae. The sequence continues at coordinate 848,693 of JAGKQI010000094.1, read as the reverse complement.
ATACCGTACTTGCTCTCGGTCTCGCTATTAACCTTACTCGCATACGCCACAGGTTGCCAGCCCTTGCCTTGGTCCTGCATCAAACATGCGCCAAGTCCAACAACACTCGCATCCGTCACCACTCGAAATGGCAGTCGAAAGTCAGGATAGATAAGGAGAGGTTTGCTTGTTAGGATCGCTTTCACCTTCTCGAACGCTTCATCCTGCTTCGCCGTCCATTCCCACGCCACCTTCTTTCTCAGCAACTTTGTCATTGGCGCCATAATCGACCCGAATCCTTCCACGAATCGTCGATAATAGCCCGCCAGATGCACAAACCGCTTGACCTCGTGAGCGTCGCGAGGCTTCGGAAACTCCCGTACAGCTGTGATCAGCCGCTCCACCGGTCTCACACCCTCGTTGCTCAACTCATGGCCCAAGTACTCCATCGATCGCATGGCGAAGCTGCACTTCTTCAGCTTCAACGTCAACCCAGCCATCGACAGTCTCTCCAACACCGTCGCCAGTTCCACTACGTGCCGCTCGATCCCGCCACGCGTGAAAATAATAATGTCATCTAGATAAACTAGACACGTGCTCCACGTGAGCCCTCTCAATACATGATTCATCATTCTTTGAAAAGTAGACGGCGCGTTCGTAAGTCCAAAGGGCATCCTCACGAAACGGTACAGTCCTCTCTTCGTCGTAAACGCCGTCTTGTCCCGATCCTCTGGCGCAACCAATATCTGCCAGTAACCCGCTTTCAAATCCAAGGTCGTGAAGAGTAAAGCACCTCCCAACGCCTCCAACGTCTCGTCGATCCGGGGCAGAGGATACACATCTTTTTTCGTCACCTTATTAAGAGCACGATAGTCAATGCAAAAGCGTATTTCTCCATCTTTCTTGCGCACTAATACAACGGGAAATCCCCATGCACCATCTCCTTCTTCGATAACGCCGGCGCGGAGCATCTTCTCTACGTTCTCTTCAATTATCTTGTCTTCCGTTTGAGCCTGTCGACGCCGCTTCAACATAATCGGTGTCGTCTCGCCGGTGTCAATGTGATGGTGGATGTTTAACGCCGTTGCTGGAGGGCAGTCACTCTCGTCCGCAGACAACCCCCGGTACACACGCAACAACTTCAACACCAACTCACGAGCTTCCTGATCCTTGGTGCCCACTTTCACCTCGCTCTCGTTCTTCAATGGCGTCTGGCTGTCGCCCAGTTTGCTCATCCAGTCGTTCAAACGCTTCGTTCCTAGCCCGTCATTCATCGCCAGGATGGTCATGTCATCGTCCACCGGAATCCACGTTCCCAACTCGCGCTTGTTCGGCAAGTTCGCCGCCCGATCGTTCGCATTGATCGCTGGAACCCATGCTTTTCCACCGCGCGCCGTTGTCACCGTCGCCGCCAACATGATTGCCCCCGTGTTTCGCGTTGGGATAAACAGCCCACGTTCACCATCTTTTGCTGTCACGGACACTACCACCGGCGTCACCGTCCGTGCCGTCAACCGTGCCTTCCCAGCAATTCTCACAGCAGCAATCTTCCGTCCGCCTTGCTTGTCTGTCGTCCTAAAGGGGATCACTACCGCCCTGCCGTCGTCGTTATATCGCACTTCGTTCCGCCCAAAGTCCATCGTTGCTCCACGTGCCTGCATGAAGTCCACGCCGAGAAGGAACTCATCCGTACATCCCGAGACCACCAAAGCTTCCACGCTTATCAACTCGTCGTACACGTTCCGAAATTCAAAACGCCACACTCCGACCACGTCCAGCAAGAAACCACCGATGCCCTCCACGTAGTCCACGGGCGCCACTTTCGCCACCTTGTCTCCGTGGGCCATCCAGTCAGTTCCTGCGATCGAGTATCTCGCACAGCTGTCCAACTTCACCTCCTTACGCACGTTATCCACCGTCAGTATCGCTGTCGGGAGTCCGTCCTCAGCGCCAACGTGTTCCAGTCCGTCATCACCGACTCCAGGTGACTGCCGCTGTTTGGTGAGGCTCACCCGCGCCAAATTCCTCGTTTGTGTGTCCGAACTCTTGTCCTTACTCGTACGCTGCCGCCGTCGTTCTTCAAGTGCCGTCAGTGCCTCTGTCGCTTGTCGTGCGCGCTCTTCGTGTTGCACGGTAGCCCGACGCTCACGCTCCTCAACGTCCTCGCGAATGGCGGTTCGTACTGCTGCTTGCTTCGCCTTCAATTTCCGCTGCTTGATTGTCTTCCGCGCCCGTCGCCGTTCTTGCCGTGCTCGAGCGACGTCACCTTCAGAGTCACCGGGACGGTCGCTACCGTCGTCTTCGCTCGACTCACCCTCGCTCACCGCCTGTGTCCCACTCGATTTCACCTCGTCGTCCACATCGGCCGGGTACACTGCTTTCTCTTCATCCAGCGCCACGGTCGCAATTTTCGCTGCCACGGCCGTCGACTCACTCTTGCTCACTGCGTCCTTGCCTGGAGACTCTGCGTCCGCCGCAGCCACCGTGTCCGTAGTCACCACTACCTTCGCGCCTTCCCCAGTTGGACGTCGGCCACTGCCGTTCCCCGTCTCTGGTTGCACACTCGCCTCTTCTTGCTGCTCTCGTTCTTCACGTACGAACCGCGTAGCAGCCCACGCCGGTCGCACCGTCGGCAGATATAGCGCCGCTCGCTCAGCGTCACGCATCGCCACCTCTTCCGTCATCTTCGCCATCAATTCACTCAGTTTTCCGTCCGTCAGCGTTTCCACGCGTCGCACGGCAGCCACTTCTGCATCCAGTCGCCGCGCATCGCCATCCTCGCCTTTCACTCTCGTTGGTCTCATCCGTCGGGGTGCTCGCAATGCACTCGAACGCCGTATCCTCAACGCCGCTCGCTACTCGTTTCCCGGCGTCTTTCCTCGTGCTTGACCTCTCTGCTTCAGATACTCGTCGTTACGTGCCTTCGCGTCCTTGTCCGGGCAATCGCGCGCATAGTGTCCCGAGTTGTTGCACGCATAGCACCTCGGTGTGTCGGGACATTGCATCACCCAGTGACCTTGCTTCCCGCACCTTCGGCATCCCGTGCTCAACGTTGAACCAGTCGCCGCTTGAGTCTTCGCCGCCGTTTGTGCTTCTACACGCCGTTCGCCCGCTGCTACTTGTAAAATCGGTGCCGTCGGAGCCGCTGCATTCGCCTGCGTTGCTGTCGCCGGCTTCGTAGTCTCCTGCTTATTCCCTTTGTGTCGCTTGGACGGCTGCTTCTGTTCTTTCGTCGGAGGGTTCCTAGCACGTCGCTTCCCAGTTGCCTTCGGTTCCCACTCGTCGTCCAGTCCATTCTCTGCCGGGGATCGGCTGATTCACGCCCGTCAACCTGTTGTACACGCCCTGCGGATTGGTGAAGAGAGCCAACTGCTCTTCCTCCGTCTGTACTCTCTGGCTCTCATGCGCATCTCCCGCGGTCCCTGCTGCTGCTCCTTCTGGTATTGCGATACCACCGACCCCAGGTATCAACACTGTCGTTCCGTTCGGTCCGTTCACTTGCATCAACTGAGCACCTGGCGCTGGAGGGAAAGGTTGTCCGATGGCTCGCATTCCCCTTGCTACGTTGTCCATGGGATCGCTCAGCTCCGTCGCCTTGTCCACAGCCTCCTCGAGCGTCTGCGGAGCCGGCGGCTGCTTCACCAGTTGTCTCGTCGTCCGGTCCAGATTCCTGTAGAATTGCGCCAGGAACACCCGTTCTTCGACCGCGTTCCTATCTGCTGCATCTCTCAGACCGGCTGCGAAATCCGCGTACGTTTCTCCCGCCATCATCGCTCTCGAGTTCACTCTCCATTCTGCCTCGGCGAGATCCTGTGGTGGCGCGTATCGTCGGAGCAAGCTGCGCTTCAGATTCGTCCAGGTACGCTGTTCTCTCGTCAGTCTCCTGTCGGCGTTCACCCACCAGCGTGCTGCATTCTCAAGTAGTTTGTTCCCCAGGATAAAGTACAGCGCTCTATCCGACCACTCGCCTCGTCCGGATTCACGCGCCCCCTGCAGCGCAAGATCCACCCGATCTATCCACGTCGTCACAGATACTCTCGCGGATGGCGTGAACGTAGGCAACTCCAAGTCCCTGATGTTGCGTCGACCCGTTCGTCTTCGCCGTTCGTCACGTTCTTCGCTCTCGCGCCGCTCACGTCGTCTTCGCCTATCTCGCCGTTCGTGCCGGCCGCGCCGTTCATGCTGGTCTCGCCGCGGCTCCCGGCGTCGACGGTGGTCGCGTCGTCTACGTGCCCCTCGACTCGCGTCACTATCGCCGTCTTCGTTGCTGCTGCCACTGGAGCTGCTATCACTGGAGCTATCGCCGGAACTACTGTCATTATCATCGCCGTCGCCGCGTCTGGCTGGTCCCCGTCGGCGTCCATCGTCGTCGGAGTCTCCCGAACTTCCTTCGTCGTCGGGTGGGTCTCCTCCCGCACGAATTTGTCGCCGCTCTCTTCGGCGTTCATGGCGTTCCCGGCTACGCCGTCGCTCGCGTTGGGCATCTTCATCACGTCGTCGTCGTTCGCGTCCAGCTGAGCGCCGCCCGTCTCGGTACCTGGGTCTGCGTCCGCGTCCATCGTCTCCATCTCGGCGTTGCCGGCCAGCTCTACGACTTCCGTCGTTGATCACTTCTCGCCGTGGGGTCTCTTCGTTCGCATTGCCCTGTCCCAGTACCTCTTCTTCAGGAGCGGTGTCTACTCCGTCGTCGTGCGGCTGCAGAATCGGTCCTTGCTCATCTCGCCCTCGTCGGGGTGGTCTTGCTCGCCCAGCCTTCAGCTCGGCTACGTGGGTGGCCAATTCTCGCAGCAGTGCCGTAACGTTTTCCAAGCTCGGCTCCTCGTGGCCGACTCTCGCTTGCTGGTCTGGTTCACGTCCGTCACGGCCGTCACCAAGTCCTCCTGCGTCCAACGCTTCCTCTTCGCCCCGCGACACCTGCGACTCTGCTTCGCGCGCTTGGATATCAGCTACTATTTGCCCTGCCAGTGCCAAGGTCTCATCGAGTGCCGCCTGCCCTCGTCTACTGCCTCACGCCTCGGCTCGGTGGTGTGCTCCGTCGCCTGACTCCTGAGTACCATGCGCGAAGCTTCTGGGGTCGACTGCTCCCTTCGTCGTCGTGAATTTCCTCACCGGGCTCGTCATCTTCGTTTTTCCGTTCACGCTCAGCGCTTGACTTCGACTTGGGCCGTTTCGCCTTCGTTGCCCGCTTTTCTGGCCGTCTCGGATGTTGTCGTCATCGTTATCGTCTTCATGCGTTCTACGCCTCGTTGTCTCAACCTCGGCCCCTGTATGACCACCATGTAGCGTAGCCTCTTATCTCGCCCGGCTAGTTGGGCGTGTCGTATAGCCCGCTGCCGTCCTAGGGCGACGAACAGGCGTTTACTTGTTTCTCAACTCGTCCACTGGCCAACAGCACCCACTTGGTACTGCGCCGGATCTCCCGTAACGCGGTACGGTCGATCCTATTTATTAACCTCTCAATACACGTCTACCTCAACTGCTGAGTCTCCTACGGTTCGTCCGGCAGGTCGTCCACCAGGTTCCAGCCCGCCAACAACGCCCAGCGCCATTCCAGCCCGGTTGTCGTCCGCCAGTTCCTCGCTTCCGCTCCAAGTCGTTCCCCAGGTTCCAGCCCGCCAACAACGTCCAGCGCCACTCCAGCCCGGTCGTCGTCCGCCAGTTCCTCGTTCCCGCTCCACCGTCAGAAAGCGCCCTTCTTCTCAAAGTCGCTGAAGACTCACAGCCCCACGTCCACGTCTAAGGGTCTCTGCGCCCTTCTCCTCGATTCCTCAATCGTCCTTTGCCCGTCGTGGCAAATTCCGAACTCTGCGCCCTCGGTGGCGAATTCCAAACTGCCCATCAAAACCGCTCCTCCGTGCAGCCGCTCTCACTGCGCGTACCTCGCGTTGTACCACTTCCGCTACACGGCCTCCGTCGAGCAATCCCTCCGCAGGCATCAACGCCCAATCAACAGCTCAGCAGCGCGCTGCGCTCGATGCTCATTCGTCGTTCCTAGTCCCGTTGGACCTCCACGTCTGCACTGTGCTGGTGCCGTCCTTCAACCACGCGCTTCATGGTCGACTCGTTCTCCTCATCGTCCTTAGGTTCGCTGTCCTTAGGTTCGCCGTCCGCCGTCGTCTCCCAATCCAACCCGCTACACGCCTTCCCCACATTTAGGGTCTTCCACGACTCTACCGTCCTTAAACAGTCTCTCGTACTCGTCGACCGACACCCAGCACCGTCCATCATGCTCTTCGGACACGCGACCGGTTGATCGTCGTCGCACTTCTCGTTCGGGTTGGAGCTCGAACTCCAGGATGTATTGCCCCGCGGCGTTCCGTCTTCTTCGCCGTCGTAGTTCCACCAAAGGCTCGTTCTGCTGCTCGCCTGTTGTTTCACGCGCCACTGTTCTTCGACGCCGTTTCTTTCCTCCTGTTCCCGTCGCCTCGCGCACTGGAGCCTTCGTTGTTCTACCAGTCTCGCCGTCCTTCGGTCTTGCGTCACCGTCCGTTTCCTCATTCTCGTACTGCAGCTCGTCCGCAATGTCCTTCGCCGCATCCACCAGACAATCTTCAGGGTAGTGATAGGAAACTAAGAATGATACGTGGGCGATAATTTGTTCGCCTTCACCCTCCGTGTCTTCTCGTTCAAGTAGGTAGTTGTCGTAACCGACGGCCTCAATTATCCTCAGCGGCCCCATCCACTGGTGCGCTAACTTCGTCGCCTTCGGCCCTCTCGGCGGTCGGTATACCCACACCCTATCGTTCGTTCGGAACGTCCGTCGCCGTCTCACCTTCTTGTCGTAATGCCGAGCTTGTCGCTGCTGCTCGCGCATCCTCGCCTTCTCTGCGCATTCGTGACTTCTCCTCAGCGTCGCCACCAACTTCTGGTGATACGCGCTCAGCTCACCAGCTTCCGTTCGTCCTGTCGTCCTCAATAACTCGTTCGGGCTCTTCAAGCGCCGTCCTAACATCAACTCGTTCGGGGACAATGCGACCGTCGAGTGCCGCCCAGAATTGTACGAGTACACCGCAAAGTTCACCTAACGCTCCCAGTCGCGCTGCTCTTCATCCTGCATGAATGTCGCCACGATGTCCTTCCACGTTCTGTTAAATCTCTCGACGAGGCCGATCATTTGGGGTCGGTAAGGCACGGGGTTTGCTTGCCTCGCCTGCAACATCGTCACCAACTCCTCGATCACTTTTCCCGTCAACTCGGGTGCCCCATCCGTCAACAGCTCCCGGAACGGCCCGAATTTCAAAACCACGTCCTTCATCAGGAACTCGGCCACGTTCTCCGCCACGTGCCGGTCCACCGTCGTCGCCACCACGTAACGAGTCACATACTCCACCGCCGCTATCACGTAACGTTTGCCGCCATCGCTCGCGGGTAATGGGCCTGCCACGTCTAAAGCCCACCTGTCGCCCACGTCACCTCCTCGGATACTACGCAGCGGCGGCACCACCTCTCTGGGCATCGCCTTCCTGCTGCCGCACTCTCTACAGCCGCGCACCCATTTCTTCACCTCGTTTTGTAGTCCCGGCCACCAGTACGTCACTGCAATCCTCGCGTAAGTGTGCGGAGCCCGCAAATGGCCCGCCCACACCGAATCGTGACACTCCTTGAACACTACAGCCCACAACGCCGGGGGTAGAATCACCCGTCGTCCCTTAACCGTCTCAATCAACACTAAGCCGAACACCTTGGCCACCTTCTGCCCTCGATACTCTCCCTCGGTTAGCAATCGCTGCACCAACCGACTCTTCGCCTGCTCCTCCTGGATCTCGTCGTCAGTAACTTGCAGGGTCTGCTCCGTCAACCGTCGCCGCTCGGCTTCCGCTGCACGCCGACGCCGGTGATCTCCCTCATACGTGGCCGCCGTGCCAGTCTCCATCGTCCCGCTCAACGCCGCATCCATCGTCGACTCATCCACGCACTGGTCACCCGACGCCACCTGCGCAACCGCCGTATCGTCACTCGCCTGCAGGTCTTCAGCCACCGTCTCATTCACCAACGCCGAGTCGTCCACTCTCGCTGCCGGTACGTGAGCTGGATCCGCACTTCTCGTCGCCGCATTCGCCCTCGGTCGCTCGTCACTTCCTTCCCCAGGATTCACGTCCGTCCTGCTCGCCGTCGTGCCGTGCGTCTCGGTCGTTGCTTGCTCCTGTCCCACACTCACGTCCGCCACCAGGTTATTCCGAGTCTCATCCCGTACCGCGCGCCCGTGCTCATCTGCCGTACTGTCGTTCGCCACATCGGTCGCCGTCTTCGCCTGGTTCACCGAATTGCCGTTTTCCATCGAATCGCCCGCGTCCGTAGTCAACACCGCGTCGCCGTAGTCCACGTCCGCCTCGTTCCGTACTGGGGTCGTGCCACACGTCATCTCGGCTCCTCGTCCTGTCGCCGTCTCTGTCGCTGCTTCCAGCATCGCACGTTCGTGCGCCGCCGTCGCGCCGTGCACTACCGAATCCTGTGCCGTTCCCGCAACTCCGTCCGTCTTCTCGTCCATGGCAAAGTCCCGCAGCGCACGCTCTGCTTCCGCCTGCCACTGCCGCTCGCCTTCCTTTCTCGTAGTGGCCCGAGTCACCCGTTGGTCGACCGTCGGCACCGTCCTCGCCTTCCGTCGTCGCCGTCCGTCCTTGCCGGCCACCGCGTCGCCCAAACTCGTCCTCATTATCGTCTCTACAGGCTTCTCGTCCACGTCCTCGCCACCGTCCTGAACGTCGAGCGAACCAGCAGTCGCTCCCGTTTCCGACGCCACGCCGTCCACGCTCGCTCCCTCATTATTAGCGCCCGTCGTATCGCCATCTGCAGCGCCTCGCGCCGTCCTCGACCGCCCTTGTTTCGCCGTCCGTCGTTTCGACCGCCGCCGCTTGCCAACCGCCGCTCGCATCGCGCCCTTTGCTGGTGGTCCTTGCCCAGCTTCTCGCCGCAACCGCGCACGCCGTCTTCTACCAACCGCTGCTCGCATCACGCCAATCGCCGGAGCCCTCGAGAGCGCATCCGCCACCACATTAGTGCTTCCAGGTCTATACTCGACTACAAAGTCGAACTCTTGCAGGGTCAGCGCCCAACGATGGAGCTTGCCCGTCAAGTTCGCACTCGTCATCAGCCACCGCAAGGCCGAGTGATCCGTAATTATGACGAACTGCCGCCCATACAAGTAGGGCCGAAACAGCTTCACCGCCCAGACCACCGCCAAACACTCCAGTTCTGTGATACCGTACTTGCTCTCGGTCTCGCTATTAACCTTACTCGCATACGCCACAGGTTGCCAGCCCTTGCCTTGGTCCTGCATCAAACATGCGCCAAGTCCAACAACACTCGCATCCGTCACCACTCGAAATGGCAGTCGAAAGTCAGGATAGATAAGGAGAGGTTTGCTTGTTAGGATCGCTTTCACCTTCTCGAACGCTTCATCCTGCTTCGCCGTCCATTCCCACGCCACCTTCTTTCTCAGCAACTTTGTCATTGGCGCCATAATCGACCCGAATCCTTCCACGAATCGTCGATAATAGCCCGCCAGATGCACAAACCGCTTGACCTCGTGAGCGTCGCGAGGCTTCGGAAACTCCCGTACAGCTGTGATCAGCCGCTCCACCGGTCTCACACCCTCGTTGCTCAACTCATGGCCCAAGTACTCCATCGATCGCATGGCGAAGCTGCACTTCTTCAGCTTCAACGTCAACCCAGCCATCGACAGTCTCTCCAACACCGTCGCCAGTTCCACTACGTGCCGCTCGATCCCGCCACGCGTGAAAATAATAATGTCATCTAGATAAACTAGACACGTGCTCCACGTGAGCCCTCTCAATACATGATTCATCATTCTTTGAAAAGTAGACGGCGCGTTCGTAAGTCCAAAGGGCATCCTCACGAAACGGTACAGTCCTCTCTTCGTCGTAAACGCCGTCTTGTCCCGATCCTCTGGCGCAACCAATATCTGCCAGTAACCCGCTTTCAAATCCAAGGTCGTGAAGAGTAAAGCACCTCCCAACGCCTCCAACGTCTCGTCGATCCGGGGCAGAGGATACACATCTTTTTTCGTCACCTTATTAAGAGCACGATAGTCAATGCAAAAGCGTATTTCTCCATCTTTCTTGCGCACTAATACAACGGGAAATCCCCATGCACCATCTCCTTCTTCGATAACGCCGGCGCGGAGCATCTTCTCTACGTTCTCTTCAATTATCTTGTCTTCCGTTTGAGCCTGTCGACGCCGCTTCAACATAATCGGTGTCGTCTCGCCGGTGTCAATGTGATGGTGGATGTTTAACGCCGTTGCTGGAGGGCAGTCACTCTCGTCCGCAGACAACCCCCGGTACACACGCAACAACTTCAACACCAACTCACGAGCTTCCTGATCCTTGGTGCCCACTTTCACCTCGCTCTCGTTCTTCAATGGCGTCTGGCTGTCGCCCAGTTTGCTCATCCAGTCGTTCAAACGCTTCGTTCCTAGCCCGTCATTCATCGCCAGGATGGTCATGTCATCGTCCACCGGAATCCACGTTCCCAACTCGCGCTTGTTCGGCAAGTTCGCCGCCCGATCGTTCGCATTGATCGCTGGAACCCATGCTTTTCCACCGCGCGCCGTTGTCACCGTCGCCGCCAACATGATTGCCCCCGTGTTTCGCGTTGGGATAAACAGCCCACGTTCACCATCTTTTGCTGTCACGGACACTACCACCGGCGTCACCGTCCGTGCCGTCAACCGTGCCTTCCAGCAATTCTCACAGCAGCAATCTTCCGTCCGCCTTGCTTGTCTGTCGTCCTAAAGGGGATCACTACCGCCCTGCCGTCGTCGTTATATCGCACTTCGTTCCGCCCAAAGTCCATCGTTGCTCCACGTGCCTGCATGAAGTCCACGCCGAGAAGGAACTCATCCGTACATCCCGAGACCACCAAAGCTTCCACGCTTATCAACTCGTCGTACACGTTCCGAAATTCAAAACGCCACACTCCGACCACGTCCAGCAAGAAACCACCGATGCCCTCCACGTAGTCCACGGGCGCCACTTTCGCCACCTTGTCTCCGTGGGCCATCCAGTCAGTTCCTGCGATCGAGTATCTCGCACAGCTGTCCAACTTCACCTCCTTACGCACGTTATCCACCGTCAGTATCGCTGTCGGGAGTCCGTCCTCAGCGCCAACGTGTTCCAGTCCGTCATCACCGACTCCAGGTGACTGCCGCTGTTTGGTGAGGCTCACCCGCGCCAAATTCCTCGTTTGTGTGTCCGAACTCTTGTCCTTACTCGTACGCTGCCGCCGTCGTTCTTCAAGTGCCGTCAGTGCCTCTGTCGCTTGTCGTGCGCGCTCTTCGTGTTGCACGGTAGCCCGACGCTCACGCTCCTCAACGTCCTCGCGAATGGCGGTTCGTACTGCTGCTTGCTTCGCCTTCAATTTCCGCTGCTTGATTGTCTTCCGCGCCCGTCGCCGTTCTTGCCGTGCTCGAGCGACGTCACCTTCAGAGTCACCGGGACGGTCGCTACCGTCGTCTTCGCTCGACTCACCCTCGCTCACCGCCTGTGTCCCACTCGATTTCACCTCGTCGTCCACATCGGCCGGGTACACTGCTTTCTCTTCATCCAGCGCCACGGTCGCAATTTTCGCTGCCACGGCCGTCGACTCACTCTTGCTCACTGCGTCCTTGCCTGGAGACTCTGCGTCCGCCGCAGCCACCGTGTCCGTAGTCACCACTACCTTCGCGCCTTCCCCAGTTGGACGTCGGCCACTGCCGTTCCCCGTCTCTGGTTGCACACTCGCCTCTTCTTGCTGCTCTCGTTCTTCACGTACGAACCGCGTAGCAGCCCACGCCGGTCGCACCGTCGGCAGATATAGCGCCGCTCGCTCAGCGTCACGCATCGCCACCTCTTCCGTCATCTTCGCCATCAATTCACTCAGTTTTCCGTCCGTCAGCGTTTCCACGCGTCGCACGGCAGCCACTTCTGCATCCAGTCGCCGCGCATCGCCATCCTCGCCTTTCACTCTCGTTGGTCTCATCCGTCGGGGTGCTCGCAATGCACTCGAACGCCGTATCCCCTCAACGCCGCTCGCTACTCGTTTCCCGGCGTCTTTCCTCGTGCTTGACCTCTCTGCTTCAGATACTCGTCGTTACGTGCCTTCGCGTCCTTGTCCGGGCAATCGCGCGCATAGTGTCCCGAGTTGTTGCACGCATAGCACCTCGGTGTGTCGGGACATTGCATCACCCAGTGACCTTGCTTCCCGCACCTTCGGCATCCCGTGCTCAACGTTGAACCAGTCGCCGCTTGAGTCTTCGCCGCCGTTTGTGCTTCTACACGCCGTTCGCCCGCTGCTACTTGTAAAATCGGTGCCGTCGGAGCCGCTGCATTCGCCTGCGTTGCTGTCGCCGGCTTCGTAGTCTCCTGCTTATTCCCTTTGTGTCGCTTGGACGGCTGCTTCTGTTCTTTCGTCGGAGGGTTCCTAGCACGTCGCTTCCCAGTTGCCTTCGGTTCCCACTGTCGTCCAGTCCATTCTCTGCCGGGGATCGGCTGATTCACGCCCGTCAACCTGTTGTACACGCCCTGCGGATTGGTGAAGAGAGCCAACTGCTCTTCCTCCGTCTGTACTCTCTGGCTCTCATGCGCATCTCCCGCGGTCCCTGCTGCTGCTCCTTCTGGTATTGCGATACCACCGACCCCAGGTATCAACACTGTCGTTCCGTTCGGTCCGTTCACTTGCATCAACTGAGCACCTGGCGCTGGAGGGAAAGGTTGTCCGATGGCTCGCATTCCCCTTGCTACGTTGTCCATGGGATCGCTCAGCTCCGTCGCCTTGTCCACAGCCTCCTCGAGCGTCTGCGGAGCCGGCGGCTGCTTCACCAGTTGTCTCGTCGTCCGGTCCAGATTCCTGTAGAATTGCGCCAGGAACACCCGTTCTTCGACCGCGTTCCTATCTGCTGCATCTCTCAGACCGGCTGCGAAATCCGCGTACGTTTCTCCCGCCATCATCGCTCTCGAGTTCACTCTCCATTCTGCCTCGGCGAGATCCTGTGGTGGCGCGTATCTTCTTAGCAAGCTGCGCTTCAGATTCGTCCAGGTACGCTGTTCTCTCGTCAGTCTCCTGTCGGCGTTCACCCACCAGCGTGCTGCATTCTCAAGTAGTTTGTTCCCCAGGATAAAGTACAGCGCTCTATCCGACCACTCGCCTCGTCCGGATTCACGCGCCCCCTGCAGCGCAAGATCCACCCGATCTATCCACGTCGTCACAGATACTCTCGCGGATGGCGTGAACGTAGGCAACTCCAAGTCCCTGATGTTGCGTCGACCCGTTCGTCTTCGCCGTTCGTCACGTTCTTCGCTCTCGCGCCGCTCACGTCGTCTTCGCCTATCTCGCCGTTCGTGCCGGCCGCGCCGTTCATGCTGGTCTCGCCGCGGCTCGCGTCGACGGTGGTCGCGTCGTCTACGTGCCCCTCGACTCGCGTCACTATCGCCGTCTTCGTTGCTGCTGCCACTGGAGCTGCTATCACTGGAGCTATCGCCGGAACTACTGTCATTATCATCGCCGTCGCCGCGTCTGGCTGGTCCCCGTCGGCGTCCATCGTCGTCGGAGTCTCCCGAACTTCCTTCGTCGTCGGGTGGGTCTCCTCCCGCACGAATTTGTCGCCGCTCTCTTCGGCGTTCATGGCGTTCCCGGCTACGCCGTCGCTCGCGTTGGGCATCTTCATCACGTCGTCGTCGTTCGCGTCCAGCTGAGCGCCGCCCGTCTCGGTACCTGGGTCTGCGTCCGCGTCCATCGTCTCCATCTCGGCGTTGCCGGCCAGCTCTACGACTTCCGTCGTTGATCACTTCTCGCCGTGGGGTCTCTTCGTTCGCATTGCCCTGTCCCAGTACCTCTTCTTCAGGAGCGGTGTCTACTCCGTCGTCGTGCGGCTGCAGAATCGGTCCTTGCTCATCTCGCCCTCGTCGGGGTGGTCTTGCTCGCCCAGCCTTCAGCTCGGCTACGTGGGTGGCCAATTCTCGCAGCAGTGCCGTAACGTTTTCCAAGCTCGGCTCCTCGTGGCCGACTCTCGCTTGCTGGTCTGGTTCACGTCCGTCACGGCCGTCACCAAGTCCTCCTGCGTCCAACGCTTCCTCTTCGCCCCGCGACACCTGCGACTCTGCTTCGCGCGCTTGGATATCAGCTACTATTTGCCCTGCCAGTGCCAAGGTCTCATCGAGTGCCGCCTGCCCCTCGTCTACTGCCTCACGCCTCGGCTCGGTGGTGTGCTCCGTCGCCTGACTCCTGAGTACCATGCGCGAAGCTTCTGGGGTCGACTGCTCCCCTTCGTCGTCGTGAATTTCCTCACCGGGCTCGTCATCTTCGTTTTTCCGTTCACGCTCAGCGCTTGACTTCGACTTGGGCCGTTTCGCCTTCGTTGCCCGCTTGGCCGTCTCGGATGTTGTCGTCATCGTTATCGTCTTCATACGTTCTACGCCTCGTTGTCTCAACCTCGGCCCCTGTATGACCACCATGTAGCGTAGCCTCTTATCTCGCCCGGCTAGTTGGGCGTGTCGTATAGCCCGCTGCCGTCCTAGGGCGACGAACAGGCGTTTACTTGTTTCTCAACTCGTCCACTGGCCAACAGCACCCACTTGGTACTGCGCCGGATCTCCCGTAACGCGGTACGGTCGATCCTATTTATTAACCTCTCAATACACGTCTACCTCAACTGCTGAGTCTCCTACGGTTCGTCCGGCAGGTCGTCCACCAGGTTCCAGCCCGCCAACAACGCCCAGCGCCATTCCAGCCCGGTTGTCGTCCGCCAGTTCCTCGCTTCCGCTCCAAGTCGTTCCCCAGGTTCCAGCCCGCCAACAACGTCCAGCGCCACTCCAGCCCGGTCGTCGTCCGCCAGTTCCTCGTTCCCGCTCCACCGTCAGAAAGCGCCCTTCTTCTCAAAGTCGCTGAAGACTCACAGCCCCACGTCCACGTCTAAGGGTCTCTGCGCCCTTCTCCTCGATTCCTCAATCGTCCTTTGCCCGTCGTGGCAAATTCCGAACTCTGCGCCCTCGGTGGCGAATTCCAAACTGCCCATCAAAACCGCTCCTCCGTGCAGCCGCTCTCACTGCGCGTACCTCGCGTTGTACCACTTCCGCTACACGGCCTCCGTCGAGCAATCCCTCCGCAGGCATCAACGCCCAATCAACAGCTCAGCAGCGCGCTGCGCTCGATGCTCATTCGTCGTTCCTAGTCCCGTTGGACCTGCACGTCTGCACTGTGCTGGTGCCGTCCTTCAACCACGCGCTTCATGGTCGACTCGTTCTCCTCATCGTCCTTCAAGTGCTGCAGAAGGAACACAAATATCATCATCAGTACAGCGTCATACCCCGATGGCAAACACGGAAACCTCGACGAACTGTGACGTACCGAATTATTCTATGAGCAGAGGTATCCGCACTGTTCGGTCCATCAATAGCACACCTTGAAAGCACCTACGGATGTAAGTGGAGATCATCGTCAAAGGAAGCTAAAAAAATTTTCAAGACGGCTGAGGATTGTTAAGTACGTACGATCGTTGATAAGTGCAGTTCAGTCCGCAGAGGCTGCAATCGATCGTGCTGAGGAGGAGCGCGGGACGCGGAGCATTGATGCATTTTCAAAATAACGTAGAATACCGAATAGTACGCGGTGTTCTATTGTTATTAAACGCCCTCTTCAACCAACTAGGGCGTTGTATTTGATGGGCGTTCAATTCGTAGGGAGCTCTATTCGATTCCTCATTGTTGAGTACAATAAAAACAACGAACAATGAATTTACCATCAACGCCAGCAAATGGATTTAGTGTTATGTTCTTCGAGAGCTACTCATCGATGCAGATCTCATCGAGCGCGTCCAGCAGCTCGCTGGAGCTGTCGCCGCCATTGTCACTGTCGCTGTTGTCATTGAGTGTGGCCCAGGCCACTCGAAATTGTGAACCGTAGACGTCATGCTTAGATGGACCAGTCGTTTGGATCGTCAATGAACCCGCACTTTCCAATGCTCTTTTGCACGACGCTGTCAGGAACCTGGAGGGAGTGGGTTTCCGGCCCGGGTATAGCTCACTTGGCCTGAACATTTCCACTGGTCGATGAGCACCGACATGTGATCCTTAAACGACTTGAAAATGCCCACGTCACCAGCCTGAAGATAAGGAGTTAGGCCGCCAGGAATAACGGCCATCTTGATGCATTTGTCCTCGCAACGCTTTTTCACTTCTTCGCCAATATGCGCTCTCATGGAATCTCAAACAACCTACTGGCCTGTTGTTTGAGTAACTTGCGGGAATCGCTTGTTTTTTTATGCTGCTTTCGTCTAGCTGGCATCTTGGCGAATGATGCAAAACAAACATGCTGCTCGCGTTGTCTGGGGAGGATTCACGGGTGGATGAGCATTGTCAGACTTGTTACAGCTGCAGAGAACTGGAATTCTGCCGCAACGTAAGTCAAACTGCCGAGAAATCAGCTTTGTTGACTACAGTGTTCAATTAAGAGGGCGTTCAATTTGAACGCGTTCTATTCTTTGTATAACGCCCTCGGAGACCGCGTTCAATTCGTAGGGCGTTGTATTACTTTACCGCGTACTATTCGGTATTCTACGTTACCTACAAGGAAAAAAATCAGTGTAGCCATGATCGTTATTGCCCATATGAACACAAAATTTGTCCCTATTTGTCTCTTTGCACGTACATTTGCGAAATATCATGTTGTTAACCTGACTGTTTCAGCCTGAAGGTGTAGCACAGCACTCCTCCGTTAGGTTACATCACTCTACACCAGCGTCTTCACTTGATATTCCCCGGTGACGGAGCGTCCTGACGTCGTTGAAAATCGCAGTTCTCGTTCACACAGGGGCAAGAATCTGAGACTGCTCGGAAGAAGAATCTGTGCATATGTCCGCTCAAGTAATGTATTAGACATCGAGCAAGTAGGTGCCCTGCTTATCAGACCGACGGTTAGCGGCGACAGGTAGCATAACAATCGAAGTAAAGAAGATCACGTACCAATCACTAATCCAGATTCCCCTTGATACATTAGGTAAATATGACGCGCAGTGCACCTGAGCGTGTTCCTCGTAGACGACTGAATCAGCATATGCCAGATATGCTCTTGGTGAACTCTTTACCGAGGATCCTCGTCCACGAGAAGAATTTCACTTTCCACCAAAATTAACCACAAATAATAGCCAATGAAGACGTGGTATGTAGGTCGTGACCCTGGTGCCGATATCCTCAGGTAACACACAAAAACCAGCTGATATCTTCGGATTACAGGTCACAGGGTCATGACCTAGTCATGACTTTTCTTTTTTTACTTAAAGGGTTAACCCTCCCGTTCCCAGGGGTACCGATAAACTTGACCACTTTTTCGCCATGTTTTACGTAAAACATGTGAGACAACACAGTTTATCTTATGTTAAGTATGGACACTGTAAAGTACGACGCCTGTCGCTGAAAAATGCGCCATGAGAATGATGTCTTTATCTTGATTTTAGTATGGTTTTGAGTCATTTCTATATTAAGCATGTTTAACGTAAAACATGTAAAAAAAACCGCATGCATATCGGTAAAACATCGGGAACTGGAGGGTTAATAGCAAGTAACACATTGCAATGAATACAAAAACACTTCTAGCTGTAATTGAACTGGTGCTTGTTCTTGCTGTCCTAGAGCTTTCTGAAACACAGGATGCCGTATTACCATATTGAGGAGGCGCTGGAACCCGTGCACGCAACGGATCCATACGAAAAAGTCTAGCAGCATACCATTTTGAGGCCTTAACACTGTTCCACGAAAAAGATACCGAGTACTGCATAGTTGAGAGACAAAAGCTGGTTCTTCGATCTCTTCCTCAGAGTCTTCTTCGTCACTCGAGTCTTCTAAGGTTGCATACAGCGTCTGAGCTGTAAGCAGAAGCTCCAAGTGAGCTCTTGTCCCCTGCCTTGCCATGCTGTTGATTTTGAAACCCTCTCTCCGATACCCTACCGCTTAATTATCATTGGTAGAAACCTTATCTTGCAGCAAAGGAAAACTGCAGATGTTGCTCACGGTTTGCAAGTTGTAGGTTTTCCCTGATTGGTTACAGCAGCAAACCTGCAAACTGGGTAACCGTGAGAACCACTATTGTCTAGAACTATCACAGCATGCTTGATTTCACGTTGCATCTAGCGCCACTGAACGAGCCTTCTTCACGTGGTTCACGGTTGCGTCATGCTGTGCACAATCGATAAGGGAAGGTGCCGCGGCGTTTGCGTTAGGGTCTACACTAGCACTTTGTAGCGACCGCTTCTGCTGGATGTGGTCTGGTGGACCTGGAGGCGGCATCCGACTTCTTACAACAAATCTGATGTCTGCGCTGGATAGCTGACGATGAGTTTATGGAATTTTGGCAGTTTTTAACCCCCCGCTCTCAAGCCTATTTTGACCCCCTGGCAAGTCTTTAACATGTTGTATAATACTACATTAAGGACAGTCTAATATTGATTTTTGTATTGCCTGTGATAAGTACGAGTGTAAAGTCTGTACAGTGGGAAGGCAACCTGCTTGCACATCGTGCGCAGCGCTATGTACCAGCGAAGTTGTCATATACACCTTCTCCAGTCTCGCATGTGGGCGTATGTTGTATATACTGCGACTGGTTTGGGCCTTTTTATTTGAAGTTGACACAGAGCAAACATTTTTGCCTAGCTACATGTATGCCACGCTGCAGTTCCAGAGGATTGAACATCATGTAGCAAGCAATCTTTCCTTGGCGATTGTAATCATCAGTGTTCCTACTTGTCTTGTTCGCTACCATCGTCCTAACGCTTCTTACGATTCCTCCTCGCCCACCTCCTCCTCTTCCGCTTCCTCCTGTTCGTCTTCTTTCGCCTCTTCTTCTCCCTCCTGCTCGTCCTCTTTCTCTTCTTCATCCCCCCCTGCTGCTCCTCCTTCTCTTCTTCCTGCCCCCCGTCCTCAGCATCTGGAGAAGGACGGCGACAGCGTTTCTTTCTAAGTCCTATCTATCTGTGTCTTGGTCTTGCACTTTTCTGGCTTTTCTTGGTACGATATTCACCTACCCGCGTGCATTTCACGGTTTTTAACATGTTGTATTATACAACATGTTAAGAATGAGCCAATTCTGGTGTGTACCACTAATGTAGTCATATACAACGGTTGAGAGCGGGGGGGGGGGGTAAAACACACACACCAGTACTTGTTCTTGCGTATTTACTTACTTACTTACTTACTTACTTACTTACTTACTTACTTACTTACTTACTTACTTACTTACTTACTTACTTACTTACTTACTACATGTACGTGGCGCCACTTTATAACTAACAGTAACTAATACAGTGGACGCCTTCCATATATAGCTTATCCGCCCGACATATCTGCAGCAGCTAAGTTAGACTTAGAAAAGATATATGCCGGCTTATCTCTCGGAGGTGCCACCGTAAATGCTGTAGATCTTCATCTCATGTCCGCTAATGCTGTCCTACTTCAATAGTAAAGCTCTAATTAAAAAAAGTGTACCCGACACTTTACCAAGGACACAGAACCCGCTCTCTCTTGATCGCTCACTTCGAAAGCAGTTGCTAATGGAGAGGCAGACCGAGGAAATGGACACTCTGCTGGTGCTAGGCGCAGCATTCGCTCAGCTGCGTGTTGTCGTCGCTGGATGTATCAACGATACAGCGCGACTTCCAGTGACTGGAGGGGTGCACAAGACGCACCATAATCCTTGCGCGGATATAACACTAGTTAGTAGCTATTTCCATTTTAGCATCGAAAAGAAAACAACGGAAAGGTACACACATGCACTTACCTTCGCGTTTAGAGGCAGATTTCAAACTGAATGTCAAGGCTGTCGGAAGATATGTCCTCAGCAGAGTGAAGGCTGCATATTAGGAGTGATGATCATCATAGACTATACAAACATCAAGTACACCAGCTAAGATGGCTACACAGCATAGTTCTAGGTTCCGCATAAGAGATGTCTTTATTCATGGATATGTCTTAGTTCACACTATCATATTAGCCAATCACACGTTAACGATCGTTTATTTAAAACAACACTTTTTACCATTAAATCTGAGCAAAAGCCAAAGCAGTCATTTCTGGTAGAAATGTTTGCTTCACGAGTTCATTTCGAGATAAACCACAGCTCAGAAAGCATGCCTCGCAGTGGAAGAAGGCGAACGACCGGTAGCGGTGTCAAGCCGAGGACGTACACACGATTAGCCGTGTCATATGCCTTTAAGCTGCAGGTCCTGCAGTGTCTAGACTCTCATACTATGGAGGAAACTGTTGATCGCTTCTACCCAGGCCTTACACGTGCGCAGACGCAATCGAAAAGCTACTCCTGGAAAGCATCTAGAACGTTAATCGAGACAAAGTGTTGGACGGGGAATTAACCATAGGTATGGCGACAACCCTGCTAGGACACACAGCCCCCCCTCAATTCGCTTCGCGGTCAATCCAACACTGCGAAGGGAGAGCGCGACACAGCAAAGTCGAAACCAGTCATTTTCCCTTAGCCCTCTATTCTGATGGCAAATGCTGACTAATTTTTGGTTGCCTTTCTCTTGTAGACACAACACCACGATTTTGGCGCAGTTCAAGTAGGAACTAAGACATCTCTTATGCGGTAGGTGATTATATCGAGACGAAATCTACGACTCGGTGAGATGTATGCCGACATAGGCCCCGACATATCTGCTGCAGATAAGTCGGGAGGATAAGCTATTGTAGGGGACAATGAACTTGGACCCACTTTTGCCACCATCATTAGGAGGGTTTCTTTTCGGAAAACCATATGCAACATTTAGATATATGGGTAACATCACGGCTCTCGTTCCAAAAATGAGGTCCGTTTTGCCAGATTCCTTCTCGTTTAGGCGCTATACGCCCTTAAACACAAGGAATCCGAATGCCCAAAACTTTCGGGAAAAGGGCTCCGCAAATATAGGAATTTCATTGGGCGAGAAGCTAAAACACATGAAGTTCACGAGAAAAGTCAACTTGCGGTGTCTCATGAAAATGATGTGTACCACCAAAACATTAATTTTGCACAGGTATCCTATGCATTGCTACTGGTACTCTCCTCTGAGCTCTCATCTCCGTTATGGTCGTCTGCTTCGACTTCGGCAGCAATAGGCACTGTGTCCATGCTCTCTATATATGCATCCTCAAATTTCTGCGCGTGCTTGAACACCTTAGTCCATGTAGAACCAGATATGTGGTCGAATTGTTCTTGGACCTTGACCTGGAGATCTGCAGCGTTTTCGGCTGGGTCTCGTGCGATGCCGTTCTTTATTTGAGCCCATATGAGCTCAATGGGTTGGAGCTCGGGGTGATATGGCGGGGTATAAAGGAGGATATGGCCGTGTTCGGCTGCAATAAGCTGAGCTTGATAAATTGAAGGAACACGGTGTTCACGGGCACGTTCTAGCAACTGAGGCACAAATTCAGAGTCACTGTATGCAATTCCTACAACCAAAAGAATCATAACTTAGATAATGACATAATAGTAAACTAATAAGTGAATTTACCTTGATCTGCCAACCACTTTTGAATTCGCGGTTTGCGCCAGTTTGATGTTGGCTGTGGGTTAGTTATATTTTTATGGTACGATGCTCCATCCATGTGGATGTGGCATTGCCCATATTGCTCGAGGGTCATGCACAAGTTCTCGAACCAACGCTCAAACTGATCGCTGTCAAAATTGCCGTGATAATCATCCTCTTCTTTTTGCTTTAATGTTGAATTCCAAAAGTTGATTGAGCCAGGCACAAAGTGCCCTTGCAGTACGGCCCCATGTGCATGTACAATACCAGCAGCTATTATGCAAATTCTGAAACAGAGTTAGCTATCATTAAATAAAACAATTGCAAAATTCGTACCTGGTTCCTTTGCCGCTCTTATCGTACCGTTTTCTGTCTGACGTTAACCATGTTTTACCTGCAACATGATTGACGTTGCAGTAGCTCTCGTCCAAGAACACCTCAGGGCATCGTGGTAGCCCATTGCTTCGTCGGTTTGCTAGTTTCTTTTGCAGGTAAGACGCCCTAAAGGCCACATTTCCGGCACTTTCTGCAAGATAATGACGCTTTTTACCTTTGACGTAGACGTATCCTAATTTTTTGCATATTCGCCGCATGGTGCGAACGTGAATCGTAACTCCACACTTGTCTCGAACCTCATTAGCAATTAGCTGGGCTGTAATAGGCTTCCTGCTTTTATTTTGAGTAACAACATATTCGTTAACCCTTCAAGCCCCAGCCGAAAATCGAGGTGTATCGACCGAAATTATGTTGGAACCTCCAACATAATTTATCTAGGTATTTGTATAGAACCTCCTTAAGTCCGAAATTACACACGGATATGGACGGGCGAAAGTAGAAGGTTCACCTGTACATAGTTTAGCAGCTCCAACATACAGGGCTATATGCTGGCTCATCAGACCATGAGCGTCCAGATATGTTGGTTTAGACAACAAGTAAAATGCACTTTTTACAGGATCAAGGGCAGCTTTGCACGCGACCTTCTAGCACATGGAGGGAAAGTGAACGAAGCTGGTACTGCATTGGACGTTTTCACTACCAGATACGGTTTACTCACTACCACTACCAGACTCTCTGTCACTTTCACTGCTTGCGTCTCCCCCGCCACCCGCATTTGGCCCCTCCACCATCTCACTCTCACCAGTGTCTCCTCCTAGGCTTTCCAGGTCATTCTGCTGGTCGTCACCCTCGCCAAGGTCAATACGACGGCGTCGGCGTTTGCGCTGCGGCCCAGGTCGTCGGTCCTGAAGCCGGTGGTCAGCGGTTAGTCGGTGAGGATGGCCGCTCCATTCTGCCACTCGTTGTGCCAAATGTGGAAGCAGGTGCTGGAGCGGCCGCCCCGCGCGACGTTGCATAGGTGCTTCCTGCATACGCACACAGGTTAGCTTGCAGCTTGCAGAATTCTATTGCCAGCCACTTACCTCAGCTCGCCAGAAGAACAACCGGGACAATAATACTTTGAATACTTTCGCGGCTTCACTCGATATACCGCGCATACTTTGCAGGAACGCGCGATGCGCTTCTTACCCGGCTTGCCATCACGAGTAGCCTTCTTCGTGTTCTTCTTGTCTGGGCATTGGGCAAGATAGTGTGAGTTGTCGACCTCGTTTTCCGATGTTTGCGGCGAAGCCGCAGTTCTGTCTGCCGCGGTCGTCGCTGATTCAATTTCCTCAAATTTTTCCTTGTTGATAGCTAACAGCTGCTCGTGCAGTGTTCTCAAGAACTTGTAGTGTTCTGGGGGGTCTTGGTTTGTAGTTTTCAGGTGATATCTGTGCACGATAAAGGAGTTTACAAGCGCCATGTCCACCAGCCCGAAAAATATGGAGCGGTAATATTTGCGTGGCTTGTAAGCCAACTGGACGCTGTATCGCTGCATCCGGAGCTGGTCGTGGATATCAACACCTCCCATCCAGCGCTGATAATCCCTGACCAGCCCCGGTGCAGGGAAGTTCTTCTTTCTTTCCCAACTCGACGATCTGGATCAGAACACAAAAGCAAACATAATAGCCATCATAAACGTCAGTAAAAATAAGGCATCCAACTTATAACCAACTTACACACAGGGCCGAGTACTCGGCTTCCTCCCGTAGCCAGCATATGAACGGGGTTGTTATCCATCCACATAGCAGCAGTCATCTCAGGAAACATTTTGTTCTCTGCAATCTTCAGTGTTCCTCGCGGTGGGTCCACGCCGCCTTTACGAAGTTTCTTCTTCGTTATGACTCCGTCTGCATACCCGGATCGCTTTGTCTGGATCGTCCCCGTGAAGTACAGTCGTCGGTGAAGCAGCTCAAGTGCCAGGGTGACTGAGGTGTAGAACCGATCGGTCACCACGATGCGATACGGTGACGTCGGATATGGGGGCAACAGCTTATTCATCGATCGCATTACGGCAGCAGCACCGGATGAGTTGTCCGCAGGAAGTGGAGCTGCGATGTTTGTCTTCGCACCAACGTACATTTCGATCCTATGTTGGCAAGATGTTGGATTTGAGTTAGTACATTAGTTAGTATCCAACATATTTAACTTTGCCAAAAAAGCTTACGAGCTTTGGCTCGCAAGCTCAACACGTACATCATGCAGTAAGCAGTGTGACCGCAGCATGCTGAAAACTTGGTGCCCCACTTGTGGGGCTTGTTCGGGAGGTACTGCCGCATTGGGTTTCGTCGCGCGCGCGTAGGAATCATCGCCTCGTCAAAAGAGATAACGGGACCGATCTTGTATCCACGCTGAAAGGTTTTCTGCAGAGTGCTCACCACGCTGCGCACTTTCCAGCCACGATCAACTTGAGCTTGGGGCGCTTGATTGTCAGTAAAATGCAAGTTTTGCATAACGTGCTCAAAGCGGTTGCGAGGCAACCACTGTCCAAACGTGCCGAGGGGTATAGCTCCACTGCTGTGCCGGCTCCAGTGCGCAGCCATCCCCGACGTTGTGGTGCCAGCATTCTGGAGATCAAAGCCCCACGACTCGCAATATTTCCCACACCTCCACCGGTCGCACAGCTCGCAGCCTCTTCTTGATATCTGGCAGTGTTTCACTATACTCAGGATCCGTTAGAAGTCGCGTTCGCCGGATTTCTCTTGCACGGGAGTCAATAGTCTGCATCTGATACCGGTTAGTCTCCTCCTCGATCTTTCGCCACAGCTTCGGAGGCATAAAGAAGAAGAACAGCGCAAGGGGGTCTTCCGCTATTTCCAGTACAGCATCAGTTGGTCCGTACGGACCTTCGTACAAGCCTGCATACGCTGGATCAGGGCCAAACGTCGCTGAATCTAAGTAGCAATGTTAGTTTGTATAAAAACAACAAATCGCATCATACGCACCATAGTTCCACCCGTTCTGTCGCATCTCCTTCACAAGCTTCTTGTCGTGAGCTGCTACTGAGTACCGGCTACTTGGAAGCTCATCAGCCTCAACTACGTCCTCCTCATCCTCGTCTGATGAAAACGTCAACTCCCAATCGGCTTCTGCCTGCTCAAGTTCGTCAATGTCATCCTCTCCATCACTTGGGCTGTCATCACTCTCTGAATCCAGAGCGGTGTCTTCAGCAGTTCCACCCTTTTCCACATAACAGGGATCCTCAGCCGTAACTGACACACGATCAGCTGAGCGCACGCGCTGAACAGGTTCTCCAGACTGCTCTTCAACTTGTAAGTGCCGACGCTTTCGGGCTCGTGGAGGACGGCCTAATGTTGGCCTTGATGTTGGATCACTGGGGAGCACTTGATGCGATGTTGGAGGCGATGTTGGCTGTGGCTCCACAACAGCCTCGACTTCGTTCTGCTCCGTTCACTTGGCCCAGGGTCTTCGCGATTCTCAGCTCGAGCCACCACATCGTTCATAGCCTGTCGGCACATCTCAACGACGTCAGCAGCGCTCATTTCAGTCTCCATGGATGAACCTACCTCCGAGATCGGTGACCGTGAAAGCCCAACGGATAGCAAACTCTTCACAGCAGGTTTTGGAGTGAGACGCCGCGTGGACTCGTTTCCCTTAGGCTCGGCTGAAGCTCGTCTGGGGCCATGCCTTGTGCTAGCTTCTGGCGATGTCGGAGTCTCCTTCGCCTCCGCTGCAGCCTCTTTGCCTCCGAGGCAGCCTTCTGTAAAGCTGCGCGAACCTTGATTGACGGTGGGCGCTGCTCAGCGAGGCGGTTGCGACGGAGCCGCCGCTCTCGCCGTTGCATTTCTAACTGGAGCTTCTTCTCCGCCGCAGTCATCTGCCGCTTCGGCATCTTGCCCGACGACGCCACCATTCTTCTGTTCCCCGCCAAATCTCAAAATGACACGGATGGGGACGGACGCAAACCACCCATTATGCACTTCCCGTCTCTGCTCCCCGTCCCCTACGCATCCCTCCAAACCTTCCCGTTGGCCCCTAGACCTGTGCATCACTGGTCTATTTCACACAGCACCTAAGTATTGGCCGAAAGTCAATACTAAAATTAAGCTTAATCCGTAATATGTTGGTAGGGCCAACATGACATAGATGCCCAAAACGCATTATACACCCGTTATGTTGGTAGGGCCAACATGGTGGGCTTGAAGGGTTAATGACAGGAGCAAGCTCATCAATGTCGTGCTTCGGCTCTCTGCCTCGGTGCGGTGCCGTATCCTGCCGCGTCACATTTATAAGATATAGGAGGTTCATTTGTAATCGTCAAGTTGTCATGTTTTGCTGGAATTGGGCCAACTCACCTCGAACGGCAAGCCCGGTTGCCTCCTAAAGTCGCGCATCACGCGCTTGACAGTGTTAGACGAGATCCCAAGACACTCGGCAACAATGTCTCGCGTTCGTCCCCTTCGTGTAAGGCCATGCATGCGTGCAGCGGTGAAGAAGTTGTGTGCATTCACCACAAACTGCTTCTCGCCAGCTGTGAGACCCACGCCTTGAGGCATGCCGTGCTCGCTCAAAAATAAACGCTGCTTAGCGATTTTGGCCCAGAGGGCAGCTTTGATCTCTATCTATAGATTCTATGTGTTTGCTGCGCAGTGGCGACAGTTTTAACTGCGCCACGCCTTAATCTACCTGATGTTGAAGTTCGAGTGGGGCCAAGTGCACTGTCCCGTACAATATATATGGAAGGCGTCCAGTAGCCTGCAAATATTTATAAGTTGTAAAGGGAGTACCCGAGACCAAGTACAGCCTTATCTCACTAAGTTCAGGGTGCTGTTGTCGCTCTAGATAACACCCATGCATCTTTTTTCAGGATTTAGGCAGCATGACATCCATCCATCCTCACCAATAACATTTTCGGTACTAAGCTGCAGAAAACGTTCTCGATTTGATGAAAGCAGCTCGCACCTCGCCATCATGCACCGAGGTCAGCAACACTTGTGTGATTGTAAACTATCACAGCGCTAGCAAATAATATACTTGCATTCAAATAAAAACCGAATTCAAACTAAAATACCCTTACATAATAAAATGAAGGCTATCGTTGGTAGTAATTTTGTTTGGTCTCTAAAGTACGATTTTTCGCTGGTGCGTTTTGTATATCTAAATGACAAATGGTCATTGCTAGCCCATGATTTCTTTCCAAGTTAAGCTAACTATCCTAAAAAATGAGGAGAGCATGGTGTCCGTCCGTCACACGGATCACCATATCGATTTTAGCCAATTATATGTTTTAAATATTTTTAACCAATTAGTTGCTGCCGAGCGCAGCGAAGGCGGCTACAAAGCACTATTCAGCTAATGTTGCTTTTTATTTACTTTTTACTTTATTTGTTTTTACTTTTATACTTTTTGTGAAGCGAAGGTTCCTCGGCCAACCGGCGCGCGCCGAAGGTGTGGCGCCGATGGTGAGTAGTGGGGCGAACTGGAACAGTGAGCCCCACGGGTTTCAACCAAACACATACAAACCGCCCGCAAAAGCGGGCGGCACTCGGCTAGTGTATATTGAAACCGATTACGTGGTTGAGATCATGTTCGAATCATGGAGCTTTGAGGGTGGATGTCATGGGCTTCAAATCCTATTTATTCTCCAAAATCAAAGCTGGGCATCGAGGATCCTCTCGATCCAATTGGAAGCCTGAGAGCGCCGACACAGCGATTAAAAAGGCTATTCGTGGCCCTGGGGCGTCGACTGCACACTGCGAGCATTACAACACAAGGTGTCCATTTAGGCGCTTGGCAAGCTGGGTTCAGAAATTGTAGTAGATAAAAAATTAGCATGGAGAATCTATAGCGCGGCTGGCGCAATGGATAGCGTATCAGACTTCGAATCTGGGGGTTGCGGGTTCGAGTCCCGCGTCGCGTAACTTATTTTGACGGTTTTTTTGCGAAGAATGCGCCGATCTTGAAAGAGGAATAAAACAAATTTTGTTATAATTCGTGTAAAACAGAGCTTCTTCCGGAGACAGCTGAGCCTTCATTGGCACCGACGACACTCCCCCATGTGCTGGAAAACATGCTTGTGTAGTTATATGGTTGTTTGTATAGGGTGCTAGTGGTCTACGATCTGGTAAATCGGTAATAAAAAACGATATCTTCGCCAACTTCGGCGCTCGGTGCTGAGGTCAAACCGAGCTCGTTTTTTCTGCGGCGTGCAAGAAAAAATCGTTTGACGTGTCTAAAACGCAGTGCAAAAAAACCGAAGTCGTCAGTCAAAACCGATTTTTTGGTACGGCCGGCTGCGCTTAACTTCCCATCAATTGGTATACCACGTTAGCACACAAACCCTTTGATGGAAGGAATATTTTAACCAAAAAGTTCGGAAATATGGCTGGTTTATGTGTTGAAAGGGTGATTGCTGAATAAGAGTGGATGCAAAGAATACGTTGCTAAATGAGGGATGTAAGGGGCGGACTGACTCACTGATGCAACGAGACTGAACGCATATCCGATATCCGATCATTTGTACCGCCTGGTTGTCTCGCCAATAATTAAGCAGACTGTGCGCCAGCGCGACATGTCAGGACAAAAGCTGAGGGTGTTTGCTAATGAAGGCTCCACATTATCAAGACGCTCTGGGATAAATACCGTGAATATATGAAGGGCAGAGCAGTCGAGGTAGACGGTGAATGGTCTATTGGCGATCCTGACCCAAGCGATTAGGCCCATATGATGCAGTTCAAGGGTCCACGCCATCTCGTTGACAGCAAGAAGACAGAGGATGCTTGGAATTTGTGATGACGAGTGACACAGTCAAAAACTCCACCCTTCAGTGACGCGCGGAGCAAAATGGTGCACGGATATGCCTTATTCCGACTTCTAACAAGACCTGGGGCGCACTACTCGATAGAGCCGCGTCTTGTGCTTATTTTAAGCCCTAGTACGTCTCGAGATAGCCAGTGCCAGTGCCAGCTGATCCGAGGTGGTCCAAACGGGAAGACCGTCATGGGGGAAGTGTTCTGGGGGGAGGGGTCCTCGCTGGACTCGATCGAGGGTGAGAGCTGGCTGGAGAGTGCCGCGATGGCGAATCTTGAGCGAGCTGGATACTCTCGGGACTCAACTGGTCACGCAAGGACCCCCTTGTACGACTACGCCCATGGTAGGGATGTACTTGATGGTCAGCATGTCTGCGCACTTGATCCAACTGAGTCGAACCAACCCCAGAATCCGGGAAGTCCTCGTCTGCAGAGCTCGCCATCGCGACTTGTGCTTCTCGTGCGAGATTGATAAAGTGCAATGCCTTTCAACAGGTGAACCTTGAAAATGCAACTCTTTATAGTAGGGGGCGATTCAGCGGTCGGTTCGGGCCCGTTAGCAGCGCGTTTGTACGACGTAACCTGCCGCAAGAATTTCTCCGTGCCGTACTGTAGTAGGTTTGGATTTAGTCTTCAGCTAGTGGCAAAATAAACTGGAATTTGTATTCTTTTGAAATTTCCTATTTTCCGCTGATCGCTTAGTTGATCTTCATCTTGAAGAATCATTGCTGAGATCGATGTAAGGTAGATCTTCGTACTGTCGCGGAATAGGATTATCAGGTTGTGCAACACCTTTGTAGCAACAATAAAGCCTGCAGCATGTGAGGGGCGTCCAGGCTCAAAGCTAGCGGTCGAAAGCTATATTTCCAAATTTCAAAGGCCTTACATAGTCATTCTTGTACTCGAATGTAGATCTGTCTTTGGAGAGTTCTCCGCCTTCCTTTCGCTCACAATAGGGAGGGAGAAGGCTCCACCAATGAAGTGAGTCCCTAAGAGGATAATTTGGTGCCAGCAGTTTTGGTCTGACCAGGAACCCGGTCGACTTCATCAAACCGATTGCCATAAAAGCTTCCACGCTTAGAGCTGGGAGCACTTGCGGCCGTAAAATCCGCCCAAGTTTTCTGGACACTTGATCTCAATAAAGAACCATCAATAGCTCCCGCGACACCAGGATAGCTGTGCCATGAGGCAAAACCAACTTCTATTGCATCCCAATATTGCTGACTCCGTGGAAACGTGACAAAGTTTGCAGCAACACCCCAAAGCTCGCGAACTACTTCTGTAGTTATCTCCTTCACGTAGCTACATGACATTGTGGCCACTTGACGATACTCACCGGACGAACCGAAAAAAAAATACAGCGCTGCTGCAACCTTTTTGGTGTAGGAGTGTAATGGCAGCTAACCCTACGCCATTTTCTTATTGATGATGCGTTGAAAGGTTCTCTTTGTGCATCTGATATTATCCTTACATAAATAAGCCTTGGTTGCTGGGAGTAGTGCTTCACAGGTGACAACGGATACAGCGATCGATTGACCAATACTGCCGCATGAAGCAACAATAACAGACGCCTCCTCGTCCGCTGATTAGAGCTTGGGGCGCAAAACGACAGTTCCCGGCATCTCAACCAGGTAGAGACGGATACGGTGATTTTTTTTGCTGTTGTGTTGTAGCGAACGGTAAAATTTAGCCAATAAATGTTCAAATCATCACCAATTCTCCAAATGTATATCTTAAATGATTAATTACATAAAAAATAATCTGTAGAAAATGTAGCGCGGCTGGCGCAATGGATAGCGTATCAGACTTCGAATCTGGGGGTTGCGGGTTCGAGTCCCGCGTCGCGTATTTTTTCTTCAATATCACGTGATTTAGCCTGGCTAGGGCTTTGCGTACATCACCTCTGTAATAGGCTCTTTGGTTCCGTCCTGAGACCCAACCCCACTTGGTCGCGGCCTCGTCGAAAAGATAGACCCAACGTCTTCACGAAAGCTGCCACTGCTACTCGAAGCTCTACACGTTGTGCAAATGTTCGCTTTTCACCGAATTCAAGGGGCAGTATATCCCCTCGGCTTCGTAGCGATGGACAAGATGATGAAGACAACACGTTGTCTGGCGCTGGAGATCGTGGCGATACCGCCGCTTTGTCAGGTACTTTGAGCAGAGCATCGATGATTTTCAGCTCACTGGATAGCGGAGTCGTGGTAGCCGCGACGAATCCAACACCATCTCCTCAGGCTGAAGCTCCTAGGCCTCCTCTTCCTCCTCAACATCGGCAGCTAGGGTTCGTCCCTCAAACAAGGTAAAGTGCATTGACGGCGTCTACAGTTTCCCATATTCAACGCAACAGAACTAGTGGCACAGTGATCTCGTCTACAACGCGAATAGCACCAATACATCGCAAAAGACTACTTCGCAACGGGACAGTCACACCAACCTGTACTACGACGGCTTTTCATACACCCGAGCACATCCACCAAAATTACATATCGAAGCAGTTCGTATCGGAAGGGCTGTGACGCACAATTCGCCTTCGTCAGCTCAAAAGGCGAGTATGATTTCACAGATTTCACGGCAGGCCGAGCCGTGATCCTTCAAATGCCTCAAGAGCTTCAAGTCACCCTCACTATAATTAGAGACTATTCGAAGCCGCAAAACACCCGATTTGAGTTTCAGTTTCAGCGTCGTGAACACCGCCGGGGCGCACACTGCTCAAACGAAACTCTATCGACGGTTAGGTTAGAGTAAAACAGCTTTGAAACTCGAGCCACGTTTGAGTTTCAGTGGTGGCGACGGCAGGTAACAACACCGCCGAAATGGTGTTCGTAGCGCCGAAACTGACAGCAGAACAAGTTTGGGTAGTCATCTGCGGTGCTTGGGTAGCGGCAAGAGGCAAGAAGAGAAAATTCTTGCCCATCATGGCCTCGCTGACGAAGAACCACTGCTTTCGTCTTCTTGAGCACAGCCCTAGAATCAACCATTTTCACCCGATACGTGGTGATCCTACGGCCCGCGTTCGCTACAATTTTACTATCGCGGAGGTGCAGTGTTTATCTGTAAAGCTACAACTGCCTCAACCGACTGTGCGAACCGCAGAAGGCGACGTCGTCTCCAGTTTTGCGGCACTGGCAATGGTATGCCGCCGTTTGACCGAGTCATCCAAGCTGTCCTGGTGCCTTCTTACGCTTGCTTTTGACCGCGTTGAGGACGCGTAGCCAGTTTTCCCTTTCTCTTTAATCCAGCAGACTGCTGTTGGTCTTGGCTGCATGAAGGCTGGACTCCTTCGCTAGATTCACTAGCCTCACTAGCCTCAGGTTCGCCATCTCCCTCGTTATCACTAAGAGCTTCATCTTCTAGCTCATTCATTGGCGACGCATAAGCTCTCCTGACGACTCGATGCCTTCAGTCTTAGCTCTTTTCCTAGCCCTCTCCTCTTCTGTGAGCTCCTTGTCTTGGAGCAGACTGTCACGTTCCTTGTAGTCTGCTCGACCTCCACGCCACTGGCATCGCTACTCAACCAGACTGAAACTGAAACTAAACCCGGTGGTCTTCGAAAGGCAAGTTTGGTTGGCTTTGCATTCTCCTTTCAGCGCTCATAAAACGGTGTTGTCTGAAACTCAAACGCAATTCTAATCGACTTCGAAAAGCCTCTATTATGTTTCCGACGATATCATGTCAGAGGTAGACAGACTGGTTGTTGAATCAACGATGTCCTAAGCAATTTGGACGGCAATTTTTGAAAAGTTCTACACGAATACTACAGAAGGACGGGTGCGTGGAGCTGGAAAGCAAGCAGTCCTAAAGCGAGTCCAAAACTCTCGCGCCAAACTGTCAGGCGGTGATACGAGCCACAGCATAGAACTTCCGCCAAGATCTAAGGTGGTAGGACCATTTCAGGGAT
Organism: Phytophthora colocasiae; assembly: GCA_018806915.1. Lineage (NCBI taxonomy): Eukaryota > Oomycota > Peronosporomycetes > Peronosporales > Peronosporaceae > Phytophthora > Phytophthora colocasiae. Next base: position 816,166 of record JAGKQI010000094.1, on the reverse strand, counting down.
TCTTTCAGTTTCAGTATTCGTGGCATGACGACACCAATGCCCAGATAGATGGTGTTGGGGTGGACCGGATTGTTGCGTGGGCGCACGTAACCTATTGCGCTTCGAAGTCTTGTCGTGGTACACTCCTAAAGGATACAAACAGTGTGTGACAATTATGATCTACGACCCGTCTAGTGTATTGTTCCTTCCGACTGTCTTAGCGCTTACAACTTCCTCCACAAAACCGGCATACCGTCGACCGCTACAGTGCACTCAAGAAATGGTTGAGTCTCCATTATTGCCTAAAGATGCCGTTTGTGACTTTGAAAATCCATTAACCCCTTACTTACCAGTCGGAATCAAGGGGGTATATTTCGTCCTTAAGTTGGAGGACCAACATATATTTATATGGAGGTTTGTATGTCACAGAATTCGTCCGGTGGAAGGTGCAGGATTCATCCTGTAAAAAAGAAATGGCGGTACAGTGCGCGCCAAATCGATAGGACCCCCTCTGAATATGCCCGTACTCGTCTTCATCCGCGACCTTGGACGAGATATTGAGATGGCGGACGCGCATGGAGCGGTTCGCATCCGGAGAGTTCCGGATTAAAATGGTGCTGAATGCGTCCACGCGCTGCAGGACACGCACGTCGATTGCCGAGCGGTAGCACCTCCTGTACATATCTGGGTTGTTGAACACTCGCCAGCCTTCAATAGCCAGCTCTTCCGCTAAAAGTTCACTGTCAGTGCACGGAATCGACTTCGTGAAATGGAACTCCAGCTTCCGCTTGTCACTCAGCGATCTCTGCACTGTCCAGCCAAAAAACTGCATGGGATCTTCATTTATCTGCTTCTTCAGGAACATGGCGTGGTGGATCTTCATGGTCTGGTACTTCTCCCGAATGAGGTTGTAGCACGTCGCAGCAGGCATCGGCTCGTAGTACACCGATCGACAGAATGCAACGACCACTTTCCCGCAGGTGCAAAGTCTGTTCGGCGCGTGTAGACTGGTTATGTGAGAGCGAATTAATATCGATTTTGGTAAAAGATAGAGAGCAGCTGTATTTTGCACTAAAAATTGCACTAGTGACGGTTTAATGGATTCCCAGGCTGAAATGGCACGCTTTATCGTAGCCAAGCGCTCTCCTTTCGCCGTCGTAGCAGTAGCTGTTGCTCTTGCGTAGCTTTGCGTTGGCTTAGCCACTCTATAGCTTAAAAGGACACGTCGTTTTTCTTGTATTGTGTAGTGCATGCGGCGTTGTTTGGCTGGCGCGTACACCTCGTCAAGGAGGCCTGTGTGTGGCAACCTCCTTTGCTTCCTGCAATACTGTCGCGGGTGGTGGGGGCTGCGAGGACTCCTCGTCCGCTTCCTCCATTTTATCGAGTGGCTGGTGGAGACCTCCGTTTTATCGAGTGGCTGGTGGAGTTTTATTTTAGCGATTGAACGCTGCATCGGGCAATTTGATTGGTTGATAACAAAATGTGCACACAATTTTATATCACAGGCGCCCTTTTTATATGGACGCTGCATTCTGTCGATCGGTGTAGAACGGCTCCTCATCTTCTGCAAAATAGGACCAGAAGCCTGGGCGGTTCAAAGCCTGCACGGGAGTCTTCGTGTCGCTCTTCTGCAAGTTCGGGTCTGCCACCTCGGGTGTATCGACCCGTAACGTAGTCTCGAAGATAGCCATTTGTTCCAATCTTTGTGCAATTGCTTCATTCTCTCGATGAATAGCGTTTTCGACCTCCACTGCATCCAGGTATTGAGCCATTAACCCTTGCCTTTGGCTCGGTCCCATTGTGGAGGTCGTGGAAACCGACGACGTGGATGTGTAACCTGTTTCGTCACTCAATGGCGAGTCCTGGTCGCTCTGGTTTGATGCTTTACCTGTAGCTGTTGCAGCTCGTCGACGCCGCCATGTAACCATCCCTGTCTCCAGCTTCTTGTGCTGTTTCCGCATCGAGTCCATGAGTGCATTGTGTCGAGATCTTCCTCTAGCCATATTCTCTCGATGACGTCGTTTCTTGGCTTCCGCCTTGCTCTCATTCTTGCCAGGAGGAACATGGACTTGCTGTACTATTTGGTCCATTTCTCCGTCCTCTACGGAGCTTAATATGAGGTCAATGGGGGACAAAGGCGAGCGTCCACCTGAGGTCGCCATTGTTGGGCAATTCCTTGTAGATAAAAATGTCAAGTGAGCTCGAGTGACTGACGAGTGGACCGAAGGGCCAAAGGAGAGGATGGCGCTGACGATCGATGGTGAGGATGCAGGAAGGGAAGGGAAGACTCGACGGAGGGCCAACTGCACGCTGCACTGGGGGTTCCGCTTCTCTGACCACAAAGTCGTTTACGGTTGATTGCGATAGGTATCCTACGCGTCTGAAATTTGAGTCTCTGACTCACTTCGCTGTTGGTAATTTAGCTTGGTGTTTGTATGGAAGGGCTATTGCCTGAAACTCCAAGCTGTATTTTTGGCGACGGTTGTTAACTTACCGGTAGTCTAAAAGAGCGCTGCTGGATTGGATAGATAACATTGGGGTGACAATTTTATCGACAAAAGTTAGGTTGTACAGTGCAGCATCCCGATGGGGGAGTACGTTCAGCCAGATGGGAAAAGGATGCGAGGAAGAGTCCATGCTGAGTTGGTCAGTGCTACAGTGTACATGTACCAACTCGGTGGACATCATGTCCTTACTGTAACGTAGCATGCGCCTATCCACTTAGTTGGTCGCAAAACGAACCAAAAGCTCCTTGCAGTGAGAGTCGCCAACACTACATGTACATGTACCTAGTAATGACAGGGTATCGTCAGGAATATTTCTCATTTATTACCAACATTTGTTTCTAGGATAAGCTTCATGTTGCGGTTTTAGTGATGTTTCTTGGCTCCACTGCAGACTTTGTCAAGGCAGGTCTGCGCGCCTTCGGGGTCATATAATGTGGCCCATATACCTCCGTTAGAAAGAACTCTGGATCGTGCACAGTGTCGAACGGCATCCCGTTGATTGTCACCTGAGAGTACGGCTCCACCTTGTTCGCAGGAAGGAAGCGACCGTTGCTACCGACGAACTCCTGAATATCCCAGAGACTATCGTCGACCTTCTTCATTTTATACAGATCCACATACGGCACAGCAAAGTTCCTGGTGAGATGGCGGCTTCGGTCGTAAAGCTTTCCAGCCAGTGGATGTGTCGTCGCTACGCAGACTCGCCAAATCTTGCAGAAGAACATGTGATAACCCTTTCGTCGAAGTGCCTATACCACTTTATCTCTGTTCTTTAACCTCTCAACGAACCCGATGTCCGTGTCTTCCGTGAACGGGATCATTGAGCCGTTTCGAACAGCGCCTAACAGTGATCCAAACGTGACCAATGGAGTATTCTCTGTCGCCTTCAGTTCCTCGTACACATCCACCATTAGCATATGCAGTACACTGGCGTAGCAGACGGACTTCGGGGACCAAACACTCAATAGATCTGTACGATCCCCTGCAATGCAAAACGGTGTACATGTATCCTTCCTTCCAGACATGGGGAGACAGTAACTATATTTCATCTCGTGTCGTTGCTCTTCGTCGCAAAGCTTTGTGTGTTCCCCTCGAAGAGTAAGGGGAGAAGATGTATCCATCTCCTTTAGCGCCGAATAGAACCTGTGACCGGAATGGTACTCGATAGACTTGGCGTTCACGAGACTCAAAGAACAGACCCTGTCGTCATTCAAAAGAGAGGTTTCCGGTATGGAAGCGATGACTTGGTTTTCCATGACGAGACCGAAGACAACTAACCCGATCGGTACCAGCACAATGATTGGGAATTCCTGAAGCCACAGCAATACTTTTGAGCGAAAATCGACATCAGGTGGAGGTTGCTTGGCCATTTGGATGCCTTCATCGCGTGATGTCATGGCGCGGTCTGACCGATTGTGCAGAGAAGACACAAATGAACCGGCCAAGAGATCGGCAGCGCGTTGTGTCTTCGCAAGACGTAGGTCAACCTGCGACACACAGCTTTCGTTTGCTGTTCGTTTGCAGTGTGTAAAAGTGAGGAAGTGATGACGGAGTCGTTACTGCAACCTTATTATGCGACATTTATGGTTGCGTTTACACATTTGTGGTTGCTCTAACACATTTCAAAAATTACGCGAGTAATATAAATCCATTTTTCTGAAAACTATTTTCGTTCCGAAAATAGGTACAGTACATCATATGTTAAGTACGACTTCAGTAAGTACGATCAATGCTAGCCTCTCATTTAGAAATTCGCGCTGAAAGGAGAACCTGCGTACATCGCGCCAGTTGGAGCAGGAATCAAGCGACACCGGCGCCCCACTGACCGTTCAAGAGCTGGAAATGACGGGTACGTTACATGCGACACCACTAGAGACTGTGAATTTGGTATTAAGCTGTGGAATTGGGCTTTGGTAGGTCGGAGAGCGCGAAGCGTCAATGCAAAATTGAAGATCGCGTATAATGCGCTGGGAATTGAAGACGACGACATCAGCGACGAGGACTACGAGGTGGAAGATGACGGTGATGAAGACGACGCCTCTTCCGCGGACGAATCGTGCGAGGAAGATGCGCCAAAAGCCGGTAAGCCGATACTGTTCAATGCTTTTGTTTGTAAAAAAATGTTTGCTGATTTATGGTGTTACTTTTGCATATTAGCAGGAAAGTCAAGAGCTCAAAGCAGGAAAGCTTCAGGTATGGTCGCGATAAGAAGCCGTGTATTTTGACTAAAATTAATGCATTGCTAATGGTTGGGTTTTGTTTGACAGGCTCTGGTATCTCGCTAAAGCGTCACTCACCCCACGAAGCTATACAGCCCGCTTTCCGTAAGCGCAGGATGCTGAATACACCAACAGATACGCATGATAATGACAGTGGGAGGAGCCATTGGCTATCTCGGAATACTCTCCAAAAAAACGTGCAAGCAAACACCTCGAAGAACTGGATTCGATGAACCTAGGTGACGATGGGATCGTAAATACTGTGCCTGCATTTGGGACAAATATGCTGTATAAAACCTGGGAGGAATTTGAAGAGGTGTTCTCGAACTACAAGAAGAAGAACAGACTCAAGTTTCGAGTGCGGAGTTCAGAGAAAACGGCTTTATACAACAGGTATGATTGCAATGCTGATATTTATTACTGAATTGATTAACTCACGTGATATTGTAGCACTCATGAAGACCAAATTCCAAGCGAGTTCAAGTTCTACCAGAGAATCTACCGGTGCACGCACGGAGTATCCCAGGCATCCAGATCCAAGGCCACCGCAACCGCAAGACTCGCTATTGCAAGTGCAAAGCGAGGCTAACGGCCGCAGTCAACCGGTGTGCTGACAATACTTTCAAGATCATGGTCAGGAATGAGGTAGGTGATGAGGTGCTTATATTTGGTTGCGGCTGTCTAAAATTTGCTTGTTTTGTAGAATCACACGCACTCACATCCAACTACCGGAACCGAGGCGTCATCCTACCTCACAACCAAGACTCTGCCACTTGATGACGAAGATCGCGAAGACGTGAAGACTTTAGCTGATGCCCGTGTGTCTTCTACGCACATCACGAACTTCTTGAACGATCGTCTTGGTACGTGAAATAGGTGCTTGAGAATATATTTATATATATACTCATACTCATGGGTTTATATGTATGATTAGGCTGCAAAGTGACTCCACAGCAGACGCGAAACCTTCTTCGTAGCATCGCCGGTCAGGATTCTGGCGAAGACCACATGAAGAATATGCTCCACGCACTACGGCAGTTGGATGGAAGCGATGTTCTAGTTATCCAAGACCAGCTTGACGTAACATGTGGGGTGGTTATGCAGACTAAGGTCCAGAAGATGATGTTCGAGCGTTGGGGCGAAACGTTGGCAATGGACTTTACTCATGGGACGAACAATCTGGGTTATCATTTGGGTGCGTCTTCCAGCAACCTTTCTTATAAAGCAACCCTTTCAGCAACCTTACCCATTATTGCAACCCTGTTGAACTCTTCTTTCTTCTGTCATGTTGTAGGGAGTTTGGTAGTCACCACATGTACAGGTCGTGGATTTCCTGTGGTCGATTTCATTTGCTTAAATGAGCAAGCTACTACGATCTCAACAATTCTGGAGTACTTCAAGGAGAAGAATCCGCTCTGGGAACATGTCGTGAGTGTGGTGATCGACAAAGATTTTACAGAATGGAAAGTGCTTGAGGAGTGTTTCCCGAAGGCAAAGATTTTGTTTTGCCAATTTCACGCCATCTCCTATTGGAAAAAGGTCATGAAGCGTTCTGTCTACGGAATCAAGGTAGCTCAGGGCGAAGAACTGCTGGGCTTAATGATAAAACTTCTTTACAGGTATGTCACCATCGCTCACTTAACAAATAAATTCACTAACGTCGGCTTTGTTTCAGCTCAACACAAGATGCCTACGACACGCACTACAGGAACTTGAAGTATTTCTGTCACCGCAACAAGAAGCAGGCTTTCTTCGCGTATTTCGACAAAAACTGGAACTCTTGTAACGAAAAGTGGTCAAACTTTTCTCGCGGGAAATATTTTACAGCGGGTAATACGACCACTAACAGAATCGAGTCAAACTGGAATCAACTGAAGATGCTGCTTGGTCTGAAGACTCGGATTGACCAAACTATCGCAGGATTGCTCCAGCACCAGATGACCATTATCCAGCAAATAGCCTCGGAGGTTGGGCAGCTTCACTCATCGTCTCGAAGGCCTCAAACAGTACCCACTTTCTTGAGAGAAGTCGGAAGCAGGATTTCAGCACACGTCTTGGAAAAACTGAAGCGAGAATGGGAGCAATTCGTGAACCTGATAGAGGAAACAACGTGTGAGGCTGTGTCGCTTTCTACCTGGACGGTATCCTGCCACAACCAGAGTTTCGAGTGCGACGACTTGGACTGGAAATGCACTTGCCTGTTTTCAATGAGCAATCACTTACCATGCCGTCACATTATGCACTTAGCACACAAAGGACATGGATTCAAGATGCTTCCTGTTATGACTATTCGGGAACGGTGGAGTACATTGGCAGCGCTGAATTCAATGGAAGGGCTCACTGCCGCAGGCGATATGCTGCGTTCAATTGTGCGCATGTCAAAGCTAAGGTTGCCAAAGCTAATGTTGCCGGACGCCTCCAGTACCGGAAAGCTTTCAGCACCAACACCACCCCTGAAACAAGTCGTGTATGTTCGTCTGCGCCGCCGTGAACGAGCAAACCAAGTTGTTCTCTCTTCTGCTGAGAAGTATTCATTCGCGAAAGCAATGGTAGAGCCTCTGCTGGAACACTTGTCGAGGTTGGGAAGTGCAGACTTCTATGAAGAGTTACAGACTTGGAAAAGTACGATAGAGGAGGGGCTGCGTGTTGGAGAATCTCGAGCAAAAACAGATGAAGTACCGTGTGGTGAAGACGGTGAAGATGATGATGAACTGGACCAAGGTGTGGCTTCAACTATAGATCCAGCAGATGCAATTGCAACAGCAAAATTGATGGACGCTTTGGAAAATCAAATTAATGAGGACGTCACGGACGGTGTAAGTAGTGGAGATGACATTCTTTCTACCCAATTGGCTGCTTCCAGTCCTGAACGCGCCACGCCACCTATCGATAAGATAGAAGCTAACGTCGAAGCACCCTCGCCTCGTCAAGTAGATGTGATCAATGTCCCAAAGCCGAAGCGCCGAAATCGATCGCGGTCGACTCCAACTCAGCTCCGTCAATCCAAGATAACCTCAGCTCGACTCGCTATCCACAAGTACCCAACCGGACTCACTGTTAAGCTTGATGAGCTGATAATTTGGGCCCGCAACACACCCAACGTGAAGCATGTCTTGACAACTATGGAGAAATACCCGGTCCAATTGACAGACGCCTACTTGAGGTCGCGGGTCATTGAGTGCCAATGGGAAGCTATGAGAGCTGGTGACAACATTCATCCTTTCGTTATTCCTGCTGATCTCACACGGTCAATGGAGGCTGCAATTACTACTGCACGAAAGGAACAGCGCGAACCTGACAAGCTCGTCCCCAGTGTATCACAGCAAGGAATTCTTCTTGACATTGTTGCAACCATTGATCCAAAATTATGGAAGTTCTGCAGGTAAGGTTGCTGAATTGTTGGGGTTGCTTTATGGGGTCGCTTTACTAATATGGTTGCTATTTCGTTTGCAGTCGATACGTTAATGCATCGACAGAATTCTACCGAGTGAAGGCCAAGGCCAAGTCATGGGTCGAAGATCGGAAGTGGCTTGAACGCAATTGGTCAAAGTTGGACTCGGATGTTGACTTTTTCGCGAAGGAAACGCAAACTTGGGGTGTAACGCGCGAAACTGTCCGAAAGCGCCATCAAACTCTCGCCAACGAAGTGATCTCGAAGTTTACAAGCTGTCGTCTTCGCAGCGCGTTCGCTACAAGGTGTGACAAGGTCACCATTCCTTTCGAAGAGCTGGTCGGAAGTGTTTGTCGTGGGTGGCTCTCTGACAGTTCCATCGAGTTCTGCTTGAGTGAAATTGCAGCATCCGCGGGGTTGTTGCGTGGTGTCTTCACTTTTATGGCAAATTGGTTGGCCAGCAACTCCACGGGACCAGCTTGGCGACTATCAGTTCGTCGTGCATCCCGTTAATCTGAGTGGCAGTCACTGGGGCATTATTATCATTCAGCTCGAGCTTTCCGGTGGCGAGCTTCATGTACGTCCTCATATGTATGAACCACTTATTGACGACTGCTATCACGAAGAAATGGAGACAATTTGGAACGGCGACAAGCGAGAGGGGCTGCGAGGATTTATTAATCGCTGGCACAAGTCATCAAATCCAGGGAGTAAAATGAATGTCGATCCAGTAACCTGGGTGGATGCCCCACAACAACCTGATAACTCCAGTTGTGGTGTTTTGATCGTCGCTCACGCACATAGCGTCGTTGCGGGAACGCAGATCTGCATTGCTACAATGTTAGCAAGACAGACGTCGACGTAATGCGCTTGCGGATGCTATGGTTGATGCTGTTGCGGTCCCGCGAGCGTCGAATGCCGAAAGTTGATGCTTCTACAGCAGCTGAAATAGATCAGAAGCTCCAGGATCAGCTCAAGTAGTCATGCTTAAACAATTAATACAGCTTCACTTCACTGCCTAGTTTCTTAATCTATTTACTGCCATCTCTAGCAGCACTCCAAATGACATCATACTGTCTTGAACCACTCCGTCACTGCCCAAATCAGAGTCCATAGCGTACAAGCATTCCTCATTCTCCTCGATCCGGGCCATTAGCTCCATCTGAACCCTGAGTATTTGTTCCAGTATCTCCCCAATCTCCTCCAGCTTGCGTTTTGTTGTCCGTGAGCTCTTCGCGTCTTGCTCGTACCAGTTCGTGTGATAGCGATCTTCTATCCATCGTCGTGAGGCCCTTGCGTGTAGTTGAAAAACGAGAAGTATGAAGAATGTGTGACACACATGTACTTGGAGTGTAGCACACACTACTGTGTGGTACACATTTCTCTATTTTTAGAGAATTCAATGTAATCTACGGCTCAAGTTATGACGATGGCGACGTGGCAGTGCAATCTATTATAAATTACGGTTGAAAACATATGTTTTGGGGTTGCTTTAGGCGATATGGTTGCACTAAGCGCTGTCGTGCTGTCGTTACATGGTTGCGGTAACGCCGTTCAAGTGATGACAAGAATCTTGTCACAAGATGTAAACAAACGCTCGTAAGCGCTATGTTTCAACGGAGGAATTTCCATAAAGGAGTACATAGGTACTGATTTTTGTTCTACCACACCAAATTGGAAAAGTTCACTTGTATTTGGCCGTGTAGCTTCTTACAGATGTACTTAAGATGTACTTGGCGTTGCCTGAGTTGTTCCGCCAGGTACCACTACTATGAACGCGAATCTGAAACCCACACTGTTCTGCCAGCAATTTGACCCTGGTTTGAATCGCTTTCTGTGAACCAAACGTTTCGGTGCCAATGTTTCTGTATTTGTCATACGCGACGCAGAATAGGTCATGAGCGGGGTCAGAGGACTCAAGTTGCGTATCTGGTTGGCCCGAGGGTAGCTGCTTTCTTAAGGTGTTCCTCTTCTAGATCGAAAGGAGCCGTACCAAACGTCGACTTCTTCTTTGCGTTCTTGGTCATGGAAGTGAGAGTGAGGAAGTGAAAGTATTTGCGTTTCTCTTTTGAGTTGAAGGGGTGACTTACAGGAAACACTAAGTCTGGATGCGAGGATTCTTATTTACCGGTGTACATGTACATGTATTGGGAAAAGCAATTTGGTGTGGTAGAACAAAATCAGTACCTAGGTACTCCTTTATGGAAATTCCTCGTTTCAACGTGTACAGTCCAATTGGTTCTTCCTTTCCCTCATCGCTCCTGTTCATCATTCGCTCCAGGTTCTTTCTTGAATTTCTTCAGTGCCGTTAGCATCTTGCTCTTATCAACATGTTGGAGCATAGCTTTCGTCTGCGTAGAGAAATTCGCTTTGGAGAAGGAGAAGGACCCCCGCCGTCTTGGAGTCATGTAATTGGGCCCGTACGCTCTCTTCAAAAAGAACGTCGGATCATGAACCGTATCAAAAGGCATCCCGTTGATCGTCACTTGTGAAAAAGGTTCAACTTTATCCGTTGGTAGAATACTCCCGTTCCTGCTTTTGAGCTCCTCAACGTCCCAATTACCGTTGTTGAGGTTCTGCATCCGGTACAAGTCGACGTAGGGCACGCCAATGTATCTGGTAAGCGACCGGTCTGGATCGTACAGCAAACCTGCAAGTGGATGCGTTGGAGCCACGCACACGCGCCAAACTCCCTTGAAAAACAAGTGATAGCCTTTGTTCCAGAGCTCCTGCTGCAGAACTTCTTTCGCGCTGAGTTCCCCAACGAATCCAATGTCCGTATCCTCTGTGAAAGGAATCATTGAACCATTCCGAACAGCCCCTAACAAGGACCCAAACACGACCAGAGGAATATTTCCAGTCGCTTGAAGCTCTTCGTAGACTTCGACCAGTAGCAGGTGCAGTACACTGGCATAGCAGATGGACTTGGGAGAACGAGTATGGAGCAAGTCGCTACGGTCCGCGGCAGTGCAGTATGGCGTGTCTTTCCTCCCTGTAATTGGAAGGCAGTAACTGAATTCAGCCTTAGGTCGGGCGTCTTCATCACACAAAACCGTGTGGGTCTTACGGAAGGTTGGTACTGGGAGGTCCTGGTCTTTGAGTAGTGAATAGTATCGGTGGCCTGAATGATACTCAATGCCGCTGGCATTTCGGATTCGTGGAGAGCAGACTTCTTCCTCTTCTATTATGTTGACGATAGTACCTTCAGGCGTGGAGGAGATGAGCTGTGACTCCATGAAGACCAGCAGTCCAGACAGCACTAGGATGAAGCTCAGAGCCACTGTGATTCCAGTCCAGAAGCTCTTAACGACCCCCGTGTGGTGATGTGTGTCAACCTTGAGTGCATCGCGAACCGGTTCAAGTCTTTTGGCCATTGTTCTGAAGTCTTGAGATAGGGACTTGAGGTGAAGGCCGCAAAGAGAAGAATGAAAAGTGTCCGGACGCTGCCACTTGGTGCAGCTCCAGCCGTGATCGTCAGATCTTGAGATAAAGATTAGAGACGCGTTCCCGCTGTAGCACAATCTGTGCTGTTACACCACTGTTGTAACATGAAGGTACGGTGCATGCAAACCTCACCGCCAGTATTGGTGCTGTATGTTGCATTTTCGCTGCGTCAGGGCACTGTGGTCCAAAAACCGCCAAGGTGCTTCCGAAGCTTCTTACAGCAATCTCGTCTAAATAGTGGGGTGTCATTATCATCTAGGCTCTTCTAACTCTATCAACATCGCACCTCCTCCTCACTCTTTCTTGACTTCCGTTGAGTTATTTGTACTGTTGTTCTGTTCTTCAATCTCTGGGGCTTCTGTTCGTTGCTTCGGCGTCATATAGTCTGGTCCGTAGGCCTCTGTCAAGAAGAAGTGGGGGTCGTGCACCGTATCAAACGGCATCCCATTGATTGTCACTTGTGAAAAGGGCTCCACCATGTGACCAGGCAAGAAGCGGCCGTTGCTGCCGTCCATTTCTTGGATATCCCAATTACCATTCCGAGCTTTCTTCATTCTGTACAAGTCCACATACGGCACTGCGTAGCTCTTGGTCAATGGTGAGCTTGGATCATAAAGACTGGAAGCCAACGGATGCGTCGGAGCGACGCAAACTCGCCAAATTTGGTAGTAGAACATGTGATAACCTTTGTTCCACAGCGCTTTCCGTAGCGGTTGAATCTCTTTGAGTCTCTCCGTGTAGCCAATATCCGTGTCTTCAGTGAACGGGATCATCGATCCATTTCGAACAGCTCCAAGCAAAGATCCAAACGTAATTAGTGGGGTATTTCCCGTCGCCTTGAGCTCTTCATACACGTCCACTAGCAGCATGTGTAGTACACTCGCATAGCAGACGGACTTGGGGGATTGAATACTGAAGAGATCTGTCCTGTCACCTGCAGTGCAAAACGGGGTGTCCTTCCGTCCTGAAATTGGTAAACAATATCTGTACTTCATCTTGGTCCGCTGGCTTTCTTCGCAGAGCTTGGTGTGGTCACCACGGAACGTTAACGCTGTTGGCGTCCCTCGTTCCTTTAGTATCGAGTAGAACCGATGTCCTGAATGGTATTCGATCCCACTGACGTTTAAAACCCGCGGAGTACAAGTGCCTCCTTCACTGAAGACGGAGAACTCCGGCATGCACGCTAGAATATGCGTCTCCATTGCAAAACCGAAGACGACCAGCCCAAATAGCACCACCACGAACGTCGGGACGACTGTCATTCCAGTCCAGAAGTTTCTGCATCCTCGAACGATACCGAGACGACGCGGTGGGGTCTGCTTAGCGACGCTACCACCTTCCTCGAGCTGCTTGTCCATAGTGGCCTGAGGAGATATGCGCTGCCAAGAACACAGGAGAAAATGAGACGATGGGACGAATGACAATGCGAGGCATGTCGTGTTCACGTGTTGTGCGAGAGACGCATCAGCTGGATGGCTGAATTTTGCTGCTCGGTGGATAGTTATCTGCCCGAGCCCCAAGGTAAAGCACGTTGCACTAAAGCTTGAGGATAAGACGATATCTTATGAGAAAACTGTTACCACTAAGGGACTGCCCCCTTTGTGAGCTTCTTCATTGCTTCTTTTACTTTCTCCGTGACTTGTTTAACGGTCGGAGGTGTTCGTTGCTTGGGCGTCATGTAGTTTGCGCCGTACGCTTCCCTCAGGAAGAAATGGGGGTCGTGAACAGTCTCGAACGGCATCCCATTGATCGTCACTTGGGTGAATGGCTCCACCTTATCGTAAGGCATTAAACGTCCGTTGCTGCCTTGGAGTTCCTGGATGTCCCAATTGCCGTTGTTGAGCTTCCTCATCTGGTACAGATCCACGTACGGCACGGAGTAGTACTTGGTCAACGGCAAGCTCGGGTCATATAGACGAGAAGCTAAAGGGTGAGTCGGGGCCACGCACACACGCCAAATGTCCAAGAAGAACATGTGATACCCCTTCTGCCACAGCTCGTGTCGAAGGCAGGGATAGGAAAAATACAATATCATACGGATTGGAGGCCTTCATCCAAGCCAATAAATAATTGAGTTATTGCCACATTTTTCGACAATATCAACCAAGTCAGTAGGTCACATGAATATGTGACACTATGTCGTCTTTTCTCATGAGTTTTTGAACGAGTTGGTTGCTGTCGATGCGCCTGGATTCGGGAGGGGGTTACCTCGAGAACCCTCCCACCGCGTCCAACCTCTCCAACCAACACACACAAGTCATAGTCCGAATTCCTCGACATCATACATACAACACACAAATCAACTGATATATTATAATTCAGTTAGGAAATGACAAGCAACTGTAATAACCCGTGTGCCCTGTGTGCAAACGTGGCCACACAACCGGTTTGGCGATAGTTCTCTCTACCATCCATTGCCAAAACAACCACACATGTCAACGACATTTGGCTATAGCCAAGATTGACCTATATAAAAAATTGCATGTTATTGGGGTTGAGGAGCAATAAATTATTGCAATATGACATTGCCAATATCGGCAATAGTTACGGAAAATTACCAAACCCAGGACGTCTACGGAGTTGAGCTGATTCACGAATCCAATGTCCGTGTCTTCCGTAAATGGGATCATCGAGCCATTGCGAACAGCCCCAAGCAATGACCCAAACGTGATCAAAGGAGTATTCCCTGATCGTAGACTTCCACCATCAACATGTGCAGCACACTAGCGTAGCAGACCGACTTAGAAGACCGAACGTTGAGCAGATCGGTCCGATCAGCTGCCGTACAGAACGGTGTATCCTTTCGGCCAGAGATCGGCAAGCAGTAGCTGTACTTGGCCTTGGCTCTCACTCCTTCGTCGCACAGCTCTGTGTGCTTTCCGCGAAACGTTGGCGCTACAGGTGGATCTATTTCCTTCAGTGCTGTGTAGTACCGGTGACCGGAATGATACTCGATGTTGCTGGCATTCCAGGACTTGCAGGGCACAGGCTTCCTCCTCGTTTAGGACTGCGGCTTGAGGCATGCACGAGATGATGTGCATCTCCATGACGAGACCAAAGAGAAGAAGGCTGATTAACACCAGTAAGAGAGTGGGGATGACTGTAACCCCCGTCCAGAAGTCTCTGCAGCCAAGTACAAGTCTGTGAACAACACCAACGCGAGGCGGAGGGTGGTGCTTGATGACTTCAACAGGTTCTTCGATGTTCTTCTCCATTGCAAATTATGTTTTATTCTGCCGAAGCTATGATACGCGTATCCGATCAGGAGGAATGAAGATTTTTATGAACGAAACTCGATGGAGCGAGTGGTGAGCTGGTACACAGTATCATCGTTCTTGGCGATTTGAACCGTTGAGACGGTCCCATTTTTCTGTTCGGTGTTCTCGGTGAGCAAATAATTGAAGACGTGGATGCTACGCTGTTGGTTGCGTGGTGGAGCTACAGCTACGGTAGCGAATGTAATGCCAGCAGTTCTTACCTTGAGCATTTGTTCAGCATGTACAGTACGGTATTCATAGAGTAGCTAGGGCCTACATGTAGGCCAACGGCAAGAAATCAATACTTTCACAGTGCCCGTCACGCAGCAGGGCTCAAAATGAACAGGATCTTGCGTTGCGATCGGACTTCCTTGAGTTTTTTAATTCAATGTTTAAACAGAAATGACACTTCAACTACATGTAGCGTTATAACCAAAACCTTACGCGTCCTTCGCCACTACGGAGAACCAACCTCCATACGAAACTTCCGACACAGTCACGTAGTCATCCGATCCAATAGCAGAGCCATATCCACTCCATGAAGCTGCACCGTTTGTCCACACTGTGTTGCCGTTAATGGAGATCTCAATCGCACTCAACGACTTGCCAAACGTGGGCACTGAGATGGACCCGGTGGTGTTCTGTGGCGTTTCAACGTTGGCCTGGAAGAAGCTGTCCTCGTCCTTGGTCGTCCACTCCACAGAGAAATCACCCGTCGCCAATGTGTAACCAGTGCGTAGTTCACCAATATCTGCTCCGGCAGCGTGCGGCACGAACTCCCACGTTTTACCAGCGTCCGTCACGGGGTTCAAACCACCAACATGTAGCGTCAGGGATGCCGTCGGACCTGTGGACCAAGCGTGTGCGTGCGAAATGTATCCACCCAGTTCGAGACCGTAGAACGGGTACATGAGTTCACCTGTTTCATAGTACGCCTCAATTGTAGTCGAGTTGCTGAATGTGTTTAGCATGTAGCCCCATTGACGGCGAATGATCTCCAGAGCGAGTGACGCGTTACCGGGTGTGGCACGCAGATGCGCTTCAATCTCAACACTGGTGATGAAGGGGGAGATAGAACCAAGACCTTCCGGTGATACAGCACCGAACTCGTTCCAACGAGCTGCAAGGTTCTCCGATACGGTAGCAGCCTGTTCCGAAGACTGAGTCAGGTTGTAGCGAATAGCAAGAGAGTTGCCGTCCTGCGGGTGCAGCGCAGCGCCTGCAGCCGTAGTATTGTCACGGAAGAGACCGACCGAATCGTCCCAGAGGTTGGTATTAACCGCGGTTTTGACTGCAGTAGCGAGGTCTCCGAACGACGTACCGTTGTAACTGGGGGCGTCCAGACCCAAGTGCTGTGCCAGTTCCGCGTAGTTATACAACGCATGGTACAGAAGCGAGTTAGCGGCGATGTTCTTGCCACCCTGACCAACTCGACCCCAATCGTAGATGCCCGTGACATTAAGCAGCATATCCGAAGAGTCCACATTGCCTAGGATGAACTTGAAGCCGAACAGAGCTTGATCCCAAAGATTCTCCACGAAATCTATGTCTGCGGACAACGCTGCGTAGTCGGCCAAAGCGATCAGCGTCCAGATGTGATACGTGTCGGAGTTCACCCCTGCAATTTGAACACGAGGAGCGATCGGGGTACCAGCGTATGCGAACTGGCCGTTGGTGGTGTTCTGGATCGCGTACAGAGAGTTGATAGCGTGGCGAACAGATAAGAGGTTGTCGCTGTTTAGTGTCACAAGCTTAGAATGTGTGGACACTCCGAAATCACCCGGCCAAGGCGTTCGGTCTCGCTTAGCGCCATCCACATACACCTCTGCGCCAGTAGTGACGTTCTGGATAGTGGCGTTATTGAACCAGCCGTACTCCGTGATCGTCGGCGGGTTTGCACGCGACTCGTTCGAAGCGATCGTACAGATTTGTACAGTGTACGCGCCTGCGTACCAAATACGATTCAGCAGGTCGTCGTCACTGTAGAAGTAGCCTGAGTACTCGCGCAGTTTGTCGTCGGCTGTAGCAGGAGCTGCCGTGAAGTGCGTGGAGACACCTGTGATCTCAATTGGGTCGGACGAACTGGTAGACAGTGTCAGATAGCGGTAGCTTCCTCGAGCGAACTCCCGCCCGAACGTGTAGCTGGAGTCAGGCTCTGCTGGAGCGTAGATGGTGCCGTCGATAATGGCCATGTCCGTAGACAAGTCGGATTCGATCCCAATGTATTGAGCACTCTCGGAGAACGCGACACCGAGCTGCGTGTCACTAGTAGTCTTTGAGCCAAAGTGCAGCGTGATGAAGCCCGTCACTTGTTGGCCGAAGTCGTATGTGACGGTAGATCCGTTGCCGGAGAGCGTAGCAGTGAGATCAGAGACATTGACGCTGCCCGAGGAGCCGTAGATGCCGACAGGTTCGATATCTCGAGACGCGGGCGACTGGATGTATTTCTCCCAAGGTGCGGCCGACCCAGACGCGACGGCGATGACGGCACTTGCAACGAAAGCGACGGTGGTTAGCACTTTCATTGCTGTAGTCGAAAGCAAATTCGGAAATGAACAGTGATGGCGACAGTTGAAGGAAGCACAGAGTCAATGGCAAGCATTTACAACTTCTCGGATTTGCTGTCTTGCAGCAACCACGCTCCATTGATGGTACTTCAACATGCTTTGCTCTTTGCTGGATTTGTGCCCGCGTAGCAGACAATTGTCCTTGTAGATGTACATGTATTGCCTCAGACTCTGAGTGAGTCTTTGAGTAATCTTCAGTCTGTAACCATGCAGAAGACCACGGTTTACGGCTGAAGTTCCCAGCTCCGATCCGCAGTAACGAACTCTGACGTAATCAAGACTCTCTTCTCATTAATGTACATGCATGACGAAAACTTCTGGTGAATGCACAGTAAGTATTTTACTATTGCTTGCTCCTACAGAGCTACATCACCGAGCCCAGAAATTACTTGGACTCCGGGTTGCAGGCGTTGAAGGCAAATGTGATTATGGCTATCAAAAGTGTTCAAGGCATCAAATCCGTAGAGTCTAAGTTCTTGTACCACAACCAGTAAGGCTCGATTCGATGGAACTAAATTTGTAGCTGCTGAAGTTGAGATTAACTATAGCAAATAATTTCGGACATTTTATGAGTTGGCTTCAACTACAGGAGCCCTGCCTCCACAGCGGTTTAAGACAAAAGGAGAAATGTATATTATACATGTAGTCTAGACTCTAGATGTAAATGTAGTACATGTACCCCTCTGCAATCTTTGTAGCGTGGTTGGTTTACATGTATTGGCCTGTTGAAGTTGCCAACAGCTGGGCAGTCCGTGCTAGGCAGACTGCGTATGCACTCAATTACGCAGTATAACGACTACAGTGATCAATTTTTCTTCAAGGTCAGCGTTCCTAAAAACAGCGTACCAGTCTGGTATTACCTTTAGCAACCAGTTAGTCTGGTATTACGATTCAGGATTGCATGACACACTGAACCCCAAATACTGTTGATTCACAGCGCCACCAATGTTGGGCGATAGATAAATCTTTCGCTGTCTGATTCGACGTATATCGATCACGAGAATTCCTTGTGTTTTTTCTGAAGCTGGCAGTTTCCTCGACAGAAAAGTTGAAGGGACGTTGAAGCGAAATCATTGCTAGACCTGGAGATGCAGAATAGAATGTCTCTCAAAGCCTCGACAGGCCAAAGACCAAAGCCTCGCTTCACCGACAGCTTAATTTTTGTCACTCTCGCTCTAGTTGTGGTGATTCTGCTGACTTGCGGCTTTATAATCGAGGCTCGCATCCTCGCGCGTGGTCCTGAATCGATTTTTTTCGGAATCATCGATCTGTCGTGCTCCCCTGACGTTGTGGACTTGACCAATGTGAAGTATCATTCTGACAACGAGTACTACAGCAAATTGAAAGAAATGACTCGTCTCCATCCTCCAGTTTTCGTCGGAAATCATACAGATTTGTGCAAAAATCGCATCCACCTCAAGCGAAAACAGCTCTCGTTCAACAAGTGCCTCCCCATTTCGGGGCGAGAAGATCCAGATATTTGCAGTGGCGCCGATCGGATGGATTTGTTGAAGAAAAACTCCTCGGGGCTTACAATTTGTCGTGCCAGTATTTTACACTTATTGCTGGTGGAAGTGTACGAAGAGCTCCAAGCGTTAGGAAAGTCTCCTGTTATTTTGTATGGATCACTCCTAGGAGCTGTACGTGATAAGGGGATGATCCCGTACACCGAAGATGCTGACATTGGCTACAGCGGCAAACTTCGTGTGGGTAATGATTTGCAGCGATTATTATGGCAAAAAGGATATCATCTATTTTTCCAACAAATTTGGCGTGTTTGTGTGGCACCGACGCATCCTTTAGCTGTCAAAATGTACGATTCAAGTGTATCAACATCCAGTGACTTTGTTGTCCCGTACTTGGATCTGTACTACATGAATCAACGGGATAAACGCTCTAGCGCCTGGAAAATCGAAGAGATGAACAAAGTGAACGGTAGCAATTTGATACTTGCGGACAAGGTCACACCATTCTCTCAAGTGACAATCAACAACCAGCAGTTTGATACAGTCCACGACACTAAATACTTTTTAGAACGGATGTATGGGGAAGACTACATGACTCCGAAACCAAGACACAATATGAATAAAGTTACGAGTCTGCAAGGGCTAAAATTCTACAAAACTAACAGGGTCGAGCCCGAAGCACCTGTCGATGGGCATAATTTACGGGAAAATTGAATCAATTCTTAGCGTTTACGCAGACTCTTACTACTGTTTTTATTCGCGTGGGTTTGGTGACATGAAGTGATCGCCGTACATCTCGATTAGGAAGTAATTTGGATCATGCACAGTGTCGAATGGTAACCCATTGATTGTCACTTGGGAGAATGGCTCCATTTTGTCTGCTGGTATTGTATCGCCGTTGAATCCCTCCATCCTCCAAGTGGTATCGTCCAGCTTCTCAGTAGCGTAAAGATCAAGATACGGCACTGCATAATTTTCAGTGATCGGTAGGCTCGGATCATACAGCAGAGCAGTAAGAGGGTGCGTTGGGGCCACACACACTCTCCAAATGTTGAAAAAGAAAAAGTGATAGCCTTTAGACACCAAAGCACGATTGAGATCGCTGTCCACGCTCAGTTGACCGCTGTATGCGATATCTGTGTCTTCAGTGAACGGGATCATGGATCCATTGCGAACTGCACCCAGGAGCGAGCCGAAGACGACGATTGGATGTTTCCCGAACACCTGAAGTTCCTCGTAGACTTCAACTAGCAGCATGTGCAGTACACTGGCATAACAACGCGTTAGATTGGAGTGATGAGTCAGGAGATCCATTCGATCGGCACCAGCACAGAAAGTGGAGTCCTTGCGTCCTGAGATGGGCAGACAATACTTAAAAGCGACGTCGCTCTCGTCACTCTTGTTGCACAATGCGATGTGGTTATCGCGGAATACTGGCGATGGTAAAGGAGTCATCCCTCCCACAGTAGCATAGTATCGATGCTCAGAACGATACTGGATCTCGCTCATGTTAACCATACTGGGGCTGCAAGTCGACTCTTCCGTAGCGTGAAAGGCGTTTAAGTTTGCGCTGGCTTCGTTTTCGTTGCTTTTCGTAAAGGATTCCGAGAGGAATTTCGTCTCCACTGCGACGTTACAGAGTATGAGTCCAGCCGCCAGTAGCGTGACAGCCAGAATCGTCATTGTGTTTGCAGAAATCGTTGTTGGTGTCCGAATGTGCTTAACTGAAGAAGCGACGTGTTGTGAAGCGGGCATTGTTGGGATACTTCTGGTTTGTCAGTCAGCTCGTAGAAGCAAAAATGAACGTCCAGTGGTTTGGTCCAAAGGAAAAGCAACTGAAGTGCCAGACCGATGGGAGCTACGGTCTATGACGACCAGTAGCGGCTTGCCGCAACCAGGTTCTTTTCATTGCTGTAGATGCATTGTTTTGCTGTTCGTTGAGAGTTCTTTTATTTTTTCGAACGTTGAAGCTGCCCACCTCAGGGGAGCTAGCAGTTGAGACCGGTATCAACTTGCAAGAATACGATACATCCTGAGTTTTGGCGTCTGTATAATATACAGACGCGTAAAGAATGATATCTGCTTAGCTACATGGCCACTGCTTCTTTACTCGAAGTGGATCACCTCGGTGTGACAGAATAGCATTGCTGTTATAGCAAGAGCTTACCATAATGAAAAAATGCACGTTACAATCTTCCGCAAGTCTTGATCCGACTCGGATGTTGCAGTGGCTGCGATAACCATCACAGGCAACAGGAACTACGGACGGTTTACAGTCCATGTTGGTCCAACATGTGCAACACTTGTACGTCCCTTTTCAATCTTTTGGAGACACGGTTTTGGTATCTGGAAAAGAGCCCACACGGCACTCGTCACGGCACTGTCGTCACGGCAATGCCGTCGACCAGCTCGTTTGCTTGCTCTAGCGAAGCGACAGCGGAGAATAATCAAGATTGTCGATTTTTCGCCTACAAATCTCAGTTGACACATCGGCGCTGTCTGAGTTTGCATGGGTACGGCTGCAACTTCTTACGATACTGTATAGACTTCAGTACATGTATGTAAATTTCAGCATGTACATGTAGATTTCGGCATCTCGTAAGTCATTTAGAGAGAGAGTCTCTCTCTCTCTCTGAGAGACCCCCATGGAACTTGGATTTTGCTGCTCGGCAGTGTTGCTGACGCGACGTTCCCTATGCGCACCAGCTGATCACGGGATATGGCGTCGATCGTCGGGTGCTGAGCTCTAATGCCTTCATGGAAAGGAAGGCATTGAATGACAGCCTGTATGCAGCACATGCTTGAGTTTGTAGCGCTGCGTCCCCTGCTCAAAAATCCACGTTAACTCCCCTACCAACCACTTGATATGATTTTGAGCCGGGTGGATGTACCCGTCCAATTTTCTGGCCTGTTTTCGGTCGTTAACATGAAGTCGTCCACTTGCACTGCCTGTGCTTGGGACACCACGTGAAGCAGCTCAGTTTCGTATTTCCCTCTGACGACTCGTCACCAACAGCCATGAAGAACGACCACAAGATCGATGAGGAGGAGCCCGAGGTGGAGATGGCGTACCGCGTGCCGACGACCAAGAAGATCCGAGCGCATCACCGCCGTAAGGAGCTTTGCACCGGAATTATGGTGCTGCCAGCTCTGGCTCTAGCATTGATTGGTCTCGTGGCGTTCGATATCATAATGGAGACCAACATTCTAGCACGCGTCCCGGCTGCAATGCTGTCCAGTGAAAGCAAGATCTGTACACCTAGTGTCGTGAACTCCAGCTCCATTGACTACCACTCCGGTCACAGATATTATGACGAGTTAAAAGAGATGACACTGCCTATTCCAGTCTTCCGAGGCAAACATACCAAGCTGTGCGATAAAACCAAGAGGAAAACAGCCAAGTACGAATACTGTCTGCCGATCTCCGGTCGGAAAGACTCGCCGTTCTGTGCTGCAGCGGACCGGATGGATCTATTGAACCTCCGGTCGTCCAAAGCTATTTGCTATGCCAGTGTACTGCATATGCTACTGGTGGAAGTGTATGAAGAGCTGCAAGCGAAAGGGAACATCCCGTTCCTAGCGTTTGGGTCGCTGTTAGGAGCTGTTCGCAATGGCTCTATGATCCCGTTCACAGAAGACGTGGACATTGGATACGTGGGCGAAATGATCTCCGTTGATGCTGTGAGGCTCGCGCTGAGGAAGAAAGGCTATCACATGTTCTTTATGGATATTTGGCGAGTCTGCGTGGCGCCGACGCACCCGTTAGCTGGGCATCTATACGACCCCAGCGCACCTGTGTCTCAGACGTATGAAGTGCCTTACGTAGATCTGTACATGATGGAGCAGCTGGACAACGGCGACTGGAACCTGCAAGAACTGGAGGGCAGCAATGGTAGTATTCTACCGTACAACAAGGTGCAACCATTCTCACAAGTGTCGATCAATGGGATGACATTCGACACAGTGAAAGACCCGCAATTCCTCTTAAAAGAAGCGTATGGAGACGACTACATGACGCCTAAACCAAGAGGAGAAAGCTCAGCTAGCGCATAGGCAACGAATAGGAAAACTGTAGTAATAGTAGACCATTATCAACCCTCAGAACCCTCAGTAAGGTGTTAGCCTCATTCACAGGATACGTGTGTGTTACGTTATGAAATACGGGATAAGATACAGGATAAGATGTCACGGACAGAAAATGGTACTCCTGGCTGAAGTGGAGATAAATGAGCACAAGTGACGACCAGTACGATAAAGCACGTCGCTTGAAGCCCCAATGGACCATGACGCGTGTATACAGAGGCCTAACGACAGGTGCGACGAGGCCGGTCCTAGTGTTGGTGGCTATTTGTCTATTGGTTTTCGTGCAGACGAGTATCAACTACAAAGCAACTGTGTCCACAATGGGAGGGAATGCATGCAGTCCGAAGGTATTAGACGCCAACAATATCAAATACCATTCAGGACACAGATACTACGCTGGTTTGAAGGAGATCGGATCTCTTCCTCCGCCACAAATGGCACAACAACACGCCAAACTCTGCAGCAAGACGAACCGACTCCAAGCCAAGTACGAATACTGCTTACCGGTTTCCGGTCGGAAAGACACGCCGTTCTGCAGTGCAGCAGACCGGATGAACTTACTGAACGTTAACACCAAGTCGATCTGCTATGCCAGTGTACTACACTTGCTATTGGTGGAGGTCTACGAAGAGCTCCAAGCGACTGGAAACACACCGTTCCTAGCGTTTGGCTCGCTATTGGGAGCTATACGCAATCAGAGTATGATTCCGTTCACGGAGGACGTCGATATCGGTTATGTTGGTGATGTTTTCACTGGTGACAAGGTCAAGCTCGCTCTTAGAAGGAAGGGCTATCACATGTTCTATATGGGTATCTGGAGAGTCTGTGTGGCGCCTACACATCCGCTTGCTGGACATCTTTACGACCCGGAGTTGCCTATTTCAGAGAGTTTCGCTGTACCGTACGTAGATCTGTACCAGATGAAGCAGACGGAAAATGGAGACTGGGATGTACAAGAACTGGAAGGCACCAATGGGAGTGTTCTCCCTTACAAGAAGGTCTGGCCATTTACGCAAGTGAATATCAACCGGATGACATTTGAGACTGTGCGAGATCCACATTTCTTCTTGACAGAGGCTTATGGGACTGACTACATGACACCAAAACCACGAAACGAGTCTTCGGGGGCATTAGAGTAGAATATTTTGTCTTAGAATTAGTAAATTGCTGTAAAAATGCTTTCAACAACGAACAACACGTTAAGGATGCTTCCGATATGAGAAGAGTCTCAAAGAGCAAGCAAAACAGTTCTGGCTGCTGCTGACTAGCAAATTTGAAAACAAAAACAGATTGAACTTCAAGAAACAATTAACAGTGAGCACCATTCATCAGTTGCAGTACGATAACGCGGGTATGGTACCGTCACAGCAACCAGATGGAGGCGGAATGTGTTGCGTCTTCAGGCTGGGACGGCAACGTAAGCTCAAAAAGAACAGAGTCATGAGAGAATTTGGATTGAGCCATTATTCCGATTCGATGTGCCATGTCGCCGAGCCGTAGTTAGCAAAGACGTCCCATTCTCTCTTTCACTGTCTGTAGATCAAGTCATCCACAAGAATCGATCCAATGGAGAACAGCGCGATCGTCATGGACGTAAAAGTCGAAAAAGGTCTCGAAGTGATCAAGGTCGCTCCTGTTGGCGTTGCTGGGTGGTTTGTGCTGCGATGCAGACACTTTTGGACGGGAATGACAGTGCTCCTAACATTCCTAGTGGTGCTGCTCGGATTGCTGATGTTCGGCTTGTTCATGGAGTCACGGATCATCTCGTGTATACCGGAAGTTGCTGTCCTAAATGAGACAGCAGTGTGTCGTCCAAGAGCCCTCGATGCAAGCAACATCCAGTATCATTCAGGACACCGATACTACAGCCAGTTGAAGGAGATGGAGGCAACACCCCCTACCTTCCGTAACAATAACCACACCGTGCTTTGCCACGAAGAGCTACGAACACAGATCAAGTACGGCTATTGCCTCCCCATCTCCGGTCGTAAGGATGTCCCGTACTGCACTGCTGCGGACCGAACGGACTTACTCAACGCTCAGTCGCACAAGTCGATTTGTTACGCCAGTGTATTGCACATGTTGATGTTAGAAGTGTACGAGGAGCTACAGGCCACCGGAAACACTCCTTTGATCACGTTTGGTTCGCTACTTGGAGCTGTTCGGAATGGCTCGATGATTCCTTTTACGGAAGACACTGACATCGGGTTTGTGGACGAATTGAAGGCGCAAGAAGCTTTACAAGAGGCGCTTTGGCGAAAAGGTTATCACATGTTCTTCTTGGGTATTTGGAGAGTTTGCGTGGCGCCAACACATCCACTTGCTGGTCGAATTTACGACCCGGATCTCCCACTGACCAAAAGATACTCTGTCCCGTATGTGGATCTGTATCGTATGAAGAAAACCAACAAGGGTAATTGGGATGTTCAGGAACTGGTAGGAAGCAACGGGCGCTTTCTTCCGAATGGCAAAGTGGAGCCATTCTCGCAGATCACGATCAACGGGATGCCATTCGACACGATGCACGACCCAGATTACTTCCTAAGAGAGGCATACGGACCGAACTACATGACTCCAAAGCCACGAAGGGAATAGCAAACATTTAGAAGCATTGTAGCGGTTTGGATTGGGAGACGACGGCGGACGGCGAACCTAAGGACAGCGAACCTTAGTTTGAGTAGTACATAGTGGCACGAGCCTAAATTCCATCTGCCCATGCAGCATCGAGGTGAGACAGGTATTTGTTTCAGTTAAGACTTGAGCGATCTTGGCTTGATTTGATTCTAACCGCAGCATAATTTCTGCGTGTTGTTTAAATATTTGAGCGGATAACAACGGCATCGCGACTTGCAATTGCATTTCAACCGGGGACTTAGCGGTCGCAGCCACTTCAAGAGCTTGAGCTCTAAAACGATGACATGCATCACCTAAAATTTGATGCTGCTGGAACCGAGAGGGGAGAAGGTCATACAACACCGCTGCATCGAAGAAATACAGAACGAAGGTACCGTAACAACTGTAAGAAACCACGAGCTGCTAGTCCCCTCTAACATTTGGTTTCGCATAATCCCACTTCAGGAAAAATAAGTTGTTGCAGTTCTAGAGGTGGATCAACAGATGCACGTTCCAGATAGTACAATCGAGAGCGAGGTGGATGCCCTGACAGTGCGCGCATCGTGCAAGCGGAGCAGCATACACTGCTTCACACGTATCCATTCCCCATCTTCCATGGCGTCGAGTCTGAGAAATGTCGACATCCGCGCTTTCGAGATGACGCACACATTGTTGCCGATTAATATGCGTCTTCTTGTTAAAAGTAAGCCCTAAGTACTTGAAGACTGCCTCGTAGCTGGCTTTGTGAGTCTCGTACGTGATTGATTTATCCCGCTGCCGCCCACGTAACAACTTAGTGTCGTACCAGTCTTGCGGTTTTCGAAAACAGGGCTCTCTGTCAACGTGAAATAATTAAAAAAAAGTACATTGAGCGGCCATATATGAACGTACTTGTTTCTCATGTACCCGACATGCTGCAACTTTCCAAATGTGTAGGTTTTTCCATGTTGAACCAGTATCACTAGGGCAAGAGACAGAAAAAAATGTGTTGCAAATTTGCTGGAACTGGCCCGCAGAAGAATATCCATCCAACAGGGAGCCAATTCCTCTGTCTTCGTAGTTCTTCTTCTTTGTAGCAGTAGTCTGCGTCTGGACGTTTTTTATGAGTTGGATCACGGCTGGTGTTCGAGGGTGCTGATTCGAATTTGTGCGAAGGGCAACCTGTTGGTTATAGAGATCTACAATTGCGTTCGTGTAGCCGCAAACCGTAGACCCGCCAATCGTTTTTTCGCTGTTCATCTTTGACTTTCGCCTGATTACCATACTCGAAAGTAAAGTTTGCCCCCAGCGACCGTGTCTCTATCTCGGAATTCGCGAGCAGTACACCACTGAATGTATTCTTTCTGGTAAGCGTCATACTTACGCTTAGTGTTGATTGGTCGCGTTTCAAGCGTAGTCTGAATTGTAGCACCGTTCGCTTTCGTCAATTTCGAGCTGCATATCAACTTCACTTGGTTCTATCGCTTCGACCGTCTTGCACGGCGCTACGGCAGCTGCATAGGATCGTATAGACACTCCAGTTCGCTTGCCCATGTCACCTTCACTTCGCTGAAAAAAGGTTTCAAAATACTTTGAAAACAGATATTTTGATTGAGTCCTAAATTTGGTGTTGACTCGGGTCAGGACCCAAACAATCCAACACATGATACTCATTTAGTAGCACAACATTTCGGAATCGCAGAAGGCATCAGTACGCTACTTTTTCTAAGGTTCTACTTACTAATGTGCTTAACTTACCAATGTGCTTAACAATGTGTTTTTGTTGTATTTGGGCTCTGTTCGAAAGTTTGGCGATAGAGTTGTGGAGGCGTTGCTTGGGCTGGAGAATGAACTGGTTCGATTGCCTTTGCCCCGAGAAAAGCATGAGATCTCCACTCAAGTAAGAAGTGCAAACGGGTTTCCTAACTGCATTGGTATTGTGGATGGTTCCACCTTCAATTTGAAGTACGCGCCACAACGTGATGCAGAGTGCTACTTCTCTAGAAAAGTGTGTACTGCTTCAACGCTCAAATTGTATACATGTATGATCATCGCCGTCGGATTACATATTACCAGGTTGGTATTTTTGTTTTGATTTGTCGATGTAGTTATTAATTTGACTTTGGTATTTTTTGATCAGATTGTTCGGTTCATGACAAACGCGCCTTGTCCTTCACGAAAATGGCAGCGGACCCTCGAGTATATTTTGACAGGAATGAGTATATTCTTGGTGACAGTGCTTACGGTACGTGCTTTCCGTTTGTGGTCTCGCCATACAAACGGCCCGCCGCTCTTGACCCAGGAAATACAGATTTCAACATCGCGTTGAGTGGTCAGCGAGTTGCAGTTGAACATTGCATCGGAATACTTAAGGGCCGCTTTCCCTTTTTTGAGGGAATGCGCTGTCTATCTGGCAGATGAAGATGATATCGTGAGTGTGTGCAAGCGTCAAAAGGCATGCATCATTCTACACAACTTTTGCATTCAACTTCGTGAAGTACAATTCGAAGCTGTGCTGGATCCACCGAGTAGCAATGAAGAATCCGGAAACGATCTACAACTCCCTTATGATGCTTCTCAGTTCCTGTCTTCAGATGACTTGCGGATTATAGTTTAGAACGAAGCAAGAGAAACCATTTTAATTTGAAGACAATACGTTTCTGTTACCGCATAACCGATCTCATAGAGCATACCCCATGTACAGGTTGACGTGGCTGTTCGGCAGGTGCATAGGATAGTACATGTGCAATTTGTAGCCATACGAGACAGCAGCGCGTTTGTACTGCTTCGGACGAGATCCGGTGCCGCTCGTACGAGGTCTTCCTACAATCGCCATTGTAAACCGACGCAAATTCAAAAATGAAAAGGTAGACTGCTGCAACTGCGGGAGTGTGTGTTTTATCAGTTCTTCACTGCTATAAATTTTAACACAATCACTGAGTGTGCTTTATGAGAAATGGTAATAAAACTTGCAGAAATGTTTGATCTGATTGGCTTACGCTGAGTGTGCGTTAAGAGATATGCATGCTCTACGAGATCGGTTATGCGTGAAGCAGAGCAAACTGTTGATCCATCTTTTTCTCACGAAGTCGGAGTTCTTCTTTCTGAAGCTCAATCTGCTCACGTTGTAATATGATATCTCAGCTCTTGCCATTGTTCCTCGCGCTTTTGCCGCTTTTCGCGTCGTTCCATCTTCTCCGCGTGAATATGCATTAACGTGTCGTGCAAACTATCGGCACCTGCTGCGGTATACACTCGTTTACGTAGCGTCATTTGCTCAGTCGCTGCGTTGCCGTGCTGCTCGCTGTACTCGTTGCAGTACTACTGGCTGTACTTGTTGCTGTGCAGCTCGGTGTACTGCTAGTTGCATTTCTTTCCTCGCTGTTTGAGCCGTTGTCGGGCTCAGATGATACGCTATTACTACTTGGCGTAGCCACCTGTGAAACTGCATCACCAAGGAGCACACGGCCAGGCTCCATCAATACTGGTGGGGTGGTATTGTACCAAGCCAAAGATGTCATCGAGCTCGTAGAAGAACAGGCACTTCTTCTTAAGAAGCTCTGGTTAGCAGCAACGCAAAGTTTGTACTCTCAGATATTAAATAAACCGAGTAAGACTCGCCTTTGATGCTGGGTGGGTCCGAGTCCTTGATGCCGAAGCCCGACTGCGATAATTTCATCTTGTACTCCTTGTAAGTTGACTCCAAGTCGGATAACTTAGTCTTGCACTGCTTTTGGTCTTGCTGTAATGGTTTTGATCCAAATACACACGAGCACTCTCATAAAAACGTTCCTTGACACCAGTGGTGTAGGCTTTGGGGTGATCTGCAAGGTAGCCGATCAGCAGCAGCACCTCATCAGTGCTCCATCGCTTGTTTAGCATGGTTGCCGCCTGCCAGAGCGTTAACAGCCAGCTGGCAACTGATGGAGGGTAGGAAACGGTATTTTAACCAACGGATGACAACCTGCAGGCAAGCAAACCGCCGTGCGTTCTCCGACGAGTAGGGTAGCTCGCCTACAGCTGACTTCTGCAGGTTTGATTTGATTGGATGGTTTTATCTGCAGCCTGCAAACCTGCTAACCGTGAGAACCACTAATGCTAAGTATCACAAGCGACTTTTAGACGGAAACCCAACTCGCAAGAGCGCAATGCAGGCAAAGTGTAAAGAGTACGATATACAGTATTCAAAGGGCGAGCTGAAGGCTCCTCTCTGGCAAAAACTACGACCGCATGTACGGCAGCATGTCAAATCGGTTAAAGTAGAAATGGCGGAGAAGGCGGGGCACACGGTAGAGCTTACACCGCCGCATCATTCCGACTTACAACCAATTGAGACTGTGGGCAGTGGTGAAGGGGGAGATTGGGCGTCAGTACACTGCTGAAGCCTCATTCAAACAAGTGCTCGAGCGACTGGAGGACAGCTTTCGCGCATTAAGAGCGTCTGTGGTGGCGGGATGCATTCGCAAAGCGAATAAGATGTTGAGTCACTATACGAACAAGTGTACAAGCTAGACGAGGACGAGGACAGTGCAAGTAGTGAGGATTGGTTGGCGTCTTCCTTAGTCTTATCGTGGCCTTGGAGTTATAAGTATTTTGCTTCTTACATCGGTGACTGCAACCCATGTAGAAAATCCAGCAATTGCAATTATGTGTGATTTACAATGTGTAAAAAGCTGATGTGCTCACACGAGCCCAACCTGAATGGCTCACTTAACTTTGAGCATTTCCATTGAACGAACATGCTACACTCCGCGACAGGATAGATCGGCCACCTGTGTCTGCGGTCATAACTCGGTCAATTTTAGGAGTTGTAGCCTGCTATAAAGATATGTTTTACATCTATTTCAGTGTGAAGCGGTGTTTGCGCTAACGAGCTGGATATTGCAGTTCATTGCGTGGTTACCATACAGAGGAGTGGGTGGCCGATTTAACCTGTCGCAGTGCCAAAAGTAAGACTATACAAAAATCAAGTACTTCGCTGGCATGGGAATCAATCCCATTAGCTCTACTGGAGTCCCTCATCCAGTCGATGCCGCGTCGATGCGTAGAAGTTGTTGATAAAAAGGAAACAGGTCACTACTGATACAATCATTTCGAAACGAAGTACTTGATTTTTGTATATTCTTGGGTGGCCGATTTAACCTGTCGCAGTGCCAAAAGTACTCCTCTGTATGGTAGCCACGCAATGAACTGCAATATCCAGCTCGTTAGCACAAACACCGCTTCACATTGAAATAGATGTAAAACATATCTTTATAGCAGGCTACAACTCCTAAAATTGACCGAGTTTTGACCGCCGACACAGGTGGCCGATCTATCCTGTCGCGGAGTGTAGCGTACGGTACGGTACGGTAATCGGTTAACTGTGTATCTACACTCAAAAATGGACCGTATCCACCCCAGAAGTGGACGGTCCACTGTTTGGGCTCCTACAGGTCCTCGTGTGTTCGCATCCGTCGGAATGGATGGCTCCCCCTGCATGGGCGACATGGCGGCTTTGGTTGCGGCGCGCCCACTGCTTCTCCCTCTTCGCTAGTCTGGTGGTCTTGGTTAGCTCTTCGTCAGGCCACTAACCCCTCCTCCGAGCAGCTGCGTGGTCCGGGGCCACGTCAGTTCCGGCCAGTACGCCTGTTGTCTGCGTTCTCGTAATCTTCTGCGCCTTGTGTCGACCCCCTTGATCTCCTTCCTTGGCGAAGAGTCTTCCGCGTCGTTCCCCCCTCGGACGCCCGCGCCTCGCCGTCGAAGCGTCTCCCGGCGCGATGCCGTAGTCATCTGGCCCCTGGGAGTCGTCGGCTGAGCACTGAGCTCCCGTGGCTTGTCCGCGCCCGTAGCCGAGCTGTGCCCTGCCAGGTTCTCAGCCCGGAGACCGTTGGCCTCTACGTCCTTGTCCAAATTAGAGCAGGGGGCGCCGGCGTCTTCCGCCTTAGCGCCCCCGAGAACGACGCCGCTGCGCCGTTCCACGGGAGGGCGTCACCCCAGCCCGACCAGGAGGGAGTGTAGCGTATAATCGAAAATATGGATTTGATTCCCTATAAAAGTGGAATTTGAAGAATGCGTAATTACGCCGTTTCACGAGTTAAGTTGTCGCACAAAAAGTGTATTATCTACAGTAGAAAGTATGTAAGCATGTAAGTATTGTGGAAACCTGGACGCACCACGATAAAGGGCACATTGACTGGGTATCGGGCGTACTTCTTCAACGTTTGGGTTGGCGCCCTGGCCAGTCAGGACGCGATCTTGGGCATGGTCTTCATGGTCCCAACCGGGTTCCGCCTTGATCTCGCGGACGCACTATGTGTTTGACCAACGAGCTCAGGATCCAAATATCGGGAGGATGCCCGCCGTACGGCCGCCACTGGAGGACGACGTGTTGGTGATTCAGTCGAAGTTCTCCTGAAATCACCACGCACTTTTAAACGAGAGAAGTTATGGATCATGCATGGCTTGCGGATCACCAACGTTGGTGATCTTGATCTCCAATTACCGCAAGGTACAGAACTGTGGACGTGGCTTGCCGAAGATCCTTTTCCCCGTGTTCCAGGTCACGTGTCAGTCCGGTCGCACAGATACGCTGAGTGTCAAACTCTACTGAGCAGCAGGATCGTAAGGAGCTACCCCTTGAACCTTCTGAACCGCTTGTGGAGCGCCTTCAATACTATGGCTGATACGGATGAATATACACGTCTTTTCGACAGATAAGTGAGCAATATTGTTTCCTGGCCGACAACAGCCAATGAAAATTCTACCTAAAGATATTTTATCCGATCAAATCAGACAGTGGTAGGGGAAATGTTCCGACAGTTCCCTGCATATATTTGTCGGAATTGCTGTCAAAATATGGATATTATCATACTAAAACCCAGCACAAAAAATATTTTACAAATATTATAGTTATTCAGACAACTAGGCGTATTCATACAGTTCCTACAGTTGGAATACACTATTCTAGGTAGCAAGACACTGGTGGACAGTCACCAGTGCATAACGAAAGAGTCCTTGTGGTCATATGAGCCTCTCAGCGTTTGTGCCTACAAACACCCAGAAGGCGCGAACGACTGCGATCAGCGCGTTCGATATAATGCTGGAGCTCGAGGGTGTCAGTATGGAATTGTTTCGTGCTAGCATGCTTACGGACCTCTCATGTAATGGATCTGCTTAGTTAGGTGGCGTACACGTGCGCTTACGTGTATGAGGAAGCGTGCAATTAGAATAGACTTAATTTAATTATACTTATTTAAATAAGTATAGTTAAATTAAATATAAACAATTAAAACTGCAAAATACCGTAAAATAACTATAAGTTGTCCATGACCTTAGCAAGTGTTGACAGGCAATCTTGAAGTTCTTGCTGTTGGCGACGTGTTGTTCGTTGTTGCAGCTTTACCATTTGACGCACTTAACGATATTTTGAAGCCAGGTCATTCCTAGCGCGCTGGATTTCAGGCTGCAAAGCAAACTGCCAACTGGTTCTAGTGGTTATCGAGATTTCTGCCTCTCCTGAAACTGTGTACACGACGCTGTCTCAACTGGTGTTGCACTGTGCTCGATCTGTAGGCCATTACATGTATAGTAATTCATTTTGACATGTGCAGTCCCCCAAAATACTTACACGCTTGAAGAGCTCCTTGTTGCTAAGCAATTGTGTAATGGGTCTGCTTAGACCTATTAGGTGTTGTACACGTGCGCTTACGTGTATGAGGAAGCGTGCAATTAGAATAGACTTAATTTAAGTATACTTATTTAAATAAGTATAATTAAATCAAATATAACTAAATTAAACTGCAAAATACCGTAAAATGAGAACTGTTATTGAATTTGGCATAAGCCAATTATGGACCTCCTAAAACTGTTTGTTATCTATTTCTAAAGGGTCTGCCAACGTGTGGTTGGCAGAAACTCTGCTCAGTGATTGGTAGAAATCCGTTACTTTCTACCAATAATATGCACAAATGCACACGAACCACCCAATAATGTGGTTCGCCCATGTATCCTTTGGTGTGTACAGCACACCAAGGTCTGAGGCCCATTTCCAACCTCTAACAGTTATCCTAACTGTTAGAGTTACAAGTGGTACAACCACTTGTACGTTACACCATCCCCCCGTTAAGATTCGACATATCGGTCTCGATACGTCAATCAACAGAACTTGACAAGACCGTCAAGTTCCCAAGAGAAATCCGAGTTCATTTCGCAATGGACTCGCCAACGCCCACGTCTCCGTCCGCTACTGCGGACGCGCAAGCCTCACCTGCTGCCTCTGCAGCAGGAACAACGACCTCAGCAGTGCTCACTAGCACTGCTGCTTCCAGCGGTCCGACAGAGAAGCTCTCTGTCACCAAGTACCATGCTCTCCATAAGGAGAAGCATGAGAAGAAGAAGAAGTCTTCTTCTCTAGCAGAGTTAAGAATCCTGCTGTCCCTCTCAAAGAACTCTTTGGAGAGGACTACGAAGACATCCTCGACTACGAGGAGGATGTCGAGGAGGGGGAGGTTGATGTCAAGGCTCCCGCTCCCGTGTCTTCGTCTGAAGACACGTCAGACCCACCCGTGGGATCTCGACGACCTCGTGATGAGGCCTCGGACGCTTCGAGCTCGAAGCGTCCGCGCAGTGATGATGAAGCGTCCCCCATGTCGAGGGCGCTCACTGCCCCGCGCACTGATCCGCCAGTGCGCACACCATGGATGCCTACTGAGGCAGAAATCCATGACCGGTTCGGTGCTAGTTCACCACCGAACCCGATACTGTTGTACTCATGCAACAGTATCAACGACGACGACGTCGCCGCTAAGGTTGTCTTTGAGTCCGAGACTCAAAGACGCGACTACTATATCGGACTCTTCCATGAGCTCCGATACTATGCAGCGAAGAAGACTTCGCGCAAGAGCAAAGTGCCCGAGTGGCAGGCACTTTGTCAGTCGTGGAACGCCTTTGTTGATAACTTCAACAAAGACCCGAAGGCATATCGCGATCGCGTTGCTGCGGCTCGCGATCGCTACTACACTTACACTACACGTGGTAAGTGTGAACGCCTCCATGATCAGTCCATGGAAGCGGGGATCCCATGTGCCGTTCCCTTTGGCACACCCTGTCCGTGTTGCCCACCCTTGGCAACACGTCTCACCGAAAGTGATCTCCTGGGGTACACGGTCGTCCGTGTACCCGATCACATCAAGGAACTCCGTGGTCGTATTGTGCCACGCGAAGCTCCGAGTGCTGTGGCTGACCGCAGCACTCCTCGTGCAGGGTTTAACCCTGCAAGTTATGGTGGGCTTCGTACGCCCTCACCATTTCCGGAACGTCCTCCATCAGGACGTTCCGCGGCTCCCATGTATCTCGATGGGGAGGAAATCCTCTCCAACGAATACGAAAACGAACCCCTTGAGAGTTCGTTCTCTTATGAGCCACGCTCCGCTCCACAATCCAGCGGATCGCTCCACGCGCGTCGCGCAACGGCGGCGGAGGGGGTGGGAATACTCCCTCCGCATGATCAACGCTATGACCATGACGATCGTGCCCTGCACGATCGAGTTGCTGCGCTGGAGCAGACACAGAGCGCTGAGATAGCGGCTCTGAAGCAGGAGGTTCGTGTCCTCCGTGCTGAGGTCTGCGAGGCAGCTCAGACTGCCTCGAACCTCTCGTCCGGTCTTGGGACGAGAGTGAACCGGTTGATCGACCGTGTCGACGGTCTCGAGAAGGCCTTCCAGGCCTCTCGCACTCCTCAGTCGGACTACCAACCCTAGGTAGTCCGTGCTGCACGTACGGCTTTTAACCGCCCGACGTAGAAGGTCGGGTGGAGCCTCATGCTGGACGGTATGTCCAGCCGGTACGCGTTACCATGCCGTTCAAGTACTTTGAACGGCCCAATGAATCTTGGAGCAAGCTTGCTTGCTCCAAAGTCAGACACTGCATGTTTAGGTAGGTTTTGCGTAGCTAACAAAACTAACGAACCCACTTTGAATTCATTTATGTTGCCCCTACAAACATTATCTGCGTTCAGCTTCTGTTGATCGACAGAAGCTGCGATAGCATCCTGGACAAACCGTATGACGGCTTGTCTTCGCTGGACAAAGTCTAGCGCACCCGAGCTGAATTCTTTCAGCTTGTCGCCCTTGTCAGCAGCAGGCCCTGCCTGCTCGCTATCATCTCTCATGTCTGTGCCCGGCACAGACATCGCGCGCTCGTTCCTGCTCGAACGAGACGTCGCACGCGTCACCGCAGCTGATAGTGTGCTGCTATCAGTTGCATTCTGCGGTTGTTCGGACGCAACCGTAGATCCTCCCCCACTTAAGGAGGAAGCTACCCCGCCGAGCATGCTCGGCAATCGTGGATGCCTCATGGCGTTCACGTAGAACGGTGTATGCCCTGTCGAGGCATGCACCGAGTTGTTGATGGCAAACTCTGCCATCGGCAAGCACTCGCTCCAATGCGGGAACGAGTGAGCGTAGCTCTTCAACGTGTCACCCAATACACGGTTGACACGTTCGGTCTGTCCGTCCGTCTGCGGATGATCCGCAGTCGACATTGATAACTGTGAACCAAGAAGTGTAAACACTTCTTGCCAGAACCGCGCTGTGAAGCGTGGATCACGGTCCGACACAATGTCGAGCGGCATGCCATGGTGTTTGAACACCATGTCAACAAACAGTCGCGCAGTCTGCGCGGCTGTAACAGTAGCCGGGACGGCAGCAAGATGAACCATCTTGCTGAATCGGTCCACAAAGACAACGATGCCCGTCCTCCGCTTGCTGTCAGGCGGAAGACCGAAGACAAAGTCCATGGACATGGACTGCCAACACTCCGACGGAGTCGGTAGTGATTGAAGAGGAGCCTGCGAGAACTGCGCAGGCTTCACGCGTTGACAAACCTCGCAAGCACGTACGTACTTGCGCACCCACTTGTACTGGTGGTGCCAGTAGAAGTCACGCGTGAGAAGAGTGTATGTCTTCTCACGACCCGGATGCCCTGCCGTGGGGGCATCGTGATACTCGAACATGATCCTCAACCGGAGGTCATGATCATTCGGAACGACAATGCGATCCGCATTGTCGTCTACTGCACTGTACAACAGTAGGCCTTCGTGTACACGATAGCGGTGTACACGAGCTCGAAGATGAGGGGTTAGCTTCCGACGTGCCACGTCGGAAGGTGCTGCGAGGAACTCCAGCAGCCCCTTCGCGTCTGCATCCGTTGCATACGCGTTCTTCACGTCGTCAATCAACGTTGACAACGGCACACTTGTCCTCACGACGCCAACTGCGTTGGCGTCGACCGTCTTCGCATAGTCAGGTTAATGATCCAATTTCAGGAGTTGGTGCTAAAGCTGAATAAAAAAATGCCCAAAAGAAAAAAAAAAAAGGTCGACGTGATAACGCGTCGTCCACTACATTGAGTCTTCCGGGTTTATACTCTACCCGGAAGTTGTACTCCGCGAAGAAGGACAACCATCTCGCCATACGTTGCGAGATGTGCGGCGACTTAACCGCCGTCCGCAATGATGCGTGGTCTGTATATACCACGAACGGTCTACTCCCAAGTAGATACACTCGGAACTTTGCGAGTGCAAACTTCATGGCAAGGAGCTACTTGTCATGTACGGGATAGTTACGCTCAGCTGGCTTCAGCTGACGCGATTGATAGTAGACTACACGATCACGCCCTTCGTGATCGTGTTGCATCAATGCACATCCGATTGCAAAGTCGGATGCATCGCACACTACGTGGAATGGACGATCTTGGTCCGCCACGGCCAAGATCGGCGCTTCAGTCAAGCCCTGCTTGACTGCACCGAATGCCTCCTCGCACTCGGTCGTCCAAATCCACTCAGCTTCTTTCTTAAGAAGCTGTGACAACGGGCGAATCTTGCCCGCATAGTTGTCCACGTACTTGCACAAGTACGTGGCAAATGAGAACTGCCTCAGTTCCTTCACATTGGATGGCGTGGGCCATTCATTGATCACTCTGACCTCTCAGGGTCAGGGCGCACGCCGTCTTTCCCCACGAGACACCCCAGCACGGGTATCTCGCTCGCCCCGAAGATATACTTCTTCAGGTTCGCATAGAGCTTATGTTTCCTCATAAGCTCTAGCAGCTTCCGAAGATGCACCTTGTGCATTTCAATGTCCGCCTTTCCGTTCACAGCTGTGGCTGAACACGTCGTCGAAGTAGCTCGGTGCGAAGTCGCGCATCGAGCGCAATAGATGTGTCACGCATCTATTGAACATCGCAGGGGCGTTCTTAAGTCCCTGTAGCATGACGAGCCACTCCCAAAGCATACCGCTTGGAGTGCTTACTGCTGTGAGAGGGATGTCCCTCTTACGCATGAGGATCTGATAGAATCCATCACGCAGATCTAGAGCACTGAAGATAGTGCTCAAGGCCATCGAATCGATGATAACATCTTTTCGCGGTATCGGCGTCTGCGCCGGTATCGTCGCATCGTTCAACTTGTTGTACGCATGAACGATGCGCCAGCCGCCCTGTGGCTTTTTCACACAGAACGTTGGGGCACTGTGCGGGGACTTTGATTCCCGCACTTGACCTGCAAGGCGACGACTTTCAAAGAAGTCGTCACTTGTTCACGCAACAGTGGCCACTGCCGTGTAACACAGTACTTCGTGCCTGGCACGAGATCAATCTCGTGCTGTACGCCCTTATCCTTCGGAAGCTCCGAAGGAATCTCGTCCGGGAGTACATCCTTGTACTCCCGCAGAACCTCGTAGTAGGGACTCGACCTCACCGAGTCCCAACTATGCTCTTCGAAGCGCTGCTTCTTAGTCTTCGCACTGAGGGAGTCATCACCCTCAGTGATGCCATCGAAGACGAGCTGCTTCAGCTCTTCGGCCTCGCGCTCCACTCTCTCGATATCCGAGAGAATGCAAATTTGTTCGATGCGTCCATCGTACAAGTCTCGTGCGAAGCGCTTCCAACTCATCGTTGGAAGTGCGGTCAACGCCGACGCACTCGTCGGCGGATTCTCCAACCGCATCCTCTGGTACTGTAACCCAGTACCAGTACGTGTCAAGACGTTCAACGTCTCGACACTCGGTGTCTGCACTGCAGATACACCCGTCTCAGTCCCGGACTGAGACTCGCGCAGCTCCCTGAGCTTGCGCCGCGAAGATCTACCGTGGAGCCCGGCTCCAGGTGCTCCACGTCCAAGGCATCGCACCTTGGACGGGACGTTATCGCAATCGTCAGCGGATTCCTTCCGCTGACTCGCACTATCAAGCCCGGCTTGAGTGCCGCTCATCGCGTGCAGCGCTGCTGCACGTGAGCACGCAGGTTGTTCGGGTGCTGGGCGTTTGCAACCGCCAGCACCTCCTGCCGCGCAGTCGGTTCCCTGAACCGCTGCGCCTCCATCCGCTCCCGGAGCGGATGAAGCAACCGCATCGTCGACTCCCGGAGTCGACGTGCTCTCGCTAGCTTCCTGCGCTAGCGAGTGTTCGCTTGTACACATATCATCCGTTCCCAGAGCTGACGCACGATCGCTAGTTCCCGGAACTAGCAGCGAACGTTCGCCTATACACGCATCATCAGCTCCGGAGCTGATGCACGATCGCTAGTTCCCAGAACTAGCAGCGACGCGCCAGTGGCGTCAGCTCCCAGAGCTGACGCACGCCTTTCGGTTCCCCGAATATTATTTGCTTCGTCAACTCCCAGAGTTGACGCGACGTCGTCGGCGCGACCCTTGGGGGCTTGAACTACCTCCAAGGATACCGGTAATACCGGTATTTTACCTTCTCTCAGGTGAATCGCATTCACCTGACCATCACTCATGTGACAAACATCATTCAGATGTTTACGCGTCAGGTGATTCACATTCACCTGACCATCACTCATGTGACCGCGACCCTTCGGCTCAGATTTCTGAGTCGACACACATTTTCTCCCAACGACTCCCGGAGTAGTTGATGGTCGCCGGCGGCGATCGGAGGCAGCGGCGGCCGCTGCTGCCTCAACTGGGGATCCACATGCACCGGCCGGTGCATGTGCAGCACTGACAGGGCCATCGCTCTCTGTCGCGCATGTGTTGTTGAAGCGTACGAGCGTACGCTTCTCCCAGTTGATCACCGGGTCATGCCGTGCAAGCCACGGCATGCCTAATACCAAGTCGAACTTATCGTCTAGATCCAAGACGATAAGATCTTCTACAAACATCCTTCGTTTGTAAGAGAAGCGCACACGGACTACGCGCTTCTCAGTCCTCACGGTGGCACCTGTTGCCAACCGCACCTCCAACACGCCGCGAGGCGTGTCGGCCTCTTCGAAGTCAAACCTTCGAAGACTTCCCTGTCGAACAAAGTTGTTCGACGCGCCCGAGTCCACTAGGGCACGAAGAGAGTTCGCTCTCTTCGACATCACGTTCAGGATGACAAGGTTTGGCTTGTCATCTTGCAGCTTACAGCGAGAAACTTCTCGCTGGGGGCAGCAGTCCTCATCGTCGCGTGTCCAAGCTCGACACGCGAGACTGCATCACCAGTAGGACGCCCCGCGCCTACTGGTCCTTGGCGTTTTTTGAACGCCCGCCCGCTGTGCACTCGCGTGCATAGTGACCGATGTTACTACACTTGTAACATCGAACCTAGCCGTATCTACGCTGCTGTTGACCAGCAGTCGTAGCACTCGAGAGGTCCATAGGTTCCGGACCTCCCGTCTTCACAACAGGACGCGCCGGCTTCGGCGCGTTCGCATGGAGTTTAGCTTGACGCCGGCTAAACTCCTCTTGCATTGCAAGGCTGATCGCCTCCTCGAGAGTATTCGGATACTCTCGGAAGAGATATGTTTTGACGGGACCATCTCTTAGTCCTTCATGAACGTGACGACCTTGGTCGCCTCGTCGATCGGGTTGGCCACTATGTTCGATACCAAGTATCGAGGCACGCTGGGCAAAGGTGTGAATATCATCCTTGCCCTGTTGCAGATCGAGAAACTCTGCTCTCGATCTGAACTCGTTCTTCGGAGGCTCAAACGCAAGCTTGAGTTCCTCCTTGAACACCTCGTACGTGCTGAAGCACGTAGGATCCGAGAGTCGGCGCCCATAGGCCCAACTCCTCGCACGTCCGCCAAGACATGACATGGCGAACGCGACCTTCGACATCGGATCGACGATACGTCGAGCCGCAACGGCTGTGTCGAGTTCGACAAGCCACCGAAGGAGGGTCTCGTCCTCCTTCCCCGTGTAGGTACTCACGTGGAGTTTCAACGACTCCACGCGTGGCTTAGGGGAAGCCACCGAGGCAGCAACATCTCGTTGCTCCTTAACAATGTACCCCAGAGCAACACCGTGTTGCTCTGTCGGCGATAGCGTACGAAGCATCGTCGCTACCGCTGCCTCTCCAATGACTTGTGAAAGTCTTTGGAGAGCCTCCCACTCTGGATCAGACAGGTGGGCGCAGTCCGTGCGCGTCACGGACATTTGAGGGGTCCCAGTGGATCCCTCATCCATTGGGAGTTCTCTACCCCGCGTTCGTATGACTCCATACGAACGAACAGCAGTCGGTCGTGGGACGGACTACAAAGTGCTACCAGGTGTAATGGGTCTACCTAGACCTATTAGGTGGCGTACACGTGCGCTTACGTGTATGAGGAAGCGTGCAATTAGAATAGACTTAATTTAAGTATACTTATTTAAATAAGTATAATTAAATCAAATATAACTAAATTAAACTGCAAAATACCGTAAAAATGAGAACTGTTATTGAATTTGGCATTAGCCAATTATGGACCTCCTAAAACTGTTTGTTATCTATTTCTAAAGGGTCTGCCAACGTGTGGTTGGTGCACAAATGCACACGAACCACCCAATAATGTGGTCCGCTCATGTATCCTTTGGTGTGTACAGCACACCAAGGTCTGAGGCCCATTTCCAACCTCTAACAGTTATCCTAACTGTTAGAGTTACAAGTGGTACAACCACTTGTACGTGTAACCCCGTTACAAACACTCCCTCCGCATGGTCAACGCTATGACCATGACGATCGTGCCCTGCACGATCGAGTTGCTGCGCTGGAGCAGACACAGAGCGCTGAGATAGCGGCTCTGAAGCAGGAGGTTCGTGTCCTCCGTGCTGAGGTCTGCGAGGCAGCTCAGACTGCCTCGAACCTCTCGTCCGGTCTTGGGACGAGAGTGAACCGGTTGGTCGACCGTGTCGACGGTCTCGAGAAGGCCTTCCAGGCCTCTCGCACTCCTCAGTCGGACTACCAACCCTAGGTAGTCCGTGCTGCACGTACGGCTTCAACCGTCCGACGTAGAAGGTCGGGTGGAGCCTCATGCTGGACGGTATGTCCAGCCGGTACGCGTTGCCGTGCCGTTCAAGTACTTTGAACGGCCCAATGAATCTTGGAGCAAGCTTGCTTGCTCCAAAGTCAGACACTGCATGTTTAGGCAGGTTTTGTGTAGCTAACAAAACTAACGAACCCACTTTGAATTCATTTATGTTACCCCTACCAACATTATCAGCGTTCGATCGACAGAAGCTGCGATAGCATCCTGGACAAACCGTATGACGGCTTGTCTTCGCTGGACAAAGTCTAGCGCACTCGAGCTGAATCCATTCAGCTTGTCGCCCTTGTCAGCAGCAGGCCCTGCCTGCTCGCTATCTTCTCTCATGTCTGTGCCCGGCACAGACATCGCGCGCTCGTTCCTGCTAGAACGAGACGTCGCACGCGTCACCGCAGCTGATAGTGTGCTGCTATCAGTTGCATTCTGCGGTTGTTCGGACGCAACCGTAGATCCTCCCCCACTTAAGGAGGAAGCTACCCCGCCGAGCATGCTCGGCAATCGTGGATGCCTCATGGCGTTCACGTAGAATGGTGTATGCCCTGTCGAGGCATGCACCGAGTTGTTGATGGCAAACTCTGCCATCGGCAAGCACTCGCTCCAGTGCGGGAACGAGTGAGCGTAGCTCTTCAGCGTGTCACCCAGTACGCGGTTGACATGTTCGGTCTGTCCGTCCGTCTGCGGATGATCCGCAGTCGACATTGATAACTGTGAACCAAGAAGTGTAAACACTTCTTGCCAGAACCGCGCTGTGAAGCGTGGATCACGGTCCGACACAATGTCGAGCGGCATGCCATGGTGTTTGAACACCATGTCAACAAACAGTCGCGCAGCCTGCGCGGCTGTATCAGTTGTCGGGACGGCAGCAAGATGGACCATCTTGCTGAATCGGTCCACAAAGACAACGATGCCTGTCCTCCGCTTGTTGTCAGGCGGAAGACCGAAGACAAAGTCCATGGACATGGACTGCCAAACTCCGACGGAGTCGGAAGTGATTGAAGAGGAGCCTGCGAGAACCGCGCAGGCTTCACGCGTTGACAAACCTCGCAAGCACGTACGTACTTGCGCACCCACTTGTACTGGTGGTGCCAGTAGAAGTCACGCGTGAGAAGAGTGTATGTCTTCTCACGACCCGGATGCCCTGCCGTGGGGGCATCGTGATACT
Source organism: Phytophthora colocasiae (assembly GCA_018806915.1). NCBI lineage: Eukaryota > Oomycota > Peronosporomycetes > Peronosporales > Peronosporaceae > Phytophthora > Phytophthora colocasiae. The sequence goes on along the minus strand of JAGKQI010000094.1, from coordinate 773,218 downwards.
CGAACATGATCCTCAACCGGAGGTCATGATCATTCGGAACGACAATGCGATCCGCATTGTCGTCTACTGCACTGTACAACAGTAGGCCTTCGTGTACACGATAGCGGTGTACACGAGCTCGAAGATGAGGGGTTAGCTTCCGACGTGCCACGTCGGAAGGTGCTGCGAGGAACTCCAGCAGCCCCTTCGCGTCTGCATCCGTTGCATACGCGTTCTTCACGTCGTCAATCAACGTTGACAACGGCACACTTGTCCTCACGACGCCAACTGCGTTGGCGTCGACCGTCTTCGCATAGTCAGGTTAATGATCCAATTTCAGGAGTTGGTGCTAAAGCTGAATGAAAAAATGCCCAAAAGAAACTAACAAAAAAGGTCGACGTGATAACGCGTCGGCCACTACATTGAGTCTTCCGGGTTTATACTCTACCCGGAAGTTGTACTCCGCGAAGAAGGACAACCATCTCGCCATACGTTGCGAGATGTGCGGCGACTTAACCGCCGTCCGCAATGATGCGTGGTCTGTATATACCACGAACGGTCTACTCCCAAGTAGATACACTCGGAACTTTGCGAGTGCAAACTTCATGGCAAGGAGCTACTTGTCATGTACGGGATAGTTACGCTCAGCTGGCTTCAGCTGACGCGATTGATAGTAGACTACACGATCACGCCCTTCGTGATCGTGTTGCATCAATGCACATCCGATTGCAAAGTCGGATGCATCGCACACTACGTGGAATGGACGATCTTGGTCCGCCACGGCCAAGATCGGCGCTTCAGTCAAGCCCTGCTTGACTGCACCGAATGCCTCCTCGCACTCGGTCGTCCAAATCCACTCAGCTTCTTTCTTAAGAAGCTGTGACAATGGGCGAATCTTGCCCGCATAGTTGTCCACGTACTTGCACAAGTACGTGGCAAGCCAAGAGAACTGCCTCAGTTCCTTCACATTGGATGGCGTGGGCCATTCATTGATCACTCTGACCTCTCAGGGTCAGGGCGCACGCCGTCTTTCCCCACGAGACACCCCAGCACGGGTATCTCGCTCGCCCCGAAGATATACTTCTTCAGGTTCGCATAGAGCTTATGTTTCCTCATAAGCTCTAGCAGCTTCCGAAGATGCACCTTGTGCATTTCAATGTCCGCCTTTCCGTTCACAGCTGTGGCTGAACACGTCGTCGAAGTAGCTCGGTGCGAAGTCGCGCATCGAGCGCAATAGATGTGTCACGCATCTATTGAACATCGCAGGGGCGTTCTTAAGTCCCTGTAGCATGACGAGCCACTCCCAAAGCATACCGCTTGGAGTGCTTACTGCTGTGAGAGGGATGTCCCTCTTACGCATGAGGATCTGATAGAATCCATCACGCAGATCTAGAGCACTGAAGATAGTGCTCAAGGCCATCGAATCGATGATAACATCTTTTTCGCGGTATCGGCGTTCTGCGCCGGTATCGTCGCATCGTTCAACTTGTTGTACGCATGAACGATGCGCCAGCCGCCCTGTGGCTTTTTCACACAGAACGTTGGGGCACTGTGCGGGGACTTTGATTCCCGCACTTGACCTGCAAGGCGACGACTTTCAAAGAAGTCGTCACTTGTTCACGCAACAGTGGCCACTGCCGTGTAACACAGTACTTCGTGCCTGGCACGAGATCAATCTCGTGCTGTACGCCCTTATCCTTCGGAAGCTCCGAAGGAATCTCGTCCGGGAGTACATCCTTGTACTCCCGCAGAACCTCGTAGTAGGGACTCGACCTCACCGAGTCCCAACTATGCTCTTCGAAGCGCTGCTTCTTAGTCTTCGCACTGAGGGAGTCATCACCCTCAGTGATGCCATCGAAGACGAGCTGCTTCAGCTCTTCGGCTTCGCGATCCACTCTCTCGATATCCGAGCGAATGCAAATTTGTTCGATACGTCCATCGTACAAGTCTCGCGCGAAGCTCTTCCTACTCATCGTTGGAAGTGCGGTCAACGCCGACGCACACGTCGGCGGATTCTCCAACCGCATCCTCTGGTACTGTAACCCAGTACCAGTACGTGTCAAGACGTTCAACGTCTCGACACTCGGTGTCTGCCCTGCAGATACACCCTCCTCAGTCACGGACTGGGACTCGCAAAGCTCCCTGAGCTTGCGCCGCGAAGGTCTGCCATGGAGCTCAGCTCCAGGCGCTCCACGTCCAAGGCATCCCACCTTGAACGGGACTTTATCGCAATCGTCAGCGGATTCCATCCGCTGACTCGCACATCCAAGCACTGCTTGTGTGCCGCTCATCGCGTGCAGCACCGCTGCACGTGAGCACGCAGGTTCTTCGGGTGCTGGGCGTTTGCAACCGCCAGTACCTCCTGCCGCGCAGTCGGTTCCCTGAACCGCTGCGCCTCCTTCCGCTCCTACGGATGGAGCAACTTCACCCGCTACTACGGATGAAGCAACCGCATCGTCGACTCCCGGAGTCGACGTGCTCTCGCTGCTTCCTGCGCTAGCGAGTGTTCGCTTGTACACGTATCGTCAGCTCCCAGAGCTGACGCACGATCGCTAGTTCCCGGAACTAGCAGCGAACGTTCGCCTATACACGCATCATCAGCTCCGGAGCTGATGCACGATCGCTAGTTCCCAGAACTAGCAGCGACGCGCCAGTGGCGTCAGCTCCCAGAGCTGACGCACGCCTTTCGGTTCCCCGAATATTATTTGCTTCGTCAACTCCCAGAGTTGACGCGACGTCGTCGGCGCGACCCTTGGGGGCTTGAACTACCTCCAAGGATACCGGTAATACCGGTATTTTACCTTCTCTCAGGTGAATCGCATTCACCTGACCATCACTCATGTGACAAACATCATTCAGATGTTTATGCGTCAGGTGATTCACATTCACCTGACCATCACTCATGTGACCGCGACCCTTCTTTCTGAGTCGACACACATTTTCTCCCAACGACTCCCTGAGTCGCTGGCGGTCGCCGGCAGCGATCGGAGGCAGCGGCGGACGCTGCTGCCTCAACTGGGGAATCACATGCACCGGCCGGTGCATGTGCAGCACTGACAGGGCCATCGCTCTCTGTCGCGCATGTGTTGTTGAAGCGTACGAGCGTACGCTTCTCCCAGTTGATCATCGGGTCATGCCGTGCAAGCCACGGCATGCCTAATACCAAGTCGAACTTATCGTCTAGATCCAAGACGATAAGGTCTTCCACAAACGTCCTTCGTTTGTAAGAGAAGCGCACACGGACTACGCGCTTCTCAGCCCTCACGGTGGCACCTGTTGCCAGCCGCACCTCCAACACGCTGCGTGGCGTGTCGGCCTCTTCGAAGTCAAGCCTTTGAAGAGTTCCCTGTCGTTTGTTCGACGCGCCCGAGTCCACTAGGGCACGAAGAGAGTTCACTCTCTTCGACATCAAGTTCAGGATGACAAGGTTTGGCTTGTCATCTTGCAGCTTACAGCGAGAAACCTTCTCGCTGGGGGCAGCAGTCCTCAACGACGCGTGTCCAAGCTCGACACAAGAGTCACCGCGGCTGTGTTACGACATATCTCAAGCACGATAGTAGGTGTCCCCTCTGTCGTAAAGAGATAGTACTTGAACTTGGCGACGACGAAGTTTTGGTGGTCAATCACGTTCCGGCGCCTCCAAGATGTATGATTTGCAAGAAAATGGAAGATGAGTATGCAAGAGAGCGTGAAAGGAAACGTGACACCAATTGTGGCGAGATCATCAAGGAAGGCTCTCATTGCTCACACATGTGGTCTCAAGTGTTTGCGTGCGTACAATGAGCGATACTTCAAGTTGACCAGCTCGTCTGACTTCAAGTGTCCGGACAGCAAATACCCCTTTCCCGTGGACAATTTGTTTTACAGTGATCAGGCTCCCCAAGATGCACCATCTTTACCTATGATGACGTTGCCCGCGACGACACCATCGGCCAGATCAGTAAACAGCTTTGACGACGACTTCCGCGACAGTGATTTCGACAGCGAGCCGGATCATTCGTCGGACGAAGATTACCAACCAGGAGACAATTAGTTTTAGCACGAAACCAAGGTAATCTGGTAAATACATGTATGTTACATACATCTCATCTCGTTTGTCACAACTGGACTTCTGAGGCAGACACTAGACTTTTGAGGAGGACTAAACTTTTGAGGCAGACTGGACTTTTGAGGCAGACTGGAATTTTGAGGCAGATTGGACTTTTGAGGCAGATTGGAGTTTTGAGGCAGATTGGAGTTTTGAGGAGGACTAGACTTTTGAGGAGGAGTGGACTTTTGAGGCAGATTTATTTTTTTACAACATTACAATGTCATCTACTGGTGACCTTTTCAGCATTCGTATCGCGCAAAGTATCTTGTTCACTGTTAACTCGCCGTTGATTTGACTGCTAAACGCAGTCTCAAACCGGTCCTTGTCGTCGTTATAGTTGTCTCGGACAAAAATTCCGCAATGATTTTCATCCTTGACAACCGCGACCTGTGCCGTTTTCGCTCATGTGGAAGCATAGCCACGCCTGCTCGGTACTGATGGAGAGAGGGGTTAGCATTCCAGTACTGATCTATGTAGTCTCTCCATGACTTCGCATCCAGTCATTCAGACATCAAATGGGTGTTGTCTTCTTCACCAGCGGCAGTCTCAGAACATTCGGAAGGTTGTCCATCCAGTGAGACCGTTTGACTAGCTGCAATTTCCGTGACCATGTCTCGTATACCTTCCAGCAGAGAGCTTTTTAAATCATCCAAAACAGAGGATTGCATCGTAATTTCCTCATTTCTAGATACAGTTCTAGCTTCAGCACCAGCGTTAAACGAGTCATAGGAAATATCTTGGAAGCCTATCAACGCGTTATCGGAGCATGACACTGCATCCGGTGCTAGTGGAGTCACCAAGCTGATTTTCTTCACGGTCCAGAACGTCATCCAGAAAGTACTTAATCACTGTCTCGTTTCTCGCAAGGGACCACCCAGCCCACCACTTAACCAATTTCAGCGACCATCGTCTCTTCTCCGGAGCAAACATGAAGCGATGTTGAGCACCACCACGCCGAAAACAGCGCGACGTAAATCATATGTCGTCTCCTAACACACTCTTACAGATTCCACAGGCACCGGCTACAATGTTTAGAACCTGCGTGAAATTTGTATCAGACATCGGTGATCCCCACTTAATGCCAACTTTAGTAAACGGTCCTTCACCGGAACCAACGTTTTTGGAGCATGTGCGCCGCTTTTTGGTACTTCGCGGGATTTTCGCCAACGAAGGGAATGCATAGTCATCATCTCTCCATTTGTGATGTAGGCGAGTAGCAGCATATGTGAACCATCTCTCGATACGTCAATGCCTCAGCGGCTCTTTTTTTGGAAGGTAGTGCAATGAGTACGTGCGGCTGGCTAGTGGGTCATGATCAGTCTTGCGATCGCGGATCGTAAAACAACCAAATTTAATTGAAGTATTGCTCTTACGCGATCGTCGACGAAGTCCAAACTGAATATCACCTTTCTTCATCAGTAAAACTTCGTTGATTCGACACATCCCGCAGAACGCGAGTGAACAAACAGCCGAAAACCATGTGCGCATCGTTTCGTTGAACATAGAATCCGCTTCAAGAAACGACATCATCCGAGACAACATCGACAGCGACATAGATGAAGCTCATTTGGGGGTGCGCTCGCGCTTTTTTGCCTTGCTGAGACCGGAAAGCATTTGCGTGATTGCTGCTGACCTGGCAGGGTTGCCCCTTGTAATTCGGGTTCCATCCGACGCAATATCAACAACCCAGCGATCGTGTGGATGACCATCTGCAAGCATCTCGGGCTTAGTGTAATGCCAACTGATAGCAGCGCGAAGCTTTTCAGCTGGCCACTGGCACTTGTTGGTTGTCGCAAGCTGATTGATATATGCAGCGATCACACCAGGTAGCTGAACGAAGCGCTCCTTGAGTGGGTTTGGGTATCCTTGAATTTGGCAAAATTCTGCAAAGCGGCGAAGGCTACTGTTGTAGTCCGTCCGCGTCCGAGGCTCCAGCCGCTGATCCGCAAATTTAGCTGCGGTGAGCGCAGCGCTGTATAGCGGGCTGTTTTCTGGGAGATCCATGTCGGCATGCGCACAAGCAATGAAATTTGGAAAATGAAGCATAATCTTACTCTGTAGTGGAGGTACAGCCTCAAAAGTCCAGTCTGCCTCAAAAGTCCACTCTGCCTCAAAAGTCTAGTCGAACTCAAAAGGAGTGCCACCCTTTCACTGATAAATGGGACTATAAATGAGTGCACTATTTTAGATGGCTACAGTTTTGGCCAATCAGATTGCGTCTCACACCCGATTTGGTCCCTCGCACCGGTGGAAGAAGTTATCTTACTCCAACTGAGCCTTTTCCTCGAGTTTCTTGTCCATTTCTTCTTTTTGAAAACTGAAAATGACAGTCATCAGGTGCACAACCTGCAAACCCAGTATGATTATTCGACGCATTCCTCAATCCACAATGCCTGTCAGCAAAACGCACCATCCAAAAAGATCGATGCCGAACATTTTTGCTAACGTCCAAAACCTACCGGTAGAATTATACCCTTCCTTTTTTTCGACACACATTCGAATTTTTTTTAAACATATTTTTGCTTTCTAACATGCTGTAGCGTAGCCTCTTATCTCGCCCGGCTAGTTGGGCGTGTCGTATAGCCCGCTGCCGTCCTAGGGCGACGAACAGGCGTTTACTTGTTTCTCAACTCGTCCACTGGCCAACAGCACCCACTTGGTACTGCGCCGGATCTCCCGTAACGCGGTACGGTCGATCCTATTTATTAACCTCTCAATACACGTCTACCTCAACTGCTGAGTCTCCTACGGTTCGTCCGGCAGGTCGTCCACCAGGTTCCAGCCCGCCAACAACGCCCAGCGCCATTCCAGCCCGGTTGTCGTCCGCCAGTTCCTCGCTTCCGCTCCAAGTCGTTCCCCAGGTTCCAGCCCGCCAACAACGTCCAGCGCCACTCCAGCCCGGTCGTCGTCCGCCAGTTCCTCGTTCCCGCTCCACCGTCAGAAAGCGCCCTTCTTCTCAAAGTCGCTGAAGACTCACAGCCCCACGTCCACGTCTAAGGGTCTCTGCGCCCTTCTCCTCGATTCCTCAATCGTCCTTTGCCCGTCGTGGCAAATTCCGAACTCTGCGCCCTCGGTGGCGAATTCCAAACTGCCCATCAAAACCGCTCCTCCGTGCAGCCGCTCTCACTGCGCGTACCTCGCGTTGTACCACTTCCGCTACACGGCCTCCGTCGAGCAATCCCTCCGCAGGCATCAACGCCCAATCAACAGCTCAGCAGCGCGCTGCGCTCGATGCTCATTCGTCGTTCCTAGTCCCGTTGGACCTCCACGTCTGCACTGTGCTGGTGCCGTCCTTCAACCACGCGCTTCATGGTCGACTCGTTCTCCTCATCGTCCTTAGGTTCGCTGTCCTTAGGTTCGCCGTCCGCCGTCGTCTCCCCAATCCAACCCGCTACACGCCTTCCCCACATTTAGGGTCTTCCACGACTCTACCGTCCTTAAACAGTCTCTCGTACTCGTCGACCGACACCCAGCACCGTCCATCATGCTCTTCGGACACGCGACCGGTTGATCGTCGTCGCACTTCTCGTTCGGGTTGGAGCTCGAACTCCAGGATGTATTGCCCCGCGGCGTTCCGTCTTCTTCGCCGTCGTAGTTCCACCAAAGGCTCGTTCTGCTGCTCGCCTGTTGTTTCACGCGCCACTGTTCTTCGACGCCGTTTCTTTCCTCCTGTTCCTGTCGCCTCGCGCACTGGAGCCTTCGTTGTTCTACCAGTCTCGCCGTCCTTCGGTCTTGCGTCACCGTCCGTTTCCTCATTCTCGTACTGCAGCTCGTCCGCAATGTCCTTCGCCGCATCCACCAGACAATCTTCAGGGTAGTGATAGGAAACTAAGAATGATACGTGGGCGATAATTTGTTCGCCTTCACCCTCCGTGTCTTCTCGTTCAAGTAGGTAGTTGTCGTAACCGACGGCCTCAATTATCCTCAGCGGCCCCATCCACTGGTGCGCTAACTTCGTCGCCTTCGGCCCTCTCGGCGGTCGGTATACCCACACCCTATCGTTCGTTCGGAACGTCCGTCGCCGTCTCACCTTCTTGTCGTAATGCCGAGCTTGTCGCTGCTGCTCGCGCATCCTCGCCTTCTCTGCGCATTCGTGACTTCTCCTCAGCGTCGCCACCAACTTCTGGTGATACGCGCTCAGCTCACCAGCTTCCGTTCGTCCTGTCGTCCTCAATAACTCGTTCGGGCTCTTCAAGCGCCGTCCTAACATCAACTCGTTCGGGGACAATGCGACCGTCGAGTGCCGCCCAGAATTGTACGAGTACACCGCAAAGTTCACCTAACGCTCCCAGTCGCGCTGCTCTTCATCCTGCATGAATGTCGCCACGATGTCCTTCCACGTTCTGTTAAATCTCTCGACGAGGCCGATCATTTGGGGTCGGTAAGGCACGGGGTTTGCTTGCCTCGCCTGCAACATCATCACCAACTCCTCGATCACTTTTCCCGTCAACTCGGGTGCCCCATCCGTCAACAGCTCCCGGAACGGCCCGAATTTCAAAACCACGTCCTTCATCAGGAACTCGGCCACGTTCTCCGCCACGTGCCGGTCCACCGTCGTCGCCACCACGTAACGAGTCACATACTCCACCGCCGCTATCACGTAACGTTTGCCGCCATCGCTCGCGGGTAATGGGCCTGCCACGCCTAAAGCCCACCTGTCGCCCACGTCACCTCCTCGGATACTACGCAGCGGCGGCACCACCTCTCTGGGCCTCGCCTTCCTGCTGCCGCACTCTCTACAGCCGCGCACCCATTTCTTCACCTCGTTCTGCAGTCCCGGCCACCAGTACGTCGCTGCAATCCTCGCGTAAGTGTGTGGAGCCCGCAAATGGCCCGCCCACACCGAATCGTGACACTCCTTGAACACTACAGCCCACAACGCCGGGGGTAGAATCACCCGTCGTCCCTTAACCGTCTCAATCAACACTAAGCCGAACACCTTGGCCACCTTCTGCCCTCGATACTCTCCCTCGGTTAGCAATCGCTGCACCAACCGACTCTTCGCCTGCTCCTCCTGGATCTCGTCGTCAGTAACTTGCAGGGTCTGCTCCGTCAACCGTCGCCGCTCGGCTTCCGCTGCACGCCGACGCCGGTGATCTCCCTCATACGTGGCCGCCGTGCCAGTCTCCATCGTCCCGCTCAACGCCGCATCCATCGTCGACTCATCCACGCACTGGTCACCCGACGCCACCTGCGCAACCGCCGTATCGTCACTCGCCTGCAGGTCTTCAGCCACCGTCTCATTCACCAACGCCGAGTCGTCCACTCTCGCTGCCGGTACGTGAGCTGGATCCGCACTTCTCGTCGCCGCATTCGCCCTCGGTCGCTCGTCACTTCCTTCCCCAGGATTCACGTCCGTCCTGCTCGCCGTCGTGCCGTGCGTCTCGGTCGTTGCTTGCTCCTGTCCCACACTCACGTCCGCCACCAGGTTATTCCGAGTCTCATCCCGTACCGCGCGCCCGTGCTCATCTGCCGTACTGTCGTTCGCCACATCGGTCGCCGTCTTCGCCTGGTTCACCGAATTGCCGTTTTCCATCGAATCGCCCGCGTCAGTAGTCAACACCGCGTCGCCGTAGTCCACGTCCGCCTCGTTCCGTACTGGGGTCGTGCCACACGTCATCTCGGCTCCTCGTCCTGTCGCCGTCTCTGTCGCTGCTTCCAGCATCGCACGTTCGTGCGCCGCCGTCGCGCCGTGCACTACCGAATCCTGTGCCGTTACCGCAACTCCGTCCGTCTTCTCGTCCATGGCAAAGTCCCGCAGCGCACGCTCTGCTTCCGCCTGCCACTGCCGCTCGCCTTCCTTTCTCGTAGTGGCCCGAGTCACCCGTTGGTCGACCGTCGGCACCGTCCTCGCCTTCCGTCGTCGCCGTCCGTCCTTGCCGGCCACCGCGTCGCCCAAACTCGTCCTCATTATCGTCTCTACAGGCTTCTCGTCCACGTCCTCGCCACCGTCCTGAACGTCGAGCGAACCAGCAGTCGCTCCCGTTTCCGACGCCACGCCGTCCACGCTCGCTCCCTCATTATTAGCGCCCGTCGTATCGCCATCTGCAGCGCCTCGCGCCGTCCTCGACCGCCCTTGTTTCGCCGTCCGTCGTTTCGACCGCCGCCGCTTGCCAACCGCCGCTCGCATCGCGCCCTTTGCTGGTGGTCCTTGCCCAGCTTCTCGCCGCAACCGCGCACGCCGTCTTCTACCAACCGCTGCTCGCATCACGCCAATCGCCGGAGCCCTCGAGAGCGCATCCGCCACCACATTAGTGCTTCCAGGTCTATACTCGACTACAAAGTCGAACTCTTGCAGGGTCAGCGCCCAACGATGGAGCTTGCCCGTCAAGTTCGCACTCGTCATCAGCCACCGCAAGGCCGAGTGATCCGTAATTATGACGAACTGCCGCCCATACAAGTAGGGCCGAAACAGCTTCACCGCCCAGACCACCGCCAAACACTCCAGTTCTGTGGATACCGTACTTGCTCTCGGTCTCGCTATTAACCTTACTCGCATACGCCACAGGTTGCCAGCCCTTGCCTTGGTCCTGCATCAAACATGCGCCAAGTCCAACAACACTCGCATCCGTCACCACTCGAAATGGCAGTCGAAAGTCAGGATAGATAAGGAGAGGTTTGCTTGTTAGGATCGCTTTCACCTTCTCGAACGCTTCATCCTGCTTCGCCGTCCATTCCCACGCCACCTTCTTTCTCAGCAACTTTGTCATTGGCGCCATAATCGACCCGAATCCTTCCACGAATCGTCGATAATAGCCCGCCAGATGCACAAACCGCTTGACCTCGTGAGCGTCGCGAGGCTTCGGAAACTCCCCGTACAGCTGTGATCAGCCGCTCCACCGGTCTCACACCCTCGTTGCTCAACTCATGGCCCAAGTACTCCATCGATCGCATGGCGAAGCTGCACTTCTTCAGCTTCAACGTCAACCCAGCCATCGACAGTCTCTCCAACACCGTCGCCAGTTCCACTACGTGCCGCTCGATCCCGCCACGCGTGAAAATAATAGTGTCATCTAGATAAACTAGACACGTGCTCCACGTGAGCCCTCTCAATACATGATTCATCATTCTTTGAAAAGTAGACGGCGCGTTCGTAAGTCCAAAGGGCATCCTCACGAAACGGTACAGTCCTCTCTTCGTCGTAAACGCCGTCTTGTCCCGATCCTCTGGCGCAACCAATATCTGCCAGTAACCCGCTTTCAAATCCAAGGTCGTGAAGAGTAAAGCACCTCCCAACGCCTCCAACGTCTCGTCGATCCGGGGCAGAGGATACACATCTTTTTTCGTCACCTTATTAAGAGCACGATAGTCAATGCAAAAGCGTATTTCTCCATCTTTCTTGCGCACTAATACAACGGGAAATCCCCATGCACCATCTCCTTCTTCGATAACGCCGGCGCGGAGCATCTTCTCTACGTTCTCTTCAATTATCTTGTCTTCCGTTTGAGCCTGTCGACGCCGCTTCAACATAATCGGTGTCGTCTCGCCGGTGTCAATGTGATGGTGGATGTTTAACGCCGTTGCTGGAGGGCAGTCACTCTCGTCCGCAGACAACCCCCGGTACACACGCAACAACTTCAACACCAACTCACGAGCTTCCTGATCCTTGGTGCCCACTTTCACCTCGCTCTCGTTCTTCAATGGCGTCTGGCTGTCGCCCAGTTTGCTCATCCAGTCGTTCAAACGCTTCGTTCCTAGCCCGTCATTCATCGCCAGGATGGTCATGTCATCGTCCACCGGAATCCACGTTCCCAACTTCGCGCTTGTTCGGCAAGTTCGCCGCCCGATCGTTCGCATTGATCGCTGGAACCCATGCTTTTCCACCGCGCGCCGTTGTCACCGTCGCCGCCAACATGATTGCCCCCGTGTTTCGCGTTGGGATAAACAGCCCACGTTCACCATCTTTTGCTGTCACGGACACTACCACCGGCGTCACCGTCCGTGCCGTCAACCGTGCCTTCCCAGCAATTCTCACAGCAGCAATCTTCCGTCCGCCTTGCTTGTCTGTCGTCCTAAAGGGGATCACTACCGCCCTGCCGTCGTCGTTATATCGCACTTCGTTCCGCCCAAAGTCCATCGTTGCTCCACGTGCCTGCATGAAGTCCACGCCGAGAAGGAACTCATCCGTATATCCCGAGACCACCAAAGCTTCCACGCTTATCAACTCGTCGTACACGTTCCGAAATTCAAAACGCCACACTCCGACCACGTCCAGCAAGAAACCACCGATGCCCTCCACGTAGTCCACGGGCGCCACTTTCGCCACCTTGTCTCCGTGGGCCATCCAGTCAGTTCCTGCGATCGAGTATCTCGCACAGCTGTCCAACTTCACCTCCTTACGCACGTTATCCACCGTCAGTATCGCTGTCGGGAGTCCGTCCTCAGCGCCAACGTGTTCCAGTCCGTCATCACCGACTCCAGGTGACTGCCGCTGTTTGGTGAGGCTCACCCGCGCCAAATTCCTCGTTTGTGTGTCCGAACTCTTGTCCTTACTCGTACGCTGCCGCCGTCGTTCTTCAAGTGCCGTCAGTGCCTATGTCGCTTGTCGTGCGCGCTCTTCGTGTTGCACGGTAGCCCGACGCTCACGCTCCTCAACGTCCTCGCGAATGGCGGTTCGTACTGCTGCTTGCTTCGCCTTCAATTTCCGCTGCTTGATTGTCTTCCGCGCCCGTCGCCGTTCTTGCCGTGCTCGAGCGACGTCACCTTCAGAGTCACCGGGACGGTCGCTACCGTCGTCTTCGCTCGACTCACCCTCGCTCACCGCCTGTGTCCCACTCGATTTCACCTCGTCGTCCACATCGGCCGGGTACACTGCTTTCTCTTCATCCAGCGCCACGGTCGCAATTTTCGCTGCCACGGCCGTCGACTCACTCTTGCTCACTGCGTCCTTGCCTGAGACTCTGCGTCCGCCGCAGCCACCGTGTCCGTAGTCACCACTACCTTCGCGCCTTCCCCAGTTGGACGTCGGCCACTGCCGTTCCCCGTCTCTGGTTGCACACTCGCCTCTTCTTGCTGCTCTCGTTCTTCACGTACGAACCGCGTAGCAGCCCACGCCGGTCGCACCGTCGGCAGATATAGCGCCGCTCGCTCAGCGTCACGCATCGCCACCTCTTCCGTCATCTTCGCCATCAATTCACTCAGTTTTCCGTCCGTCAGCGTTTCCACGCGTCGCACGGCAGCCACTTCTGCATCCAGTCGCCGCGCATCGCCATCCTCGCCTTTCACTCTCGTTGGTCTCATCCGTCGGGGTGCTCGCAATGCACTCGAACGCCGTATCCCCTCAACGCCGCTCGCTACTCGTTTCCCGGCGTCTTTCCTCGTGCTTGACCTCTCTGCTTCAGATACTCGTCGTTACGTGCCTTCGCGTCCTTGTCCGGGCAATCGCGCGCATAGTGTCCCGAGTTGTTGCACGCATAGCACCTCGGTGTGTCGGGACATTGCATCACCCAGTGACCTTGCTTCCCGCACCTTCGGCATCCCGTGCTCAACGTTGAACCAGTCGCCGCTTGAGTCTTCGCCGCCGTTTGTGCTTCTACACGCCGTTCGCCCGCTGCTACTTGTAAAATCGGTGCCGTCGGAGCCGCTGCATTCGCCTGCGTTACTGTCGCCGGCTTCGTAGTCTCCTGCTTATTCCCTTTGTGTCGCTTGGACGGCTGCTTCTGTTCTTTCGTCGGAGGGTTCCTAGCACGTCGCTTCCCAGTTGCCTTCGGTTCCCACTGTCGTCCAGTCCATTCTCTGCCGGGGATCGGCTGATTCACGCCCGTCAACCTGTTGTACACGCCCTGCGGATTGGTGAAGAGAGCCAACTGCTCTTCCTCCGTCTGTACTCTCTGGCTCTCATGCGCATCTCCCGCGGTCCCTGCTGCTGCTCCTTCTGGTATTGCGATACCACCGACCCCAGGTATCAACACTGTCGTTCCGTTCGGTCCGTTCACTTGCATCAACTGAGCACCTGGCGCTGGAGGGAAAGGTTGTCCGATGGCTCGCATTCCCCTTGCTACGTTGTCCATGGGATCGCTCAGCTCCGTCGCCTTGTCCACAGCCTCCTCGAGCGTCTGCGGAGCCGGCGGCTGCTTCACCAGTTGTCTCGTCGTCCGGTCCAGATTCCTCGTAGAATTGCGCCAGGAACACCCGTTCTTCGACCGCGTTCCTATCTGCTGCATCTCTCAGACCGGCTGCGAAATCCGCGTACGTTTCTCCCGCCATCATCGCTCTCGAGTTCACTCTCCATTCTGCCTCGGCGAGATCCTGTGGTGGCGCGTATCTTCTTAGCAAGCTGCGCTTCAGGATTCGTCCAGGTACGCTGTTCTCTCGTCAGTCTCCTGTCGGCGTTCACCCACCAGCGTGCTGCATTCTCAAGTAGTTTGTTCCCAGGATAAAGTACAGCGCTCTTATCCGACCACTCGCCTCGTCCGGATTCACGCGCCCCCTGCAGCGCAAGATCCACCCGATCTATCCACGTCGTCACAGATACTCTCGCGGATGGCGTGAACGTAGGCAACTCCAAGTCCCTGATGTTGCGTCGACCCGTTCGTCTTCGCCGTTCGTCACGTTCTTCGCTCTCGCGCCGCTCACGTCGTCTTCGCCTATCTCGCCGTTCGTGCCGGCCGCGCCGTTCATGCTGGTCTCGCCGCGGCTCGCGTCGACGGTGGTCGCGTCGTCTACGTGCCCCTCGACTCGCGTCACTATCGCCGTCTTCGTTGCTGCTGCCACTGGAGCTGCTATCACTGGAGCTATCGCCGGAACTACTGTCATTATCATCGCCGTCGCCGCGTCTGGCTGGTCCCCGTCGGCGTCCATCGTCGTCGGAGTCTCCCGAACTTCCTTCGTCGTCGGGTGGGTCTCCTCCCGCACGAATTTGTCGCCGCTCTCTTCGGCGTTCATGGCGTTCCCCGGCTACGCCGTCGCTCGCGTTGGGCATCTTCATCACGTCGTCGTCGTTCGCGTCCAGCTGAGCGCCGCCCGTCTCGGTACCTGGGTCTGCGTCCGCGTCCATCGTCTCCATCTCGGCGTTGCTGGCCAGCTCTACGACTTCCGTCGTTGATCACTTCTCGCCGTGGGGTCTCTTCGTTCGCATTGCCCTGTCCCAGTACCTCTTCTTCAGGAGCGGTGTCTACTCCGTCGTCGTGCGGCTGCAGAATCGGTCCTTGCTCATCTCGCCCTCGTCGGGGTGGTCTTGCTCGCCCAGCCTTCAGCTCGGCTACGTGGGTGGCCAATTCTCGCAGCAGTGCCGTAACGTTTTCCAAGCTCGGCTCCTCGTGGCCGACTCTCGCTTGCTGGTCTGGTTCACGTCCGTCACGGCCGTCACCAAGTCCTCCTGCGTCCAACGCTTCCTCTTCGCCCCGCGACACCTGCGACTCTGCTTCGCGCGCTTGGATATCAGCTACTATTTGCCCTGCCAGTGCCAAGGTCTCATCGAGTGCCGCCTGCCCTCGTCTACCGCCTCACGCCTCGGCTCGGTGGTGTGCTCCGTCGCCTGACTCCTGAGTACCATGCGCGAAGCTTCTGGGGTCGACTGCTCCCTTCGTCGTCGTTAATTTCCTCACCGGGCTCGTCATCTTCGTTTTTCCGTTCACGCTCAGCGCTTGACTTCGACTTGGGCCGTTTCGCCTTCGTTGCCCGCTTGGCCGTCTCGGATGTTGTCGTCATCGTTATCGTCTTCATGCGTTCTACGCCTCGTTGTCTCAACCTCGGCCCCTGTATGACCACCATGTAGCGTAGCCTCTTATCTCGCCCGGCTAGTTGGGCGTGTCGCATAGCCCGCTGCCGTCCTAGGGCGACGAACAGGCGTTTACTTGTTTCTCAACTCGTCCACTGGCCAACAGCACCCACTTGGTACTGCGCCGGATCTCCCGTAACGCGGTACGGTCGATCCTATTTATTAACCTCTCAATACACGTCTACCTCAACTGCTAAGTCTCCTACGGTTCGTCCGGCAGGTCGTCCACCAGGTTCCAGCCCGCCAACAACGCCCAGCGCCACTCCAGCCCGGTTGTCGTCCGCCAGTTCCTCGCTTCCGCTCCAAGTCGTTCCCCAGGTTCCAGCCCGCCAACAACGTCCAGCGCCACTCCAGCCCGGTCGTCGTCCGCCAGTTCCTCGTTCCCGCTCCACCGTCAGAAAGCGCCCTTCTTCTCAAAGTCGCTGAAGACTCACAGCCCCACGTCCACGTCTAAGGGTCTCTGCGCCCTTCTCCTCGATTCCTCAATCGTCCTTTGCCCGTCGTGGCAAATTCCGAACTCTGCGCCCTCGGTGGCGAATTCCAAACTGCCCATCAAAACCGCTCCTCCGTGCAGCCGCTCTCACTGCGCGTACCTCGCGTTGTACCACTTCCGCTACACGGCCTCCGTCGAGCAATCCCTCCGCAGGCATCAACGCCCAATCAACAGCTCAGCAGCGCGCTGCGCTCGATGCTCATTCGTCGTTCCTAGTCCCGTTGGACCTCCACGTCTGCACTGTGCTGGTGCCGTCCTTCAACCACGCGCTTCATGGTCGACTCGTTCTCCTCATCGTCCTTAGGTTCGCTGTCCTTAGGTTCGCCGTCCGCCGTCGTCTCCCAATCCAACCCGCTACAATGCTTCTAAATGTTTGCTATTCCCTTCGTGGCTTTGGAGTCATGTAGTTCGGTCCGTATGCCTCTCTTAGGAAGTAATCTGGGTCGTGCATCGTGTCGAATGGCATCCCGTTGATCGTGATCTGCGAGAATGGCTCCACTTTGCCATTCGGAAGAAAGCGCCCGTTGCTTCCTACCAGTTCCTGAACATCCCAATTACCCTTGTTGGTTTTCTTCATACGATACAGATCCACATACGGGACAGAGTATCTTTTGGTCAGTGGGAGATCCGGGTCGTAAATTCGACCAGCAAGTGGATGTGTTGGCGCCACGCAAACTCTCCAAATACCCAAGAAGAACATGTGATAACCTTTTCGCCAAAGCGCCTCTTGTAAAGCTTCTTGCGCCTTCAATTCGTCCACAAACCCGATGTCAGTGTCTTCCGTAAAAGGAATCATCGAGCCATTCCGAACAGCTCCAAGTAGCGAACCAAACGTGATCAAAGGAGTGTTTCCGGTGGCCTGTAGCTCCTCGTACACTTCTAACATCAACATGTGCAATACACTGGCGTAACAAATCGACTTGTGCGACTGAGCGTTGAGTAAGTCCGTTCGGTCCGCAGCAGTGCAGTACGGGACATCCTTACGACCGGAGATGGGGAGGCAATAGCCGTACTTGATCTGTGTTCGTAGCTCTTCGTGGCAAAGCACGGTGTGGTTATTGTTACGGAAGGTAGGGGGTGTTGCCTCCATCTCCTTCAACTGGCTGTAGTATCGGTGTCCTGAATGATACTGGATGTTGCTTGCATCGAGGGCTCTTGGACGACACACTGCTGTCTCATTTAGGACAGCAACTTCCGGTATACACGAGATGATCCGTGACTCCATGAACAAGCCGAACATCAGCAATCCGAGCAGCACCACTAGGAATGTTAGGAGCACTGTCATTCCCGTCCAAAAGTGTCTGCATCGCAGCACAAACCACCCAGCAACGCCAACAGGAGCGACCTTGATCACTTCGAGACCTTTTTCGACTTTTACGTCCATGACGATCGCGCTGTTCTCCATTGGATCGATTCTTGTGGATGACTTGATCTACAGACAGTGAAAGAGAGAATGGGACGTCTTTGCTAACTACGGCTCGGCGACATGGCACATCGAATCGGAATAATGGCTCAATCCAAATTCTCTCATGACTCTGTTCTTTTTGAGCTTACGTTGCCGTCCCAGCCTGAAGACGCAACACATTCCGCCTCCATCTGGTTGCTGTGACGGTACCATACCCGCGTTATCGTACTGCAACTGATGAATGGTGCTCACTGTTAATTGTTTCTTGAAGTTCAATCTGTTTTTGTTTTCAAATTTGCTAGTCAGCAGCAGCCAGAACTGTTTTGCTTGCTCTTTGAGACTCTTCTCATATCGGAAGCATCCTTAACGTGTTGTTCGTTGTTGAAAGCATTTTTTACAGCAATTTACTAATTCTAAGACAAAATATTCTACTCTAATGCCCCCGAAGACTCGTTTCGTGGTTTTGGTGTCATGTAGTCAGTCCCATAAGCCTCTGTCAAGAAGAAATGTGGATCTCGCACAGTCTCAAATGTCATCCGGTTGATATTCACTTGCGTAAATGGCCAGACCTTCTTGTAAGGGAGAACACTCCCATTGGTGCCTTCCAGTTCTTGTACATCCCAGTCTCCATTTTCCGTCTGCTTCATCTGGTACAGATCTACGTACGGTACAGCGAAACTCTCTGAAATAGGCAACTCCGGGTCGTAAAGATGTCCAGCAAGCGGATGTGTAGGCGCCACACAGACTCTCCAGATACCCATATAGAACATGTGATAGCCCTTCCTTCTAAGAGCGAGCTTGACCTTGTCACCAGTGAAAACATCACCAACATAGCCGATATCGACGTCCTCCGTGAACGGAATCATACTCTGATTGCGTATAGCTCCCAATAGCGAGCCAAACGCTAGGAACGGTGTGTTTCCAGTCGCTTGGAGCTCTTCGTAGACCTCCACCAATAGCAAGTGTAGTACACTGGCATAGCAGATCGACTTGGTGTTAACGTTCAGTAAGTTCATCCGGTCTGCTGCACTGCAGAACGGCGTGTCTTTCCGACCGGAAACCGGTAAGCAGTATTCGTACTTGGCTTGGAGTCGGTTCGTCTTGCTGCAGAGTTTGGCGTGTTGTTGTGCCATTTGTGGCGGAGGAAGAGATCCGATCTCCTTCAAACCAGCGTAGTATCTGTGTCCTGAATGGTATTTGATATTGTTGGCGTCTAATACCTTCGGACTGCATGCATTCCCTCCCATTGTGGACACAGTTGCTTTGTAGTTGATACTCGTCTGCACGAAAACCAATAGACAAATAGCCACCAACACTAGGACCGGCCTCGTCGCACCTGTCGTTAGGCTTCTGTATACACGCGCCATGGTCCATTGAGGCTTCAAGCGACGTGCTTTATCGTACTGGTCGTCACTTGTGCTCATTTATCTCCACTTCAGCCAGGAAGAGAATGAGGAACAGACGACAGCATACCATTTTCTGTCCGTGATCTTATCCCGTATTTCATAGCATAACACACACGTATCCTGTGAATGAGGCTAACACCTTACTGAGGGCTCTGAGGGTTGATAATGGTCTACTATTACTACAGTTTTCCTATTCGTTGCCTATGCGCTAGCTGAGCTTTCTCCTCTTGGTTTAGGCGTCATGTAGTCGTCTCCATACGCTTCTTTTAAGAGGAATTGCGGGTCTTTCACTGTGTCGAATGTCATCCCATTGATCGACACTTGTGAGAATGGTTGCACCTTGTTGTACGGTAGAATACTACCATTGCTGCCCTCCAGTTCTTGCAGGTTCCAGTCGCCGTTGTCCAGCTGCTCCATCATGTACAGATCTACGTAAGGCACTTCATACGTCTGAGACACAGGTGCGCTGGGGTCGTATAGATGCCCAGCTAACGGGTGCGTCGGCGCCACGCAGACTCGCCAAATATCCATAAAGAACATGTGATAGCCTTTCTTCCTCAGCGCGAGCCTCACAGCATCGACGGAGATCATTTCGCCCACGTATCCAATGTCCACGTCTTCTGTGAACGGGATCATAGAGCCATTGCGAACAGCTCCTAACAGCGACCCAAACGCTAGGAACGGGATGTTCCCTTTCGCTTGCAGCTCTTCATACACTTCCACCAGTAGCATATGCAGTACACTGGCATAGCAAATAGCTTTGGACGACCGGAGGTTCAATAGATCCATCCGGTCCGCTGCAGCACAGAACGGCGAGTCTTTCCGACCGGAGATCGGCAGACAGTATTCGTACTTGGCTGTTTTCCTCTTGGTTTTATCGCACAGCTTGGTATGTTTGCCTCGGAAGACTGGAATAGGCAGTGTCATCTCTTTTAACTCGTCATAATATCTGTGACCGGAGTGGTAGTCAATGGAGCTGGAGTTCACGACACTAGGTGTACAGATCTTGCTTTCACTGGACAGCATTGCAGCCGGGACGCGTGCTAGAATGTTGGTCTCCATTATGATATCGAACGCCACGAGACCAATCAATGCTAGAGCCAGAGCTGGCAGCACCATAATTCCGGTGCAAAGCTCCTTACGGCGGTGATGCGCTCGGATCTTCTTGGTCGTCGGCACGCGGTACGCCATCTCCACCTCGGGCTCCTCCTCATCGATCTTGTGGTCGTTCTTCATGGCTGTTGGTGACGAGTCGTCAGAGGGAAATACGAAACTGAGCAGCTTCACGTGGTGTCCCAAGCACAGGCAGTGCAAGTGGACGACTTCATGTTAACGACCGAAAACAGGCCAGAAAATTGGACGGGTACATCCACCCGGCTCAAAATCATATCAAGTGGTTGGTAGGGGAGTTAACGTGGATTTTTGAGCAGGGGACGCAGCGCTACAAACTCAAGCATGTGCTGCATACAGGCTGTCATTCAATGCCTTCCTTTCCATGAAGGCATTAGAGCTCAGCACCCGACGATCGACGCCATATCCGTGATCAGCTGGTGCGCATAGGGAACGTCGCGTCAGCAACACTGCCGAGCAGCAAAATCCAAGTTCCATGGGGTCTCTCAGAGAGAGAGACTCTCTCTCTAAATGACTTACGAGATGCCGAAATCTACATGTACATGCTGAAATTTACATACATGTACTGAAGTCTATACAGTATCGTAAGAAGTTGCAGCCGTACCCATGCAAACTCAGACAGCGCCGATGTGTCAACTGAGATTTGTAGGCGAAAAATCGACAATCTTGATTATTCTCCGCTGTCGCTTCGCTAGAGCAAGCAAACGAGCTGGTCGACGGCATTGCCGTGACGACAGTGCCGTGACGAGTGCCGTGTGGGCTCTTTTCCAGATACCAAAACCGTGTCTCCAAAAGATTGAAAAGGGACGTACAAGTGTTGCACATGTTGGACCAACATGGACTGTAAACCGTCCGTAGTTCCTGTTGCCTGTGATGGTTATCGCAGCCACTGCAACATCCGAGTCGGATCAAGACTTGCGGAAGATTGTAACGTGCATTTTTTCATTATGGTAAGCTCTTGCTATAACAGCAATGCTATTCTGTCACACCGAGGTGATCCACTTCGAGTAAAGAAGCAGTGGCCATGTAGCTAAGCAGATATCATTCTTTACGCGTCTGTATATTATACAGACGCCAAAACTCAGGATGTATCGTATTCTTGCAAGTTGATACCGGTCTCAACTGCTAGAGGTGGGCAGCTTCAACGTTCGAAAAAAATAAAAGAACTCTCAACGAACAGCAAAACAATGCATCTACAGCAATGAAAAGAACCTGGTTGCGGCAAGCCGCTACTGGTCGTCATAGACCGTAGCTCCCATCGGTCTGGCACTTCAGTTGCTTTTCCTTTGGACCAAACCACTGGACGTTCATTTTTGCTTCTACGAGCTGACTGACAAACCAGAAGTATCCCAACAATGCCCGCTTCACAACACGTCGCTTCTTCAGTTAAGCACATTCGGACACCAACAACGATTTCTGCAAACACAATGACGATTCTGGCTGTCACGCTACTGGCGGCTGGACTCATACTCTGTAACGTCGCAGTGGAGACGAAATTCCTCTCGGAATCCTTTACGAAAACCAACGAAAACGAAGCCAGCGCAAACTTAAACGCCTTTCACGCTACGGAAGAGTCGACTTGCAGCCCCAGTATGGTTAACATGAGCGAGATCCAGTATCGTTCTGAGCATCGATACTATGCTACTGTGGGAGGGATGACTCCTTTACCATCGCCAGTATTCCGCGATAACCACATCGCATTGTGCAACAAGAGTGACGAGAGCGACGTCGCTTTTAAGTATTGTCTGCCCATCTCAGGACGCAAGGACTCCACTTTCTGTGCTGGTGCCGATCGAATGGATCTCCTGACTCATCACTCCAATCTAACGCGTTGTTATGCCAGTGTACTGCACATGCTGCTAGTTGAAGTCTACGAGGAACTTCAGGTGTTCGGGAAACATCCAATCGTCGTCTTCGCTCGCTCCTGGGTGCAGTTCGCAATGGATCCATGATCCCGTTCACTGAAGACACAGATATCGCATACAGCGGTCAACTGAGCGTGGACAGCGATCTCAATCGTGCTTTGGTGTCTAAAGGCTATCACTTTTTCTTTTTCAACATTTGGAGAGTGTGTGTGGCCCCAACGCACCCTCTTACTGCTCTGCTGTATGATCCGAGCCTACCGATCACTGAAAATTATGCAGTGCCGTATCTTGATCTTTACGCTACTGAGAAGCTGGACGATACCACTTGGAGGATGGAGGGATTCAACGGCGATACAATACCAGCAGACAAAATGGAGCCATTCTCCCAAGTGACAATCAATGGGTTACCATTCGACACTGTGCATGATCCAAATTACTTCCTAATCGAGATGTACGGCGATCACTTCATGTCACCAAACCCACGCGAATACAGTAGTAAGAGTCTGCGTAAACGCTAAGAATTGATTCAATTTTCCCGTAAATTATGCCCATCGACAGGTGCTTCGGGCTCGATCCTGTTAGTTTTGTAGAATCTAAGCCCTTGCAGACTCGTAACTTGATTCATATTGTGTCTTGGTTTCGGAGTCATGTAGTCTTCCCCATACATCCGTTCTAAAAAGTATTTAGTGTCGTGGACTGTATCAAACTGCTGGTTGTTGATTGTCACTTGAGAGAATGGTGTGACCTTGTCCGCAGGTATCAAATTGCTACCGTTCACTTTGTTCATCTCTTCGATTTTCCAGGCGCTAGAGCGTTTATCCCGTTGATTCATGTAGTACAGATCCAAGTACGGGACAACAAAGTCACTGGAGGTTAATACACTTGAATCGTACATTTTGGCAGCTAAAGGATGCGTCGGTGCCACACAAACACGCCAAATTTGTTGGAAAAATAGATGATATCCTTTTTGCCATAATAATCGCTGCAAATCATTACCCACACGAAGTCTACCGCTGTAGCCAATGTCAGCATCTTCGGTGTACGGGATCATACCTTTATCACGTACAGCTCCTAGGAGTGATCCATACAAAATAACAGGAGACTTTCCTAACGCTTGGAGCTCTTCGTACACTTCCACCAGCAATAAGTGTAAAATACTGGCACGACAAATTGTAAGCCCCGAGGAGTTTTTCTTCAACAAATCCATCCGATCGGCGCCACTGCAAATATCTGGATCTTCTCGCCCCGAAATGGGGAGGCACTTGTTGAACGAGAGCTGTTTTCGCTTGAGGTGGATGCGATTTTTGCACAAATCTGTATGATTTCCGACGAAAACTGGAGGATGGAGAGGAGTCATTTCTTTCAATTTGCTGTAGTACTCGTTGTCAGAATGATACTTCACATTGGTCAAGTCCACAACGTCAGGGGAGCACGACAGATCGATGATTCCGAAAAAAATCGATTCAGGACCACGCGCGAGGATGCGAGCCTCGATTATAAAGCCGCAAGTCAGCAGAATCACCACAACTAGAGCGAGAGTGACAAAAATTAAGCTGTCGGTGAAGCGAGGCTTTGGTCTTTGGCCTGTCGAGGCTTTGAGAGACATTCTATTCTGCATCTCCAGGTCTAGCAATGATTTCGCTTCAACGTCCCTTCAACTTTTCTGTCGAGGAAACTGCCAGCTTCAGAAAAAACACAAGGAATTCTCGTGATCGATATACGTCGAATCAGACAGCGAAAGATTTATCTATCGCCCAACATTGGTGGCGCTGTGAATCAACAGTATTTGGGGTTCAGTGTGTCATGCAATCCTGAATCGTAATACCAGACTAACTGGTTGCTAAAGGTAATACCAGACTGGTACGCTGTTTTTAGGAACGCTGACCTTGAAGAAAAATTGATCACTGTAGTCGTTATACTGCGTAATTGAGTGCATACGCAGTCTGCCTAGCACGGACTGCCCAGCTGTTGGCAACTTCAACAGGCCAATACATGTAAACCAACCACGCTACAAAGATTGCAGAGGGGTACATGTACTACATTTACATCTAGAGTCTAGACTACATGTATAATATACATTCTCCAGAATTTGCAGGACGTTGAACCCATCGGTCAGGTTTCTGCAGGACACAATGTCCTGCAAAATCCAAATGGAAAGCAGCACAATCAGAAATAAGCAGGCGCTCACTATAGGTCTGATTCATAAACGATTTCGACAACTTTTGCAGGACAACCGTCCAGTGATTTCTGTATACAATTTTCTATATAAGTTCAGTCCGCTATTTCACAACGTGTTGACTGGGAGGATCTGACACGGCAAGTCACGGAGATACACCGTAAGTACTCGATCGCGCAGTGTACCAGAACTTGTACTGTAGATTCATCGCGTGGATCGTTCTCTATAAGCCGGTACTCAGACCAGTAATCGTCTACAGGCAACGGGTGTACCGCCTCATGTTGCTATATTACGTGAAATGAAGTCACTATTGGAAGTAACTCTTAAAACCGTCGAGCATATTGATGACTCACGGACTGTGACTGTGAAGGATATTATAGGCGAGCTGGAGCAACGGGCAATTGGGGCAGGTGTCGTGACATTTGACGGTCTAGATAGTGCATTGAAACGGTGTCTAGAAGCGACAGGGGTTTCCACTTTGATTGAGAAGTTGACGAAAATCCACAGCAGAACGATCTCCACGCGGATAGCGTCTCTTCTACTCCAACATACTTCTGGGGAGGCCGTTTTCGGCGAGTTCCATCGGACTTCAAAATACCTGACTGCACAGTTGCAATGCTATGGGTCCTGTGGCAATGTGGCAACGCCAACAAAAGAACACCTCCTCTACGATTGCTTGATAGACGCGATATGCCAAACAGAAATCAACAGAAACGACTTAGTGATGCTCGATACCTAATGCGCAAGGTAGAGGATGAAGCAAGACGTACCGGGACCTGGCGCTCTCGACAGAGCGTGGAGGAAGCCGTTGTAACCTTCGCTACGTGTGCGAAGAGCGTCGCTGTCCCCGAACTGACCGTAAACGCCGTCGAGGCCAGCTCACCTGGATTACCGTCGTGGCACTGCAACGCAGAGCTCAACAACATCACTAATGTAATTGGGTGAAAGCTACTCTATATAAGAATCTCATTGGTTAAAATAACACATTATCCATGTCCTGCAAATGTCCTGCAAATTCCGTCTAACAATCATTTCTCCTTTTGTCTTAAACCGCTGTGGAGGCAGGGCTCCTGTAGTTGAAGCCAACTCATAAAATGTCCGAAATTATTTGCTATAGTTAATCTCAACTTCAGCAGCTACAAATTTAGTTCCATCGAATCGAGCCTTACTGGTTGTGGTACAAGAACTTAGACTCTACGGATTTGATGCCTTGAACACTTTTGATAGCCATAATCACATTTGCCTTCAACGCCTGCAACCCGGAGTCCAAGTAATTTCTGGGCTCGGTGATGTAGCTCTGTAGGAGCAAGCAATAGTAAAATACTTACTGTGCATTCACCAGAAGTTTTCGTCATGCATGTACATTAATGAGAAGAGAGTCTTGATTACGTCAGAGTTCGTTACTGCGGATCGGAGCTGGGAACTTCAGCCGTAAACCGTGGTCTTCTGCATGGTTACAGACTGAAGATTACTCAAAGACTCACTCAGAGTCTGAGGCAATACATGTACATCTACAAGGACAATTGTCTGCTACGCGGGCACAAATCCAGCAAAGAGCAAAGCATGTTGAAGTACCATCAATGGAGCGTGGTTGCTGCAAGACAGCAAATCCGAGAAGTTGTAAATGCTTGCCATTGACTCTGTGCTTCCTTCAACTGTCGCCATCACTGTTCATTTCGAATTTGCTTTCGACTACAGCAATGAAAGTGCTAACCACCGTCGCTTTCGTTGCAAGTGCCGTCATCGCCGTCGCGTCTGGGTCGGCCGCACCTTGGGAGAAATACATCCAGTCGCCCGCGTCTCGAGATATCGAACCTGTCGGCATCTACGGCTCCTCGGGCAGCGTCAATGTCTCTGATCTCACTGCTACGCTCTCCGGCAACGGATCTACCGTCACATACGACTTCGGCCAACAAGTGACGGGCTTCATCACGCTGCACTTTGGCTCAAAGACTACTAGTGACACGCAGCTCGGTGTCGCGTTCTCCGAGAGTGCTCAATACATTGGGATCGAATCCGACTTGTCTACGGACATGGCCATTATCGACGGCACCATCTACGCTCCAGCAGAGCCTGACTCCAGCTACACGTTCGGGCGGGAGTTCGCTCGAGGAAGCTACCGCTATCTGACACTGTCTACCAGTTCGTCCGACCCAATTGAGATCACAGGTGTCTCCACGCACTTCACGGCAGCTCCTGCTACAGCCGACGACAAACTGCGCGAGTACTCAGGCTACTTCTACAGTGACGACGACCTGCTGAATCGTATTTGGTACGCAGGCGCGTACACTGTACAAATCTGTACGATCGCTTCGAACGAGTCGCGTGCAAACCCGCCGACGATCACGGAGTACGGCTGGTTCAATAACGCCACTATCCAGAACGTCACTACTGGCGCAGAGGTGTATGTGGATGGCGCTAAGCGAGACCGAACGCCTTGGCCGGGTGATTTCGGAGTGTCCACACATTCTAAGCTTGTGACACTAAACAGCGACAACCTCTTATCTGTTCGCCACGCTATCAACTCTCTGTACGCGATCCAGAACACCACCAACGGCCAGTTCGCATACGCTGGTACCCCGATCGCTCCTCGTGTTCAAATTGCAGGGGTGAACTCCGACACGTATCACATCTGGACGCTGATCGCTTTGGCCGACTACGCAGCGTTGTCCGCAGACATAGATTTCGTGGAGAATCTTTGGGATCAAGCTCTGTTTGGCTTCAAGTTCATCCTAGGCAATGTGGACTCTTCGGATATGCTGCTTAATGTCACGGGCATCTACGATTGGGGTCGAGTTGGTCAGGGTGGCAAGAACATCGCCGCTAACTCGCTTCTGTACCATGCGTTGTATAACTACGCGGAACTGGCACAGCACTTGGGTCTGGACGCCCCCAGTTACAACGGTACGTCGTTCGGAGACCTCGCTACTGCAGTCAAAACCGCGGTTAATACCAACCTCTGGGACGATTCGGTCGGTATCTTCCGTGACAATACTACGGCTGAAGGCGATGAGCTGCACCCGCAGTGACGGCAACTCTCTTTGCTATTCGCTACAACCTGACTCAGTCTTCGGAACAGGCTGCTACCGTCTCGGAGAACCTTGCAGCTCGTTGGAACGAGATTCGGTGCTGTATCACCGGAAGGTCTTGGTTCTATCTCCCTTCATCACCAGTGTTGAGATTGAAGCGCATCTGCGTGCCACACCCGGTAACGCGTCACTCGCTCTGGAGATCATTCGCCGTCAATGGGGCTACATGCTAAACACATTCAGCAACTCGACTACAATTGAGGCGTACTATGAAACAGGTGAACTCATGTACCCGTTCTACGGTCTCGAACTGGGTGGATACATTTCGCACGCACACGCTTGGTCCACAGGTCCGACGGCATCCCTGACGCTACATGTTGGTGGTTTGAACCCCGTGACGGACGCTGGTAAAACGTGGGAGTTCGTGCCGCACGCTGCCGGAGCAGATATTGGTGAACTACGCACTGGTTACACATTGGCGACGGGTGATTTCTCTGTGGAGTGGACGACCAAGGACGAGGACAGCTTCTTCCAGGCCAACGTTGAAACGCCACAGAACACCACCGGGTCCATCTCAGTGCCCACGTTTGGCAAGTCGTTGAGTGCGATTGAGATCTCCATTAACGGCAACACAGTGTGGACAAACGGTGCAGCTTCATGGAGTGGATATGGCTCTGCTATTGGATCGGATGACTACGTGACTGTGTCGGAAGTTCCGTATGGAGGTTGGTTCTCCGTAGTGGCGAAGGACGCGTAAGGTTTTGGTTATAACGCTACATGTAGTTGAAGTGTCATTTCTGTTTAAACATTGAATTAAAAAACTCAATGTTGGATTGTGCATCGAGACCTGGCGCAGTTTGAAGAAAGATTGAGCAGCAGGGAACCAGGTCGCTGTATGAGAGAGGGCAAAGGCCCATGAGTGTTGGTCAGTGCTCTGGTAGGAGCAACTAACACCAAGTAATTCAGTCTTCATATTTCTCCCTATTCATCAGGAGCTCGTCGGAGCTATTGCAGCTTGTCGGAATCACAACAGGGTTATGAGCCCAAGTGGTGGTGGTAACACAGGCATGAGTAAGCCGATGAAGTACACGAACGAGGGAGTGCCGAAGAACTGGCAGGGTAAGGATTGGCCAACGTACAAATGGGCAATGACTAATGTTTTCAAGGAGAACGACCTGAAGACGATTGCTGATGGAACCTTAACTAAGGCAATGCTATCCACGGCAAGCGCAGAGGATCAGGAGAAGTTCGAGAAAAAGCAAATTAAGATCATGCGCATGATTGGGACGTCTGTGCCGCCCGAAGTTCTTCAGCAGATACGCGACAAGGAGACCGGATCGGAGATGTGGGCAGAGCTTTGCAACCTTTTTGAAGGGAAGCAGAATGAAGCGATCAAGGCCTACACGATTCGTCGCTTGGAGAATGAGACCGGGATATCTGCGATGCTTGTCACTTAGGAAAGCAGAAGAAGAAAGGTCACCGCAAGAAACTTGACAGAGCAACAAAATGGCCGAATCAAGTGGTGTATGTGGACCTGTTAATCCCCAGTAAGGACAATCGGACTCGGTATGAAGCCGTACTAGTTGTAATGGACGGATATTCTAGATTCGTGAAAGTGTACTTGTTGACGAGCAAGGAGAGTCCCATTGTGAACAAGCACTTGCAGGAGTACATACTTTGGGCTGAGCGCCAAGCCGGACGGGATGGTGACGGTGCTGATTACAAAGTGAAGCAAGTACTGACGGACAAAGGTGGTGAATTCATTAACAGAGGGATGGAAAACTGGTACGCAAGGAGAGGAATTGAGCACATCCGTGTGGGTCCAAAGAGTTCACAGTTGAACTTGTGTGAACGAACTCATCAATCTTTGGTGGATATGATGAAAACCACGATGTTGCATGCAGGATTGCCTCGGAGCTTGTGGCCAGAAGCCCTACGGAATGCGGTATACGTGAAGAATCGAGTATACAATCGCGGGACTCAAGGAGTACCGTATGAGATGATGTTCGGGATGAAACCTGACGTGCATCACATTCGAAAGTTTGGATCGTTGGCGTATGTACACGTGCCAGTGACATCGGGAAGACGCAAACATGACAACAATGCGAAGATTGGTTTTGTGCTAGGATATGAGGAGGATGTTGTAGGCTGTAAAGTTTACTTCCCAGAGGAGCACACCGCCAAGTTCGTGTCGGACCTACGTGTGGCTGAAGATGTAGTGTACAAAGACCGTCATGATAATGCTGTAGACGAAGATGATCTGAGTCGTTGCACTTCACACGGCGTGAAGATCAGGACGTCGAACAGGAAACCATCTCGGAGCTGGAGATGGCTACATCCTGACACAGTCCATGTTTAGCGAGCAAAACACCGAACGGTCTGTTGAGCTCGTGGGAGGCGAAAATGGATGTAGTGGCTGACAGAGAGCTCGAGAAGGGCGTCAAGCATGTAGACACGATCTCGCAAGAACTGGAGACTCGGCAGGACGACGTTGGAAGCACAAGAGAACTTAGTAGAGAGGTTCTTGAACCCGAAATCGAGAGTGATGGTCACGGTGATGAAGCTTCACGTGGTGAGTCAGTTGTTGTTCGCAGTCTTAGTGCTTGCGTTCCGGAAAGTGATGTGGCAAGTGGTTCTGGAGATCAGAGAGCTGATGACAGTCCAGGAGATCAGAATGAAGACGTTGAATCTGTGGCGGGAACGCGTGGTTCATCGGTAGCAGACAACGTGGAGGAGGATGAGGAAGAAGGATCGCTGGTTGATGACAACATTACTGTGGCAAGTGGGTTTTCGTTTGATGAGAAGATAATCTCAGTGGAAAATGACAACATGTCAAGTGCGATTGGACTTGAAGAGGACTTGGAAACAAGCAATTGGTTGGAGGATGAATTGAATGAGCATTACCATGTAGTTGTGGAGAAGGATAACGCACAAACCGTGGATGCTAGTGCTCAAATTACCCCAACTGCTGCCCGAGAAACTGGAAAACGTGCACATCGCGATGAAACTCAGTCAGAGGAGGATCGTGTTGAGCATGAGGCAGATAAACCAGAGGTGAAGAGGACTCGAACTGGACTTCGAGAGACGCATGAAAGACGTCGGCCTCAACGGTTTAATGACTTTGTTATGTGTGCTACGTCCTCACGGATCCTGGACGGAAACGGAAAGCCTATTCGCGCATGTGAGGTGAAAGTCCCCAGGAACAGACGTGAAGCACTACGGTCAAAGTGGGCAAACTATTGGCTGGAAGCAGAAACAGAAGAGATCGCTGCACTGAAAGCGAAGGGAGTTATCCAAGAGATTCCAAATGAGGAAATTCCTGAAGATGCTAAACCGGTGAGCACGATGTGGGTCTATGCATTGAAGTCGGATCACCAAGGATACGTGATCAGATTCAAGGCTCGAATTGTGGCGTTGGGGAATCACCAACGACCAGGCATTGACTTCAAGGAGACCTTCGCGCCTGTAGCCAGAATGGCATCGTTCCGACTGTTGTTGGGATTGGCTGCACTACTGGAGTTAAAGGTTTATGGTGGAGACGTGAACACTGCCTACCTCAACGCCTGGCTAGAGATACGTCAGTATCTACACTCCATCAGTGGATATCCGTGCAGAGTGAATGGACATTCCTACGTTGTACTCAAGGCTATATATGGACTAAGACAATCGGGTCGAGAATGGAACTCGGAACTAAATGATTGGTTCATCCAGCGTGGATACCAGAGATCGTTGACGGAGCCGTGTCTGTACTACCTGTTCGAGGATGACACGATTGTATACGTGTTAGTATACGTCGATGACATTTTAGTGGCAACAAACAGCAAGCAGTTCAAGGATCAGTTGTTCATGGACTTGGACAGCACGTACGGCCTTAAGGATCAAGGGCTGTTGACACAGTACTTGGGTGTGGAAGTGACACACACTCCGGAGTACATCATGATCAACCAAGGCAAGTATGCAAGAGAGATTCTGGGAAAGTTGGGTTTTGAGAATGCTCACGCAGTGGGGAATCCAATGGAAGTAAACTCCCGGCTTATACCTCTTGGAGAGAAGGAGTGTGCTGACAGCAGCTTTCCGTACCGTGAGGCTGTTGGCATGCTCATGTATCTGGCTACTAGTACCAGGCCGGACCTGGCTTTCGTCTTGGGCCAGCTGAGTCGCTTCGTGGCGAATCCTTCGTCGAAGCATATTGGGACTCTAAAGAGAGTGTTGCGCTACTTGGCAGGGACTCTAGACTATGGTATTAAGTACGAGAAGAAGAACAACTCAAAGGAGTTGGTGTTGCAGGGCTACTGCGACAGTGATTGGGCTAACGACCCAGATCAAAGGAAGAGCACCACTGGATTCGTGTTTACGCTTGCTAGTGGAGCTGTAGCGTGGATGTCACGACGGCAATCTGTCATTGCTTTGTCGACCGCAGAGGCGGAGTACATTGCAGCGTGCGAGGCCACGATGGAGGCGGTTGCTGGGAAAAATGTTTTACAGGAGCTTTTACCGCAGCATAAGGTGAAACTGCGTGTGGGAATTGACAATCAAGCGGCTCACGTGATGGCAACTAATCCTACCTACAGCAGACGCACTCGCCACATTGAATTGCGGTGGCATTACGTTCGGGAACAAGTGCAAAAGGGCACTGTGGAGTTGCACAAGGTGAAGGGTGAAACGAACCCGGCTGACACGTTCACCAAGCCTCTTGACAAGAAGCGACTGAAAATGTTGTTGCAAATTGCAGGGATTGGAGAAGCAGAGTAGTCGAAGACCCGTGTTCGACCTCGAAAACCGATCTTCGAGAAGGGCGTGTTGGATTGTGCATCGAGACCTGGCGCAGTTTGAAGAAAGATTGAGCAGCAGGGAACCAGGTCGCTGTATGAGAGAGGGCAAAGGCCCATGAGTGTTGGTCAGTGCTCTGGTAGGAGCAACTAACACCAAGTAATTCAGTC
Organism: Phytophthora colocasiae; assembly: GCA_018806915.1. Lineage (NCBI taxonomy): Eukaryota > Oomycota > Peronosporomycetes > Peronosporales > Peronosporaceae > Phytophthora > Phytophthora colocasiae. The sequence continues at coordinate 740,985 of JAGKQI010000094.1, read as the reverse complement.
TTCATATTTCTCCCTATTCATCAGGAGCTCGTCGGAGCTATTGCAGCTTGTCGGAATCACAACACCGTATGGAGGTTGGTTCTCCGTAGTGGCGAAGGACGCGTAAGGTTTTGGTTATAACGCTACATGTAGTTGAAGTGTCATTTCTGTTTAAACATTGAATTAAAAAACTCAAGGAAGTCCGATCGCAACGCAAGATCCTGTTCATTTTGAGCCCTGCTGCGTGACGGGCACTGTGAAAGTATTGATTTCTTGCCGTTGGCCTACATGTAGGCCCTAGCTACTCTATGAATACCGTACTGTACATGCTGAACAAATGCTCAAGGTAAGAACTGCTGGCATTACATTCGCTACCGTAGCTGTAGCTCCACCACGCAACCAACAGCGTAGCATCCAGGTCTTCAATTATTTGCTCACCAAGAACACCGAACAGAAAAATGGGACCGTCTCAACGGTTCAAATCGCCAAGAACGATGATACTGTGTACCAGCTCACCACTCGCTCCATCGAGTTTCGTTCATAAAAATCTTCATTCCTCCTGATCGGATACGCGTATCATAGCTTCGGCAGAATAAAACATAATTTGCAATGGAGAAGAACATCGAAGAACCTGTTGAAGTCATCAAGCACCACCCTCCGCCTCGCGTTGGTGTTGTTCACAGACTTGTACTTGGCTGCAGAGACTTCTGGACGGGGGTTACAGTCATCCCCACTCTCTTACTGGTGTTAATCAGCCTTCTTCTCTTTGGTCTCGTCATGGAGATGCACATCATCTCGTGCATGCCTCAAGCCGCAGTCCTAAACGAGGAGGAAGCCTGTGCCCCGCAAGTCCTGAATGCCAGCAACATCGAGTATCATTCCGGTCACCGGTACTACACAGCACTGAAGGAAATAGATCCACCTGTAGCGCCAACGTTTCGCGGAAAGCACACAGAGCTGTGCGACGAAGGAGTGAGAGCCAAGGCCAAGTACAGCTACTGCTTGCCGATCTCTGGCCGAAAGGATACACCGTTCTGTACGGCAGCTGATCGGACCGATCTGCTCAACGTTCGGTCTTCTAAGTCGGTCTGCTACGCTAGTGTGCTGCACATGTTGATGGTGGAAGTCTACGATCAGGGAATACTCCTTTGATCACGTTTGGGTCATTGCTTGGGGCTGTTCGCAATGGCTCGATGATCCCATTTACGGAAGACACGGACATTGGATTCGTGAATCAGCTCAACTCCGTAGACGTCCTTCGACACGAGCTGTGGCAGAAGGGGTATCACATGTTCTTCTTGGACATTTGGCGTGTGTGCGTGGCCCCGACTCACCCTTTAGCTTCTCGTCTATATGACCCGAGCTTGCCGTTGACCAAGTACTACTCCGTGCCGTACGTGGATCTGTACCAGATGAGGAAGCTCAACAACGGCAATTGGGACATCCAGGAACTCCAAGGCAGCAACGGACGTTTAATGCCTTACGATAAGGTGGAGCCATTCACCCAAGTGACGATCAATGGGATGCCGTTCGCGACTGTTCACGACCCCCATTTCTTCCTGAGGGAAGCGTACGGCGCAAACTACATGACGCCCAAGCAACGAACACCTCCGACCGTTAAACAAGTCACGGAGAAAGTAAAAGAAGCAATGAAGAAGCTCACAAAGGGGGCAGTCCCTTAGTGGTAACAGTTTTCTCATAAGATATCGTCTTATCCTCAAGCTTTAGTGCAACGTGCTTTACCTTGGGGCTCGGGCAGATAACTATCCACCGAGCAGCAAAATTCAGCCATCCAGCTGATGCGTCTCGCGCACAACACGTGAACACGACATGCCTCGCATTGTCATTCGTCCCATCGTCTCATTTTCTCCTGTGTTCTTGGCAGCGCATATCTCCTCAGGCCACTATGGACAAGCAGCTCGAGGAAGGTGGTAGCGTCGCTAAGCAGACCCCACCGCGTCGTCTCGGTATCGTTCGAGGATGCAGAAACTTCTGGACTGGAATGACAGTCGTCCCGACGTTCGTGGTGGTGCTATTTGGGCTGGTCGTCTTCGGTTTTGCAATGGAGACGCATATTCTAGCGTGCATGCCGGAGTTCTCCGTCTTCAGTGAAGGAGGCACTTGTACTCCGCGGGTTTTAAACGTCAGTGGGATCGAATACCATTCAGGACATCGGTTCTACTCGATACTAAAGGAACGAGGGACGCCAACAGCGTTAACGTTCCGTGGTGACCACACCAAGCTCTGCGAAGAAAGCCAGCGGACCAAGATGAAGTACAGATATTGTTTACCAATTTCAGGACGGAAGGACACCCCGTTTTGCACTGCAGGTGACAGGACAGATCTCTTCAGTATTCAATCCCCCAAGTCCGTCTGCTATGCGAGTGTACTACACATGCTGCTAGTGGACGTGTATGAAGAGCTCAAGGCGACGGGAAATACCCCACTAATTACGTTTGGATCTTTGCTTGGAGCTGTTCGAAATGGATCGATGATCCCGTTCACTGAAGACACGGATATTGGCTACACGGAGAGACTCAAAGAGATTCAACCGCTACGGAAAGCGCTGTGGAACAAAGGTTATCACATGTTCTACTACCAAATTTGGCGAGTTTGCGTCGCTCCGACGCATCCGTTGGCTTCCAGTCTTTATGATCCAAGCTCACCATTGACCAAGAGCTACGCAGTGCCGTATGTGGACTTGTACAGAATGAAGAAAGCTCGGAATGGTAATTGGGATATCCAAGAAATGGACGGCAGCAACGGCCGCTTCTTGCCTGGTCACATGGTGGAGCCCTTTTCACAAGTGACAATCAATGGGATGCCGTTTGATACGGTGCACGACCCCCACTTCTTCTTGACAGAGGCCTACGGACCAGACTATATGACGCCGAAGCAACGAACAGAAGCCCCAGAGATTGAAGAACAGAACAACAGTACAAATAACTCAACGGAAGTCAAGAAAGAGTGAGGAGGAGGTGCGATGTTGATAGAGTTAGAAGAGCCTAGATGATAATGACACCCCACTATTTAGACGAGATTGCTGTAAGAAGCTTCGGAAGCACCTTGGCGGTTTTTGGACCACAGTGCCCTGACGCAGCGAAAATGCAACATACAGCACCAATACTGGCGGTGAGGTTTGCATGCACCGTACCTTCATGTTACAACAGTGGTGTAACAGCACAGATTGTGCTACAGCGGGAACGCGTCTCTAATCTTTATCTCAAGATCTGACGATCACGGCTGGAGCTGCACCAAGTGGCAGCGTCCGGACACTTTTCATTCTTCTCTTTGCGGCCTTCACCTCAAGTCCCTATCTCAAGACTTCAGAACAATGGCCAAAAGACTTGAACCGGTTCGCGATGCACTCAAGGTTGACACACATCACCACACGGGGTCGTTAAGAGCTTCTGGACTGGAATCACAGTGGCTCTGAGCTTCATCCTAGTGCTGTCTGGACTGCTGGTCTTCATGGAGTCACAGCTCATCTCCTCCACGCCTGAAGGTACTATCGTCAACATAATAGAAGAGGAAGAAGTCTGCTCTCCACGAATCCGAAATGCCAGCGGCATTGAGTATCATTCAGGCCACCGATACTATTCACTACTCAAAGACCAGGACCTCCCAGTACCAACCTTCCGTAAGACCCACACGGTTTTGTGTGATGAAGACGCCCGACCTAAGGCTGAATTCAGTTACTGCCTTCCAATTACAGGGAGGAAAGACACGCCATACTGCACTGCCGCGGACCGTAGCGACTTGCTCCATACTCGTTCTCCCAAGTCCATCTGCTATGCCAGTGTACTGCACCTGCTACTGGTCGAAGTCTACGAAGAGCTTCAAGCGACTGGAAATATTCCTCTGGTCGTGTTTGGGTCCTTGTTAGGGGCTGTTCGGAATGGTTCAATGATTCCTTTCACAGAGGATACGGACATTGGATTCGTTGGGGAACTCAGCGCGAAAGAAGTTCTGCAGCAGGAGCTCTGGAACAAAGGCTATCACTTGTTTTTCAAGGGAGTTTGGCGCGTGTGCGTGGCTCCAACGCATCCACTTGCAGGTTTGCTGTACGATCCAGACCGGTCGCTTACCAGATACATTGGCGTGCCCTACGTCGACTTGTACCGGATGCAGAACCTCAACAACGGTAATTGGGACGTTGAGGAGCTCAAAAGCAGGAACGGGAGTATTCTACCAACGGATAAAGTTGAACCTTTTTCACAAGTGACGATCAACGGGATGCCTTTTGATACGGTTCATGATCCGACGTTCTTTTTGAAGAGAGCGTACGGGCCCAATTACATGACTCCAAGACGGCGGGGGTCCTTCTCCTTCTCCAAAGCGAATTTCTCTACGCAGACGAAAGCTATGCTCCAACATGTTGATAAGAGCAAGATGCTAACGGCACTGAAGAAATTCAAGAAAGAACCTGGAGCGAATGATGAACAGGAGCGATGAGGGAAAGGAAGAACCAATTGGACTGTACACGTTGAAACGAGGAATTTCCATAAAGGAGTACCTAGGTACTGATTTTGTTCTACCACACCAAATTGCTTTTCCCAATACATGTACATGTACACCGGTAAATAAGAATCCTCGCATCCAGACTTAGTGTTTCCTGTAAGTCACCCCTTCAACTCAAAGAGAAACGCAAATACTTTCACTTCCTCACTCTCACTTCCATGACCAAGAACGCAAAGAAGAAGTCGACGTTTGGTACGGCTCCTTTCGATCTAGAAGAGGAACACCTTAAGAAAGCAGCTACCCTCGGGCCAACCAGATACGCAACTTGAGTCCTCTGACCCCGCTCATGACCTATTCTGCGTCGCGTATGACAAATACAGAAACATTGGCACCGAAACGTTTGGTTCACAGAAAGCGATTCAAACCAGGGTCAAATTGCTGGCAGAACAGTGTGGGTTTCAGATTCGCGTTCATAGTAGTGGTACCTGGCGGAACAACTCAGGCAACGCCAAGTACATCTTAAGTACATCTGTAAGAAGCTACACGGCCAAATACAAGTGAACTTTTCCAATTTGGTGTGGTAGAACAAAAATCAGTACCTATGTACTCCTTTATGGAAATTCCTCCGTTGAAACATAGCGCTTACGAGCGTTTGTTTACATCTTGTGACAAGATTCTTGTCATCACTTGAACGGCGTTACCGCAACCATGTAACGACAGCACGACAGCGCTTAGTGCAACCATATCGCCTAAAGCAACCCCAAAACATATGTTTTCAACCGTAATTTATAATAGATTGCACTGCCACGTCGCCATCGTCATAACTTGAGCCGTAGATTACATTGAATTCTCTAAAAATAGAGAAATGTGTACCACACAGTAGTGTGTGCTACACTCCAAGTACATGTGTGTCACACATTCTTCATACTTCTCGTTTTTCAACTACACGCAAGGGCCTCACGACGATGGATAGAAGATCGCTATCACACGAACTGGTACGAGCAAGACGCGAAGAGCTCACGGACACAAAACGCAAGCTGGAGGAGATTGGGGAGATACTGGAACAAATACTCAGGGTTCAGATGGAGCTAATGGCCCGGATCGAGGAGAATGAGGAATGCTTGTACGCTATGGACTCTGATTTGGGCAGTGACGGAGTGGTTCAAGACAGTATGATGTCATTTGGAGTGCTGCTAGAGATGGCAGTAAATAGATTAAGAAACTAGGCAGTGAAGTGAAGCTGTATTAATTGTTTAAGCATGACTACTTGAGCTGATCCTGGAGCTTCTGATCTATTTCAGCTGCTGTAGAAGCATCAACTTTCGGCATTCGACGCTCGCGGGACCGCAACAGCATCAACCATAGCATCCGCAAGCGCATTACGTCGACGTCTGTCTTGCTAACATTGTAGCAATGCAGATCTGCGTTCCCCGCAACGACGCTATGTGCGTGAGCGACGATCAAAACACCACAACTGGAGTTATCAGGTTGTTGTGGGGCATCCACCCAGGTTACTGGATCGACATTCATTTTACTCCCTGGATTTGATGACTTGTGCCAGCGATTAATAAATCCTCGCAGCCCCTCTCGCTTGTCGCCGTTCCAAATTGTCTCCATTTCTTCGTGATAGCAGTCGTCAATAAGTGGTTCATACATATGAGGACGTACATGAAGCTCGCCACCGGAAAGCTCGAGCTGAATGATAATAATGCCCCAGTGACTGCCACTCAGATTAACGGGATGCACGACGAACTGATAGTCGCCAAGCTGGTCCCGTGGAGTTGCTGGCCAACCAATTTGCCATAAAAGTGAAGACACCACGCAACAACCCCCCGCGGATGCTGCAATTTCACTCAAGCAGAACTCGATGGAACTGTCAGAGAGCCACCCACGACAAACACTTCCGACCAGCTCTTCGAAAGGAATGGTGACCTTGTCACACCTTGTAGCGAACGCGCTGCGAAGACGACAGCTTGTAAACTTCGAGATCACTTCGTTGGCGAGAGTTTGATGGCGCTTTCGGACAGTTTCGCGCGTTACACCCCAAGTTTGCGTTTCCTTCGCGAAAAAGTCAACATCCGAGTCCAACTTTGACCAATTGCGTTCAAGCCACTTCCGATCTTCGACCCATGACTTGGCCTTGGCCTTCACTCGGTAGAATTCTGTCGATGCATTAACGTATCGACTGCAAACGAAATAGCAACCATATTAGTAAAGCGACCCCATAAAGCAACCCCAACAATTCAGCAACCTTACCTGCAGAACTTCCATAATTTTGGATCAATGGTTGCAACAATGTCAAGAAGAATTCCTTGCTGTGATACACTGGGGACGAGCTTGTCAGGTTCGCGCTGTTCCTTTCGTGCAGTAGTAATTGCAGCCTCCATTGACCGTGTGAGATCAGCAGGAATAACGAAAGGATGAATGTTGTCACCAGCTCTCATAGCTTCCCATTGGCACTCAATGACCCGCGACCTCAAGTAGGCGTCTGTCAATTGGACCGGGTATTTCTCCATAGTTGTCAAGACATGCTTCACGTTGGGTGTGTTGCGGGCCCAAATTATCAGCTCATCAAGCTTAACAGTGAGTCCGGTTGGGTACTTGTGGATAGCGAGTCGAGCTGAGGTTATCTTGGATTGACGGAGCTGAGTTGGAGTCGACCGCGATCGATTTCGGCGCTTCGGCTTTGGGACATTGATCACATCTACTTGACGAGGCGAGGGTGCTTCGACGTTAGCTTCTATCTTATCGATAGGTGGCGTGGCGCGTTCAGGACTGGAAGCAGCCAATTGGGTAGAAAGAATGTCATCTCCACTACTTACACCGTCCGTGACGTCCTCATTAATTTGATTTTCCAAAGCGTCCATCAATTTTGCTGTTGCAATTGCATCTGCTGGATCTATAGTTGAAGCCACACCTTGGTCCAGTTCATCATCATCATCACCGTCTTCACCACACGGTACTTCATCTGTTTTTGCTCGAGATTCTCCAACACGCAGCCCCTCCTCTATCGTACTTTTCCAAGTCTGTAACTCTTCATAGAAGTCTGCACTTCCCAACCTCGACAAGTGTTCCAGCAGAGGCTCTACCATTGCTTTCGCGAATGAATACTTCTCAGCAGAAGAGAGAACAACTTGGTTTGCTCGTTCACGGCGGCGCAGACGAACATACACGACTTGTTTCAGGGGTGGTGTTGGTGCTGAAAGCTTTCCGGTACTGGAGGCGTCCGGCAACATTAGCTTTGGCAACCTTAGCTTTGACATGCGCACAATTGAACGCAGCATATCGCCTGCGGCAGTGAGCCCTTCCATTGAATTCAGCGCTGCCAATGTACTCCACCGTTCCCGAATAGTCATAATAGGAAGCATCTTGAATCCATGTCCTTTGTGTGCTAAGTGCATAATGTGACGGCATGGTAAGTGATTGCTCATTGAAAACAGGCAAGTGCATTTCCAGTCCAAGTCGTCGCACTCGAAACTCTGGTTGTGGCAGGATACCGTCCAGGTAGAAAGCGACACAGCCTCACACGTTGTTTCCTCCATCAGGTTCACGAATTGCTCCCATTCTCGCTTCAGTTTTTCCAAGACGTGTGCTGAAATCCTGCTTCCGACTTCTCTCAAGAAAGTGGGTACTGTTTGAGGCCTTCGAGACGATGAGTGAAGCTGCCCAACCTCCGAGGCTATTTGCTGGATAATGGTCATCTGGTGCTGGAGCAATCCTGCGATAGTTTGGTCAATCCGAGTCTTCAGACCAAGCAGCATCTTCAGTTGATTCCAGTTTGACTCGATTCTGTTAGTGGTCGTATTACCCGCTGTAAAATATTTCCCGCGAGAAAAGTTTGACCACTTTTCGTTACAAGAGTTCCAGTTTTTGTCGAAATACGCGAAGAAAGCCTGCTTCTTGTTGCGGTGACAGAAATACTTCAAGTTCCTGTAGTGCGTGTCGTAGGCATCTTGTGTTGAGCTGAAACAAAGCCGACGTTAGTGAATTTATTTGTTAAGTGAGCGATGGTGACATACCTGTAAAGAAGTTTTATCATTAAGCCCAGCAGTTCTTCGCCCTGAGCTACCTTGATTCAGTAGACAGAACGCTTCATGACCTTTTCCAATAGGAGATGGCGTGAAATTGGCAAACAAAATCTTTGCCTTCGGGAAACACTCCTCAAGCACTTTCCATTCTGTAAAATCTTTGTCGATCACCACACTCACGACATGTTCCCAGAGCGGATTCTTCTCCTTGAAGTACTCCAGAATTGTTGAGATCGTAGTAGCTTGCTCATTTAAGCAAATGAAATCGACCACAGGAAATCCACGACCTGTACATGTGGTGACTACCAAACTCCCTACAACATGACAGAAGAAAGAAGAGTTCAACAGGGTTGCAATAATGGGTAAGGTTGCTGAAAGGGTTGCTTTATAAGAAAGGTTGCTGGAAGACGCACCCAAATGATAACCCAGATTGTTCGTCCCATGAGTAAAGTCCATTGCCAACGTTTCGCCCCAACGCTCGAACATCATCTTCTGGACCTTAGTCTGCATAACCACCCCACATGTTACGTCAAGCTGGTCTTGGATAACTAGAACATCGCTTCCATCCAACTACCGTAGTGCGTGGAGCATATTCTTCATGTGGTCTTCGCCAGAATCCTGACCGGCGATGCTACGAAGAAGGTTTCGCGTCTGCTGTGGAGTCACTTTGCAGCCTAATCATACATATAAACCCATGAGTATGAGTATATATATAAATATATTCTCAAGCACCTATTTCACGTACCAAGACGATCGTTCAAGAAGTTCGTGATGTGCGTAGAAGACACACGGGCATCAGCTAAAGTCTTCACGTCTTCGCGATCTTCGTCATCAAGTGGCAGAGTCTTGGTTGTGAGGTAGGATGACGCCTCGGTTCCGGTAGTTGGATGTGAGTGCGTGTGATTCTACAAAACAAGCAAATTTTAGACAGCCGCAACCAAATATAAGCACCTCATCACCTACCTCATTCCTGACCATGATCTTGAAAGTATTGTCAGCACACCGGTTGACTGCGGCCGTTAGCCTCGCTTTGCACTTGCAATAGCGAGTCTTGCGGTTGCGGTGGCCTTTGGATCTGGATGCCTGGGATACTCCGTGCGTGCACCGGTAGATTCTCTGGTAGAACTTGAACTCGCTTGGAATTTGGTCTTCATGAGTGCTACAATATCACGTGAGTTAATCAATTCAGTAATAAATATCAGCATTGCAATCATACCTGTTGTATAAAGCCGTTTTCTCTGAACTCCGCACTCGAAACTTGAGTCTGTTCTTCTTCTTGTAGTTCGAGAACACCTCTTCAAATTCCTCCCAGGTTTTATACAGCATATTTGTCCCAAATGCAGGCACAGTATTTACGATCCCATCGTCACCTAGGTTCATCGAATCCAGTTCTTCGAGGTGTTTGCTTGCACGTTTTTTTGGAGAGTATTCCGAGATAGCCAATGGCTCCTCCCCACTGTCATTATCATGCGTATCTGTTGGTGTATTCAGCATCCTGCGCTTACGGAAAGCGGGCTGTATAGCTTCGTGGGGTGAGTGACGCTTTAGCGAGATACCAGAGCCTGTCAAACAAAACCCAACCATTAGCAATGCATTAATTTTAGTCAAAATACACGGCTTCTTATCGCGACCATACCTGAAGCTTTCCTGCTTTGAGCTCTTGACTTTCCTGCTAATATGCAAAAGTAACACCATAAATCAGCAAACATTTTTTTACAAACAAAAGCATTGAACAGTATCGGCTTACCGGCTTTTGGCGCATCTTCCTCGCACGATTCGTCCGCGGAAGAGGCGTCGTCTTCATCACCGTCATCTTCCACCTCGTAGTCCTCGTCGCTGATGTCGTCGTCTTCAATTCCCAGCGCATTATACGCGATCTTCAATTTTGCATTGACGCTTCGCGCTCTCCGACCTACCAAAGCCCAATTCCACAGCTTAATACCAAATTCACAGTCTCTAGTGGTGTCGCATGTAACGTACCCGTCATTTCCAGCTCTTGAACGGTCAGTGGGGCGCCGGTGTCGCTTGATTCCTGCTCCAACTGGCGCGATGTACGCAGGTTCTCCTTTCAGCGCGAATTTCTAAATGAGAGGCTAGCATTGATCGTACTTACTGAAGTCGTACTTAACATATGATGTACTGTACCTATTTTCGGAACGAAAATAGTTTTCAGAAAAATGGATTTATATTACTCGCGTAATTTTTGAAATGTGTTAGAGCAACCACAAATGTGTAAACGCAACCATAAATGTCGCATAATAAGGTTGCAGTAACGACTCCGTCATCACTTCCTCACTTTTACACACTGCAAACGAACAGCAAACGAAAGCTGTGTGTCGCAGGTTGACCTACGTCTTGCGAAGACACAACGCGCTGCCGATCTCTTGGCCGGTCCATTTGTGTCTTCTCTGCACAATCGGTCAGACCGCGCCATGACATCACGCGATGAAGGCATCCAAATGGCCAAGCAACCTCCACCTGATGTCGATTTTCGCTCAAAAGTATTGCTGTGGCTTCAGGAATTCCCAATCATTGTGCTGGTACCGATCGGGTTAGTTGTCTTCGGTCTCGTCATGGAAAACCAAGTCATCGCTTCCATACCGGAAACCTCTCTTTTGAATGACGACAGGGTCTGTTCTTTGAGTCTCGTGAACGCCAAGTCTATCGAGTACCATTCCGGTCACAGGTTCTATTCGGCGCTAAAGGAGATGGATACATCTTCTCCCCTTACTCTTCGAGGGGAACACACAAAGCTTTGCGACGAAGAGCAACGACACGAGATGAAATATAGTTACTGTCTCCCCATGTCTGGAAGGAAGGATACATGTACACCGTTTTGCATTGCAGGGGATCGTACAGATCTATTGAGTGTTTGGTCCCCGAAGTCCGTCTGCTACGCCAGTGTACTGCATATGCTAATGGTGGATGTGTACGAGGAACTGAAGGCGACAGAGAATACTCCATTGGTCACGTTTGGATCACTGTTAGGCGCTGTTCGAAACGGCTCAATGATCCCGTTCACGGAAGACACGGACATCGGGTTCGTTGAGAGGTTAAAGAACAGAGATAAAGTGGTATAGGCACTTCGACGAAAGGGTTATCACATGTTCTTCTGCAAGATTTGGCGAGTCTGCGTAGCGACGACACATCCACTGGCTGGAAAGCTTTACGACCGAAGCCGCCATCTCACCAGGAACTTTGCTGTGCCGTATGTGGATCTGTATAAAATGAAGAAGGTCGACGATAGTCTCTGGGATATTCAGGAGTTCGTCGGTAGCAACGGTCGCTTCCTTCCTGCGAACAAGGTGGAGCCGTACTCTCAGGTGACAATCAACGGGATGCCGTTCGACACTGTGCACGATCCAGAGTTCTTTCTAACGGAGGTATATGGGCCACATTATATGACCCCGAAGGCGCGCAGACCTGCCTTGACAAAGTCTGCAGTGGAGCCAAGAAACATCACTAAAACCGCAACATGAAGCTTATCCTAGAAACAAATGTTGGTAATAAATGAGAAATATTCCTGACGATACCCTGTCATTACTAGGTACATGTACATGTAGTGTTGGCGACTCTCACTGCAAGGAGCTTTTGGTTCGTTTGCGACCAACTAAGTGGATAGGCGCATGCTACGTTACAGTAAGGACATGATGTCCACCGAGTTGGTACATGTACACTGTAGCACTGACCAACTCAGCATGGACTCTTCCTCGCATCCTTTTCCCATCTGGCTGAACGTACTCCCCCATCGGGATGCTGCACTGTACAACCTAACTTTTGTCGATAAAATTGTCACCCCAATGTTATCTATCCAATCCAGCAGCGCTCTTTTAGACTACCGGTAAGTTAACAACCGTCGCCAAAAATACAGCTTGGAGTTTCAGGCAATAGCCCTTCCATACAAACACCAAGCTAAATTACCAACAGCGAAGTGAGTCAGAGACTCAAATTTCAGACGCGTAGGATACCTATCGCAATCAACCGTAAACGACTTTGTGGTCAGAGAAGCGGAACCCCCAGTGCAGCGTGCAGTTGGCCCTCCGTCGAGTCTTCCCTTCCCTTCCTGCATCCTCACCATCGATCGTCAGCGCCATCCTCTCCTTTGGCCCTTCGGTCCACTCGTCAGTCACTCGAGCTCACTTGACATTTTTATCTACAAGGAATTGCCCAACAATGGCGACCTCAGGTGGACGCTCGCCTTTGTCCCCCATTGACCTCATATTAAGCTCCGTAGAGGACGGAGAAATGGACCAAATAGTACAGCAAGTCCATGTTCCTCCTGGCAAGAATGAGAGCAAGGCGGAAGCCAAGAAACGACGTCATCGAGAGAATATGGCTAGAGGAAGATCTCGACACAATGCACTCATGGACTCGATGCGGAAACAGTACCAGCACCTGCACAAGAAGCTGGAGACAGGGATGGTTACATGGCGGCGTCGACGAGCTGCAACAGCTACAGGTAAAGCATCAAACCAGAGCGACCAGGACTCGCCATTGAGTGACGAAACAGGTTACACATCCACGTCGTCGGTTTCCACGACCTCCACAATGGGACCGAGCCAAAGGCAAGGGTTAATGGCTCAATACCTGGATGCAGTGGAGGTCGAAAACGCTATTCATCGAGAGAATGAAGCAATTGCACAAAGATTGGAACAAATGGCTATCTTCGAGACTACGTTACGGGTCGATACACCCGAGGTGGCAGACCCGAACTTGCAGAAGAGCGACACGAAGACTCCCGTGCAGGCTTTGAACCGCCCAGGCTTCTGGTCCTATTTTGCAGAAGATGAGGAGCCGTTCTACACCGATCGACAGAATGCAGCGTCCATATAAAAAGGGCGCCTGTGATATAAAATTGTGTGCACATTTTGTTATCAACCAATCAAATTGCCCGATGCAGCGTTCAATCGCTAAAATAAAACTCCACCAGCCACTCGATAAAACGGAGGTCTCCACCAGCCACTCGATAAAATGGAGGAAGCGGACGAGGAGTCCTCGCAGCCCCACCACCCGCGACAGTATTGCAGGAAGCAAAGGAGGTTGCCACACACAGGCCTCCTTGACGAGGTGTACGCGCCAGCCAAACAACGCCGCATGCACTACACAATACAAGAAAAACGACGTGTCCTTTTAAGCTATAGAGGGGCTAAGCCAACGCAAAGCTACGCAAGAGCAACAGCTACTGCTACGACGGCGAAAGGAGAGCGCTTGGCTACGATAAAGCGTGCCATTTCAGCCTGGGAATCCATTAAACCGTCACTAGTGCAATTTTTAGTGCAAAATACAGCTGCTCTCTATCTTTTACCAAAATCGATATTAATTCGCTCTCACATAACCAGTCTACACGCGCCGAACAGACTTTGCACCTGCGGGAAAGTGGTCGTTGCATTCTGTCGATCGGTGTACTACGAGCCGATGCCTGCTGCGACGTGCTACAACCTCATTCGGGAGAAGTACCAGACCATGAAGATCCACCACGCCATGTTCCTGAAGAAGCAGATAAATGAAGATCCCATGCAGTTTTTTGGCTGGACAGTGCAGAGATCGCTGAGTGACAAGCGGAAGCTGGAGTTCCATTTCACGAAGTCGATTCCGTGCACTGACAGTGAACTTTTAGCGGAAGAGCTGGCTATTGAAGGCTGGCGAGTGTTCAACAACCCAGATATGTACAGGAGGTGCTACCGCTCGGCAATCGACGTGCGTGTCCTGCAGCGCGTGGACGCATTCAACACCATTTTAATCCGGAACTCTCCGGATGCGAACCGCTCCATGCGCGTCCGCCATCTCAATATCTCGTCCAAGGTCGCGGATGAAGACGAGTACGGGCACAAGTCGCTCTCGATCCTTACACTTGTGGTGCCGCCTCCGGAAGACCTGGCGAATTCCAACAGGAAAGGTGTGGTTTATCTACGGGACGCGTACACCTACATGCGTTTCGATATGTTTGACGACCACGTGCAGTTCACCTACGGCGGACACGGAGATTGTCTAAACGAAGCTCAAGCCAGATACCTGTTCGTCGAGACGGGCAACGTGCTCTTCCGCTTCGAACAGATGATCCGTCGAGCAAACCTCGTGACGCTCGGATGAACAGGAACTATTCAGGATTAAATTATCATTATCTAAAGATCCCTAGAAGTCCCCACCGAACTCTTCACCTCCATTGTCAGTGTAACAGGCGCCATTTTCTCCATGATAGCCGTGATGCTCCCCAGAATTAGAGAGAGCTTGGCCTACGAGAACGCCGCCAAACAATCCAGCGACGCCTCCAAGCATTGCACTTGAACCTGCCCCCATTCCTCCATTGGAATAGCCTCCACCATAAACCGGACCGCCATATACAGGCCCTGAAGCGTATCCAGGAGTGTACGGATGTGCATAGGTCGGAGCGTAAGCTGGAGCTTGAACTACTACTGGAGACATTGGTGGTTGAGAAAGAGCTGCGTACTTGTTGGCTCGGCAACAAGGACACAGGCACCACAGTACAGCAGAAGCAGCAAACAATAGTACAACGGACCCGATAATTGCACCCCAGCTAGCTCGTGAAGAGGAAGATGGAGAGGATCGTGTCGATGGTGCTGTCGGTGTCTTAGTCTTGCTGGTTTTGCAGTTACAGGCGTAGTTGCTTACAGCACATGTAGCTTCTCGAGGACAGCAACATCGTTGACGTTGACTGGATCGGTCCAACCAGTTGCCGCAGAATTGTCCTGGTGCGTCGAGGTAGGCGTGTGAGCAGTCTCCATTCGTGGCACACACTTGACACCCAGAGAGCGGAGCTGGAGTAGTAGTGCCGTCGGAATCGTTGGAAGACAACGTTGCTTCGACGATGGACAATGCAAGAGCTGCGAACAGCAAAGTTACGAAGAGTAAGCGGTGCTGGACCATTGCGAGAGAGCGTTTCCAGAGATTAGCTGGAGCAGAAGTAAGGATCCAATAACATGCTCAAAGCTGGGGTTCCGCTACAGACTCGGCTATTTTTGTTGGACAAGAGTCGAAGACATTGAGAGGGATTAAAATTAGTGTACTGGTAAAGTGACGATCTTCATGCCGCCTGCCTGCATCACTATGATTTTCTTGTTACAAGCTTGTAGCAATGCTCGAATCAAGCCTTGATGGGCATAATGCATGTTGAAGTTGTCATTTTTTTTAATGTAGCCATCGAGTCAGAGCGTCGATCAGACGTTCTTCAAGCGATGAAGGGCTCCTTGAAGGCCTCTTGAGACGTACGAAGACGCCATTCAAGTCGCCCCCACAGTACTATTAGACCAATTGTATTGGTGACAACAATGGTCATGCTTGATCGAGCACCTCGATGCAAGGCGAATTTTGACTTGTTATTCACCTTGATGATCAAGGCGATCGCATTCCCAATTTTTTTTCGAGTAGAATCGGGACGTTACCGTCACTAAAGCAAGAAAGCAATACCTTGAGTTACGAATCTCCATTATATCAGACATAGAAAAATTGTGTGAACGAGGACCAGTCGGCGTTAGCGTCCCTCCGCACAGGGACCGCTCCAAAATTTCGCACGCCAGCCTGTTTTTCCCGTCGGATAGGTCGTTGCAGTAGCCATCCTTCGCGCCAGTCGGGCTTGCAAGCGGAATCCTGCCTATGGCAAGACATGGAGGAGGAAGCACATTGCGATCCATAGTAATCGGCTAACCAACCGCTTCAGCAAAAGAAGCGCCCTAAAAAAAGCGTTTCCTTCGTGGTTGGGTACAGTACACGCCCAACTCTCCCATCCATACAAAGGTCCATACAAAGTACCCCTAACCGCCTTCCAATAAATAATCCGGTACGCCACACTTCCAGTCGACAAAAAATTGTTCACTGTGCAAATTCTAACAGAAGGCAGGCATGGCTAGAGCGACATACGTCTCGGCCCTGCTGCTGCTGCTCATCGTCCACGATGCAAGCGCTGCCGAGTGTACTGCGTTAACGGAGAACGTGCTGACGTCCTCCGGCTGCCCTTCGAGATGCGACGACAACCCGTGCGTACTGTACTCTCCCTCGCAGGACGACTCCTGCATCGAATTGGGCGCCAGCGGCCCTTGCTATAGCGATAGCAGCTTCACACTGCCTGGAACGTCCACAGAGTGTAATGTGACCTATCAGTGCCTGGACACGCTGGTGTGGGACGGCGGCCAGTGGCTGCTGGCGCTCGAGCCCAATGCTGTCACCGACTCCAAGACGATGGCCTATGTGACGCAGATCACTGACCTCAGTTACAGCAGCTCCATACTCTCAGTGTACGTGTTATCATATCTGTTATGAGGATATTGTACTTGGTATTTGTATGATCTACAAGTTCTTAACGCATGGTGATGTTATTTGTTATGTACCACATACAATTATGCAGTCAATTACAAGGAACACCGACTGAATCCACCAATAAGGACACCATCAAGGACATTTCCCTGGACCAGACATTCTTCGACACCCCCAGCTCTTGTACGAGTATGTTTTTGCTGGATGTGAACCTGCGCAACACTATCTCGTCGGTGTCGCTCGTTACAACGTACTTGACGCTGTATTTGACCAATGCCAACCTGAACGCGGTGCCAGACCAGTTTGCCAACTTCACGGCTGTTACCAAGCTGGATTTGTCCTACAACTACTTCACAGACCTGCCGGACAACACCAGCGATGTTTGGACAGGTCTAGCGACCGTCACGGACCTCAACTTGGCCGAGAACGAGCTGACAGACTTCCCCGTTGTGCTGAGTAAGCTGCAGACGCTGAACCTCAGTGGAAACGCGTACACGACCATCCCGGACAATGTCTTCTCAATGGCAGAGTCGGGAGCACTCAAGTATCTGTACATGTCCAACTGCAACTTGACCAACGTGCAGTTGTCCTCCTCGCAGTTGTCTTTATTGGAAAACCTGGCGACGTTCGAAGCTGATGTGGCAATTACCGACTGTGGCTCTGGATACGCTGCTACGACACTGACCAACGCTAACGTGCAGGTGTGTACATTGTCAACTGGTTCGTCGAGCGACGATGGAGACAGCAATCACACATTGGCCATTGTCCTCGGTGTGTGCTGCGGTGTATTAGTACTTGCTATCATCGCGTTCATCTGGTACCGCAAGAAAAATGGCGGCCAGTTCTCAACCAAGGGTGGATCAACGATCTTTGGCACTGACATCGGTTCGAGTCTTACAGGTGGCGACACAACATTCGGTTCTTCTATTTGGGACGATCCGGACCTCTTGGCTGCACGTATCGAGCATCGCGATGTGGAGGCTGTGAAGCTGCTGTCACGCGGTGGTTTCGGTGAAGTGTGGCTGGGTCTGTACATGAACGAAAATGTGGCTATCAAGAGGTTGTTGAACGACAAGAAGTCGATGCAGGATGCTCTGGCATTTGCGACGGAAATCAAGGTAATGGCGCGTCTGGACCACCCCAAGATCGTGAGATTTATCGGTGTATCATGGACGAACGCATTAACGATTCAGGCTGTGACTGAGTTCATGGACTGTGGTGATCTGAAGTCACTGCTCGACTCAAGCCGTGCATCTTCGCTGACGTGGGCCAACCTCAAGTGCCAGATCGCGATTGATATCGCTGATGCTCTTGTGTACTTGCACACGTTAAACCCGAAGCTCATCCACCGTGACTTGAAGTCTCGTAACGTGCTGATTGACGCACAGAGCGGCGCTAAGCTCAGCGATTTCGGTATCTCGCGTAACCGCAGCTTCGACGAGACCATGACTGCTGGTGTGGGTACAGCTCGTTGGATTGCCCCTGAAGTGATTCTGGGCGGGCACTACACGGAGTTCGCCGATATTTACTCGTTCGGTGTGGTGCTGTCCGAGCTGGACACGTGCAAGGCTCCTTTCTACGACGCGACCAACACGAACGGCGGCAAGATGCAGGATGTAACCATCCTTCAGTTAGTGTCGGCCGGCAAGCTGCAGCCGAGCTTCACTGACTCGTGCCCGCCTTCCATCGTGAAACTGGCGCGTGCGTGTTTGTCGTTCGACCCTGCTCAGCGTCCAAGTGCCATCCACATCTCCTACGAGCTGCGCAAGATCATGAAGGACGAGTTGTAGACTGAATCGAACAGTACAAAGCATGCAGCAGCTCATAGCATGGTTTTGGTAGCAATGGAGGCCTCTTTTGTATTACCTCAGCTAAATTTCAAAGTCTTACATTATGGACAGCGTTGCTTTACATTACCGACTTCCTCTGTTTATACCGGTCACCTGCATATAACGGTCAGCCAATCACAATCAAGAAAGAGAATAGTGAATTTCCTCTGCTTATAACGGTCGTACAAAACCGAATCACAACGGTACCGCGTTTTTGAAACGCTGTACCCATTTCAAGTTGACAATGCGCGGCAAACGACGAGCGTCATTCACGGCAGGAGAAAAACTTGCCGTGATAAATGCGGTGGGGGAGCCTCCAGACATCCGCAAGGCTATACGGCTGTTCTATCCTGATCTGAGTCCTGCCGTCTACGACTCCCGGCGAAAGCTGGTGGAGTCGTGGATTAGAGAAAAAGATAAAATCAAAGAGCAGTGTCAAATGCCGCACGGGAAGAAAAAGAAGAAAGCTCGTCCAAAAGGAGTAGGTACTGTACTATCACTAGAAGCTGAACAGGAACTTGTTAAATGGGTAAACGACCTCCGAAAGGAGGGCGTACCTATTTCAAATCTGATGTTAGCGTTAGAGGCCAAAGACGTAGCTACAAGCTATGGCGTTACTGAGTTTGACGCGTCATGGAGTTGGTCCCCGGCTTTTAAATCTCGGCATAAGCTTTCAATGCGTGCCAGAACAAGACAAGGGCAAAAAACACCGGAAGATCTCGCTGTAGGAAAAGTTGGGTCGATATGGATACATAACGGTATTTTTTTTTATGTTTTTTTAATTCTTTAGCTATCTGTACATGCATGATCATGGTGGTACGGTGTACCATGTACACGGGTGACCGTTATACACAGAGGAAGTCGGTATTATCTTCCTTGTGCTACTTTTCCTAACCTTTGCTAATGTCTTGCGTAGGCGACCCCAACTGGATGTGCTGGCGATAATTCACTGCCTTGTGAAGACGTGCTGCTAATACGCTCCAGTGCTCGTCTCCTGCGTCGTCGAACAATCACCAAAACAGCCCCTGCAATGGCGAGAATGACGCCCACTACAATGACGATGACAACCACAGCAGTGTTGTCGAAAATGGACTTGCGGGTGTCACCATTGCTGTCTTTGTGGCTGGAGTCTGCGCTGTCATGATCGCCGACATCATTGTCTTCCAGCAGCCTCAGGTGACGAGCCGCAACGATAAACTGATTCAGCGCTATCAGCAACAACAGCATCAATAGCTCACTGCACATTTTCACTACTCGGAAGTTGTGGAGTGAGCGGTTCGACAGTGACTGGCATGAGAATTAGGTTCATATGATCAAGTAAAGGCCAGCAGGAGCTGCGTTTCGTGCTGCTCGGGTGAGCATTGGGCCCCAGACCAGGGCAAGGGCGTTATTAACCCTATCGTCACCCAGAGCCATTTCTATATTAAGCAATCCATACTTTATTCAAGTGAAAATAGTTAAACCGTACTTGAAGTAAGGTTTGATATATTAAGTTTCATCAGGTTATTATCGTACTTAGCGATTATTTAATTGGTTTTCAGGTTGGAAACCTACTTCATGTATGCTTTTGAATGCTGCGTTATGATTCGACAAAATAACGAAGGAGCCACGCTCAACCGCAACATTGGCGCTAGCAACGACAACATTCCCACTAATAGCAGTACCGTGGAAGACGTGGAGGAACCTGGCGACGCCTCAGATGGACACTGTGGTAGGCAATTGGTCAGGAGACGTTGTTCTCCTTCTGGAAATATGAGCTCTACATGATGCGCGAGATCTACCGCCGCAAGAAGCACCTGTAGTCCATGCCCATCGACATGCAGCGCCCCCTACCGCAGTCCTCCACCATCCGCAACTTGCACCACTTTGTCAATCCTGCCCACCACAATAAGGTCTTCTAGCGTATGGTTCATGCACAATTGGATAATAGACCGATCGTGTAGCTTCCTCGAAGTTACACTGTTGCTGAGTTCTCTGCGCCACTTCTCCAAGCTCAAGAGCAATCTCCACCAGTTCGTACGCGACTCAGAGTCTTGGTGTATGCACTTAATGATAAATTGCTGTTGTGGTGCTGCAGGGCAAGAAGGAGCGTGATATGTCACACCTAGGATCAAGGAGCTGCATCGTGTGCTGGAGAGTTCCTGATGGCCTGCGGTAATGATAAAGGTGTGTTCCTGTCCTTGAGGCTGCTTACGTTTCTTGTATACTCACACTTAATCGTTTGATCTTACAGAATGTTGGGGCAGTGTCGTGACCTGCTTATTGTCGTAGCGCCAAATGTGATCGAGTACATTGCTGCGTTCAAACGGTTGAAACCCAGCGGCTATTGGATTAGTGTGGTATTAGGCGGTGGAGGTGTCGAAGACGAGCTTTACGAGCAGTCGGTGGAGCTTGGGTACGAATATTGGGACCTCAAGTCTATTCGATGAGGGAAAGTGCGATCACTGTGTTGTAGGATGATGAACGTCCGATGAACAGTCAATGGTGTTTATCGAGCTCTTTAGTAAGCTCTCTACAACTCTGATACACCTTATCTCCCTACTACTGTGCATCTGCCACAAATGCGGTTGTAGCGATGCTGGAATGTTTCAGTGACCAGTTCATCCAAAAGATTGGAGCTAGAGGGATATATCCTTTTGAATATTGCAACTACTTTATCGCAACCTACTCGTTTGTTGGTTTCTCACCCTGGCTGGTCAATCCGGCTTTGGTAAGATGGACATACAAAAATACGATATTTGGTCCACAAAACGGTGCACTACGCAACGTAATGACACATACAAAAATACCATATTTGGTCCACAACCTATCTAGTGTAATAGTCAGTGGGTTCACTTCGAAGTCGCAGAGCGGAGCACGACGGCGATCAGGATCGAAGGAGTTCCAGGATACAGCAAATGACGGAAAGAGTCATCAAGCGCCCGCGTAGAACGCTTGATCATCAAGACAACAGTGCAGTAGCCCAGCGGTAACGTATTCATTCCTGAATCTGACCGCCGTAATAGCTGACTAATGTGATCACATATAGCAACATCTACGTCTGTGAGTTTCAAGGAAGCCTGGAAAACGTTACGGCGTGCTGGTTGGACATCTAAACCACCCTCTAGGCGCAGTTTGGATATACACTATCGCTACGTCCATCCAGGAGGCAATCCAAATGGGAAACAAGGAGAAGACTATTTGTTAGGTGAAAACGCTGTTGTGGAGCATTTTAACGATTTCTATGGAGATGACGGATTGGATATTGTGAGAACAGCCTCTGAGCGAGTTGTAGACGTTCAAGGTATTGATGGTGAAGTTTAGGCCTTGCTTGCGTCACCCCTCCGGCTGGTTACCGAAGAGAGCGTAGTGCTCCGATGTCTTCTCAAACAACGCGTGTGGAAGATGAGCGTACGGTTTGTCCTCCAAAAGCTGTCAGTCATCGAGACATTGTTATTCAAAGTGACAGAGGATCGAGGATGGGTGAAAACCACCCAGCATCAGTTCCCGACGCAAATGCTGATCCACAACAGAATACTGAGAGCGCCATTCTCAGCCCTCTATGCGCGGTGTGCGCATCCGCCTGTTCAAACCAATGATCATGTACGGCTTGTGGATCATTTTTACATCACTTTTGTTCCCATGACATTTGCAAGACTCTCGGATTGCTGGACTCAGATGGACAGCCAATGCTGGATTTTGGAGATGCTTCCTATTGCAGCAAGAAATGCTACGAAATGAAGTCAGCGAAAGCGGATGAATATTCGCCTCGCATTGCTGCTTTAAGTATACCTTCTGCTTCAACGCTAAGTATCGAAACGTCCCCAGGACGCTCGCATCCAAGCCCGCCACACCTCACGCGAAGCCGAAAACAGCTAGCAGTTCCCAAACCACCAGGAAAACACTCTCAAACGTGACGGCAGCAAACAAAATTCAACGCTAAATACAACATCTCGCTCCAGCGGAACAAAACCACGGGCAAGATCATTGAAGCCAAAACGCGAAGGAAATGCCCCCCAAAAGAAAGAAACAACTGCAGTAACATATCGAAAGGAATTGTTGTATCGGACACAAGTAGCAGCGCAAAAGTTTGTTGGCGCAAACGTGGCTTTCACACCTGCGGAGGAGAGCTGGATGAATCCTCAGCATTATCGAGATGTTGGCGCAAGTTTTCTGATTGGGATTGTTGCTAAGTACTCGGTGCTCAACAAGTCAAATGTAGGGGGTGTCGCCCTACCAACGGCTTTGTTTCAGATCCGATGGACAAGCACCGTTTTTCAAGGCAAAGTTCATGTTCACAACATCGAAGAAAGTGATGTTTATCGTGGGATAAAAAACTATGTGGATATCAAGAAGAAGAATTTCGAGTTTGGTGAATCTTGGAGTGCGCTTTGCACTATGGTCCCGACGTATACAAATATTCCAACGTTGACAGATGCATTCGATGAGGTGGAGGAAGGTGACTACCGCGAATGGTCTGTGTTTCGGAGCAAGAACGAGCTGCATATCGATCTGTGTCCTGCAGAGGTAGAGGCGATTTCAGGGATGACATTTTCGCAGACGGCTACACTTGGTAAGGCACCGGGTCTATTTTCACACGCCGATGGATCTACAACGACCAAGCTCTGCGACGCGAGCAAAACACTTTTCGGTCAAACCGCAAGCTCAAGCTTTTTTGCTTTACCTTTATCACTGTGGAAGCAAGTTGTCATTTTTTCAAATGACTATGCTTCAAAAGCGCCAACCCACCAGCGGCGCCTGTAACACTCGAAGAGGTGATGAAATTCCTTGGTATTCAGTGGTATATGACGCTTGTAGACAAGGGAGAGATCCGAAATTACTGGTTTGCTAGCGAAGATGACAATATATTTCCTGGAAGTTCGTCGACGAGTCTGGGAACGGTGATGACATGGAAGAGATACCTGCATATTCGCAGCAATTTGGCGTTTCGTGGAGATATAACAGCAGCCGAATTAAAACGAGACCCCGCCGCCAAAATCCGCCCTCTAATCGCAATGCTGAAGAATCGGTGTAGTCGCCACGTTATTCCAGGCAGAAATGTTGCTGTTGATGAAGCGAGTATTGCGTACAGATCGAAATACGCGAGGCACATTAACCCAAGCAAACCGACCGGGAAGTACCACTTCAAACTATACGCTTGCTGTTGTTCTACGTCGTGGATAGTTCTGAACTTTAAACTCCACTGCGCTAGCGAACTACGCGCTCGTCTAAGCAACGTTGTTTCCGATGGCGAGATCGATGACCTAGCAGCACTGACGGCTAAGTCTTCAGACATTAGGACTCACGTTCTTGAAGTCACCAACTCGCTGAAAGGATCAAGAAGGGTGGTAAATACCGATAACTTTTATACCTCGTGTTTACTTCTCGAGTCTACGAACGATTGGTCTTTACGGCCGAGGCACCGTGCGCGCTTCAAGTAAACACTTCCCAAAGTTTACTATGATTCTGCCAGAGGATGAAAAGGTGAACCATGAAGCAAGGAGTGTGTTTGGAGAAGCATATAGTCGCGGCAAGCTGGGTCGATGGATCTATCGTTAATGTTATTTCAAATGCTGATGACTCTGGAACGACGACAGTGTACCGCCGCATTCGACAAGATCGAGAGGCCTTTACAGCTCCAACATGCATCAAAGAGTACAACTCGGCGATGCAGGGTGTGAATCGTCATGACCAAATGCGGGGCCGGTTTTCCGTTGCAAACGGTCACACGTTTAAAAAGTGGCACAAAAAGCTCGCAATGGCGATGATAGATATTGCGCGGTGCAACGCCTACATATGTCATCAAATGGCGTTGGGGAGAATCAATCCTGTGGACGATGAAGAAGCTGATGACAACCCTATACCTGGCTGTCGTGACGAACACCGTGCCTTTGTGGCGAACCTGGTTCGCGAGATGTTTAACGGGACCTGGAAGACGTCCTTAGATGACATGGATGGACTGTTGTTTGCGAATAACCACGACGGAACATCCTCTATTCTAACCGAGACACCCGCAATGGCTATTCCAAACCTGGTTGAAGAACCTTGCACTGCCAGAGAGTCCTGGATAGTACTAAAGATCGCAGCCGAGCCATGCGGGAATGTACCATTTGTCGGTTTGAATGCAGGACACCAACCCAAAAAACCGATTATTGCGAAAAGCACAAAGTTGCGTTGTGCAAACGGACATATCCTGTAGACACAACAAAACCATATCTGTGTCAAGTAGCGTCGTGGTCGTGCTGGCAGAAATTCCATGGATATTACTTGAAACAAGTCTTTAATATTGATGGGCGATTGATGCGCAGCTCATCGATTTATAAAGCCCAAGCACCGTTCCTCAAAGAAGCGAAGTCTACAAAGAAAACGACGTAAAGATCTTCCAGTAATTACTACCGAATGAATCACCTGTTCTTTGATACTGCTGCCATGGATTGCTTTACGGGGATCATCTTAGCCCAGAAAGGATCAAATATATTGAAAATTGTATGAAGGATAACTGTAGAAAATGAAATGAGTATTTCATGAATTGTTGTTTTCAAAAGCTTGAGTCTCTTGAAATCAGTATTTTCAGGAGGATATACAAAGCGCAAACAAAGCAATCGTCTGAATATTGTTTATTATTTGTACTTGTACTACATGAACGGCAGAGGAATAGAACTCGTGATGTCCCACCGTAGTATGTAGACGACTCAACGCAAGAGGCAAGCATTGTAACAAGATATGACTTGGCCAACCTTGACGTCACCTTCAACAGACCCATTAGGCCTCTTTATATCCGGCAAAGGTGTTGAGTGATATCGGTCTGATGGTGATGTGGCCCAATAGCCAGAACAGTAGGCAGAATTGAATTTCTCTGCTAACGAGCTGTGTGTACCGAACGCCATGTTTGACACGCTGGTGCAGTTCCCCAGGATCAAACAACTAAAGCGCACCCATCCATCTCGCTGAGTATCATCAAGCAAGCAGTGGAGAGATGGCTTCGCCCCAAATCGCGACCTTGCTGTGAATTTTCGCGTGTTCACCAGAGCTCGGATCCTCGAGCCAGCCAATAGTAAACGCCGCCACCAATAAATACTGAACTTCTTGAACGGACATTCCACTGATAATGTGGACGTCATGAATCGCTGGACGGTGCCAATGAAGCGTGCGCTCGCCAATATTCATCGAATCATCGAAGGGCATGGTGGCAGTGCGACCACGGTGGTGGCGCCATGGGAGAGCAACGATGAAGCTCATCCAACTTCGCTACTGGGTAATCAGCACGATGACGGATAGTGGTGTGGCGAGTAGCGTCTCCGACAGCGAGCAGTATCATAGATCAGCACACGGGGCAGAGCAATACTGTGTAGTGTGGCGGTAGCGTCTCCGACAGCGAGTAGTATCATGGATTTCGGAGAGAAGCTAGGCAAGTAACGATGTAGCCACTCTCGTGTGAGGATTGTCTGGGTCCGGGAAAAATGGGAAATGAGCTGCGTTTGGATTTTTGGCGCGTGCTGGGACAGTGCAGTGTGTTTGAAGTTTTCAGCCAATCAAAATGCCAAAATACCGGAACACAACCTGATTGGCTGCCAGACGCAAAGCGAAGACATTGGCGAAAAGTTTGGATGTTGAAGTTTGCGTTTGCGCGCTAAAATCTTTCTACGTTGAAGTCCAAGTTTTTCTCCGATGTCTTCGCTTTTGTTTGACAGCCAATAAAAATGCGTCAGAGATCCTGACACTCTGATTGGGTGTCTTCGAGTGACCCTTAGTGTCGACAGTGCTTCTAAGGTTAACCCTTCCAACGATCTTGGGACCAAATATCTTTCTTTGTGTATGCCAGTTTCACTTTTCAGTCGAAGACGCGGTGTACGATGGCCGATTTCTCTGATAAAGAAGACCTGCAACTGTATCGACTAGCGAAGACTCAAGTGGACGCAGGAAAAAAAATATGCTGGCGAAAAGTGTGGTTGGGAATGCCATTTTGTGGTAAAAGCCAACACCAACTCCAAATCAGGCTAAAGACACTAAAGAAAACGTACGGCATCGACTTAAATGGTTTTCCGAGGCGCTTCACAGGTGTCCAAGACAGAGGAAAGAAAGCTCCAGGAACCCGAAAAGCCAATGCTGATGCGCCCATGGACATTCACCTTGTCATTTCGACGCTTTTTGCGACTGTCCCGCGGCAAACGATTCCTTTTCCAGATCACCACACTGGCGAAGTGACTCCACCCGGTGTTTCCGACATCCTTGACGTTCTCCCGGACCTTCAAGCGAAGGATGTTTGTCTTGATGTTGGCTCAGGAGTTGGAAACATCGTGGCTCAAGTGGCACTCCAAACGCGGGTCGGGATGTGCATCGGTATTGAACTTCAGCAACAATTGGCTCATATGTCTGGGTCGTTGTTTTCTAGTAGCGCTTTACAGCATCCAAGACTGAAGATCGTTACTGTCTATCACGGCGACATAAGATATATGGACAAGACAGTCAACACTGTGGCAAAGCGTGCTACCGTTGTGTACGCGAATAATCTTGTTTTCGAACCTACCAGCAATGTGGCACTAGAAGAACTGTTCACATCATCAAGACGATTGGAGCATGTTATTGTCACTGAGAGAGTCTGTGCTCGCCATCGAACTGGGTGTAAACGAAACTTTTGCTCCACCTGGAAGCTTTGTCAACCTATTGGCATTTCCGTGTCTTGGTCTTCAAAACGGCGTTATGCGTACTGGTACACGAAGCGTACACCCCAGTGACGCTAATACTAATAACAACGTTCGCTTCTTCTTTTTTTTCTTTTGAGCACTCGTATTTTGAATCTGGGCAGGTACCGCAAGCTAATCGATCGCTTTGTGCGAAGACACTGTTTCAGCCTTCTGCACGAGTACAAGACGCGCGCGCATCGAATGCAACCGGCTGGATTCAGGAGCAGTAGAAACGTAAACTACACGTGCGCGTCGTCAATATCGTGCGCTGTCGGGAGATGCCGATGGAAGTGCGTTTGAGGCTGCAGAGCGACGTCCCTACTTCTGCCACTCTGTCGCGTGAAGAGCTGGAGATGGATATATCGGAGCGTCGGGAAGTGAATCGGAATGATGTTCAGGTCCATAATGACATTCAGATTCACAATGAGGACGTGGGGGAGGAACAACAGGAAGTGGAGACGCCACCGGAGCGTCGTCCAGTGTTAGGCAAACGACCGAGAGCTTCGACCCCTCCTACTGGTCTTCAGGAGCCTTTAGAGCGTTTGTTGACGTCCATTCGAGATGTCATGACGCAGACGTTGGAACTCAAACAGCAGGAGTTACAGTTGAGACGAGAGGAGCTACAGTTCCAGAAGGAGGCACTGGCTACGAAGATGGAGGACAGACGCCAAGCCAGGGAGGAGGAAAGGAGAGACAGGAAGGAGCAACGAGAAGCTGATCGGAAGGAGAGGTTAGAGCTTGCCAAGATCGAGAACGAAAAGAATCTGGCTTTCCTCAAGGCGGTGATGGAGTCATCGGCGCAACAACGGCGCTGAACAAAAGGAACAAAGGAGAAGCATGTTGCTAGTTCTGGTTATATACATATCGTAGTTTTACAAAAGCAATGGGGTAGGCTAAAGAGCTCCTAGCGCTCGTACTTCTTCCACAGATGCTGGAAGTGTTCATCAAAACGGCCTAAAAAACAGTTTTGCCAAGAAAATGTTTGAGCTCTTGGGAAGTCAAGATTGACGCCAACGTACGGCCGTCCTTGTGGATAACAAGGTTTTCAGCGTTGCCTACGACAGCCTGGCGGCTCCAGTTGAAAGAACCTGCAGTACAACATCCTGTAAGAACAAGAAGATGGGTATCTCTAGTGTGTGAAAACCAACATACCATTCAGCAAAACCTTCTTGTCGATGATGCAGAACTGTCAGTGGACAAATACAATATTGCATCAGTCAAACAGCACCCTATACTTTTCATGCTGTCTCAACGTTACCTTGTGGTGCATGTAGGTGTAAGAGTGGTCGTCTCGAACGGGGATTCCCTGTTCACCAGCACATGTCAGTAGCTGTGGTCATAAGTCTTAGATCTAGCAACGTACAGCGTCGATGAACTTCTGAATGTCGGAGCCTTTGCCTTTCGCCTGACCGTCGTCCGTGATGACGCGGATCTTGACGCCGCGTTCATGGGCTTCCAGCACGACGTCTGCAATCTGAAGACCAAGGGTTTATATTGCATCAAAGACTCAGACCATTGCACCTCGTACCTCATCACAGGTGATCGTAAAGACGCAAATGTCCATCGTCTTCTTGGCTGCCTTGAGACACGAGCATGGTCAATAATGAGCTGTTCTGGTCGTGGATCTTCTTGCAGTTTTTGCGCGTGCAACCTCGCTCGAGTGGAAGTTCTTGCACGGCATGGCCGTGTCTGGGAAGAACAACACGTCCACGAACGAGTCGCCCGTGATAGCCGTCGTATCCGTTCTAGACAATTGCCCATGTTGATACTACAGGACTGGAACTAGCTCTGCTGTAAACCTGGCAAATGAGAAAGTGAACCTGCTGGCCTGTGGGTAATGCTCGAAAGCACTACGTCGCAGTAAATGCGATCGTAGCTTGGATCCGGAGCCTCGAGGGGTTCCACCTTAGAAATATCCACGTCGAACGGAAGAAGAAGAATGAGTTGATTAACTAGTTTCCGCGTCGAACGGAAGAGTTCGCTAGGCCGTTTGAACGCTACTTACACAAATATATCGAGTGAGCCCATGGTCATTGTGCAAAAAGCACCAAATAATACGAGATGACTCATTACAGTCTGTGATGATCATCACGATAAGGTAGTACCATAATACGTTTAGAAATATGTCACACTAATTGAAAAGTGTGTTTTTTTAGTCGTGATGAATTCCCAAAACGCTGGCATACACAAAGAAAGATATTTGGTCCCAAGATCGTTGGAAGGGTTAACCTTAGAAGCACTGTCGACACTAAGGGTCACTCGAAGACACCCAATCAGAGTGTCAGGATCTCGGGACGCATTTTTATTGGCTGTCAAACAAAAGCGAAGACATCGGAGAAAAACTTGGACTTCAACGTAGAAAGATTTTAGCGCGCAAACGCAAACTTCAACATCCAAACTTTTCGCCAATGTCTTCGCTTTGCGTCTGGCAGCCAATCAGGTTGTGTTCAGTATTTTGGCATTTTGATTGGCTGAAAACTTCAAACACACTGCACTGTCCCAGCACGCGCCAAAATCCAAACGCAGCTCATTTCCCATTTTTCCCGGACCCAGACAATCCTCACACGAGAGTGGCTACATCGTTACTTGCCTAGCTTCTCTCCGAAATCCATGATACTACTCGCTGTCGGAGACGCTACTCGCCACACTACACAGTATTGCTCTGCCCCGTGTGCTGATCTATGATACTGCTCGCTGTCGGAGACGCTACTCGCCACACCACTATCCGTCATCGTGCTGATTACCCAGTAGCGAAGTTGGATGAGCTTCATCGTTGCTCTCCCATGGCGCCACCACCGTGGTCGCACTGCCACCATGCTCCTTCGATGATTCGATGAATATTGGCGAGCGCACGCTTCATTGGCACCGTCCAGCGATTCATGACGTCCACATTATCAGTGGAATGTCCGTTCAAGAAGTTCAGTATTTATTGGTGGCGGCGTTTACTATTGGCTGGCTCGAGGATCCGAGCTCTGGTGAACACGCGAAAATTCACAGCAAGGTCGCGATTTGGGGCGAAGCCATCTCTCCACTGCTTGCTTGATGATACTCAGCGAGATGGATGGGTGCGCTTAGTTGTTTGATCCTGGGAACTGCACCAGCGTGTCAAACATGGCGTTCGGTACACACAGATCGTTAGCAGGGAAGTCCAACATCCGCCTCCCTTTCTGTTCGCATGTGGAATTAGTATGAGTTGTTTCCGAAGCATGGTAAATTCGGAGCTTCCCAGCGAACATGGCGCTGTACTGGAAGGGGGTTGCACTTGATGGATTGTCCTTTGTAGCTATCCCTGTACCGATAGACGGAGCTCCGCTATTTAAATCTTTGAATTAATAACACGCCAATATACGATCAGACATTTGATGTAGTATCCAGGATTTCGCCGTTGTAGTCTTGCTGAGACTATAATTGCCTCACATGATTTCGCTAATTGCTGCACTTGCTGTCTGGCATGACTTTAGCCAATCATTACTATTGAGAAAGGTGTCAGATGCAATCCGTAGTCTGAATGATATGTGGTGATACACAATAGCAGGTTGGAAGGCAATCGTATGATCATACAATTCACTTGAGATATTTGGTCCTGTAGCTAAAGGATATCTTTTGGCATACTATTTGCAAGATATTTGATCCAACCGATTTGCAGAATTGAGCGAGTCCACGTCAAGGCACACTTCTCATTCTTGTCTGGAACAACGAGATGGTGGATAACCGACACGACGCCGAAATAATAGAGGTAGAACTCACATTGTTTGATTGAGATCGGCATTAATGCACTCATTTGTATTGTTGCAGCTTTGGAGCCACATCAAGACACATGCCAGCAAGGGCGCCGCCTGTATTCTGACAATTGTACCAAGAAGTACGTTCAAAGCTGCCTTATTATTTGCGGTTATAAATGACTTCGATTGTGTTCGTATTCGTGGGCCATCTTTAGTGCTGGTACGAAGGTCGCATTTGATGAAATTTATACGATCTCCTTGACTTCACATGATCGGGTACAAGTACATATATAAAACGACTACACATTACGCTTCCTAAACTAACTTCGTGATTTTGATTAGTAGTTCGACCCTGAATTCGGCTCATCGCCAGACGTGAATGACTTTATTGCGGCGTTGCTGCGGTAGAAGGCAAGATGACCCTTGCCAGGGCCTCGATACGATCGATATAACGTATGGACGAGCACGAAATTCGCTTTCCCCGCTAGAGCTGGCTGGATTTTGAAGGGCTCCTGAACTGGAAGATAATAACAGTCTATAACTGTGAGCATACTCACTTCCTGGAATCGCAACCAACCCACAATCTCAGACTGCTTCTTGTGCCACAGTCTCCAAGACCTCATTTATGGGCTCAGCTCACGATCCAAAGCATCTTGTTGCTGTCGAAGAAGTAATAGTGAATAAGGGTCGTTCTCCTTGTCCTCCAGCTTTTCGATGTACACCATGTTTACTCTCTTCAAGTCACTCAATAACAATATGACATGGATTGAGACCGTGTAGCGGTCATGATTGGTAGATAATGATACTTGTGAACCGTCGCCAGCTAATTATTACTTCACAAAAGAAGTGACAAAGTTTTTTTTCACATCCTTATTTGCTAAACCGTACATAATGTATTTTTTTGTAAACAATCGGGTTAATACCGCATCGCTCATGTCCTAACCGAACGGCAGTGTACAGTGAAAAGGGTAGTGTACTGATACAGCAGGTTTAATTAGCATTAAAATACTACATTTTAAATATGGACACGACCCCGTGTCCAGTGGGTACAGTACCAGTTTGCCTCACCTGGACTACGCTTCCAGCTAGCAATTCAGAGTCTAGCCAGTGTAAAAAGGTCACGCGTAAACGTAAATCCATACCATACCATACCCCGTGTCCATCCGCACAAATCGCGGTGCCGGGTTTGAGTAATCCAGAGCACGATGTACTCTTCTGCGTCGGCAAGACGATAGCCTTGCCGATTCTGCAGATTTTTGTGATGTACTTTTCCTTGATTGCACATCAGCTCGTCGCTCTGCTTTAGCTTTTTAGTTCGCTCAACTGAATTGTTAATTGAGGGGTAGAACTTTGCTATTGCGTTTCCTGTATCGTTGCATCTATCTAAAAATTGAAGAACTTGTAGCTTATGTGTGTAGTCAATTGAAATGCGCTTGTAGTGTTTCGACTTTCGTCCTGCTCCGGTGGTGCAATTGACGAAATTTGAAATGAAGTGAACTACGTTTTAGTTGTTTGGTATAGCATTTTAATGCAACGCCATATGCAAATTTCGTTGTATGTGATTGGCTAATATTCACGTTCGCTTATGACAAAAGTTCGGTTAGGACATGAGCGATGCGGTATTGTGCTCCCATTTCACACAATCACCGCTAGAAAATCCGGCCAAGTTTTCAAACAAGGAGATTGACCAGAGGGTGTGTGGGGAGACATTGTGGACAGTGAGAGGCATGTGGAGAGCAGAACTGTGGGCAACATCCATTTACATGACTAAAGACGCGACACAGATAGACACATGAACTCAAAAATGAGTCGCAGGTCGGAACAAGCGAGTTGAAGGTTCAAGGGTGTCCACAATGGACAGTGCAGGCACGACATGTAAATTCTTACGCATGGATCATTCCTTCATTCACCTCCTAGGATATCCTTAGTATCTTCCAAGAAGCTTGAACTGTCGAAGCTTGCATAAAAATACTGTGCTTTCAAGGAGCTTTTTGTTTCTCTTCCTACTCTTTATTGGCGGAGTGCGCGTTGGCCCTTGCCGCTCATGGGGCCGTCGCCAGACAGCGGCGTGTAAATGTCATCCGATCGTTCTTCAGGGTTTGCTGTGGGGAGTGGCTCCAGTCTGCGCGGGCCGAAAGCAGCCATGGGACTGTCGTGTGTCAGTGTCGTGTAGATCGACAGGGACTGCTTCTCGGCGTTTCCAGTCGGTAGTGGCTCGAGTCTGCGAGGACCCGTGCCAGCCATCGGGCCGTTGTTCGACAGTGTCGTGTAGATTGAATCGCTGGAGTCTGTGGGCGTGGTTGGAGCGCTCTGGAACGGCTCAGCATTGATCAGCACGGCCAGAGTGGTGACAACGAGAAGCAGGCGCGACATCATCGTCAGGGTTTCTGTTTGTGCCAGGCGTTGGTGCGACTGATGCAAGGATTATGTGCACCACCCAAATCAGAGTTCAGATCGCAATTTTTTATGCTTCGTGCGCCGCGCTTCAGCCGCGTAGTCAAGAGCGGCAGCCTGCCGCCGGCAGGTGAACTATTACATCGCACATTCACCGAGCCTATTTCCAGGGCCGAACTCGCTGTGGTTGGCTCGCGGCGGTGATTTTATCACACGGTATGATATTGTAAAAATTCTCTGAGGAGAATTGGAAGAGATCTCGTCGAAACACATAAGCGTTAGGTGTCTTAGATCAAACGAAGATGCAGCTAATACTACAGATAGCTATGCACACGTTTACCTCTCCCGTTAATGGCTATGTGTTCTTACTACTATTAGAAAATACTGTCTTCTCTAGTATATCGTGTTACTGTTACGGAAAGCCTTCAATTTCCTTACTCTTAAATTTCAATACGTTCACCTCGTTTTGCCATTCCAGAATCTACCGGCTTGACAAAAGATGTTAAAGCGTTATTAGAGACTTTCAGAAGCCCCGGAAAATGAAAATCACGTAGTGAAAAACACGTGGCAGGATACCGCTTTTTGACTAAGGGTTTTCGGTACGAAAGGCCGCTTCAGGTTTACCGGGAAAAATAAACCCGTGACAAAATCACGTAGTCTTCCCCAATAGAGGCAGCCTTAGACATCAATGGCACTCTTCCACTACCAGCTCTTCACTCTCATGAGCCTCACACAGCTCATAAGCGCATGGCCCGCTCATTCGGGTAGATATTCCATCCGGGCCTTTCATTAGGACGGGCATCCGAGGCCTGCAGCTTCCGCACTGAAATCCGGTATCGTTACCCCGTAGCAAGGGTGCTCGGCACGGGATTTCGGAATCGAAAAACACGTGGGAGGGGTCGCGCTAAAAATAGATGGCTGCGCTACGTGATTATGACTACGGGTTTTTGCAATTTCCGGGGCTTCTGAAAGCCTCTATTGTGCGATCATCGGCATGACGAAGGACCCCTTCCCGATTGGCATTCACCAGGAGAAGTCGGTTTCAGAACTCAAAACGGCAATCAAGGGGACCAAGTCGAACGAGTTGAAGAATGTCGACGCCAATAACCTGCAGCTTTATCTGGCGAAGAAAGGCGACGGCGCATGGTTAACAACAGATGACTGTGTGGCGCTCGCATTGTCCCGAGGAGAGACCCACAGTGACATCGAGATGATGGTCAATGGAGAGCAGTTGAGGGATACGAAAACGTTGGAGTGGGTGCTGAAAAAGAGCAACATGCCACCACCACTCGCCGCAGAAATCCGTATCGCCGACCCACTTCACGTGCTGGTGGTGATTCCACAACAAGATTTTACGAGCCATCATTCAGCAATGCTCACGGAGATTTGTGGTCACACTTTCAAGGCAAATCGCAAGCATTACGCCCACTCAAACATGAGTGTAACGAAAGGAGAGGAGCTTCTAGCGGCTTTGAAGATTCCGTGGGCTCAGCATTCGATTCCAGTCGAGCTGCAAAGCATTGATCGTGCTCCTGTGAACTCCTTTCAATGGAGCGATCTTCGTGAGGATCAACAACACAAGCAATACCTCAAGTACGTGGAAGCCAACATCAAAGAAGTGCTTGACAAAGAGGGGCTTCGTGTGATTGGCGTCGAACACAAGAACAACCTTCTCAAGGTTGACATTCCAGGTCACAACATTGAACTTACTGGAAGTACGGACCTTCTGGTTATGAGTGCTATCGCCGACGAGTTCCCCAAAGAATTGACTGATGTGAAATTGCTGATTGAAGTCAAGAAGCCGACGGAAATCACCGACGGCACCGGATACCAGATTGCGTCAGAATTGATTGCTCTGTATTATCGTATCGGTGGCGTTGTGATGGGGTTACTGACCAACCTCGGCGATTGTTGGGAGTTCTTTTGGATCTCTAAAACGAGAGGCGGTCGGGCCATCATGAACTACATGACCTTAACGTCTCCAAGCGCAGGTTTCACGATGATTGAAAAAACACTCTCGTCAAAGGATGACAATCTTTCCTGGCTAGAAGTTGGAGTCCAAGCCCAACTCGGACACAATCTAGATGGAGAGCTTCCATCCATTCCGGAACAAGAAGCTGAACACGCAACTGCCATGGACATTGACTAGACTTTCCAGCATCCACACATCAACCACGTAACTTTTTAACATCGTAACGTTATTATAAATTCGTATGATCTTGAGTCCAAGTTTGCATTAGTTAGGGACGTTTTTGACGACTAAATATGCTGTACGATTACCCCCCTTCGCGATAATTGGGCTAGAGGTTTCTACTTGCAAAGTAATTAAAAAGGGAAAAAGCTCCTATTCTTCATCCAACCTATGATCGCCTTCCTCACCAACGACCACACATGAATGCCTTAAACGCCTTCCTTTAAGTCGCAAAATCCTTATCGCTAGGCAATCAATCAACCTTTGAAATACTTCAGATAGTGTGTACAGCATATTTCGTCGTGAAAAAAGTCCCTAACTACTGCAAACTTAGAAATTGGTCTTCTATTTTGTTAATTTGTTGTTCCTATAGAAGCCTGATACGCAGCTAGACGATTTATCAAAGTCGCCTTTCGGTTTTTGTTGTTGCTTCCTGAAGATTCTTTTCGAAGTTGGCCTGCTGCTTTCTTGAGATAGAGTAGAGTAGCACGGGGCCGTTGCCTCGAGTTGATACTTCTTCGTTTCTCATCGTTGGGTTAGCCGCATCATGCCTGCCACGGACTGTTTTGGTGGTTTAACTCATTGGTCGGCAAATAACCTCTCGAAAAAGATGTACAGACACAATACAACTTTTCTGGAATTGCGAACTGCGCCTTATGTTGATCGTGCTAGCGTTTAAAAACGTGAAGAATTTACAAAATATTGTGAAATGGTACAACAGAGTATTGGAACATTCGTTTGACTGGTTTTTCTGCCTAGATAGACGAGAGGAATTCGTTATAGGAAACACTCGGTAGTGCATTTTGAGGGTTAAGACGTTGCCAAGAAAACTAAACGGTGCCGAACGAAAAAAAAACGCTGTCACCTTCATGTGAATCACGTGCACATGCTGAAAACGGGAATCGAACGAGCAATCTGTCGACCCAAAGCACGCGCCAAGTCCTCGTCAGGGCCAAACACACTAGAGATGGCATGGTACTGTTCGAATGCCTCAAGAACGGCAGTATTGTCGCGGATAGATGGCAGCAACGCAGCCAGTTTGTGTCGCTTCACAGGTTCTCCAAGCCATGGAATATTGATCTCATGGGCCATTGGCGACTGCGTAAGGGTCGCCTTGATCATAGCGAATGCTTCGCCTGGACGAGCAAAAACCACGTGTTGAATGGAAACACAACCGTCGTCCTTGTCCGAGATCCAAAAGAACTCCCAGTAATCCTTCAAGTTAGTCAGTAGAGCCATCACCAGGTCATTGGCAAGAACATCCAGTGCAATCAGTTCCGACAGAGTTTGGTAGATGGCTCGACTGTTGTTGCACGCATCGACTCTCACGTCGATCAGCATCCTCACGCCAGCAAAAAGAGCCACGTAATTCGGAATCTGCTTGGCAAGAGCACTCATAACGAGAAGGTCTGCGTTTCCAACAAGTTCCATGTCATAGCCAGGGAGTGCAACACTGAGGATGTTGCGGTCTTTTTCCATTGCGAGTACGCAAAGCTCCTCCTCCACGAGAACATTGTTGATATTGTCTTCCATGTACCTGAGGTATCGTTGACGTTGCTGTTGTTCGAAGGGCCCAGCCTGTTCGCCACTTTCATTGAGAATTGTCTCCCACTTGAACGCGTCAACTTGATCAAAATCCTGATCTTGAACCGAGACTGGAACTGTATACGGTAGTAAGTCAATCTCCAAGGTATTCAGGAGCTCTCTTGTCTCTCTTGAGCTCATCTTCGAGAGCTCGTAACGCTCACGTTCAACTCGATCATAATCCGTCATGAGCAATGGCTCGCAGGCTTCTCTTTGCTCTGGGAGCAATACCAGCACGTGGAGTTGCTCAGCGGTTAGTGTCGGCAACTTCTCAAGCATAAACATCAAGGTGTTGGTGGGCCACAACCGTTTTCCTCTAATCAGCATCTTGATGTCTTCAGTATCATCAGCTGTCAGCCACTTGCCGTCGCCTTTCGTTGCCAGGTAGAGCCACAGGTTATCGGCGTCGAGATGTTCCAACTCGCTCGACTTGGCCTCCTTAATAGCCACCTTGAGTTCTCCAACCGACTTCTTCTCGTCGATAGTCACTGGAAAAGGCTCTTTTGTACCAACGATCATACAGAAGAGGGTTATCATCTTTCCTTCAAGTCGGCAGATTCTCGAATGACGTTTTTGCGCTTCTGTTTTTGGTGCGACTGATGCAAGGATTTTGTGCACCACCCAAATCAGATGTTGAAATTTTATGCTTATATACAACCTCTCTATTAGAGAGGTTGTGCTACGGTAACAAGACTGTGAAATCTCATTGGTAGGGTTTGGTCATCACAGAGTTTTTTGTTCTAGGAAAAGCACGTTAGAGGCGTGCTCACTGTGAAGACAAGTTACAACAAATCAGTGGCCACAGTGAGTTTACAAATTGCAATGCCAAGGGAGGACAGTTGTGCTGACGGAGACGTCTGTGCAGGCAGCACGAACGTGGCCAAAGCGAAGCGGAAGAAAGCCTTCCGCTTTCTTCCATCCAGTGATATCCTTCTTCTGAAGGAGGTCGTCATGGTCGGTAGGGCATGGCGAAACGCAAGCCGCTTGGGAACAGGATGCAAGCGGCATCAAAGCAGCTTTGCCTGCGTGCACAGCAGACGGGAAAGCCGACGCATGTACGGATAGAAGCCCCCTTTTCAGAAACGGCCCTCGCATAGGCATGGAGAGTGGCCTCCGTTAGTCGTTGCGTTTCAAACAACAATAGGTGGGAGAAGTTTTGGTAGAGATGGTCTAGTACAGCGTTCGAAATTGATGATGCCGCCTCCCGTTCACGTCCAAACAGGTCCTTAAGATCATCTAGTCGAACTGTGTGACGGGGGTCACACAGCACTTCACACAGAGGAAGGCTTGGAGTATACAAACTCCTAGTGAACGGCAGTTCACTCGGTCCCCAAAGACTTGGGGAGACTACAGTAACTAAAGATTAGGTAGATTTAAGACTGAATATATTATAGATACTTGTTAGCTTGGCCTGCAATACAAACTAAAAGATATCTATAGTGTAACCTATATAGAAGGTGATAGGTGGCTGCGGAGCCACCTGCCACGTGTCACCATGATGTGTGACACACCAAATGTATCCACTTCGGAAGAGTGACTAAAGTCACTCTTCAATGTAACCCCGTTACATCCTCCCCCACTTAGATTCGACTCTCGTCCAATCAGAGAAGAGAGAAAATCCCTTTCACATTTCTCTCTTCAATGTCGAAATCGATCGACCTGCCGCCAGCTCTTATCGCTGCGGCTTCTGCTCTCACAGAGCACAGGGCGCACTGCCAACGCGTACCAGGCTTCCTTGGAAGCCCAGCAACATGTCTGCAAAGGGTGCAAACCCAGACGCGCAAGCGTCTTCACGGAAGAAGGCTGCAAAGCCAACTTCCAAGCCAGCCAAGCCTCGCGGCAAGGCTTCGGCACTTCATGAGGCCACCGATGTGGCCTCCAGGGCTCTTAGCTCGCCCAGCAGCACTGCTGCGACGGCTACCCTAGCCAAAGGCGCAGTAGGTCTCCGTCCCTACCGCCTGATACTCGACCGAATCCTCGGTTCGAGTATAGGGACCATAGTCCCGGTTCCTGGAGTCCTTCCGAACAGGAAGCGACTCTTGTCAGCTACTCGGGCGACGAGAGCGACAACGGCGACGCCGAGGGCAAGCCTGCGGCGGGTGCTCCAACCACGGAGGAGCACCATGGAGACAAGGACACCGCGTCCAAGTCTCCCGACAACACCAGCGGCCGTGGTGGCGACACTACGCCACCACCTGTCAGACATCTGACACTTGCTGAAGGGCGCGAACGCGCCCGGGCCATTCTGGCAGAGGAGAAGGTGCCCAGCACCAACTCCAAGAAGCGTCATGCTTCACAGTCTCCTTGTCAAGACATGACAAGGAGAAGGGAGCTCGAAGAGATCTTCGGCCCCGACGACGTCGACGATGACGCCGATGAGGAGGAGGGGCTCATCCGCGAGCCCCAAGAGATCACTAACGATCTCGATGAGCAGCAAGAGCTCTTTCAGGCTGCTCAACAGCCAATGCGCACCGCACCAACGGTCGCACGTGAGTCTCATCAACACGATGAGGACTCTGCCCACCAGCGGGGATACTACCCGCCCGATCAAGGCTCGGGAGCTGCTGCGTATCTCGAGCAGCTCCAGGACCCACGTCCTCTCATAGGGGGCCATACCTCCAAAGGCGCCTATGAGCGGGCCTTGGTTCAGAAAGAACCTCTCTTTCAAGGCAACCTCTCTGTTGCCAGGTGCGTGCTTCTAGCACAGCACCGAATTCCTCTCAAGGAATTCACCTCGCTTCGCAAGAAGCCTGAGACTAAGGGTGGTCTCAAGCCCACATGGGGTTACCCATGGGTTCTCCCAGAGAACACTGCGTCGTGGGTCGACGCTGAGGACCTCTTTTGGCAATGGGTCCGGTTGACAGTCAAGTCAACCCAGGAGTACCACAAACTCCGTGACTAAGATCACCTGGAGGACATCCTCCGCCTCCGGGACCTTCGTGTCCAGTTTGCCCACCTCGTAGGCAAACGGCAGCTCCATCATAAGATGGAGCGACTGAGAACTGAGTCTCAGTCCAGCGCTCACAATGAGCGCGGGTATGGAACACATACATCTGTGTTCCAACCCCGTTCAGCGGCTAAGAAGCCGCGGACTACTTACGAGGCTGCCGCCGTGCCTCTTCCCAGCACGCGACAGCCTTCGGGCAGTCAACCTGGAGCCGCTCAATCGGCTCCCAGGTACTCTGCGACGCAGGGTACCCGCGCCACTTCACTCGGAGCTGGCGCTTCCCACCGCGACGCCGCTCCTGGAGAACCCGCTCCACATGGTAGTGGCGTTCTCCGTTCCGGTCAAGCAAGGCCGGAGGAGGCCTCGCCCGACTGCTCTTTCGAGCCGTCCCCGACGTTGGGGACTCAGAGGCCTTCGACTGGGCCTCTCGGCCAACTTGTTGCTCAGCAACAGGAGGAGATCCGCCTCCTCCGAACGCGTATCCTTGCGCTTGAGGTTGCCCTTGGCCTTGGGCATGGCGGTCAGGCTGCCTCTGCAGCCGGCCAGCCTGGTGTCGTGCGCCAGTTGGAAGACCTGCGTCTCGCGATGCAGGGTCTTCATGGTCGTGTAGACCGTAGTGCCTCTTCGCGGGCACTTGACTCCCCTCCGTCAAAGAGGTCTACAACCTTCAGGCGACGATGTCTCGCCGGGAGTCGCAACCGTACGCGTACTCCCCGTTGTCGCGCGACTCGCGCCTAGGGGCCTACTCACTTGGCCCCTCGGTGTTTCCACACCGCTCGTACCTTCCACCGGGGTACGGCTTCGCCCCTGGGAGTCACCAAACTCCCTATTACCTGGGGCGCTCTGCGCCTGACGCTCAACCTCGCGTCGAGGAGGTTCACTCTCCTCCTCGCGGCCGCCTTCAACCTCTTGAGGGGCCGCATGACCCTGAGGGTCATGGTACCGCTTCAGACGACCCACATAAAACGTCGGGTGGGTCGTCATCGACTTAGGCAAGTCGATCGTGTAGGCAGCGCCGTGCCTACTCAGGACCTTAAAGGGTCCAATGAAGCGATGCTTCAACTTGTTGCTCACCGTGGAGCAAACAGTGTTAAGAGGTAGGTTCCTAGTGTCGAGTAGCACTAAGTCACCCACATTAAATACACTTAAGTTTCCTCTCCCATGTTGGTCTGAGTACTCCTTTTGCTTGTCCTGTGCGAGTGCCATTGCATCTCGCACCCGGCTGATCACATTCAGCCTGTTGCCGACAAATGTCGACAACTTCTTCCGCAACGCGGCTGGTTCCACACCGGAAACCTGGGAGGAAAGCTCTATCCGAGCCTCTCCCCCACTTACTCTCGAAGCCGCGGTGCCCCCACCCAGTGTGAGCGGCACCAGGGGGTTCCGAAGCCCGTTCAAGTAGAACGGCGTGAACCCCGTTGACGCGTGTACCGCGTTGTTGAGTGCAAACTCAACCATAGGCAGCTGCGCTGACCAAGAGCGCGGCGCCTCAGCGCAAACACTGCGCAGAACGTCCTCAACCACTCGGTTGACGCGCTCAGTCTGACCATCGGTCTGCGGATGGTCCGCTGTTGACATCGTCAACCGTGTTCCAAGCAATTGGAACAGCGTTTTCCAAAACGCAGCGGTAAACCGCGGGTCGCGGTCAGAGACAACAGTCTCAGGCAACCCGTGATAGCGGAAGACGCTATCAAGGAACAACTTCGCAGTTTGTTCCCCGGTAATGGTCTCAGAGACCGGAGCAAGATGCACCATCTTGCTCAACCGGCATACAAACACCACAATGCCGGTGTTCTTCTGGTCATCGGCCGGAAGGCCGAAGACAAAGTCGAGACTCATCGACTTCCAGCAGTCCAGTGGGACTGGCAGGCTCTGCAGCGGAGCCGACGCGTGCCCCGCTGGCTTCACGCGCTGACATGTTTCACATGTCTTGATGTACTTGGCCACCCACTTGTACATGTGGGCCCACCAAAACATCAGAGAGACCCCATGATAGGTCTTCTCTCGGCCCAAGTGGCCACTCGAAGGCACATCGTGTGCCTCGTGAAGTATATCATACTTCAGATCCTCGTCGTTCGGAACAACGACCCGCGGAGGATCCCCGGGCTCCACCCGATAGTGGAGCAGGCCATCGGCCCACTCATAGCGGTGGAGCCGTGCCCGCTGTCGAGGCGTAAGCCATTCGACCTTGGCATCCGTGCCAGCGGACAAATACCGCACAATAGGGGCGAGGGCGTCATCGTCCCGATACGCCAAGCGTATTCAAACGTAAAGATCCGTCGTGGCCCGACTAATATGAGCGAACTCATAGTCGGGCCTGCGCGACAAAGCGTCGGCAAGCGTGTTGAGCTTGCCAGGCTTGTATTCAACGCGGAAGTTATACTCCGCGAAGAATGACAGCCAACGCGCCATCCGCTGCGATAAGTGCGGCGTATGGATGGCTGTCCGCAAGGACGCGTGGTCCGTATAGACCACAAAGGGCCTTGAGCCCAGAAGATGCACCCTGAACTTGACAAGGGCATACTTCATCGACAAGAGTTCCTTGTCGTGAACGGGATAATTCCGTTCGGCAGCCTTCAGCTGCCTGGACTGGAACGAGATCACCCTATCTCGTCCCTCATCGTCCTGTTGCAATAGCGCACAGCCAATTGCATAGTCGGAAGCGTCACAGACAACGCTAAACGACTTGGCATCGTCCGGCAACGCCAGGACGGGCGCGCATTGCAAGCTCGCCTTGATGCTATCAAAAGCATCCTGGTGCTGGCGCTCCCAGCACCACTCGGCCTCCTTCTTCAGAAGGTCCGACAAAGGCTTTGCGAGTCCCGCATAACCAGCACTGTACTTGTGCAAGTAGTTGGCTAAGCCCAACCACTTCCTCAGGTCCTTCTGTGACCGAGGAACAGGCCATGCCGCAATGGCTTTGACCTTGTCAGGATCCGCTCGGACCCCGACGCTGCTGACGAAGCAGCCGAGGACCTTAATCTCCTCAGCTGCGAAGACGCACTTGTCGATGTTGGCATAGAGCTTGTTAGCTCTCATGACCTCAAACACTCGACGGAGGTGCTCTCGATGCACCTCTATAGCCGTCTTGCCTCCCTCGGCACGGCTATGGACGAATATATCGTCAAAGTACGTCTGCGTGAACGCACGCAAAGGTCTAAACAACTGTGTGACCAAGCGATTGAAGGTCGCTGGTGCGTTGGATAGACCTTGTGGCATTACCAGCCACTCCCAGAGCATACCGCTCGGCGTGCTCACGGCCGTTAGCGGGATATCACACTCCCGCATCAGGATCTGGTAGTATCCATCCACCAGATCCAGCGCGCTATACAGCGTGCAGCCGGCCATGTTGTTCAACAACACATCCTTGCGAGGGATCGGCGTCTGTGCTGGCACAGTCGCGCTGTTCAGCTTATTGTAAGCATGAACCAGACGCCACTTCCCGTTCGGCTTGCGAACGCAGAAGGTTGGCGTCGAGTGCGGGGACTTCGATTCCCGCACCATTCCCGCTTTCGCCTTAGCGGCGAAGAACGCGTCAATGACGTCGCTCTGCTCTCGGGGCAGGGGCCATTGACGCGTGACACAATACTTTGTGCCTGGCACGAGATCAATCTCGTGCCTGATCCCTCGGTCTGGTGGGAGCTTTGAGGGTGGGTCCTTGGACACCACGTCCTCAAACTCCTTCACTAAAGGATACAGCGGATCCTTTGGATTCTTCAGAATCTCGGAGCCCGTGCGCGACGCACGTTGCTTCCGGAACTCCTCCAGGACGTCTTCGTCCATCACTGAGGAGGAGTTCAACTCCTCTGGAGTGGGCTCCGGCCTAAGGAGAACCATCTCCGATATCTCCCCGGCCTTCAACTCGGCCAGGAAGTCCTCCATCGCGACTTCCTCGAGGTTCAATAGCTCTGATACCTCAGGCAGGGGTGCCAACTCGATGGCCCCCGCCTTCACGCGATGCCCGGTCACGCCGTCGAAGATGTGATAGCATTCTTCGACCGACTGTGACCTAGGAGCCTTTAGCTCCTGTCCCAAGTCCTCGTGGACTTCTTCGGGATGGTATTCTACCAACCCCGGCTTACGACCATGGCGTGGGGTTAACTTAACCACGCCAGGTGATGCCACTACGATGGCATCACGAGCCCTCATGGCTCCGTGCGGAACTGCGTTACCCGCATCGGAAGCACCCTTGGTGTCTTCCTGATCAGTTATGGTCTGAGCGACCTTGCGTGGAACTACTTCTCTCACGCCTGGTGATGCCACTTACGTCGGCATCACGAGCCCTCGTGGCTCCATGCGGAACTCTGTTAC
Organism: Phytophthora colocasiae; assembly: GCA_018806915.1. Taxonomy (NCBI): domain Eukaryota; phylum Oomycota; class Peronosporomycetes; order Peronosporales; family Peronosporaceae; genus Phytophthora; species Phytophthora colocasiae. The sequence continues at coordinate 696,608 of JAGKQI010000094.1, read as the reverse complement.
CCGCATCAGTTATGGTCTGAGCGACCTGGCGTCGAACTACTTCTCGTACGCCTGGCGATGCCACTACTTCGGCATCGCGAGCCATCTTGGCTTCCTGCGGAACTCTTTGATCCGCTTGTGGACCTAAGTTACCCACCTGGTTAGTGCTCTCGGGCACTACCACAGTCGCAGCCTGTACGTCGCTGCGACTTCGTGCGTGGGGCCCTGCTATCGTTGCAGACCCACACGTAGGGCAAGGGCCTCCGCCCGTTGCCCCGGCCATCCATGGCCCACGATCACTTCTCGTGTGGGGCGATGTAGCACCGACTACACCAGCCCCCAAATACTCCTCGGACGCTGCCGCGTCCTGGCGGTTCCAGCGAACGCCCTTAGTCCTGACAGAGGTGGGAACATGACTCACCAAAGCTCTGTCAGAGACTGCAGGCCGGCTAGCCCTAATGGCTTTGCCGCGCCAATCGATCCAGGGCTCGTGCTTCTCAAGCCACGGCATCCCTAGATCAAGTCGTACTTGTCCATCTCGAGGACAATGAACGACTCCACGCTGTCGAAGTCCTCAAACTTCACAGCCAGGTCCACCTGGACCTTTGGTACTTCCACCACCGTACCATCGGCTAGTCGTACGGCGACTAGCCCACTTCCCTCGCTCTCACGTAGAGCATCCTCAAACTTGCCGCGATTCCTTGCGACAGTTTGTCGGCGAGCAAAGTTCTTGCTCGCCCCAGAGTCTATCAAGACTCTAAAGGGGTTGTTAAACCCCCGTACACTCGCGTGTACCACCAGCAGCCCACCGCTGCCCTTCTCCGCTTTGAGAGTCCCAAGACTCTCTGGTTCTAAGTCTCCACTGCGTGTGCCTCCCGCACCACCCGCATGGGGACTTAGTGTTTCCCCAGTAGGGCGCCCCGCCCCTACTGGTCCCCGGAGTTCCCCTGACTCTTGGGCGCCGGCTTCTTCCAGCGGCCCTTAGAGCCTTGAGGCTTGGAAGACCTCTTCCATTGCCCCCAAGAGGGGCAGACACGTGCGAAGTGTCCGAAACTCCCGCACTCGAAACAGCGGATGCGTTTCTGCTCGGCGAGCCCCAAGTCCATAGGGGCTGGCCCCGAGCCTGCTCCATTCCCAGGAGCACTGGCCGACGCCGTCGTCGGCCCGCTGTGGCTTTGCCACGCAGAGGCAGGAGTCTGAGCCTGTGTATGGCTGTACTCCTCCTGGAGCGCGACTTGAATCGCCTCCTCCATCGTGTTGACCTGCACGCGGAACAGTTGCGTGCGGGCCGGGCTTACTCTTAAGCCGTCCATGAACACAGTTACTTGGATGTGTTCAGGTAGGGGGTTTCCTACCAGAGATGCCGCGAGAACACGCATCTCTTGGATGTACTCGTGCAGGTCACGTTTCCCTTGCTTGCAGGCTAGGAAGCGTGACCGCTGGCGATACTCATAGTTCGCCGGGAGGAATGCGGCCCGAAGCTGTTCGCACAGCTGGGCCCAGGATGTAAAACATCCAGGCGACGTCGCTTCGCGCGTGTACGCCCATGTCTTCGCTCGACCCCCGAGGTTAGACAGCGCGAAAGCGACCCGAAGTCGCTCCACCGAGATGAGAGCCGCCTCCATGGCGAGCTCAACTTCTCGGATCCAGAAGTGAAGGTTTTCACCTTCTTTCCCTTCATAGGGAAGAACCTTGAGTCTTAAAGGCTTGGGTTGAACCGGCCTCGGTTCAACCACAGGAGCCTCAAAGGTTCCTCCAACGTGCTCAATGAGCCCACGTTCGTACATGTCGAACGCCGCCACGCGTTCGACCTGCTCGGCCGGCGTCGCCGCCGCCAAGCTCCGGAAGGCATCCATCCCAAAGATGCCCGCCATCTTCCGGACCGACTCAAACTGAGAGTCGGTCAAGTGAGGAAACTCACTTCGATCCATGATGGCCAACTACTTCTGGCCACAGAGGATTCAGGTAATCAATCTACCCGCGTAGGCGTAGGATTGACTACAAGTGCTACCAAGTGTGACGGGGGTCACACAGCACTTCACACAGAGGAAGGCTTGGAGTATACAAACTCCTAGTGAACGGCAGTTCACTCGGTCCCCAAAGACTTGGGGAGACTAACTAAAGATTAGGTAGATTTAAGACTGAATATATTATAGATACTTGTTAGCTTGGCCTGCAATACAAACTAAAAGATATCTATAGTGTAACCTATATAGAAGGTGATAGGTGGCTGCGGAGCCACCTGCCACGTGTCACCATGATGTGTGACACACCAAATGTATCCACTTCGGAAGAGTGACTAAAGTCACTCTTCAATGTAACCCCGTTACAAACTGGATAAGCCATCCTACGCAACAAAACGCACAGAGCCTCGAGAGCAGAAACTCGGTAGTTGGAAATGGGTCAGGAAGGCGAAAGTCCACCACAAGCACCTCGATATCTTCCTTTTCGAAGCGAAACTTGTATTTCCACACGGGGGCAGTAGCTGCCTGAGCAAAATTGAACCGGTTTGAGCGCGACCATGAGTTGTTCTTACTAATAAGCGCAACAAGCGCGAGCTCCTCGTCTTCGGAGCTGTCACTGTCCATTGGTCCGCTTTTGAGAAAAATGACACCTGCACAACAGTTATGTCTCTACGTTTCCCTGTCTAATCAGATTGTACTCACTGTACCTTTTCACAGTAATTGTAACGGGGTTACACGGCGCTGCGCGCCTTGGCTACAATAGGTGTGGTATACACCATCCAGGTCACAAGTCACAGATCCGTGTACAACACATAGTGTTTCTCACACGTCACATATGTAGCCAGTTGCTGGCTGTTAGCTCAGAGCCACACATTACATTTGATTAGGATTTAGTATGTTAGATACTAAATCCGTTACATTCAGGATTAGGGCAATAAAATAAATAAAAATCAGTTTGCATTTTACATAATTAGTGTTAGTTCCTTTATTATAGGGACACTGATTGTGAGAGTCCCGTATTTAGTGGACTACTTGGTTCTTGTATAGAACCGAAGGCTAGTGCCTTGCAAGCAGGACTCTACGAGTCAACCCAACTTCCTCTGTGCCGTGCACACCTACGCAGCCCCGCTGCATCTGGTAGCACTGGTAGTCAATCCAACTCCTGAGTTGAAGACTGTTTCTCTGTGAGAATGGAGCCAGAAGCATACGCTCACTTGACTCGAGTCAGCGGGACACGCTTAACAAGCTTACGTCCTTGCTGGGCCCTGAAGGTATGGCGCACCTTGCGTCTCAAGGGCCGGAGGCCGTCAACGCGCGCCTGGAGGCATTTGCCTCGTACGAGAACGCTCTCGTTGAGCACATTCAGCGGAATGTAAAAGGAGTTAATCCCGCTCCGAGAGCTAAGCCCGTCACGCTCAGCGTGAAGACCTTTCACGGGCACGAAGGAGAGAACCTCCTATTGTGGACCCGAGAGGTCGAGATGGCCATGGGGGCCGCTATGCTCCAGTTGGAAGGCCAACGCGTGGCGTTCGCCATCTCTAAGCTCGAAGGTCGAGCACGAGAATGGGCCTTGACGTCTGGGACGTCGGTAGAAATGGCCTTCCCCACTTGGGGTGAGCTTAAGGCCAAACTTACGCAAGTATTTGCTCCACCTAACCAGGCGTATCGCGTGCGGTCACGCTTCCTCGCTTGCCGACAGGGCAAGAAGGACCTGGTGGACTATGTCCAAGAGCTGCGCACGCTCATTGCCGGCATGGCTGCCGATCCTCTACCTGAGGTGGTCACTGTGACTATCTTCATGGAAGGTCTGAGAGCTGGCGTGGCCAGGACGGAGGCATTCCGTCAGAATCCTCGCACCTTCGAGGACGCTGTTAGCGTGGCATTGAATGCTGAACACAACTTTAAGTTGTCGAGGGTCGGTGCTAATAGCACAGGGTCCGGTGGACCTGAGCCCATGGACCTCAGCTATGCTGAAGATGAAGTAGCCGAGCTACGAGCTGCGGTGCAGCGTATGAGCACTCGTCGGTGCTACACGTGTGGTAGTCCCACACACCTGAGGCCCAACTGCCCTCTGCGCAAAGAGCGCGCCGGCCAGAATGGCCGCAACCCTGTCGCGGGTCCCGCTTTGGGCTCTGCCCAGGGAAACGACGGCTCCCAGTAGACGCGGGGCGGTCTACTGGGGAAGAACTGAGTTCTGCAGTGCGTGAGAGGCACTGGGGCTCAGCCCCGAAGAGCTCCGTGCTCTTGAACACGGAACGTGTGAGCAAGCAGGGCTTGCTGGTCGTCCATGTGGACGTGAAGGGCTTCGAGAAGCCGTGGATCGTGTTGATCGATTCAGGAGCGTCTGGCAACTACGTCAGACGCTCCACCGTTGAGGGTAGTCAGCAATATGCTGAGGCGCTTCGAGCGCGAAGAGGTGACGCCGTCACTGTCCGTCTAGCGACGGGCGTCCGTGTCACGGCAGCCAAGGTCCCCATGGACCTACGGCTGAAGTTCCTGGACTTCGACAGCGTGGAACGCTGCTTGGTCTTGGACCTGGATTCGAGGTACGACCTCATCCTTGGTATGGCGTGGCTGGAGCGCCACGAGCCATGGATCGACTGGAGGTCGAAGACCTTAGGTGCTACGCACTTCTCTCCTAGTGGAGCTTTGGCGAGTCATGAACCCACCTCTGCTAGGAAGCAGAAGCGCTATTGGCGCGAGCATCGAGCCGAGTCGGCAATGATGCTGGAAGTCGGTGTGTCCGAGTTAGTGGACAGCACCGAGTGCGAGGATCGCAGCCCTGTTGAGCGCATAGCGCTGGTTGGCAGTGAGTCAACGTGTGGGCAAAGCTCACGTAACCCGAGTGACGCCGGTCATGGACCGTCACTGGATGCCGATGGCATCGGGCCTTACCAGGCCGTGAACTGTGGGGCGGCACGTACTCCGTCGAGTGATACTGGTCGTGGACCAAGTCGATCGCTGAGTGTCTCTGACACTGGACCTGTTACGGTCATTGATTGTGCAGCGGCACGTACTCCGCTGAGCGGCATCGGTCGTCGACCGAGTGGATCGCTGAGTGTCCCTGACACTGGGCCGAGAGAGGCCGAAACTTGTGCGACGGCACGTACTCCGTCGAGTAGACGATCTTCGGCTAGGCGAAGACGTCGTAAGGCCCTTCGGGCGAGACGCTCTGCGTCTGAGTCATCCGTGACGTCAAGTGCCGACGCACCGGAGGGCTGTGGGCAGCTATACACTCTGGTTGATGGAGTGGGCGGTAGTGCCGAAGACAGTGTCCTGCTGGACGACTTGCCAAGTGTTGACAAGCTCCTTGAGCTAGAAGAGATGTCCTTCGCCGACTTTGGCGATGCCTTGAAGGCTGGCGAATTCGCCGAGGTGGTCATCGTTCGACCTGAGGAGGAGTTAAACTCGTCGTCCCTTGTTGACGAGTCCGTCTTGGCCGAAGTCAAGAAGGCGTTGAACGCCAGGAGTGGATCGGAGATCCTCAAGAATCCCTCGGATCCCTTCCACTCCGTGCTGAAGGAATATGGAGACGTTGTCTCGAAGGAACCACCGAGTGGCCTGCCTCCCGACCGAGGCGTTCGTCATGAGATCGACTTAGTTCCCGGAACTAAGTACTGCGTGACCCGACAGTGGCCTCTTCCTAAAGAGCAATGCGACGTCATTGACGCCTTCTTCCGTGCGAAGCACGCGGCGGGTCTCGTGCGCGAGAGCAAGTCTCCGCATTCCGCGCCAACGTTCTGTGTCAGAAAGCCGAATGGCAAGTGGCGTATCGTTCACGCTTTTAACAAGCTCAACACTGCCACGATTCCGGCGCAGACGCCGATTCCTAGGAAGGATGTTCTTCAGAACAACATGGTGGGTTGCACCATGTACAGTGCACTCGACTTAGTCGATGGGTACTATCAGCTGCTCATGCGAGCCAGTGATATTCCGCTTACAGCGGTGAGCACCCCGAGCGGTATGCTCCGGGAGTGGCTCGTCATGCCCCAAGGGCTCTCGAACGCGCCCGCAACGTTCAATCGTCTAGTGACGCAGCTGTTCAGGCCCCTACGGGCATTCGCACAAACGTACTTTGACGACGTGTTCGTCCACAGTCAGGCCGAACACGGCAAGACTGACGTTGAGGTGCACGTGGAACACGTGAGAGCTGTGCTCGAGTGCATGCGCACGAACAAGCTGTACGCCAACGCAGACAAGTGCGTCTTTGGCGCGGAAGAAATCCCCTTCCTAGGGTGCTTCATTGGGAAGCATGGCCTTCGTGCTGATCCAGCAAAGGTCAAGGCCATTGTGGATTGGCCGGTTCCCTTGAACCAGAAGGACTTGCGTAAGTGGCTGGGTTTGGCCAACTACTTGCACAAGTACAGCGAGAACTACGCTGAGTTGGCTCGGCCACTGACGGATCTCCTTAAGAAGGATGCCGAGTGGGTATGGCGTGCCGAGCACGAGAATGCGTTCACTTGTATCAAGGATAGCCTGCTTCAGGCACCGATACTGGCGCTGCCAGACCCCGCTCGTCCGTTTATTGTCGTCTGTGACGCCTCGGACTTTGCCATCGGCAGTGCTTTGCTACAAGCGGACGCCGAAGGGCGCGAACGCGTCATTGCGTTTGAGTCGCGACAGCTCAAGGCTGCTGAGAAGAACTATCCAGTTCATGACAAGGAGCTACTTGCGATGAAGTACGCTCTCGTCAAATTCAGGGTTCACCTGCTCGGCTCCAAGCCGTTTGTGATCTACACGGATCATGCGTCACTACGCACAGCGACGCAGTCGCCTCACCTCTCGCAGAGGATGGCCCGATGGCTCTCCTTCTTTGCGGAGTATAACTTCGAGGTGAAGTACAAGCCTGGCAGGCAGAACGTCCTCGCTGACGCGTTATCACGTCGCCCGGACTATGAGTTATCTCATGTCACCTCGGTGACGTCGTCCGTGACGGACATGGTTCGAGCAGCGTACGCTCAGGACGACTCTTGTGTCGCGTTGCTCCAAGCTCTAGGGAGCGATGAGTTTAAAGACTCAAAGGTGACTCTGTCACGACGCCTAAAGGCGAGACTCCAACGCTACAGCCTGGAAGGCGGTCTGCTGTACTACAGCACGGGTCAGGATGACCCACCACGAGTGGTAGTTCCTCACGATGAGGATCTGAAGTACCGTATCCTCTATGAGGCTCACGACACACCCACAGGCGGCCACCTCGGTCGCGAGAAGACGTACGGCTCGGTGAGCTCCATGTACTGGTGACCGAAGATGTACAAGTGGGTCAGCACATATGTGCGCACGTGCGAGACGTGTCAGCGGGTTAAACCCTCGCCGCATGCGGCTGCGCCTTTGGCGAGCTTACCTGTACCCTCTGGGTGTTGGCAGTCCATAAGTATGGACTTTGTGTTTGGCCTGCCGAAGGACTCGGCAGGCAACACGGGCGTGGTGGTCTTTGTTGACCGTCTGAGCAAGATGGCTCATCTAGCGGCTGTGCCGGACACCGTCGATGGTGCTGGTACAGCGACGATCTTCATCGATCGGGTCTTCCGCCAGCATGGGCTGCCTGAGACCATTGTCTCGGATCGAGATCCCCGTTTCACGGGTCACTTCTGGACGTCCGTCTTCAAGGTGCTGGGCACTCGACTGGACATGTCCACGGCGGACCATCCGCAGACCGACGGTCAGACCGAACGCGTGAACCGCGTTCTGGAGGACATCCTCCGCAGCGTATGCGCTGAAACGCCGAAGCGTTGGAGCGCTATGCTCCCTCTCGTTGAGTTCTCCATGAACAATGCGGTGCATGCCTCGACAGGCTTCACCCCGTTCTACGTGAACGGCCTTGCGCACCCGCGCGTTCCGCTCACTCCGCCACGCGGTAGCCTTGGAAGCTTGGTGGGGAGAGGCTGTGCCGTCGCTCGACTCCGAGCTTGCTGATATCAGCCCTTCTGCTGTGCGTAAACAAGTCGATGACTTCCTCTCGGTGAGATTGAGCGTATTACGCCGTGTACGTGACGCGATGGCTGAAAGCCAAGACGTTCAGAAGGAACAAGCGGATACAAAAGGTAGAAGCAATGTATGGGAATTTAAGGTCGGTGACCAGGTTTTATTAAACGCTAAGAACCTACCTACACATGCAGTGTCAAATGTCTTTAAGACGAAATTGCGTCCGCGTTTCATCGGACCATTTACGGTCGTGGCCAAGAAGGGCCTGGCATACACGCTTGACTTGCCAAAGCGGATGCGAACACACCCGGTGTTCTACGTCGGCTTGCTTAAGCCATATCGGGACCCCGCGGGGGTGAGCGCGGAGGCGCTGGCACCGACGACACGTGCCCAGGCTGCGTCATCTGCAGCAGCAACGTCACCTGACCTCGCAACTCAGCGAGCTGAAGCTCCTGCTGGTGCAGGCGAGCAGTCAGGGACTGAGGACCTTCGAGCCAAGCCATCCGGCTTTCAATCTCCTCCATGTCATGAGCGAGACGGGCATGCGAATGCCAAACACTCTCGACGTTCCCTTGAAGGGACTGAGTCTGACTCCGAGAAGAGTACCGATCGAGTGATCGAGTTGGTACCAGGCGCGATGCGACAAATAGCGCTCGTCACACTCATCGAGTACGGCGTTCCGCAGCGAATCGGCCTCCTCCGCCGTTGCTCGATGAGCAGGGGACTCCCCACTACCACGTGGAGCGCCTGATGGCGCGGCGTCGCCACCGTAGTCAAAACCAGTATCTGGTGAAGTGGCGTGGATATCCTCATTCCCAAAACTCGTGGGAGTTTGAAGGGTCCCTGAGGCAGGACTGCCCTGACGTCGTGGACGCTTTTGATCGCGAAGATCGGGGGCGCCCGAAGGGCTCGAGGTCGACCACTCGGTCGACACCCGCTTCTCACCACTAGTGTGAGAAGCTGACGGACTAGCAGCCGAGCTCAGGCTCTGGTCCGTGGCTGGCACAGCCAGCGAGTCTTCCTCGGAGACTGAAGGAGCATCCTGCGAAGCAGGGATGAGTGGCCTGAGAGGCGGGAGCCACTGCCGTCGTGTGACGAGGAAAGCGGCCGGGCCGCACGCGTATCTTCGCGTACTGGAAGAGTAGACCTCGGGCGAGGCGGACGTCCACCTCGGCGCAGCTCTCCATGAGCCGGTCAAACGACGCGAGCTTCCGTGAAGCCTCGGCCCAGGTGGCCACATGGACCATGTAGTCCCGGGTGGTCTCTCCGGTTTGGAGCAGGAGTGGATAAGTCCTCATCTGAGGCACAGACTCCCGTCGCCGTTGCTTATCTAAGCGTTGCCGATACTCGGCGAGTGTGCACACCTGCGGGGTCAGGAAACGCTCATGGAGCCCCTGTCGCTGCTGAGTCTCAGCCACCGTACGTGGAGGATTGCCTATGGCGTAACCATGCAGGTTTGGCTGCGCCATCAACTGCTTCCATCTGCTCGGCAGGGTCGCGAGGCTCGAAGCCGTAGTCGCGCCGCGACGAAGTCCCCACGATGTCCCGTTGGACCGGTCGACGTGACTCTGGAGCACCGCTCAGGAAGCCTCCTGTGCCTCATCCAGAGGGTTGGTGATCGCGTCTTCGACTCCCTTGAGTGACTCTGGCTCATCGCGAGCAGGAAGCGGTGGTGCGTTGCGCAACGCGTTGAGCACGAGGCTCGAAGGTCCCTCCGGGAACGGATTGGGCTGCCGCAGCTGCCGAGGAATTGAGTACCGACGCGGATCGCGTGGAGAGCGCAGCTCAGATCAGGGCGTCCGAGGGCTCGCAGGAGCAGGAGACGCATGGGCATCGCCCTGTTCGGACTCCTCGTAGTCCACTTCGACCTCGCCTTCCTCTGTAGGAGAGCGACGTGGGTCGCGCGTCGGCGACGCTGTCGTGTACTCGAAGGGTGAGCCACCGCTACCACTTGACGTCGGGCTGGCCTTGAACATCGCTCCGTAGCGAAGGCGAGACGCCGTGAAATACTCCGAATCGGAGAGCGTGAGAGGAGCCGAGGGCTCAGACCGGAAAGCGCTGAGGCGCTGGGGCGTAGACGCCTGGTCACTGGACACCTCAGGAGCGGTTGGCTCGCTGGGGAGAATTGGAGAATGTGCTCGTTGAGCCAGCGCACCCGCGCACTCTCGTTGAGAGATTTCTTTTATCGGAAAGTTGCCGGTGACAGGCCTTGACAAGGCAGTTATGTCTACAGTTGTAGATACTCCGTATCCACGGTTTGGTGGGGGAGGGTGTAACGGGGTTACACGGCGCTGCGCGCCTTGGCTACAATAGGTGTGGTATACACCATCCAGGTCACAAGTCACAGATCCGTGTACAACACATAGTGTTTCTCACACGTCACATATGTAGCCAGTTGCTGGCTGTTAGCTCAGAGCCACACATTACATTTGATTAGGATTTAGTATGTTAGATACTAAATCCGTTACATTCAGGATTAGGGCAATAAAATAAATAAAAATCAGTTTGCATTTTACATAATTAGTGTTAGTTCCTTTATTATAGGGACACTGATTGTGAGAGTCCCGTATTTAGTGGACTACTTGGTTCTTGTATAGAACCGAAGGCTAGTGCCTTGCAAGCAGGACTCTACGAGTCAACCCAACTTCCTCTGTGCCGTGCACACCTACGCAGCCCCGCTGCAGTAATTGATACAGTTACACAACCTCTCTATTACGCCCATCAAACATAAGTGTAACGAAAGGAGAGGAGCTTCTAGCAGCTTTGAAGATTCAGTTGTTTCTCCATCCGATTCTGCAAAACATTGATCGTGCTCCTGTGAACTCCTCTCAATGGAGCTATCTTCGTGAGGATCAACAACACAAGCAATACCTGGTCAGCATCATCCACACATCGGCCACGTAACTTTTTAACATCGAAACGAATTCGTATTCAGCATCCGCCTTGCCAATCATGAAGTGACCACCGATAGAACTTCGTACATTGGTTTTACCAACCAGGAAACAGGTTCCAATACCACGAGGACGCTCATAACTCAACGATTCTTTACGTTTTTGCCTGGAATTTCAACTATGAGAACGTCATTGCCTTTCTCCACAGCGACTGCACAAAAAAAACCTTTTTGTATGTCAAGTAGGCATTACGGTTCCTGTATGTGTTGATGAATACACACACACAATTAAAGAAAAGATTCTGGTTCTGAATCGAGATGCGAAAGCAAATGAAAATCTAAGGCATTGAGTGCACTAGTAACACTTTTTCGGCCACCTTTCTTCGCAAAGCAGTGTAGCCCTGGAATTTAAGCTGTAGTATATAGTACCGTCGAGGGCGCTTGAATTTGCATCAAGCGCCCTGAAAAAAATGCATCACCGGGACGAAATGATGCATTTGTTTATTGCTCCTCGGTGCATCATTTGAGGCACTACTGTGCACAGACGGTGCCGACAAGTTTGTCTACCGAACGCAACACACTTCTGGTAGGTTATCGAGTTTTCTACAAGGGCGACAGCAGGGTCGCGAGGAAGGCGGGAAGGGAGCTCTCGAGGACGGCTACCAGGCATCTTGAATGAGTCGGAGGGTGTTCGGGGGGATACTTTTACGGTACGGCTAGGATGCGATTGTGGCAATCTGGTCAAGAGGACCTTCTAGAATTTACGACGTGCGACCTATGCAATTATTACCGCCCCGGCTCGAATGCATCATTTCGTCCCGGTGATGCATTTTTTCAGGGCGCTTGATGCAAATTCAATCGCCCTCGACGGTATCAGTATGGAAAATACTCAAACTTTTCACTTACAAGTCCAGCATTTCTTCCGGAAACTCACGCTCTTCACAACAAGCATACTAGTAACAAATTTAGTGCGCGACACTAACTCTACATGACGGACAACTGAAAGTCATCCCCCTGTTTGGTTTAACTCTAAATGCAATGGAATTCTTCGACAACGGCTTTTGCCTTTCCAGCGTGGAGGTATTTCAATCACAGGGCACGCACTACACACAAAATTGCACTTGAAGAGACTTACTTTGAGTTCGGTTTGACATTTCTCTCGTTTGACTGCATACATGTTTCTGTCGTGAATGTTGCGTCCTTGGTATGCAACAACGATTCGTCTTGGCCTATTTTGGTATTGAGCTTGTGTTGTTGGTGGCAAATGCCGAAGTGAGTAAATTAAAGTTAACAAAACCTGTTCTACTCGTCCTGTCCTCCTAGTAGCTCCACCTTGTTGTGTCCTCGTTGTCGCTCGAACTTAGTTAACCCTTTTAACCCGAAGATATTCTGTATGATACAGAATTTATTTTTTGACTTGACTATTGTATGGTTGCTGAACCGGCAAAATTAATCCGTTGCAAGCCGTTCGCCATTGTCGGTGTCTTAGACACTGCGAACTAAGACATAAATCTTGCCTTTGTGGTCATAAATGCTACAATGTATCCACCATCTGCAAGATTTCTTGGCCGCTATTGGCTTAGAAAAGATGTGCAATGAACACTGCCTGTCACAGAAACTCTTACTGGAAGTATCCCCCGAAATCCGATTACACACATACAAAGCATTTTTCGCGCCAGAACGACTGGCACTCTGCGGAGCGCGCCAAAGCTCCGTGCGTTCCCAGTGGGAACTTCCCACACCAACTTTTCGGCCAGTTCTAGACTAGAAGGAAGTGAAGAAGAACTAGGATAGAACTGGCCGAAATGTTGGTGTTGGAACGCATGGAGCTGCTGCTAGGAACAGGCAAATGGTGGTTTGAATTTCATCGGGGCTTTAGCAGCTAACACTACACTAACCTTGTCGTGCTCTTACGCGTCGTCGCTGCGTTTGCGCTTGCGGAACCTGATGTTATTCCTCAGATGGCTTGGCATGGCAGTCCCGTTCGCCCACGAGTCGTGCCAAATTTGGTCGCATGTCAGTTTGTTGCCGGTTTCTTCTCGGCGCACGCAGTTGCAGAGAGGACGTATCCGTCATACAGCTCTTCACAAGCCAGGCAAAAACGCGGCTCGAAGCCTTTGACTTTTGGTGGGGTCATAGCAGAGCAAACCTTACAGAGGTGCTGACGTCGCTTCTCCCTGTATCTTCTCTCTTGCTTTTCTAGATGGTGTTCAGCTGGGGAATTGGGACGGAAAGGTCTTCTGCTAGTTTGTTCCTGGATAAGCTGGTAGCAGTCACAGCCAACAACTCGACGTGGAGGCGGCGCATGTATTCTGCATGCGTTGGTATGTGTTTCCTCTCCTTCTGCTTGTGGACGATGATGCCATTCACAATCGCCATGTCGACGAAACCGAAAAAAGCTGCCGGTAATATTTCTAATAATAATTAATAAGTGTTCTGTATCCGCCGCCACAGTCACATTGCCATCTCCATCTTGTTCTGTATCCACCGGAATAGTTTCATTGCCATCTCTAGTTTGTTCTGTATCCGCCGCCAGAGTGATGTCCAGGCCTCCTGCTTGTTCTGTATCCGCCGGCACAGTCACATTGACGCCTCCAGCTGGTTCTGTATTCACCGCTGCTGTGCCGTCCACTGCACCAGTTGCCTGATATGGCGCGGGAATTTGTTTCTGCGCAGCTTCGTATGCAGCCTGCTTTCCCATTGGCGGTCGTCCGAGGTTGGCTGGTTTTGGAGGAGGATGCGAGAGTAGTGGCTGTATCAATCCTTCCCTCTTAGCAAAGACCCATAGCGCTTGTGAACCTGGTACATTCATCGTTAGCACACCCAAAATCAATTGCACATCTGGAAATACACACCAACGAAGTAATCCACTCCAGCCTTGTCCTTTTGAAGCCGACCCTTCACTCCTGGCTTTACGTAGGTGTGCTCCGTGTCCAGACCTGAAGGCGGTCTTGCTTTCCGCCCGGCCTTGACCAGCGCGCGCCACAGACGCTTGAACTCCTTCGAATCAATCCACTCCGTCATTACTGGGCGAAATCACGAAATGAGTGGCATCGGCGTGTGGTGGAGGGTGGTGATGATGAGATACAAACAGAATTCTGAAACCTCCAGTCCCTTTATACTGTCTTGTCTATACCGGAGGATTAATGCCCGTCTATCTCCCCCTCTCCGATCCAGGATGATAAATTGCCCCACCCCCACATATACAAACTTTCATATGCGGAGAAAAATATGTCGCCATTCGTGTGTGTAAGTTTGTGACTTACTTTCAACTGCCATATTACATATTCTGTAGAATACAGAATCTCGGGCTAAAAGGGTTAAGTGTCCTCACACGTCGACCACCCAAGTAAGCGTTCCTCTTCTTTAGCCAATAGGAGAACGGTTCCGTTGAACCGTTCCAGTGAACCGTGCATGAGACGGTGCACCGGCCCAAAAGCCTAAACTGCAATTGAACAGCCTGCGAAGAGATTGAAGTTACATGAATTGTTGCAACACAGAGAACAAATTGACGAAGTGGATCCAGACGAGGATATATACTTCACTGTAGTAGAACAGAACATTCCCTGCCCGGATTGCTGTTCACAGCGTTAGTGGAAGAAGAACCGATTTGTCGAATATATGCAAGCAAGTTAATGACCCCTACTAGTGAAGCGCGATGCGAGCCTTGCAAAAGACGCTGGATACATCCTCTAAACTATGCAGCACGTTGAGCATCGAAGTCAGCATATCTGTCTGTGAGAGAAGCTGCACCACTTTATCCGTCGAAGAGTCCCATCGGAAGAGGACCGAGCCCTTCATCACTAGTTTCTCCCCTAACAGTCTGGTAGCTAAAGGCGATGGCCTCCCGCTATCGTCAATCAGGTGTGGGAACGCGTTCCGGAGCGTCTTGTTCGTGATACACACACTCGTCACAGTACTAGCAACCAGCGTGTCCGGTGTAGGCATCTTCATATCCTTGAGCTCCGTGCGGACTTCCTCAAAGCAGAGGGGAAACAACTTCCAGTTCTCCAACGCTGCCTTAACACCGAACTGAGACCCAACCAGTACGTCTGGATCCACCATCTCGTGCAGAAATTCAGATGCTGTTGGTCCGAACGCTCTATGTGACGCAACGTAGCTGTTGAACTGTCGGAAGTATTCGGAAGCCAAGGCCCACTTGGTTGGGGCGATAGGAATACGCAACGAGTCCTTGGACTTCGATTCCAGGTATTTAATGTCCGACTTGAGCTTAGCGATGGCACTTCTGGTGGCGTTTTGTGTCTTCTTCTTCTTCTCCCGGAATCGCGCCTGGGCGATTCGGATGCTCTCTCGACGTCGGATCTTCTTCTCTAAGGCGTCAGCGACAATGACTTGTTGTAATTCGGCTGGGACATGGCGGTTCGTGGCGATGATCTCGTTGGCAGTCTTGAGGTCTGATGTTATACATGAAGCTCTCTTCCGTCTAGACGACAAGGTCATGCCGATTAGCCCAACGATGGAGGACGGGAGCGTAGAGACTTCTCTATTCCCTTCGGTAGGACTCTCGGGTGTGTCCGTGGTGCACCCTCGTCGTATTTGTTGGTAAGGAGTGTGGCGATGACGGGTACGAGGTTGGTAAACCTTCCGGTCTTCTTCGTAGTCACACCGTCTCGAACTTCGCTGGACGACATGACCGATGACAGTGTCGCTGAAAGCTTGAGTACTGGGCAGGTCCACGATGTACGAGTTCATTTTAGAATGGATGAACGATCTGCGCAAGAGACTGGAAATTGGAGAATGGCTAGGAAGCTTAGCTGTGTCGGCATTACGACCAAAGCTTATTAATAGGGGGCAAAGCTACTAAACAGTTGAAGTAGGTATTACGAGCTCACTACTAAACAACTGAAGCAGTAAACGACAAATCTTAGATTTAGCACGAAGTAATATTACACTGTGCTCCATTATTGACCCTGTGTTTTCGCAATAATCCACGCAGCTTGCTTTGCTTCTCTTCACAAGTTGTTCAAGGCATGGTAAACCGATTTCATTAGCCCATGTCGGTCTCTCCTTGATCACTCCAAATGCTGAATTGCAATTCGATCGTAGCCCAAAAGAACTCCCAATGATCTATCAAATTGGTCAGCGGTGCCACCACCACGAATAACCAGTGCGATCAGTTCCGATGCAACCTTGTAAATGGCGTTTAGGCTTTTTGGAGCGAGGAGACGGTGAGAGCATTAAAAAATGCGTGCAAAACGAAGCAATATTTACCAGTCTTAATTCTGTGCGATCGTCGGCTCGGCGAAAAACTCTTTTGCAATAGTCCTTGACAAGGAGAAGTCGCGTGCAGGCCTGTACAGCACTGCAAACTTGGACTCAAACTTCAGCAAGATCATACGAATCTATAATGATTAGAAATTGGTCTTATAGAATAGACGATTTATCAAAGTCGCCTTTCGGTGTTGCTTCCTGATGGTTCTTTTCGAAGTTGACTTGCTGCTGTCTTGAGATAGAGTAGCACAAGGCCGTTGCTGTTGGTGTCTTCTTCGAGTTGATACTTCTCATCGTTGAGTTAGCCGCATCATGTCTGCCATGAGCGAAAATGTTCAACCCTTTCACAGTGAAAGGGTTGAACATGAAATTCACTGGGATAAAAAAATCCAGATAGCTATGAATTGAAACCCTTTCGTTCACAGTCGAAGCGCAGATCAAAGATCGCATCATTTCTATTGGTCTAAAACCTGGCTAGGTTTTCGCGTCGTTTCAGTCGAAAACCTGCGGTCTCTAATGGGACTCTTCGCAACGGCGCTACTCCTTCACCACCGCCACATTTAACCAGTCACCACTGAGCACTATGTGGTTGCATCTTCTTTCTCTGCTAGTGTTAGTCGTTTCTCAGTGTGCGGCCTCCGACGTTGATCCGCTCCGAGTGTCACTAGCGAGACGAAAACCCCTGGCTGCTACTTCGCCCGATTGGATCCAGTCCGAAGCCCAGACATACAATGCACAAGCTCAATCACCAGAATGGACAATGGAGGAGACTAACGCCACACAGGACGCAGCTCAGCCTCCACTACCAAAAGAGAAGCGCGTGACGTTGCAGAATTTTGGCAACGTACAGTACATCGGATCTGTGGGCTTTGGCAACCCGCCGCAGTATTTTGACGTGGTTTTCGACACGGGGTCAAGCGATACATGGATCCCCGGTACTAGCTGCGATAACTGCGGTTCGCATCACCAATTTAATTCACAAAGATCGACGACGTTCCTGGATACAGAGGAGAAGTTTTACGATGCGGTTAGTATTGTTTTTGGTGTTTTAACTCTTAAGTTCTTAAAAACGTTCTGACTATTGTTGTGCTGATCGCAGTACGGGAGCGGATCTGTGTCGGGCACAGTGGTGGTGGATACGGTGACGATATCGGGCTACACTGTGGATAGTGTTCGCTTCGGGGTGATTGATGACGAAAGTGACAAGCTGCAGGAGTTCTTAGCTGATGGGATCTTTGGCCTGGGCTTTGAGGGGCTTGCCCACATTAGTCGACCGACAGTGTTTGCAGCACTCGCTGGGCAGAATGCCGACCTGGAGAACATGTTCGCCTTCTACCTCACACCGGAGGCTTATCGCACAGGCAGTGAGCTGCACATCGGAGGTTACGACTTGTCGGTTGTCGGACCAAATGCGTCGTTTCATTACACGCCCGTGGTCAAGTTGCCCGAGTTCGACTCGTTCATGTATTGGACTATCAAGCTCAACAATTTCTCCATTCGACCGTCGAGTAGTAGCAATATCCGGTCAAATGGAGGGAATGGGATGTCAGCCGACACAGACATCATGACGAACTTCTGCGATCCATTCTGCTATGCTATCGTAGACACTGGTACATCATTGATCAGCGTGCCGGCAGGGCAGTTTGATGAAGTTGTGAGTAAGATCACGCGTGGACTCGATTGCGACAGCATTGACTGTTCATCCGTAGATGTCAAGGACTTTCCGGTGCTGCATTTCGGAATGGAGCCGGACAACGTCTTCCTGCTGCAACCGCAGGACTACGTGTTATGCTCCGGTTGGGGTCAGTGCAAACTTCAGTTCCAGTCCACGACGGACGAATGGTGGATCCTCGGTGACGTCTTCATCAAAACGTATTACACCTTGTTCGATGCCGAGCGTATGCGCGTAGGCTTTGCTTGCGACGGAGACGTATGCCAAGGCGGACGTGGTGACATCTACGGTGACAATGGCGAGGGTGGCGCGTTCGGAGCGTGGGAGAACGCCTTCCTTCTGGGCTCGTGCTTTGCTGCTGCATGTATGTTCCTTTTCGTGTTCCTGTTGAACCAGCAGGACGAGGAGCCGTATCTGAACCAGGACGAGGGCTTTCTAGGGGGACTAATTGACCGGCGCAATTCGCCTCAAGGCTTCCAAACTCACGACCCGAAACGGCCGCTACTCTACGACGACGACGAGTCACAGCACGCGTACGCTACGTCGTCTACGTCGACATCACAGGCTTCAAGTTACGCTGAAGCGCGAAGGAGCTTCGCAGCGCTGCCATCGCCTCCAGGCTCTACCGACGGACACATGAGCGATGGCTCTTGTGTAGAAGTTTGAAAACACGACGTTATTTAACCGTCATTTCAGTTATGAAGTGATGGAACACAGTTCAACCTTTTAGGGCGTTTGTAACTTCGAAATTGAAAGGACCTCTTTCTTTAGAAGTCGCCGTATTGATTGATAGAGTGAAAAAGATCCAGCAGTCATATCGATTAGCAATGGCCAATATGTACAAGTTGAAAGCATTAAGGCAAGGCCTTCCTCTCTACTGTAGAGTCAATAATGGCCCTCTTCATTGGCCCTGCATGTATTCAATCTGAGTCACAGCATCCTCACGGTCCGCATCAACCGAGACGGCAGGAGCTGCCGGCCGTCATACATGTACAAGTCACATCTGTCTCTCCCGGTATAGTGAGTGCCAGTCACTTTTTTCATGTTTCAGCTAGAACCCCTACCCCTCAACCGAGCCCAGCGTTCCCTCGCTTTCCAAACGACGACTTGGCCCCAGCAAGAAGGCGGCGGCTCGAGATCTCGCGAGGCTTACGGCATTCGATTGAAGACAAGCAGCGGCCTCTTACAGACACGAAAAGGGGGAGACAAAGCACTTGGGAAAAAAGATGCGCGTTCCGTCGAGTCTGTTGCTCCCGTTTGTGGTGGCGGCCGTGCAAGTGCAGACGGCTGAAGCGGCTAACGGATCGCTGCCCACTTGGCTGGCCTACGTGACGGGCGGCCTATTGGTCATTATTATCGTGTACTACTGCTGCCGACGCGCGCGCTTCGACGAGAACCTGCAACAGCCGCTGCTGGGCGGCCAGTACACGGAAGACGGACAGCCCATGACCCGTCAGGACGTACAGGAATCGAACGACGAAGTGTCTACTCAGTGGCAGTGCGAGGTCTGTGACTTCCATAACAAAAGCTCAGCCAAGAGCTGTGTACTTTGTGGCACAGAACGAGGTTTCAGTTTAGGGTTGAATTCCCCTGCTCGACCTGTGGGAACTGGTCCTGTGGCGGTGGACACGGACATTCCGAGGGAGAAGAGCTTTAACCGTACGAGGTCCTTTGCTATTCGACGTCTGAATATGCTCAACTCTCGCCAAAGAGGAGCGAGGAACAGACAGGATTGGGTGCGCAAGGTCGGCATCGACGGCAAGCGCTACTGGGCCAAACGAGAACTGCCTTTCCCACTGGGAAATGCCAAGCCGAAGGACAAGAATGAGGCAGGAGAAGACGGAAACGACAAGATCCGCATCGACATTCCAGCTACGGATGCAGACATGTTGTCGCCGAAGGGCGCTGGATCGACTACGGCCGCTTCGACGACCTCCACTGCTTCTACGACCGACCCGGACAAGGAACTCGTGCACCAACCGTCTCTGGCTTTTGTCTCGCAACTGGCGCAGACTCCCAGACACCCTGAAGGTCGAATGACCTTTAAGGAATACCGTGAAGTCGACGCCCGTGTGGCGTCCCGTGGTTATGAGATTTCGGAGCAGGACCTGGAGATTCTGGAACAGGTGGCAGCTCTACCGTTCAAGGACAAGTACGCGTGGTTCCTGGAGCAGACGTCGGCACTCATTAAGCCCTGGGAGGATGGACACTTGAAGATGCGCGTGCATCGTGAAAACATTTTGGTCGAGTCCATGGAACAGCTTCTCGGTGTGCAGATGGAGCACATTCACATGCCGCTTCGTATTGAGTTCATTGGTGAAGTGGCTATTGATGCAGGTGGCTTGGAACGTGAGTGGTTCTCGCTTGTCACGGAACGTCTTTTCGATGAGACTATTGGTCTCTTCATGTGTGCGCACGTGGACTCTCTTGCTTACGTTATTAATCCGAACTCTGTGGAAGCCTCGGCCGATCATCTGTTGTACTTCCGTGGTGCAGGTCGATTACTGGGTCGTGCTCTGTTGGAGGGCCAGCTGATGAAGGCTCATTTGGCGCTGCCAGTGCTGAAGCACCTGCTTGGTGTCCCAATTTCGTTCAGTGACTTGGAGTTTTTTGATCAGGAGGTGTATAACTCGCTCAAGTGGATGAAGGAAAACGATGGCGTGGATGCGCTAGGACTGGACTTTACGGTTACGAACCGCAAATTGAATGGAGAAGTGGAAACGATTGAGCTGAAGGAAGGCGGAAAGGACATTGAGCTGACGGATGAAAACAAGCAGGAGTACATTTACTTGCGTCTCCGCTACATCATGCTGGACTCGTACGCTGAGCAACTACAACACCTCATGGCTGGCGTCTTCGAGGTGATCCCTCAGGAGCTCATTCTTGTGTTTGACTACCAGGAGCTGGAGCTGGTGCTGTGTGGTGTGCCGTCGATTGACGTGGACGACTGGAAGGCTCATACGCAGGTATCGGACGAGCTTCCTGAGGAGCTGTTAACGTGGTTCTGGGAGATCGTGGAAGCGTTCTCCGATGAAGAACGAGCGCGTCTGCTGCAGTTCACTACAGGTTCTTCGCGCGTCCCCGTGCAGGGTTTTAAGGCCCTCACGAGTTACGACGGTCGTATCTGTCACTTCACGCTGAAGGCCGTGCCCTTCCCGGACAACGCCTACCCACGCGCTCACACTTGCTTCAACCGTATCGATCTGCCGCTGTACAAGTCGAAGAAGGAGCTGGAGGACGTGCTGTCGCTGGTGATAAATATGGAAGTCACGGGGTTCACGGACGAGTAAAATGGTATTTTGTACAGTTGAAGGCTTTCGTGTCGCGGCTGCACCATCCCTCACGTCACATCGCACTACACGCGTGTCGTGTCCGACGTTTCAGACAGCCTGAGCAAGGTAAGGCAACAGGGTGGAGGCGTCGAATGGGAGATGCGTTGGTTGGTGATGCCACGCAGTTGGATGAGACGCAACACGCGGTGGAGACCTAAGGAAAACAAAGCAGGAAAAACAAAAACAAAAAACTTTTAACGCTTTGCTCCATAGTCCTCGTTGAAAGATGGTATATATTTTCACTCACTCTCCCACCAGTCCCATTCAAAATGAGCTAGCGTGGCTCCTTTCTCTTTGCTTTCGCGCTTGTCGCTCTCGGTAGCTCTTCTTTGACCACGAAAGACACAGGGCTGAAGTCCTTCATCGGTATAGGCAACTGTCACTACAGATCCATATCCTCCACAACAGTAGACGAGGGCTGCCGGTCGCCTTCCGTAAACTGGAGCTTGGTCGGATCAGCTCCTGCAGCTGCAGCAGCCTGTTGCTGCATTGCGACCGCCGCCACAGCCTCGGGCGTGCCTACGTTTATGACGACCCATACTGGGTCACCGAAGAATCCGCTAGAGCAGTGCAGCCTCCAGCTACCTGCGTACGAACCGGGCTCCGCTGGCGTGCACAGCGATGCATGTATGTCTATCCGCTGTCCTGCTGGTGCCGCTACCGCAATTTGTTCAGGCCCCTGGAAGCTCGAACCGTGCGCAAACAGTAGACGCGTGCCTTCCGGCCAAGGCTCACTGCCTGTGTTCACAAAAGTCCATTGCTATATATCCAATAAAACAGAGAAATTAGCATCCAAATACCAATGTGTAGTCACCGCCCATCATTTTATACCATGTTCACGGGAGCCTCGGGGGCGAAGAGCGTGTTCGCTGAAGCTGACAAGTCACTGATGAATTGCGCCTGGAACGACGCAGAGTTGGGCTGCTGGTGCTGCTGTCTATTGGCTACATCTCCTTCATCCTCCATGTCCATGTCATTGCCCATATCCATCCCCTCCATAGGGTTGACACTGGCTCCGTTTGTCGCTTCCATCGTAGCCAAATAGTTATTAGCCGCCGTCTCCACGTTCCAGTTGCATGACTCGAGGAAGAACGTGGCTGTCTGCACGTCCAGCTGCAGTAGATGAGCGAATTGGTCCACCAGCTCGTCGTGGTCGCTGGTGGTGATGCTTTGGAACATCTGCAGTAGGTCGTCGGCCATAATTAAAAGTCTTCTAGATGGAGAGAATAACAGACACTTTAGATGATTTCAGAGCTTCTAGACGACATTTCAGAGAAAAAAAAAGACACATACGAGTGCAAAAGAGCGTGGAAACACAGGAAATTGTCGTACTGGACGACCGAAGGCGCTGGGAGTTGCTGGAAATGCCCTAGAGAAGCAGGTGCCGAGCGCGCTTGGAGTCGCCAAATAACGGAGAGCATAACTTCAAAAAAAATTAAAATTAAACCGGTATACTGGTGATAAACCGAGTAAAAAGCGGTTAAGATCTTGCGTGTCAAAGATGATTAAGCGCCCCAGACAAAGTGGAGTCCAAGCAACGCTCTTAAGTGTGAATATTACAACAGCAAACGATATGGTGTTGCCATAGATGACAAGCTAGCTAGTCTGATGATCCCATTGGGTTATGCCAAGCGACCGTCAAAATGCATCAACACTGTATAACCGATATTCTACCGGTTAAATGGAATCTTTTGGGTGATGCGTGCGCGTATCTTTGCCGTTACCCTTGAAGATCGACGTGGCAAATGAAAGGCCAAGTACGTGCCAGCGCAATGCCTTTGCATTGTGTCATAACTCAAGTAGCTGGATCCTCCTAAAGTCCTCGTTCCTACCCCTCTTCTTCTCTCCAATGCTTCGCTCTATCAACGTTGTCCGCAGTCAATTGCTTAAAGCTTCGACCTCACGAAGCTTTGCTGCTACTGCCACTGGTACGCCCATTATCAACTCGCACAATGAATGGGACCCACTGGAAGAAGTGATTGTGGGTCGAGTGGAGGGCGCTACGATCCCCGAATGGCACGTGGCTGGCAAGGCTGTGTGGCCCAACAAACACTGGGATATGTACAAGACCAAGGCTGGTCAACCCTTCCCCAAGGACCTGATGGAAGGCGCTGCCAAGGAACTTGACTACCTTGCACAAGTGCTGGAAGGGGAAGGAGTGATTGTCCGTCGCCCCGAAGCAGGCAAGAACGAGTTCAATCAACCAGTGGAGACACCTGACTTTACCAGTCGCTCGCAGCTGTACGCGGCCATGCCACGTGACGTGCTCATTGTCTTTGGCAATGAGATCATTGAGGCTCCCATGGCCTGGCGTTCGCGATACTTTGAGTTCCGTCCGTACCGCAAACTCATTAAGGAGTATTTCCAAAAGGGAGGCAAGTGGACGGCTGCACCTAAGCCTCAGATGAGTGACGAGCTCTACAATGACGACTGGAAAGCTGAAAGTGGCGTGTTCAACTCCGTTGTCACTGAGTTTGAACCGACTTTCGATGCTGCCGAGTTCACACGGATGGGTCGAGATATCTTCACGCAGCAGAGTCAAGTGACCAACCAGTTCGGTATCGAGTGGGTGCGTCGTCACCTTGGTGACGACTACCGGGTGCATGTGCTAGACTTCCAGGACCGCAACGCCATGCACATTGACGGCACGTTTGTCCCGCTGATGCCCGGTAAGCTACTAGCGAATCCCTTCCGTCCGTGCATCACCGGAAGACCCGTCAAGACGTACTCGTACAAGAACAAGGAGTACCAGTACTGTTTGCCAGAAATGTTCAAGGGCTGGGAAGTGTTCGTTGCGCCCGAGCCGGAGCTGTCCAAGGACCACCCACTGTTCTTCACGAGTCCGTGGACTGCGACGTGCAATGTCCTGGTAGTGCGTCCAGGTACTGTCGTCGTGGAGGCGCATGAGAAAAAGGCCCAACAGTGCTTCAAAGACTGGGGCTTCGAAGTGATCCCGGTGCCATTCCGCAACTTCATGCCTTTCGGTGGCTCCTTCCACTGCGCCACGTGTGACGTGCGCCGCACCGGCACGCTACAGTCCTACTTTGACTAGGGCAACTATCAAGCTTTGAGTGTAGAGGGAGGAAGACTTCAATTACCGCATTTCGATGCCCGACTGAAATACATGTAAAACTTGCACTGCATTTGAATTGCATTTGTTCTGTGAAAACAGTTTAGAAAACATACAAAGCGAATTCATGTATTTGTGTTATGTTTCCGAACTACCTACTCCAGTTATCAAGTACTCTAATTAACCTGCTATTCACACGTTCTTTCCATCAATTAGAGTGTTTTAGCTCCAGCAATATATAATACCGCATCGCTCATGTCCTAACCGAACTTTTGTCGTAAGCGAACGTGAATATTCGCCAATCACATACAACGAAATTTGCATATGGCGTTGCATCCTGCCCGCACTAAAATGCTATACCAGACAACTAAAACGTAGTTCACTTCATTTCAAATTTCGACAATGGGACGGCAGTGCACCACCGGAGCAGGACGAAAGTCGAAACACTACAAGCGCATTTCATTTGGGCGGGTTCTGTGGAAGAAACTAAGCAAACTGCAGGTGCACCATCGTTGCCAAATTTACGGCAACTCAACGGCGTGGTGGAATAGCAAGATCTCACTGAAGTTCTTGAAGTTTCATTTCGCTGAACGGACAAACTTTGGTGAGAAGCTACTACTTCTGTGGGACGATTTCTCTGGTCACTGGACGCAAGAGGTCATTTCCTACGCAGAATCCGAGCTTGGACACGTAGCTCAAGCACCGCGGTTTGTGCGGATGGACACGGGTTCGATTCCCGTCGTGTCCATATTTTTTTGGTTTAAAATGTAGTATTTTAATGCTAATTATAACCTGCTGTATCAGTACACTACCCTTTTCACTGCATACTGCCGTTCGGTTAGGACATGAGCGATGCGGTATACAATACATTAAAAACCGAGCAATATTGACTCGTCAGCTCTCCTAAACATGTCGAGATTTTGGGGTCTTGAAAATGGAGACATATTTTTTAGATGAACACTACTGATCGGCTATTGAATATCTCGAGACGTACTAGGGCTTAAAATAAGCACAAGACGCGGCTCTATCGAGTAGTGTGCTTAGTCGCGATTCGTATTTAAATGCGATAGCATCAGTTTGTTTTGCGGGGCCTCATATAGCGTACTACTACCGTATAGAAGTACCTGTTCTTCGCCCGTATGCTGGAACTCCTCTTGGACTTGGATATCAGGAAGCACGAACTCCAACACGTATCATCTGTGGACGATCATCGCCCTTGCTGGCTATGATGCTCTCGAACGGTATGGGATCAGGTACAGCGCGGTTTCGAGTTCACTCTCGCCAAGGTCAACCTCTTCTCAACGTCACTGATTTAAGTGACTGGGGACGTGTCGGACAAGGAGGCAAGAACACTGCAGCCAACTCGTTGCTCTATTATGCGCTGGTATCATACGTGCAGCTGGAAGATGTGTCGCGAGTCGGTCTTGGGCGGGACGGTAGACGCTGCGGGTTACAAGTAGAACGGAACGGTAGAGCTATAAAAGCGCACCACAAAAAGTAAAGAAAAATATAAAAAGCGATTATTCTTTGACTTGGGGCTTGTGCTGCGGTGCCCAAGGTAAATTCACGACTGACCTCCACCAGCACGCCCTTCCTTCACTGTTTTCCAACGTCTCACGTCCGCCAGAGTCCTCTTCCTTGTCCTTCCCGGGTCCGTACCTCCTCGACGGTACCACTCACCCCTTCCTCACGCATACTCGGGGCGCTGTTAAGCCCAGCGTAGCTCTAGTCCGTGTCTTCCGTCCTTGGCATCAGCTCACACGCAACCTGGCGCACGCTCCACGCTCTTTCTTGGCTGCGCAGACCTCGTTTCCTTAGCAATAGCGGCGCGCACTCACCCTCGTGCTGGCAGCGACCGGGGCCGGCTCGAACAACTCCTCGCCATACATATGGTCTTCCGCAATGCGACGGGTCGTGGATCGGGTTTCAGAGGGGGAACGGTCGGGACCGAGACGGTGGCCACCGTTCTCACTCGGGACATCCTCCCCGACTGAAACTCGACGCCCACGTCGAGCGGCTCGCTCTCGAGCAGCAGCAGTGAGCTCGTCCCTTTGCACTTGTTCCTTCAGCTCCTGTCTCTCGGCTTCCCACCTCCGACCGATATTCACGTGGGGTTTAGGCCCTACGCAACCGTCTTGACGCCAGAACGCTTCATTCAGACGCTCGGCTTGCTCTTGATCCTTCAGATCTTTAACCCACCGGGCGTAACGGTCTCCAGCCATTTCAAAAGGCGTCAGGCCTCCTGAAGACGCTTCATAATAACGGAGAGCTCTGCTCGCCAAACCCACGACGACGACAGCACCGCTCACTCTTATTGTATCATAGTCGAACACAAACCCGTCCTTGGACGCTAAGCCACCGTCCGCCAAGGCGTAGTTCAGGACGGTTAGGAGCACTCCGACCCCCGACACTCCATAACAGGCCCACTCCAACAGTTCGTATACGTACACAACCGTGTAGAATACAGCGTATAGCGTCAGCGACGTAAAAGCCCAGAAACCACGACCGGCACAGCACGCTCTATCAACCGTTCTCCGGCACTCCACTTGCGAACCGTTCCAATATTTCACGGAGGAACGGCAGCCTAGTTCCAAGACGTCCGGTACGAACACGCACCACAGGGCATGGAAAGCCTCCAACCACTTGTACAGCAGGCGCCCCAGGCCGTGCAGATGCTCATCTCTAACTTCCAGTATAGTCAATGGTACCAGCCACAATGCTTCGTACATTTTCCACCGGCGCTCGGACGGAGAGTTGTGAAGAAGCACGCTCCGACTAACAACCCGACGGTAGCTCTTGATGCTTTCCTTGGCGATATCGGCCCACTTGTACGAGAAACAGAAAGCCGTCCATCCCAACCGCGCCACTATGTTCCAAAGGGGCTTGGTAATCAACCAGAGGAGCACACCCCCGAGCGCCCACAGCAATCCTAACCAGTGGTAGCGAACGAGGTGCCACACCAGCACGGTAGACGAGCGTACCATCCATAGGCACCATTCCATGATTTCCTCAGCCGAGTCGTTCTCCATGCCAGCACCAATTGCAAAGTGCTTAGTGGTCCCATATTGCTTCTCCGTCCCGATAGTCCGTGGTCAACAATCTCAATTAGATGTGTACCGTGTCCCACATTACTCAATTGTCAGATCCGGTTCTTTCCTCTAAATTTCTTGGTCCCCAACTGGCGTATCAACCGCAGTCTCGCGACATCAATCACAGAGGCAGGGCATCAGGCGTCTCACTCGTCAGTCCCGCATTCGCCTCCAGTCTCCAAAGTTACCCCCGCCACCATGCCGAAATCCCCAGAATCAAACAAGGACGCCATCGTTGGTCGTCTCCGCGCCCGCCTGGACACCATGGCCAAGTCCAGCGGCGCCGACAAGTCTCTCGCCGCCCAAGTGGACTTCTACACGCAGTTCCGTTCCCTCCTAGCCATCAACGACGCTTCCACAGGCCTTGAAGCCCTCGACAACCTCGCTCTCTCCATTGTTACTGCTGACGGGACGGTTCCTTCCGTTCTTAGTGAAGTAGTAACGCTCCTACCCGCTCCGGACTCCATGCGTTCAGGCAGTCCTCCGCCACATTCTCTCTTCAATCCGTCCTCCTCGTCCAAGCGTCCAGCCACCCGAGGCTCCTCCAAGTCCAGCCCTCCAGCCAAGAAGCAACGCACCAGCAGCTCGTCATCTCCATCTCCCGCGCCCAGCAAACTGGCTTACAAGTTTGAGTTGCCGCGCGACATTCCCAAGCCCATCAAGAACGACATTAACAAGATCCTCACGGAGGCTACCGAGCGTGGCAAGGCTCCGTTCCGTCTCGCGTATCCATGGTCCCAGCAGCGCGCCTGGTACGACCCCAGCGAGTACCCCGACCTCTACCTCTCGCACTACCGTTTCTGGATGAGACACCGCTCCGTCTTCTTCGACTGCGCGCTGTACGCGCCCACCGACAAGGCCGGCGCCCGGCGCAAACAGAAATCCGCCGCCGTTCAAGCTCGGCTTCGTTTCATCAGCAAGAACATCGAGACCTTCGGCTACTACGACTTCCTCGACCGTCTTGAGAACGGCACCCACGACACGCTCATGTGGTACGGGGGCAAGGCCGCCACTCACTCAGCTGCAGCCGCCAAGGCCCAGTCCGACTCCTCCGCCCCAGCTCAATCCGACCTCGCAACACTCTTCCGCCGTGACCGTTCGCGATATGAGCGTACCGTCGCCCGCGCCCTCGACCCTCTCTCTGTGGACGAAGACGGCTACTCATCCGTCCCTGATCTTCTCGAGCAGACTCAAGCACTGGACCCCACTCGCCGACCCCATCTCCGCCTCTCCGACGTTGCCTTGGCTCGCATCGTGCTTGACGTCAACGGAGGATCTCCTCCGACCGCAAGTTGGGTCGGCAACCGGTCCAGCGGCGTCTGGAAGCGCCTCCTCTCCGACCGTACCCTCCGTCCCGTCCAGATCGACGTGGCCAAGCGTGTCCTGAACGGTACGCACACCGTGGACTTTGACGACAAGCCGTTCAAGCTCTCCGATCTAGGTGACGACGACTCCGATTACGAAGACGAAGACACTGGAGCGCCCACGATTCTTCCTCCGTCCCCGCCCATCGACGGAGCTTACCCAGCCGAAGACTCCGACCAAGAAGAAGGCTCCGACGAAGAACAAGAGGACCCTTCCCAAGAAGACGAAGAAGAAGACGAAGAAGAAGATAAGGAGACAAGCGACGGCCCCGACGACGACAAGTCCAGCGATTACCACGGCTCCGACGAAGACAAGCCTCGCTCCACCAAGAAGGATGACAAGTCCAAGAAGACTTCCCCCGACAAGAAGGAAGACAAGCCCAAGAAGTCGTCCCCCGAAGACAAGAAGCCCTCGTCCGAGTCGAAGAAGACGGGTGGCTCACCATCTAGCGCCACCGCCGCTTCCCCCGCAGCCTCGCCTTCCACCAAGTAACATCCACATTTCGCGCGCGCCATTCAGCTCTCTCTCTTTTCGGGTTTCTTTTTCCATAACAGCGCGTCACTAATCTCATAATCCAACATGCAATTCCACCTTCCAACCGTTCCCTTCAAGCGTTCTGTTCTCTTCATTGCCCTTAGCGTCCATTTCACTTAGGGTATTGCAGGTGTGAGGTCTGCTAAGCCAGCAGCAAGTCGTCCTCGTTGGCTTCAGCATTAGCCTCCTCCAACCGAGGACTCCGGCGCCACTCTGGCAAACCCTTCTTTCTTCTTTCTGCCTGCTCATAGGCGTCCACTAGGGGACGGTACTCAGGCATGAGCTCCGACCTAGGGACCCAAAACGTCTCGTAGCTCGCCGTCAACACCAAGTACTCGACCACTCTGTCCACTGTACGCTTTGCCACCACTTCGAGTAACGGAGAATCTACTCCTGCGAGAACGGTATCGCTCCCGGCGACAGTTAATCGTTCCGCGAAGCTAGAATGGGGCAAATCTTCTTCCTCCAGCGGTCCGTCCTCCGCAGGTTCTCCGTCCCCTCCTAGCCCTTCGGGGACCTCGTCCAGGAACGGACGCGTCCACTTGCCACGGTACTTCTTCAAGCGGTTCACATTGACCGTGACTACCCGGCTCGGATGAGTAGGGATAGCAACCCGGTACGCATTGTCATTCACTTTCTCGACAACACGGTACGGTCCGTGCCATGCAAACGCTAGTTTCTTCGTTCGTGCCTCACCTCGCTTCGCCCTAAACAACTGGAACACCCACACTGGGTCGCCGTCCTCGTAAACCACCGGCACTTGACCGCCTAACCGACGCTCATGACGGTCCTGGGCCTTCACCAACTGACGCTCCACCAGGAGCCGCGAGTTTCTCAGAGAACGGTGGAGTTCCCGACGGTACAGTGCCACCTCGTCACTTTTCCATTTCTTCCCCAAATTCAAAAATGCCACATCCAGAGGCAACACAGGGTCACGACCATACAACGAGAAGAAAGGAGAGTCGCCCAACGCCTCATGGTAGGCCGTTCTATAGGCGAACAGCACTCTAGGGAGGTACAGATCCCAGTCCGTCTGTGCCTCGTTGACATGCATCCTTAGCATGCCCAGTAGTGTTCCGTTGAACCGTTCCACTAACCCCTGAGTCTGGGGATGGTACGCAGCCCCAAACAACTTCTTAATCCCCAAGATCTGGTAGAAGGACTTCGCGATCTCCGACGTGAAATTCGACCCTTGGTCACTCAGCAACCGTGACGGCACACCGTGCCGCGCGACCACTCCATTAATCATTGCTTCCACAAAAGTCATCGAGTCCAACCGTTCTACCGCGAACGCTTCCGCCCAACGCGTGAAGTAGTCCACAAACACTAGGATATACTTGTTCCTTCTCTCGGTCCTTGGTAACGGTCCCACGGCGTCGACCACTAACAGCGAGAACGGTCCGTTAAGGTCCGTTACCGGCATCCTTTGCATCTGGCCAGCTCTCCACGGTCTAGCCCCTTTACCGCTCCCACAAGTATTGCATTCCCGCACGTACTCCGCTACATCCTTCCTCCATCCTGGCCAGAATGCGTGTCTCCTCACCTTCTCTAGCGTCTTCGTCAGGCCCAAGTGCGACGACAAGACGTCCGCATGACAGTAGTGGAGGACGGTTTCCATGTAAGGCACGGGGACCACTGGCACGGTCAACGACCGTGCTGGCCCCACCCGGGCGGGTAAATTAACACGCCGTGTCAACATGCCGTCCTCGACAGCGTATCTAGGCCCCATCTGTACTACACGAGCACGCAGGTACGGATCAAGCGGAAGCGCTCCGTCCTTCAGGTAGGCCACCAAAGCTCGCACCCACGAAATTTTCTGCTGTTCGGCCACGAACTGGTCGCGGTTCAGACCGAACCTATCCAAAGAAGACCTCGCGCGTTCCCCATCCTGCTCAACCTCAGCTTCCTCCCTCAACTCCTCGTGCGGCGGATCGTCTACGTGTCCGTCCGCCTGCTCTCCTACGGCCGCTCCGTCCATTTCATCGAAATCCGGCTCACCGTCCTTCTGCTCACCGTCCTCTGTCCCCCCGTAGTCAACATCACCGTCCAATTCGTACGGCTCCCCGACTGAAGGCGGAAGCGCGTCTCCGTCTTTCGGATTCAGCAGGTCCTGTATCGTCAGAGCAGCCACTCGTCCCCTTGGCAGCCTCGAGAGACCATCCACGTGACCTAGCGACGTCCCAGGCTTGTGATGAACCTGGAACTGCAGGCTCGACAGCTCCATCGCCCACCGTGCCAACTTAGCGTTTGAGGTACGGTTCCCAGGACTGAAGATCCACTTCAGGGCCTGGTGGTCCGTGAACAGATCAAACTCGCGCCGATCCAGGTAGCAGCGGAACTTCCTAGTCGCCCACACTACTCCCCAGCACTCGATCTCAGAGATGCCATCTTGGTTGTTTATCCAGTTCTTTTGCGACCCCGTGAGCAACTTGCTCGCGTAGGAGACGGCACGGTCACGACCGTCCACTTCTTGCATGAGGCAAGCTCCAACAGCGTACCGTGACGAGTCGACATACAACTTGAACCGCTTCTGACTGTCCGGGTACACCAGAATCGGTGGCTTCATAAGGGCACGTTTGAGCTGCCTAAAGGCAGACTCACAGTCCTCCGTCCACACGAACGGTGCATCCTTTACTTTCAACCGTTCCAAGGGCGCCGAAATCGAGGCGTACCCCGGGATGTAGCGTCGAAAGTAGCTAGTCAGTCCGAGAAACGAGCGAATCCCATGTAAGTCCACTGGTCTCCTCACATTCAGCACAGCCTTCACCTTCTCGGGGTTAGGAAGGACGCCCGAGGGCGTGACGATGTGTCCTAGGAACGCCACTTGGCTCCGTCCCCAGTGACACTTCTTCATTTTGAGCTTGAAGCCCGCCTCCCTCAACCTCGTCAGGACTTGGCGAACGCGTAACAGGTGCGTCGGGAAGTCCTTGCTGAACACTACGCAATCGTCCAAATAAACTAGGCACACTCGCCACTTCAAATCCACTAGAACCGTCTCCATCAACCGTTCGAACGCGGGTACAGCGTTACAGAGGCCAAAAGGCATAACGAGCCATTCGAAGAGGCCGTATTTGCACGTGAAAGCCGTCTTTGATACACTGTCCCGCGCCATCGGTACGTTCCAATACCCGGATGCGATGTCCATGGTCGAAAACAACTGGGCACCCCCGAGCACGTCCAAAATGTCATCGATCAACGGCATCGGGTAACAGTCCTTCACCGTTACTGCGTTCAACTTGCGGTAATCTATACAGAATCGGATACCACCGTCCGGTTTCCTTATCATGAGAACGGGGCTAGCCCACGGACTGTTCGATGGACGGATCAGTCCCGCGTCCAAATACTGCTGTATCTCCGCTTCCATCACTTCTCCTTCCGCTACGGATACACGGTACGGTTGCTGTTTGATGGGCCGACTATCGCCCGTGTCAATCTCGAAGTGTAGCAGTTCCGTCCGTCCCGGCATCGCCGAAGACTCGACAAACAGGTCACTGAAATTGTCCAGCTCTGCTTCAAATATCCGCTTCTGTTCCTCCGTCAACCTCGACTGCGAAAAGTCAGCCTTGACCGTGGCTTTGTCAGGCGGCACTTCCGGCCGAGACTTCCGTTCCTTCTCAGCAATCTGTTCTTTAGGCGCTCCTGTCGCGGACTGCACTCGACCGTCCGTTTCCGTTGTCTCCGGGTTCCTCGGTACCGCTCCATCCTTCGTCTGCATCTGGCCGAAAGCCGACTCCGGAACGACCGAAGCGCACGCAACCGGCGTACCACGGCGAATCCACCGTTCCTCTGTAGATGCGTTACAGACTTCAACTATGACTTGACTGTCCTCCACAGTACTCAACGAGTGCGCCACACACAGTGTGGGCGGAAGGGATACAGCGCCTTCAATGAGCACCGTAGCCTTCTCCTCCGGTGTCCCTACCAACTTTGCCATGACTAAAGCTTGTCCTTTAGGCGGCAGGCGTATTGACTTCACCATCGTCGCCATGTAAGCGTCCTGTACAACCATACCCCCAAGGGGCAACACCTCGCCTGAGTCTTTAAGCAGGAGCTGACGCCCAGCCACATCAATGACGGCTCCGAACGCTCCAAGAGCGTCTACCCCCAGGATGGCGTCCACATGCAACTGATCCGCGACTACCAAACTCAGCGAAATCTCTGCACTTCCCATTCGTAACGACAAACTCGCCCACCCTCGGATCTTCAACTGATGTCCGGAGGAGCTCTTGACCGATCCTTCGTACGGCTTCAGCGTCTTCGTCGACCGTCCTAGCCGCTTCAGCACACGGCTATCTACCAAACTCAGTGTAGCTCCCGTATCCACGAGTAAACGAGAAGGCAAACACTCAATAAACCCACTTGATAACGCTTCGAAGTTCCCAACAGCACACACCACGCGTCGACCGTCTTCAACCACAGTACATACTTCCATTTCATCCATGTCTCCCTCCGACACGCCGAAACCGTCCGGCATTTCTACCGTGACAACCTCAACAAGGCCCGGACGAGGGGGAGGCGCAACCGTTCCAGGCGGCGGTCCCACCACGTCCACATAGCTTATCACATCTTCATCACTCAGCAACAGTTCAGCATTCATCAACACCTCCGCGTACGGTCTAAACATGGCCTCGAAGTCAATCTCGGGCCGCTGTCGACCTCGTCTCTTAGCAGCAATCTCCGGGTCCTCTCTTACTTCTCTCCGTTCTATCAGTTTCTCCCAAATGATCGTCGCGTTCTCGTCGTAATATTCCAAAGCCGTCGCCTCCAACCGTCCCCAATCCAAATTCCGAACGTTCCTGGAGGCAGCGACTTCCTTCGCTAGTTTCCCCAGTTTGGTCAGGTCCGCCTTCGGAACTTTATCACGCAACGGAGTGATTTCCTGTTGGAACGCTTCCCTCAGGAACAAGTACACTGCGCGTTGGACCACGGTCCTCGCCAAAGTAGGTGAAACAACGACACGGTTCCCCAGGACGGATTCTGGCTCCGTAGCAACAGTCCCACACGGCACTTGGATGGACGCCGCGAAGTCCTCTAGCTGCGACAAGATGTTAGCACTGACTTCCTCTTCCGTAGTAGATCCTTCCTTTGGACTCGCGTCTCGCTCTCTAAATGGTTTAGGTTTCCGCGCGCTGGGTTCCTTTAGCACCGTTCGTCCCACTACCTGCACGACTGACGACTTGAAATCGCGGTTAGCACGCTTAACTTCTTCAGTCTTCTTGAGCGTCTCGCGGAACCATCCTAGCCAGTACTCGGGCGAGTCGGCTCCATCTGTGGACGCTCGCCGAGTACGCTCGACTACTTCGAGCGGGACGTCCAACAGAGAGGACAGTTCCTCATTAGAGGGCTCTCGTAAAGATGCTGCGTTCAACCGTATCCGTTCCATAGTATCAGCTTCATCCAAAGGGTGCAAACGATCCTCAATTTCTTTTTCGTATTCTTCTGACTCGCTGAAAACCTCCGTTCCATCCAGGTCACCAGGTGTCCCTTCACAATCCCTGGACTCGAGAGCCTCAAGCTCCGCGTCCGTGAACAAGCAGTCTGTAGGGTGTTCCGCGGGTGACACGACGTCCGCTCCGTCCCCTACTTCGGTCCGTTCCGTTACTGAATCCGCTCGCCCCTCAACTTCGGTACCAGAGGCGTCGAAGATGTCGAACGACAACTCCTCCTCCGACAGCTCGTCATCCTCGAGTACTTCCTCCTCTAGTAGGCCGTCTTCGACCGCCTCTTCCAGCGTGGAGGCGGGCTCCGCCAACTCACGAGTCGCTTTACTACCCGCCTCTACTTCATCGACGAACCGTACTGTCTTCTGTCGACGTTCACCGTTCTCTTCCACACGGGCGTCTTCCTTTCTTTCCGTTCCTTTTTCTTCAATCTTCTTTTTCTTCTTTTGTCTCTTTTCTTCAGCCTTCCGCGCGGTTTTCACCGTCCCTCGCGGCTTCTTCTTTTTCTTCTTTTTCTCGTTCATCCCACTCTCCGTCACCACGGCAACCGTCTTCTCTTTCCCGAATTCCTCCTCAGCACGGTCACCGTTCGAGCCATTCGCCAGACAAGAGGAAGGAGTGGCTCGCTCCTCCCCTTCCTCACGTCCCCGTCAATTCCTAGGGGCCGCAGGCTGGGCCGTCGATCCAGCCGCCAATCCTTTCAAGGCAGCGATCGTCGGACACTGGGCCACTGGATGACCGTTCTCCCCACAGAAGTAGCACCTGAACCCTTGAGCGTTAGAGGGAGCTCCGTTCCGTCCTCCTAGTTGACCTCCATTATAAGGGAGCTCACACTCAGCTGCAACGTGACCATACTGATTACACCTCCGGCAAGTCATCGTCCTTCTCATACATGTAGCACGACCATGTCCCCTGTAGTAACATCGGCCACACACCGGTTCACCTTCCTGCGTACGGGTATCTTCCGCCATCCTGATTCCACGATAGCTTCTGTTTCCGTCCCCAGTCGCAGGAGCGTTCCCTGCGGTAGTGGCAGCTACGGTCAGTGACCGTCCTCGAGGTGACGAAGGTCTAGCCTTGCGCTCGTCCATGAGTTGCTGCTGCCAAAGCTGCTGCTGGGCCATGAACGTCTGCAACTGCTGAGTCAATGCGTCCACCGTGGACGACGAATGACCGTTCTTGTTACTTTCTGGAGCTCCGTCCGAGAACTCCTCGTCTTCCTCACTAGGCCGATGCATGTCCTTCGACATCAACCACTCACACGCCTCGGGAATGTCGCGAGCCGGGCTAGAATCCAAAGCAGCCAGCATCCGACGGTTCCTGAGACCTCGACGGAACAGTTTGTACCGCATCTGCGGGTTCGGATAGTCGAGCGAGTCGCACAAGTCCGTGACTCGATCGCCCCACTCTTCCACCGATTCGCCCCTCTGTCTCTTGGTAGTATGCAACCGATCCCAAAGCTCGTCAGCCGTCCTGCTCAGGAATTGGTTGTGAAAGCGAACCCTGAGAGTAGCAAATGTTTTGATCCTGGAGTTGCTCCACCACCGTTCCGCCTCTCTTCCTTTCAGCTTCTGACGGAACACCAACAACCGTTCTCGGTCGGGCAACTGTCCCGTGTGCGCCTCGAACAGCTCCCAGAAGTCACGCGCCTTCTCCACAGTGGCCGTGTCTGAATAGAACATAGGCAACACCTTCATCACGTTTGACATCTTCTGCGTTAGGTCGTAGATCCTGGGCGGCGGAGGCGGTCTAGGAACGCCATACCCACCACCGTACTGTCCATAAGCTCCAGGGGGAGGTCCAACTAACACTCTTTGCCCTCCCAGCACAGTCCTCGTCGGCACAGGTGGGACAGTAGGCTGTCTCCATCCTTGCGTCGGCGCAGCGTACGCTGTCCGAGGGACGCTCGTCTGGGTTCCAGCCAGGGATGGCCCCCGAGACACGCTCGTACGAAGAGGCGCTTGTCTAGGTGTACCCACTGGTTGGGTCGCAGGCGACTGAACGCCTATAGGAGTCGTTATTCCGGGCAGCGGTTCGGTCATCGGCGGGGCCGACGACGCAGCAGTCACCGCAGACCGGAGCGGTACGTCCTGCTGATCCCACGCGAACGGCGCAGCCGTCTCCGTCTTCACCTCATACGGGTCCTCGCTCAGTGTTCCCCAACCCCATCCAAGGGGACGGTCCGTGCGACGCTTCTCCGTTCCCGTGTATCTCGAGATAAACCCTGTAGGCGTCCTCATAGGGACTTCTTCGACTACTTCCTCCTTCATCATCGGTTCTTCCGTAGGGTACATCATGTGAGCTCGTTCATAGGCGTCGTAGTCCGGGTAACCTTCGTACATCTGCTGACCAGCGTACAGAGCGGCCAGCCGTGCCGAACCGTACACCGGATCCATCAATGGAGCGCTCGGGACCGTACTCTCCACGGTCGGCTCCTCCGTTACTTCTTCCTTCTCGTCTTCCTCGTCGGCGGGTTCCGGCTCGTCCGGCTTCTCCTCCTCATCGCCGGCGTCAGCACCAGCCGTCAGGAGATCATCTCTCAACTCCTGCCTCAACGTCTCGCGACCAGCGGCCGTGCTGACTCCCACCGACGGTTCATCATCTTCCTCTGCTTCTGCTCTCTTCTCCAGGCTAAGCGGGGCATCTCCACCGCCACTACGCGAAGCCTCTGCTTGGCGCGACCGTTCTTCCTCTTCCAGTCGCTCCACTTCGGACAGGACCCGGACCGTCTTCTGACCTCCGGCCTGTCCACCCCCACGACCACTGTTCCCTCGGCCTGGGGTACCTTTCTCTCCATCTCTTCTTCCAATCCCGGACATTCTTCAAACTTCCAATACCTCCAAACTCCAATTCCCCAATACTTCAATTCCCCAATACTTCACTTCCAATACTTCAACGCTTCACTTCCAACTCTTCCGGACCGTCTTCTACTTCTGACCTTGACTCTTCCGACCAATACTCCCGATACTCCAACTTCTGTTCCGTGGGAACTCACAAACTCGGGAATTCCGCGCTCCCTGCGCCCCCGAGACTTTGCTTCTCAACCGTGACCGTCTGGACTCGATACCAGACCGCGTACACGCCGGGTTCTTCGACTCCACGGGCTCTTCCGACTTGCTCTTACTTGACAACGAATGCCGTACCCTGCTTCTCCACCACGTGTCGCGAGTCGGTCTTAAGCGGGACGGTAGATGCTGCGGGTTACAAGTAGAACGGAACGGTAGAGCTATAAAAGCGCACCACAAAAAGTAAAGAAAAATATAAAAAGCGATTATTCTTTGACTTGGGGCTTGTGCTGCGGTGCCCAAGGTAAATTCACGACTGACCTCCACCAGCACGCCCTTCCTTCACTGTTTTCCAACGTCTCACGTCCGCCAGAGTCCTCTTCCTTGTCCTTCCCGGGTCCGTACCTCCTCGACGGTACCACTCACCCCTTCCTCACGCATACTCGGGGCGCTGTTAAGCCCAGCGTAGCTCTAGTCCGTGTCTTCAGTCCTTGGCATCAGCTCACACGCAACCTGGCGCACGCTCCACGCTCTTTCTTGGCTGCGCAGACCTCGTTTCCTTAGCAATAGCGGCGCGCACTCACCCTCGTGCTGGCAGCGACCGGGGCCGGCTCGAACAACTCCTCGCCATACATATGGTCTTCCGCAATGCGACGGGTCGTGGATCGGGTTTCAGAGGGGGAACGGTCGGGACCGTGCCCGAGACGGTGGCCACCGTTCTCACTCGGGACAGATGATCTTGGACTCGGTGAACTCACGTACCAAGGGAAATCTTACAGCGACATTGCTGTTTTCATCGACATTTTCCAGTTTCGAGTGTTGGTTAGTGATGGCTCCGAAGAAGACAAAGATGTAGGTAGATAACCTGAGTCTTAATCATACGTTCAAGTCTATAGAATCGCTACGTTTACATCACAAGAGCGTACTAGGGTGAGCTAATGATACACTACTCCTAATTATCACGGTTGTTGATGGACTAGTATCTCCGCTACGACATCCCACCAGTCGACACGGTGGTTGAGGAAGACAAGCTACAAAAGCTCATACTGGCGAGAGAGAGGTCGTATACTGTACTTAAGTATTGTCAATTCCAGTCAAAATTGGACATCAAGGGTGATTGGTCAATCGCCAGTCCAATCAACGGCTCGATGTGATTGGTCAAAATCTACTAGTAGCAACTTTCCATTAAAGCTCTTCAAGCAGAGCGCGGGGACATCAGAAGCATGGAGGACGCCGTAACCAAGCAACATGCGCATCCCAACACGGTACTTCACTGCTTATACGGCTTCTACAATCTAACCCGTGGTTGCTTTCCACTAATACCATCACTAAGAGGAATCACAATGGCCTTTGTTGGGGACTAACCCCAACGGGACTTGCTGGAGGCAGGGAGGTTCTTGTTGTGAACTGTAATCCTCCAGCTCAACCCTTGATTGTATATGTAGTAGATAGTTATGATGCAAAAATGACTGGTCCTCAAAGACTACAGCTACATGTATACGTACATGTACTATCCACTGAACATAACCGGCTCACACTCCCACTTGGTCCGTGCTCACGAGCGTCCTCGTAGCGCGCGACCATACAAACGCCGGTGACTTCAACGTGGCTCCCAGCTCACAGTCCACCGCGACCCACCGGACGAGCCCAGCTCTGCGTCCTCTGTCGTTCCTCTAGCGTAGTGTAGTGCCTTGGAATGTGCGAGTTCAGCAACTCCAGCTTCATGCAGAGCCTGCGACCAGTGTCGCCGTGCAGCTCCCAGAGCGCACCGACTCGTCCTTGTCCTAATGCAGTACCAGCGTACGAGCCATCAAAGCTCGGCGCAACATCCAATGTCGCTACCTGCATACGAGTCCTGCCACGCGCATAGTGACCTCATGTCAACTACAGCTCCCAGAGCATCCTGCGCAGCACCGCTTTGGTCTCTCCCAAAACCGAGCTTCCAAAGCTCCCGTTCCGCATGTACCAGCGTACATCTACTGCAACTCCTCAGGTGACAGCACCTTGAGTGCTTTACGAAACCTAGCGAACTTCACAGCGCCCAGCGCCTTTGTCATGATATCCTCAACCATGTCGTTCGTACCCACATGTTCCACCTTTAGCTCCTTCTTCTCCACGAGGTCGCGCGACACATGGAACTTGTTCTCAATGTGCTTGGTCCTACTGTGCTTGCCTGGCCGCGTGGTCATGTAGATAGACGCCATGTTGTCGCCCCTCAGCAACGGGATCTCGTACTCCCACTGGAGCTCATCACAGAGCTGTCGAACCCACTGTAGATCCTTTATGCCCTCTGCCATCGCGACGTACTCAGCTTCCGTCGTGCTCTGTGCGTTCAAGCCCTGCTTGCGCGAAGCATAGGAGATCACATTGCCGTCAATCATCGTCACGTAGCCACTAATGCTCTTGCGATCATCAGGATCGTGTGCATAATCTGCGTCCGTGTACAGTAGCAACGTCACCGCCTTGCCCTCGCGTACGTCCATCACCAACTTGTAGTCAGCTGTAGCCTTTAAGTATCGCAACACATAACGCGCCAGCTCGTAGTGGGTAACGTCGAAGTTGGCTAGAAACTTGCCCAAGTGCCTCACCGCATGTGCAATGTCAGGTCTCGTGCCCGAAACTAAGTAGACCAGGGCTCCCACTAGTTCACGATATGGCAGCGGCGCGTCGTCCTCAGCAGGAGCGCGCACTTGGAGTGTCCCGGACGGCTCCGGTGTCTTCGCGCCACGGCAGCTTGCCATGTGGTGCTTCAGCAGCATCTCCTTGATGTACTGCTCTTGACAGTAGGTTACACGCTTAGCCTCACGGTCGATAGAGATCTCGATACCGAGAAGATACTTCATGAGGTCAGCTGGAAATCCTCCCGCATCTGTGCAGCCACAGTCTCGCACAACTCCGTAGGCCCAATCAACAGCAGATCGTCAACGTACACGGTGATCAGCATCGTGATTACTCCTCCACTTTTCGGGCATAGAGACCTCTGTCCTTTTCCATGCGCTCGAAGCCCAGCTTCGTCAACTTAGTGTGTAAAGTCTGATTCCAGATGAGTGGTGCTTGCCTTAGCCCATACAAACTCTTGAGCAAGTGGCACACCTCCCCGTCATCGCCCTCTTCCAAACCATCCGGACGGGTCATATAGATCGTCTCGCCCAGCGGTCCATATAGGAATGCGGTCTTCACGTCAAACTGCATAACCAACCACCCTCGTTGAACTCCATAGTAGATAGCGGCACGAATCGTCTCAAAACGAATCACCGGTGCATAAGTCTCATGAAAATTCACACCATACTCTTGTTTGTGACCATGAATCACCAGACGCGCTTGTAGCGTTTGATAGCACCATGTTCATCACGCTTGATAGCAAATACCCAGCGGCACGTGATCACCTTGGCCTTCCCAACCTGAGAGCGAGGAACCAGACGCCAGGTCTGATGCTGCTTCAGCGAAGCAAGTTCTTCCAGGATTGCTTTCCTCCACTCTGGCCACAGATTGCTCGCCTTCGCTTGGCGGTAGCTTTGCGGTAATTGGACAGCTCCAACACCTTGTATAGCCACATGAAACACAAAATCCCGAAGATGCGACGGTGGAGCCCGTTTCCTACGAGGCAACACCTTCACAGGAGCCACCGTTGGCTTGCGAACCAGGAACGACACGTTTTCGTCCGAATCACAATCCTGGTGAGGTCGCTTCCTCTTCGTTCGTCTCTTTCCCTTTCCCTTCTTCGCAGATAATTCTTGTGGCTCCGCTGAAGACGTCTGCACAGTAGCAGCACCCTGCGCACTCTTTGATAGTGCCTCTTCACGTCGTTCCACCTCCAGTGAGATGTCTGCAAGGTAGTCGTCTTTGCCTTCCAGAGGCAATCCAGCAACGACACGTCTCGCCACTTCATCGTCTTCTGCATACGACTCAATACCAGACTTGATCGCCACAATAGGGATAGTTGTGTCGCCATTATCCTCAGGTACGTCTCGCGTCAGAACGCGTATTACGTAGTCACGTCCAGCAGTAAACTTCTCATGGCAAAAGATGTTCTCGAGTCGACTAGTACGTATACCACCATTTTGCAAGCTCAGTAGCTTAACTCCCTTAGTGTTGTGAGAGTAACCAAGTAGAATACACATGTCCGTTCGTGAATCCAGTTTGTCACGATCTCTGCGACTCTCTGGTGCAATCCGAGCTTGTACTAGGCAGCACCATGTACGTAGGATCCCCAGATCCGGCTTCTTCCCATACAACTTCTCGTACGGCGTCTCGCCCTGCGCCAGTGCGCTAGTTGTCCACCTGTTGACCGTGAACACCGTGTGAAGTAACGCCTCGCCCCACAGCTCTTTGGGTAGCCGAGTAGCGGCCAGCATCGCACGCACGCGAGGCACCAGTATGCCATTAGCTCGCTCCTGAATGCTGTTCTCTTGGGGACTGTAGCAATTCGTCGTAGTCGTCTCAATCCC
Source organism: Phytophthora colocasiae (assembly GCA_018806915.1). Classification (NCBI taxonomy): domain Eukaryota; phylum Oomycota; class Peronosporomycetes; order Peronosporales; family Peronosporaceae; genus Phytophthora; species Phytophthora colocasiae. The sequence goes on along the minus strand of JAGKQI010000094.1, from coordinate 654,665 downwards.
GCTTTCCCTACAATAGCCTTCAAGCGCTTTATTCAGGAACTCACCACCTTGGTCACTATGCAGCACGGTCACTCTCCAGTTCTTGTCCTGGAATTCCCTGTCCAACTTTGACAGCAGATTGCGGAGGTGCCCTTCAGCTTCACTCTAGTGTGTCAACAGAAATGCCCACTTGAAGCGTGTCGCCTCGTCGACAACCAGTAGAAACTTGCCATCTCCCGATGTAGTGGCAATTCCAATTGAGCAAACATCAACTGCAATGCGTTGCAGTGGTCGTGTTCGGCGATCGGGCCCTCTCTTGTATGTCATACGTTTGAATTTGCCCATACGGCACGGAACACAGTCGTAAGATTGAAGTTGCTTTGAATTCACATTAAAGCCAACGTCAAACTGCTGAGCATGACGTCTAATCTCCTCCATTCCAGCGTGGTTCAACCGATTGTGCAGCAGCCCCATAGCTGTGCTCTTCCCAATGACCGACGACTTCTCAACACCAAGCACCATGTGCTGGTCCGCCTTCGCAGTCGACCCAGTGGCCTTCCGCGTCCACATTCGATACAGTCCATCAACCAACAGAAACTCCAATTTCATTCCCGTCTTGGTCAACCACAACTTCTTCTTGTCCTTCGAAAACGACATGTCGTAGCCAGCGTCAATCAACATGTAGCCCAAAGAAATCAAATTACACCTTGCATTAGGCGTATAGTACGCGCGTTCCAGTATACGCGGCTCGTACTTCCCCGTGATCTCGTTACGCACGGTCAGGTGCACGTCCCCGCAGGCCACGCTCGTCTCGCTACTCCCGTTCAACATCATCGTGAGGTTGTGCACCAAATCCGTGTCCATGCGCACAAAGGACAACAAATCAGAACAAATGTTAGCCTGACTTCCAGAGTCAAGTAGCCATTCCATTCTGGCCTCATCTTTCTGATACATGCAGGTCTTAGACCTTACCGTGAAGGTGCACAGCTCCTTTGGCGTCGACACATCCAGTGATGCATCCTTGGACTCCTCGTCCGAATCCTTTCGCGACGCAGCCGCCACAGCCATCTCCGTAGCCTCTTTAATGCCAAAAGCCTCGGTCACACCCTCACCACCGGAACTCCCACTGGTTCTTGTACCACCGGTATAAACGTCAGCACCAGCGGCGTGATCACCAGCACCAGAACTCCCACTGGTAGCGGCGACGTGGTCTCCAGACCCTTCGTCACCAGCTTGGTCTCGATCACCAACATCTGAAGCCAGCGCAGAACTGTTGCGCGGCGTCAACATGACGTTCAGCGTCTCCACGTTGTTCGACTGGCGTCCACCACTGTTTTTGCCATTACCACTTTCAGTAGGCGGTTGCGGGCAGTCCCGCACAAAGTGCTTGTCCGATCCGCACCGGAAGCACGTATTCTTCTTGGACTTCTTGCTTAGGCGCGACGATGTCGTACTCGAGCTCCTCGGTCTACGTCCACGTGAAGTTCCCCTTCCACGTTCTTGCACGTAGTTAACTGCACGGCCACCAAGTCCTTGGCCACTCTGCTCATTACCACGGCGATCAGCGCCAGGCAAATTATTCGCAATTAACTCTGCATTCTCCAGACGTGCAGTCGCATCACGGAGCTCCGGTTTCGCGCGTGAAGACCTCTTTCCTTCTCCATGTTCACGGGCGAGTCCCGGATATACTTCCACTGCGTTACTTAGCATCACATCGGCCAAGTCTTGGTCCTCGATGTTGTCTCCATTCTCTCTCAGGACACGACGAAGTCGCAGTAGGTCAGAAATGTAGTCGCCAGCCTTCTCATTCGGCTGCAAGTAGCGAGTGTAAATGTCACGTCGTACATACACGGTGTTCAGTCCACCGCCTGATCCATACTCAGACCGTAGAGCATCCCAAAGCTGCATGGGGTCCCCAGACCGCATCTCCGTCTGAAAGCGCTGGAGCACGTCCCACGTGATGAGCCTTTAGACGTCTCTCACGGAAGCACACGCGCCAACTCTGTTGCTCGTTGCGAGTCCCTGGCGGCACGTCATTCTCTCGCTCTTCACCGAGTACAAGCTTTTTGTAGTTCAACGTGAGCATGGCCGTCTGAATGCGCAGCGACCACTCCTCGTAGTTCTCCGTCCCTTGGAGCTTGATGTCGAGCTTGAACGACGCAACAGCCATGAGTCTTGTCATCGTTGGTCCTTGGTCTTCTTCTCCCGACTTCTCTTCAGATTCTTCTCTGCGAGCGGGGGAGCTGCTCTGTCGCTCCAGATCCAGCGTCACGTTTGAAGCCTCGTCTGCTCTAACAGCATTTTGGCCAATGGCGTTGGGCTCATAACCTAACCCGTGGTTGCTTTCCACTACAGTGCACACGGTAATTAGTCTAGGTTGCAAAATAATCTCATACGCTAAATAATCTCACTGCACTTTACCGAGACTAATTACCGTGTACAAGAATTTTGGAAATGCAAAATTAATCTCACTCCATAAAGTTCATAAATAATCTCAGTTGATAATCGGGCTTGACACTGGTGCAGTGGTTAGATTACAGCCCTCACAATCACTTCACCAGGGTTCGAGTCCCTCGGCGGAGAACGTAGGTCGGGTGTCAAATGTCCCTTTTAGTACAGGTCTGTGGAGTGTGTCCCGTGTGTGTCGCATGTGTCTTGATTTGACACCCGTGTGCCTCCCCGACCGTAACGGCTCCCCTCGTACTTAAACGAGGTTGAACTGTAAGCATCGAAAAAACTGTGGCTTGACCATCTGTGACGGCAGCAATTAGATGCCTGGTTGTCGACCGTCAAGGCACCACACCCAGTCGTTGTCGCTCGGTAAGCAGTTCTTCTATTAGACGATTCCTTTTGGACTTATTCCGGTCTCTTACTTTTTATCTAGCCATCAAGAAGGTCTATCAACTCACTCCCAAGCAGCAGTATGAGTACATCCAGCAACAGCTCTCCCTGTGGAGGATGGAGTGACATGGTGGGAGGGGTGCACACTTGCGGTAAGCCCATCGGAAAGGAAGGCTTCGGGCAGCCCGTCAACTGCCCTCGGTGCGAAGCTAAGGAGGTGAGCCCAGCAATTCCGTCGTCTTCACCTATCGTTGCGGCTTTTTAACGCGCTGGTATGAAGGAGACTTCAACTAAAGGACTACAAGAGGACGATGTAGACGTGGTGTCCAGTGAAGACGAATCTGATTATACTTCAATTGCTGATCAAAACAAGGACAAAGAGAACAACGCCGTGCACAAGCCGCTGATTCGTAGTAGACCTGCCGTCACACCCATTCGTCAACGACAAAAGGTGGTGCAGTGGCTGATTGCACGCGTGAGTCAACAAGATAACGCAGGGCAAAAGGGTCTGTTCGCTGCCGCCGTCGATGCCTTTCCCGAGATCTTCAGCTCCCAAACGCGCAACGCAAATATTGCGAAGGCCATGGATTGGTTTAAAAAGAAGGAGATGCTGCTAGCGGCAAAGCGTGGGGCAAAGACGCTTTCCTCGAAAAACCAACAAGGGCGTAGGCGTGTGGATTTGAAGGTGTTCCCTGGTCGTGGGCGTCGCCGCAGCGCCTGGGTAACGTGGTTGTACGGCCACCTTGTCAGTGAATTTGACCGTCTTCGCAAAGCCGGTTTGAAATTCGATGCACCGCTACTGCGCCAAGTGGCGCTTCGGATTTCGAAATCCCAAGGTGAAGGCTATGATGAGTTAAGTGTTGACGAGCATGGTTCACTACTGAAGGATAAGATTACACCGCGCTGGGTCCAAACCTTTATGGAGTGTCATGGCATCGTTCTTCGGACTCAAACTGGCAAGAAGCAAGTTAGTTCGGCTAAGCAGCGAGAAATCGAGGAACAAGTGGCTCGTCACCTGGGGGAGCTCCAGCGTGGTTTTGAGGATGGCACGATCAATGAAGACACGGTTGAAAATATTGACGAAACCCATTTTGTTATTGACTTTGACAATGGGAAGACGCTCGGATTCGTTGGAGAGACAAGCGTTAAATGCGCAGACGTTGTATCAGGTGGTCAAGGAATGACCATGGTCGTCAGAGTTTCTGGTGGTCCCAGTGCCAGAATCCACCCTCCCATGATGATCCTCACGAACCAAGACTCTAGCTATCCCATTCGCGGAGTCAAGGATAACATTCCTGGCGTTTGCTACCGCACAGGTCCCAAGGGTTGGATGGATAAGAGAATCTTTCGTGAGTACCTTGCCGAAAAGCGTGCCATGAACCCGGATCGTCATGGCCGGACAAAAACGATCTACCTCGATAATTGCTCCTCGCATTTATCAGAAGATGAATGTATAGAAGAGCTGAAGACGCTAAATGCACGCCTCCGGGTCTTACCACCAAATGCTACAGACCTCTGTCAGCCTGCGGATTCATTCGTGATCGCAAAGATCAAGGACGTTTGGTCAAGAAAGTGGAATGAGAGGAAGATTAATCTTATCGAGGGTGATCAATGGTAGGATGCTATTCGGAAGGACGGCTCGTGGTCAGGAAAGCTGAAGAGCCCAGGAAAGGCCTTCTTTCTATCCCTTGCATCGGAGGCGGTGAGGGAGGTCAATGCCAAGAGAGACAAAAACGGCTTAAGCTACGCTTGCAAGGCCATGATTCGTTGTGGACTCTCGCTAGGTGTTGATGGAACGTGGAAAACGACTCAGCTTTTTCCTCACTTACAAGAGATAATTCGTAAGTACCCTGAGCACTTTGCTGAAGGCGTTGCAGGCGAGAAACGCACCACTAAACACCGTGACGATGACACTGCTACAATCAACACCTTGCCTGATGGTAGAGTTTACGCCGACATCTAGATAATGAGATTATTTTAGAACACCAAAAATAATCTTTGTTCGTAATTAATCTCACTCAGACTAATTCATGTGAACTCCCCTAAAAGCACCTCACATAAAATAATTTCAATGAGACTAATTACCGTGACCACTGTAATACCATCACTAAGAGGAATCACAATGGCCTTTGTTGGGACTAACCCCAACGGGACTTGCTGGAGGCAGGGAGGTTCTTGTTGTGAACTGTAATCCTCCAGCTCAACCCTTGATTGTATATGTAGTAGATAGTTATGATGCAAAAATGACTGGTCCTCAAAGACTACAGCTACATGTATACGTACATGTACTATCCACTGAACATAACCGGCTCACACTCCCACTTGGTCCGTGCTCACGAGCGTCCTCGTAGCGCGCGACCATACAAACGCCGGTGACTTCAACGTGGCTCCCAGCTCACAGTCCACCGCGACCCACCGGACGAGCCCAGCTCTGCGTCCTCTGTCGTTCCTCTAGCGTAGTGTAGTGCCTTGGAATGTGCGAGTTCAGCAACTCCAGCTTCATGCAGAGCCTGCGACCAGTGTCGCCGTGCAGCTCCCAGAGCGCACCGACTCGTCCTTGTCCTAATGCAGTACCAGCGTACGAGCCATCAAAGCTCGGCGCAACATCCAATGTCGCTACCTGCATACGAGTCCTGCCACGCGCATAGTGACCTCATGTCAACTACAGCTCCCAGAGCATCCTGCGCAGCACCGCTTTGGTCTCTCCCAAAACCGAGCTTCCAAAGCTCCCGTTCCGCATGTACCAGCGTACATCTACTGCAACTCCTCAGGTGACAGCACCTTGAGTGCTTTACGAAACCTAGCGAACTTCACAGCGCCCAGCGCCTTTGTCATGATATCCTCAACCATGTCGTTCGTACCCACATGTTCCACCTTTAGCTTCTTCTTCTCCACGAGGTCGCGCGACACATGGAACTTGTTCTCAATGTGCTTGGTCCTACTGTGCTTGCCTGGCCGCGTGGTCATGTAGATAGACGCCATGTTGTCGCCCCTCAGCAGCGGGATCTCGTACTCCCACTGGAGCTCATCACAGAGCTGTCGAACCCACTGTAGATCCTTTATGCCCTCTGCCATCGCGACGTACTCAGCTTCCGTCGTTCTCTGTGCGTTCAAGCCCAGCTTGCGCCAAGCAAATGAGATCACAATTCCGTCAAAAATCGTCACGTAGCCACAAAAGCTCATGCGATCATCAGGATCGTGTGCATAATCTGCGTCCGTGTACAGTAGCAACGTCACCGCCTTGCCCTCGCGTACGTCCATCACCAACTTGTAGTCAGCTGTAGCCTTTAAGTATCGCAACACATAACGCGCCAGCTCGTAGTGGGTAACGTCGAAGTTGGCTAGAAACTTGCCCAAGTGCCTCACCGCATGTGCAATGTCAGGTCTCGTGCCCGAAACTAAGTAGACCAGGGCTCCCACTAGTTCACGATATGGCAGCGGCGCGTCGTCCTCAGCAGGAGCGCGCACTTGGAGTGTCCCGGACGGCTCCGGTGTCTTCGCGCCACGGCGGCTTGCCGCTATGTGGTGCTTCAGCAGCATCTCCTTGATGTACTGCTCTTGACAGTAGGTTACACGCTTAGCCTCACGGTCGATAGAGATCTCGATACCGAGAAGATACTTCATGAGGTCAGCTGGAAATCCTCCCGCATCTGTGCAGCCACAGTCTCGCACAACTCCGTAGGCCCAATCAACAGCAGATCGTCAACGTACACGGTGATCAGCATCGTGATTACTCCTCCACTTTTCGGGCATAGAGACCTCTGTCCTTTTCCATGCGCTCGAAGCCCAGCTTCGTCAACTTAGTGTGTAAAGTCTGATTCCAGATGAGTGGTGCTTGCCTTAGCCCATACAAACTCTTGAGCAAGTGGCACACCTCCCGTCATCGCCCTCTTCCAAACCATCCGGACGGGTCATATAGATCGTCTCGCCCAGCGGTCCATATAGGAATGCGGTCTTCACGTCAAACTGCATAACCAACCACCCTCGTTGAACTCCATAGTAGATAGCGGCACGAATCGTCTCAAAACGAATCACCGGTGCATAAGTCTCATGAAAATTCACACCATACTCTTGTTTGTGACCATGAATCACCAGACGCGCTTGTAGCGTTTGATAGCACCATGTTCATCACGCTTGATAGCAAATACCCAGCGGCACGTGATCACCTTAGCCTTCCCAACCTGAGAGCGAGGAACCAGACGCCAGGTCTGATGCTGCTTCAGCGAAGCAAGTTCTTCCAGGATTGCTTTCCTCCACTCTGGCCACAGATTGCTCGCCTTCGCTTGGCGGTAGCTTTGCGGTAATTGGACAGCTCCAACACCTTGTATAGCCACATTAAACACAAAATCCCGAAGATGCGACGGTGGAGCCCGTTTCCTACGAGACAACACCTTCACAGGAGCCACCGTTGGCTTGCGAACCAGGAACGGCACGTTTTCGTCCGAATCACAATCCTGGTGAGGTCGCTTCCTCTTCGTTCGTCTCTTTCCCTTTCCCTTCTTCACAGATAATTCTTGTGGCTCCGCTGAAGACGTCTGCACAGTAGCAGCACCCTGCGCACTCTTTGATAGTGCCTCTTCACGTCGTTTCACCTCCAGTGAGATGTCTGCAAGGTAGTCGTCTTTGCCTTCCAGAGGCAATCCAGCAACGACACGTCTCGCCACTTCATCGTCTTCTGCATACGACTCAATACCAGACTTGATCGCCACAATAGGGATAGTTGTGTCGCCATTATCCTCAGGTACGTCTCGCGTCAGAACGCGTATTACGTAGTCACGTCCAGCAGTAAACTTCTCATGGCAAAAGATGTTCTCGAGTCGACTAGTACGTATACCACCATTTTGCAAGCTCAGTAGCTTAACTCCCTTAGTGTTGTGAGAGTAACCAAGTAGAATACACATGTCCGTTCGTGAATCCAGTTTGTCACGATCTCTGCGACTCTCTGGTGCAATCCGAGCTTGTACTAGGCAGCCCCATGTACGTAGGATCCCCAGATCCGGCTTCTTCCCATACAACTTCTCGTACGGCGTCTCGCCCTGCGCCAGTGCGCTAGTTGTCCACCTGTTGACCATGAACACCGTGGGAAGTAACGCCTCGCCCCACAGCTCTTTGGGTAGCCGAGTAGCGGCCAGCATCGCACGCACGCGAGGAACCAGTATGCCATTAGCTCGCTCCTGAATGCTGTTCTCTTGGGGACTGTAGCCATTCGTCGTAGTCGTCTCAATCCCGCTTTCCCTACAATAGCCTTCAAGCGCTTTATTCAGGAACTCACCACCTTGGTCACTATGCAGCACGGTCACTCTCCAGTTCTTGTCCTGGAATTCCCTGTCCAACTTTGACAGCTGATTGCGGAGGTGCCCTTCAGCTTCACTCTTGTGTGTCAACAGAAATGCCCACTTGAAGCGTGTCGCCTCGTCGACAACCAGTAGAAACTTGCCATCTCCCGATGTAGTGGCAATTCCAATTGAGCAAACATCAACTGCAATGCGTTGCAGTGGTCGTGTTCGGCGATCGGGCCCTCTCTTGTATGTCATACGTTTGAATTTGCCCATACGGCACGGAACACAGTCGTAAGATTGAAGTTGCTTTGAATTCACATTAAAGCCAACGTCAAACTGCTGAGCATGACGTCTAATCTCCTCCATTCCAGCGTGGTTCAACCGATTGTGCAGCAGCCCCATAGCTGTGCTCTTCCCAATGACCGACGACTTCTCAACACTAAGCACCATGTGCTGGTCCGCCTTCGCAGTCGACCCAGTGGCCTTCCGCGTCCACATTCGATACAGTCCATCAACCAACAGAAACTCCAATTTCATTCCCGTCTTGGTCAACCACAACTTCTTCTTGTCCTTCGAAAACGACATGTCGTAGCCAGCGTCAATCAACATGTAGCCCAAAGAAATCAAATTACACCTTGCATTAGGCGTATAGTACGCGCGTTCCAGTATACGCGGCTCGTACTTCCCCGTGATCTCGTTACGCACGGTCAGGTGCACGTCCCCGCAGGCCACGCTCGTCTCGCTACTCCCGTTCAACATCATCGTGAGGTTGTGCACCAAATCCGTGTCCATGCGCACAAAGGACAACAAATCAGAACAAATGTTAGCCTGACTTCCAGAGTCAAGTAGCCATTCCATTCTGGCCTCATCTTTCTGATACATGCAGGTCTTAGACCTTACCGTGAAGGTGCACAGCTCCTTTGGCGTCGACACATCCAGTGATGCATCCTTGGACTCCTCGTCCGAATCCTTTCGCGACGCAGCCGCCACAGCCATCTCCGTAGCCTCTTTAATGCCAAAAGCCTCGGTCACACCCTCACCACCGGAACTCCCACTGGTTCTTGTACCACCGGTATAAACGTCAGCACCAGCGGCGTGATCACCAGCACCAGAACTCCCACTGGTAGCGGCGACGTGGTCTCCAGACCCTTCGTCACCAGCTTGGTCTCGATCACCAACATCTGAAGCCAGCGCAGAACTGTTGCGCGGCGTCAACATGACGTTCAGCGTCTCCACGTTGTTCGACTGGCGTCCACCACTGTTGCAATTACTACTTTCAGTAGGCGGTTGCGGGCGGTCCCGCACAAAGTGCTTGTCCGATCCGCACCGGAAGCACGTATTCTTCTTGGACTTCTTGCTTGGGCGCGACGATGTCGTACTCGAGCTCCTCGGTCTACGTCCACGTGAAGTTCCCCTTCCACGTTCTTGCACGTAGTTAACTGCACGGCCATAAAGTCCTTGGCCACTCTGCTCATTACCACGGCGATCAGCGCCAGGCAAATTATTCGCTATTAACTCTGCATTCTCCAGACGTGCAGTCGCATCACGGAGCTCCGGTTTCGCGCGTGAAGACCTCTTTCCTTCTCCATGTTCACGGGCGAGTCCCGGATATACTTCCATTGCGTTACTTAGCATCACATCGGCCAAGTCTTGGTCCTCGATGTTGTCTCCATTCTCTCTCAGGACACGACGAAGTCGCAGTAGGTCAGCAATGTAGTCGCCAGCCTTCTCATTCGGCTGCAAGTAGCGAGTGTAAATGTCACGTCGTACATACACGGTGTTCAGTCCACCGCCTGATCCATACTTAGACCGTAGAGCATCCCAAAGCTGCATGGGGTCCCCAGACCGCATCTCCGTCTGAAAGCGCTGGAGCACGTCCCACGTGATGAGCCTTTAGACGTCTCTCACGGAAGCACACGCGCCAACTCTGTTGCTCGTTGCGAGTCCCTGGCGGCACGTCATTCTCTCGCTCTTCACCGAGTACAAGCTTTTTGTAGTTCAACGTGAGATGGCCGTCTGAATGCGCAGCGACCACTCCTCGTAGTTCTCCGTCCCTTGGAGCTTGATGTCGAGCTTGAACGACGCAACAGCCATGAGTCTTGTCATCGTTGGTCCTTGGTCTTCTTCTCCCGACTTCTCTTCAGATTCTTCTCTGCGAGCGGGGGAGCTGCTCTGTCGCTCCAGATCCAGCGTCACGTTTGAAGCCTCGTCTGCTCTAACAGCATTTTGGCCAATGGCGTTGGGCTCATAACCTAACCCGTGGTTGCTTTCCACTACAGTGCACACGGTAATTAGTCTAGGTTGCAAAATAATCTCATACGCTAAATAATCTCACTGCACTTTACCGAGACTAATTACCGTGTACAAGAATTTTGGAAATGCAAAATTAATCTCACTCCATAAAGTTCATAAATAATCTCAGTTGATAATCGGGCTTGACACTGGTGCAGTGGTTAGATTACAGCCCTCACAATCACTTCACCAGGGTTCGAGTCCCTCGGCGGAGAACGTAGGTCGGGTGTCAAATGTCCCTTTTAGTACAGGTCTGTGGAGTGTGTCCCGTGTGTGTCGCATGTGTCTTGATTTGACACCCGTGTGCCTCCCCGACCGTAACGGCTCCCCTCGTACTTAAACGAGGTTGAACTGTAAGCATCGAAAAAACTGTGGCTTGACCATCTGTGACGGCAGCAATTAGATACATGGTTGTCGACCGTCAAGGCACCACACCCAGTCGTTGTCGCTCGGTAAGCAGTTCTTCTATTAGACGATTCCTTTTGACTTATTCCGGTCTCTTACTTTTTATCTAGCCATCAAGAATGTCTATCAACTCACTCCCAAGCAGCAGTATGAGTACATCCAGCAACAGCTCTCCCTGTGGAGGATGGGGTGACATGGTGGGAGGGGTGCACACTTGCGGTAAGCCCATCGGAAAGGAAGGCTTCGGGCAGCCCGTCATCTGCCCTCGGTGCGAAGCTAAGGAGGTGAGCCCAGCAATTCCGTCGTCTTCACCTATCGTTGCGGCTTTTTAACGCGCTGGTATGAAGGAGACTTCAACTAAAGGACTACAAGAGGACGATGTAGACGTGGTGTCCAGTGAAGACGAATCTGATTATACTTCAATTGCTGATCAAAACAAGGACAAAGAGAACAACGCCGTGCACAAGCCGCTGATTCGTAGTAGACCTGCCGTCACACCCATTCGTCAGCGACAAAAGGTGGTGCAGTGGCTGATTGCACGCGTGAGTCAACAAGATAACGCAGGGCAAAAGGGTCTGTTCGCTGCCGCCGTCGATGCCTTTCCCGAGATCTTCAGCTCCCAAACGCGCAACGCAAATATTGCGAAGGCCATGGATTGGTTTAAAAAGAAGGAGATGCTGCTAGCGGCAAAGCGTGGGGCAAAGACGCTTTCCTCGAAAAACCAACAAGGGCGTAGGCGTGTGGATTTGACGGTGTTCCCTGGTCGTGGGCGTCGCCGCAGCGCCTGGGTAACGTGGTTGTACGGCCACCTTGTCAGTGAATTTGACCGTCTTCGCAAAGCCGGTTTGAAATTCGATGCACCGCTACTGCGCCAAGTGGCGCTTCGGATTTCGAAATCCCAAGGTGAAGGCTATGATGAGTTAAGTGTTGACGAGCATGGTTCACTACTGAAGGATAAGATTACACCGCGCTGGGTCCAAACCTTTATGGAGAGTCATGGCATCGTTCTTCGGACTCAAACTGGCAAGAAGCAAGTTAGTTCGGCTAAGCAGCGAGAAATCGAGGAACAAGTGGCTCGTCACCTGGGGGAGCTCCAGCGTGGTTTTGAGGATGGCACGATCAATGAAGACACGGTTGAAAATATTGACGAAACCCATTTTGTTATTGACTTTGACAATGGGAAGACGCTCGGATTCGTTGGAGAGACAAGCGTTAAATGCGCAGACGTTGTATCAGGTGGTCAAGGAATGACCATGGTCGTCAGAGTTTCTGGTGGTCCCAGTGCCAGAATCCACCCTCCCATGATGATCCTCACGAACCAAGACTCTAGCTATCCCATTCGCGGAGTCAAGGATAACATTCCTGGCGTTTGCTACCGCACAGGTCCCAAGGGTTGGATGGATAAGAGAATCTTTCGTGAGTACCTTGCCGAAAAGCGTGCCATGAACCCGGATCGTCATGGCCGGACAAAAACGATCTACCTCGATAATTGCTCCTCGCATTTATCAGAAGATGAATGTATAGAAGAGCTGAAGACGCTAAATGCACGCCTCCGGGTCTTACCACCAAATGCTACAGACCTCTGTCAGCCTGTGGATTCATTCGTGATCGCAAAGATCAAGGACGTTTGGTCAAGAAAGTGGAATGAGAGGAAGATTAATCTTATCGAGGGTGATCAATGGTAGGATGCTATTCGGAAGGACGGCTCGTGGTCAGGAAAGCTGAAGAGCCCAGGAAAGGCCTTCTCTTCTATCCCTTGCATCGGAGGCGGTGAGGGAGGTCAATGCCAAGAGAGACAAAACGGCTTAAGCTACGCTTGCAAGGCCATGATTCGTTGTGGACTCTCGCTAGGTGTTGATGGAACGTGGAAAACGACTCAGCTTTTTCCTCACTTACAAGAGATAATTCGTAAGTACCCTGAGCACTTTGCTGAAGGCGTTGCAGGCGAGAAACGCACCACTAAACACCGTGACGATGACACTGCTACAATCAACACCTTGCCTGATGGTAGAGTTTACGCCGACATCTAGATAATGAGATTATTTTAGAACACCAAAAATAATCTTTGTTCGTAATTAATCTCACTCAGACTAATTCATGTGAACTCCCCTAAAAGCACCTCACATAAAATAATTTCAATGAGACTAATTACCGTGACCACTGTAATACCATCACTAAGAGGAATCACAATGGCCTTTGTTGGGACTAACCCCAACGGGACTTGCTGGAGGCAGGGAGGTTCTTGTTGTGAACTGTAATCCTCCAGCTCAACCCTTGATTGTATATGTAGTAGATAGTTATGATGCAAAAATGACTGGTCCTCAAAGACTACAGCTACATGTATACGTACATGTACTATCCACTGAACATAACCGGCTCACACAATCTTGGTTATTCGCGCAAGGAGCTCGCTCGAATCTATAACAAGTCCGACACCACGATAGGCAACTGGATTCGCATCTACGAGGCTTCAGGGACGTTTGAACGAGCATGAAAATCGAGTGAAAGGAAGTTTTCAGCCGCCCACCGGTCATGGCTTTGTGACTACAGATACCGCTGAGAAACTGGCGGATGCAATCATCAAATACATCGTCCAAAGCGATAGGAGTAACTTATCATTTTAAAGAGGGGGATTTCTAATTTGATGTACCAACACATGGCACCTCTGAAAATCAGTTTTCTGAGTGGAAATTATACACTCTCGCAGTTGAAAAGATGACGATCCGCCAGTTTCTCAGCGGTACCTGTACTACGCAAAACACCCTCTTTCCTATCTTGACGAGGCTCAAGGCGCGTTTGTACGAGCTCATAACATCACATAGCTCTGCTTTGCAGCGCTCAATTGAAACCTATCTTCGGTAATGTTTCCTTATGATTTATGATAGGCTGAACGATTGCATGGGTCATTGAGCGTGGGCGATTAACCAATCGATCAATCCAGTTTTGAGTAGAACTCACAATACTGGTCGGCTCGTGTGTTTGGGTCGTGTGATTGATTATGCCGATCAATTTACCAGGTCCGATCAATAGTACATGAATGTGAAAAATTGTTAAATGTATTCGATCAAGGAGTACTAGTTCACTACGCCTAAAGACGAAACTACATCTAGGTCCTACGACAAACGAATGTGATACAATATATGTAGAATGAAGCTCTGGCTGCACGAAGTTGAGATGCCATTACACGACAGCTTCACAATTGCTTTCGACGTCATCACAATACTCCGTGGGCTCGTAGGAAGTATCTGGAATGCTTTCAGCCGTCTCATCGTCGTCTTTGCGGTTTGTGCCATCGCCAGAAGATACGTCACTGTCCATTTCGATTTCACTCTCGGAGTCAGACGCAGCGTCAGCTTCAGTGAACACCACAGGCGATGGAAGGTCAATATGTTCTTTGAGCTGCGAGAACGCTGTGGACGTTTCCGTTTGTTTGCGTTGCGTTTTCTGCCTCTCTTTCGGCGGCCTTGAGCAACGTCCGACAGCTTCGTCACAAAATCTTGTCAGATGGTCCGAATTCTACGCACAAAGGTTGCAATGTTGGGATGCGGGGTTGGAAATGAGCGGTTCAACTCACGATGGAATCGCTCAAGCGGATTGTTTGTCCTCGCAACGAGGCTGCTCTCGAGACCATGAACATTCCACGACTCAATGTTGTACCGGTCAATCCACGTAGCACGAAAGTACCCTTCCACTTGGATCGAGAGTATGAGAGGCCAGCTTGGATACACCGGGATCGAATTGTACGTTTCACCCATCGAGTACCCTCTCGGTACAAATTTTGGATCAATCACCGTAAGTACATCCAAGACACCTTTCTCTATTGCGATTCGAACCTGCCGGTCGTGTATCCCGTACGTAGCTTTCATGCGTCTACGGACTGCCTGTTTAAAGTGAAACAAACAGCCGACGACCTCTGTGTTGGGAAACCGTTTTCAACAGCGTGAATGCGGCAGCTCGAAGTCGCAAACAACGTCACACGGCTCGAGCTTTTCATCTGTGTCTCGGTAGATCATCTCCAAAATGTCGAAGTACATGTCGTTTGCTTTGGAACTGCATAGGACGTAGTATACAGGAATGAACAGCTCGCTCGCTTGATCATGTACCATTAGCACCATGCACCGTTTGAACTCAGGTGGCACGCAACGAAAGGTGCCGTCGAAAAACACCGATACCCCGTTATACATTAAGAGTTGTCGAAGTTCTGGATGAGCCCAGCCAATGAGACGGTCAGGCTTGCTGGTGGGGTCAGCTTTGGGCCGCGATACATGGAACTAGAAAAAGCTCAGCGGTTTACCCTCTACCATCGAGAGAGGTGGGACCTCGACAAGCCCTAGCATGTGAGAGCCGTAGTGTTTCTGACGAGTACGATTGACATACTGTTAATTACGATTTTCGAGTGGAATGTGGCCGTTACGCTGTGATGTGATTGGATGTATGGTGGATACTGGGAGAAAGGGGGACGCGGGACGAGGTTATGTCCCGAGCGGCAATATGATGGATCTGTGGAAGAAAACTGCTGTATATTATTAACCTTCACCTGTACTGCAAAGGGGCCCAAGAGATCAGAAGTGTTCCTCGGAAAAGTGCACAAACTCCGAGAGACAACAACACTCAGTCTGATCACCTGACTTTCCCCGACGATGAATGCCTAAAGGTTGGCAGAAAGTCTCTCAGAAGAACGTATCGCTGAGATACCTCATCCCGTTGCCGTCCTGTGTGACGATGATGGTTCAAGGAATACAATTATACCCACAAGATACCGCACCGGACGTAGCACACCCCGCGCATATCCCAACTGGACTTCGTGCGTTGCAGCATACGTGCTCCGCACCCTGAAAACACTCATGGATTTCTGGTATCACGCATAAAAACTCTGATATCACACCATGAAGTCTGATGAACATGAGTCCCACGAACATGAGTCTGATGAACATGACTCTGGTAAACAAGTCTGATGTGTCCGGCTTATACAGCAATATTCCAGACATTACCAGTTTCCGATGAACAGCCTCCGACGTACAAGACCCCGATGATCAGACCCAAGTGTCACGACTCTGGTATTACGATTCTGATGTACATGATATTCCGGAGTACATGGTTCCGATGAACATGACTTCGACGCACATGATTCCAGACCCTGACGAACATACCAAGACTCTGACACTCTGAAGTCCACCCCATACTGAAACCAAGTGTACCCAACACGACCTCACGCAATCAAGTGAAACGCAACCTGCTCATCCCTGTAATGACATCATTAAGTGTCGACTCGACAAGATCTGCAGCATCGACTACCATAGTGAGCCCAAGTGAAGTTTCCTGAGTTATACTCAGACCAAGTGTACATGAGAATATTGAAGACAGAAGACAGAGAGATACGAGATAAATAACCAGAGTTCAATTTATCTTGTCACGAACAAGTCTATCTGTCTGCTGCTTCTCGTAAGTATTAGGCCACAACAAAGCTTTGAGTCGTGTGATCTCTTACCTACATGTATAAAGCCCCTTAGGTGGAGATCAGCGTAACGTAGAGACCCGAGAGGACCCACCTATTCCGTTTTGCTAGTTGGGTCGTTTGTCTTGTCTCTAGCGGTAGCCCATTTCATATTGTACGTTTGGACAGGTTCTGGGAGCTAGACAGTGGCTCTCAAGACGCTCGGTAGATTGTTGTATAACTGATAGTGTATTGGTTTATTTTCCCTCTATATATTAGAGGGTGGTGCGCGAAAGTTACAGGGATACCAGACAGACCAGGTGTCTGGTGAACATTTCCCTAGTTAACCTGGAAAACTAGCCCACTGCTCAAGGGCCAGGAAAGAATAAGAGCATCTACATATTTGTATATCGGAACTCTATATTGCGGTTATCTCGGAAGTCTATTTACTGGACTTCCCATTGTATTAATTTCTCTTTTGCCTTCAGAAATCTCTGGTGTACACAAGTGTTCACCGGGAAACGTTCGACTCTCAAGCGCTCCTGTGAGGACCAGAAGGTCATCCGACAGTCTACTCAAGGAACCCTCACTCTCACACACACTCTCACGACCCCGGCGAGGGTCTTATTACCAAGACAACGAACCTACGAGGACAGCACAAGGTAACACACGCCCACCTTGCTGTGCGACTCTGGTATCACTACCAGTAGTCACACTTCCAGGTTCACTGTACGCCCCACCACCGCGGTAAAAAGTTCCACCGACTTCGCGACACGATAAACACGACTGGAGACTTGTTCTTCCGACAGTCCTTTGCGAATGGTATCGTCGTCTTTGTAGAAATCTGAACGGATTTGTTTCCACAGCTCATGTACAGGACGAGTCAAGTCAAAGATGGCCAGCGTACTAACACGTTCTTTCATCGCCTTTGTACAATCTTCTATACCGGTTGATGAATGCAGAGCTTCGACACATGTGTGTACGTTCACCAGCGTGTATCCTTCAACGGCAGGTTTAAGCTCCAAACGTGCCTTGAATTTCTTGCTTCGGTATACTTTGCACCTGAACACCATCTTTACATTCGAATACCACGCACGCGTGTACTCGAATCCCCGGTGATTCAGTGTCGTATCAAACTCTCGTTCTCCTGTCGCTAGGGCTGTGAGGTTTCCTCCTCTGTCCACGATTTGACTTGCCATGACAGTTAGAAGACAAATTCGAAAGTGATCTAAACAACGTTCCGTTGCTTCCAGCACACGAATATTTGATAGACCGATAAGATAGGTTGCGTATGTGTGGCAGAGGGCTCAAACTCAGGTTCGAAGGTATGTGAGCTACTATGTTCCAATTTGAGGAAGTTCTATGCCAGTAGATATTTGCATTGCCTTTTACCACCATGGAAGAACGTCACATAGTGACCCGGACAGACGCCACGCGGTGGCACGGGCAGACTCCTCGTACTCGACTTGTGCACACAGACCGTGAAGGCGGCATGGATTCCATGTCGTTAGAAAGAGGCACGATCGAAATGACGATCTGTATAAACGGCGGTCCTCCCTAACACACGATCTAAAATACGAGCCGACCAATTTACGAACCCATATAGAATCTACCAGAGACTGGTAACTGGAAGATGGAGGCTCAATCTCTGATGCAGTTGGGTCAGCTAATGAAGTGGTGAGGACGTGAAGAACAAGGTGACGCGTATCAAGTCCAAGCTTCAGCCATCCCCCGGAGTGCACACGTTCACCGACGAAGACGAACAGAGCGACTAAGTCATACTATATGATAAGTTGAAGCTGGGTCATTGTCCTCGTCTTGCGAATTGTCGTAGCTTCTGCATAGCGTTGGCAAAGAACCTTGTGTCCTCTAGGTACGCTCGTCGAGCATTCGCCCCCATAGCTTCTCGCTGCTCTGGTGTAGTTGAAGTCGTCATTTCGCTCACCACTTCGCAGATATCTGGGCCCTGAATGTCGCTACAAGACCGTCTATATCCTGTAGTCCATACTGTCCTATATAAGCCCCTCCCATAACCATTTTACGGTGTTTTCGAGGTGTCACGGGGACTAGAAAACCTCTTGTTCCTTTGGCTGGGCTTGTACCAGCAGTATGAACGAATCTGATGTTAAAAAAAGTATTTCGTCCTTATGACAAGCTCCCCCATGCGCTTACGAGCGAACAGAGCCTGATCAGACGACGTGTGCTTGGCGTAAAAGACCGAGGCGTTCCTCGGGTTGCCCTCTTGCTTATACCACTTCGTCACTCGGTCATAACACTCCTTTGTCTTGCATAGCACCACATCCACGTTCCAGTAATGCGTCGGTGTCAGCTCAAACATCTCGATGTTTGGCATAAGATAAACTGGTTTGCTCTGAGGCCATTGAGGCATTTGAGGCCAGTAATGATTGAAGAATATCAAAGGTGTCTTTCCACATAAGTCGAAATAGTCCACGAACTGGTGGGATGTTGGGTGCTTCTACCTGGTCTACCTCCGTTGGACGTGTATATTGATGACAAGCCTTATGATCTCCTAAAGCCCCATTTCAGAAAACTTGTGAGATATAGTCGCAGTCCCGTGAACGTCCATGTTGGGCTAATTGAACGCTCGAGGTTTACCAAACATCTTGCGCACGTTTCACAAGTACGCACTTACTCTCTGATATCTTGATTCATCGTTGGCCAATAGTACCATTGGGCTGCTTTTAGATACGTCCGCCTGCTTCCTGGATGCGCGGATGTATTACCATCGTGGAACTCTTTGATGACGTCCGTGCGAAGCTTCTCGGACTTAGGCACGACTCTCCCCCTGCAAATCGACATCGTCGAGTAACAGGTGTGAATCATCGACTGATAGATGACGGATCATTGACGCTTGAACCATATGATCATGACTCTGTGATGCCATCTTGGCACATTCTTCATCACAGTCATGGACTTCACAGATCGCATCCGGCAACGGTGGTTCTTTATCCTCTTCCGTATCCAGTCCATCCGGTGGAGGACGAGATAGTGCATATGCAACTACATTCGCTTTGCCCCTAACATGGTGCAATGTGAACGTAAACTGCGAAAAATGTGTGAGGAACCTAGCCATCTTTGGTGACACTCGTGGATGATGCAACATCCAGGAACATGCCGAATTGTCCGTATAAATGTCAAACGGACGGTCATGTAGGTAGTGTCGCCACTTCTCCGTAGCCACTTTAATAGCTAGGAGTTCTTTCTCATGCGTCGGTCAGCCTCTTTCATGTTGATCCAACTTCTTGGAGTAGAACGCGACTGGATGATCTTCATCGCCATACTTCTGCGATAAAACCCCTCCAATGCACTCTCCAGGCGCATCTGTTGTTACAATGAACGGTCGCTCAAAGTCTGGTAACTTTAGCGTAGGTGCCTGTTGCAGCGAAACCTTGTGCTGCAAGTAGGCTTCTTCCACGACAACCACGGCGTGTCTTGCTTTGTTAACTCCCTCAACGGACGCGCAATCTTTGCGAAATCGCATATAAATCGAATATAATACCCTGCTAAACCCAGAAAGCTCAAAAGCTCCTTTCTGTTTGTCGGGGTTGGGTACTTCGCAATTGCCTCAGTCTTCCGTGGGTCTACACTTACGCCTGCTTCAGACACCACGTGTCCTAAGAATGCCACTTCTGATCGTCCAAACGAGCGTACAGTTTTTCTCGGCGCAACACTTCACAGACAGCACGCAGATGCTCTACATGCTCTTCCATAGTCTTGGAAAAAATGCAGATATCATTTAAGTACACGACGACAAAATCGAACTTGTCGAACCGTGTACGCATCAAACGTGACCATGTTCCAGGCATTCCTGCCACTCCCATAGGTGCTACACATCATTGGTATGTCTCCTTGTGCGTGCGGAACGCTGTGTAGGGTCGGCTTGATTTTACCACAATCATTTGATGATACCCTTGCGCGAGATCGATCAAACTGTAAACGACACATCCCACCATTTGGTCGAATAACTCTTCGATCAAAGGCAGCGGATGCTTTGCAATAACCGTCACTTGGTTAAGGTGTCGGTAACCAAAGACCCATCGTAGCGGAATCTACGTATTCCCACTACCTAACCAGTCTGCTCTCTTTTGCATCATCCCTGTTACTGGATCCTTCTTTGGAATTGCAAAGATGTTCGAAACCCACGGGGAATTCGATACTTCGATCCACCCTTTCTTCAATTTGTCCTCGACAAACTCTTCGAACGCATCCGGTTCCATTTTTTACATACGGAACGGTGCGCGGTTACTCGGTTGAGCTCCTTTCTTGAGCGTAATCTCAAAGTTGACTGACCGCGACGGTGGTAAACCGTCTGGCAATTGTTCAGGGAACACATCCTTGAACTCGTCAACAACTACCTTCCGAATAGGTTAACGGATTGCTTCGACGTCTGCTACAAGCTGAACTTTAACGCGGAACACTTGTTCGTACTTTCCAGACTTAAAACTGTCTGAGAATTCTGGTCCATCAACAACGTTGAACTGGAACTTCTCTGGGATCTAGTTTATTTGAGGATTTAAGTCCTCAAACCAAGGTTTCCCAAAAATTACATCATGAGACTCTGGCAACTTCCATTCCACGAACTCCATCGCTGGAAAGAAATAACCATCCATGCTCACTGGTGCTTTAACGTACTTGACATCCGTGGCTGGAGTCAATGTACCATCAAAGCGTTGAGCCTGCAATCTTCTGGACATTAGCACGTTGCTCACCATCCCTGGCTTAATCATGTTCGTGCTAGCACCTGTGTCCAGCAAGATTAGGGCATCCCTGCCGTTGATACGGCCTTTCTTGAAAACAGATTACTCTTCTGTTCAGACTTTACAGCGTTGACTTTCATAGTCACCTCGGTTGGTCGCGGTTCAGGCATTTCCAACTCCTCTGCGGATTGCATCGCATGCTCTTCCGCCTTTGCTTCAGGTTGCATCGCGTGCACACCTGCGACGTCTACGGGTGGTGATCCGCACAAACCCGTCTCTTCTGACGTCTCTACTGTAGCGCTGTATTGTTCTTCTACCTTCTTTCGGATGTCTTTCACGGTATTCAGTAGCTCATCTGCTACGTCTTCGATGTCAACTACGCTCATCGTTACACGATATATGACGACGGTATCCACATGGTCGTCATCTTCGAGAACCATGTTCATTCTCGGCTTTTCGCGACGTTGGCCATTATTCGCGTTGTTGTGCGGCGTGTTGTAGTATCGCGGCGCATTCCTTCTGGCCCCAAACGTCTGTTGCTGCAGCATCGGACATTGTCCAGCCCGATGTGCGGCACTTCCGCACCTGAAACATAAGTTTCGGCGCATGCACTCTTCCTTCGATGGCACCCTTACGTTGTCGATCTCCATAGGCACTGGTCCATCGTTCTGATTCTTCGATCATTTGCTATCGTACGACGACCGATACCTTGGTTTCTTACGGGCGCTATCCGAACGTCCTCGATGCGCGTGAGACCGATCATAATCGAGCTCTACTGTAATAGCGTCGGTCAGTGTTGCACTCCTACGGTACTGGACTTCTTCGCGGATACTTGACGACAATCAACGCAAGAAATACATGATCTTGTCCAGCTCACCCATTTCCTTGACTTGAGTGATCAAGTGCCTGAACTTGCTGATATAATCAGGCAAGTCCTTGCAATGACGCTCCTTCAAATCGTTCATCTGATCTCAGACGTTCTTGCAAATCTGGAGGGACAAAATCTTCCTCCAACTTGCCAAAGAAGTCTTCAACACTCTGCACCTTGTCCTTCTTGACGATGTACCACTGTGCGGCTCCATCCTTCAACGACCCGCCCAACACTGCCAAAATGCGTCCTCTCAATTTACTATCTTTCCAATCAATGCCCTTTGCTAAAAAGTACTGTTCCACTTATAACTGGAACGATTCCTTGAGTGTTCCTCCATAACTGGGCAATTTAATACCATCCATCTTGAGTTCTGACAGCTGCCGCGACTTACGCAGTTCGTCGATAAGTTGGGTTTGCCTTTCCATGGCCGCCAGCATACTGTGCATAAGCTGGGCCGAGTCTGCCATGTTTGATAATCTTGGTTCTTGATACTTGATACCGGTTGGAACAAACAACTTTCTAAAAGAAAATAAAGAGAAAACCTGTTAAAGAAAATAGCCTATGCTACTTCCTAATTTGGCGGGGTTATTACTTTTTGGAGGTCTTGGCCTTCTTCGATGACATTGCAGAGGTCGATCGCAGGCGTTTCTTGCCTTGGGTCTCCTTTTCCACCCAATCCCGTCGAAGTAAGTTAGCCTTGCTAGGGTAACCAGAACTATACTGACTATACCGGATGGTTTGAGACTTGCTTAAATTTAATAGCAGTGCAGTATTGAAGAACGGTTACTACTTATAGCTAGAAAGCTTCGCCGGGGATAGATGTGTAATAACACACCACGACCACCCACCAGCTAGTGCTCACTGTCAGCTTGTCAAGTGACTTGATTACCCTTAGGCAACACTGAGTCACAAACACGTGATTCGGACATCATCGAGACCAACACCAAGCGACCTACACTCTCTACGACCAACACTCCATAGCCCAGGCATCACATTTGGTAGCACTTCCGGGTGAGAGGGCTCGTCGCTGTACGACTTCAACATCAAGACCAGGGGAGGCCTTTGATTTGGTTACGTGTCATATCCGTTGATCATAGTCAACTCCTGGAAGGGTCTAAATTCCGCCAAGGCGAGATCAGCCCGGGGGAGATGTCATACCCGCCTCCGGTTTGCTGAGCAAGCAAGCCAGAGAGCTTGGGTGCGAAGGCTCTGGCTTGCTTACTCGCAACCAGAGGCCTCACGTCGCTGCTGCCGTTGCCAACAGCAGCAGTGACGATGCATTTAGTAGCAATGAACATGCATATAAGAGAAAAGAAAAGCAAAAGAAACAGAAAAAAGAAGAAAACAAAAAGACACGAGGGTAGGGATACAAAAAAAAGTAGATAAGAAGAAAGCCCCTGTGCTCGCCTAGGAGCACATGAAGGCATGCATTTGGAAGTAGGAATTCACTCTTAAATATACCAACTACCCCCCCCCCCCCCCACACACACACACACATCCTCGAGACCAACACCAAGCGACATACACTCTCTACGACCTAGCATACTTTGGACGCTTAGACAACTTGTCTACAGCAACGAAAATAGCATCGTATCCTTCTGACGCTGGTAAGCCTGTAATAAAGTCCATAGACACTACTTCCCAACATTTCAATGGTGCTGGAATTGGTATCAGCAGACCCTTCTTTCTCTGACTGTTGAAACGTGTTTGATATCCGCTTCGCCCTCCCAGGTTGCCTCATGTCGTGGCAACCCGTGCTACTGCACGAGCCAGTCTCGCTTGTGGCGTCTGGTCCTTCTCTTGATAAGACGCTCGATGCTTTAAAGCTCTTCTCCCGTCTCGTCGTCCAAGATCAACGGTACAGCTTTCGGAATCGGGCGATTGGGAAAGTCAGTAGTGTTCGTCCGATAATGAGACAACAACTCCACGTTAAACGTCGGATTGTGTCTCTTCATTGACAACGGCAGTTTCAGCTTTGCGACGTTGTCTTTTATCATACGTTCAATCTCGAACGGACCGACTTTCTTCGCAGCTAATTTCGCCTTCTTTAGCTCCGTGTTCTTGTTGACGGTCTTGAGTGGTAAATTCTTCGTATCAAGTAACACTAGGTTACCTTCTTTGAACACCACTTGCCTGTGCTTGCGATCGTAATACTCCTTCTGTCTGTCTTGTGCTTCTTTCAAATTCTTCTGGGCACGTTCTACGATCTCCTGTCGTTCCTTAGGAAAGTTCTTTGCGTACTCGGCGAGTGTGACGTCGTCTTCTTTACGCAATAGATCCTTCATCTCTTCTGCCACAATGTTAGAAACTTTTCGGTCTGTGTCGACTTCAAATGGAGCCAATTTAGTCGACGCGTTTACCAATGTTGAATGAGCATACTCAATCGTTCCGAGATGCTTCACCTAATCATCTCCATGATACGACACCATGCATCTCAGTGCATCTTCGAGCACTAGGTTCTGACGTTCTGTCTGACCATCAGCTTGTGCTTGATGAGCCGTAGTCATGCTCAGTTTGACACCCATTAGCGTCATTAGTGACTTCCAAAAATTCGAAATAAACTTTGGATCTCGATCAGTAATAATCACTTGCGGTAAGCCATGGTGCCTGACAACAGCATTAAAGAACACTTCAGCTGTGTCCTTCGCATCAGCAGACGTATAGGTCAGTCACTCTCTACGACCAACACTCTACAGCCCAGGCATCACAATCAGGCAGTCCAGGGAGAGCATCCCGTGGCGCAAGCCAAAGCTTCTGCTCCGTGCCGAGGCCGGGTACAGATAGCAATACGGGATCTGCTATCGGCTGCAGTCTTTGCACTGCTATCCAAACTCCAGTTGCTAGTAAGAAGCTGGCTCCAATGCAAGCCCGCAATCATGGTTGCCGTGGCGTCGCCACACTGCCTCCCCAAACTTTCCACTCAAACTGGTACTGTACTCGTGACCGGGTCAGTCGCGTCACATTTCCGAAGTAGAGACACTGCGCCACTTCAAGTGGTTGCAGTGTTACAGGTTTGTGATCTAAACGATTTGCATCAAATCACCAGGATTGGATTTCAACCAACCAAATGCTCCAAAATAAATATTGCCCAATGAGATTGCGTTGCACAGCAGCGCTCCCAATATTTACATTCTGAAGCCGAAACTTCGGTTGCACGTGCATCTACGCCACGTGCACACGTTGCCATTGTGGCGATGCTTGAAGCGGTGTCAAATGCACCAAACCCATCATCATGCCGTCGAAAAGGATGAGGGCGTGGTGGGCTCCACACGCCTTGTACGGCCCCGCGAACGCTTGCTATCAATAGTACGGGTCATTGCAAGTCGGAGGTCGTCGTCATTCGCTTGGGCCACGGTTTTGCAGCAGCTGTGGAACATCTTCGCTCAAGTTCTTCAGTGGCTCCCATGAATCTTCAATCTCTTCGAGTCCTTGCCACTTTACCTTCCTTGACTTCGTATGCCTTTGAAGTGGTGTTGAGTCGATGTTCTACCAGAGCGTCCACAGCAAGCAAAGTGCCTTGCGAAGAGATGTGGTCGATAAGCTCAGTTGTCACATTTAAGGAGCTGTCAGCGTAGTACTTCAAACGCGATGGGTGTACGTTAGCTATTTTCCCTGTGACGACGTGCTCCACATAGTAGTCAGTTGCGGCGACCACATTAAATGTACCAACGTAAGTTATCCATAGTTTGTTGGCATACAGCTTTTCGTCCACTCTGGACCGAAGCTCGTAATCTCCAATAGAAAAATTTACTGCTCGTTCATAGTGTTGCCTTTTTCGATACCGCTGTGCTTGGCGTTTTCGTTCAGCCTCCGCAGCTTTATGCATCTTCTGGATGCTACTATGCAGCTGGGCCAACTTTGTGTCCAAGTCTGGTCGTTGCTCAGGGAGCGACGCAACCTGCCCCTTCCCCCTTGGTAGCAGCACTGTGTTCAAAGTGCTCGGGCAAGGCAGACCGGTAAAAAGTTCAATACGTGCTTTGTTAGACAATGATTGCACAGGGGAATGGTTCAAACTAGACTGTACCAGAGGCAAAAGGTACTGCCAGTCAGCAGCACTAACCCGAAATTCCAGAATCAGAGCTTTCAAAACTTGTAGAATATCTCTGTTCACACGTTCAACACTTCCATTTTTCCACGGTGTGTAAGCCAAAATAAATTTTTGCTGAGCTTTTAGTCGTCGATTCAAATCGGCCACCACCCTGCTCGTAAAGTGCGAACCGGAGTCAGTGATCCACAGCGTAGGCATGCCAAACCTACTATACCAATCCAAAATGGCTGCTGCTGCAACCTCAGATGTCGGTCCGTCACAGGGAACCAATTCAACAAAGTGCCTATTGGTGTACCTCAGCAGCAAATCAACACTGTCGATTACCATTTCGTCTCATCTCACTTGGGACCAGAGACGAAGAAAGCGTTCCAACAAGGCTACGCGTCCGACTCTGTATTCAAGCAACAGTGGTCGAAGGGGACAGACAATGAGCAGTTCGTAAAGCATAATGGCCTTCTGTTCTTCAAACAGAAGCTGTCTACAGAATCTTTCAAAACGAGTACATATCGCGTCGTGCCATACGACTTACCAAGCTGAGAAAGCCCCAGTGCAGGGTTGCATTTCTCTCAAAGATATGGTGCGTCTCGCTGAAATGTCTCGGAATAATCTCACCGCCTTTGACGTGTTGGCATAGGAGACACTGTTGGCAAACTGTGCGCACGAGTGAATGCAGTCGATTAACCGAGAACACCCGACCGATGTGGTTGGCCATGATGCGCATTCCGCGGTGTCCGTTCGTCCCGCTGTGAACGATAATCATCAGCGTTGCAATAGTTCTGTAGTGCTCTCCGGTATCCAAATCTTATTTGCCACTCGAAAAATATCATCACTGCCAAGTTGTGCCGACTTCGGTGCACGACAGTTGCGCTGATACTGGGCCACTCAAAACCAGCAGAGTCAAGTGGACGTGGGCAGTGCAAAGCACCTTGGCCTTAAGACACGTCCCTCGCAGTGTCATTAGAATATTCCTCACGCTTACGTTTTCTTGATGTGACACGTCTGATCCCGCTGCGAAGTGCTGTACGTTCTGGTTGTCCTCCCCACCTCGAAATGAGATCAGCCCAGAGATTGTTGGCACCTTCAATGTGCTCGATTGAGTATTCGTACTCCAGCAGCTAAGTAGATCAGCGAAGGAGTTTCCCGCGCATCGTCTTCTTCATTTCCTTACTAGGAGCAAACAAATGTATGATATTGCGATGGTCACAGTAAATCTTGAAGCCCTGAGGTCGCAAAAGCAAGTATTCCAACTTGCTGCACGCATGAACTATTGGGTAGCACTCCTTTTCGATCACGCTCCAGTTCAGAGCCGAGCCGCTGAATGAGCCACCCATGCAAATGAGCAACTCGTGATCATGCTCGTGGATCGGTCTGTCCTGGCTCCAGTTTGCGACTTGAGTCACTATCAGATCCCATCCAGAATCACTCGCATTCGAAAACAAACACAGTTGCTTTTCTTGATCGGGATAGGTAAGCATCGTAGAGTTCGAGAGCAGATCCTTCACTGCAGCGAAACTAGCCCGCTCCTCCTGCGAGAAGGTGATATTGATGCCTGCAGCGGCGCGTTTGCTCCGCATTGTTACTCGAAGCGAGCGGTCAAGTAGTTCCTGTAGAGGCTTCGATACTATGGCGTAGTCGACAAGGCCATCTCGCATCCAGTTACTCGCGCAGATGAACTGCTGTCCGCCGCTATAGTTGGTTCGGGAATGGCTCGGAGTGATTCAATCCGCTCCGGATCATGACCGACGCCGTGCTCGTTGATAATTCTCCCGCACCATCTAACTTCCGTGAGAAATAGTTTGCACTTCTTCGGGTTTAGCTTAAAACCGAACTCGTCAAGCTTGCTTCGATGACATCAAGATGTTCGGTCGCTGAGTCAGCATAAGCCAAGAGATCGTCTATCCAGACCAGCTAATTGCCATGCAGATGCTCCTTCAACGCATCTTCCACTGTGGATTGAAAGTGCAGTGCTGCATCTGTGCTGCCCTGTGGCACACGTGTCGGAGTAAACACTCCACGGTCCGTCATGTAGGACAGAATCTCTTGCGAGGCTTTGGCTAGCGGGAGCTGCCAAAAGCCTTTTAGGAAATCGAAAATAGCATAAAACTTCTTGCCTCGGTACCGCTCCAGACGTACTTGAAGACTGGGCATCACGCCTGCAATTCCTTCAGTCATTCTGTTGACCGGTCTGTAGTCATTGGTCTCGCGGTATTCGCTGCTGTTCGGCTTGCGGACAGGTAGAGCAGCACACGCCCATCTACTTGCCTTATTCTCGTACACCCAGCCGAGTTTGACTAGCTCTGCGTTGAACTTCGCCAAACACTCCGACTTCTCTGGGCTATACTGACGCACTTTGCAGCGATACGGTCGGGCATTTAGTTTTAGCTTGACCTTCAGTGGTGGCACGCGCGCGGGTGGATCATCGCCCAGAACAAAACGCCAACCGCTGAAAGCCGTTAGAATCTGACGTAATCGCACGGCGCCCGCGCCGTCGACCATTTCCCTCATGGCTGCATCTGTCACCATCGCCTCGATAACTGCAGCAACTTCAGCATCCTGTGTCACTCCACGCGACGAAATGCCATTGGGATCTCCAAAATGATCGCCATCACTGTTGCTCCTGACCGCGAGTTGCGCTAACTCGCGATTAACATCAATGCCAAGTTCCGCCAAAAGAATACGCTCCACAATCAGTTCGTCATCATCTGATCCAACGACGAGGCATCTTTTGCGGTCTTGGCAGCGGACAGGCCCTGCGGCCGTGTTCAGGGTCAGGTGTACATCCACAGCGTGTGTCGCTGTCAGGATCGCACCACCTACCGCTTCTAACTCCACGTGCTCGATCAGCATAACTAGTTCGACACCATGGTCAACCGCTCGGAGCTTCTTCACATACCCTTGTGAAATTATGTTGTACTCAGAGCCACTGTGTGCGCAGTACGGCAAATCCAGTACTCCATTAATTATTGCCGTCGCCCGCACTCTGTGTGCACCACTAGCACATAGACTTACTCGTTTGAGGCGTTGCTTCTTGGGCGCCTTTTTTCTTGGAGCACGCTCGGCTAAAATGGCTTCTTTCTGGGCTTCATCGATTTCGGGACAGTCGCTGAGGAAGTGTTCTCCACCACAGTGAAAACATCCACCACGAGGTTTGCTGCGGGGTGCGGCACTCGATTTACCAGGTGGTGATTCCTCGACCTGGCGCTTTGCATCTTGGCCTTGCCGGTCTTTGCTCCCTTGTCCTGCTTTCACGGGGGTTTTCACCTCTTTCCCGCGCTTCCCAGTCGATTTGCCAGCAGCATGTCCGGTCTGCTGCCGTTGTTGCTGTTGTTGCTTCAGGTTGCTCATCGAGCGGAAAACCTTGGCTTGTTCAAGAGCTTTTTCCTTCACCAGCTTGTACAACACAACATCGTTCTTCGTACCGATTAGTCGATCAGCTTCTGGTGCGTTTCAATCTCGTCACGCAGCGCAGAGGGCTGCAAGTGCTTCTTGAGTATCTTGCACTTGTGAGCAATTCCCATCGGGGTTGAGAAAGTGCTCTTTAAACCGTGCTCGAGATTTATTTCCTCGCACAGCTTAAAGTAGTTCATTACGCGAGCCTGAACATCCGACTCTCGAAGGTTCATTTTCAACTTAGTCTCGAACAGCAAATTCACATTTCCGATGTCTCCGTTCTTGACGTTATTCACGATCTTGTTGATCTCGTTTATGGTCCGCTGCTCTGACACCTGCTCGACGGTCGTATCCCAGTCGTATTTGCACAGCATCTCCAGGAGATGTGAGTCGAAAGGATTATTGACCGACAGCATCGCCTTCTCAGCGTCATCACCAGAGGTGATGCAACGTGCCTTCACGGCTTCCTCGTACTCGTGACGCAGCCTCTTCCATTTGACGAGACTCGAGTGCGAGATGTCCGTCACGAAAGGCGGCGTGATTGTAGATGGGGTGATCGGAACAGCAGCCATCGTGGTGCCCCGACGTTGCCCTCGTCGTTCGTCGTCGTCGTAGTTGCGAGTCCACTTCGTGTCCTTATATTGGAACTTATCGTTAAAGTTAACTTTGTGCCGTTCCCAAACTCGAAAACACTGTTTGGGAGCTGGAACTCCCGCAACGACCAAGGTGTATTGATTTTAATGCAAAAGCAATAGTGATTCCTAAACTGGTGTGCTCTCGCCTGCCATCAGGCAGTCCAGGGAGAGCATCCCGTGGCGCAAGCCAAAGCTTCTGCTCCGTGCCGAGGCCGGGTACAGATTGCAGTACGGGATCTGCTATCTGCTGGAGTCTTGGCACAGCTATCCAAACTCCAGTTGCTGGTGGGAAGCTGGCTCCAATGCAAGCCCGCAACCATGGCTGCCGTGGCGTCGCCACACCTGGACTGCCGAACTCCCAAGGAAGAGATCCATTGGCATCTAATATACAGTGTTCATGTAGCAGACTCAGATGCATCAGATCTTCTTCAGATACTTCATGGTCTCCAGCATCAGCCAAGGGGCTAAGGGATGTTGAAACTCCAAGTCCAAATGCGCGTTTGAGTCTTGAACTGCTGGTTTATTCGGTCTGTCGAGTCTTGAAACAGTGCCGACGTCTGCAGCACAAGGACAAAGCCCCAGAAGACCAGGAGCATGTCGCTGGATTACACCTGGAGTCAAGCTGTGGTCACCACGGTGCGTGAGTGAGGAGTGGGCGTGAGCTCAGAGCCAATACCCTGTTGGGGGCTGGCACACGCCTTGGAGCGTATGGAGGGCAAACAAGTTCATGACTGACGCAGCATGAGGCTGTAGTGGGCAAAGGCCTGGGGTACGCAGGGTAAGTAGCTAGTTCATATAGTTTTATAATACATGTTCATGAACCCCCCAGTCCTTACGGTTGTATATTACAACATCGCTTTGTGAACCTTTTCATAACATGTTGTAAAATACACCATGTTAAGGACTGCACGTTTCGCAGAGTTTATGGCAGTTTGCACGCGCGTAGGTCAACATCCAGCAGCAAAAAAAGGTCTGGGATGGGTAGCATCTGAACCACGCCTTTCCCGCCCAGGTCGATTGCTGGGAAGGGGGCTACGCCAAAATCAGCCAGTTTGAAAAAAGCGCGGAAAGAAGACAATGGCGCCGAGGTGCGAAACTCGCGCCGAGTCCGAAGCCTTCAAGGCGCGGCTGGTTGGGCTGGGACCGGACGAGCGCCGACGAGTCTTCGCAGAGCATCGTGCGTTCATTGCCGGAGAGAGAGACACGGACGCAGACTTCGGGGTTGCAGACAACGAGCCTCGCGCGATGCCTGAACGCGTGCCTGAGCGTGTGCCACGCGACGCCAGCGAACCGAGACGTCCACCGATGGGTAAGCTTGCTGCATACAGGGCTTTGCTGGAGAAGGAGAAGAGCCAAGGGCGGACGATTGGAAAGCGCACTGCGCCAGAGCAGCAAGTCGCGCCGCCGGCGAAGAAGGGGTCGAAGAAGGAGCAGGCGCGGCTGGCGAGAGAGGAGAGGATCGCGCTAGAGGCTCGAGCAGTCGCACGTGCCGCTGGAGCGGCTAACCGGCAGAAGATGGCGCAGTTGAAGGAGCGTCGGCGGCTGGAGGCGGAGGAGAAACGTGGTGCTGCCTCCCGTGCTGAAGCCATGGCTCGTGTGGAGAAGGACTCGTCGGCCAAGAAGAAGAAGACTCGAGACAGCCCGGCTCCCTCGGCAGCGGGTGGCGGGGCAGCTGGCAAGAAGAAGCGCCGGATCAGCCCGCATGTCCCACCTGATGAGGACGACGAAGAGAGCGCCGACGTGTCGTCAACTGGGTGCGTATGTTCGTGGCTGTGCTATTCCTACTTTTTACTAATGCCTTGTGCGTGTGTGCAGGGAGTCGTCAGCGGTGGAGACGCCTGTCGTGCTTGCAGTGCCGGCCTCGGAAGGGGGCAGCAGCACTTCTTCCGCTGCGCGCACAACAGCTCGGTAAGCTGGGTGTGCGATGCTGTATTATACAACATGTTTGATTTGCTAATGTTGTATATGGCGGTGTCTGATAGGACTCTGGATTTGAATATGCTGCTTGATAGTGACTCGTCGGATGGTGGCGAGGTGGTGGCAGTTGACAAGCCGGCCACGGTAGACAACGGCATGACATCTGAGGTGGAAGGTGACAGCTCAGACTCCGAGAGCTGGTACGTGGAGCGTGCAGACGATGAGCAAGAGGAAGCTGATGAAGACAGCAGCGACGACGGGCTGGATGGTGAGGCGATTGCTGATCGCTATCGCAAGAATGCGTACAAGCGTCTGGCGACGCAGAGGCTGCGGGATGCGGTAGAAAAGCTGCCGCGAGATTGGCCTGCAACTATTGAAAACTGGAGCGAGTTGACGAAGGTTGAAATGGCCGTGCTCGCACAGGACACCAAGGCTCTTCAGAAGGTGCGCGCGGATGGCTGTAACCTGGGTAAGTGCCTCGCTTTACCATGTTGTATATTCGACATGACTAACAGTGTTCATGTTGTATTTGAACGCATTAGATCCAGATACATTTCCCGACACTGGCAACTATCCTGGACTATACAGCGGCGATTATGGGCCGACTGAGGAGATACTCGCAAAGGCGAAGTCACCGTTGGACTTATTCTTTTTTTTTATGCCCAGGTCGTTATGGAGCGGGATTGCCATGGAAAGCAATCGGTACTACCACCAGCACTTGAATGATCGAGTGCAGCGAATGTATCAAAAACAACGTGATGCTGGGAAGGATGTGACCCGTGAGGAAATAATGGATGCAGAAACCAGAAAGCACAAGGAGATCAAAGGACATGAGATTGTTCGCTGTATCGGATTACTAGTGGCACGCATGCTGTGCCCTCACTCGCGACGACTCGCGGATCATTGGGCAACGTCAACCTCTGGTGCAGTTCCGGTTGGAACCTTTGGCCGATACATGTCAAAGGCTCGTTTCGGGCGGATCATGCAGAATTTGCATTTCTCAGACAATGCTGACCCACGAGCAGAGAATGATCGGGCATGGAAAGTGAGACCAGTTGTCCAGAAGTTGCAGCAGACCTTTCGCGCAGGATACAATGTGCCACCAGTTCTCGCATTTGACGAGGCGATGATACCATCGCGTTCCCGACACAACGTGACCCGTCAGTACATGAAAGATAAGCCCCACAAGTGGGGTACCAAGCTGTTCATGACGTGCTGTGCTAACACTGCTTACTGCCTACGGTATGTGTGTGCATGTATGTTGCGTATTGCGTGCTGTTTGTGTGTGTTTGCATGTTGTATGGTGTGCAAAAAGAAATCTCGCGGCCCCATTATGGGGTCCGCGAGATTTTTTTTTGGCTAAGTTGAACATGTTGTATTTTGCTTCATATTTACTAACCAACATGTTGTATACTGCGTCTTTGTAGACTTGAAGTATTCTGCGGAAAGGACCAGCACGAAAGCGAACTTGGTGGCGGCTCCCCGTCGAAGTACTCTGCAGATCCCAACTCCGGCCCGGCAGCGGTCGTGCGGAACTTGGATGAGGTCTTGCCACCGCCGGAGCCCGGTGTTTTTCACACAGTAGTGACGGACCGCTACTACACCTCCGTGCAGCTCGCGCTGCAGCTGCTACACCGCAACGTCTACAGCATTGGGACTATCCAGCCCAACAAGGCTGGGTTTCCAAAGGGCGTGACGACCGAGCACGCCACGCGCCCAAGAGACGTCCCCCGGGGCTCCACCAAGATGGCCATCCTGAAAAACATGCCGCAGATGACGGCGCTGCTGTGGTGGGATCGAATGCCCGTCCAGTTCCTCGCCACGGGTGCCAGCAGATCGATGCAGACTTGCGGTAAGTGCTCATGCTCAGTGAATTGATTCTCACACGCTAACAGCTTGTTTTTTGTATGCTTTGACAAACATGTCTGCGTAGAGCGACGACTGCGTGGTGGGAAAAAAGTGGAGGTCCCCTGCCCATCCATGATGCGCGATTACCACCGCTGGATACGCGGGGTCGACATCCACGACCAACTCCGCTTGCAGCGGTACTCGCTGCAGCTTGCCGTCGTCTTCCGGAAATATTACAAGACGATCTTCTTAGGGCTCGTGGATATTGCCATTGTCAACGCGTACATTGTGTACAGGGAAGCCCGCAAGCAGCGGGACGAGCCCCGTGCTGATCACGCCAAGTCCCTACGTCTGCTGCAGGCGCAGATGCTGGAGCTGACCGCCAGCGATTTTGCCAATGTGGTAAGTGTCGTGTGATCTTTCCTAGCCCGATCCAATACTAATTCGCTGTGCAGACTCTCTCCCCTGTGCAACCAGCTCAGACAAATTCGCCTGCCCGAGTGCCTCTTGAGCACAAGCTCACAACGTTCCAGGAGTGGAGCCGCTTCGGCAAGGAGAAGGAGCATCGCAAGCGCCCCCAGCACCAGTGCAAGGTGTGCTCGCTTCGCAAGCGGGAAATCGGCGAGCGGTGCGCCAGCCGCTTTTTCTGCGCTGCCTGCAGCGAAGGGGATAAGTTGTAAGTTCTGGCTTTGATTGACTGACTTGGGAACAAACTAACCTTCTCTTGCTATGCTTGCAGCGTGTACCTGTGCGATCGAGTGCGGCCTGCTCACTACCCTGGAAACACGTGAGCATGTTTCCAGATTTGGCACTCCAAGTGGAAAAACGGTAGTGAGCGGCCGCGCCCACTCGTCGGCCGCGACATCCAGATGCGCGGCTTGGGGAAGAAGCGGCGGCGCTCGACCGCCAATCAGGACGAAAACCAAGAGGACGAGCACGAAGATGACGCGGCCGAGGAGGAGGAAGCCGGGGATGCGTAGGCTGGCTATAGCAGGACAGTGGCTAAGCACAATACATTCATTGCGTGTCAATTGCATTTTGTGCTGAAGTCATGGCGACACGTCTTCCCTTTGCGCGGCGATCTTACACAGTTAGTGCATTTCCAGTAAAAGGGACATTTGTTCATGTAGGATATACACCTTGTTGGTTGACTAAGTCTCAGCGTCGGCGTGTTTGACAACATGTCTGGAAAAAGATGTGCGACGGGGCCGTCCGTGTACATCGATCCAGTTCAAAAAAAGGCATCGTACTTTAGAGAGACATACAAATTTCAAGTGTAGGCTGGCTTTAACATGTAGTATTATACAACATGTTCACGCCTTTACGGAACGGCGAAAATCCCGTGAGTGTTGGGGGGTTAAAGGAGCACAAAGCACAAGAACAGATACTACAGATCAAGGCGCGGAGCTACGCTGGACATGCTGAAGACCGATGAGCGGGCGTGCAAGGAGCAGAACCGATACTACAGATCTAGGCACAAGAAGCGGAGGACATCGATCGACGGCAGGACCGACGACTTCTAGACGTTGACGAAGAGACCTGTGAAGAAGAGCGACGCGGCTAGCGCCAATTATTACCGAGTACGCGGGGCGAGGAGACGTATGCGAAAAAAGGTACACTGGTACCGTACCCACTCGTGGGTACAGTACCAGTTTGCCTCACGCTTCCAGCTAGCAATTTTAGAGTCTAGCCAGTGTAAAAAGGTTACCGGATAGTTGTAGTCCTAACGGCATGGCCATATCCGGGTAGAAAAAAGCGGCTGCTCTTTTTTTGTTTTACTGCTAACTTTTATCCACCAAATACTCCATTTCACAAAACTTGCCAAGCATTGGAGCGCCGAGCAGGATATGGCGGAGCTGGAGGACGCAATACGATGTAGCCTAAACATGGTACGAAGCGTAGTATTCTGATGTCCTTGGTGTGTGCATGCAACTAATTATTGATTATCGTGTGTGTCCTACTCAGTACCAATTAGGCCTTCTAGGTCAGCCATGCACTTATCAATGTCGTCGTCCGAATCGATCTCGTCATCACCAACGCACAGATTCTCGAAGTCAGACAATGTCGTTTCAAAATCGACAGCAGACACTTCAGCTTCGCTATTTGCTCGTTGATCGGTAGTCAGGCCAACTTTAGCGAAGCCACTGACGATCGTCGAGAACGAGAGAGCGCCCCAAGAATCCATGATCCATCGCGTAAGCCTGGGGCGACGAGGAGGATCTAATTTAAACGGAGTTTCATCGAAAGCCGAGCGCAGCTCTGCAATTTTTTCAGCTGCTTCGGTTTGTGTCAGATTTTCATTTGCTTTTCGAACTGCTTTATCAAAAGAGGCACGTCTGCGGCGACGTGCAGGTTCATCAGCACTGTAAGAGGAGAGTTGTCGTTGGAGCTCAGATAACCATTAAGTCGGCTTTTGAAGGGCTGATTCCACGTTGCAGGGGCGCACCATTCTGTTGCACGGAGTCGATTACTAACAACGTTTTAGAGCTCACAAAGGCTAAGAATAGCAGACAGGATTGTGAAACTTACGTGGTCTTCATACGCCTTGTAATTGGCCAGATCTGCTGTGCCGTTAGGACTTAACTGCCGTTAGGACTACGATCATGCGGTACGCGTGATCCGTCCGAGACTACCGTCCACGTTCTACTAAGTACGAAATGTAAAAACACATAAATCTAACTTCGGCTTAAGTTCGGGTGACTTCAATTTCAACTTCAACTATGCCAGCCTTCACGATAGACTCGGATGGTGACGTGGAGATGTCGCTTCTCCAACCTATCTATGAAGTCCAGCTGGGACCATACTACTCTGATAGAATGGCTACGTGAGTGGGAAGGCTATGTTGAGAAGACACGCCACCGCTGCATCACCACTGGCGAGACGTATGAAAACGTGGTGGCCGCGGTTAACCCCTCCCCCCCCCCAGCCCGAAGCCTTATATTAGCCACGATAAGGAATTTAGACTTGGTTTTTGTAAGGATTCATACAAATTTCCCGTCAACTGGGGGAAGGTGATGTGTGTGCAGACGGGGGATCGATCATGTGCAGAAAGCTGGGCTAGTGTACATGGGACGCATTTTCAAAATATTAGCTGAGAGAGGTAACGGGAAGCGCGCCAAGTACCTCTATTAGAACGTAAAGGTTTTCGGCACGCTAGACCAGACGGTTGGCTATTCGAGATTTTGCGGGGAGATAGAGAGATGTCGGCGCGGTGGTCGGAGCTGCTCAAGGAAGGATGGTCGTCATAGCGACCGCGGGGGCTCGAGACCGAGCATACGTATTGCTGCCCTCTGGACGAGCTGGACAAAGGTATTCTGCAGCGTTTAGAGCTGAATATGCTGATTTCTGACCACTATTGTGTTTATGCAGCCGATTTGGAGCGCCAGGAAGCAGAGAAGACTGAGCAGCCCTCGAACAGCCAGTGACGGTAATGCGTGTGGTTATGTTGTCACGCGTCCAAATACTAACAATCCCGATATTCTAGATGTCGGACAACGCCTGGCATCGACTCACTAAACGAATTACACTACCGAGCTGGGACTCCGAGGACAAGAGTTGGCTGGTTTCGAAGACCAAGGTATAAATTTCCATTCCTACTTATCAAGTGCGATACATGTTAACATATTTCTTGTATCGTTTACGGGACAGGGACACCGTCGGTTAGCCCTGCCGTTCTTCTCCTGTTGTGCAGTCCAGTATCGCAACGCCACAAGCACCGGTAAGCAATGGTACGCGCGCTATTGATAACGTGATGTTCGAGGCTTAGTTTTCACGGATGTGTTTGTTTAGCTGTGGTTACAGGTAACCTTACGCAAGAGCAACGTTACTTGGATGCAGCCTTTGCAGAAGTTGCTTCCGACGGCGATTCGGAGACACGAATGTGCCCCACATCACCTCATATATCAAACAGTGACGGTGGTAGCGACTCCGCTTTTGCAAGCGCAGAAAGAGTCGGCTGAAGACTTCGAGTCTGTAGAATCCAACACGTCAACAGGTTTGATATCGTGTCTGATACAAGTTTAGTGTACACGATAACAATTTCTAACCTGTACTATATCAGCAGATATCAACGTCCCAAAGGCTGGTAGCTTGTTGCCAGACTACGCCGCGCTAGAGTCGGAGGGAGAGAACGATGACAGGTTCAGTAATGAACAAGACGTGGAGTTTGGAGCTTTCGATGACGATGAGGAGTATCCAGATGACGACGACTCGGACCTTCCAGACATACCGTTTGACGATGCACTGCTTGCCGCCGTTGGTAGAGCTGCCGGTTTGACGGTCGATAATCTTAGTAAGAACCAGAACGCGGCCATCCTCGCTAACATGGTCCTGTCTGACTGGCTTGGAGCGCGTACTCAGCTGCCTTTTCCCTATATGGAAGGCCCATACGAGGTCCGCCAACTACATGCAATGCAAGACGACTACCCGGACCTTTTTGACGGTTCAAACGGTCCCAGTAAGGAAGCTATGGCCGCCATCACTAGCCCCGCGAATGCACTGTTCTACTTCATGAACCACCCCCTATCATGGCTTTCGACGAAGCTATGTTACCGTCGAGATCGTCGTTCAACCGTATGCGAGTGTATATGAAGGACAAGCCACACAAGTACGGTACCAAGCTATTTATGCTGTGCTGTTCGTACACTTATTACTGCATTCGGTAGGTACACGGGCGTGTCTGCTGACACGCTCATTTTTTTTGACAACTTAAGTCTGTTATCGTGTCTAATACTGATACGTGTTCCTGCTATCTTGTATGGTACAGGTTTGAAGCTTACTTAGATAAAGTAGGATCAATAAACGGCGTATTACTGCGTGAAGAGAGAACTGGTCATGTGGCGGTAGTGCGCAATCTGCGTGCGGCTTTTGGAAACGAGCAGCCTAATACAATGCGACTCATCGTCATGGATTGCTTCTACACATACATCCCGCTAGCGTTGGAGCTACTTACTATGGGGTACTATAGCGTTGGCGCCGTGGTGACAGGTCGGAAAGGTCTGGACACTCAAGTTGTGTCTAACAAGAACAAGAAGAAGAAAAAGCGCGTGCAGGTGACGGGCGGGTGGGGAAGTGTCTGACAACGATGGGGCGCCACGACGCAGCGTCTTGGCGTCGTCAACGCCGTCGAGTGGCTGCAGATGCCATCATCGATTGCTGGAAGCGTAGCGATTTTGACTTGGTTTGAATATACACATTGAGCACTGATTTGTGAGTCTAAATATCGACAAAAATAGCAATGTCTCTTTCACATGAGCGCATGGTCTCTATTTCTACTGACATTTCTCTCGCCGCTCTGGACATGATAGATCGCACATACCCTGTATAATGTCCATTCACCGCACATGATAAGTAGGTCGGGACACGATAGCAAAGCTGCCCACATCAAGGGGTGGGGGTTCGCATGAGTTTTGTAACCGGACAGGATAAGTTTTATCTTTGATTTAGTAGCAAAACCCTACCCCTTCTATACACGATAGTTCAGTCGATGGGCGGAAATATTTTCCTTCGGGCTGGGGGGGGGTTAAGCGTTGTGTGAAGCGTAAGACACTCATAAACCTGGCTACCTACGTTTTAAAGAAGCCAGTGGCAGATGTTAGCGATGTTGACATCATGAGGGGCGTGCAGGCCCGTTGCTGCACTCTCAAGAACAAGTTCGTACCTGATGTTGCGTCTCTGTTCCATCAGAAGCTCAAGATGGACCTTTCAAGTGATGACTGTGACGCGCGGATTTTCCGCTACTATGAGAACTTTAACGGTATTTTGGAGGACAATGGTCTTCAAGGGCTAATTGGTGCGGGAACCACTACTGATGCTAGGCCGAATAAAGGCTCGCTGTCGCCTATTGGTGGAAAACCTCCAACCCCCAATCCTCAGGGCGCTAATCAACCGTCTCATCGACTTTAAAAGGCGTAACTGCAAATTTGATGATGTTGCCCTCTTTGATTTGATAAGATACAACAGCGATTTCATCGAATTTCACAGGATTATGCGCCAAAGGGTGAATCAAAGTTTGCGAAGTCAGAGCGCAAGACACAGAAGAACAGCGGTGCTAACGCTGGTGGAAAGCCTGGTCCAGCCCGATTAGCGTCGCCTGCAGCTTCGCCGTCAGACCCAGCCCGTGCCCCACGGGCTTCTCGCCCCCTCCCTCCCCCCTCCGAAAGGAGGGTGCCTCGTGCTGTGCAGATGTCGACTACAATCTACCAGCAACCCAACTAGCAGCAAGCGAAGTCTAATCGAATACCAGAAGCGTAAACTGCAACGAGATGAAGATCCACACCCCGGAAGAGAAGAAGTCGGTTGGTGACATGCCTTCAAAAGATGGCGAAGATAGCACACAGGACACAACCTCCACTGATCTATCATATGCGCGTCAAGTTGACGTTATCATCGCCCCGAAGCCAAAATTATGAGGGAGAACACGCTCGACTACCAAGCACATTCAACAGATGACAATTCCATCTAGTGTCCAGCGTTTGGCTCTCCACCCGAGTAACCTGACAATGACACCAGAGAAATTCGTTTTGTTGGCCCGCAACATGCCAAACTTGAAAAGCAGTATTGCTGGAGCTAAAGGACAAAGCACGCATCGAGAACGGCTACTAACAATTGAATGCGTACCGGTTAAAGTAGCTTCGCCACCAGCCTGAGCAGTTCTTGTTGTGTGCAACCTGGAAACGATATACTGGCCGCTTCATCGCTTTTTCAATATATACTCGCGTGGAATTGGTAACGTTCTTGAGACACGTGTGGGTTGCTCTCTCATAGGACGTTCTGCACCAGCTACCTCCTCACCACCCGACGCTCCGCTAATAGGGCCACCTATTTCTTCTCCAGCTGCGATTGCCTCTCTCGAGAACTGTTAAACTCGGCAAATAACTGGGACTTCGCAAAAAACGGCTACCCGTCCGGCGGATGTCGTCACCACCACTGCTTTTGCAGCTACAGCCGTAGGAGAATTATAACTGTAGGTGTTAGTATCTTAGCACCTCCAACAACCGTCATCGTGATCGACAGCAACCTTAGCTTGAAGTACCTAACTAAAGCTCGAAGACTTTATAGGTGTCTTGCCGACACCTCCTCCAACATCCCAGAAACGCAAGCGCGCGCCACGTCTTACGCATATTCTGGACCAATGTGAGGACTGGGTGACCATCGCCAACGTACAATTTTGAAGATGGTTCTGGAGGACAGCGTACCACTCGCGACGCTTCATTGCTGGTGTTCCAGACATCTTCGCTGCCTCCGTGTGAGTAATGTAAGCGTTTGCCAAGGCCAGGTCAGTGATGCCTAAGAATAGGCTTTTATAAGGCTTCTTCAATTTGGTAGACGTTTGCAGGAGTAGGCTTGGAGGCGGAGTTGATCATGTGCATCAACTCCGCCCATCCAACCTTGGTAGTCGTTTACGGCAGATGGGCAAGACACCGTAATAGCTCCAACCTGCTTCACCTTTCGCTCAATTGTTGACGCCTTTATCACAGCCCCGGTACACAGGTAATGAACCGGTTTGCGATCTCCCAGTGGAAAGCAAACATGGCAGGCACAGCTACCGAACGCAAGAAGGTAAAAGTGCCGCGAGGAATACTAGCAGGCCGCGTCGCACTCTTTACTTTGATATTCTTGTCCAGTCCAACTCGATTGACCATTATAGTGCCCACTACGTACACGTTCATCTTCAATAGTTCGATCGCGAGTGGAAACGAACTGGAATATCGGTCGATGACGACAGCATGCCATCGCTGTCGAATTTGTTCTCCAAGAATGATGTTGAGGTTCCAAACCACAGCAGGTGCCCCCGTCCTGTGATTGAATGAGCTGCTGTCAGTGTTATCCTAATTGCGCTGTCCCGCGTACATTTCGAATCTGGTAGGATACGACATAGCACGTAGTCAGAATCATCGACGGTGTAAATTACGACATAAGCATTGTTACCTGTGGCAGTATGCCGTTCTTGAGTCACACGTCATGAACATCTTTGTCCCGTAGCGGTGTGGTTTATCAGGCATAAACATTCTGGTAGTGTTTCGCTTGGACGTAGCCGGTAATGCTCCTTAATTAAACGAAAAGACTGCACCCAGCGACCACCCATCTCTAAACCGTTGCTGCATCTTAGTGATCACCGGCCTCAGCTTCCATAGCTTGTCTCTGGTACGTTCCCTCTGGTTGTCGACGGTCACGCATGATGTCTTGACAGCGATTGCGACTCATATGGCGCCCAAAACTTCCTGAAGGGATCGCGCCGTCTTCAACTAACGTCCAGTGAGTAGCAAAGACCTTCTGCGGGCAGAGCGTACGGGCAACTAGCAAACTGACGACTTGAAGGATATCATGAGGCTAGTATTCAGCCTTGGACTTCAATCGACCCTTTATGTTCTTCAATGACTCCTGCCGGCGGTCGTTTCGCCTGCCACTGTTGGATAGTTTGAGCCCGTCTATCAACTTCCTGAAGCGCACGCAAGTTTGTCTGCTGCGTTATCATCACCCACTAGGACTTCGGCATAAAATAAAAGAACGTTAGCAGCGGCGAGTGACTGATCTTGCGCAACTCGCTGCAGGGCTGAGCGTCTTCCATAGTGTGGATAGGCTGGAACATCTTCCGGTTAAAAGGACGACGAGATGGCCGTCCACGTTGCCCTCAAGGCTACTTGGCGCTGTTGTAGCCTGCTGCGATCCGGCTCATCACTATCCAACTGTAGAGAGGCGATGAACGCCTCATCCATCGCGACGGCGTCGCCGTCGGAGATAACATCGTCCATATCGTCATCATCTCTTTGGACTCATCGCTCTCATCAGAGCTGAGACTCTCGTACATACTTGAATCCTCGTTATCCGGCACAATGTTGACGTCCTCCACATTGTCACGATGTCGCCTGGTCTGCTTCGTCGTCGTTCTCTGCTCCGGATGCACCCGACAACAACTGCAGCCCAACAGCGGCTTCTTCGAGTTGCGAAGCGTCCAGTAAAAGGTCTTCTGAGGGCTTATCAAATGCTCGCGAGACCACCGACTGGGATAACGAGGTATCTGAGTCACTTGATGTACCAAATAGGTTTTGATATGGTACACTGCGATAGTTTGACACTGGTGACAATTTGAGATACTGTAGCCTGCTCACCTGAGCTGACTTCACTCCGACATCTTCGTCGACGTCACTATCTCTGGTCTCATCTAAAATGCCAGACTCCACAGCAAATGTCTTTCATACAGAGACACGCAATACGAGACTGAGGGAAGGGACGTCGTAGAGCTACTGGACGAGTCCACGCGCGAATTTGTTATTCAACATATTGCAAACAAAGATTTGCTTCGATCGCGGCACAATCAGCTTCGTCGGACACACCAGGAGATTCTCAATGCATAGTAAGTTCGTGTAGTGAACGATATAAATCGGAGTATTTCTCTTTGTACTGATTTTGGCTTTGGTACTCTACTGATCGCTGCTACGGAGCTTTTCTTTCAACGCTTGGCGTTGATAAAGAAGAACGTCGCGGTGTTCTTCAAGTCTCTGTAATGAGGTACTGTGTTCTTGTGCCAACTCTCGAACAATATTGGCAAGTTGACTGCGAACGTTTCCCAGCATATCCGCCCTTTCTTGTAGATTAGGGGCAGTTAAAGTGCTTGACCTGTGAGCTTCGGTCCGCCTATCGTTGACGTATGTAGCGATCGATGTAGCCAGGTACTGAGAGATTCCACCTCGCGGGCTTTTATTTTGGATGGAGTCGAGCTGAGAGACGCACTGTTCTTCTCGGCAGCTAGGCGTCCCTCCATTGAGTCAACTGGTCTTTTTCAAGCAGACCACTCTGCATGAAGTTGTTAAGCTCCAGCTTCACCTGTAGCACACCAGTGGTTTAAGAAATATGTAGCACATCAATCATAGTATAACGAGCGTACCTCAAGCCACTTCCTCAGATACAACACAAATCCACGACTGTCGACAAAGTCGAGGAATTCGTTCTCGTGCTGACCGGACTTCGTGATTTTTTTCAGCCACGATGTAATAGCGATCCATTTCCTTCCAGATGTCGAACAACTTCTTCGCCGAGTGCGCCT
Source organism: Phytophthora colocasiae (assembly GCA_018806915.1). NCBI lineage: Eukaryota > Oomycota > Peronosporomycetes > Peronosporales > Peronosporaceae > Phytophthora > Phytophthora colocasiae. The sequence continues at coordinate 610,963 of JAGKQI010000094.1, read as the reverse complement.
TGTGGCTCTAAGGTCGTCTCGTATCTACTCGTGTGTGCCACACCATTATGCACTCACATAAATGTATCCACGTGTGTCACACACCAACAGTAGGCATTCGTGTAACATCCCCGTTACACCACAACAACCAATTCGTCCCGAGCGACAATTGCACACGTTTATACAATATAGGTGTTTAGCACAGTATCTTTCAAATTGTTACACTTTGCCAACGTCGACCAGCGAAGGGATTCAAATCGACAGGCCGACAAAAACGTCCCTAAATTTGGTAGTAGGATGCTTCCCTGATTCAACGTTGTACACACCGAGGATCCTGTGGGACATGATACTGCTGGTGAACCCCAACCCGCCCCGCCTGTAACAAGTTCCGTTCAGTGTCAGTCTCCCGCATTTAGAACAGTACGGATAGAGCTTCCCCACAAGCAGTTTCGAGCCTTCGTAGTTACACATCTGCTCACGTCATCAACAATTTTCATCTGAGTCAACTTCCCATTAAAATTGAAATGGAATGTGGTCTATTGGTATGCAAATGGAGGATATTCAGAGTTACATCGGAGACTGGCTTCAAGCGAGTTCCACGCACTATTCTAGCGCCGTGCATGCACAATTAGTGAGTAATAAGCACACTTAACCAAATGGTAAGGACATAGGTGAGGATGACGAAGGTTTTATTGAAGACCTCGAAGAAGCGAAGTTCTAACTGTAGGTACAACCATCACTCCACAGGATATGTCACACTATCGTCTTATCAAAGAGCCGTCGTCGGATTTGGAAGGCTACATGGAATCTGTTGGTTGGAGATTCAAGGGCGACACGAGATCGCATGAAAGCTCCAAGCGTCCTGCGTGCCGTACAAAACCAGTGTTTATGTGAAATTTGTAACCCCCACATGGCATCACGGCTGGTGATTTGTTAATAACGGTATTGTGCTAAGAGTGGATTTGCCCACGAATCAACTCTCAACGACACTGTGCACAGAACGAGCAATATTTATATCGGACTGCGTGTCTGACGTTGATGTATCCTTTACCTGAGTGAGCTCCTCGCCGCGATAAGAGGAGAATGTGACTGCGATAGAACAGAGTTCCGCGCGAAACTGGAGTTGCAAGCTAGCAGTGGCACTGCGCGAGAATATATACGAGGACGATCATCCTATCAGCCATCGCCGCGTTTGAAATAACAAGATTCTATCGTGGTTCCTGGAAAAAGTCATTCTTCCGAAAACCCTACGCGGAGCTACCATCCTGTCTCAAGTGCTCAAGGATGCACTTACTCGCGGTGAATGCAGGGCCCCCGGAATTCGTAAAAACGTGGTCGCCCAAAGAAGAAGCGCATTCCGTCACAGCAGGCAACAGAATCTCTGAGAAAGCAAATTCGGCGGTGCGGAATATGCAAGCAAGTTGGCCACAGCCGGAAGAGCTGCAGCAGTCAGCCGTCCTAAGCGCCCTTGCTGACCAGAATTTACAGGATGGTTTTTGTCCCAAATTGGGTTTTCCTTCCTAAAAGAAATACTGCTTGGTATTTTATTTTTATTTTGTAAGTATTTGGTAAATTATTTTTATGTTCGAATATATTGGTTTATATTTTTATTATTCCTTGTTTTTTATCCCTTAGGGCATGGTCGGGGAACGCTCGTCTTCGGATTTAAATCGTCTTCGACGATAGGACGGCAAAAGTATCTACAATTTGATTGGATAGCAGGAAACTCGATCGGCTTCCTCGATCGATTCAAAATCGCTAAAACTGAGACAAGTAAGCCACCAGTCTCAGCTCGTACAGTCGATCGTCTCAGAAGCCACCGATCTGCAGATTGGAAGGCGCTGGACAAGTGCGTCACGGCGGCGGTCTATACCACGATAGGGGCCGCTGCTATGGCTGGAGTTGCTGCGGCTCACGCAGCAGTTAGAACAGTTCGCAACGAGACGGAGAGTATTTTCACGCTAACGCAGCTAGAGAAATGGTGCGCTGTGCCCTGGATCCTATCAGTACGGGAGTAGACGGTGGTGATGCATCAGAGACGCCGGTGCTATTTCCAGATGCAGCAATGGTGTCGGGGTCCTCTGTGCTTAGATGCGTTCATTCCTGTTGCCTCCCCAATAATCCTTCATCGTTGAGTAGTGCTTTGGTCGACGGAGAGGACTACCATTTCCAGTGCGGCCCTCGTCCGACCGGGCTTATGCCCATTTCTGTTTCATGTTTTTCATCTGTACGAATTAGTATCCAACAGTTAGTGTGTCTGCAGTAGATAAGTGTTCACTGAACAAGTACTTTACCTTAGCCTGGCACTGTTGGTCTGTGAACACCTTGCCTTGGCTCACCGACAGCGTAGATGCTAGCACCAACCACGCAAACTTGATGCGCTTTGCATCTTTCGTGTTCTGGAAGCGAGCAGCCAGACCCTTGTAGTGAAGGCGGAACAGCTCTTCGACATCTGCGTCGTTCCAGCTGGCCGTCGACTTTGTCGCCGCCGCCGCCCCTCGCCCTGCACCTGCTGAGGGAGCTCTGGTGGGTGCTAGTCCTCCCGACACAGTTGCAGCTGCGTCACTGTCACTCATGCGTTCACCTGCAGCGCTCTGTACTTGACGGATAGGAACTGTGCTCCGCTCAAGCGGCGCAGAACTAGCGGTGAGAAGGGGTGAGGGCATGGGTGGTGTCGAGAATGCGTGTGTATGCAAAGCCGAAGACGATCTGGGCAACCGACCACATCAGTTTAGGTTTAGGCTAGTGAAGACGATCGAAGTCGAGACGAGCGTTCCCCGTAAGGTATTAGTGCTGATTACAATTATTGAACAATTTTCTTGTTCACAACTAGTATTGCCCAGCGAAAACAAATATTGCAAAATTATTGCCACTCATTTTTAGCAATTCGTACTTAGCGAGTGCTTATTTTTCAAAAAAATGGGAAGTGGGTGTCCACTAGATCTGAACTGCTCTCTGTCATCTTGCTCTGTAAGATTTTTTTCTCTTTATCAGACGTCGCAGCGATTCGCTAAAAAACCGACTAAATCCTCTTTCCATTCGTCAGAATCATTCCACAACGTGGCGAAGATTTTTATCCTGCCGAATAGCATATTTTTGAAAAGGGGGAGAAAAATTCGCGACGGGACGGGGGGCCCTAGAGAACGTGAACGCGTGTGTCGTCTGTAATCGCGCAAAGGCCGCCCGGCAACGTCACTGCGCCATCGACCGGTAAGCATATTCGTCTGCTACTTTGCTCCATATTGTTCGCCTACGTCTGCTCCCTCGAAGCGTGTGCTGCACGCCCTCTGGATCGCTCTGGGGGCTGAACTGCAATTTTGGCGATTTTAGCGCTCGATTTGGACCTGTTCTCGTGCTCGGAGAGGTGGGGAGAGTGCTGCGTTGGATTCCTCGGGATCTCAGCTATCGATTGAACCCCTAGTTGGTCCGAATATACCGTTTTTTCGGCTATTCCGCGCCGATTTCCCCACCTGTCTCTGAGAACTTGGCACGAACGTCCATTTCGAGCACCCAGAGAACCCCACAGGCTGACATTGGGTCATGTGTATGTGTGGCTGTGCTTAGATGCAGTAGTGACGCTACTCGGGGAAAGAACGCAGCACGTAGGGGCGCAGCATGGATATTATGCAGGAGTGATGGTCGCTGATAAGTGTTGTTATTGTATCCGTTATGTGTTGGAATCCGCATAGGAAACCCGCGATGGCGTCGGACAGCGACGGCAGCCCCAACAGCACTGTCGTACTTATCTCCATCCGCAACAAACTTGTAGAATATAAAGAATCGCTCTTGCGGTATGTGCTTGCTTGTCAGCTGTGCTGTTGCCATTCATTTCGACGTTTTCTAACAGAAAAATGCTATATTGCGTATGTAGGCAGTTGCTAGACGAGCGAGAGGCAGTTCTTGCAGCGAGCAAGGAGCAGGGGCCGAAGGACACAAAAGAGAGCGATGTTACTAGTGTGGCGGGGCAGGAGACGGCGCTACTCGAGGAGGAGAAACAGGTGGAGGCAGTTGACGTTGAATGCCCAAAGGCACTTGATGATGGAAAAATTGCAGCTCCAGTTGGAGAATTAACAGCAGAAAAGGAAAGCGAGAACGTGGAAACTCCAGAGGAAGTTGTGGGAAAGTCATCCGCAAAAAAGAAAGCTAATGATGAGGTTTTGCTGAAAAAGAGGAGACTGGCCGAGGAAGAGGTGGAAGCATCAGCGGATGCAGAGATTGACATTATTCCTGCCAAAAAGGCGAAGAAAAGCAAGACGAGAAACCAACAACCGAAGGAGATAGCAAGCAACGGCTTTAAAGGCACGGTGATGGAGAACGAGACGACAAATACACATGTGCAGGAAGATTTTCCTGAAGGAACTCCATATTGTGTCGTAAGAACGTCGGTGCCTCCGGCCAAGTATTTAATGCAGAAAAGGCGAGAAGAAGAAGCTTCGGATCACGTGGCTTTCCATCAAAACCAGCAGCAGCAGCAACCCGTTCACCTAGCTTCATCAGCACTTGCAACGGCAGATCATAGTACTAACAACGGTCTGATTGGCGACAAGCGGATGTCTCGAACTTCACCAGTTTCGAGCGATTCGACGAATTCAGAGTTCGAGCGAAAGTTACGCGAGTTTGTACGTTTTCAGCAGGAGATTAAGATGCGGAGCTTGGCTGTAACTCGAAAGAGGCAATTACCGCGATTGCCGACGCCAGCGAGGGGTAAGTCTCACTGGGACTTTCTTCTAGAAGAAATGAAATGGATGGCAACCGATTTTTCTCATGAGCGCAACTGGAAACGAGTGATACAACACCGTCTCGCAACCGGTGTAATTGTGGCGAAAAATGCTGAAAGTGTTCGCAAAGAACAAGAAAATCGTCAGATGGCACGAGGCATTGCGATGCAAATTTCGGCATTTTGGAGGACAATGGAACGGATAGCTGCAAGGTCAAGAGTTCGGTTGGAAGCTGCAGGTACTGAATCCTCAGGTCGTGATGAAATTGATGATGCAACGTCTGGAGATCATACCGACGAGGATGGAACGCGTGATTATGAAATTGTTGGAGCGAAGGATGGTCTTTTGCCACTGAAATATCACTCTATCGATATTGGTGCCAAGAACAATGGGAAAAGAGGCATGAAGCCAGAATTGACATTATCATCTGCTAAAACGCACATGTCGTACATCGTGAGTGCAGGCAAACGAGCACGCAGTGCTATGACTTCTTCACCAGCTGAATGTGCTGACAAAACAACGTCTGCCGTTTGGGCACTTCGTGAGGCGGCCTTTCGGGAATTGCATGCGAGGTGCACTACTTTGCAGTCAAAAGGAGGCCCCGCTATTTTTTTGGCGGCCTTTCAGCTTCTTGCGTTGAGGTGGATGCTTGATTTGTACTCCAATGGTCTCAACATGTTGCTGAATGATCAACTCGGCATGGGAAAAGCGACTACCATTGTTGCCTTTTTAACTTTGACCGAAATTGTGGTAGCAAAGACACATCATCAACAAGGTGATGCAAGGACAGGAGATGCAAGTCCCGATACAACTGTAGGCCCTCACTTGATAATTGTGTCAGAAGAAGAGCTTCATAAGTGGCGATATTACCTTCGGATATGGAATCCAGACAAGCGTATCCAGTTATACGATGGCCCTGGCAACGCACAATCTCATAAAGATCAGCTTCAACGCGAATGGAAGATAAAGCCTCGAGCGCACGCCCAGAAGAATGAAAACGATTTTCTTATAGCTCCGCCCAATGAAGACGATGAAGACGAAAAGTTGGACGATGACGAACGCGCTGAGCCTGTCTACTGTGTGTTGTGTCCTGTGGACGCGTTTGCTGAAGACCGAGATGCCTTTGTGGCGTTTACAAATTGGCAGATGGTTGTTGTGGAAAATGAGCGTGGTGGTCATTTTAATGACCCTGCATGCGTATCTGCACTACAAGACCTTCGACAGCATCAGCGTAGAATATTATGCAATGGCCAGCCGATTGAGAACTGGAAAAATACTGCCCTTCGATTACAGTACGCTGAGTTTCTAGTGCGAGAAGCTTCTTCGGTCGAGGGAAGTGGTGTGACTGAAGGCAAGCAGCATCGAGTTGAGGCATGGCCAGTGCAGGAGCTGCAAGTGGAGAGGGGGTCTGTATCAGAGGTGATGCAGCTGTATGGCAAGTCGTCAAGTGTTCGAGCCTCGTTATGGAAGGCTTCATCTCAGCAAGAAGACACGCCTCAGTTTATGAATGCGTTGTTTCTTGCCTTGTCTTGTCTCAGCTTACGGCGGGTCCGGAGTGAAGTCGAGTCTGAGTTGGGTAAGATTGAAGAAATTAGTCTGAGCTGCGAACTCAGTGCGTCGCAAAAACTGCAGTACCGCAACGCATTAAGTGGATTTGCCGCAACTCTGGACACTGCAGGTGGCCGCGAAGAGCGGCTGAGTGTGTGGTTACAGCTTCTACTTCACCTGCGTGAGATCTGCAACTGTGTGGATATCGTGAACGATGTGGACAAGTTAGGACACGCTGATATGAGGTTTCTTGCTGGCTGTTCCGCTAAGTTGGAGACTCTGGAGCCGCTATTACGCCGGCTGGTGCTTCAGGAAGCCAAGAAAGTGGTGATCTACTGCCAATTCAACGCCATGTTCCCTATTCTGGAGCTTTTTCTGTCTCTGATGGATATAAATTATGTGCGGGTGACAGGCTCGATCGCTATGCAGCGCCGAGCTCTTTGCCATTTCGCTGACCGGCCAGTAGTTCGTGTTGCGCTCGCGTCTACTCGATTGTCCACGTCCAACGGCGGGCAGGCAGTGTCAGTATTTGGTGGGGAGGCTATCATTGTTGTTGACGGTGACTGGAATGCTACATGTGATGCAAAACTTCGCGCAAGCTGGGCTAAAATGGCGGTTGGTGGAGCAGATACTCTCCCAGTCTATCGCTTGCATTGCGAAAATACCATTGAGGCGTCATTATTACGAGCTGGAGCTTCGCTGACCGAGAAAGTGTTTGGTGAGATGACCCCACAAGATCTTCTCGCTGTTCCTTCCGACATGGCATTGAACTTGAAGATAGAAAAACCGAGCTGGTGGTCTTCGACCGCTACCAGCAGTGGTGGAAATAGTTTGACTGGCTCCGGAACACTTGCAAAGCTATCGATGGTGGCCCAGCAAGTGGAGAGAAATGAAAAATATTGTGGGGATTCAAGTGAGCTGGAGTCGCCCCTGATTGTACACAATGTGGATCTCGATGCAGAGGAGCATCTACTGTTGGCCAATACGGACGAGCTGACGCCTGTGGAATGGTACGCCGTTAACTACGTGCATGGGGTGACAGACACTAAGCACCAGGGAGGTGGCGAGTCCAAGAGAGTCGAACAAGATGTTGGGAACCTTGAAGATGCTAGCTCCTGGAAGGATAATAGCGCATTCCTGCAGTCAGATCAACCCTCTTTTGAGAAATTGGCTGCTATGGATGCTGATCGGCAATGGAAAGAAGGCGATGCCACATCGCAGCTCTTTTACACCCTCGACGGCGGCTCGACTGACGAACGTGTGCTCGAGAAATTGTTTATGCAGATGCGTATGGACGGCCTGGAGACCCATTTCGATGTGTATAAACCTCCACAGCCACCTCAGCCAAAGGCTGTGGCGCCACCACCGGCACGACTCTCTTCGGAAGTGGGCTCGAGCACGGCTAACCAGATGACTTTCAGAGTATCTTACCGTGTGCAAGCACCACCACCGCCTGCACCTTTGTCTGGGAAGTCACACAGTGACCATGCTGTTGATCTATCCAAGCTTGCCAAGTCCAACAAGAAGCAACGGGCTAATTCTACTTCTATGGCATCGAGGACTGGTTTGTCTGGACTAGCTTCTGGAAACTCAATGAACGCTGCTACGTCTGTAGGTGTGAAGCGCAAACTCGAATCGCAGTTGAGTGGTCTGAAATCAGGCCCACAAAAGGAACAGCGTGTGGATCTGGAAGGTATTCCCGTCCCCGATGTATCGGAATTCGTAGACGACGATTTCTGGGGAGATACGAACTTGGATGCGCTTGATTCCGCTGAATGGGATGATCCTGCGCTTCTAAGTGGTATCTTGGGTGTTGGAGTTGGCGACACTGGAACTGGAGCGTCATCTATAGCTTCGTCATCGGGTACGGCGTCCAGTGGTGCATCTGCAGCCGGGGCGAATAGTGCAGCAGCAGGTGCTGGAGCGCATGCAGATTCAGGTCACTTGAAGACTGGTCAGAAAGGTTCCAAAAAGGCAAAGACTGGAACAGGACGAGCTCGTAAAAGCAGCATGTCCTCTTCTGACTCTGGACGTGATACATGGAGCTTGCAAGACGATGTTGTGCTCAAGAAACTTTTCGAGCTCTACGGTGCCAACTGGACTCTTATTGCACAAGTGTTTAACTCGTCGACGGCAATTTCGCGTTTTGTGTGCAAGAAACGTTCACCGCGACAGTGCTACGACCGCTATGGCAAGATTATTTCCGGTAGCTTTGCTGCCTCAACAACTGGTACCAGTGCTATGACTGCCACAACGAAAGATGGGAAGTCGCTGAAAGCGCAGCGTGCTATGGCGGCTGCAAACGTTGCGGCTGCTCAGCTTACACCCGCTGTACTAGACGCACGTATTGGCTTGCCTCAAGACGAACTGCTTCTGAAGTTTCCGTTGCGACATTCTCTACCAGGAATGCCACCACCTTCTATCGTGAGCACACCTAACCTGGTGGAGATGACACTGGCTCACAGAAAGCAATCAAGTGTTGATGCAGCTGCAGGCAAGAAAGCCGCAACTACGGGTGGTGTGGATGATTTGAAGTCTATCAAAACCTCGTTCGACGCTATTATCCAGTGCATGAAACACAAGACGTCACCACCGCCGATCCCAATCCCTGTCGGATCCGTAGGGACCAATGCGTCCGTTTCGACTGCAGCACCTACGACAATTACGGCGCCTAGCTCGACAGATCTGGCGACGAAAGCATCGCTCACTGCAGCATCGTTTCCTCCTACACCGGTTACTGCTGCAGTCCCAACACCCCCAGTTACCACGACGCCTACAAAAGCTAGTCCAAAAGCTGCCAAGAAAGCCACTGTTTCACCTGTATCAGAAGCGAAAACAATGCCTTTGGTACCCCTGCCGCACAAGTCACACACGGACATGATTTCACTGCTACCAACAGCGGTGCTTGGTCCCGATGAAGTGATCAAGCGAAGCAAGGAGGCAGCAGTAGTGGCTGTACAAGCAGCAGCAGCCGTAGCATCTGTCGGGCGTGATGGATCACCTCTCTCTGCGAGTGGCGATGTCATGTTAGGAGCTGGTTCGGGCTTCGGTGCGTCGGTGAGTGGATCGATGCCGCGACGTTCGCACGCTGCAAGTATCTCGAGCGAAATGAGTGCTGTCAGTGTAATGGCTCCTTCAGCGATCCCAGCAGCGGCTGCATCGTCAGGGTCCTCTGCACAAATTACTACATCTGCGACAGCACCACCGTCGTGGGGCGGCGGTATGATCCAATCAAACAGATTAAATGCTAGCGCACCACTGGATCTAGGTGCAACGTCCACAGTCCCTGGAGCTAGCAGTGGTGACCCACCGCGCTCGTCAATACCAGTTACTACGTCGACGCTGCTGCATGTGCTTGACCGGATGCCTGAGATCAAGAACAAGATCCAGTCGATCCTAAACCGTACGGACTGCTCGGAGTCGCAGAAGGTGGCGATGATCGCTCGGTTGCTCAGCAACACAAATGCCATTAACAACACCAACGCTCTTGGAGCGCCAGGATCGATGTCTACGCCTAGTGGAGAGGCTCAGAGCAACAACTCCATGCTGTCAGCGCTCACTGCTGACCCAGGTATGCTCAACTCGTCTGACATGCTCCTGGACACGGAGACACCCATCCCGATGCCAGTTTCATTGGCTGCACCGTCACCGTCAAGTGGGGCTTCCTCATCCGCGTTGACTTCACAAGGACAGCAGTTTCAGCCTCCAGCAACGTCGTCGCAGCCGTAGTCTGTAGTGTATCTATGTATGCAACCAGCAGTACAGCCCTGCACCAGCCTCAGCTAACGAAAACAACAAATAGATAGCCAAGTAGTACCTATGCACGTGGTACTGTACCTACAACAAATACATGTAGATACCCAAGTAGTAGTACCGACGATGTCCACGACTTAGCAACATCAAGTTGAAGTCCTACAAACTATTTGCAGCCAAGAGGTGAAGAGGAAGCAACACGCTTTATGCTCGTGTCCTACCGGTGCATGTACATGTAGCTGCTGCGACCACCATCCAGATATACTAAAAACTGGAAGAAACGACTGCGCTGGTCGGACAGCGTACACGTTGAATGCTCAAGTAGCAGCGAGGAATCTACGGCTGTCGTTGCGCTAACAAGTACGTGGCACTGTTCAGTAGCAGAGACTGCCGATCTGCCCATCTTTGCAGACCAGAGCAACACCCGCGGATTCTGCCAGGCCGAAGAATTAACACTCTAGCAAAACGCTTTAGATACAAGCGTTCATTCTCCACAGAGATCAATGCATGCATGTAAGTTAACAAGAAGTTTAGCCGCTGTAGATCTTCATATCCAACCCAGTGGATAACGGAGACTATTCACAGTTTAAACCTCCTTGGTGATCGGCCTGCATCACCTCTTGCACATCATGACGTCACGCTTCGACCTCACCGATTGGATAAAAACCAAAGCAACGAATCCGATTGGCTCCTCATCTCATGTACACCACACCATCTTATTCACTATCCCTTTCTTTCACACACTTTATAAATAATCGCCGTGAATCCCGAAGGTACCACTGGTACAGTGCGCGCCAAATCGATAGGACCCCCCCTGAATATGCCCATAACTCAGTCAGTTTTTATCATTTTAAGTTGCGGTTTTGACAGTAGATCCATAACACGGTAAGAAAGGACCTACGGGTGTTTGTTTTAGCGTTTTTGCACCCTAAAGTATGGCTCCCATACAAAAAACTGTTTTTTGCCAAACGACACAATTTAGGACCCCCATGCTTCAATACAAATCCCTATACTAAATAAAACCCGCTCAAAATGATATGACTGGGGATTTGTATGGGGACATGTTCTACAGTGCGCGTCAAATCGATAGGACCCCCAGTTTGGCGACACACTTTTGCCAATATCTCGGCTTGTAGGAGGTGTTAAGCGCTGCTGTTTAGATATGTTGTTGATAGATGGTATACTAAGAGGCTGTATGTGTTAACAACTGCGATTTCCAAGTCCATGCTAGGGCTGGCATACAAACAGCCAGATTTGGCTCTAGCGACACAAATTAGTACCGCACCCTTTTTTAACAAAATTGCAAAGTTTTATGCACTCCCATACAAACCTCTATATTAAAAGAATGAATGTCACTTTTTGTTAGATGAATGGTGAAAATGTGCTGCCAGGCAGGGCTGGCGCGCCAGCCAGCCTTTCATTTCGCTCCTTGCATGGGCCGCGGCAAAGCACTCACAAGCCAGGAGTACTGGTGGATCATCGGGCTCCACGACGGTGGCCTCACCATCCGTGAGATCGCACGGAGGACTGGTCGAGCGCGTACCTGTGTGCGCAAGGCAATTAAGGCAGAGCGAGGACCACCCCCAGACAGCGTTAGAACCCTCCCAAGACCAGGAAGGCGGCCAGCACTTACTGAGAGGGACGTCCGGCTGCTAGTGCGCAAGGCAGCGACCGGCGACCGCTTTGCTGCGGAGCTCAAGACCGAGCTCGGTCTCAAGGTGTCCGTGAGGACGGTGCAAAGGATGCTGCGGCGTGTGGACCACCTGGAGTACAGCAAGATGGACCGCACACTGCCTCTCACCGCGGCTCACAAGGCGGCCCGGATGGAATGGGCAGAGGAGCACATTCTTAACCCAGGTAAAGTTTTTAATTTCTACTTTGATGCTTCAGGATGCTAATGTTTTGTTTCTATGTGAAGAAATTTGGCAAAAATACTTTATTTTCAGATGAAAAAGTTTAACCTGGACGGACCTGACGGATTCAAGTACTACTGGCGCGACATGAGGCAGCCTGCGCAGTCCTACGTACGTCGCCAGAATGGCGGTGGAAGCGTCATGGTTTGGGGGGCATTCAGTGTCCAAGGTAAGAGTGAGCTGGCGATCCTGCGCGGTCGCCAGAACTCGGGTCACTACATTTATACTGTATCTGAGTATATGCTACCTTTTGCGCACTATAACCATGGTGTTGACTTCGTGTTTCAGCAGGATAACGCGTCGATTCATGCCTCGCGTGAGACGACGAGTTTCTTGCAAGAAATGGAAGTCAACACCATGGCTTGGCCAGCCCGTTCCCCCGACTGTAACCCAATCGAGAACGTCTGGTCGGTTATGGCAGCTCGGATTTACGCCCATGGTCGCCAGTATCGTACGGTAGGTCATCTTGAAGAAGCAATTATGGCAGCTTGGGCTTCCATCGAGCAGGAGTACCTGTGCAAGCTCGTGGAGTCCATGCCTCGCCGCTGCCTTGCTGTCATCAAGCAGAAGGGCGGTCTCACTAAGTACTAACTTTTAATATAGAAGTTTGTATGGGAGTGCATAAAACTTTGCAATTTTGTTAAAAAAGGGTGCGGTACTAATTTGTGTCGCTAGAGCCAAATCTGGCTGTTTGTATGCCAGCCCTAGCATGGACTTGGAAATCGCAGTTGTTAACACATACAGCCTCTTAGTATACCATCTATCAACAACATATCTAAACAGCAGCGCTTAACACCTCCTACAAGCCGAGATATTAGCAAAAGTGTGTCGCCAAACTGGGGGTCCTATCGATTTGACGCGCACTGTAAACCTCTGTAGAGTGAAGGTGAGTGCAGGTATCATGGCTCTGAATTACACAGGACATTGATAATAGATAAGTGCATATTTGGTAGAGATCATATATGCTTTAGAGAGTTCTTATGCAAGGAATCGACATTATTATTTTGTGTCTAACATTTGAACGCATTTTGACTATGATTTGCTAAAAAAACAGCCACTAAATGACAATCTACAAAACTGACTGTTAAAGTGCCAGCAATTACTTTGTAACTCTCTGCCAATGGTTATGGCCTTCTCTACCAAATATGCACTTATCTATTATCAATGTCCTGTGTAATTCAGAGCCATGATACCTGCACTCACCTTCACTCTACAGAGGTTTAGAACATGTCCCCATACAAATCCCCAGTCATATCATTTTGAGCGGGTTTTATTTAGTATAGGGATTTGTATTGAAGCATGGGGGTCCTAAATTGTGTCGTTTGGCAAAAAACAGTTTTTTGTATGGGAGCCATACTTTAGGGTGCAAAAACGCTAAAACAAACACCCGTAGGTCCTTTCTTACCGTGTTATGGATCTACTGTCAAAACCGCAACTTAAAATGATAAAAACTGACTGAGTTATGGGCATATTCAGGGGGGGGTCCTATCGATTTGGCGCGCACTGTATCAGTCTCCATCCGCCACAGCTTCAGCTTCAGTCCCCGACTTTCCAGCTCGCCCCCCTATAGCAGTTGTTACGCTTGACTGTATCACTTGACAAATGGTGGACGGCCCCAAGACGAAACGTATCATCACGTGGCAGGAAGTGCAGCAGCACTCGACGTACGCCAACGCGTGGATTGTCATTCACCACAAAGTTTACGACATCAGCAAATGGGACTCGCACCCGGGCGGCATGGTCATGCTTTCGCAAGCTGGGGAGGACGCTACTGACATCTTCACAGTATGTCACCCCACAAGCTCTTGGAAACTACTGGAGCAATTCTACATCGGTGACGTAGACGAGAGCACTGCTCCGGGCACGAAGGACCTTTCGGAGGAGCAGAAGGCCAAGAAGGCCAAGACGGACGAGTTCATCGGTGCTTACCGCCGTCTGCGTATCAAGATCAAGGGGATGGGACTCTATGACGCGAGTATGGTCTACTACGCCTGGAAGATCCTCAGCACCTTCAGTATCTGGATGACCTCTGTGGCAATCTGCTGGCACTTCGATAGCTGGCCCATGTATATCCTCGCGGCTTGTGTTATGGGTCTCTTCTGGCAGCAATCCGGTTGGCTTGCACACGACGTGCTGCACCACCAAGTGTGGGACAACCACATGATCGGCAACGTCATGGGCGTCATTATCGGCGATATCTGGATGGGTTTCAGTGTGCAGTGGTGGAAGAACAAGCACAACTTCCACCACGCAGTGCCGAACCTCATCGGCGACGCTAAGACCAAGTACCTCGGTGATCCGGACATTGACACGATGCCTCTGCTGGCTTGGAGCAAGCACATGGCTTCGCGCGCCTACGAGTCGAGCTGGGGCCCGTTCTTCGTCAGTAACCAGGCTGTCATGTATTTCCCGCTCCTGCTCTTCGCCCGTTTCAGCTGGTTGTTGCAGAGTTACTACTACGTGTTCAAGGGCTTCGCATTTGGCCAGTATGACCCTGTGGATCTCCCTAACGGCGAGAAGTTCGGCCTCCTTGTGCACTACTTCTGGAACGTGGCGCTGCCTATCGTCACGGGAATGTCAGTTTTCCAGGGTTTTACTTTCTTTATGCTCTCGCAAATGTCTTGCGGCGCCTTCCTGGCCGCTGTCTTCAGCGTGGGCCACAACGGTATGTCTGTGTACGAGCGTGACGAGAAGCCCGACTTCTGGCAGCTGCAGGTCACCACTACGCGCAACATCACGCCTGGGTTCTTCATGGACTGGTTCTGTGGTGGTCTCAACTACCAGATCGAGCACCACTTGTTCCCCATGATGCCGCGTCACAACCTGCAGAAGGTCAATCCGTTGGTCAAGTCGCTCTGCAAGCAGTACGATGTTCGTTTCCACGAGACGGGATTCTACCGCGGACTGGTTGAGGTTGTGGACGAGCTGGCGGACATCAGCAAGGAGTTCCTGCTTGAATTCCCCGCGATGTAACTCCGGTCTCATCGCGTGAGTGAAGGAAGCAATCATCAAAACAAGCGCAAAGCGGCGCATGCATGTTATCCATCTCTTGTAGGAGGTTCGCTCCCGTCCAGATCTCGCTCTTCGATAGCAGTCGGAACTTTGTAGACCCCTCTAATGAATTCAACACATCATAGCAAGTTGAATTTTCCAAGAAATGGTTCAAGTTGTCTTGTCCCAAGGCTCTCATTTTCAGTCTTCGCGCGAAGACACGTGAAGCTATGGCGGCGCACGCATCACCACCGATCATGATTCCTATTCCTCCTTACCTTCTACCCAGCCTTGATCGCATCAACACTGCCCTGGAAGTGGCTGCGGAACAACCTCCTCCAGCCCATGGCACGTTGCGTGTGTGCCAGGCAACGGAAGATGAATGGAACGCGTTTGCTATTACTGACGGAAACGTCGTTCATGCCAATTTTCTGGAATGGTTCGCTGACTCTGAAGAAATTCACATGATCGAGTTCGACAACAACCCGCACGGAAAGTATATTATCAACTTTAACCGTGTTGTGTTTAAGAAGAAACATGTTGATCGGTGGATCGCTTCTTATATGGGCGCTACCAACCTGCTAGGGACAAGATGGTGCCCAGATCTCAGCTACGGACCACGCCGAACAACTCCGGGATCTGTTCTTCCTCCAGGTGTTCCGTCATTTGACGAATGTATGACGATCAAAGTTGAGATTGGAGTCTCGCAGCCGTGGGGAATGGAACGAGGTCAACTCGACCGCAAGGCGATTTCTGTGTGGGGGTGAAATGCCAGGAGTCGAGTATGCGCTTTGTGTGAAGTTGGATCCGGATTTCACGAATGCTGAATACAAGTTGTACGACACCCGCGCGAATCCACTGGTAGTATTGGATCCAATTCCAATTGTTGCTCCAAGAACGATGATCCACTTGGACGGACGTCGAGTTCTCGGTATTCCACCAGGAAAAGCACTTCCAAGATTCTTCCCTAAAACTGTTATGGTGGATTTGTACACTCCATTGATTCGGTCGATGGAATGAGCTAACTGACTTGACACCTGTGCACCAGCAGCTTCAGAGATGAGTATCAAATGAGATTGAATCTTTCATTCAAATGAATTTAACTCCATCTCAATTGGTCCACCTTCTACTGCAACTTCCTCCTACATATACCGTAGTTGCGGACGTGGCGGGGGTGGCGCTGGTTGACTCTTCGTCTCTGTATTCCCCGCTGCAAACGTCAATTGCAAAGTGAACGTCTTGCCGTCTTTGTCCCAATTACTGAAAAACTTGCCCTCGCTCTTGTCGACATCGTCATTAGGGATCTTGAACGCCACCGTCTCGTACGGTTCACAAGCGAACAGCAGATACTGCCAGCGTTTATCCGGCGCCTCCACCTTCTGCTCAAAAGCCGACATGAATCTGTGTCTTGGCTGCAATTTGTCTGCGATTTCCGGATACGCGACTTGGAACAAGAGGATCCTCGCGCCCGTGTCCGGGTCCCTCTGTTTAGTCACCTTGTAACCAGGGAGTCCGATCTTCAGAGCTCTCGGTTTCGCCGCAGCGGCAGCCGCTGCCGCTCTAGCTGCTTCGAGATTGGCAGCAGCAGTTGAATGCGCCGAATCTGCTGCTTCTTTAGCTGCACGTCGAGCCAAATTAGTCTGATGACGCTTGCCCTGTGTGTGCGCCAAGTAATTCCCCTCGTTATTGTGGAGAGTGAGACAGAGTTTACACTCGTAGCTCCCCAAATGATTCTTCATAAAGTACGGGTCCTTAGCCAGATCTACCGTCTCTAGCGCCAGCTTACGCAGACGCTCACGACGGTCCACATTGCTCTGCGACTCGGACGCTACACCGCCCGAACCAGGCTTGGAGCCCACACGGTTCTGGAAGTCCATGGCTGGCCAATAGGACGATTTAGGATTTGGATAAAGGATTTAGAATTAGGTACTTGAATTGATTTTTTTAGATTTAGCACATCATAACAAACGATGGAGTACAAAATTTGTATACTTTTAGGGAAGAATCTTAAGTGCTTTTCCTGCCGAGAACTCGACGTCCGCCAAGTGGATCACCGTTCTTGGATCGACAATTGGAATTGGATCCAATACTACCGCTGCAGAATAAACTTGTTCACGAGAGGGGAACTGTCCAAAATATTTATGTCTGAATGTTATCATAACAGCGATTAGAAATCCAAAGTCATAGACGCCGTCATGAATGCGCAGTCGTACCGTTATTGGAGCCTGCTGCCTCTGTCTTCTCTACAAAAGTGCACGGTTGCGATGCGAATGCTTGCCTACGGTTGTAGCGCGGATTCGCTCGATGAAAACTTATCGTGCGCTGAAAGCACAACTCTCGCATACACTAAAAGATTTTGCCAGAACGTGATTAATATAATCGAGGAAGAATATCTACGGGAACCTACAGAGCACGACGTAGAGGAGCAGTTACAGTTTTCAGCTGATCGAGGCTTTCCTGGTTGCGTCGGATCGCTCGACTGCATGCACTGGATGTGGGAAATGTGCCCATACGCACTGAAAGGACAGTACGCAGGAAAAGAGAAGAAGCCATCCATCGTGCTCGAGGCAGTAGCAGATTATCGGCTATGGATCTGGCACTTTTACTTCGGTGGATTCGCGCGGTGTCGTATAACTTGTATTCAGCATTCGTGAAATCCGGATCGAACTTCACACAAAGCGCATACTCGACTCCTGGCATTTCACCCCACACAGAAATCGCCTTGCGGTCGAGTTGACCTCGTTCCATTCCCCACGGCTGCGAGACTCCAATCTCAACTTTGATCGTCATACATTCGTCAAATGACGGAACACCTGGAGGAAGAACAGATCCCGGAGTTGTTCGGCGTGGTCCGTAGCTGAGATCTGGGCACCATCTTGTCCCTAGCAAGTTGGTAGCGCCCATACAAGAAGCGATCCACCGATCAACATGTTTCTTCTTAAACACAGCACGGTTAAAGTTGATAATATACTTTCCGTGCGGGTTGTTGTCGAACTCGATCATGTGAATTTCTTCAGAGTCAGCGAACCATTCCAGAAAATTGGCATGAACGACGTTTCCGTCCGTAATAGCAAACACGTTCCATTCATCTTCTGTTGCCAGGAACACACGCAACGTGCCATCAGCTATAGGACAGCCACTTCCAGGGCAGTGTTGATACGATCAAGGATGGGGAGAAGGTAAGGAGGAATTGGAAGCAGGATCGGTGGTGTTGCTGGCGCTGCCATTTACACTTTAGTTAACTCTTTAAGGAGTCAATTGTTTTTTCCGACGGGATACATGCTACGTTGCAGCTTGTTGTAGGCTTTCTGATAGCTCTTGTAGACACTCCACAACGGGTCGTCGACGAGAGGAAATGTCATCTTCAGTTTTTGGGCGACCCAAACCTCATCCTTCCCCTTAGCAAGCCAAAGTGGGAACTTGAGTTTGTAGAACGCCTTTTGAGCCACTTCTTTCACGTCCCCCCTTTCCTCGTCGTTGGATAAAGAATTTGCTTCTTCTAGCTGTCGGACCCTCAGGAACTTTTTGGCAACAGTATTGGAATCCGTCTCGGCTATCGTGGAAGTCCTTGGTAGCGTGGCAGTGCAATTAGTAAAAAGAATCGCGATCACGAGAACAAAAAACTGAAGACGCATTTTTGGGTATTGCAAGGAGCGACGTCTGTGGCAGAAAGCAGATTGCGAAATGTTAGCATTCCCGAGCCAAATACGTGCAGCATGTACATGTACTACCACACATCCAAAGGTCCAAGTGGGGTGTTTACCTAACATTGTCCTCTAATCAGTTTAGAACAATTCATCAGATCAAACTACACACAAAACGCGTACTCCACTCCTGGGCTCTCACTCCACACAGTAGCGGTCCAGTTGACTTCCATGGCTGCGAGATTGCTGAGATCTGGGCCCGAAGAAATTGACCGCGTGCAAGAAAACCTCTGACCCATTTACAGGCGACTGAATTGTGAAATGAACTCGTAAAACGTTATTGTTCCTGAGGCACATGTACATGCCCGAAGTACCACATGACTTATTAATACTACTTATGGAGCATTATGTCCGTACTCGCACTCTCGTATCAATGGTAAAGACGAGGGTTTTCCATGTACTTGGCAAACAAGTTGGAAATATACGTGGCTTGTTCCGTGCTCATGCCTCCTCTCTTCATTAGCTTGAAGACATCCAAGGCTTCCTTCTTCATCACCTTTAAGTCCGCGAACTCAGTGACGAGTTGCTTGATCGCCGAGAAATCGTCGTCTAGTTTCATCAGCTGAGCCAAGTTAATGCCTCTCTCTTCGCTGTCGGAACGCAGTAGTCGTTTGTCATCAGTGGTGTCTTTTACGGTAATTGCTTGCTTGACCTCAGTCGAGAAGACGCTACCGCACATGAAAAGCGCGGATACAAGAAGGATGCTGGCCAGCCGCATGGTCACTTCCCCTTTGGATTTTAAATTGCGATGCACCTTGGAAAATCGGGAAGTGTTACATTTCCACTCATCCAAACGAGCGTTTACCCAACGTTGTCCTCTAAACCATCTTGGTAAAAAGCCTCGTAATCCAAACCTGCAAATATTTTAGTGCATGTATATGTAAAGGCTATCAGAAAGTTACTGTCAGATCAACAATTCGTGGGCATCATCTGCGTGTAGGAACAAACAACTTTGATATTGCTTCCTCAATCGCGAAAAATATTTATTGCCTACCGAAATTCATACTTCAAGGAGTTCCAACTTGCTGGAATTGCAACATTTGATGCCGTGACGTTTTTCTCCAATCCATTGGGATTATATGAAGAGGAATATGATACCACACTTTAACGCAAACAACATAGCAGCACTGAGTCTACGATAACAGCTCTCGATAGCAGCGGTTTATGTAAAGGCTACAGCATCGTCAATCGTCCACTTCACGATGCTCCGTTTTCGACGAGAACTTTGGTAACAGAACGCACTTTCCGCATCAATGACCGGAAACGTGAAAGGTTCTCAAATTCTCAAAAAAAAGCATTTGGGACCTCGGATTAATTTAACTATAACCATAAAATCATTTAGTTCGCGCTGTCAAAAAACCGCTGCTATCGAGAGCTGTTATCGTAGACTCAGTGCTGCTATGTTGTTTGCGTTAAAGTGTGGTATCATATTCCTCTTCTTATAATCCCAATGGATTGGAGAAATACGTCACGGCATCAAATGTTGCAATTCCAGCAAGTTGGAACTCCTTGAAGTATGAATTTCGGTAGGCAATAAATATTTTTCGCGATTGAGGAAGCAATATCAAAGTTGTTTGTTCCTACACGCAGATGATGCCCACGAATTGTTGATCTGACAGTAACTTTCTGATAGACGAATCTTACTTTCCGGCGACTCAGCACGTTTCATTAAATGCGTCTGAAGTGTCCGACTGTAGCAATTTATGTCGTGTAGCTTCTTCTTTCAGGAACGACTAACCAAACTGTATGTAGGGCGAAACATCATGGGATCTGCTGCTACAGCCTTGATGAGTACGTGAATCACTCTGTAATTTGCTTTCTGCGGTCGACAACGCACGTGAAACTGAAATCTCCACTATCAAGAATGCGTTTCCAGCTTTTGGTTTTCGTCATCGCGATTCTATCCAACGCTGCAACTGCTGACTCCAAGGCTATCGACACAGATTCCAAAACGGGTGTCCAGAAATCCCTGAGGACTCAAACATTAGCTGAAGGCGAGGAACGGGGCGCGCACATAACAGTTCAAAAGGCGTTGTACAAACTCAAATTCCCAGGTTGGCTCGCTAAGGGGAAGGATCCTGCCTACGTTGCTACCATGCTGAAGGTGAAATTTCCATACGTTGACGATCCTATGTGGGGGGTCTACAAGAGCTATAAGAAAGCATTCGACAAGAGGCAAAATATCTTACATCCTGCTGGAATGTAGTTCTGGAGAATCTCCAGTGGAGATGCAGCTAAGCAAATGCATGAAGAGTGCTGGTTTCTGGGTCTGCGTCGAATTCCATCAGAGCTACTGCTAGGTAGGCCAGCCAGCGTGTCTACGAGTTTTAATTGCAGAATGGAGATATTTTCCTACATGTGGAGTGCCAGGAGAAACAATAACATACATATTGACTCAGGCGGTGCTCAAATTACTTTGAATAGCATTGGTAGGAAAAAATGAAATCACGTTACTACTTGAAAAATGAGCAAATGAATACAGCATGGATATACAGCTTTGCAGATATCGAAGCAGTCGGAGACAAAGCCCTGCTGATGTCCAAAAAGGGTGGGCCAGTTGATATCACTAGCAATGCTGATGTGCTATCGGTATTTCCGGTAAACGGAGCGGAAATCACCCTAGATATTGCTCTGGATAAGTCTGTAAATGACTTGAAAAAAAGCGATTGCGGCGGAGAAGCAGTACCAGTTTCCTGCTGACAGACTGAGGCTCTTCTTGGCGAACACAAAGGCGAAGAATATTGGTGAAGGCTGTCATACGATAGTGATGCTGCTGTAGAGTTGGAGGAAGGATTACCGGCCAAGACATCCAGACGTGGATCAATGGAAATCCGATACATGCCAAACAAATCCAGGTAGTTCAACGAAAAATGCCAGATTCAACCTTGCCAATGTTATGGCGTGAAGAAATGGAGGAAGCAGTGCGGGAAGCTATCAAACTATTGATGAGCGGCGTTCAGTATATTCAGTATTGACATGCAAGGAAGGAACCCGTAGAGAATATGGGATACGAGAACGAGCTCATTTATGACGTTGTAGAAGACTTTGACTGTTCGATTGATCCTTAACCATGGCAAGTGGATATAGCTGAGGATTCCGAAGTTCAACGAAAAGGATACATGCAGTATTTCAAAGAAAACCTTCACGGTCTCTTACATCAGGGTGGATATTCTCCAAGAGTTTCTGCTGGAATACAACGCAACTTCATGTAGATCAAAGACGCACCACAAATGAAGAGCTTGCTTAAATGCAATTCTTCCAGTCTGTCATTCGGGCTGAAGGGGACAGCAGATCTGATGATAATTAGTGAATTAGCATTCAAAATTAACGACGTTTTCGCTGTGGATCCGGGAACTTTTCTTTAAATGCGAAGTCTCCCGTCTGCAATAAACAAAATTTGCATAACATGTATCATAATTTGAGCTCTTCGTTGTCATTGGATTCACTAAACTACGAATTCGCCGAGCAGAATGTGCAACAAGTGTTTCAACTAAGGTCAGGGGACGACGGTACTTGCTGCAAAAATTCCCAGCTCTTTTTCCACGATGCAGAATCGTTACACTCCAGTACACCACCTTCTTCCCCAACAGTGACGATATCTGTTGATTCCTTGTTCATGACTGCTTTTGGAGTTCTTCCATCGTCATCGTTCGCAAAATTTGCCAAGACTTCAAGAACATGGTCGAGCTCTGAGTTCTCATCCGCCTCAAACACAAGCATTATCGTTAGTAGCTCCCATTGGTCTTCGTTCATGCATTGAGGCCTTCTCGCGGGAATACCGTAACATTTGCGGAAATCAACGTGCTTGCAGTT
The DNA here is from genome assembly GCA_018806915.1 of Phytophthora colocasiae. Lineage (NCBI taxonomy): Eukaryota > Oomycota > Peronosporomycetes > Peronosporales > Peronosporaceae > Phytophthora > Phytophthora colocasiae. The sequence continues at coordinate 588,544 of JAGKQI010000094.1, read as the reverse complement.
GCACCATGGATACTCCGTTCCGCTAATGGCAGCAACAACGCACATTCCCAAGGAGAAAACATCGCCTTTAAATGTCGGTTTCTGCTGTAGAGCGCCTTGATCTTGATCGTTTGATTCGAAGACAATAAAATATGGTTCAGTGGTGAAATTGGCACCGTAAAAGCGTCCGATGTTGTTGTGGCGTAACTCCGACCATATCTTGAATTCCGTCTGGAATTGGTTCACGTCCTCTTCGAGCTTCAGCTCCTTGACTGCAACATCAGTAAAAGCCCATTTGGCGTAATAGAAACCTTCAGCAGTCGCTTCAGACTGACAAGAGAGTTCGTTGGGCTGGATCATCCAGGATGGATCATCACTCGACGTTTCCACAGCTTCAAGCAGTTCAATTCTCCACAAGTCCATGTTGTCTCGAATGTTTTTGTCTATGGCGTCAACTACATCCGTACCGGAATAACGTAACAAGCCGGCAAAGGCGCGGTTTTGAAGAGCGATCCGTCCTTCTCCAATATCGCATTCTCGCCAGTGTTGTGCTAGATCTTGATCATCGACATCTACAAAGTCAACAGTCTTGTGGTTGAGCGACATAACCACCCCCGTTCCTATGTTTTTATAGATAAAATACCCCCCACTAACCGGAATCCGTTGCCACGTATCGTAACTTTCAGTTCCTTTCATCTGCCTGAGAAGATACCCAGACCCGACACTCTGCAAAGTGACCATCTCTGGCATTGTGTGTGGTCGGTGGTGGAAGATCAGATACCAGTGACGTTCGAGATACTGTAAATCATCTGCACTTGTTTGGATTTCCCTCGAACCGTAATGGTCGATGAATAATCTGCTCGAACGGTTTCGGAGACCTATGAACATGTCTTCGTACACGAACTTGTTTTCGAACCACTGGCATTTAGGATCATCCATGGCGTCACGCCTAGCCACCGTATCGCCAGAGCCTACTTGAAGGCTCAAATGTTCCAGTAAGTTACCAGTGGCGACGTTCTTATAGGCGAAGTAGTTCCCCCTAAAGGAATCCGAAACCATTGGTGAGTTGATTCATTCAATGTGAAGTCAAAAGCTTGGACGGTATTGGTGGCCAGATCTTGCTCTAACACCATGCCAGTGTGGCGGTTTACGATAGACACGATACAGCTCATGAGTGTTTGTCTTGGACAAATGGAAAGTGAGGGAAGCTTAGGTATAACAAGTAGTTGGTTTCTTCATGTGGGGTTGATATGTTCAACCCATGGTCTTATAGGTATCGTAGTACATCTTGTAGTTCTTGTAGATTGGCCAGTTCTCGTCTCCAATCGATGGATTCTTCAGCTCGTTATATGCGTCTTCTGGGGTCTTTCCAGCCGCGTACCACGCTGGGAACAACTGTATGTACATGGTATTGCGAGTTTCTTCATTAGCAATCGGATCGTCTTCACTTGTGCTGGATTTTTGGCTCCTTAGTCTTCTCAAGGCGTTAGTGTCGGTGGTAAATGTCTTGACAGAAGGGTCTGATGCGATCACTTCGGCACTTGTTACCGGATTTAAGCAACTCCAAGCCAGGAAGCCAGCGATTGCCAAGAGCATGCGGTAATGGCGCATACTAGTACTTGCTTGTTGGAATGTGTGAGCTGGGGACTTGTGCACTGCAGTGAAAATTTTTGAATGCTGTGCTACGGGTGCCATAACGCTATGTGACCTCAGTAAAGGTATGAATTACGATCGCGTTACGCCAAGCCAATCCCTAAAAAAAGGAGGTTGCAGCAGAGCAGATTTGCATCCCGGTAACGTTTCAATTGCCTGTACCGGTGCGTGGTACGGAAACAAACGGCGTTGTACAACAAACGGCGTTGTACGGTATGTTGCTGCATTTACCAGTGCCTTCCTCTACAGATTGCATGCATCTTGACGTTGCAGCTGCCTGTTACCAGCGGTAAACGTACATGTACTTCAACGATATACATATCTCTATAGCAGCCAGACGAGAAGCGAATATATTGTGTCGACTTCTTTCTTGAGGTTGCAGCAACGCTAGAAAAATAGGGAACTTCTGTTAGATAAATGAATTAACAGTAAAATGATGAGCTCATTACTGGATGTCTACAGCTGTGATATACTACAGGATTCGTTGGTCATCATGTATTTGAGCTGCGCAATGTGTATTTAGGAAGATGTGGGTTCATCTTCGACATAGTTTTTCCGTCGCAATTCACTGACAAATTCCTGAAGCTTTTCGTGTTCTGCATTCAATCGAAGAGCTCGAACAGCAAAACGAATATCAGGTCGGTCTTCAGGACGTAGCTGGCACATTTTTTGTATAAGAGACCACTGGCTCGACGTAAAGGAACCGGAAGCAGGTGGAAGACGACCACGACGAACGTGAAAACTCACAGCAGCATCAGGTAGTTCAAGTCCCCACGGGAATACGCCAGTTACAGCCTCAATGATGCACATTCCAAGTGAAAAAATATCCGAAGCGAATGTAGCAGATTCGCCATTAGCTCCCATACACTCTGGAGCTTTCCAACGAAGCGCTCCGACAGGGCTACCAGGAGAACTAGCTCCATCAGATGCTACAGAACTTAGTCCAAAGTCCGTAAGCTTCGCACGTTCGTCCTCTCCGATCAAAATGTTGCCCCCTTTCAGATCTGCATGGACAACACCACGCTCGTGTAGGAATTCGAGTCCAAGAGCTGCTTCATATAGCTTATCCCACGCCAGAATCCGCCCAGCAGTAGTTCCTTCCGATCCCTTTAGGAAATCTGTCAGCGTACCCTTGGCGGCATATTCACAGACGAAGAACGGTTGACCGACATGGCACGCGCCGAACAAAGCGATCACGTGGGGGTGAGTCAGACTGGACCAAATATCTGCTTCGTGTTTGAAGATCACCTCTCCATCACTTGGAATAGTTTTGCCACCCCGAGTTGAGCTTCTTAGAACGCGTTTAATCACGACGGGAGAATTGAGCCAAGTACTTGCGTGAACGGATCCAAAAGCTCCAGATCCAAGAACTTTCTTGTCCATTCGCGAATCAACTTCGTATGGTGGTAGGAACCACTCCGGCAACTTCAACGCGGGGCTTCTTCGATCTGAGATTGACTCTGCAATCTCTGACGCTGCATGCTCGATAATCTTCAGCTCCTCGACTGCATAACTGCTGGAATAACGTAGACGCTCAAACTCCAAGACTGCCCAGAAACCTTCTGCTTGCCTATGCCAGCTACTTGGATCCGATTTATCGCTGGCATCCTCTTCCAGTTCTTTTAGCACTACAAAAACATCGGATACCGCTTTACAAAGCACTTGAACTTGCAGTCTTCGCAGAGCATTCCACTTCTGCTCCCAACAGTAATGAAAATCGTTCATCTTTATCGCATCCACAAGCTTTTGAAATCTGGTAGAAAGCACGAACTGGTCCAGTTCACGATGCATCTCGAACACACGGTACGCGGTTTTCCGCCCTACAGCAAGGCGCACAGCACGATTTGTGTTGAAATATCCTGGAACTGCAGCGATAAGACATTGAGCACGAGACGCAATACTCAACCAATTTTGAACAGCGTAACCGAGTCGGCGACTGCGACCAGATCCTTCGATACATGACGCCGCTTCTAACTGCAGTTGATCTGCAATGTCACGCAGTCTCAATTCTAATTGCTTGGTCATGTCAAATACAGCAGAAAATTCTTGATCGGTTGTATTGGCATGATCCAAAGACTGTCGAATAGTCTCAAGATTACTTTCGAACTGTTTCGACAAGCTTTGACTCGATGCCTGGGGTTGCTCACTGGTGGAGAGCTCGTCAACTAACTGTTTGATATCATGAACCACAGCGCTAATAGTCAGTCGTTCTTGAGGAACAGGATTCCGCATATGCCGAACTAACCGCCACTGCTCGGTTGTAAAACTTTGCGGTTGCTGCGGCAATACTTTTGCCCATTTTGTAGGGGTCATATGGCCATCAACGAGCTGGATGATGCACATTCCAAACGCAAACATGTCATCGGAAAGACGTTCGTCGCTAGTATTTCCCTCTTGCAGAACACCAAGCGGTCCAAATCCAGATAACTTCACAATATCATCACTGCTTACCAGTAACTTTTCCGTTTTCAGATTTCCATGGGCTAATCCACGCTCGTGAAGATATTGGAGACCTTGAGCAGCCTCAAGGAGCTTTTGCCATACCAATTTAGGTGAGTTAGCCCCAGAAGCACGTCGTTGCTCGTTGAGATAATCGCTTAACTTGCCGTGAGCTGCATACTCCGTCACAAAGGTTTTGTCCCCACATAACCCGTAAAGCTTGATGATATTCGGGTGGTTCAATGCAATCCACTGTTTCGCCACCTCTTCAAATTCAATACTTCCTAGATGTTGCTGGATTTGTGAAACGTTCTGGAGGACCACAGGTGTATCTAGCCAAGTTCCAAGCCTCACCCGATTGTTTTGTCGTGAAGAATGGTATACCTGGTCCACCTGCACCTCATGTGTTGGGATTCTCCACTTCGGGATATCTTCTCTTGGAGTTAACCTTGTTGACAACTGCGTCCTTGGGACGTGTGAGCGTCGCCAGTCCGGTAGAGAAGATTTCTTCACCATAGCGAGATGATCTCCACGCACAAGGCCAGCTGGAAGGGTGTCGCCACCCTGGAATATCTCCATCCTGGTCATCACCTGAGCGACTTCATTCAGCAACTGCTGCTCTCCAGCTGTGAGCCTGGCAGGCTGCTTCGTCCAGAAAAGTACATGCTCATAGAGCCCGAGCAATCGCGGTTTTAGTTTCTGGTCTGCAGCCTCTTGGAGCTGAACGCTAAATTCACCCGATACGGCTATCATGGACTTAAAGTACTGTAACTGTTGCTTGCAGTCTCGTATCCAGATATCGGACCCACTTTTAGCTGCTTTGATCTCCTCCAAATGGCCGAAATTTTCGCAAATCTTCGCTACCAAAGTGTCAACTCGATCGTGAAGTCCCAGCACGAATTTTGCTCGTTGTGGCACTTCCACAAACTCTTTGAGAGCCTGTAGACTCTCATATTCTTTGTATAAGTCTGTAGATTGCCCGTAATAGCTTCTTGTAGACTGCATCAGACGTAAAATATCTGTTATCTCTAATTCATGATCAAGTTGACGCAATTCCGACGTATTTCGTTCTTTCAGGGCTTGCCACGTCGTCACCAGTCGCTCGATTAGTCCTGTATAGATGCAGAAGGCGCTATTAGAGCTGCAGATATCTACCAGAAGCTGTTGCATTGCCATGTGAGCGGAAGAGAAGAATCAGATGAAATGGCTACACTCCTGATTCCGTACTTAATCAAAAATGGCTACACTTTAACAGGGACAAGTTATTTCGGACAAAGGTACTGACAGATAGATGACCAGCAAAACGATACAGTTGCATTCTATAGATCGGTACACGTAGCCAACCAGGTACGTCATGTGGACGTTGTCTTCCTTCCACTGGCGAGCACTTCAATATCAATGCGTTTTAGGCGGATAGGTCAATGCCTCCGATCTCTTCCTTCATGGCGTCCTATCATTTGGCGAGTGTGGGTAATCATCGGCATGCATCATTTCGAGCTGATTGGATGCCACTAGCGAGAGGAGACGCGAGAGAGGCAGCGAGCTGCAAACATCGGGGCTGACTGTGAGCAACGAACACAAGCAACAGCATGCGACCACCGTAGCGGTGGTCTTCACACCTCTGCTATTGCCAGTGCGAAATGCCACGTGTCGACCACCGCTGTGCCGGTGCTGGCTTTGGCGTCACCGAATCTTGCTTGCAAGTGACGCGCCACGCGTTAGCTGCCCATCGGGGATGAAGGGTCCGCATTCAGGTTCCTATTAATTCGCATTCCCCGTCGGAGTTGATATTACAAACAAATTCATTGTATCAAAACAGACCTGTATCTACAATTATCCTTGTTGAATTGAATTGACCATAAGAAACGAATGTGCAAGGTATTGATTGATCCGGCTGTTCTCTTGGCGCTGCTTGGGGTTGCCCTGGCCAACCACAAGATGGCTCATCGCATATTCCTGTGGCAACAAAGCAAGCCAGCTCAAAACCTGTTACAATCAATAATATAAATGATTTGATATACATGTATCCATCGTGTTAAAGAAGCTTCAAGCTCCTTAATTCATCCACTCATATCTCCATATACAATTATATCGCTTCATAATTCGCTAAAAACCACCGCTTCATCCGTTACAAATCGTTATACCAAGGGATTGCGTGAACAGATATAATAAAAATCAGTGTCTCATCGCCCGTCTACAACCACATCGCCGCATCCTCCTTACCCCCTTCAACGGACACGAATGACGTCTGACTACTGGAGACGACTGAGAGCATTGGCCCCTGGAATGCCTCGAGCCTTCCGCTGCGCTCCGCAGTTGTCATTTCTGCATCTGCCAGCTCCTGCTCACTCCGCAACACCAAGATGATCTCCACCCAATTGCATCGCGTTATCCGTCCGACAGTCCGTTCCTTCTCTCAATCCGCGGGCCCCAGTCGCATTCTCGTCACGGGCGGCACCGGCCAGATCGGTATGGAGCTGGTGCCTTACATGCGTCAGCTGTTCGGTGCTGATGCCATTGTCAACTCGGATATTAAGGCTCCTACCGGTGCTCGCGACGGAAAATTCGTCTACTGCGACGTCCAGGACCGTGACAACATGGCACGGATCGTAGCTGAAGAGGGCGTGGACACGATCGTGCACATGGCGTCGTTGCTCTCTGCTGTGGGCGAGGCTAACCCGACTCTAGCGCTGTCGGTTAACACTCGTGGCATTCAGAACGTCCTGGAACTTGCCAAGCAGTACCAGCTTCGAGTGTTCGCTCCGTCGACAATTGCTGTCTTCGGTCCTTCAACTCCAGCGGATGATACCCCCGACACGACAATTATGCGCCCCACAACCATGTACGGACTTACCAAAGTGCATGTAGAATTGCTGGGAGAATACTACTACAACAAATTTGGCGTGGACTTCCGATCGGTGCGATACCCAGGTGTGATCTCGTCGGAGGCGCTTCCTGGTGGCGGCACTACTGATTACGCCGTTGAGATCTTCTACGAAGCTCTTAAGCACGGCAAGTACACTTGTTTCCTCAAGCCGGACGCCAAGTTGCCCATGATGTACATGCCCGACTGTCTGAAGGCCACAATGGGCTTGATTAACGCCCCTAACGACTGCCTTACTCAGCGGACATACAACATCACAGCTGTGTCGTTCACCCCCGAGGAGATCGTCGAGTCTATCAAGAAGGTGATGCCGAGCTTCGAATGTGACTACAAGCCGGACTTCCGTCAGCAGATCGCCGAGACGTGGCCGCGCTCAATAGACGACAGTATCGCCCGAAGGGACTGGAACTGGCAACACGACTTCGACTTGGACAGTATGGTCGAGGACATGCTCGTAAAGCTGGATGCTAAGCTGTCCAAGCCGGAGCACGTGCACGAAGAGACCGCGTAAATAACGTTAGCAGAAGTACTGTAGGTCACACTACGAATAGGATAAACCATGGAATATATGACAGTGAAATACTTCACACAGTTCCTCGCTCGATACCTAGGTGACGGTTCCCTGGGCTTGAGATCCAACTCAGAGTCAATGCCACGCGAGGCATTCAGCTAAAGAACTCCTGAGAGCAACATGGACAGCAGGAAGGCGTCTGTGGCTTTCATCATGAATGAAAATGTCCACGTGGACGCAAAAGAACCTTCAAGTGCAACATCAATTACGAAGCGTAAAGCTCGAGAGTGCAAAGTGTCAGGATGCAAGAACTACATCATCAACAAGGGTTTGTGCTTTCGCCATGGGGTAAGGCGGTCTCGGCAATGTCTGATAAAGTTCTAGTGATCTGATCAAAGTTACGATTGTACAGGGCGGTAAGAAGTGCTCAGCAGAAGGTTGTCACTCCAGTGCCAAGAACAACGGACTCTGTTGGCGACATGGTACAATTTTCCATCACGAGTGAGTTCATTTCTGCTGATATTTAACATCCAAGAACGTGTTAGGTGGCTGGATCAAGTGTCAAATGGAAGGATGCGATCGACGAGGCAAATCGCGAGGTCTTTGTTGGTCGCATGGTGGTGGCACCAAGTGCTCTCACTCGGATTGTTCCAAAGTGGCAGTCTCGAATGGCTTGTGCTGGGCTCACGGCGGTGGCAAACGATGTGTATTCAAAGGCTGTAAGAAAGCTGCGTATGAACGTAACAACAACTACTGCTCGCACCACATTAACCAAACAGAGTAGGCAGCATAAGACCTCTTACCACGTAGAGCTAATATATTCTGTAGGGCTGAATGTGTATCTTCACTTTATGATGTAAAACATCTTTATTAACTCAAGTATCGATGAACAATCTCCCTTCACCTCTCTGCTCGTTCTCGACTTTGAGCCAAACATGCGTCTCACCTGGCCTTCGCCAAGGGCTACAATATTAAAGAATGAGAGCAGCTTTTCCACGTTGTGCTTGTTATTCCTAGTCAATGTTTGTAGCCCACGTTTTAGATATACGAAGGCAACCGATGCGCAACTCACGGATTAGGATGCCACCCTTTGCTGTGTTTGTAAACGTGGCAAAGTAGACCGTTCCTTTTCATTTAATTCGGATAAACAGGCTTCGACACAACTGTAATATCGACGAGGTCTCCCCATGCTTCTCACCTGTTCTGAATATCCGTGAAGGTTGATATAGTGGAGAAGCAAGCTTCGCCAAGGGTAGCAATAGTAATTATCTTATTGCGTGGTTGGTAAGAACTCGATGAATGACCGATCTGTGCTTGCTACTCCTAGTCAATGTCTGTCCCGCTACATCATCGTCTTTCACCACAGCTTGTTCATCTGGACAATTCGAACCGATTGAACAATCAAATTCGGTCATGACCGGTTACGTCAATCAGTAAATCAAAGTCAGTAGCAATCGTTGACACTAGAGTGGGTGTCGTATATCCGGTTAAGGGTCGAGTAGTTGCGGACTGTTGGCAAGTAGGTCTGGGCGGGGAGCTTAAGGAATACGTAAAATGCAAACTTCTTTCTTCTTGTTTTGGGGTTGTTCTTAACTTGGTAGATACACGACTGACTAGATTTCTGGGCGGTCCGGACCAGCACTGGTAGGGATGACACCTCACCGGAGTAGAAGAGCACTGGGACTAGGCATGACATCCGCCTCTCACGATAGTATGATGGTAGACGAGGCAGTAGTAGATGAGAGATACCTCCAAACTGGACCTCAGACACGGACAGTAGGCGACGTTGGACAAGGCCCCGGGACATAGTGCGCGCCCGACGCTGGTTCACACACTATATTCCCGGGTACGGGACAAACTCCCCGACCTAACGTTGTGCGTCCTCGCACAACGCGGTCGCGCTCCATGTCCCGGAGGCACTTGACCACGCGGAGCTCTTCGTCAGTCAACCTGATGTAGTCATCGTCCAGTAAAATAAAAGCAGCACGAGTCGCAGTAGACGAAGTAGTAGCAGGACGAGAGGTCGTAGTCGATCTTGAAGTTGAAGTAGTCGGAGAGGCATCAGGGTAGGGAGTAGCAGGGGTTGTCGAAACAGGATACGGGATAGTTGTAGCCGCATGCCTCGTAGTAGATGACGGATCCATAGGCAGGGTAGTCGCGGCAACTTCGTTAGCAGGGTATCTTCAACGGGAACGTAGGTGTCTTTCAGTAGTAGGCTCGGCACAGAGAGAGTTCGTAAGGCAGACGGTCGGCAAGTAACTCGGTCGGTCGGAACAGAGTAGCCGTAGGTAGTAGCAGGATAATCGACGGGCCGGCAGTTGAGAAGTAACTCGGTTGATCAGGACGGAAAAGTCGTAGGTGGTTGCAGGGTATAGGGATTAGCCGGAGAGTAGACTGGGCGGACGACAGTAGATAGCGGAAGGAGCTGTCCTCTTCGTAGCCGAAAGCAGTTCGACTCGTAGGAAGCACCGTTAGAATGAAATTCGCCCCTACCTGTAGGGACGTCGCACTCCACCCAAATAGACACTCTCTTGGCCAATGGTCGATAGTCTCACGAGCAGAATTCCAGGACTTTTAGAAGAAACACACAGGCCTCGTCCCGACACACCAGATCCCTCGTAGATGGGCCCCTCCCTGTCGCCGCTCTCGTTCGCTGGGTAAAGAAGCTCATTCTCCAAATCACCGCGGACCACAGCCGAGCACCGCCACACCCATGGGTCGCAGTAATTCCTCCCGAGCTCCGTCTCCCGCCGCCGATCCTCCTCCAGCTGCGTTGTCCCCGGACCAACCCGGCCTGTCCTCCGACCTCGTGGCGCAGATCACAGCGCTCGTGTCGACGCACGAGTCGAAGTTGGACGAGCGTCTCGAGAAGCAAGCGCAGCGCAGATTCTGGAGTGAGATGCGCGAGAAGCTTTCTGTCAACCGGGACTCAAGGGGATTATACGTTCTGGATCAACTGGCCGAAGCACTCTTGGACGACGATCCCGACGTCGACTTAGCCTTCACAGCTCCCGTCAACTTACTGCCCAAGCCGTCCCTCCAACAGGAGGCTCCAAACGCATACGTGCACTCCCGTTTCTCGAACACGCAAAACTTGGTTGAACCAGAGATCAGTTCGGAGCCATCGAGGAAGAAGTTCAAGGCCACTCCGCATCTGTCGACTCCAGGTAGTACTCCTCTAACAGATACTGCGAAAAAGTCAGGAAAGGCAAAGAAGACCCAGTCTAGTCCGGCGACGTCCACTGCACCTACTCCGGTGGTAGACCTGACGACGTCCAAGACGACCAAGTCACCTAAGAATTCAACTGTGGGTACTGCCCTTCTGGAGTTGGGAAAGCCTCGTCCAAGTGCTCAGGGGGAGACGGATTTCAACCCTCATCCACTCGCCGACAATACTGCTGTTGAGGTCGTCCAGGATGTCGAGGCAATCTATCGCAAGGCCGCCAACATGCACAAGCCGCCGTACGAGTTAGCGTACCCCTGGACCGGTTCGAAGGTCTGGTACGACCCGGCGGATTACCCAAACCTGCATGCGGCTCACTGGCGGTTCTGGATGGGTTATCGTAGCCACTTCTTCGACTGGCAGCTTAATGTGCCGTTGAGGGTGAACTACCAGCAAAATTCCCGACGGCAAGGCCGACAAGCCGCTTGCGCTGAGCGCCTTCGGTTTCTAAGTTTGTGCATCGAGACGTGGGGGTACTACGACTTCCTCAAGCGTTTCGAGAAAGCGGGCGGGGACCGACTCCTGATGTGGTTCGGGGGTCAGCCCAACAGGAACTCACCGTCGGCTAAGTCCTATGTCGGTCCGACCATCCAGAACCTGGGAGTGCTCTTCGTTCAAGACCGGCCGGAGTACACAGCTCGGGTCCAGAACGCTGAAGCCCTTCCAGCTCGACCAAGGTGGTTTCAGGAACATCACAGAGTTACTCGTCTACACGGAGGCTCTTGACCCGGAAAAGGAAGTAGACCTACGGCTGACCGACGAGGCATTGGCTTTGGTCCGGTTGGACGTCGTAAAGAAGCCATATCCCTGGCACGCGTGGTGGTCTGGCGACACTACTAAGGGGGTCTGGGCCAAGTTACTGGATAACAAGAGGATCGAGCAGTTGGCAGACGGCATCGACACCCGGCTCAAGCAGGGGTCGTATCGACCAAGGTTCGTACCTCCAGTGACACCGAAGGAGATGAAGACGGCGGGTTGGATTTCCATCCTGCGTCCAGACGGCTCTTACTCGGCCGAGATCGCGGCTACCGTCAGCAGTGGATCGGACGACGACTCGGATCAGCCCAGCGAGGAGGAAGAAGAAGAGGAGGACGACCCTGATGAGGTAGCCGCCCCAACGTCGTCTTAGTCGGTGGACCAAGTGAGTTGGCCGTTCGGGTATCAAGTAGCATCGACCTAGTTAACCATTTCGAGTAGCTCCCGAAGTCTAACCCACTTTCAGTCACCGCAGTAGTCATCAAATCACTCGTCATAGTCGATATCCAGTTTAATCGATCAGGTCTACTTCTTTTCAACTTGCATCGCTTCTCGTAGTCATAGCAGTCACCAAGTCACACCTTATAGTCAAAGTCCACTTCAATTAGTCGGGTCTACGTCTCTTCAACATACTCCACTCCTCATCGTCACAATAATCATCAAACCATACGTCATAGTCAAACTCCACTTCAATCGCGTAGGTAGGGTCACACCTCGAAGGTGGACCCATAGCACTTCCAGTAGTCAACTCTCGTGTCTCGTCATTGTCCTAGCAGGGTAGTTACAGTAAACCTCTCTTGCATCTCGTCATCGTTCTCAGGTCATCGTCTTCACAAAGGGGCATCAGGGTCAGTTCATCTAAGGCGGATTCAAGTACTTCCAGTGGTCATCTCCAGCATCTTGCCATTGTTCTCGCAGGGTCCATCAGGTTCAGTTCATCACATCATCGGCTAGTCGCAAAGCTAGATGGTCGCGGGGTCAGGAATATATGTAGTCGTAAAGGTTCATCGATCGGAGTCATCGTTCAGGCAGGCAGTTCTTCGTCTCGTAGGGTAGGTGACAGTCAACCTCCGATCGGCTCAGGATATTCAGGAAATATAATATGCAAAACAAAAGAGGGGAAGTACTCCTTAGAGTACTCGGAGAGGCATAGGTCAGCAGGGCATTAGCCCCACAGCCAGTCCGACCATCCATCCTCTAGAAAAGTAGCTCGTCCTCGTCGATAGCAGCGTTCGCATCGGCGAGTCGAGCACTCCGTCGCAACTCCGGGAGCCCTTGCTCCTTGCGACGAGTGTTCTCAAAAGCAGTGATAAGCACATCGAACGTCGGTTTCAGCGAAGTAGACGGGCACCATCTAGTCTCGTAAGTAGCTAGTAGAACCAGATACTGCAACTCTCCGGCCTTCCGCCTTCGAGCTAGTATGTCGACGACAGGAAGAGCACCACCAGTGAATGCAGTCTCTTCTGAGCCGATCACCAGTCGTTCCACGTAACTAGTCCTAGGTAGATCTTCTTCAACTAGTGGACCATCATCATCTTCTCCGGGATTCATATCAACGCCAGGTGGGATCTCGGTAGGGTAGGGTCGACTCCATCGACCCTGGAAAGGTTTCAGTCGGTTCACGTTGATGGTTACCACTCGGTTGGGGTGAGAGGGGATGGCAATCCTATAGGCATTCTCGCCCACGGTTCCGACCACTCGGTAAGGTCCATGCCACGAGAACGCCAATTTCCGGGAGGTCTTCTCTCCTCGTCTTGCTCGGAAGTACTGGTACACCCAGACAGCATCTCCTTCAGAGAACTTGACGAGCCTCTGACCCTGCAGTCGATCCTCGTGTCGACCTTGAGCCTTCAACAGTTGGCGCTCTACAAGTCGACGGGTGTCCCTGAGGGACAAGTACAGTCGACGTCGATAGGCAGCTACTTCATTGCTCTTCCACTGAGCAGTCGTATTCAGGAAGGCTAGGTCGAGGGGTAGTACTGGATCACGTCCATACAAACTGAAAAAGGGTGAGTCGCCTAGAGCTTCATGGTAGGACGTCCGGTAGGCAAAGAGCACTCGAGGCAGGTACCGGTCCCAATCATCTTGAGACTCGCTCACGTACATCCTCAGCATACCCAGTAGTGTGCCATTGAAGCGCTCTACCAGCCCCTGTGTTTGGGGGTGGTACGCAGCCCTGAATAACTTCTTAATGCCAAGAGTCTCATACAGCGAACGGGCGAGTTCAGAGATGAAGTTCGATCCCTGATCGCTCAGTAGTTTCTCTGGCACTCCATGTCGAGAGATCACTTCATCCACCATAGTTTCCACGAAAGTCACCGAGTCAAGTCGTTCGACCGCAAAAGCCTCTACCCATCGAGTGAAGTAATCGGCGAACACCAAGATGAACTTGTTCCCTCGAGGGGTAGTCACCAGTGGGCCGACGGCATCTACTACCAGTAGTGAGAAGGGTCCAGACAACTCTTGGATCGGCATCTTCTGCATGAGACCGTTCCTCCACGGTCGGTAGCCCTTGCCACTCCCACACACAGTACACTCTCGGACGTACTCAGCCACATCCTTCTTCCATACATGCCAGTAGGCATGTTTGCGCACACGGTCCATTGTTTTAGTCACACCCACATGGGCGGAGAAGACGTCAGCATGGCAGTGATGTAGGACGGTCGAGATATACTGGATGGGTATGACAGGTACTTCCAATGAACTAGCCGGCCCAGCTCGAGCCTTCAGGTGTACCTTCCTCATGAGTACTCCGTTCTTCACAGTGTAGTTGGGGGCGAGCGACAGCACTTTGGCCCTGAGTTGAGCATCTAGAGCCAGAGCTCCACTCTCCAGGAAGGCGATCATGGCGAGGATCCAGGGGGTTCTCTTCTCGCCACAGATCGCGAAAACGTGAATGACCCGCGAGGAATACTAGCTGGGCGTGACTTGCGTTTGTCTTGATACGCACATCAAAGCCAAGACGGTTGGTCATGATGGTGCCGACCACGTACACGTTCATTTGGAGAAGCTCAATTGCTAGCAGTATCGAGGAGTAAAATCGGTCAACGACGACGGTGTGTCAAGGGTGGCGTTGGCTTGAACCGAGAAACACATGCCTGAGATTGCGAACGACCGCGGCGGCCCCGGTCTTATGATCAAATGACGAGGTGCCACTGTCGCTATCATCGCGCTTTCCCACGTACATTTCAAATCTAGCAAGTAACGACATACAACGTCAGATCTCCGAGCTAACGTCCTTAGTTATGACATACAAAGTCGCACCTGTGGCAGTAGGCCGTTCTAGAGTCGCAGACCATAAACAACTTTGAGCCATATCGATGAGGTTTGTCCGGCATAAACATTCGAGTAGTATTCCGCTTTGAAGTGGATGGCAGCACACCTTCGTCAAACGAAAAGACGGCTAGGAGCGTCCATCCTGTGAGGAAGCGCTGCTGAATCTTGTCGACGATCGGACGGAGCTTCCAGAGCTTGTCCCGTGAGCGGTCAGCATCGTTGTCAACAAAGTGCAAGTCCCGCAAAATATCTTGACAGCCGTTCCGTCTCATGTACCTCCCAAAGGTTCCAGCGGGGACAGCACCATCTTCAGTCATCCCCCAGTGGGCTGCAAACCGCCGCTTCTGCGGGCACAGCATCCGCGCAATTAGTAGTCCGACAACTTGCAAAATCTCGTGAGTCTGGTATTCCGTCTGCGATTGCAGACGCCGGCGAATCTGCTGAAGCGTTTCGCACCGACGGTCAGCTTGTTTGGTATAGATAGCTTGGGCTCGCTCGTCAATATGCTGAAGGTGGTATCGGTTTGTTTCAGCATTGATCATTACCCACAATGACTTGGGCATGAAATAGAATAACGTCAGCAGAGGTGAATGACATACATCGCGTAGCTCTTCCACTGGTCGTGCCTCTTCGTAATCAACACCCGGATAAGCTTGGGCGCTCTCCTCAAAATCAGACGACACGTCGCTCCACAGCAGTGCCCGTAATGCGTCTTGCGCAGATTGACAGCGTCACTGTCGAGATCGTCGTCACCGACACGAAGTGATTCGACGAACGCTTCGTCCATCTCAACAGCATCATTTTCAGACAGGGCATCATCTTCATTGGCGTCAAGACGGTCGTAAGCAGCGGGGTCATCGTCTCCGTCGTCGTCATCAATACCGCTGTCGCTTTCGCCCGAACTGATCGAGTTGTACACGCTCATATCCTCGCCTTCCTGGACAACATTGACATCCTCCTTGATGTGTTGTCGTGGTCGAATTATACGTTCTATCGAGCCGGCCGGTTCTGCAGATTTCTCCTCAGCATCAGTGTCAGCACCTGACGCTTCTGATAGAAGCTGTAGATTCGTTGCTGCTTCGAGCTGATATTCATCTCGCTGAAGCTGACTAGGCGAAATACCGAAAGCGTTTGTAACTGCCTGCTGCGATAAGTCAACACCTTCGTCGTGCGATGACCCGCACATCTCGTCTAACGTATGCTGGGATAAGTGGGAACTTGTGTCGATCTGAGATGCTCTTACGCTCCCAACATCCAAGTCTGCGTGCTCCATGCGGCTCTCCATGCAATCCGTGTCACTTCTCACGCTGGTGTCGCCACTTTGGTCGCAAATCATCCCCGCGTATGGTTCGCTGGTCTTGCACCTCTCTTCATCGGCCACGCTTGAGTCCCCCGGAGTTTCCGATACGTCTAGTAAACCAGACTCTAGAGCATACGCTACGACTTCTTGGCCTCCTACAAATACCTTACTTCCATCAGGCGTTATATAGCTCCAGTCATTGGACAGACCGCTTGGTCGCTTAGTCTTCCAACCCGCCGCAGCCAGCTGACGCCAAAGATGGGGAAAATCGATGTCGGAGACAGCACTAGTGGTGGCAGCCTGCCTGTGGGAACTCGTCCGAATGCGCGCCATCGGGAGAATTCGGAAATGAGCGGCAAGGATTGCTGGCCGCACACGCAGATCCCAATTCTGATCCCCTCGTCCTACGTTTCCCGCCGTAGCGTTTCTAAATCCCTCTTTGAACTTATTCCTTTCGGGTGGTAGATTTTCACTTGGTTAAAGTATTGGAAATCGTTTCCTGAGCCAATTGCTGTTGTTAGCCACACTATGGCGTCAGTTATGACATACGATTTCAAGATGGCGTATCTTATGACGTTGGGACTAGAGGGGTTAAAGAAAAAAATAAAATGTAACCACAACGAACGATGCGAGAACGCCGCTTTCGGTTTGCAGTGCTCCAGCACCGCAGCTACGTCTATCTAATGTAATGGTGCATATACTTCATGTAAGAGTATCAGTAACTACCATGTACTAGTACACCGCCTACTTCTCGCCAGTCTTCCGCGTTCATCATTTATCGATTAACGCGTTGGTAGTCACATCGACTAGCAAAATATTTCAGAATACTGATGGTACGGATGCATGCATCCGATTGCATCCGAATCCTGCGATCTGATTGGTTACACCATATTGCGGGACGGAGCGAGGCTCAATTTAAATTTCGCGCCATTTTACTTCAACTTCCAGATACGTCTCACCTAAAACAACGCTCGGGTCGCGCCAAAGAGATGCTTTGCCTGCTGCTAGCAGCACTGACTGTCCCGTTGGCATTCGGCATCGTGCTCGGGGAGGCCAATTTGAGCCTATTTGGGAGTCCTTTACCGTTATTGAAGAGACCAAAAAGCAGAAATACAAGGACGTGACGTGCGATTCCTGCGGTGTTCTTTTGAAAAGAGTACAGCCGTCGCGTGGGCTTTTAAATCACGTGAGGAGCTGCACCAGTATACCGGCGTACCTCAAGGAACGATATGAACGGTTGGCTGCTGAGAAAAAGCCCAAGAAGAAGCAGAAGCGATCTCGTGCAGAGCCTCCAGAGCCACAAGCAATAGAAGACACACAAGAATTCACCGAAGATTTTAAGTTCCGCTGCCGAATGGTTGTCGCGAGTTTCTTTTTTAGGACCGCGGTTGCTTTTCGCGTCGTCGAGCACGATGCTTTTCGTCAGATGTTTGCGTTCATTTGCCCAGAGCTGATCATGCCAAACCGTCACCAATTGGCAGATGAGCTTTCGGAAGCTACGTATAAAGCAGAACGGAATGAAGTTATCGGGGTTCTGAGGAAGCAATCTTACGTTGCTTTGGTATCCGACGGTTGGTCAAATCCACGCCGTGAAAGCCTGATAAACTTTATCGTGGTAGCTCCAAAACTTCGCCCGCTCTTATGGAGCTGTCGTGTGACTGGTGCAGATACCAAGACTGGTGCTTACATGGCTGACATGTTTATTGAAGTTATCGACGAGATTGAAGCTGAAATTGGCAGGGGTAAAGTTGTCTCTATCACGACCGACAATGCGTCTGCAATGAGGAGTGCGTGGGAGATTCTTGAAACGAATCGGAAAGGATTTTTGACAACTGGTTGCGCAGCTCACACGCTAAGCTTGCTCATGAAAGATGTATTGGGGAATATTACGCTGAAGAATATTTTAGAAGAGACTAAACAGCTAGCGCATTTTATTCGAAGTCACACAGCAACAAACGCGCAGTTCAAAACGATCCAAAACAATGATCCAGCCGGGTTTCAGCGGGGCTTAAAACTTCCTGTTGCTACACGATGGTTTTCAGCGTTTGAATGCATCAAATTGGTAATGGAAAACGAGATACCAATTCGAGTTTTGTTTGGTGACCAAGACCTCCTCGAGAAATATGACAGTGACAAAGTGCTACCATTGAAGGCTCTCGTGGATCGTGAAGCATTTTGGGCGATGGGAGCTGTGGCGTTGCAATTACTGGAGCCAATCCACAAGTGCATAGGCCACTTTGAAAAGGATACTCTCTCTCTTTCTGTTATTTACCAGCAATTTCTGGAGCTAAGGGATCACCCTGCTTACAAGACTAGCAATCCTGGAGTTGAAAGTGACCTGCAGAAGTTATTCAAAGAACGGATCGAGTATCGTTGGAGCTTTCTTCACAAGTCTGCCATGGGAATATCCTATCTGCTAGACCATACAAAGCCAACTAGGACTTTCCTCGGTACTGGAAAGATTGACACCATTAAGCAGCTCATCGAACTGGGAGGACGCCTAGGTTACAACCTAGACAAGCGGAACCGGCTGGAGACGGAGATAACAACATTTTTGGAGGAGAAACTAGGTTGGAGTGATGACGATCGCGCGTTTTATTACAAGTCATCACCCGCGGAATGGTGGAGGTGGGATGGTCTCGACAGGTATCCTTTGCTAGCACCAATCGCGTTACGAGTTTTCACGATTCCGACGTCTTCAGCAGCATCAGAGCGATCTTGGAGCATATTCAAGTTTATTCATTCATCTCGTAGAAACCGGTTGAGCAACGACAAGGTGATAAAGTTGGCGTTTATTTACTCGAATCACGGGTCGAAGGATGCGAGAACGCCCATCATTTTTGATCCTATCGACAGTGCTGCTGCCAACTCGTCCGACGCCACAGCCAGGCCGGATACGACAGCTAGCGACGAGCTATTGCAAAGTATACGTGAAATGGAGCGGCTGGTTGATGAATCTGCACCACAACAGGATGAAGGTTGGTTTGACGGCGCTCATTGGGGTGACGAAGACTATCCCCCCAGCGAAGTTGCTACAGATTGGACGGTTTAGGCCTATCCCCGTACTGCATTTTGGCTTGATCGAAGCGAAAGGATAGGATATTTTGGTTAATTTAACATCACTTATTTTGGTCTACTTGAGTAGCGTGTGATTCGGATGCATGCATCAATTGCATTCGAATATTCGGATGCACGCATCCGATTGCATCCGATTGCATCTTAACCAACAGTATTTCAGAATGGGAGGTGATACCATGTCTTCCCAAACGGACACATCGGACGTCACTATCAAGTACGTCAATGGTAAAATGCTAATGGCACAAGGTCCACAAGCACTACACGCACACGTCGCGTCTTGTATGGAGAAGGCGTTGGGCAAGTCACTTCCACAGATGGAAGTACGTTGCAAGGATATCTCCATCTCGGCCGATATCACTGTCAAGGACGAGACTGACGTCAAGGTGGAGCTGCCCACACTCAGCAATGAGTTTAGGAAGAGTTTCCGAGCGATGACTGCCAAGAAACACATAGTCAAGAAGCAGATCCTCAAGAACGTCAGCGGTATCTTCAAACCTGGTACCATTACGCTCATACTCGGTCAGCCTGGATCCGGCAAGTCATCCCTGATGAAACTACTTAGTGGACGCTTCCCTAATGACAGAAACATCACACTAGAGGGTGAAATCACATACAACGGATCATCAGTTAAGGAATTGCGTAGACAGTTGCCACAGTTCGTCTCCTACGTCTCTCAGCAAGACAAGCACAATCCGTCGCTCACTGTTAAGGAGACGCTCGAGTTCGCGCACGCTTGCAGCGGTGGATTCTTCGATGGAGACTTGGCCAATGGCTCAGATCAGGAGAACAAGGCCGCACTGAATGCCGTCAGAGCAATGTCCAAGCACTACCCGGAGATAGTCATCCAGCAGCTCGGACTCGATACCTGTCAGAACACTATAGTGGGTGACGCTATGATCCGTGGCATCTCTGGTGGAGAACGCAAGCGCGTCACAACTGGTGAGATGGCGTTCGGCAACAAGCACGTAATGATGATGGACGAGATCAGCACGGGGCTTGACAGCGCTGCCACCTTCGATATCATCGCCACGCAGTGCTCAATCGCCAAGAAATTCCGCAAGACATTGGTCATCTCGCTGCTTCAGCCGTCGCCCGAGGTTTTTGAATTGTTGTAGTAGAACCTAGGCTCTAAAGCTTAGTTCTAACGTGCAACAGACTGCGCACTCCCCAAGCAGACATCACAGACTGTGTCCTACAGCATCAGCTGAGGCAACTTCATGTTCTACATGTTATAACAGGTCAGGCTGTTAGTGGCTGACTTTGTTTGCACTTGGAGCTTGTATGTCTAGCTACATGTATCCTTAGGAATGATTGCTTGGCGAGCAGCAACTTCAAGGAGTTCTGCCTTCAAGTACTCGTTCTCTCTGAGTGGAGGCTCGTTGCCGAAGCTCACTCTTCAATTTCTTATCAATACACTAGGCTACAGTTCCTGCGGGCTAGCCCCCGCATTGCCTTGTGTTAACGACTTTGAATTTCGACCCCGGGAATACTACAAAGAATTCTTTAGTAGGTTTTCCATTGAAGTGCAACGACCTGTTGTACAGCTAGTGGACAACTGAAGTTGAAGACAACTCAAGATGGCGGACGCTGGAGCGACTGGTTCTGTACCACTGTTTACCCCGGTTTTACCACCAAAGATAGTGTCGACCTCTCATGGAGCACTGGTGAACTGGAGGAAGGAAAGACACGACTATGAGGCGAAGCTGCACGCGCGCTGCCGTGTGACTGGTGAAGCTTTTGAAGCTGTGGTAGAGTCTGTCGCAGGAGCATTCAACCCCCACCTGCTGGACGCTTTCTGCGAGCTCCAGCTTGGAGTCTCGCCAGCTAACGCCACCGACGACATGCTGGTAACTGAGATCGAGAAGATCATCTCGAGCGTGAAAAACGGCTCCTTGCCTGACATCAAGGACCTTTATGAGCGTGAACTAAAGCCCAACATGGCCGAGAGCGACGTGAGAGCCCGCTATATCGACTACTTCATGCTGTTTAATACCATTACGTTGGAGAATGGCTTGACAGAATGTTTTTCTGAGGTAGATGGCGTGAAAGAGAAGTGCAAGCGGTTGATAGCATCGCTACGGCCAGAGGCGTTAAAGAAGGAAGTGAAGCAGAGAGTCCGTTTTACTGACAAGGCTGCCGCGTCCAACGCGAAACTTCTTTTCGATCTGATAGTCGAGCGTGCAACGGAGCATGAGCGCTATTATCAGCGCCAAAAGAAACAGCGACAGGAGGCGTCCGGGCGTGAGGCTATTTCGTCTAAGAAGCAAAAGGATAAGAAGCAATCGAAGCAGTCGAACGGAACGGCGCTTCAAGATTCGACTAGTAGAGACACTGCGAGAGTAAAGGTCGATCAGAAGACCAAGCCCAAGGCTAAAACAGAGGCTTCACGTCAACCTCCAGGTCCATGTCCGAAATGCAAGGCCATGCATTGGCTGCGTGAGTGTACGGAGGCAAGTGAGGACGAAAAAAAGGAGCTCGTACAGAAATTGCGTGATGCGCGCAAGGCCAAGAAGGCGCGTACCAAACGCCTCGGTGAGCTTTTACCTAACACAGAGCGACATGTGGTATTGAATGGAGTCCTGGAGCTGCCGTACTGTCCTGATAGCGGCTCGGATTTCACTGTGATTAGACTTTCGCACTGGAAACGCCTTCTAGTTGCCGATCCGAGTGTAACGAAGGAAAAACTTGATACTCCTGTTCGCACCCAGGCATTTGGAGCGACGTGGGTGACAGCTGAATGGAAGACTTGTCTTCAAGTACTAATTCAAACTGCGGCTGGCCCTGTCGATCCTATGGGATTAGTGGACGTACTTATTGTCGACGTGGACGATGAAGAGTTCATTGTGGGGAATGATTTGTTGGTGATGTTGGGTATTGACGTCGATAGACAGCTTGAGCAACTGGCCAGCCACAACATCGATGATTTGACCGGTGACCCAGTGGAGCTTGAAGCTGACGAAATGCCCGTGAATCCTGATAAAACTCCATCTGATGACGATGATATTTTCGCTGCTGTTGAAAGATTGATTGATCGTGCGGTGGAGAATGGATTTCCTGTGGAACGTGTGGAGCAGTTGCGGACTATTGCTCATGCATATGACGTGTGGCGCCTGGAGCTCCGAGCGGATCCTCCTGCTAGTGTCCCACCAATGGAGATTCGATTGAAAACGGGGCTCGCCCCACGAAGTGTAAGCCCGCAAATACCCGCCTCATATCAGGAAGTTTTTACGAGAATTTAACGCGCGTCTTGTTGCACTAGGACTGGTCTATGAGAATCCTGATAGTCGTTGGGCGAGTCCTGTTTTGCCGGTGAAGAAGAGCGCGGATCTATTGGACCTTCGACAAACGACAGACTACCGAGTATTGAATGACCAGACAGAAATAATGGCTGCAGTGATGCCAATCCTCGCTGTAGTTATGGAAAATGCTCGAGGAATGAAACACTTTGGACTTTTTGATTTCTTGAAGGGTTTTTGGCAGTTGCCACTTGCAGAATTCTGTCAGGAATTGCTGTCGTACATGACTGACGAGAAAATATTCACACCCCGTCGTGTTCCTCAAGGAAGTAGTGACGCAGCTATTTTCTTCCAGAAGACAATGGAGACATGCTTTGCGAGTTTACTCTACGAGCATCTACTTATCTGGATTGATGACTTGCTGTTGTACGCTGCTGACATGGATACATACATGGTTAAGTTGGGTGAATTCTTCGCGTTACTGAATCAGTTTGGTCTCAAGCTTAGTGCTAAAAAGTCCAGTCTCTATCAAACTGAAGTGAAGTGGTGTGGACGAGTGCTGGATCACCAAGGTGTTCGCCATGATTCACAACGGATTGACACACTTCGGCAGATCCCGTACCCAAAGACCGCTGGCGAATTGCAGCAATTTGTCTGTGCTGTTAACTGGATGAGAGAAAGCATTGTGGATTACGCGCGACAAGTACAGCCACTTCAGAAACGCCTGGATACCGCACTTGCTTCTACCAAACGTACGCGCCATGCAGCAGCTGGAATTGTGCTGGAATTAACTGAAGACGAGCGCGTTGCTTTTGATAACGTCAAGGAAATGCTAGCCACATGTGCTACGCTCGATTTTCCTGATGACTCAGCTACTACCTGTCTGTTTACAGATGCATCAGACATTGGGTGGGCTCTCATTGTGACTCAAGTGGTGAATTTTGACTCGAAGCTGCCGGCTACTGAGCAACAGCACCGGCTCCTCCTTTGCATGAGCGGTACATTTACTGGAAGTCAGTTGAACTGGACGGTGACGGAAAAGGAGGCCCTACCTATTGTGGTCGCTTGTCAAAAGCTTGACTATCTCTTACTGCGTCCAAAGCCTTTTCGAATGTACTGCGACCACAGAAATTTAATTCACGTCTTCGCACCCCACCAGAATGTGAAGAAACATGTGAAAGGCAAGTTGTTGAGGTGGTCTATGAAGCTTTTGAACTACCGATACGTCGTGGAGCATGTGCCCGGCCCTGACAATGTTTGGGCCGATATGATATCTCGTTGGGCTGGTAATCACTCAACAGCGAAGGTGAAGCGTCTTAGATCCCTGAAGAAGCGACTATGGTGTCACCATCTACACGAACCTTGACAGAGTCACAGCCATCGTCACTTCGACCTCTGGATGCTGATTCTTTCGTTTGGCCCACGGTGGCAGAACTTGCCGAGGTCCAAGCAACTTCGGACGCTCCGGCCAATGTAGATATTGCTGACAACGGCCTTTTAACCCTAGAGGGACGGATTTGGGTACCCAGCACGGCTACAGACCTGATCCAGCGCCTCTGTATTGTAGCGCATTGCGGTGCACAAGGCCATCGTGGCCAGAATGTGATGCAGACGCATTTGTCTCGGATTTTCGCTATCGATGGAATTACAACCATTGTCAAGACTTTTGTGAAGGATTGCCTATTGTGTCTGCACTCTCGAGGGAAATGTCATCCCACGCCCTTGGGGCGAAGTGATCGATTGCAAAACGCGTAATGGA
Organism: Phytophthora colocasiae; assembly: GCA_018806915.1. Lineage (NCBI taxonomy): Eukaryota > Oomycota > Peronosporomycetes > Peronosporales > Peronosporaceae > Phytophthora > Phytophthora colocasiae. The sequence goes on along the minus strand of JAGKQI010000094.1, from coordinate 564,450 downwards.
TTGCTGCTACATATCGATTATCTCTACCTGGGAAGCAGCTATGGCACAAGCAAGTACATCCTGGTCCTCAAGGACCATGCAACGCATTATTGCGAGTTAGTAGTTGCAGACACAGCTGACAGCAGAGTAGCGGTGGAAGCACTGCTGGTTTGGCACTCGCGGTTTGGCCTGCCACCTGAGTGGGTATCTGATTGCGGTTCACATTTCAAGAATGAAGTTGTTGCCGAACTAGCACGTCGTCTACGTACTTTGCAGAAGTTCACCCCGCGTACTCACCTTGGATAAACGGATCCATAGAGAGGGTAAATCGCGACATCCTACAAGTGGTGCGTGCAATGATCCTGGAGTACAAGATCAGCTACAAGGACTGGGTCTACGGTGCCGATAATTCAGGCAAACTTGAACCACACTGCAGTTCCTTCTCTGGCGAATCGTGCTCCAGTGGAGCTGTTTACGGGCTTGGAATGTCCAACACCGCTGCGTGAGTTCTATCTACCGGACCATGGCAAGTTGCAAACTATCCCTGACAGTGACCGAATTGAGGAGTATCTCGCAGAGCTGCGCTCCAGCATGCAAGTGATGCACAACGCTGTGGAAGACCAGCGTCTGAAACAGAGACTTCTGAATAAGAAGAAAGAGCGGGGGGAAAATCTCGTTAACTTCTCTGAAGGTGATTTTGTCTTGCGGTCACGAGTGGATGAAAAACACAAGAACAAGTTGCAGGTGACATGGGTTGGACCTTATCGAGTATTACGTGCTGATGCACACTCATTTCACGTACAGCACCTCGTCACCGGTGACGAGCTTGATGTGCATGCATCTCGGCTGAAATTTTACGCTGACAGTAGCCTCGACATCACCAAGGAATTGTTGGAGCATGTGGCCTCGCAAGGAATATTGCTCGCTGTAAATGAGCTTAAGTCACATCGGTGGAACGAAGATATCCAGGACTTTGAAGTGTTAGTGAACTGGAAGGGCTTGGAGACGATCGAGGACTCTTATGAGCCAATGCAGAGCCTCGCTACTGATATTCACGTGTTACTAGACAACTATGTGGCACAAGCCCGAGACACCCGGTTATCTGACTATTGGCAGAAGCTTGCTGGAAACCGTGCACAACGAACTATTTCGACAACTACGGAGACCTTGCCTGCCAGCTTAGCGCATGTGCCATCAGGCAATGCGAAGGAGTCAAAACGAATGCCGACCGGTAAGAAACGCCGCCGCCAAACTGCCCGAAGTACTGTTAGCAGTATTTCTCAGCAAGGCGAAGGTACAAATGATAAAGAGACTGGCGCTGAGCGTCCAGGAGCTCGACGACGAGTCAAGCGGACCTCCAGTGAGAATAACTTGCCTCATGGACGCCTGACTAGAGTGGTGACTGTTGCTGCAGATGTGCCTAGTGTTTCGGACGCAATGCCAGCACAAGGACTCTGCAACGAGCAGCGGCATCAACTACGACGATCTAGCCGCAAACGCAAGGCGCGTACGGTTGGAACCCCGTAGCTTCACCAATGTGAATCTACACAAGGTCAATGATGCCGAAGTTGAACCCTTGCACGTTTTCCAGAGGAAGACGTGGGGAACTAAGCTTCGGGGGCAGTGTAGTAGAACCTAGGCTCTAAAGCTTAGTTCTAACGTGCAACAGACTGCGCACTCCCCAAGCAGACATCACAGACTGTGTCCTACAGCATCAGCTGAGGCAACTTCATGTTCTACATGTTATAACAGGTCAGGCTGTTAGTGGCTGACTTTGTTTGCACTTGGAGCTTGTATGTCTAGCTACATGTATCCTTAGGAATGATTGCTTGGCGAGCAGCAACTTCAAGGAGTTCTGCCTTCAAGTACTCGTTCTCTCTGAGTGGAGGCTCGTTGCCGAAGCTCACTCTTCAATTTCTTATCAATACACTAGGCTACAGTTCCTGCGGGCTAGCCCCCGCATTGCCTTGTGTTAACGACTTTGAATTTCGACCCCGGGAATACTACAATTGTTCGACAACGTGATGATCTTGAACGAGGGGTATATGATGTACAATGGCCCACGCGCAAAAGCTCTGGGCTACTTCGAAAGTCTGGGCATCAAATGTCCTCCAGATCGCGACGTGGCTGATTTCCTGTTGGATCTTGGAACGAGCAAGCAGACTCAGTACGAGGTGGACTCGATAACGACCATCCCTCACTCAGCCAGTGAATATGGTGATGTTTTCACTCGTTCTGCCATCTACAAGAGGGTGGAGGAAGAGCTGCTTCGTCCGATCGACCCGAATCTCATTGAGGGCAGTGCAAAACACTTCGACCCAATCCCCGAATTCCATCAGAGCTTCTGGGACAGCACTATGGCTGTGACGCGGCGCCAAATCACTCTAACATCTCGCGACAAAGCGTTCCTTGCTGGTCGCTCTGCCATGACACTTATGATGGGGCTGTTGTATTCGAGCACGTACTTCCAGTTCCAAGAGAGCAACGCGCAGCTTGTCATGGGTCTCATCTTCAACGCTGTCTCGTTCGTCGCTTTCGGTCAACAGTCTCAAATCCGATGATCATGGCTGCTCGCGATGTGTTTTACAAGCAGCGTCGAGCCAACTTCTTTCGCACGTCGTCGTTCGTACTGGGCAATTCAGTGAGTCAAATCCCGTTGGGTATCGCTGAAAGCTTGGTGTTCGGCTCCATGGTGTACTGGATGTGTGGATACGTAGCTACAGTTGAAGCGTTTCTCATCTTCGAACTCATGTTGTTCCTGACGAACCTGGCCATGGCGTCCTGGTTCTTCTTCCTGTCCTGTGCGGCGCCTAATTTGAATGTGGCCACTCCGATCTCCATGGTTTCCGTCCTTCTCTACTTAATGTTCGCCGGCTTTACCATCACGAAAGAGCAGATTCCCGACTACCTCATTTGGATCTACTGGATCGACCCGATGGCGTGGACTCCACGCCGCGTGGAGTGTCCGTGCACTTGCAATCAATCAGTACATGGACCCAATCTTCGATACGTGCGTGTACGACGGTACTGACTATTGCGAAAAGTACAACATGACCATGGGCAAGTACTCACTGACAACGTTTGAGGTACAAACCGAGAAGTTCTGGCTCTGGTACGGCATGGTGTTCATGGTAGCAGCGTACATCTTCTTTATGTCTCTCTCTTACCTCGTACTCGAGTATCACCGCTTCGAAAGGCCCGAGAATGCGACACTGGATAAGGATAACAAGGACAGAGATTCGGATGAATACGAACTGATGCAGACTCCTCGTAGCTCGTCAAAGGAAAATGACACTGTGATTTCGATGAAACCTGATAGAGAGAAGCACTTCATACCAGTCACTGTCGCCTTCAAGGATCTCTGGTACACCGTGTCGGACCCAGCAAACCCCAAGGGCACCATCGATCTACTCAAGGGAATCAGCGGGTACGCTCTACCCGGCACCATGACGGCTCTCATGGGATCCTCTGGCGCCGGCAAGACTACGCTCATGGACGTAATTGCTGGTCGAAAGACTGACGGCACGATCACCGGACAGGTCTTGCTTAATGGCCACCCTGCCACCGACCTTGCTATCCGCCGGTCCACGGGATACTGCGAGCAGATGGACATCCATTCCGAGTCGGCCACTATCCGCGAGGCGCTCACGTTCAGCGCGTTCCTGCGCCAAGGTGTCGACGTCCCCGACAGCAACAAGTATGACTCAGTGAACGAGTGTCTGGATCTACTAGGGCTCCACCCGATCGCCGACCACTCCATGGAGCAGATGAAGCGCTTGACCATCGGTGTGGAGTTAGCAGCGCAACCGAGCGTGTTGTTCTTGGACGAACCGACGAGTGGCCTGGATGCACACTCCGCTAAGCTCATCATGGACGGAGGGCGCAAAGTAGCCGACACTGGCCGCACAGTGCTGTGCACGATCCACCAACCGTCTAGTGAGGTCTTCGGTGTGTTCGACAGTCTTCTACTGCTGAAACGTGGGGGTGAGACGGTGTTCGCTGGCGAATTGGGCCAGGATGCTCATGAGATGATCGCGTACTTCGAGTCCATTGACGGCGTGGAGAAGCTGGAGGACAAGTACAACCCAGCGACGTGGATGCTGGAGGTGATCGGAGCTGGCGTTGGCAACAACAACGGAGACAAGACTGACTTTGTCAAGATCTTCGAGACGAGCAAGCAGTTTGAGCTTCTCCAATTGAACTTGAACCGCCCAGGGGTGACGTATCCATCTCCCTCGATTCCAGCGCTAGAGTACAGTGACAAGCGCGCTGCAACTGAGCTGACCCAAGCCAGATTCCTACTGCAACGTTTCTCCCGGATGTACTGGCGCACAGCGTCGTATAACTTGACGCGGTTCTCTCTCTTCTTGATTCTCGGATTCCTGTTCGGCGTCACGTACGTCAGTGCGGACTATAGTTCGTACGCCGGTATCAACTCGGGCATGGGGATGTTGTTCTGCACAACGGGTTACATCGGCTTCATCGCTTTCAGCAGCGTCATGCCCACTGCATCAGGTGATCGCCTAGCCTTCTACCGTGAACGTGCGTCCCAAACGTACAACGCGCTGTGGTATTTTGTGGGTTCGACAGTGGTGGAGATCCCGTACGTGTTCGTCGCTACGCTGCTCTTCATGGCTCCGTACTACCCGATGGTTGGCTTCACAGGTGTGAAAACATTCGTCGCGTATTGGTTCCACTTGTCGATGCACGCATTGTGGCAAGCTTACTTCGGTCAGTTGATGTCGTACGTGCTGCCAACTGTCGAAGCCGCGACGATCTTTGGTGTGTTGCTGCAGACTTTCTTCTCCCTCTTCAACGGCTTCAACCCCCCTGCATCATCCATCCCAAAAGGGTACCAGTGGCTCTACCACTGCACACCGCACAAGTATGCACTGGCTTTGGTAGCTTCCCTTGTATTCGGAGACTGTCCGAGCGATGGAGATGGTTCCGAGATCGGATGTCAAGTGATGACAGGTCTGCCTCCCTCGCTTCCGGACAATATGACGGTGAAAACCTACATGGAAGATGTTTTTCTGATGAAACACAGCGAGATCTGGGAGAACTTCGGCTTTGTCGTGGGCTTCATCGTGCTATTCCGTTTCATGGGTCTACTCGCACTACGTTTTGTCAATCATCAGAAGAAGTAGCTAACTTATACAACACAAGTATATTTTTTTTAACATACAAGAAGAACTTACCTGATAAATTGATAGACATTGGAAAACCAACTAAAATATCTTAGTGCACACAATCAAGTTGATAAGCTTCCACTGGGGTGGTGAGATGCTCCTCCGGGCACGGTGTTTTTTTTTAGTGTTATTGTGTTACAGCTTCCTAGGAAGAGAACTCTTAATATCGATTCCAAACCGACTAGTAATTTCCGATCTGGTTCTGCAAGCCTTCTCTCTCTCTCTCTCTATAGCTTGCCAACTCTCACTCTCTCGTAATGATACTCTCTCACAGTACCTCTTCTTCAGCATCTTCTTCCGCGAGACAGACATCCGTGGATGCCTGCTCTAAAAGCAGTCGTCCTAACTGCACCATCTTCTGGTGACTGGACTATATAGTCCGAAGCTCCAATCCTCTTCATTGAGCATGCGTCTACCGGCATTGGCACACTCGACATGCAGCCGTTCCTACTGCGTTTTCCTCTGGTGCTTCGACTTCTTTTGACTGCCTTCTCATGTGTTCTTGTCTCCTTCACCGGGAGATGCTCCGAAAGAGGTGCCGGAAGTAATCCTGAAACCACTTGTGCCAAACGACCCAAGCGGAGGGTGAAATTGGCCTTCAAGGTGAATAACCTACGTCAAAAGAGAGATACTCTGCTCGATTACCAGGGTCAGGATCTCGAGGACATTGGGTTCATTTGGGTGGCGAAGGATTATACCTCGAACATGATCATCATACCAACTTTTCGGCGCTACAGAGAGATTTACGGTGACCTCAGAATTTCCAAGGCATTTCGTGAGAGGGGCAGGGGGTGAAGACGGGGAAAACACTGCAGAGAGTTGGCCGACAGAGCTACGTGGATTCGCCTTGGAGGAAATAGTGAACAGTATTCGATCCAAGTCTTCGTATTCAGAATATATCGAGTGTGACGGGGAAGATATGAAGCAATTAGGCTTTAGTATGAACGACGCGGACCAGAGGTGGCAAGAAGATGTCTTGCCAGCCCTTCAAGCCTTCCATCATATCTACAAACACTGCAACATCCCGCAACGCGTTTCGTTGTGCCAGAAGAGGTGGAGGATGCGACTTGACTTTATTGCGCAGCATATGCGTTATCGTGGTAATTACTTCAACCAATTTCTCCACGACTACGAGAAAATCGAGGAGATCGGGTTTGTGTGCAATGCGGTAGCAGCAAAGTGGAAGAACCGTTTTCTGACGGCTGTAGAAACTTACGTACGCGTGCATGGTGTTGCCAACTTCCCTGATGACTACGTGATCAGCTCCAAGAGCTGGGGTTCTTTTGGTTATCATGACGTTGCAACCTTCGGAGAAAGGAACTGGCAGTGTGTAGAATCCGATATTCAAAATGGCATTCGAGACTGTAAATTCGTGGATTGGCATTAAAAAAACTACCGGTCAAGTGAGAAGAGTGGCCTTGAGTTTTTCACTGCTGACGATGATTCCAAGCGCCTTCACCACTGTGGCAACACGAGGTCGTTTCTGGGGATCAAAAGCACACATGTGCGTAATGAGTTTCCACTGCAGCGGTGTGAACGCTTTGGGCTTTTTCGGCAATTCCCCCTTCCGGACCGTGTACGACACGACTGAATCCACGTACTTCTTGCCCCACGGGACTTTACCAGTCACAGCTTGCACGATGCACATACCAAAGGAGAAAATATCTGCTTCCATGGACGGAATTACTTTCCCACCGCTTGACTTCGCCGCCTTCAACAGCTCGGGAGCTTTCCATCTCACGGCTCCAACGGGTTTGCTGATTCCACCTACGAAGCTGTGTGGATTCTGTCGAAGCATTTGGGAGCTGAGTCCAAAGTCCGTGAGTTTGGCTCGTCCATCGCTTCCTACGAGGATGTTGTCACACTTGAGATCCTGATGGATGATCCCTCTCTGGTGTAGGTACTGCAGACCAAGAGCAGCCTCGTAGAGCTTTTGCCACGCTTCTGCAACATCCACCTTACCATTCTCTCTCCGGCGCAGATAATCGATAAGCCTTCCGAAACTTGCGTGCTCGCACACGAAGAAAGGATGTCCTCCAAGATGACACGCACCGTACAGATTGACAATGTGTGGGTGATTGAGTGAATACCAGATCGCTACTTCACCTCGGAATAAGTCTCCACTGACGTCCTCTTTGACGATCACGTTCTTCACAACCACTTGGGAGTCCAGCCATTTCCCTTTGTGCACGGTGCCGTATGAACCTCGACTAAACGGTTGATCAGGATCGAAAAGAACTTCTTCTGGTGAAACAAACCACTCCGGAAGTGGATCACGTGCTTCTGGTACTGGATGGAGATTCTACGCACCCCCGACGGCTGCGAATTCAGCTCCAGTGGGTACTTGCGTTGTTGTGGAGCGTCTACGGCGAGTTCTTCGCCACATTCGAGTCGAAACTGGAGCTTCAGAATCAAGAGATGAGGAACGCCCAAGGTCACGACTGTCAGAGTCTTCGAGGCGATCTTGATCCTCTGGTTCATCTATATCTTCCCCTTGGCCAGTAGCAATGCAAACTTGAAGTCGACGCTGTTCGTCCCAGGATTCCTGCCAGTTGTGAACTTCAGCCGTTCGAGCGGCGTGTAGTGCCGGCGTCGATTTGAGCAATCGATCCAGTGCTATGTGTAGCTCATAAACCTCCTGGGCAACTCTGGTGCGACTTGCACATAACATCGTGAGAGAATTAACTGGTTCTTGAGCTGCAGACACGAGACAGACATGGAACTCGTTCAGCACTTTGGCAAGTAATTGCAGCGCTTGACATCTCTCATCGAACGAGATGCTGGAGCGAGTTGGAAGTTGCGGAGGAGAACCCGGCGCACAGACCGCGAGCTGAACCATCCAGTCAAAGCATCCTGTGTGTATCTTCTTGCTTGTATCTCTCTCTCTTCTTGTGGATTCGATGTGCTGTTGGGCAGCTTGGATCCACCACTGACGCGGCTTGGCGTTGTCTACCAGGACACCACTCCAGGGTGACGCAGCGATGCGTAACTTGCTGAAAATGTCGATAATCCGAGCACACATTTGCTCATTCATGACACTGTACTCGCTGACCGAGCCCAGCATAGACTGCACAGCACCCAACGTGTCCGAAATGCTCCTTTCTTCCAGTTCCGACGATGCTGTAGGGCAAATTTCATCTTCACTGCTTCGTGGAAGCCTAGATTGATTTACAACCGTTTGCCCTCTCATCTTGGTAGCGAGTTGAGTTTTCTGAACACTAGTAGCTTCTTCCACGTATTTCTCGAGTTGGTGAACCACTGAAGAAATCTTTGGTCGTCGACGAGGATCAAAGCTGCACATTTGAGTCACCAAAGCCCACTGTTCATCACTGAAGAGACCGATAGGGCGTGGAGGTAGGCGAACTCCTGTAGTCATCGCGACTCGAACGTCTTTATCTGGAAGAGGTTTCCATGGCGCTCGCATCGTCACAGCCTCCAAAATGCACATCCCCAAAGCGAACACGTCCGATTCCATTGTAGGTGGAGCATTACTCTTCATATCTCCAAGACCAAGGCGTTCAGGTGCCGTCCAACGAAGAAGGGGGTCTCGCTTTCGAGTGGAATCCTTCGGGTTGTATCTGTTGCCGAACACTGTCAGCTTTGCCTGTCCATCGTTCCCAATGAGGATTTCCCGACAGCATAATCGTCCATGTACAATGCCACGTTGATGAAGATACTTCAGTCCCAGTGAAGCTTCATGTAGTTTCGTCCAAGTGTGTAGTATATGGGTGGATTTTGATGCATTACACTGCTGTTGATCCAGGAATTGCCGTAGAGTTCCCTCCCGTGCATCTTCACAAACGAAGAAGCGAAGTCCTGTGTTCTCCATTTTCGGAGCGACTGGGGAATGGGATGTATCAATTTCGCACTTGGTATCGTCGCAGCCTCCGAAAAGCTTGAGGATATTGGGGTGATCAAGTCGAAACCAGGTGCACACCTTGCGGTCAAAGGATTCTTCAGCATCTTCTCCGGTGTCTTCTTCACTATTGATATCATCGTCTGCCAGTTGGATCGCTACAGTAGTGTCCAGCCAACTGCCTTTGAGCAGAGAGCAACTGGATGAATCACTCGAGTCATCCTTTTCTTGGTACAGCCAAGTCGTGTGGAAGTCGATTTCATGGGCAGGGATGTATTCTTTGCATGTCATGGCCCGATGATCCTCTTCGTCTGCTCGACGACGTTGCCATGGTACCAAAGCCAATAGATCAGTTTGCCAAGAAACAGTAGCGTTTCCTTTGAAGATCTTTCCGACAGTGGACGCACATCGATGATGTTCTAGCTCTAGTTCAGGCTCCTCCTGGTGACTCTGTCTACTTTCGAGCAAAGCGACTACATCTTCAAGAAGACCCCGATCGGCCACAGCTTTGCCTCGAAGAGCATGTTCAAGATCACAGAAGACTTCTTCACGCTCCCTGATGGGCATGTTCTCTACTGTACGTTGAAGAATCCCCGCTCTCAACTGCATTTTAAACTGCTGGAACTGCTTTGAACAATGTTTTTCCCATTCCTGACGCCATTCCACTTCAGCAGCTTCTTCCGGCATGAACACACGTCGAAGATCTTCAATACGTTCATACGCCACATAGGCAAGTTGAGAACGAGCTACAGCATTTGTGATGTAGCGAGAGGAAGCTGTTATCCTTGAAAGGTAAATTGAAAAGTGTATTGATATTTACTTGCTTTTTCCTACTACTGCTGCTCTGTTGCAGCCAGTCAAAGTATGAGTAAGCCTGAGCTACCTCAAGTAGCAAGTAAACTGAATTTATGCCATATCAAGCTCGATGACCTTTGCTGAGGTCATTATCACTCAGTGAGTAAGCCTCAATGACCTCAGTGAGGTCGTAAGCAGGTTAATAACTCCGTTACGACCCCGCTTCAGAGAGCGGCCTACTTGGTCGATGGACAGTGTGGGGTGCGATGTGGCCGACCTTCTTGCGACTTGCTGACAGGTCGCCCGTTCCATCCATTCGGCGGTTGCACTGGGGAGTGCTCCCACCCTTTGACTCCGTGGTAATTCAAATCGGAGGGATAGCTCGATGGTCTCGTCCAGGGTTGCTGGAGTGGTGTTCGCGGAGGTGGTGAACGGTCTCAGACCGCAGACCTTGCTGAAAGTAGAACCGTAGTTCTAGAGGAGAGATTAGTACTTTGCACTGAATCAGCGCATCTTGGAATTCGCTCACGTAATCATGAAGTGATCCGAGTTGCGTAATCTTACACAACTTCTCACAAGAAAGAGAGAATACTCGTGATCAGGGGAGTAAAAACGTTTCCGCATGACAATGCCCAGAAGGTACCGTAATGCTGGTGTCAGAAGTGTCTGCCCCCTCGGGGTCGCCAAATCAAATGATGAGGAAAAGTGCAAGGTGCTGGTTATGGATGGGACAACGGTGCGCTACTAATGCTGACTCTAATCTTTGTGAATGTGTGTCTATCAACGACGTCGTCGTCCCAGGAAACTTTCTCCTGCGCTGTCATCTAGCCACGACAAAGCTTGTAAGGCATTAGCCAGCTCTTCGTCGATTTTTGTCTGCCCTACATCTTTGTTTGAAAAGTCCGTGCGCTCGTCGAACAAAGATCCACGATGTTTGTAACCTCCTTTGATCGTCTTCACAGAGAGATCATTCCAAGCCGTATGTAGCTACCATTGAAGGACACGTTTTCTATCTGGCGGTGTAAGCTTTGGAGAGCTCCCCCGCTGAACACAAGAGCCTTTGAGCACTGCTACGCCTTTAGGTACGTTGTCCAAGAAGCTCTAATCCGGTCTTTGAGTGGTTTATTCCACGCTATATCAGCTATTTGACAACAATGTGTATATCCAGGAGGAATTCGCTGCAACACAATATTCTTTTCAACTGCAAATTCAACGACTTCGGGCGTCAATGCGCGCTAAAATCATCCCACATCAGCAAGCATAACCGGCTCATCGGTAGAGCTACGTTCGCTAAAGTGTTGCAAGAATTGCAGTGAAAAGATCAAGCATTCCACCACCCGCTTGGGTTCAGCGTAGATAACTGTCTGTGTCTCCTTTGTAGTGTTAGCTCCATTGTCTTCCACATGCCTTTGCTAAATCCATTACGCAACCGTGTATTTTCGTCGCGTTTGGTATCGTCCCGAGACCCTTTACTTTAAATACAACCCAAAGGGTCGTACTTGCCAGCACCAGTACTGTCGGCAAGAAAGCATGGCAGTTAAACGTTCTTTACTTTTCCACCACATTTTACCCAAACCGTTTTCGCAAATTCCTGAGAATCAATGGAGTGTTTAGGTACATATTCAGAAAAACACGGCGGTTTGGTCCGCATTGTAGACCTTAGTAATGCCTTCTTCCACAATACGCCTGCGCACAGTAGCTGAGGAATTCACGTGCTACTCGAGCTGAATCTCTGAGGCGATCGTTTGTCCTTGGCGTGTCTCTTGGCTCTGAGCGCCAAAGCTATGGCGCTGTAACGAATAGAAACGTTCCTATCCATGTGCGTTGGAGACGCAGCAAAGCAATACGTGGCACGTCGTACATCGATGCAATTTCTAACGCTTCTTGTTGCAGCATTTTAGAAGACACAGGAATTCCCTGCGAGCGCAAGCCGATTATCCACTCCATAATGTCCCATCTCTGCATCATCACTCAACGTCTTCGCTATGCCAGCACGTCGGTAGCGTTTTGCAAAGTTGCGCAGTCTTGGCAGTTTTAGCAGCCATTTCCAAATGTCAACCTTCTTGACTTCCAGCGTCTAATAACACGTGCTTTGGGCTGATATGTCGTGCTAGCTGGGTCGATTCCAGGCCACAACGTCCGAATCACTTGCATTTCTCGGGTTTCGTACAGACGAGTGCAGCGTATGAAAGCAAAGTCTCCGACGTCAGGCAGAGCTGCATGTAGTTTCCGGCCCACTCCGCGCCTCTACGACACCCGCATTCGAGTCCTTGTTCGCCGGCTTCTTCTCTATTCTGCGGTTGTTCTGGTTATGCTGCACTGCTTGCCGAAGGAACTCGGGGCTGACACTTCAGCAAAATTCAGTTGCAAATCCTACTTGTCCAACCCCCAATACACAGCTTTCATTGGTCAATATAGGGGGGTGACACTTGACAAATGCGGACACTTGACACCGATACTACGGTATCCCACGTGCGGACAACCTGATTACGGTCACAGTCTGCCACGAACTGCCTGTACCAGTTCATCGGTGTCGGTGCTAAGTAGCACGACACCATAGTGACGAACGCAGCCGAGTTCTCCACCATTAGGGAATGGTAGTCGGCAACATAATTGCTGCTCAATGGTAAAAACCAGAGCTCTAGGTCCTCATTGAGAGGCTTCCATGGTACTTAGGAGGCTCCGCCTTCCACGTGCAGCCGGTGGCTTGCTCGTCAACGTTTCCATCCGTGCTGCTTTGAGCGGCAATCTGCTCATTCATGCGAGCAGCTGGAATTGTTTTTGCTGCTGTGCGAAGTATTGTAGCATCTCTCCGAAAGTTTGGGGACTTGGTTGGCCTCCATGGTCGTGGGGTAGGAAAAAAGGTGTGTGGAGTTACTCAGAAGGTGACTTGAAGGTTACTCGAAGGTGACTTGATGGTTGCTCGATGGCTTCAACTGGAACTTGGACTCGGCGGCTCGATGGACGTCGAGGACTTGACCAGCAAGTGCTACCATGTGATGCGAGGGAGAGCTGTTATCCTTGAAGGTAAATTGAAAAGTGTATTGATATTTACTTGCTTTTTCCTACTACTGCTGCTCTGTTGCAGCCAGTCAAAAAAGAGTAAACCTGAGCTACCTCCAAATGTAGCAAGTAAACTAGTTTATGCATATCAACTCGACCTTGCTTACTGAGGTCATTATCATTGGAGTAAACCTCAATGACCTCCAGTGAGGTCGTAAACAGGAGTTAATCTCCGTTACACGACCCCGCTTCAAAGAGCGGCCCTGCTTGGTCGATGGACAGTGGGGTGCGATGTGGCCGACCTTCTTGCACTTGTGACAGGTCGCCCGTTCCATCCATTCGGCGGTTGCACCAGGGGTGCTCCCACCCTCATGACTCCGTGGTCAAATCGGAGGAGGGATAGCTCGATGGTCTCGTCCAGGGTTGCTGGGTGGTGTTCGCGGAGGTGGTGAACGGTCTCAGACCGCAGAACCTTGCTGAAAGCGAGAGCCGTAGTTCTAGAGGAGATTGGTACTTTGCACTGAATCAGCACATCTTGGAATTCGCTCACGTAATCATGAAGTGATCCGAGTTGCATAATCTTACACAACTTCTCACAGAAGAGATACTCGTGATCGGGGGTAAAAAACGTTTCCGCATGACAATCTGGAAGGTATCCCACGTGCGGACAACCTGATTACGGTCTTCACAGTCTGCCACGAACTGCCTGTACCAGTTCATCGGTGTCCGGTGCTAAGTAGCACGACACCATAGTGACGAACGCAGCCGAGTTCCTCCACCATTAGGGGGGTGGTAGTCGGCATAGTACTGCTCAATGGTAAAAAACCAGAGCTCTAGGTCCTCATTGGCTGAGGCTTCCATGGTGCTTGGGAGGCACGCCTTCCGATGCAGCCGGTGAAGCTTGCTCGTTAACGTTTGTTCCATCCTGCTGCTTGAGCGGTAATCACCAACATTCGGCACGAGCGTGGAATTGTTTTTGCTGCTGTGCAAGTAATGTGGCATCTCCGAAAGTTTGGGGACTTGGCTGGCCTCCATGGTCGTGGGTAGGAAAAAAGGTGTAGGTTACTCGAAAGGTGACTTGAAGGTTACTCGAAGGTGACTTGATGGTTGCTCGATGGCTTCCAACTGGAACTTGGACTCGGCGGCTCGATGGACGTCGAGGACTTGACCAACAAGTGCCACCATGTGATGTAGCGAGGAAGCTGTTATCCTTGAAGGTAAATTGAAAAGTGTATTGATATTTACTTGCTTTTTCCTACTACTGCTGCCTGTTGCAGCCAGTCAAAAAGGAGGTAAACCTGAGCTACCTCAAGTAGCAGCAAGTAAACTAGTTTATGCATATCAACTCGACCTTGCTGAGGTCATTATCATTGGAGTAAACCTCAATGACCTCAGTGAGGTCGTAAACGCGAGATTAATAACTCCGTTACTGCGACCCCGCTTCAAAGAGGCGGCCTGCTTGGTCGATGGACGGTGGGGGTGCGATGTGGCCGACCTTCTTGCACTTGTGACAGGGTCGCTCCGTTCCATCCATTCTGGCGGTTGCACTGGGAGTGCTCCCACCCTTGACTCCGTGGTCAAATCGGAGGGATAGCTCGATGAATGGTCTCGTCAGGGTTGCTGGGTGGTGTTCGCGGAGGTGGTGAACGGTCTCAGACCGCAGACCTTGCTGAAAGTAGAACCGTAGTTCTAGAGGAGAGATTGGTACTTTGCACTGAATCAGCACATCTTGGAATTCGCTCACGTAATCATGAAGTGATCCGAGTTGCGTAATCTTACACAACTTCTCACGAAGAGAATACTCGTGATCGGGGGGTAAAAAACGTTTCCGCATGACAATCTGGAAGGTATCCCACGTGCGGACAACCTGATTACGGTCACAGTCTGCCACGAACTGCCTGTACCAGTTCATCGGTGTCGGTGCTAAGTAGCACGACACCATAGTGACGAACGCAGCCGAGTTCTCCACCATTAGGGGGTGGTAGTCGGCATAGTACTGCTCAATGGTAAAAAACCAGAGCTCTAGGTCCTCATTGAGGCTTCCATGGTACTTGGGAGGCTCCGCCTTCCGTGCAGCCGGTGGCTTGCTCGTCAACGTTTCCATCCGTGCTGCTTGAGCGGCAATCTGCTCATTCATGCGAGCGTGGAATTGTTTTTGCTGCTGTGCGAAGTATTGTAGCATCTCTCCGAAAGTTTGGGGGACTTGGTTGGCCTCCATGGTCGTGGGGTAGGAAAAAAGGTGTGTAGGTTACTCGAAGGTGACTTGAAGGTTACTCGAAGGTGACTTGATGGTTGCTCGATGGCTTCAACTGGAACTTGGACTCGGCGGCTCGATGGACGTCGAGGACTTGACCAACAAGTGCTACCATGTGATGTAGCGAGAGGAAGCTGTTATCCTTGAAAGGTCCTTTGCCTTTGGGAAGACCAGACCTAGATTCGTTCCCAGGCTCCATCACTTCATGTCTACTGACAAACCACCGTAGTTCTTTTCAATGAATTCGCGCACAATGTCAGGCAATGTAGCCGGCTTGAAATGGCAAAGATGTTTTATCAAACAGTTCCCATTCTTCCCTTTGCAAACTTGAACAGACAGGAAACGAAGACATATCTCCTTCTTGCCTTGTTTAGGCAGGGCATTACGGACTTCAATCGGTATTGACACTCTCTTGTTCACTTCTGAACCACGGTTGAGCCTGTCCGATCGCACCAATGTTGTTTTAGCATTGCTAACAGCCGAGATTATGTCCTGACGGAGGATCAATTGATGTACTCGTACAAAGGACTCATGAGACGCACTGAAATGACTCTTGATTGTCGAGGCTTGCTGCAAATCATCATCGGCAACATGTACTCTAAACAATTCCAACTGGTCATCGATCCACGCAGTTACTTCCGCCAGTGCTTCTGTAGAGGTCGGCAGCTCAGTTACACGTAGCTCACTGAGAAAGGCTGCCGCGGCGTTCAATGTTTCATGGACGACAGGTTGATAAAGGTGGCGTGTGATATTACACAATGCTTCCACGGCACCAACAATAACAGAAAAACTTGTCGCATCGGGCGCAACGGGTAATGTGTTCTTCTTTGAGAAATTGCTCATATCGCTCTTTCTAACAAGGGACCTCTTCTCCAGTTCCGTCACACGACTGAAGTGCAAGATGGACAAGCCTCTCGTACCGAAATCCCAACAAAAATAAGCCTCGTAGGACAGCAGGGTGTGGAAAGAAGCCAAACTTTCTCCAAGATACCTGCACATATTCCACAAATCGTTGCGCCGTCATTGACGCGTACTTACCGTTTACGAGAGTGAGATGGATTGAATTCTGCATCCCGGAGGGTTGAAATTGAGTATTTCCGGTACTCTCATCACCACGTCTTGATACTAGTTGAATGGAGCTACCCGGCCCCTCTGTCGTCGCTCTATGAAGCGAGATCAATTGATCAACGTCTTGCACACTTCCGCGACGGCCTTGTATTGATGCGAACTCCGTGGGTGATCGACCAGCTGCTGGAACCGACTCCAGCTTGCTATTTGCGAGACGCCTACGCTTAGATTCAGGTTGATCGGTTGTACGAGTCGGTCTCTGTGCTTCTTTACTTTGGTCATTCGATCCAACGTCGTCATCGGAATCGCTGAGGCCGTCACCCAAAACGAACTCAGAATCGAGGGTTGGAGAACGCCGTGCCGGAGCATCTGACTCGGTTTGATTGGGAGCTTCATCAAATATTGAGTCACCAAAGACCATACCAGTAGGTGCCGTTCGACCCCCTTCCTTATAGAACACGTAATCTAATATGTTCCGTACGGCTACTTGAGAAATCTCAAAGCTTGATATATCCAGCAATGGTAGCATTCTGGATTCGTCAATCTGTTTACCATCGAGATCGCCCAGTAACATTCTTGGATCGCGGGTAGCTGTTACGCCGATGCCATTGAATCTATTGTACACATTCTTGTGTAACTGCATCATCTCCTGCAACATCACGAGACTTGTACTTCGGCCTCTGCAAGGTTGTAATGCATAGATCTCAACGGCTATGTCTTGAGTCAACATTGGGTTATACACAATAACTGTGTCATCTCCGCCAAAGTTGACGTCTAGTTGCCCTTGTTTCTGATCGATATCCCAACGGTAACCAACGACCAGCCCATAATCCCACACGCGAGCACCTCCTTTGCGAACACGTGCGGTGCATATCACACCACCGACAAAAGTGCCGGCACCATTTAATGCTTCGCCTTCTGTCACCGCTCGAGGGAGGATTTCCGCTTCGGATAACTCAACTGTCTCCATCGCTTCATCCACCCATCTTCCACTAGCAACCAGTCTAACCCTCACGTTTCCGTTTCTGGGGGCAGCTTCGACCTTTCCGTACGCAACCCCAACAACGTTGAAGACCCCTGGTTTGAGATAATAATAGGTTGCCGTCATAATTGGTGGTTACCCGAGAAGGTTTCCTTGGAGGCTCTTATCTGCGGCGCGGAGAAATCGAGAATGAGCGACACTTGTGCGTGCTCTTCGATCTCTCGCCGATTCTATCTATAGACTTACAACGGCATCGGGAAACTACGCTTTCCTCCTCTACCTGACTAGCTCTGCTGTCCTGTATCCTCCGCAACCTTCAACGTCTTTTGAGCATTTTGCTACTGAGAAGTGCTGATCAGGACATGTCGGTGGAAGGAGATGAAGCCATCGTGAATCTTCTGCATCAGTTGAACCAATCACACCTGCTTCGAACTACAGAAGCCACAAAACAAGACAAAGGTTCTTTGCTCCGTGAGCTCCGTAATGCTGTAACGGAGTTATTAACTCCGTTTACGACCTCACTGAGGTCATTGAGGTTTACTCCAATGATAATGACCTCAGCAAGGTCGAGTTGATATGCATAAACTAGTTTACTTGCTACTTGAGGTAGCTCAGGTTTACTCCTTTTTGACTGGCTGCAACAGAGCAGCAGTAGTAGGAAAAAGCAAGTAAATATCAATACACTTTTCAATTTACCTGCACATGTCGACGACATGTTCGCGGGGTAGAGTGCACTACTCTGGTAAACCCATACTACTGGACGGGATACAACCTCAACGTCTCACGCGGACAGCTCAATCCAGGAGTACAGTTTCACCCGCTATCGGACCGCTTGTTGGAATTAAATCAGCAAGCCCGTCCACCTCCGGGCCGCTCGACCAGCGAAAGCTCTCGAGCCCGTCCACCCTCGGGCCGCTCGACCAGCAAAAGCTCTCGAGCCCGTCCACCTCCGGGCCGCTCGACCAGCGAAAGCTCTCGAGCCCGTCCACCCTCGGGCCGCTCGACCAGCGAAAGCTCTCGAGCCCGTCCACATTTATGCCACTCAACCAGTGGAATGTCTCGAAGAAGACCCGCCTTGGTCCACTCAGCCAGTGGAAACTTGAAAGGAGTTCCCGGCCTAGGCCACCCAGTGAGGTAAAACATTTGAGTCTGCCC
The DNA here is from genome assembly GCA_018806915.1 of Phytophthora colocasiae. NCBI lineage: Eukaryota > Oomycota > Peronosporomycetes > Peronosporales > Peronosporaceae > Phytophthora > Phytophthora colocasiae. The sequence continues at coordinate 546,169 of JAGKQI010000094.1, read as the reverse complement.
TCACAACGTGAAGAAGAGACATTACCGAGTCAGTCCGTCAAAACAAAATTCTCCAGACGAAGAAAACCCATCCATTTTGGCTAACGCAGAGCCCAGACATGTTAGATCGATTACGGATATGGCAGTTCGATCACTACCCAACGGGTCATCAGCGTCTGGCAAAGATTCGCAAGGCCAAATACCTGGCGCTACCATCACCGATATACCAGATCCCAAGGAATTTATTCTTCAGAAACGACTGCACTTCAAGAAAACCCTCCTAGCGCGACAGCGCCTAGCAGAATTAAATTTGCTGTATGCCACAGCAGAACTCAACCGGGCTTTGGCTCGACAGGGACTGTCACCACCAAAGCTAACGCCGGTGTCTGTGGATTTAGACGGAAACCCTAAGTATTTGATTGACAGGCAAAAACAAGCAGTGTATAGCACATTTTTTCGTCGGTCTGGATGTCAAATACCAGAGTTCGTCCGTTTACTACGAGGAGAAACAAGCTTGGACTCTAGACCCAACAAAGCTCTTGAAATTCCTACAAGTGACATATCCTGGAAAAAATATCGATACCGTTCAAGGTGGCATTCTATTGTGCATCATGGCGTAGAACCAGAGTGGAAAGCACCATTCAAGCGACAAGACAAACCGCCGGCGAACCACGGATCTGCCAAGCGCGCTCTAAATATTATTGTTAAACATCTCCGGGCGGGGCAGGATGCCAACCGATATCTCATCCTTGATTTGGATCTTCTACCTACACTGGAAGGTATAACTTGCAGTCCATTCGGAGCCGTAGAAAAGGGAGAGGTCGATTTGACTGTGGATGCTCGTATTATTCACGACTTGTCGTTCCCAGAGGGAGAATCAGTGAACGATAATACCAAACCTGATGTGGACATTGAGGTATCGTACGACGGTGCTGAGGCACTTTCCAACCGGGCTCTGGATGTAGCAGAAACATTCCCGAAGTTGCAGCAGATGATGACCGGCGACGTGAATGGGGCATTCCGAAACATTCCGATATCTGCTGATCATGTTGGTCGGTTTGCTGGTACGATACCCGAGTTGGGAATTTTGGTGATAGACTTGTGTTGTCCGTTTGGTTGGAAGAATTCACCATCTTCCTATTGGACAGCAGGTGCTGCAATTGGTCATCTTTATGCCAACTCCGCACCGGAATGGCAGCTACAACCAGCTCTTGCTCGTGAAAACTTCGATGGGAAAACGTGGTGCGATGATCATATCTCTATCGAACCTGACATTGGCTCTCGTTTGGCTGAGGCAGAGATTGCTTTACGCTGTTCCATGGTGTCTGTGCTAGGGCCCAATGCATGCAATGAGAAAAAGTTTTCCGGTTGGTTTACGCGGGGGAGAGCACTCGGATTGGACTGGGACCTGGAGGCTCTCACAGTTTCGATGCCGGCAGCAAAAGTTTCGAAAGCTCTCCATCGCGCTTCGGACGTGTCCAAGCGGGTTACAACTACACGTACGCAGCTTCAGAAGCTTTTAGGGAGCTTGCGTCACGTCGTTACTTGTATCCGACCTGCAACTTCGTTCTTTCAGCGTGTAGCCGCTGTCGCAAGAACTGCACCTCGTTTTGGATCTACAGAGGTGACGGAAGATGTTAAGGAAGATCTCCGTTGGTTTACTGTCATTCTGGCAATTGGCCGACTAAACCGGATTCCGTTGTCACGTTTCGTGTGCAGACACGAGCCAGACATTCACATTCAAATGGATGCTAGCGATCGGGGTTTGTGCGCACTATTTCCTGCTCAGCAGCAATATTTGCAGGTGGAGTTCAGTGACACTGAGCGGGATATGATCGAGCGTTGCAATCGTGAGAGCAACATCGAATTTTGCATCAATGTTAGAGAGTTAATGAGCGCAGTATTCGCGGCGATCTGTTGGGGGAAGTTGTGGTCCAGATTGGATCACGATTCGGATATCCACGTTAAGTTTTGGATCGATAATACCTCTGCCGTAGCATGGAGCAACAAGAAGTCAAGCAGGAATAAGTTCGCTCAAATGCTGTTGCGGATCCTCGCTATTCACGAAGTGCGACATGGATTTTATACGACTGCATCTCATGTTGCTGGAGCGGACAACATAATGGCGGATGCAGGAAGCAGGGTGTGGCAGTCGCCAACTTTGAAGGAGCAATTTTCTAATTTGTGTGTTGGATGGACGCAGGTTCTGATTCCGACAGGCTCGCGGAATCTCTCTCAGCTTTGGGAGCACTATTGCGAGCGGGGGCTTTAGCGCAGACTTCACGAAAGAGTTATACAAGGGCATGGTCTCAGTGGGTTGCATGGTGCGAAATGATGCGCATGAGCCCGTGGTTGGCAGCAACAGACACTGACCGCAACGCCGAACAGCTCGGTGCATTTGCAGTCTACCTTTGGAAGTACGGAATGAACCGGAAGCGGGTAGGAAATACCTATTCTACAATTTGCACAAAACTGTGTGCAGTGCGGTGGTATCACCGTAATACAGCAGGGTACGATCCGGGTGTGAACGCTAGTCACGCTATCTTGTTACGCGGAATCCGTCGATTCACTGATCCGGTGGTTAACCCCTCTAGCCCGAGCCGTTATTCTGTATCCTACAGAATAAGCAATTATCTTGATTAAAGTATGAACGAGAACCTGCGAAAAGTATGCCGTTGGAAGCCCTTTCGTGCTCGGTGACCAAGAACTAGGCATATTCTGCACATAAAGTGCACATCATCACAATGTAACCAACATCTGTGAAATTGGCGATCTTCTATTGGCTCCCTGGCGGACAAAACATGTTCAAAGTCTCTCACTTTGCAACCCCCGTCAAATGTGATACGACTCCGTGCTGTGCGGCACTCTTGGCGCCAACCATCCGCCAAAAGCGCGCGAAGTGCAAAGCGCGCGAAGAGGAAGAATTTGCCCAGTTCCTAACTAACGGATTAGTGAGGAGGTACTGGGCAAATACTTCTATGCGGGCTTCAGCAAGACCTACTGCAAAGTACGTGGTGCTAACTTGTTGCCTTATTATTCCTCGTCCTCGCCTTCTCTCTTACGTTTACGGAATCTAATCTTCTTCTTTAGGCTCGGTGGAATGCTCTTCCCGTCACCCCAGGTATCGTGCCAGATCTGAGAGCACGTGAGCGTGTTGCCGCTCTCAACGCGGCGAACGTGGCGGCAGAGCGGTACGCGACCGCCGAAAGCATCGCTGCATTGCTGACAGAAGAAGCTCGTTGGTCTTCGTGTCAGCAAAGGCAGAACACACCTTACACAAGTACTGCCTGCGTTTGTTCTGCTTGGTGGTGGAGTAGAACTCCGATGTGTTCACTAACGTGTGCTGCTGGCGTGGTATGGGTACAGACACCAGATCCTCGGCGTTGAGATGAGTCTCGAAGTTGATTGTGCACAGTGTCAGTAGCTGGGTGTGAAGGCGACGCAGGTACGCAGCATGGCTCGGTGGCTTCTCGCCCTTCTTCTTGAGGGTAATGCAGTGAATGATGTACCCATTGACGACGGCCATGTCTATGATACACAGGAACAACTGCTTGTAGTATGCTTGCGGAGCGATATGGACTTCTGGATACTGTAACGCTGAAGCCGGAGCTGATCGTGGACGTCCACGCCCCACATACCAAGGCCGAAATCCACGACTAGCTGTGGGCAAGGTACGGTGCTGCGTGTACCATCCTTCTCAGTGCACCAACTTACGCTTTGGTAAGTGTGCTACAACCCAGTAGCAAGCATGTTCACTGGCTTCGAGTCCATCCCAGCTCAGTGCAACTAACTCAGGGTGGTCACGTTCCTGTGCGATTCGGTAGGTACCCCTCGGCATCGACTTCGGTCGTTTCTTCTGCGTGAAGTGGATAGGATACCAGCCTAAGCGATCAACCCGCGTGGTGCCAACGTGATACAAGTCCATGTCCAGCAGCTTCAAACTCAGAGACACCGTCGAGTAAAAGCTGTCTGTCACGATCAGGCGCTTTTTAGGTTGGTTCATCAATACCTTGGAGATGTTCCGCACAACGGCCTTTGCAAGACCCAAGGTATCATCAGGAGCTTTCCGTGTCTTCTTCTTGTTCGCTCCACAATAGATCTCGACTCTAAGTCACACGCATACAGAATACCATAAGAGTTGATTAGTTTATTCTGTAGGATCCTGAATAGCCCAGCCAAGAGGATACAGAACAAGACTCTTACCTGGAACAGTATGCTGTATCCGCACAGCATGTCATGTAGAACTTGGTTCCGTACTTGCTGGGCTTGTCCGGCATGAAGATGCGCATCGGGTTGAACTTGCTACGATTCGGTATCATGCCCTCGTCGAACGATATGACCTTCCCCAGCCGATAGCCCCGGCGAAATGTTTTCTCAACCGCTTGCAGAATCGGTCGAACCTTCCATGCCTTGTCAACACGGTCAGCAACATCCTCGTTGTTGTTGAAGTGCAGAAACTGCAAGATCGCCTCGAAGCGATCGCGCTTCATGAACCGTGAGAATGTCCCTCGTGGAATGGCGCCATCCTCTTCGGTACACCAGTGATTGGAAAGACCATCTCGAACCGGTGCTACAGCCCTGGCAAAGAGATGCAATAACGTGCACGATCTCGTGGGCTTGGATGCGCTTGAACTTGTTCAGCTTTTCTTCAAACTCTGCCAGTGTAGGAACACTCACGCGCGGATCCTTGGCCTGGCGGGCGAGCAGCTTGTCTCGTCGAGAAGTAGCGACGGCCGTGATGTTCTGCTCCCGGTAGCGATTCGTCTCATTGGCGATGTGGTTCCATAGCGCCTTCGGTAAGAAGTAGAAGAACATTCCTAAAGGCGAGTCCGCGTAGGCAACAGCAGATCGCGTAGGACCACATTCCCCGCTGTAGAAGTCCGATGCAGTATAGACTTTGAAATCCCCTGTGCACACATTACCGGGAAACATCCAGAATTAGTAAAGCACCTCTCGAGTTATTCTGTAGCATCCTGACTTACGGCTGTGCTCCTCATCGTATGTGATCCATCCAGACTCCGCGATATCACGGAGATCGTCATCCGTTAAGTCAAAGTTACTGGTTTCCGGAAGGTTGTCATTTATTTCCAGATCTTCTACATCTTCTACCCCTTCCTCAAGTGTAGGGGCCACCTCGTTGTCTGCCATAACGTCTTCTTCGTCGGCGTTGGACTCAGAATCGCTAACATCACCGGCCTTCACGAGATTCACGTCATCGCTAGCTGTAGGGCCAAACAGAGTCTCCTTTCGGAGCCCCTCCATGAAATTGTCGCTATCAAACACGTCCAAGTCAATGAGGCCGTCGGGTCCGTTTGGTTCATCATCTTCTTCATCAGTAGCAATGCACTCGTTTGAACCGAATTCTGGATCATCCGGAATATCATTGGTCGCGCCTTCTTGTTCCGTATCATCCGGTGTAGCTACTGGTAGTTCGTCTGTATTGCCCACCTCCTCTGTGTCTACAATCGTGGCGGCAAGAACATTTGGAGTCGTTCGGCCACTCAGAGCAATCCTCCCAACACCCGAATTCTTTCCCTCAGCGGGGACTGTGGCCAACGGAGGCGATCTTGGCGGAGGAATGGGCGTCTCCCTATCGTGCGGTGGCTGCTGGCCTATCGCTGCATACGCAGCCTGCTTTCCAATCGGCCCTCGCGCAGGAATCCCCGCGCTTGGTGGAATTGAAATAGGAAGGTTGAGCCGGCCGGATAGACGTCCAAATGCCATGAGGTTTTCCTCGCCTATAAACAAGTTCACTGTTAGAATGACACCAGTAGATACTCGCAAATATGGCCACTAACCTTCAAAGAAATCTATGCCACGTCTGGCTTCGTCGAGACGGCCCTTCACCCCCGGCTTCACGTAGCGGTGATTCTTGGCCATCCCTGTCGGCTTGCGAGCCTTCCAGCCTTCTTTGCAGAGCTCGCGCCATAGTTGCTTGAATGACTTCTCTCCTGGGCCGTTCATTTTTGCGAATGACACTGTGAGGTAGCATCTGACACGCGAATCGATGGGCTTTCGACAGAATTTTCAAACCTGTTGGGGATTTATATGCGTCTTTCTATCCTCCTTGAATAATCCCCGTCTATCCTCCCATCGACGATCTGTTAGGAAAGCGGACTGATCCAGACATCATACAATAATCTATATGCGGAGTTTGGAGCGCCGATAAGTTTGCTGGATATTAAATCCTGTGAGATATATTATTCTGTAGGATACAGAATACCGGGTTAGAGGGGTTAAACAGCACCCCCTATCTGCTCGGCTTCTCCGTTCAATTTTTGAAGATTTGGATACTAAGAAGCCTCACGATCAACTTCTTTGGGGTGGGCTCCTGTTAGGATACTTCTTCCTGTTGAGACGCTCAGAGTATCTTTTCATTGGAAAGCGGACCCACAATTACGTTTTACGGCTTTCTGGTATACAGTTCTTCAATCGAAACGAACAAGTCGTATCCCCAAAACAGGCAGAAGTGGTGGGTATTACACTCAACGGAGCGAAAAATAATCAGTTCGGGCGCGAGGAAGTCAGATTTCATTTCAAGTCAGGTGATGGTTTACTTTGCCCGGTTCGAGCAGCGCGCTGGATTATGAAGGCAGCAGCTACACTTGGAACACAAGGATGTGAACCCGCACTATCAGTGGGAGGTGGTGGAATTACCTCGAACGAAGTCGCCAGCGTCATTAAGAGCGCGGCTAAGCGGCTCGGGCTGGATCAGGCCAGGTTTTCCACACACTCGGTGCGCATTGGAGGAGCCACAGCTTTGCTGAACGCGGGCACGGATCGTTTGGTTATCAAAATCATGGGACGGTGGTTGTCAAACGCATTCGAGGAGTATCCCGTGTTATCGGCTAAGGGATCGGCAGGTCTCTCCTGTCAAATGTGCTGAAGAGGTTAGAAATCAAGACGACGGTGCGAGTACTGAGCGGCTAAATTGTCTTGGGGTGCCGCCACGCCACGCCCCGGTGTGGCAAAATTGAACTCAAGAATTTGCCCCAGACACGGCATTGTTGGAAATTGAAGGTTGCCGAGGATACAGGACAGCAGAGCTAGTCAGGTAGAGGAGGAAAGCGTAGTTTCCCGATGCCGTTGTAAGTCTATAGATAGAATCGGCGAGAGATCGAAGAGCACGCACAAGTGTCGCTCATTCTCGATTTCTCCGCGCCGCAGATAACCCGCCACGCCACGCCCCGGTGTGGCAAAATTGAACTCAAGAATTTGCCCCAGACACGGCATTGTTGGAAAAAGACGGTTGATAACTCCAGTAAAACTAGCGTATGGCCCTTCACAGCGACGACAGAGCTTCTCTAAGAGCTCTTGGGTCAGCAGCTCCACAGTCTCAGATAGAGTCACACCGTCCATGGGGAGAACCCCCGTGGAGGATGAAAGCTTGAGCTTTGGCTTGGTAGTCAACCTCATTGAGATCTGGTTGTTCGGGTGCGAGTTGAATTGTATCTGCTAAACGGAGAGTAATTAACCCCCCCGCACTCACATCAATTTTGGGACCCTGTCCACACCCACACATGTTGTATATACTACATGTTAAAACCATGCAACACTTTCAATTTGTATTGATTACCATAAGTACGATGCCTTTTTCTGAGATGCGGGAAGCTGGCTCGATTCGTACGGCTGTACTATGTAGTAGCATGTAGTAAAAGACACCACCGTCAGAACTCATATTTTCAACAGGAAGTATATACAACGCGCTAGATTGACCTTTTTATTAGGAACCGAGTAAAGTGCAAACGACTATGTCATTGATTGCTTCGTGCAATACGGTGAAGCGCACTATCGTACCAACTATATCTCTCCTTCAGGGATAAGCTCAGCCACTTCATCATTCTCGACGCCACCACTGTCGTAGCTGTTCTCAGATGTCTTGTCCTGATGGATCTCCTCGTCGGCATCTAGCTCCTCCTCCTCCTCCTCAGCGCCGTCTTCTCCAGCGTCACCTTGTGTGTTGCCGCGGCGGCGCTTCTTACCTAGCCCCCTCATTTGAATGTCACGGCCTACTCGGGGCGAGGACGCTCGTCCCCGTTCTTCCATTTCACGTGCCAGATTTGATGGCAAGTCAGATTATTTCCAGGGTAGTGATTCGGTCGAACGCGATCGCACAGGTAGACACTAGATACACATAGAATGGCAAATTAGCGCAATACAATATCAGCCATCCACACATACGTACCGCTTGTTTCCGTTGCTGCATGCCTCGCAAAAGAAGCGCGTGGCACTTCGCTGGCCCACCTTTTGCTTCCGAATCGAACAAACTTTGCACTGGTGCTGTGGTCGCTTCCTAACACCTTCACGAACCTGCACCCACTCAGGAAACTCGACTAACTTGTGTCGAGCTGGCACAGATCCGTCGTTTTCATCGGCAAATTCAGGTACAATAATCTACATCACAAAAATATACGTAAAGTCAGCATACCGTATATACAACATGTTCATTTTCAAACATGAAGAACATACCGCTTCAGTAAAATCGGTTGCATTGACTTGAAGGAGTTGGGCTTGTAATTCTTGGAGAAATCGAGCGTGATCTGCAGATGCGTCTTTCTTCTTCATGTATTCACGGTAAACTATGAAAGCATTCACAATTGCTATATCGATGAGGCCCAAGAAGATAGTCTTGTAATACTTCTTGAATCTCACCGAAAGCTGGAGGGAATACCTCTGCAGACGCAGTTGATCATGGATGTCAACCCCGCCCATCCAGCGATGGTAGTCACGCATCGCTGATGGGCAGGGAATGACACTACGCTCTCTTCCTTGTAGGTAGCGGCCTGTACATATATCAATAACAGGGTAAGAGAGACATTAGCGACCATTACAGTTCAAACGTACCGCACGTCTCCATCTTGGTGCTGCTACCAGTCGAAAGCAGATATACTGGTAGCCTGTCCCACCACAACATTGCTTGCATTTTTGGACAGCATTTCGCGACTGCAATTGTGGCTGTACCGCGAGGTACGTCTGCTGGGCGTGTAGAAGCCTTGACTACCAGTGCGGGTGGGAAGCCCTTTTTGTTCGTTTGAATTGTACCGGCTGAATACACGTTCCGCGCTAGTAACTGCATTGCCAGTTGAACTGAAGTGTAAAATCTGTCGGTGACCACGACATGGTAAACCCCTTCTTGTGGAGGCGGAAGGACGTGCTGTAGGTTTCGAATCACCGCGGTAGGACCGGAATTTGGGTCGGCTGAAAACAGTGTTGGCGATTCCCCACCAAGTTCATCCGAATGCTGCTCAGTTCTACAGAATACCTCGAGTCTACATCGTAGTAAAAACACCAAAATCAAAACAAAACAGGGTTATTATACAACATGTTAAACACTTAAAAAAAATTGTCCTCCGCCTGGAGAACAGTTTCACTCACCGTAGACAATAAGCTGTGTCTGCGCAGCACGTCATGAATAGCTTGGTCCCCCACTTGTGGGGTTTATCCTTCATGAACTGACGTGTCACGTTATGGCGGCTTCTTGATGGAATCATGGCTTCGTCGAAGGCCAGTACAGGCGGAACATTGTACCCATCACGAAAGGTCGTTTGAAGCGTGTCGACAACCGAGCGCACCTTCCAAGCGCGGTCTGTTTCCGCTCGGGCGTCCGTGTTGTCTGTAAAGTGAAGATTCTGCATCACTCGACTGAACCTTGCCTTAGACATGAAGCGACCGAACGTGCCCTTAGGTACAGCGCCTTCAGCAGAATTGGCCCAGTGATCCGAAAAGCGGCGCTTGTGAGGACATAACATCCGCGCCACTAATAGTCCAATACAGTGCAAAATTTCCTCAGGCTTGATTTTCTTGTGCCGTTTCGTTTCTTGCAGAATCACATTTTCTCTGGTTGCATCAGGATCCTGCGCCTTCTTCTTCGAATACATCCGGTCGACGCGTCCATTCAGGTGCTGGTGGTAATACTTGTTGCTCTCGGAAGCAATTCGAAGCCACAGTCTAGGTGGCAAGAAGAAGAAAAAGAGCTGGATTGGCGACTCGGCCTTCTCGATTACTGCTTCGGTTGGCCCGTACTCCCCTTGGAATAGCCCAGGATACGATTCATTCTGCATCGGAATTGATGAAGCATCTAAACCAATATACACCATAAGACATTTTCGAACATGTTAGATATACAACATGGCCAAACTGAGCGACACATACCAAAGTTCCAGCCATCCTCCCTCATCTTTTTCAGCGCGTCTACGTCCTGAGCAAGAACTTCCATTTCGTTCTTGGTCAATTCGTCCCAATTTGCTGTCGTCGAACTCCAGTCGCGCTTCAACTTCGCTTTTGCTGCTTCGAGGCGCTCACGCTCTAACTTCCTCTTGGCTCTGGACTTCTCGCGAGCGAGCAACACCATACCGTCGATGCCGCTGCTGTTGACAGCTTCGTCCGCGGCGTCGCCCGTTTCGCAGGCAGAGGACACATCCGCGTCACAAGACCCAACACGATCGATTCCTTCCTCTGCTGACTCCGACTCTGAGTACCATTCGTCCGAGTCCCCATCGTTCCCGTCGATGTCAGAATTGAGAGCATCGTCGTCACGTGCACACACCGCTGTAGGTACTTCAGGTACCGGCGATTCCAGCGCACGTTCTACGAGAGGACACCTAATAATATAACAGGAGTTAATATACGTCCTAAATACTTACACACATGTTGTATATACGACATCCATAACATTCATACCTAGTGGTAGTTGACGAGACAAGAACACGCTGAGGCGATGTCTCCAACTGGGGCGATGCTGAAGGTTCTGACCGGGAGATGCAGGAGGTTCGCCAATATAAGGACTCTGGCTACAGTCACATCATATACCACACCACATAATCAGATTTGCACATGTTGTATATACAGCATAAGAAAAGCCGTACCTTTCACTCTCGTTTCCGATGGCTTCGACATTCTCACCTGGGGTAGTTGTGCTCGTCTTTCTTTTTTTCCGGTAGCCGACCTGCCTCCTGCTCTTCTCCTTTTCAGTTCCGTTAGCGCGCGAATGCGTGCATCTACGCCATCTTTCTCTTCCTGCAAGATACGATCACGCTCTTTTTCCTTTGCAGCGGCCCGAAGTGCAGTCGTGGCTTCCACATGTTGCACGGCTCTTGCTTCCTTGGCAGCCTTATCCCTGCGGGCGATGTCTGCCTCCTCTTTCTTCGTCATCTTCTTCTGCTTTCTCACCACCGGCTTCTTTTGCGCCGTAACTGCCAGAGGCGGCTTCTGCCGAGTCTTTTTCTTCTTCACTGCCGATCGTTTGCTGGCTGAAGGTGCATCATCGTTCCCAAGTCAGCGTCTTCGTCACGCTCCCCATCCAGATACGCCTTACGCTCTCGCAGTAACCGGTAGCGCTCTACCGAGTCTCTTCCCTCCAGTCGCGCCATGAAGGCCTCGTGTTCTTGGCGAGTCTGCCGTCGCGGTGGAGGCATCTTGCTTTTGGCTTTCCTGGTGTGTTTTAGAATGAGGAGGAATTTCCAGCCATCCGTTTTCAGTTTTTCCCGTAGGCTTTTTTTGTAATTTGTGTTTGTTTTTTGAAAATATTTTCACCTACACCTGTGCATTTCACGTATAAAACGACGTGGTGACCTTTTTCATAACATGTAGTTATATACAACGTGTGAGTGCTGGGGGGTTAAAAGCGAGAGGTGGGATGTACATGTACCCTTCGACCTGGAAACGTGCATGTACCCCTCTAACTGGAAAGTATCGGGGATTTACACCCGAGCTTTAGGCTTGATCTGAACCCGTTCAAGCGAAAATCGGTTAAGCAGCGATGTATTTTGCTGTTAACTAAGCTTCGATTATGCTCAGAAGTGCTGTGTATCCTCTCAACTCAACCTCAAGAAACTTGCAGGCTACGTCGCACTGAATTTACCATGGAGTAACGTTGTCCACTTTATCCTTATTCGTTGGGTTTCGAATTTGAGAGAGATATCCATTCATCCAAGCATCGTTGTTCGCATCTCGGCCCTTAGACACTGTTTTACCGTAGATAAAGGTATCACAGGGGTAGCCTCCACCATTAGTCATGAGTACATTGTTGCCTCGATATCCTTGTGGTCCACGGTAGAACCCAGGACAATCCATGCAATCGCTCATAGCCTGCAGGCCTTCAGTCATGGAGTATTTCCCAATCGGACAAGGTCCTGAGCACTGACTCGTAGTAAGACCCGGTGACGATCCGTACACTCCAGCTGGGCAAGGCTTACAGTCCAAGATGCTTTTAGCCCCCAATTTATCGTTGTAAGTGCCTTTAGGGCACGACGCAGTGCACGCTTTAGTGACCAGTCCGGGACTGTCACCATAAACCCCTCGAGGGCAGAATTCGCACTCTCCAATTGTAGTTCCCACTCCACTTGGGCGATACATCCCTCGTGGACAGTTTTCAGCAGTCGGCTGTACTCCTAGATAAAGGCGCACTTGAAAGAAGAAACTTGAAATAACCACAATACCAGAGCGAATAGGGAAGTCACGACGTACTTGGAATAACCTTTAACGACGGACCGGTAGATCGAAGATGCCTCTGCATTGGACTCCGTTGTACGAACCCTTTGAGCAGAGACCGAAGTGTTAATTCCAGTAAGCATTATACGACTCTGCTTACACTTACATACCTGTGAACAACACGAACGTCACGAAAGTGGCGCAAACAGTAGCAATAGTACGAAGGAGGAACATCCGAGCATTTCTATCCATAGCTTCGAGCTATTGGGGTAATGAATAACGAACGAGTCTATTGTCACTGTCACTTCAACTTGATGTGTGTGTCAATTGTGTCGTAGTTGTGTCAAAGTGATGTGTCAGTCCGTGTATTACACCTCAATATTACGTATATTTGGTGTACACGTCTGCGACAACGTGAAGCAGGGAGGCAGCTCCATAATCAGCAAAAGCGAGAATCCTTCCCGTCCTGCTCTTCTCTCCTACGCTGCGATGGCATCGTTCAAGCCTGCAGTGGTGATCGACAATGGCACAGGGTACGCTTGTATATAACCCCCCTCCGTTCTCTTCCTTTTCTGTGCTTAATTAATGACATTTTACATATTTGACAACCAGCTACACCAAAATGGGATATGCCGGCAATGCTGAGCCCAGCTACATCATCCCGTCCACTATTGCAGTGGGTGGCAATGACTCCAATACTGTCCGCAGTCGTCAAGGCATCGATGACTTGGACTTTCACATTGGCAACGAGGCTCTGGACCACTCTTCCACCCACCAGGTCAACTACCCCATTGCCCAGGGTATCGTGCAGAACTGGGACAATATGGAGAAGCTCTGGCAACGCTGTCTGTTTCAGCATATGCGCTGTGAACCGGAGGAGCACTATATGTTGCTGACGGAACCCCCTCTCAACCCTCCGGAGAACCGTGAAGCTACTGCTGAAATCATGTTCGAAACTTTCAACGTTCCAGGACTTTACATTGCAGTGCAGGCTGTGTTGGCGCTGTACGCTTCCTGGCCGAAGATTAAGGACCCATCGCAGCGATCGTTGACTGGTACGGTCATTGACTCGGGTGACGGTGTGACCCACGTCATCCCCGTTGCGGACGGATATGTCATTGGCAGTTGCATTCGCCACATTCCACTTGCTGGTCGGGATGTTACCCACTTTATCCAGAAGATGCTGCGTGATCGAGGTGAAGCGGTTCCTCCTGAGGAATCACTCGAAGTCGCTAAGCGCGTGAAGGAATCGCACAGTTACGTGTGCTCGGATCTCGTCAAAGAGTTCAAGAAGTACGACCAGAAACCCGACAAGTACTTCCTCAAGTACTCGGACCTGCACCCGCGTACCAAGCAGCCATGGGAGATTGATGTCGGATACGAACGTTTCCTGGCTCCTGAGATTTTCTTCAACCCGGAGATCTTCTCCACGGACTTTACGACCCCATTGCCGAATGTCGTGGATGAAGCCATTTTGAAGTGTCCCATTGATACTCGGCGTGGACTGTACAAGAACATTGTTCTGTCTGGAGGAAGCACCATGTTCAAGGACTTTGGCCGTCGTCTACAGCGCGACATCAAGCGTCTCGCTGACGACCGGCAGGCGGCCAACCTCGCATTGCACTCCAAGTACCAGCAGGCACATGCTGAAGCTCTTGAGGTGAATGTGCTGTCGCACCGTATGCAGCGTTTCGCTGTGTGGTTCGGTGGTAGTATGGTGGCGTCGACTCCTGATTTCTACCGTGTTTGCCACACAAAGGCCCAGTACGATGAGGAAGGCCCGCGCATCGCGCGACACAACCCGGTCTTTAACGCTACCATGTAAGAGTTTCATACAGAGACAGCGAGGTCGTCCAGTTCGAGTGAAAACGTAGACGAGTGTAGTGAGAAACTCAGCAATTCAAGAAATACAAACTCGGTGGTAACTTTGGTCTTCTGTAGTTTCCTAAAACTATTCGTATGAGGCTTGCTCGTGTGTCACCCTTTGTTCACGTAGTTGTGCACATTTACGCTTCATCGTATGACTCTGAAGAGAAGTACGACATGGAAGATGAAGACTTTAGTTTTTGGAACCATCAAGTACGGAGCATCTTCTGATGCCTCTGGTACTGTATCATAACATTTTTTTCTGTGTGACCACTTTCAAGGGTAAAACGTAAGAAGTGAGCTTCTTCCACCAGCACACCGGCAATTCTTCAAAGCTCTCCAAGTCCGCGTCTTCTACAGCTAAAAGACCTAATTCTGGCAAACATCATGTCAAAAGAAAAGGTCAGTACAACTAAAAAACTCCATCGTATACCAATATCGATGCGTACTGATTAAACTGCGCCTGGTTTCAGCCACACTCTTTCTGTACAGACGTTGTATTCGAGGTGGAGCAAACAGCAGCAAATAAGTGCCACACGTGCGGTGAAACGTTCGAACTAGCGTGTTTGGGTCAATTCTGTTGTCGTCGCTCATGATCTGCCTGACGCCATCGGATATTTTGCCGTGGATCAGATCTAAGGCTTCAGGTTCGCTTTCATCTAGTCGCTGACCGTTCTTCCTCGAGAAGTAGAGGCTGAGTTCGTCGGCAGAGCAGTCCCATTTCTTCTTCGCTATATAGTTTTCTAGGAGTTCGCGCACTGTCAGGTTTCTCTCGAATCTTTGGGCAAAAAGGTGGTCAGTCCCGACGATATTGGCGAAGATTGACATCTTGTGTGCAGCTTGTTGAAAACTGGAATGTGCAAATTCTTTTGTCTTAGACTTTGTTCCCCACTGTCCCGTACCCGGGAATATAGTGTGTGAACCAGCGTCGGGCGCGCACTATGTCCCGGGGCCTTGTCCAACGTCGCCTACTGTCCGTGTCTGAGGTCCAGTTTGGAGTTTGGAGGTATCTCTCATCTACTACTGCCTCGTCTACCATCATACTATCGTGAGAGGACGGATGTCATGCCTAGTCCCAGTGCTCTTCTACTCCGGTGAGGTGTCATCCCTACCAGTGCTGGTCCGGACCGCCCAGAAATCCAGTCAGTCGTGTATCTACCAAGTTAAGAACAACCCCAAAACAAGAAGAAAGAAGTTTGCATTTTACGTATTCCTTAAGCTCCCCGCCCAGACCTACTTGCCAACAGTCCGCAACTACTCGACCCTTAACCGGATATACGACAAGTTGTGGAGAAGCAGGGTAGTTGTCCACTGGAGAAAGGTCTGCTAAGTGAGCGCCGACGAGGGAATACGCCTGCTGCCAAGGACATCGAAGAACAGTACTATCAACGGGGAGTGGGAGATCGCGTCACTGCTAGTTCGACAGGGGTCAACTAGGGAGGTGTTCGGCGACTACACTAAGAAGACGAGACCAAGACCTTATCGGAAGTACCTTTGAAGCAAGCGGACTAGCTCAGAAGCGAGTCACTAAGTGAAGACAGTCTCCATCTACATCTACTCTACCCACAGGCGTGTACAGGATCTGGGAGTGGATTACCTGGGCGGGAGTGCTACAGGAACCCAAGACTACAGAAGAAGAAGAAGAAGAAGAAGAAGAAGAAGAAGAAGAACCCGAGATTGAGATGTCCTCGTTCGGTCCACACGGCGGACTCGACGAAGGCAACGGCAGTCCCATTTCAAGTGGAGGAAGGAGCGCCGGTCACCCGTCTACGACATGGTTTGAAGCTGGAGGAGAGCAGTCGGCTGCTACTTCAGTCCCCGTCGACTTGGGAGGAAGTACTGGATGGTCAACTGATGCGTGATTGGGTGGAGGGAGTACTCTCCATACTCCTAATACGGGACGACCTGACCTGACTTCGGCTGGTGGCCTTAGCTCCGTCCAGTCCATCGTCCGCAGAGCAGCTCAAGGTTCGAACCGACCTGAACCACCCCGACCAAGACTAGTTCGAAGTTCCTCTGAACCTCAGACAGGAGGCCTGAGACCCGACGAGAGCAGCTCCCCTGCTATTGTGGAACCTACCTCTACCCTGAACCATCCCGGGACTGGATTTGCAGCGATTCCAAGTGCCCCTCCTGGAGCGACCCCGCGTTACGAAGTAGACCCCTCTACGGGTCTAACCTGGCAACCACCGGCACCTACGACTACTACGAATCCTGATCTGATGACGATGCAACAGCCTGTACGGTCCCGTTACTCTTTGGCGATTGACCCTTCCACGCAGTCTCTGGCTACCTCTGTTCAGGCTAGTGCGATCCCCACTAGTGTGGTTGGACATACAGGTTACCCTTTGAATGTTGAAGGTAACCTGGGAGCAGCCTCGAACCCGACCGGAGTATTCCCTACTGGATGGGGTAGTCAACTACCAACAACTCAACCAAGTGTGAACACCGGTTGGCCATCTACTCTTGCTCCCGTAGTGACTCCTGCCGCAAGTGTCCCTCAGTCGAACCGGTCGGCTATAGCAAGTTACCAGAACGTTACGATCGGAACTACCCCTGGGGTACCTGGGACTGGGATGACGAGCCCTTTCATCCAGCCCGCTGGATGGTCTACTGTGGTGGGTTTCTCGTACGGAAATCCAACCCCCGTCGTCCAGACGTCTACTGCTGTGCAACATCCGATGGCGAATCCGTACCCTCAGATGACTCAAGGAGTTCAAGCTGCTCCTGCGACTACTGAGCTTCCGCCGTCTCATCCTGTGTACCCGAGCCAACAACTGCCTTCTGCCTACCGGATGCATCCTGTGACTTCAAATCCGTCGGCTCAGCGACCTTCGTTGCCGGTACCCCTGACTGCTACCCCGAGTGTTCCGATGACTACGCCGATGGGTCAGCCGTCAGTAGCTGGTTTGGGTTACTACCCCAACCAACTGCCTCCCGTCTACCCTCAACCGGTGAGTCAGGTGACGAGACCTCAACCCGTCGGGATGCCATCGAACATCAAGAATGCTATCCGGATGATTCTCTGACAGTGCTTCGGTCAACAAGGCCCGGACGTTTTGGAACGACTTCGAGAGAGCTACTCAGGGACTCGACGGTTCGCTCCGTTTGAGTGCCTTCAGGGAGTGCCTGAAGGGTAAGACTGGCGAAGAGTGGTGGACGTACTCGCAGATCAACGACTTCGAGACTCTTCGTACGCGGTTCCACAACCAGTTCATCTGTCAGACCCCTCTGCAGATGATCGAGCGACTGAAGAAGACGAAGCGCTCTCGTGGTATGTCTGCTGAAGTGTGGGGTGACTTGATCTCGAGCCTGTGTGACGCTGCACAGTACTTCGACCCGGAGATGAGGTACCAGTACTTTCTGTATGGACTACGGAACAAGCAGTGGAGGAACACTCTGGACACCTCACTGGTGAACTCGATCCCTCAGGCTGTGGCAGTGTTGTTGTACAAGAACCAACACTTGCCCGTGGAAGACGACACTGACTTTGCTGATGAGCCGCCCAAGAAGACAGCCAACGACGACATGATGAAGCAGATGCTCGCTATAATGCAGCAGACTCAGAACTTGCTGGCTCAGCAACAGACTCAAGCGTCACAGACTCCCCCTCCAGTTGCCGCCGTCCAGTACCAGTTGGCTCCGAACACGACTCAAGGAGTGTATGCTGTACCGTCTCAACCGTCTACCTCAGCTTTACCGGCTACTCCGATGAGAGGTATCCGTCAGGGTCCTGATCTGTATACTCAAGAGGGTCACATAGTGTGTGGTCGCTGCCATACCTTAGGGTGTAGCCGTTTGAACTGTCGCCGGAACAACTCAGTCTGTACGAACTGCCAGGCGACTGGCCACATCAACGTCGAGTGCGAACTACCTCGAGTCTATCAGCGTCCTCAGCAGCCTAACCAGCCGCCGTCGACCAACTACAACTCGAACTCTCGCTCGAACGATCAGTACCGTCGGGGTCCTCGGACGTGCTTCTTGTGTGGAGGTGATGGCCACGTTGTTGCGAACTGTCCTACGCGTGAGATGCTCAGTCAGCTGGCTCAGAAGTCGAACCCTGGGTCGTCGACTGCGAATGCTGGTAGGCAATGATGGGGGCTGGAAGAAGGGAAGGAAGGAGTCGCGCCTTCCTCCTGCCAGCTGGACGACTTGACGAGAGACACTGAACGTCGTACTACTACTAAGAGTGCGGCCTCGGTGGCCTCTCTGGGAACTGTGAAGAGTGAACTGATAGAAATTGAAGTGAATGAGACTGTGAATGGAATGGCTGAGAGAGCTGATGATGAAGAGAAGTGTACGGTGACAGCTTATGTGGGAGACCTGATGAAAGACCCCTACTTTGAGCTACACCAGGATGACCGTCCGACTAGAGGGAGTACTGGGAGGTCCGATCCTAGTTATAGGAGATCTCCCCTTCGGAAACCTAAAATGGTTAAATGTGACTGGACGACTAGAGTGAACGGAACTACGAGAGTGAACGAGAAGGAAAATGGAAGTGACCGCCTGGGTTTTGATGACAGTATTTTCGAGCCTAATGTGGATGTGATTGATGAAATGAGCGAGACTGAGGATGAAGAAACAAACAGTGTCGAAGAAGAAGTAGCTCCTGTGGAGGAGCAGCCGGACGAAATAAGTGAGTCGATGAATACCCCTACGAGAATTGAAGAAAAAGTAACCCCTACGAGAAATGAAGAGTCGATGAAAACCCCTACGAGAATTGAAGAGTCGACGATAACCCCTACGAGAATTGAAGAGTCGACGATAACCCCTACGAGAATTGAAGAGTCGACGATAACCCCTACGAGAAATAAAGAGCGGACGACAACCCCGACGAGAGAACGTGAGTCGACCACTACCGAAGCCAACCCTGAAATGGCTTCCGATGAACCAGATGAAGAACTAGATGACGAAGAAGATGTGACGCCTACCACCGACGGGACTGGTGGGGGCAAGGCGAGTACTACTACTGACGCTTTAGAAGTGTCTCCTGATGAGAGCGGGTGTATATTACCGGACAGAACTGCGGATGTGACGTCTACCACCGATGGAACTGGTGGGGGTGAGGCGAGCATCAACGAAGCTACTCAAAGGGAGACGAAGGCACATGAGAGAGTATTTTCGACTGGAGAATTGGATGAGCTGACTGAAGGACTGGACTTAGGCGTGGAGACTGAGAGAGAAGAATATGACAAGGAACTAGAGGAGCGACTCTTTCCTTTGGATGAAGTGGAACTTAAGAGACGAGTGAAAGAGAATTCAACGCAAGTGGGCGAGATGTCGCTCGAGGACTTGAGCGCTGTGTTGGGGATTGAAGAGGAAGTGTTGGCACGCACCCGTGAGTCGTCACCTGGTGTACTCTCATCCCCTGAGTACTGGCTAGACTGGTACCGTAAAACCTTGGCCACTACTGGTGCGGCCAAGCGTGCCAACCGTGATTTCAGCGACTTGGGTAAGTCGACGGAGAGTGAAATGCCCAAGCCTAATGTGACCGGAGAAGGCTCCGACGAACGGGACGTTGGAGGTGGAAGGATGGCGCCTACTCCCAAAATAGATGACGTTGGGGCACTCCATGAACTACCCCCAACCTCGTCTACTGAGGAGATGGTGATCGCCAATGTGGCGGTAGACTTGAATGAGGCTCTCACGTCGAGTGCCGTGAGCGCCGTGTCGGTCTCTGCGCGTCGAAGTCGACATCTAGATCCGAAGTGGCGTGCATTGGTCCACCGGACAGTGTACTACCTGGTCAAAGAAGAAGAAAAAGCGAATGCGGTATGTGTAGACTGTGGAATGTTACTACTGCCCGACTACGTCCTGCCGGAGGTTGACTTCGAAGGGACTGACCTCGATGAGCGAGCGTTGGCCAAAGTGGCTCCCTACTATAGAGTGATGAGTGGATCGGTGATGAAACAGATCTTGAAGACAGTTGTGAAGAAGTACCATGGTGATGGTCCACTCATTCGAGCCAAGCTGCAAGAGCGTGAAGGGCGCTGCGAGGAGTGCTTGCGGACGGCTCTCCCCAAACGGAAGGTTCACTCCCCCAAGCGAGTTCAGTTCGACGGTTCCTCACTAACTAGCGAGAGTGCCGAAGAACTCGGGCCCAACTGTCCGAGGGAGTGCTCGAACAGCGTGTATGATTACGCGTATGTGGTAGCTGAACCTGTACCTCCCAAGCCTCCGCCTGAGAGAGACCGACCGAAACCCGGGATAGTCGAAGTTGACGAATCTTGTGCAGCAGATGAGGAGTGTGTGGTTCCGGAAGGAAAGAGAGTGATCGGATCCGTCAGTGGAGTGGAAGCCGTCTCGGCTGGATACGTCGACTGCGTGCCCGTTGAGTTGCTGATCGACTCGGGAGCAGTCGTCAGTTTGATCGATCGGAAGGTGCTACGACGTATCGGCCGAGCTGACGCCTCGTTGAGACCCTACTCTGAAAACTTGAACGGTGTATCAGGCCACTCCTTGAAAATTAGTGGTATCGTCGACTTGCCACTGAGACTTGGGTCAGTGGAAGTGACTCGACCGTTCGTAGTGGTTGAGCGGATGCATGTGGATGTAATACTCGGGACCGACTCACTCAAGATGTTCAGAGCTGTGATTGACCTAGATTCGAACACGGTTACCCTGAAAGACACGAACGAAGTGTTTTCGCTTGGGTCCCCGCGTGTGGAAGAAGTGTACTCCGCCCGCATCAGCTCGACCGTCAGGCTCTGCCCTGGTGGTCAGGCGCTAGTAGCCTCTGAAGTGAGTGGACGAGCCCGCGATGGAGACACCGTGCTCGTAGAGGGAGTACCGGGACTTGATGGTACCGTTCGAGTGGCGCGGACTCTTTGCACAGTGAACCAAGGGAAGTTGCTTGTCGAAGTGTGCAACGCGTCTACGGAAGAGCTTATTATCAAGAAGGGAACGCATCTAGCCGCGGCGACTGTGGTGCCCGACTCTGCATTTATGAGTGAATCGACGTCGAGTCCTTCGACTAACCCATCGGCTACTCCGTCTGAACGGCGATTCTCAACTGAACAAGACTGGGTGGACTCTGTAGTGAGAAGCGCGACTGTGACCGATGAACCGACTCGTCATCCCATGCCGGGACTCGACAAGGTGTTACGAGAGGAGTTCGCGATAGACTTCTCCGGCTCGAAATTGGACCCTGAGCAAAAGGAACTGTTCCGACAGACTCTGGAGTCGTTCGGCGACTTGTTCGTGGAGACTTCTATGAAGCCGGGACGTTGTCTTCACCACACTTCCTCTGGCCATGGGCACATTCCAGTAGCCCGACGCAATATCCATAGTAGAGAATAGTTTGGCGTTCCCAAGCACGTCCAAGATGTCGTCGATGAGTGGCATCGGGTAGCAGTCCTTGACGGTCACCGCATTGAGTCGACGGTAGTCGATGCAGAATCGAATACCCCCGTCCGGTTTCCGGATCATCAGCACAGGACTAGCCCAGGGGCTGGCCGACGGCTGGATTAACCCTAAGTCGAGGTACTGCTGTACTTCAGCCTCCATAACGTCACCTTCAGCCTTGGACACTCGGTACGGTCTCTGCTTGATGGGTGGATGATCCCCCGTATCGATCTCGAACTCCAACAAGTGCCAAAAAGCGGGCCTGGTCTAGTCCAAACACGTCGACGGGAGACACGAGTAGTTGGTCGTCGTCGGGTGGAGTAGGTCCTCGTCGACCAATTCTCCTAGTAGTCGCCTCGGTCGGCCTCTCCCCGACCTGGATTCGCCCACCCTCCTCGACCATCAGCCCGTCCTCTACTCCCTCAGCAGGAGGAGGTCCACCCGAAGTCTCGGTCGGAGAGTGCTCCCCGACCTCGACTCGAACACCAGTCTCGACAGCTTCAGTAACTTGGTCCATCGCGGGGTTTCCTCTCCGAAGAGTCGTCGACTCCCCGACCTGAACTGACTCCACCTCTCCATCGTTCGCTTCTTTGAGTAGATCGGCCATGGTAACCGCACTGACTGTGGATGCATGCAACCTCGACAGACCATCTACATGCCCCATCGAGGTACCTGGTCGATGGTACACCTTGAAACGTAGTTGCGACAACTCCATCGCCCACCTGGCCAGCTTGGCATTACTCGTCCGGTTGGTGTCGTTGAACACCCATAGCAGCGCCTTGTGATGCGTATAGAGGTCGAACTCGTTCCGGTCGAGGTAGCACCGAAACTTGCGAGTCGCCCACACTATTCCCCAGCACTCGATCTCCGAAGTACCATCTTGCTTGTTGATCCAGTTCTTCTCCGAACCAACCAGCAACTTACTTGCATAGGCTACTACCCTATCCCGTCCAGCTACTTCCTGCATGAGGCAAGCGCCCACCGCCAACTTGGACGAGTCGACGAACAGCTTAAACCTCTTACTGAAGTCGGGGTAGACCAGGATAGGCGGTTCGACCAGTTTGCGCTTTAACTGTACAAACGCGGACTCGCAGTCAGGGCTCCATATGAAAGGTGCACCCTTCATCTTCAACTTCTCGATCGGGGCAGAGATGGCAGCATACCCAGGGATGTACCTACGGAAGTAGCTGGTCAACCCCAAGAAAGCACGTACTCCTCGAAGGTCGGTCGGTCGTTCGACCGTCATGACCGCCTTCACCTTCTCAGGATTGGGAAGTATACCCGAGGGGGTGACGATGTGACCTAAGAAAGCCACTTGGTCTCGACCCCACTTGCACTTCTTCATCTTGAGCTTGAACCCGGCAGTCCTGAACCGTTCGAGTACTTGCCTCAGGCGAACTAGATGAGTAGGGAAGTCTTCACTGAATACCACACAGTCATCCAAGTAGACCAGACAGGTACGCCACTTCAAGTCGACCAGTACACTCTCCATAAGTCTCTCGAAGGCAGGTACTGCGTTACACAGTCCGAAGGGCATCACCAACCACTCGTATAGTCCGAACTTGAAGCAGGTCTTAGCAACACCCCGGTACTCCCAACGGATCTTATTGCATAGCCAACACTTGGCAGTGTCGATCGAGCAGCGTTCGCAGAAGTAGGTTGTGGCAAATGATTTCTTCTTCCGGTCGGTTCGTAACAGTGCACATACTTTGCAGGATCGTTGTCGGCGCTTTTGGACCCCGCTCACAGTCACCCAGTCTTCGTATTGCTCGGGTGCGTGAGCGACGGGTATACGCGAGCGTCTGCGGCGGGTTGATGGAGGCGGCGTCTCAACAACACCAGCGAAGTCTTCCGGTTTGAGCTGCAGCAGTTGATTTTGTAGTACTCCATACCACTCTCCTCTAGTCATAGCTGCAGTCCCGGTAATTCTAGCCGTCTCACGATACGATATATAGGCGTTCACAAGGGCCAAATTGACAAAGCCTAAGAAAAGACTTTTATAGTACTTCTTGAACTTGGTGGATGTCTGGAGCGAAAAGCGTTGGAGGCGGAGTTGGTCGTGGATATCAACTCCGCCCATCCATCGCTGGTAGTCTTTCACAGCTTTAGGAATGCTATTTGGCACGAAGACTTCAACTGCGGCCAATCCATCCCAGCGACTTTGGGGAAGCGAGTAGTATTGCGTCGTCCAAGCCAGCGAGTTGGACAACATAAGAAAACCCGTCGAGAGCTGCGCCTTCGTTGCAATGGTGAAGGTGGTGACGACGAGTGAAGCGGAAATGGTAATGCGAGTAGCTAGGACAGTGCTGTGCAACAACCTGATGAGTGATAGCATTTGTCGGATCGTAATGCTCGTTTTCTTGAATAGGTGCATCTTTTGTTTCACCGCTTTCAGCTGTTCGATCCCGCAGCGCAGTACTATGCACGATTCTGTTTGCAGCTGTTTAGTCGAGTGGAGAAAGTTACGACGTACAACACATCTCTTCGTCTGGTACTGTAGGGCGTATGACTTACGACATTGCCTACGAAACCTGTTGAAAACTTATCCTCCTTCCGCGAAGCACCGCTCTGTACCATACAATATTGTTACGTCGTATGTTACACCATTCGTATCATGGCTTGAATGAATTTTCAGGATAGGAAGTCAATGTAACGGAATTCCGACTTCGTCGAGAGGGCGCCCGAAAGTTTGAACTCCAGTTACGGTTATATTCAGTTCGTTTCAATACTATTGCAAAATAAGGAAGTAAACGAAGTGCAGCGCGTTTTTTTCTTCATTTTGCAAGCTTCCAATAGGCGGATCGCGGTGGATACGCCGTTACGTGCCAAAGGCCGTGTTCGTAGCGACCTTCCAGCACCATTAGCGAAAGACCACAGTCCTGAATCGACCAAGAACCACCTCTTCCTCGCAGAACAACGGTGCAGAATGAACTGCCGGCAGACATCCGATTCCGAGGACTTCGAGGAGCTTTCTAATGGCCCATTACCGAGGTCCAGCCACCTTCAACGCGGCCATCCCAGTGAGATTTCCGGAACATCATCGCAACGGGGGGCATTGGCAGTACGATCGATGCGAGAAGAACTAGCACCATCGGCATTCCAGCGTTCAAGACTTTCTAGTGGCTACGTGTCGAATAATGATGCCCGACCGGAGCAATCATCAACCCGAGGACATCATCGAGAGGCTGCAGAGATCGAGCTGGGTGCATGGCCTCCAGATGCAGCCGTGCTGTACGATGCAAATGACGCAGCTAAAATCCCTGTGTGCGTTCGATAAGCAGTTATCGGTTTTCGTCCAACTCCGACCTGTACTCCGCTCCCACTTCCTCGCAACCACCGCTCCATTACATTCAAGTATGGGGTTCGCGTTAGGTGTTCCATTCGTGGAGCTGTTGTGACGGGATGGATTTGTTTGGTAAGTGACGCTTGCCGCAGGGAAGTGATTTTTCTACCTTTCCACGGTGGAAAAACGACAAATGCCACGAAGCACTTGTGAGAGACGCACCAGATTCAGTCCGACAAAACCGCCCTTCAAAACACACGCAAACACAACCGTGAGGAAGAAGTGGACAGAATCTTAGCCTCTGCCCTGTGTCGAGATGACGCAAAGCGCTTGTGCTTGCTTTTAGAGACTGTTCGCATTATCTACAACAACTTGCCTTTTCGTTTCGGAGAGTACGAGGAGTCGATCATTCTGAAGGAGGTGGTAACGAAGGACGAATTCAAGACAACCGTGAACTCGCAAACTGTGACTCACTCATTAGTGGAGCTTTACGCTTCTGGTCGTCAAGAAATTAAAGGCTGCATTGTTGCAAACCGCGTTGGTAAGATTGGCTGCCTCACATTGGTCATAGATTTCTGGAGCCCAAAACACGGTGGCGACAAGTATCTTGGCTTAAGAATTTACTTCATTGATGTCAACTTTCGAATGCGCTCGATTTTGCTGGGGACAAGGCACTTCACTCCGATGTATGGAGAACGAGACCAAGGTATTCGAGGACCTTTTGAGAGGTGGATATTTGGAATTCTTCTGGACTTTGGACTATCACCGAGCGAATTTTTTGGTGCTACAACAGACAGTGGCCCTGACGTCAAGTGGATGGTAAAGGAAGGTCTCTGCTTAAAATGGGAGTGGTGTATTCCCCACATGGTTAATGCAGCAACGAAGATGGCTTGTGGTCTGACGCAGAAATCCCAGAATACAGAAATGTCTGAGCCACTGAACAAGTTATCCCAGACGTGCTATGATACATCCTCGAACTCGTCTATGGGTGACTTGCTAAAGTCGCTTATGGTCATGTTGGGCAAGGGCAACGGTATCAAAGTGGTTGGATTTAAGCCCCATCGCTTTTTGGGGATGGCAGGAACCCTGAAATGTGTCCTGGATAAGTGGGAGGCATTAGAGGCGTGGTACAGCGAACGGACTGCCAAGCACATCCGCGATAGAAAGCGTCCTCCACCTGGATTTCCTCTTGCTGGTCATCGCCAAGAATTGGTACAACTACTCTCAGTACTGACACCGATCATCCTCGTGACGAAACGCTCGCAAGCGGAAGATGCTAATCAAGTACAGGTACTACTTTCTCTGTACACGGTGCGGATGACAGCCCTGTCACTCGATGAACCAATCCGACGGTATGACACTACCCCCGCAAACGCAGTATACATCCAGCCTTACCAGTTAACGACTTTGGTGGCGAATACGAGGCTCCTGCTTCAGAAAACCTTCTATCGCAACTTTTTCCGGCGTTACGTGGATGCTTCTTACCTCGACAGCGGATCTTATGTTTTCGAGATGCAATTGTTGCTGCATCCAGTTGTAAAGCACGTTGGTGGTCCAATGGATGAAGTGGTCGAGCTGGTGGCACGGACAGAAGGAAAACTTCCCGATAACAGGGTTTCTGCTCATGTAGCTGCTGTTCGAGCTGCTATTATGAAGCGCTTAAAGGCGGTAATGCGCTTGGTTGCAAGCGAGCAAGACCCCGAACAATCTGAAGACCGTACGGCACCTGTAGTGCAGCGTGACGTTTTTGCTGAAGACATAATGGCAGCCTTTTCAGTTCAACCTGTTCAGCGTCCAGAGCAGCCCGTTCCACATCGGAACAAGTACGACGGACTAATATCCAACGAACTGAAACAATGGTTTGATGATCCAAGCGGGTTGCAGATGACAAGTTCCGCTCCTGAACTTGGTCGGCCGGCTGCAGCAAGACCAGAAACAGTGTTGGAGTTTTGGCATCGCCAACAAACATCCAGGACCTACTTTCTGCTGCCACTGGTGGCTCGGGTTGTGTTCGCAGTCCCAGTATCATCGGCGCAATTGGAAAGGGATTTTGGCAACAGCGGGCAAATGGTAACAGCGTTGCGAACTTCAACTAGCCCTCAGAATATTGATATGGCATGCTTTCTACATCAGAATCGATCGTTCGTTGACGTCTGTCAATGCCCAAAGCTTCATCCTTCAGAAGTGGAAGCCAATGTACCAAGTAACGTGAAAGAAAACCTCGAGTCGGCAGTGATGGAGCGCATTGGGTGGCATCAAATGACACAAGACTGTTTCTCAATGGAGTATACGGGGTCTTTCGCGTCGGACAACGAAGACGAGTCGAAAAACTGCGTTTGATTTACTATATTTTCCAATGCACTGATCTGTTTTACCTTACATTGTTTGGATACGTCATTGCAATTTGTTTCACTTACGTTTAGCCTTCAGTGCATTCTCGAGAGCTTTAGCTCGATTCCCAGCACGCGTAGCCGTAGCATGCATCACTGCAGCTTGGACTTTATCGAGTTTAGATAGTTTAATTGCTACTTTGGGGACAGGTGGGCGGGAGCGGACAGCTCTGGAACTCTGCTTCCGAAGTCGAATCCGCGAAGGTTTATCACTATCAGCTTCACGTGGAAGTACCTTGTAGCTGGCACCTTCCTTTTTGTTGCAGACACAACCACCCCCAGCTGCAGCCTTCGTCAGGAATGTTGCGGCTCTGAGCGTCTCAACTTCTGCCTTAATTCGAGCGTCGATAATCGTTTCCACTGTCTCCACAATAGAAGAGGTGCTTGGCTGTGGTACTACTGACGCCTTCAAGGTGACGGCTTGCAGTTTGGATTCAATACCAGCGTTGAAATCTCTACGCCACTGCTCCTGGCTATTCTTCAACTCCACAAGTTTTGCTTCAACGCGCAGTTCAACCTCACGAGCAGCATTGAGGGCACACGCTTGCATCTGCTTGTCTTGGTTGCACTGATTCTTCTTCAGATCTGCGAGCTCCCCATCAATGTGAAGTTTCACCGCGCGAGAAGCGTCGTCAACACACGCTTGAACTCGTTTTTCTTGGTTACACTGCCCCTTCCTCAGCTCAGCACGAATCTGGGCTGATATTAACTGTGCCATTTCAGTTTGCCGGCGTTGGAATTGATCCTCGATGCAACCTTCAACGGCAACCTCGATCTTTGACCCAAACTCCCGATTTTGAGCTTCCATTGCCGTCCGCAAGTACACTTGAGCCCATGACTTTGAGTTGTTAAGCTTGTTTTCCCAACCGTCGAGATGAGTTTGCAGGACAGTATTCAGCCGGTCTTCGG
This sequence comes from Phytophthora colocasiae, assembly GCA_018806915.1. Classification (NCBI taxonomy): domain Eukaryota; phylum Oomycota; class Peronosporomycetes; order Peronosporales; family Peronosporaceae; genus Phytophthora; species Phytophthora colocasiae. The sequence goes on along the minus strand of JAGKQI010000094.1, from coordinate 517,969 downwards.
TATCATTGGCAGCGTGCTGGACTTCAATTTTCTGTAGTGCCAAGCGATGTTCGAGCTCTGCAAGCTGTTGCTCACGTTCTACGCGAAGTTGAGCTTGTATTTCTTGCTGGATCGTGTGTGTTTTAGCTTGGAGCTCGTTGTTCAGCTGTGTATGTGAAGCATGTAGGCCTTCGAGCATTTTCTCGTTCATCTGACGCTCACTCTCGTTGCGGGTTTGGCTTACATGCTCGTGGGTGTAATTCAACAACTGCTGCGTTCGCATGTCCAAAACGACGCCTTGTTCTTCGGTCCGGCGCTTGGCTTCTTGTATCTGCATATCGATTGCGTGTTGCTGCATAGTGTTGCCGAATAGAAGAACTTCTTCTTGAACAGAAAGCTGCTGAAGATGGTCGCGCACTGATATACTTCGGTTGCGCTGCATCACGCCGATAGAACTGTTGCTACATTGGGCCGTGGAGGCGTCCTCTTGGTTCTCTTGCGGTGGAGATAACCCATAAGGCTGCAGCATTGCACTTGGTTGAGAAAGTCGCTTTGTGACCGTGCGAGAGAGCGAAACCAAAGATCCGATTCCTGTAACCAATGACTGATCAGAGAAATGAAGTTGCTGTTTCAAGTTTTCAATTAGTTTTATTATTCGTTTGCTTCCTCCCACTTAAGTTGTCGCTTGTTTGAACTCTAAAACCTCAGGAACTGCGGTTCCTGGGGTTTTATTGTTCTTCCGTTTCACAGGGAAGTCGACTTCTTATTCCCTTCATTCAAGCCATGATTCGTATGGTGTATGCGATTTCGGGAACCAAGGGGTTAATAATAATAATCATTAATTAACCCTTATTACGATCAAGAGGTTAAAGACATTCATTCTGGAAGGACCGAAGTATGCGCTGCTTTCTAAGCTCTAGGCCGAAGACCAAGCGCTTCGAGTCCTATGACGACAACTTATGGCCGGAGGAGACCCGGGGACTCAATTTAGGGCATTAATCGACGTTTTGACCATTAGAAGCTCCCCATACCTGCAGAAAGTTCGTTATGACATGAACGTCGTCGGGTTCCCTGAGGTCTGCGACTGGGAGCGTTTCCAGTGGATTCATAAGACGCTGGCAGCATTGAAGACGTTCAAGCAGCTGGAGGGAAATTTGCTGGTGGACCATCAGTTTGTGGTCCCAGAGGGGGATTTGCAATGACTTGGGAATAACCTACGTCAAAAGAGAGATACTCTGCTCGATTACCAGGCTCAGGATCTCGAGGACATTGGGTTCATTTGGGTGGCGAAGGATTGGGAAGAGATGAAGCAATTAGGCTTTAGTATGAACGACGCGGACCAGAGGTGGCAAGAAGATGTCTTGCGAGCCCTTCAAGCCTTCCATCGTATCTACAAACACTGCAACATCCCGCAACGCGTTTCGTTGTGCCAGAAGAGGAACCGTGGCTTACAAGAGACGTGTGATGCCAACTTCCCGGATGACTACGTGGTCAGCTCCAAGAGCTGGGGTTCTTTTGGTGATCATGACTTTGCAACCTTTGGAGGAAGGAACTGGCAGTGTGTAGAATCCGATATTCAAAATGGCATTCGTGCGTTCGAGACTGTAATATTCGTGGATTGGCATTAAAAAAACTACTGGTCAAGTGAGAAGAGTGGCCTCGAGTTTTTCACTGCTGACGATGATTCCAAGCGCCTTCACCACTGTGGCAACACGAGGTCGTTTCTGGGGATCAAAAGCACACATGTGCGTAATGAGTTTCCACTGCAGCGGTGTGAACGCTTTGGGCTTTTTCGGCAATTCCCCCTTCCGGACCGTGTACGACACGACTGAATCCACGTACTTCTTGCCCCACGGGACTTTACCAGTCACAGCTTGCACGACGCACATACCAAAGGAGAAAATATCTGCTTCCATGGACGGAATTACTTTCCCACCGCTTGACTTCGCCGCCTTCAACAGCTCGGGAGCTTTCCATCTCACGGCTCCAACGGGTTTGCTGATTCCACCTACGAAGCTGTGTGGATTCTGTCGAAGCATTTGGGAGCTGAGTCCAAAGTCCGTGAGTTTGGCTCGTCCATCGCTTCCTACGAGGATGTTGTCACACTTGAGATCCTGATGGATGATCCCTCTCTGGTGTAGGTACTGCAGACCAAGAGCAGCCTCGTAGAGCTTTTGCCACGCTTCTGCAACATCCACTTTACCATTCTCTCTCCGGCGCAGATAATCGATAAGCCTTCCGAAACTTGCGTGCTCGCACACGAAGAAAGGTTGTCCACCAAGATGACACGCACCGTACAGATTGACAATGTGTGGGTGATTGAGTGAATACCAGATCGCTACTTCACCTCGGAATAAGTCTCCACTGACGTCCTCTTTGACGATCACGTTCTTCACAACCACTTGGGAGTCCAGCCATTTCCCTTTGTGAACTGTACCATATGAACCTCGACTAAACGGTTGATCAGGGTCGAAAAGAACTTCTTCTGGTGGAACAAACCACTCCGGAAGTGGATCACGTGCTTCTGGTACTGGATGGAGATCCCACGCACTTCCGACGGCTGCGAATTCAGCTCCAGTGGGTACTTGCGTTGTTGTGGAGCGTCTACGGCGAGTTCTTCGCCACATTCGAGTCGAAACTGGAGCTTCAGAATCAAGAGATGAGGAACGCCCAAGGTCACGACTGTCAGAGTCTTCGAGGCGATCTTGATCCTCTGGTTCATCTATATCTTCCCCTTGGCCAGTAGCAATGCAAACTTGAAGTCGACGCTGTTCGTCCCAGGATTCCTGCCAGTTGTGAACTTCAGCCGTTCGAGCGGCGTGTAGTGCCGGCGTCGATTTGAGCAATCGATCCAGTGCTATGTGTAGCTCATAAACCTCCTGGGCAACTCTGGTGCGACTTGCACATAACATCGTGAGAGAATTAACTGGTTCTTGAGCTGCAGACACGAGACAGACATGGAACTCGTTCAGCACTTTGGCAAGTAATTGCAGCGCTTGACATCTCTCATCGAACGAGATGCTGGAGCGAGTTGGAAGTTGCGGAGGAGAACCCGGCGCACAGACCGCGAGCTGAACCATCCAGTCAAAGCATCCTGTGTGTATCTTCTTGCTTGTATCTCTCTCTCTTCTTGTGGATTCGATGTGCTGTTGGGCAGCTTGGATCCACCACTGACGCGGCTTGGCGTTGTCTACCAGGACACCACTCCAGGGTGACGCAGCGATGCGTAACTTTGCTGAAAATGTCGATAATCCGAGCACACATTTGCTCATTCATGACACTGTACTCGCTGACCGAGCCCAGCATAGACTGCACAGCACCCAACGTGTCGAAATGCTCCTTTCTTCCAGTTCCGACGATGCTGTAGGGCAAATTTCATCTTCACTGCTTCGTGGAAGCCTAGATTGATTTACAACCGTTTGCCCTCTCATCTTGGTAGCGAGTTGAGTTTTCTGAACACTAGTAGCTTCTTCCACGTATTTCTCGAGTTGGTGAACCACTGAAGAAATCTTTGGTCGTCGACGAGGATCAAAGCTGCACATTTGAGTCACCAAAGCCCACTGTTCATCACTGAAGAGACCGATAGGGCGTGGAGGTAGGCGAACTCCTGTAGTCATCGCGACTCGAACGTCTTTATCTGGAAGAGGTTTCCATGGCGCTCGCATCGTCACAGCCTCCAAAATGCACATCCCCAAAGCGAACACGTCCGATTCCATTGTAGGTGGAGCATTACTCTTCATATCTCCAAGACCAAGGCGTTCAGGTGCCGTCCAACGAAGAAGGGGGTCTCGCTTTCGAGTGGAATCCTTCGGGTTGTATCTGTTGCCGAACACTGTCAGCTTTGCCTGTCCATCGTTCCCAATGAGGATTTCCCGACAGCATAATCGTCCATGTACAATGCCACGTTGGTGAAGATACTTCAGTCCCAGTGAAGCTTCATGTAGTTTCGTCCAAGTGTGTAGTGTATGGGTGGATTTTGATGCATTAGACTGCTGTTGATCCAGGAATTGCCGTAGAGTTCCCTCCCGTGCATCTTCACAAACGAAGAAGCGAAGTCCTGTGTTCTCCATTTTCGGAGCGACTGGGGAATGGGATGTATCAATTTCGCACTTGGTATCGTCGCAGCCTCCGAAAAGCTTGAGGATATTGGGGTGATCAAGTCGAAACCAGGTGCACACCTTGCGGTCAAAGGATTCTTCAGCATCTTCTCCGGTGTCTTCTTCACTATTGATATCATCGTCTGCCAGTTGGATCGCTACAGTAGTGTCCAGCCAACTGCCTTTGAGCAGAGAGCAACTGGATGAATCACTCGAGTCATCCTTTTCTTGGTACAGCCAAGTCGTGTGGAAGTCGATCTCGTGAGCAGGGATGTATTCTTTGTGGTTTGTAGCTCGAAGTCCTCCTGTGGTCGCTCGATGGCGTTGCCATGGCATCAAAGCCGATAGGTCAGCCTGCCAAGATACATCAGCTTTCCCCATTGAATAATTTCGACTTGTAGGTGCAGGTTGTGGTTGTTCCAGCTCTGGTTCTGGCTCCTGATGATGATGTGAACATGTTAAACCTCCAAGTAAAGCCGCTACATCTCGAAGAAGACCACGTTCAGCCACAGCTTTGCCTTGTAGGCTGCTCTTTAGATCTTGTAAGACTTCTTTTCGTTCTCTGATGGACATTTCCTCAGCTGCACGTTGAAGAATCCCCGCTCTCAACTGCATTTTAAACTGCTGGAACTGCTTTGAACAATGTTTTTCCCATTCCTGACGCCATTCCACTTCAGCAGCTTCTTCCGCCATGAACACACGTCGAAGATCTTCAATACGTTCATACGCCACATAGGCAAGTTGAGAACGAGCTACAGCATTACAGAGCTCACGGAGCAAAGAACCTTTGTCTTGTTTTGTGGCTTCTGTAGTTCGAAGCAGGTGCGATTGGTTCAACTGATGCAGAAGATTCACGATGGCTTCATCTCCTTCCACCGACATGTCCTGATCAGCACTTCTCAGTAGCAAAATGCTCAAAAGACGAAGACGGTTGAAAACTCCTGCAAAACCAGCGTATGGCCCTTCACAGCGACGACAGAGCTTCTCTAGGAGCTCTTGGGTCAGGAGCTCCACAGTCTCAGATAGAGTCACACCGTCCATGGGGAAAACCCCCGTGGAGGATGAAAGCTTGAGCTTTGGCTTGGTAGTCAACCTCATTGAGATCTGGTTGTTCGGGTGCGAGTTGAATTGTGTCTACTGAGTGGGAAAAAAGCAGTGAGATGTACCCTTCGACCTGCAAGTATCACGTGAGTCTGAACCCGATTAGACTAAGCTCTAGTGACGTGTCTTTTGCTGTCGTAGTTGAAACTCGATCAAATGGTTTTAATACCGAGCTTCGACTAACTTGGAAGTTCAAAATTGAGCTGTGCACGTTCTTCAAGTCTACCGCAACTTCCTGGGGCATCGGAGCGAAGGCGGTAACAAGATAGAGAACATTGCTGGTGGGAATTGGTTTGATCTGCTTAAGCTTCAACCTAGATAAGGAGCTGGGACCGCAGTTCAATGACAGATCCAACGTGGCTAACAGCTACTTTGTTAATTAATGATAAAGACTCCCAGCGAACTCTCCGAGACTGCATAATCCCCTTCGTCGTGACGGTATCATAATTTGGCAAATGATCTCTGATAAGCACCAGCACCTGTCAATTTAGACAGCGGTAACGAGATGGCTACATTGTCGCCTCGTTTGTCGAAAGGTCGCAAGGACAACGATTGGATGATAATTCAGTATATAATCCACCGATTGGTTAAAATATATCGGAGGTAATTCAGCTACTGCCCTTTCTGTCTCTTCAACTCGTTTCAACGTGCTTCAACGTTTACCTGTACGGCACATGTACCATTGCAGGACATAAGCCACAGCAAGCTTGGACGACGTACATGGGTAAAAGTAGCCACACATTAATGAAAGGAATTGGCTAGGAGCGCAAATTGCAGCTTGTATATGTACATGGCCACGTAGAATTTCAATGTGTCAGTCACTTTGAAAAGATATATCCACGTGCAAGTTGCTATCCTTGCGGATCACTGCGCCGTATGACGTTAGAATTTGACGCAAAGCTACCGCTATGTGCTCAAAGACCAACAACACTTCCGAATAAATCTTTCTTCTCGCGAGCGCGACGAGTATCACTCGTTGTCGGAACTCTGCTGCTTGTATGATAATAACTTTTCCATCTTCCTCCATTACTGCACTCTTCATTGCTGTTCATGTGCATCATGGCCGATGGGACGCCTTCTGATTTTTTCCCCAAGAGAATCTCTTGGCTGCTTTGCGCCCCAAACGCACGTCTCGACGGGGTCCGTAGAGCTGCCACGTGTTCATTGCAAGCTTCTCGATTTAAACACGTTAGCCTCCTCGATACAATAATTCACTCCTGCTTGGTTGCTGAATGTATTTGACGCTGTCCTCCCTTGAGGCGGTGCAGCCGACGGCCACGCGGCAGCAGCCACTCGACCAAAGCGACGTAGGCCAGCGCCAGCAGCAAAACGGCGCCGCCTAGCACGCGTAGACCACCCAAATGTTCAATTGTCTCGGTAAAACTCACATTCGTGTCTTCCCTTTCGCCATGAGCTGCCACCAGCGGCAGCAGCGCTACCTGGAACATCGTCGCCGCGATCCCCATCTTGACGGCGCTCCTTCGACGTTGAACAGTTATCCGGACGATATCGGATTTGGCAGGATCGCGGTTTGAGGCTGTGACTCCCCTGGCCCTCACCCTTCCCTACCTTTTCTCCTCCAATCAATTCTCTCCATCTGTATTTAAATGATAACATCAAGTTTACCTAAACTTTGTATAAAATCCGGTCACAAAGAGCCACGACAGTGATTGGGGGCTTTTTCTCCCTTTTTCATATTCAAACGCAGCCGTCGGTGAGCTCGTAGCGCGCGGCAACTCAAGTCAACTCGAGCGGCAACTAGCAGAAGACACAGTCTTGCTGCAACTCGGACCAGTCAGGCTTTTTCAAACACGCTAACCCCCCAGACCAGCAACAACATCTCAGGTACGCTTCAGCACCTTTTTAGAAACAAGAAGTTACTGCAATACCTCCAGCTGGGGCGAGCTTTTTTCATTGAGATTTCCTCACTTGACATTCACTCCTGGTGCCACATCTTCCCCCTTGCTCAACAATCTAGAGGCTCAACGCGCGCCAATCTACTGCAGTTTAAATCTCGCAGCCACCAGAGAGAAAGCGAGAAGGCGCGCGTCAATACAGTCCAAAGGCAACTTGGGACAGTAGAGGTATCACCGCACAAACAAGCAGCACGTTTTTGCCTTTTGCAACTCAACTGGCATACATAGGTCAATTGTGTCTCACCCCACTGACGGCGCAACTGCTTTGCATCTGTAGACTTGCACACACAGAAGGCAAGGACGTCTGGCGATTGCTTGGGTTTCTGCGCCGAAGACAACCCAAGCGTTAAACACATCTTGTTTTGTGGTGGCTCAGAACCCTAGTTGGTTCGAGGACGGCAAGGTTTTGTCGCGGTATATTTAGCAGCGGCTGGCTTGATCCTGTGGGCGAAACGGCGAGAGGGGAGAGAGAGAGAGAGTGAAAGAGACCAGTGTCTCAACGCTTCAGAGCTGTGCAAGAACACAAGGCAATCACCGCCAGTGGCCAACGAGGTAGGGGACACCACTAGGGTCTAGGTGACTGAAGCGGCATTATTCGAGCAGACGCCCACAACCCGAGCTGACACAGAACCGCCGCGGGAAGGGGCAAGCGAGTGACGAGCGACTCAACTTGAGGTGCGTCCTCTTGCGGTTTATCCACTCGATGCATCGGTTTTTTTCGCGCCTTTCAAACGGAAAATGCAACTTTGGCCAATTAACTAACTTTAACCTTCTCTGTGCATGGATACAATGCTGCAGGCTTCAGACCCGCTATCTATCTACACCATGCCGCGAGCACCAGCAAAGGCGAGTACAGTAGCTGTGAATGGCCAGCAAACGGCAACGGCTACTGCATCGCAGCCCCAGCAGCAGACAGTCTCGCGTTTACAGCAACTAAAGGAAGAAGCAGAGATGCAACAGCTTCAGCTCCAGCAGCTCCAGCAGCAGCAACAGCATCAACAACAATACCAACTTCACCAACAGGCTCATATGCTGCAGCAACAAGCTCAACTTCAGCAGCAGCAACAGTCTCTTCAATATCCACAAACGCTGGGGACAGCGTCCGGGACGTTAGGTCAAAGTGCAACAGCTAATAACCTCGTGACGGCCGCTGTGCAAGCCGCCACAAATGCTGCGAGTGCTGCAAATGCTGCGGCAACTGCAGGGGGAGCTTCAGCAGGAGGCGGTTATGCTTTTCCGCGTAATTCACCTGAATTTGCCTGTGAAAATGTCGGAGAACGCGTAAAGGGGAAGCGGCGGAAATATTGTCCACACGAAGTCACAGCGCTAGTGTTGGGAGTACAGCGGTATGCAGATGACAGTTGTCCGTGGAGTTCCATCCTCCGAGATCCCCATTTAGGACATTTGTTTCACGGTCGGAGCGGAGTAGATTTGAAGGACAAGTGGAGGACATTGATCAAGACGCGACCTGAGCTTGCAGCGTACACAGAGAACCGGAAGAATCACCGCAAGTATCGACCGTTTTCAGCTACCGAAGAGCGAGCGTTGTTGGAAGGTGTCAAGAAGTACAATGGTCAACGAAATGTGTGGTCGCTCATTCTTGTAGATAAGGAGCTGGGACCACAGTTCAACGATAGATCCAACGTGCAGCTGAAGGACAAGTTTCGGACCATGAGGCGAGCAGGAGCCACGTCTTCACTGCTGATTAATGGAGGTGGAACAGCTAATCGAAGGCCGTCAGCTGAATCGACACCAACTTCAGAGAGCTCTGCGGCCACTGGAACAACGACTGCGACCACGGCGACAACCTCAAGAACAGCAACTCATACGTCGACGGCAGCCTTGACGGCTGCAGTTTCAGCAGCAGTCAATGTAACAAGCAGAGCGCAATCTGCAGTGACGTCAGCGAGTCAGCAGGCCGCTGCTCTTTTGGTGCAGAACAGCAATGCAGCGTCTGCCATGTTTGCAGACCCGAACTTGTATCTGGCTGGATCGTTTTCAATCCCGTCGCACATTTCCCAGGGTATGAGCATGCAGCAAATGACTACGACGCAGTCTCGGCAACAGTCCGTACAAGCCCAGGCCCAAGCTCACGCCCAAGCTCAAGCACAAGCTCAGGCCCATGCTCAGGCTCAAGCGATTGCAAATGCACAGGCTCGTGCCGCTCAGGTGCAGCTGGAAGCGCAGATGCAAATGCGAGCACATGGAGGTCAGCAACAAGTGAATATCAAGCAGCAGTATCAGACAGTGAATGCGCACGGCGGTGCGTTTAGTGCAGGTATTCCAGGCTACCAGCTCGTTGGCAACCAGATTGTTCCCCAGCAGTCACTTTACTACTCGATGGCGCAAAACAATCAGAGTCAGCAAGCTCATCTCCAGCAGCAGCAACTCCAACAGCAGCTCCAGCAGCGGCACCTGCAGCAGCAGCAGCAACAACTCGCTGCGGCAATCGCTGCAGCTTCCAATAGCTCTCAACAGCAGCAGAAGTCGCAGGCGGCAGTCTCGCACCAACCAAGTGGTACATCCCGAGGTGCGTCAGATAGCCGCGGTCGTGGAGCGAATGCACAGTCTGACAAACACATTGATGGCAACAGTGTGAGTTTGGGGGGAGCAGCTTCGTCCCCAGTGGATGACCTGTTAATGCAGGGAGGAAGTGGTAGTGCATCTGCAAGAGCAAACTCGTCGTCAACAGGTACGTTTGCAGTTACCTGAATATTTTTTTTTTGTTTCTTGGATGCCTATACTTATTGTACTTTCGTCAATTTATGTTGCAGGGGAGCACAACACACGATCCATTTAGTGAACGAGATACGATAGTTTTTTTTTTGCCACACTTTACCGGCGAAACATGAGCCCCGCTGGAGAGATAGCGTTTGCTTCATATATACGGAAACGCAGCACGGGCGACAAGAAGGAAAAAGGGCGCGAGTTGTTGATAAAGTCATGTCGTACCATAGCAAAGAAACAAAACACGAGCCAACATCCGCATTCGTCTTTGTTTCTGTGTGATTTACGTGACTGAATTATGCTTCTACTGTACTATTGGATAGTGAGCGACAATGCCTATAAATGCATGCAGTAAAACAGTGGCAGCTGGCTGTGGGGCGCGTACTGCACTTTCGGCGCTTGCCTCCATAAGTATGAAGCAAAATGAAGTTACCATTGAAAGATAACTCCAAAGATCTAGGCCGCAGCAGATGGAGCAGTGGTAGCTGGACTCGACGTCAGCTTGACCACCGCGTAAATAAGTGCTGCACCAGCGGTAGCACCCAGTGTGGCCACGATAACCTTCTTGAGGGTGCTCCACGACTTCTTGTCCTTCACAGCCACCGGGGCGAGCTGTTGTGCCAACTTAGCAGTTTGCCTCTTATTGAGCGAATCCAAACGTCTCGCTTCTGTAAACATTTTGACCACCTTGGCCACTTGCTTATCCGTGAGAGCAGCTCCCTGTTGCGCCCCCGCCAGAGCTTGCGAAAGCTTGGCCACTTCATCATCGGTGTACTTCGCCGCACCCGTCGCACCGCCAGTTGCAGTCTTGAACATATCCGACACCTTACGCACCTCATCGTCCGATGCTTTGACAGCTTCATTCGTCTTCTTCGCGTTAGCCATCATCTTTGCGATGTTGAAGACCTGATCATCCGTCGCTTTGGCGCTCTTCTTTGCCGCAGCGAGGACCATTGCGAACTTGGCCACTTCATCATCAGCGATACCACCCTCAGCGTTTGCTTTCTTGACCAGAGCCGTCATTCGGGCGATTTCATCATCACTAACTTTGAAAGCTGTTCTTGCCTTCTCGGAATTTGACAAGATCTTGGCTAACTTGGCTGCCTGGTCGTCACTGACCTTTGCTGCTGTCTTTACACCTTCCGCCAACTTACCTGAATTCGTCATGAGTTTCTCACTCTTCACGTTTGCCATAACCTTTGTCACGACGCTGCTAAAATCTCGTTCTTCTTGGATTTCACGAAGTCGGCGAGATCCATTGTCGAGTATGGGGTTGACAGCGTGCGTGGACCCAATACTTGCGACGAAAGTGGCCACAAGCACGGTGAGGAAGAAGGAAAGACGCATCGTAGACCAAACGCGTAGCTGGCTGATTTCAGAATGAGCTCTTAGTTCATAACTCTACAACTCACAGCCATGATTGCTGTAGCGCAGCCAAAGCATACAGCCAGCCCGACAGCTCTGTCACGGAATCAATGTTGACAGGAATTCTGTAAGATCTGTGTATCAACATCGATGACGAACAGTGACCGTAACGGCAACAATGATGACACTCACCGTGTTCAACCGTTGGTCATAATATCCCCGGCACCGTGTAGATGTAGAATAGCACTAGACTTCACTTGTCAATTTACCAAATAGACTTCGGGTACAGTTCCAGGGAGTTCGCCGACTCCCCTTGAGTGTCTTCAATCCCTGCAGACACTACAATTACACTCCTTCGATCCCTCGAATTGGCCTTGAGATTTCTAATGATTACATCTAGCGTGAAAGCGTCATCATAGCTCACTGCAAGGCTTTGAATCTCAAAGCCTTGAGGCTCATAGCATTGCAGTGAGCTATGATGACGCTTTCACGATGTAATCATTAGAAATCTCAAGGCCAAAGTTTGAGGCTCCGTTTATGACCTCACAGAGGCCCTGGAGGTTTACTCCTCTGATTGTGACCTCAGTGAGGTCGAGTTGACATGCATATACAGCTAATTGAGGTAGCATAGGGTTACTCCTATTTGACTGGCTAGCAGTACAGTGCACACGGTAATTAGTCTAGGTTGCAAAATAATCTCATACGCTAAATAATCTCACTGCACTTTACCGAGACTAATTACCGTGTACAAGAATTTTGGAAATGCAAAATTAATCTCACTCCATAAAGTTCATAAATAATCTCAGTTGATAATCGGGCTTGACACTGGTGCAGTGGTTATATTACAGCCCTCACAATCACTTCACCAGGGTTAGAGTCCCTCGGCGGGGAACGTAGGTCGGGTGTACGCCTCCGGTTCTTACCACCAAATGCTACAGACCTCTGTCAGCCTGCGGATTCATTCGTGATCGCAAAGATCAAGGACGTTTGGTCAAGAAAGTGGAATGAGAGGAAGATTGATCTTATCGAGGGCGATGAATGGTAGGATGCTATTCGGAAGGACGGTTCGTGGTCAGGAAAGCTGAAGAACCCAGGAAAGGCCTTCTTTCTATCCCTTGCATCGGAGGCTACAATCAACACCTTGCCTGATGGTAGAGTTTTCGCCGACATCTAGATAGTGAGATTATTTTAGAACACCAAAAATAATCTTTGTTCGTAATTAATCTCACTCAGACTAATTCATGTGAACTCCCCCAAAAGCACCTCACATAAAATAATTTCAATGAGACTAATTACCGTGACCACTGTAGTAGGAAAACAAACTTTAGGCAAGTTAATATCAATACTCTTTTCGATTTACCTTCAAAGTATAAAGCCTCCTTTCGCACATTGCATGCACCTCCGTTGCTTGTTGCTTATGCAGAACCCTTTTGATTCTCCAAAAAAAAAACATTCGGAGCATCACATCATGGACAACCGAGAGAAGGCGTCGCAGCGATACATATTCCGATAATGTCTTGTGAATTCGGGCTTGAGGACATTCAAGCCCTTTCAGAGAGTGAGGGTTCACCGACGTAGTAGAGTAGGTCATGTCTGTAGGAAACACGAACACAGGGGGGGTCTTCTCGGTCGAACGCAAATCACAGAGTGAGCTCGATTTATACGGATAGTTGGGAAACGCACAAACTTCTACACACATCACCTGGGAGACCTCGCCTAGTGTTGTCGTCAGGAGAGGTATCTGCGCAACTGCTGATCGCTACACCTGGCAGCTGACCTACAGTGCGCTGCTTGCACATCGTCTGCCCACGAACAACACCTCCCCACAAGCAGCGCACGAGGAGCGTTTACTCCCGGCACTCGAAAGGCCACACAGGCCACACTTGCGTGAGTGTTGTCCCGGGTGAGCCTTCGTCGCGAGGTCTGCAGGCATTTCGCCCGTCGGCGTGTATTGCACTGCAATTTTCCCCTCCTGAAGTAGACCCTTTGCAGACTTAAACTTCACGTCCACCGTCTTCGATTTTTCGCTGAGTCCTTGGCGCTTAAGACGAGCAATAGCAGGTTGGCTATCCATCGCGAGCACAAGCGGCACCTTTTTCCGCAGGACTTGCTCGACGATCAACTGCACCAGCTCGGCATCTTCAATGGCGTCATCTGCAGCCACATACTCTGCGGCAGTACTGGACTTCGTCACAATAGTCTGTTTCTTGCTAGCCCAAAAAACTGGGCACCCGAAGAGAAATACAACCCGACCGGAAATTGACTTGCGGTCTACTTTTTCATTCGCCCAGTCAGCGTCGGAGGCTACGGTGATGTTCTCACCAGTCGGCTCAATGTCAACTACATTTTCTCGTGCCGGCCAGAAGTACCGCATGAGGTACTTTGCCGCATCCCAACAACCTTCCTTGGACGCGCATTATGTCTCGCATAAGCTGCCCAACTGCGAAACTGGTATCGGGCCTGGTCACTCGAGCCAGATAAAGTAGCGCTCAACGGCTTCGATACGGCATTCTCTTCATCACGGCGGCGTCATCTGCACTGGAACCACGTTGTCCGTCAAGTCCAGCCGTGTGCCGGGGACCATTGGGGTCTTGGCAGGACGTGCCCCGTCCATCGCAAAGCGGTGCAGCACCTCATCCACGTACGAGGCTTGTGATAGCAACACTATCGACAGGCTTGGTCGCTCGACACGCATTCGAGGAACTGATTGGGTGTACCCATGTCCTTCACATCGAACTTAAGACTGAGTGCCACCATCAAGTGCAGCACTTGCTCCTCGTTGGCGTGCGCCACCAGCAAATCGTCTACATACAGACAAACCAAGGAGTGAGTCATCAATGTACATGAAATATAAGCAAGGATCAGCTTCCGTGGGCACCAGCCCATATTTCTTGAGAAACGCGTCGATAGCTTTGTTCCACTCGCGGCCTGCCTGTCGGAGGCCCGTACAGAGCTTTTTCGAAGCCTCCACACCTTTCCATGCTGCTCTGGCGTTCCGAATCCAGGAACCGGGCGCATGTAGATTTCCTCCAGAAGATCCGCCTTGACATACGCTGCAGGTACATCGGCTTGACGAACCACAAGTTGCAGTTTGGCAACGATCACGAAGAAGATGCGCACCGTCGTTAGGGCCGCCACAGGCGTCTGAGTGTCAGAAAGTCGAGCATGTACTGCTGTCGATCACCTCAGGGCACACAGCCTGGCCTTGAACTGAATCACTTCTCCGTTTGCACCGGTTTTCAAGCGAAATTGGAGCGTGGGTCAAGTACTGACGCGCCGGGAGGCAAATCCACCCACTCAAACGTACCATTCTCGAACAGGGCCTTGACTTCTTTCTCGATAGCTTGGTGCCACTCGGTCCACTGAGGTGAGCTTTGAGCCTCACGCAGATTGAGGGGTTCACGGAGGACCTCCCCAGAACCACGAAAGCGACGGCAGTGAGCGGTTTGGGCTGCGATGCGAGAAGAGCGGCGTTTGGCTGTAGACTGCACGATTTATGCTGGGCCTCACTGTCAGAATTGTATGCTTGCTGGTCTTTGTCATCACGTTCGTCACCGCTGTCCGGGGCAAAGTCATTAGCCGGGGCGTCGGTGCCCACGTCCTCCAACTCGTGGTACATCCGATCGATCAGCTTAGCACTACTGAGCCTCAAAGAGACTGGGTGACCTGGTCTGGCAAATAACCTGGTATCCCCTTTACTTCATCGGTGCAACCGACAAAAGCACCGAGTTAGCCACGTGTGTTGGAGAACCGCTGGTACTTGAGTCCGAATCTCATCAGGGACACGAACTGACAAGGCTTGTCCAAATATTGGCACCTTGCTGACGTCCGGTTTTCTCTTGAATATTTTCCCGAATGGACTCACGGTCTCCCTCGGCGAGGATCCTGTTGCGCAGGAACGCTGCATGCTTCAGTGCATCTCCCCACATCCGATGTAGCAAACCCGAATCTGTGAGAATGGCTGACGCCATCTCCGTGACGACCGGATGGCCCGTTCAGCGACGCCGTTCTGGAAGAACTATAGCGTCGTCGTGTTCTTGCCACATGCGCTTCTCGCTGGATCAGTCGGCGAAAATCCTTGTTGAGAACTCCCTAAGTTCCGCCGTCCGTCACTATGACCTTGATGTCAGTTTGCCGGTACTTCGGCCTGGCGCTCGATTAGCTTCAAGAATGCTCCGGACATTTGATGTTGCCTCGCTCTTCTTCTTGAGCAGATACACTTGAAGGAAGCCGCGCCAGATCACAACCATGAAGTACCGGTGACCACCACGTGTCTTTGCCAGTGGACCACTTGAGGTCGGCATGCACGACGCCATCCTGAAACTCGTCACTGCTCGTTTCGCTCCGCTGGTGGCGCGTGTTGCAGAGACTTGGTGAGTGCGCACACTACGCACACAGGGCGGCTTTGCTCTAGGCTGGATGTTCAGTCCTCTAATGATCTTGTTTGCGCCATCCACTTGAGCGTTTTGTAATTCATGTACCCCATGCGGCGATGCCAGGTCTCGAGATCGCGGCCCAGCACTGCGAACGCGGACGACATGGCGACGCTGGCAGATCCCATCAAGCTCTCCGGAGCTAAGCACGGAATACACTCCATCTTCTACGCGCAAAATGCACCCTTACAGTTCTACGATTCCCTCGGAAAACCGTGCATCCGCGAGGTGTAAACTCCACGTCATGTCCAGTACGGACCAGGGTCGAGATTGAAAGCAAAGTCTTGGGAAATTTTGGCACGTATGTAGACATTTTCGATTACGAACTCCCGCGTGGAGACTCCTCCTTTCCCATCGTCTACTACCGCTTGGATCTTCATTCTTCCCTTGACTTGAGACAACCGTGCGACCGTCAGCAACCTTGATCGCGAGCGTGGGGCTCGTGTGGGTGGCCCACGAGGTCTTCCAGTCGGCCCGTCAGATGGTAGAGACGCACCCGAGTCCAGCAGGACCAGGGCGCACCACCTGACGCCACTCCTTCATTCATCGTTCTCACTCTCTTCCTCGGCTTCTGGGTTAAGTGCCGTGCCTTTTCCAAACTCACCGTTCTTGTTGCCCTGCAAGTGCACATGCGGCAGAAATCAGTGGTGTGGCCCGTGGCTCCGCACTCGTAGCATGAACGAGCTCTTGGAGTTTACATTGGTTGCCTTCGGCTTCTTTCCGCTCCACAACCGCGGCGGCAGGCTAGGCTTCCGCAGGTTGTTTCTTCGGAGTTTTGGCGTTCTTCATTGTCGTTTGCTGAGGCTTATTGCTCGCGGGCTTTGTGGTCTTGTTCTTTGGCGTCATGGCGGCTGGCTGCGTGACTTTCGTCTTTCTTCGGTCCGGAAGGCGTCCGTCGGTTTTCTGCTTTGCGTGCCAACGCTGCCACCGCCAAATCTTCAGTTGGTCTTCGGGCTTGTCGTCTTCGAGACTGACCCTTCGTCTCCAGAAAGTCCGTGAACTTGGGGTATGCGTTTCTCACGAAGGCGACTAGGGCGCGCGCGCGTTCGCGGGAACTGCCTTTCCACCTTCTAGTGCATCTGCCATTTGGAGCAGCCGGTCGGCAAACTCTCTGTAAGTCTCATTCCAACGCTTCCGTTCCTTCTTGATATGCTCGGCGATGTCCACGCCGAGCAGAACCAGTCTGAACTCGTACATCAGCGCATTTGCGCCATCGGAGATAAGACGCTGCGGGGTTGGCGGTGCGCCAGTCACGATACCAGCGGCAGGCCATGCCCGTGAGATTCATCTTGAATATTGCTTTCTTCGTCCTCCTCCACACTTGACCTGCAATCGCTTGTGCATCGTCGATCTGTTCGTCGAGGCTCCTCCACAGAACTCACGAGCCTTCGCATCGAAGTTTCCTGTCGCTACAGTACCATCAAACCGTTCAATCTTGATGTTACGTAGGTCGATCTTGTCCGAACGCTTCCCGTGCGCGGCGTTATTATTCTCACCGGCGCCATTGTTGGACTCTTCGTCATCATTGGGTTCTTGTTCTGGCTGAGGCTGCGAATGTTGGCTTCCACCACCATCTTGGTTTGCATTAAGAGCAGCTGCCAGTGCGGTAAGCGGTAAACGGGGCCGACGCTGGCAATCTGTGCGATGATGGCGGGGTCGAGTGCCGTGGCGCTTACTGGAGCTTGAGCAGCCTGCGTGGGAGTAGGGGGCTCGCACAGGAACTTGACTAGTGGCTTGGATAGCCTGTGCGAGAGGCGGGGCTGTAACCGGTGCTTGACTCGTGCTGACTGGAGCAGCGGGCGGTGAGGCATTAGCTTGACCTCCATCGTTGGCTGCTGCTGCAGCTACACTTCCTCGAGTGCTCACAACCATAAGCGAACTGCGGCTGTTAACCTGTAGGAAACACGAACACAGGGAGGTCTTCTCCGGTCGAACGCAAATCACAGAGTGAGCTCGATTTATACGGATAGTTGGGAAACGCACAATCTTCTACACACATCACCTGGGAGACCTCGCCTAGTGTTGTCGTCCAGGGAGAGGTATCTTGCGCAACTGCTGATCGCCACACCTGGCAGCTGACCTACAGTGCGCTGCTTGCACATCGTCTGCCCACGAACAACAATGTCGATCCAATCGTCTCGCTTCAAGAAACTCGTTCCTTTTCCGGACTGAACACCAAATACCGGTAGGAATATCCCTCGAGTGGAGGCTTGTTAATTTCCAACATTTGGGTGAGGCAGCACTCGATCAAATATCTGGTATACAGCGCGAATATGCCCGTCGCACGCACCTGAGCCATTATTGGTTGTAGACCATCATGAATCTCACAAAAGAATTCAAAAGACGTCGGCCACCTGAAGCCGTCACTTAGGAAATCTGCCAGGCAAATCTGCATACCGTAGCTGAGACCCTTCGGCATAGATGCTTGAACTTGATATTTCCTTCACCCAATGGAGTTGGCGGTAGGCCTTGCGGGTGCGGCGGCAGCCCCCCCAGACTACCAAGAGTGGTGATGTGCCTTCCGATGCTCGCAGTTTGTTAAACTCCACTTCAAACCAAAAGGAAAGACTTGGAGGTCCAGCTTTGGTAGCAACACGCGAACTTCATGGCTTGGTTCAAGAAAACGTTTTTCTTCTGGCGCAAGCACGATCAACCAGGAAGACTGCGCAACTAGAAAATGGGTCCAACTACTACATGTAGGAATCAGACGCAATTGAAAATGTATTGTTTTGTTGCTTACAGTATTGAAAACACTCAATAGTAACTTTTGTACCCATTTTTCTGATGACTAGCATGAGTGATGGTCTAGCTTCAACGTAGACAGGCGAGTGATGGTCATTTCGTTACCATTGTAATTGCTACAATTAGCCATCACTACACAAGCGCATGTATCAGCCACTACGCTGAGACTACTTACATGGGACTAGAGCAGAAGCAAAACGAACCACAGCTCGCAGGATGGGTGTATTGGCTGCGAGATCCTATGCGGTCGCCATGCTGCTGGACGAAGGTGTTCGCTGTCGTCGACCATGCATTCTTGTGGATTTTTCAACGAAAGGAGTCCGCACCTCGAAGCCTGTTAGTACAAGTGGCTGTCGGAAAAGTCATTAGCGATGGAGGGAGGCTGCTGCGACTGATTGATCCAAGTGGAGAAGAGCTTTGTCTCTGTCTGTATGGCGATGTTGAATTGGATCTCTGGAACAAGAAACTGTCAGAAGCTGCCGGTCTAACTGCGGCGTTTTTCAAGACGAGCAAGTTCGAAGTGGGAGATCTCCCACGGAGAAGTAACTATCACGGCACGTTGGAAAACTACAATCGCATTTCCAAGAGAACGAGGTGTAAAGATGCAATAGCTCAGATTATAAGGCGATGGAAGACAAATGCCTAAGGCCATTGAATTGTGAGATGCAATCCTTAGGCCAGCGTACGACGCGAATGAAGCTATAGCATACAACATGAGCTTGTACCTATACGTGTAGTGTTCGAGTTACATGGATCAAGCCAACCAGCACTGAGACAACGTTCTTGGTAGCTGTCAGCGTTGTTGACTCAGCGATCGTCTGTGTTCGTGTTGCAGCCGTCGAGCAAGAGCAACAGAGACAAGCATGGGTTGGTCACGTGGCACTACATTTTGGCTGCTTCGTGCAAAGCACTTCAACGTCTCGGTACCGCGTACTGTAAACCAAAAGCGTTAATACTCATGTACAAGCAATGCAAATAATGCTTTGAGAAGAACACTGTACGATATCACCAGGCTAGATAACCTAGAGATGATCCCCTTCAAGCTGCGCTAAGATCCCCATTCTCATACGCCACGACAGCGGCACAAGCACCAACAGATGATGTCCAACTCGCTAAGTTGAAGGCTGCTGGAACAAGTCGACCAACCAAGTCGGATAGCGTGGGAGCTGGCCGACCGTGAGACCGTCGGGTCTCAAGACCAACCGCCAGCAAATCGCCTCGAAAAAGCGATATCCAAAGTCTCTCGAGCGGTATCAAGTTTCCATTCAAGTGCATCGGATAGCGCTTTTGATATATGATGGCGGTCGTCACGGACAGCCTCGAAAGGCAAAGCAACGTCCAGTATAGCTCCTGAGTTCCTATGAATCTCCGGAAACGCATACATTACTTTATTCTGATTGGTCTTCATAAATAGAATATTTAACTCCAGACCAATCAGCACGCATCAAAGTGGACATGGTGGCGTTATCAGATTTAAACTGCGATTTTCACTGCAGCCAGGCGCGACAGTGCTTTGGAGCTGTCCCACACAGCCTCCTTCCCCTTCCTCAGCAGTAAGCATTTCCCAATTGTCTGGCTCCGGTGCAAGTGGCAATGACTTTCCCCTCTCTCACTCGACGGCACGTTGCCAGACCAATTGATCGCTGCAAAAGAAGATCGCACCGTCATGATAACAATATACAAAAAGTATCTTCTCCTCAGAAAAACGCACGCAGTGAATCCCTGCGGTCCACGTGGATGACAAATGGTAGCGACTCCGTGGAGGAAGACCAAGATCTCGATAATGAAGTCATCATCGACTCGGAATCCAGAGAGCTCCAAGTGTTGGTGCAATTGCAACGACCACTTAGTGACTGGGTCTATTGGCAACGAGACGCCGTGGAACTTCCGGACTGCTGGACGAGAGTCTTTGCTGTCTTTTGCGGCAATATTCTGTGGCTTTATCGCTACGAAGACGCATCAGCTAAAAGTCTTCTCGTTCGAATGCGCGTCACTGCTCTAGACGTTGGTGATGATGCCCGTCAATTGCATTTCCAAGATGCAGCAACAGCTACGAGTGTGCAGCTCTATATGCCAGACGCTGCGGCGTTCTATCGCTGGCATAGTCACGTATCTACCGCTGTGGCAAAGTTTCCTCCAGTTGAAGAGGAAGAGAGTGCAGGACGGACGATTGTGCCAGCAGTGGCTTCTGCCATGCAGAAGAAGCGCTTCTGGAAGGCTTTAGCTACGGCAGTGGTAAAGAGTGCCAAATCCTCGAGTCACTATCAAGCTGAAGGCCATGAACAAGTCCAAGTGGTCGTGTATGACCGAGAGAGTGGCAAAAGTCTACGTCAGCGCTGGAGGAACGTCAAGACGGGACTCAAAACGGCGCTGAAGCTCAGTAAACGACACCCACAGCTGCAGCTGTAAGGAGAAGATGAAGATTACGAGGGTGGGGTGGCAAGTATGAACCCCGTTGAGTGTTTTTACATGGATCACAGCGTAGAATTAAGTTAACGTTAAGAAAATACCATTCATCTGTTGCGACGCCATGTCTTGCTACCCCAATGGGATAGAAACTACAACAAACGGCAAGAAGAGCTCATCCGCTATTGCGAACTCTTATGGATTCGGACTCCATGCACATCCGGAGTATTTTGCGTTCCGTGTGACATCTCAGCCGACGGCTGAAGATGCCACCGAGGCGTTTTCGGGGAAGGTAGGATTCAAGGGCTGAAGTTCAGGCTGAACTCCATTACGCACCATCTCAAGCCGTGTGATCATCCATTTGCAGGAGATCGTCGGAGATGGCCAGGAGAATCGCCGATGACACATTTGTATCACGACGCCAACTACTTTGAACACATTGGCGTCTTTACCGAGCAAGTGGCTCGAAAATGTTGGACAGGAAGACACTACACCTTCCACTTCGGAGCAGCAGCCATAGTGGTGTGGCCAAGTATCTGGATTCTTAGATCGACGACGAAGCTTTTAAGACGAAAGACAGTAAGGAAGAATAGTCCATGCGTTTGGCCTGGCAGCGTTCCCAGGTCTTCAGGATGGATGTTTGCTGGAGTATGAAGCAATGACAGACGATTTCAACGCTTTCAATTTATCCTGGACCCCGCCAATCGGATAATCAAAGCAGGGGAAGAATTTTCAGCACTGTCATCAATGGTCACAGACTCTGCGCCGCAGAGTTTGAGAACTCACGTTAACCTAGATGATCCCAAACGAAGAACTAACAGTCAACTGGAGCACTTGCGGTGGACGTTAAATACTTGCATCGAACAGATCCAGTGGCAGACTCTATAGATGCGGATGACGTCCTTCAAAGAACACCTTCAGGTGAGGAGGTATCCTGATTCAGAAGGACACGCATTGGGTCATATCCCCGCAGAATACTCTTTGTTTGCGTCTCGAAAAAATAACATGTATTATCTCCCTTAGAGTAGAGAACTCAGAGCTGGGGAACGCAACAAGCACCAACAGTTTTCAATTTACCAACCTACCTCACCGTCGTAGCCACCATCACCATGGTCAGGGACAGGAGATATGTCATTCATCCTGCGGACCTAGGAACTCGAACAGGAACATTGAAATCAGTATTAGCAGTATGGTAAAAGGACCGGTATGATCTTCGCGCTGCGAGCTGTGCGAACGTAATTATAGTTGTCAATGTGCGTTCCTACACATAGCAGCAGAAGTTGTATACAGTTTCTACAAAAAAAATTCGGCTGCTTCTCTGCATTGTAGTACGTGTACAGTACGAATTGCTCTTGTCAATGTACTTAACGATAGTTTTGTTTTCTTGCAAATGGCATCATATACATGTAGCAGTAAAGTATGCAAAATCTATTGCTTATAGGCATATTGCTTTTCTCCGAGAGGTAGCAAAGCGGAACAATTACTCATTTAGTGAGGGTTGACGAGAATTAATGCAGTGCTGAGAATACACTTTGTAATATTCAGGCGATGAAGTTGCTGATGCTGTATTCCAGCTGCATATTTAAACGTGTCCAACGTTGGCTTCAACATAGCGCCAGGTATGGACTCCATGGACATGTTTCTTTCGGTCGGCATTGACTTGGCGCTTTTTCCTGAGCCTCGTGATATTCAAAGCATTTGGAGGAGGAACCAAAATGTACATCTTATGCTGTGGAAAGTTCAAGCAGCCATTGTTTTTCATGCGGTTTGGAGACTTCGGAACGACATTTACTTCCGTTAAACAACTCAAACGCCAAATATCGGCAACCTGCAAAATTCCTTCAAGAAGCATTGCCAATTTATTTACCATCACGCGGTTGAACTTGATCAATCTACTTTGGAGAAGCTAACGCGAAAATTGGGGCTTGAATCAACGACGGATATAATCCCTGAAAGGGCAAACAACATCTGGATTCTGCTGGTTTAGTGTAGTTTTAAGCACAAGAAATCCGCTAACTAGTTAATCTACTCATTTTCTTCTTCTAAATGCATTTGTAGCTTTTGAAACAAGTTTTAGCGAGATACTTCGTCGTTGTAGATCATTTCAGTTTAAGGTCAATTGATGCAGTATTTGGACTTCCACAACTCCCCAGTCTCAGAGGAAAAGAGAACTACACCCAAATTGACCTCAACCAAAAAATATTCAGCTTTTTAAAGATAGGTGTGTCTCCTTAAGTCAAACGAATTCTTGGCCTGAACTATAAACAGTATTAAGACCTTACTATCTATCATATTTAATACGTCCGCTGCAACACATTCTCGCTAAAATCCGCTGAATAAAGCTCATTGTTTGACCACCTCACGACAAAAATTAAGGTTTGCAGGCCGCCTTGGCAAAAGCTGCTTTGTCAGCTTGGTTCGTCATGAATTCTTCGTTTACTTGAATTTTGTACTCGTAGCAAATATCAGTAGTTTTCAATTTGCTAAGGTACAAAGTAACAGAGCTCCAACGATGAACATAAAGGATGTATGGTCTACATTGTGGCCATCATTGCCAATGCCCAGGGACAGAAACTCTAGGTGGACCCTGGAACTCAAACGGATCTATACTTGCTGCGAGCAGTCTGAAAAAAAGTACTGGTTCAAACCTCAATGCTTGTTGCGTTTTGAGTTGTGCCAAAGGCAACTCTTGCAACTAGGACGATACCGCCTTCGTAATTGTAGCCGTCAATGCGCGTTCCTATAGATTACACTCTCGCAGCGAATATAAATGCACGCGGCAATGTTGTTTGCGCAAAAACTCAAACAATTCGATTCCTTTTCTGCGTAACAGTGTATGGACATTTAAAATTCATCTCGGTAAGCTTACTTGAGGAAAGCTTCGACATCAAAGCCGGTTTTACGCAGTTTAATTCATCAAGTCTGGTCGCATCCTTGTAAAGTTCTCGGGCTATTCGTATTCCTAATATTCAATCTGGAGTGGAGATATCTTGCAATCACACGCTACGTCAATGATACATTTGTGAATCACTAGCAAATACTCAGGCATCGAGAATTCATCTACTCTCACGCGATGGGGTATAGAACAACCACCCCAATACGTCGATTTTGCACATACTTCAAAGTGAGCAATTTCAGATTCTAAAACATAGCTTGCAAATGAGAAATAAGAGTTTTCTTAAACTTGCTTGCAGACATATCTGCAAATGAAGCAAAGCTTGAAGTGGGAAGAGGTGGCGCAATCCTTGCAAAAAATCGTTCATACGTTATCTACGAAGTACAAACAAACTGCGATGTATTACATTTCTGTAAAACCAACGAGTCCACGCTGTGGCCACAGTATCAATAGTGACACCTTAGCCAGGCTTTAATGTGTTTCAGTTGGCATCTCGGCTAAAGGCACAGTTTTTTTGCCTTTGGATCGAATGACGTCGACAACAACCACCAGAGCGGACACAATAGAGTAGGTACGGCAGTAGCGACTGACACCGAGTCGGTAGGGACCACATCAACTAGATACCTGCGTCATCTGCCACATCAACAGGGGCTCTACATAAGCAACGAGCAACGAAAGTGCAACTACAATCTAAAATTCATATCCAAATAGTCTATTGAAATACAAACGCAACTGAAATGCATGTATACCATTCGACGCTAAACTGTGCAGCGTTTTGAATTTGCAAATAGTAGTCAAGTACAATAAATAACATTCAAAATCTATTCGGCCATGCTGAAATATCATCCTAGGATAACACAAAGGACGAAGGTCGTGTGTTAGTTTGAACCATACTATAGGTATGTGCTGTCTTCAAAGCCTTGCAGTAAGCTATGATGACGCCTTCCTGCTGGACGTCATCATTAGAAATCTCAAGGCTGAGGAGCCCAACAACTTGTTGGCAGCAAGCACCAACAGTTTTCAATTTGCAAAGTCAAAAAACAACCTCAACCAAGACTCAACCATGAACGCCAAGATCTGCCTCTTATTATTATCACTTCTCTCGTCACCTCATTATCTACAGATGCACACTGATTGCTGGTATTGTCTTGGCCCCATCTTTTCAAACAGTTTTTTATTTATTTAAAAATTAATCCATTTGAGAATATCAGGTGGTACACATCATCATATTCAAATTGATGTCCTCAAATCGCACCCATCTAAACCTGATCACCGTCCTAGTGTCAATAACGGCGAGTGCATTTCTCTCGCTGATCCTGTCGACTTTTTGGTGGAAGAATATGGTTCGTCGTACATGAGACCGATCAGAGAATGAAAAAGAAATTGGGGTGAAGAATATATATGAGTCTTTTACTGACTTGGGGCAAGCTCAATTACTGGCTACACAGCACGAAGAGCATTAATGACATACCGATAACAGTAACAGCAACGCCAATAATTAGCTCATGAGTACAAAAGATCAGCACGAGCCCTGAAATAATTACACCAAAGCAAACAAGAAGCTTTCGGTCGGGACAGGTGGCACGAGGGTTCTTCAGCACTGTCCGGTGCTGCTTTGTGATGGTGGATATATTTGCACGTATATTCCACTGCTGATTCAAAATTGTAGCCGTACGACATTCGAATGCCTCTCCCCGTTGTGCGAGTTGATGGATGCGTGTCATAACCTTGACAAGGGGCTGGCTGAGGAGTAGTGCACACTGCAAAACTCCATAAGTTCCAGATACAACTATGCCGATCAGCTCGAATTGGTCATTACGTACGCGAAACAGCGGTGCCCCCGACGATCCTTGATAGTGATAGGTGTCATGGAAGATTAACGTGCTCTTATCAAACCTGGCAGCCAAAGGGTTCTTATTATCGACCCTGGCCGGCTTCGAAACTTGTTTGTTGTCATACTGACTACCAAAATGGATCGGGAATACCAGATTTTGGCTGTAAGTGTAGTTGCGCAACTTGCATTGCTCCAGGACAACATTCTTGGGCTCCCGATACAAATCCACAAATGCGGGAACTCTACCAACACGAGACTGTTCATCCATTTCCCATTTGGCGAATTTTGAGTGGACTCCGAATTCAAACTGATACCCCAGTTTTATCATCGCCAGATCATTGCTATGCACAAGCGATGCAGTTTTGAGAGATCTGCCACAACTGCGATACGAGACTGTGGGAGAAACACCCGAAAAACCTGGTTCTTGTCATCATAAAATTCGAAACGCAACCTTCTTGTGTCGCAACAGTTTTGATCGGGAGAATTAAGCCCATGAGTGAATACGTGAGAATTCGTAAAAATCCACCCGCTTCCCCGTTCCCGTGACCAATAATGCCTTTGTATTTATCGACAATGACAATTTTGCATACGCCCAAATGCCACTCACGTACTGATTCACGCACCAACTGAAGCGCGTTCAGAACAGATCGTTGCTCGACAGATAGAGCCTCTTGAGGTTGGTCCTGCTCCTGGTCCTGGTGTTGTCGCAGAAGCTTGGACACGTAGGTGACATCGGCCCGCGTTGTCATGAGGGGAACTTGGCTCATTGAAATTGGGGGTTGGAAGATGGAAGAACAGTCAGTTCAGAAGTGTTTGCTGAAACTAGTTCAAGAATATTAAACGCTTTGAAAACGTTGTTGCTCACAAGCATTAACGTTGACATTGGCATTGGCTGCTGGTTTTCTTTGATGTCTTCGGTGCTGGAAGTGGTTGAGCCCGATCGAATTTGCCAAGCTCAAAGTACCACAATTTGTCTGGCTATTTTTCCAAGGTTAGAATCCAATTCACAAAGGCCGAGTCTCTATTCCAGATCAATAGTCCCCTATGAATGCAATCTACTGTAGGAACGTCAAATATGATACTATGGTTGCCTTGATGGAGCATCATAATTAAGACCGATTCAAAGCGGAAGAAGAAAAGAGTTCCTCTTACCGCGAGTATTATTAAGATTAAATTGCAGTAAGTAGAAAAACTCATATATAAAGAATATATATGAGTTTTTCTACTTACTGCAATTTAATCTTAATAATACTCGCGGTACAGCTTGAACAGTGTCAACGACAGACCGATCACACCAACAACAACGCCAGCCGTAAGCATTAGAAGTGGACCCACATGCTCACGAGTAAGTATCGGGCCCATCGACTGCAATAGGAAGAACAGAGCTGGCATGATGAAGATCAACAACGATCCCGAAACGGAGCCCACAATACTCAATGGGATCTTGACGGACGGAACGAAGATACTGCACGTTAGAATGAGGATGAGACTCAGCACCGTCACCCCCACGTATTCCTTGTAAGACGCCTCGTGGCTCGGGGTTTGGACGCCATTTTTCACACGCAGGTACACACTCAGCACACACGAACGGAAAGGCCACATCGCGATAGGAGTGGTTAGGACCAACGCCAGAGCCATACACAACTGTCCAACCAGTAGAGGAGCTGCCACCGACTTGTGTTGAGCCACATACTCAGGCGAGAAATTGAGTAGGATGTTGTCCTTGGTCTCCGAACCGAACTGTAGGTATCCGCACAGCGAAATGATTTCGTAAAGCACGAAAGCCACACTGATAGCACCGACAACAGCACGATTCATCCTAGGCAGCGTCCGGTCCTTGAGCTCTTCGTACACTGGTAGTGCTGTGTTATGACACGCGAAAGCAGAGATCAACAATGTCACTGTGTAGACGCTTCCAGGCTCTAGCCGAATAGCTTGCACTCCAGAAGCAACAACAGTTCCTTCAGCATTGTACGCAGCCAAGAACGCCACAAGAACGAACGCCACAACGTATCCAATGGACAGAATTGCAAGCACCGAAGCCAACCATAACTTGCCGATACGACGGCTCAGCGACAGTGGGAAAACCACAGCAGAGACGAGAGCAACCGTAATCATCCACTTGTCCTGTGCCGACACACTCAGCACAGCAGCGCACAAGTCCGTGACGAAGATCAAGTAGCTCACAAGAGTTCCAAAACCACCGAAGATGAAGGTGAACTCAGCCAATCTCGTACCAAACGCGCCCATAGTAAAATGTCCTAGACTCTCGTACGTCTTGGCACAATTGCTGCCTGCTCGATCACTCGCAGACAGTAGCAAATGCACTGAATACCTCGTGATCATAGCAATGGCCAGCATAATAGCATTGCCCAATAACCACCCACTCGAGGCAATTGCAAAGGGTACAGCAAGTGTACCAGAGCCCAAAATCGTATTGGTAAGCGTGAAAGTAGAGCCCCAAAGTGAACTAGTAGCACGTGACGACTCCTTGACCGATTCAACCGGTATAGTCTTCTGGATATCGATAGTGTACGAAGGTTCAGCCAATAGATAGTCCGACTCCTTCGCGAAACCTTGTACCTGACCGGAAGAAACTCGTGGACTGGCTACGTATTCCCCCATGGACACAGAGCGAGGAGCACAGTCACATTGGTGTTTGAGCGTCTCGAGAATGTCACGTGAGCCGCGTTTGACTGGAGACAGCGTGATGCCACATGTGTGTACGACGGAGAGCTGCGGGTCTAGTAGTACAGGCCGGACGGGTTGCGGTTGAGGAGCCATTGCGAGAGGAAGAAGAGATACACGACTGCGCACGGGAGAGCAACTTGTATTGTGAGCTGTGGTCACTATTGCCACAGTCCGACCATCGACGACGTACTTGGGTTTTGTATGTGACGTTTCAACTTGGCCGTTTTATGAGGTATTTTGGAGAGTGATGGTGCAATCTCTTCTGTATAATAACCATGGCTGA
Source organism: Phytophthora colocasiae (assembly GCA_018806915.1). Classification (NCBI taxonomy): domain Eukaryota; phylum Oomycota; class Peronosporomycetes; order Peronosporales; family Peronosporaceae; genus Phytophthora; species Phytophthora colocasiae. Next base: position 489,499 of record JAGKQI010000094.1, on the reverse strand, counting down.
GTGATTGAAGAAGTGCAGGAGAAAGAGGAGATGGCGACGGCCAGGCGGATGGAATTCCAGACAAGTTAAACCACAGTATGCAGGCAAGGAGTGTTGTTACAGTACCTTTTGGGGGCGATGCCGATGAAACGACGCTGCGACAAGCGTGACATTGTCAAATGAAGCCATTTCATTCGATACACGTCACGTTATATCGACGATATCATTGGCTCTAAAACAAACAAATTTCATTGGCTAAAAACGAAATGTGTTTAAAACAATCTTACGTGATCATCGGACTTGCATAATCATTCTGATGACGTACGGTTAAGCCGATGCCACCAAGCCAGCGTAGATGCTGTCGCGCACCTCCCCGGCTGGGTCGGTACCTGTGGCTGTTTGGGTGAGTACAGTCCCGAGTGGGGCCTCGGAGTTCGTCGAAGTAGAGTCTAGTAGAACGCTCTTAGTAATATAAAAATACGTAAATTTGTTCTTGTCTTCTCTCGACCAGGGAAATTCGCAACTAACAGAAATAAGGAGAGCGATAGCACAACGCTCCTAGGGACGACACCTCGTCCACTTCACACACCGGGGCCTATGACCTGCCATCCGTCCTTGCAGTAGTCACCTGTCGCCCAACGAGAGTAGCATCTTCCCACCTTCAGGGGCGTCCATTGGTCCGAGCAGCTCTGCGGACCTCCACGCTTCCGGATCACGAGCGTCTAGCGCCATCTTTCCAAGGGGCACATCCCCCTAGTGATACGGTACCACAGGAACGGTACCGGGAGTGTAGCCTCTGGGTGGTGTAGCCATCCTACGGGTCCTAGGTCGGGTCCTCATCCTAGCTTGGCTCGAGTCCACCACCGCTGGAATGGGTCCTGCAATCCCGGGTACGGGACAATGCCATTGAGCTGCAGAAGCTCCTGGTGCGTTCCCTGCTCCGCGATCTTGCCACCGCTTACCACACAGATCTTGTCTGCCTTTCGGATCGTCGACAGACGATGAGCAATGACGATCGTCGTACGCCGCTTCAACGCCACCACCTTGTCCAGAGCTTCCTGCACCACCTTCTCGCTCTCCGAATCGAGAGCGCTCGTGGCTTCATCCAGCAATAGGATATCCGGATTCTTCAAGATGGCACGAGCGATGGCGATACGCTGCTTCTGGCCACCGGACAACTGCTCGCCCTTCATTCCCACTTGAGTGTCGTACCCTTCCGGGAAGTTGGAGATGAAGTCGTGTGCGTTGGCCATCTTGGCAGCTTCTTCGATCTCGTGCTGGCTCGGCTGTTCCGCCAGTCCGTAAGCAATGTTCTCAGCGATAGTACCAATGAACAGTGTGGGTTCCTGACCGACCAGACCGATCTGACCGCGCAGCCAGCTCAAGTTCAGGTCTTTGACATTGTAGCCGTCCAGTAACACGTCACCAGCAACCGGGTCGTAGAAGCGCTCAATGAGAGAGATAATGGTACTCTTGCCACCACCACTGGGTCCGCAAAATGCCACAGTTTGACCAGCCTCGATGGTGAGATTGTAGTTCTTCAACACATTGATTTCTGGACGTGTAGGATACCGGAACGAGATGTTCTTGAACTCCAGACGACCTTGGACATTGGGCAAGCGAAGCCCGTCTGGACTGAACGAGTCGATGGGAGTGACACGATCTCGGATAGCCAAAATGGTCGAGCCAGCCTTGAAAGCTTTAGGTGCATCACCGAAAAACTTGGAGGCACTGCCAGCCGCTTGGATCGACATCATGATGGCCATCAGCGTCCGCATCATGTCCGACACACTGATGGTTCCATCATCCACCTTCTTGGCACCGAACCAGAACATCAGCGCGTAAGTGGCCATGAAGATGAAGGAGCTGAAACCAAGTGCATGCCGTTCACTTGAGCCTCCTTGCTTCCTTTGCGCAGAGGTTCTTCCAGCAGCTCGTCGAAAATGTCAACGGACTTCTGTTCAATACCCAGAGCAGCTACAGTCCGAATGTTCACAAGAACTTCTGAAGCATGAGCACCAGGTACGGCCAAATCATCAGAAACCAGTGAGTTGCCCTCCATTTTATTCAACCGCGCAATGATTCCAAACGCCATCAACGGCATGATCGCCAGCAAAATGAGGGAAAGCAACCAACTTCCAAACCCAAACGAGATCACAAGAGCAGCGACCACCGTGAAAATGGCTTGCCATAATTGAGCCTGGTAGTCACCAGAGAGCAACGCCACCTTGACCGCGTTCGTGGCTAGATCTGCTGTCAACGCTCCAGTGGCGTTCTCCTTCTCATCAAAGAAGCCCACGTTCTGCCTGCAGAGACCCTCAAAGTTTGCATTACGAAGTCGAGTTGTGGCTTTCTCCCCAATGAACTTGAAGCTGTACGTCTGCATGTAGGTGAAAAGTAGAATCGCAGCACAACCAACAAGGTACAGAATGCTGCACAACTCAATGTTGTCGTATAGTTCGCCCAGGTACTTGGTATCACCGGAGTCTTCGTAAAGTCCATATTTTCCAGTCATAGATGTGATCATTTCAGCCAGAAGCAGAGCTGAAGCTGGAGTGAGAATACCACCAACTAATGCGCCAATAAGGCCAACCACATAGTAACGAGACTCGGGCTTGCTGATCGCAGCTAAGTCCTTCAGACCAAACGGTTTCTTCTCCAGAGAATTTGTCTCGACGTCACTCACAGAAATGTCTGTCTTCGTCGACACAGCACTCAAACTTCGGGACATCATGGAGCTGGGGACGAAATTACTTGTCGTATCGGTGCTCGAGTCTTCTTCGCCCTCTTTCGAGCGTAGCTCTTGCGTCGTGTACATTGATCGGTAAATACCATTCTCAATCGTCAAAAGTTCATTGTGGGTACCGCTTTCGACAATGTGACCGGCATCAAGCACCACAATCTTGTCTGCGTTGCGAATCGTACTCAGTCTGTGGGCGATGATCAGAGTCGTCATGTTCGTCGAGGCTACCAATTCATTTAGAGCCTCCTGCACGATCTTCTCACTCTCGTTGTCCAGTGCACTGGTGGCTTCATCAAGTACCAGAATACTCGGTTTACGCACAATGGCACGGGCAATAGCTACTCGCTGTTTCTGACCGCCAGAAAGCGACACACCCTTCTCACCAACCAGAGTATCGTACTGTTCCGGCAACGACATGATGAAGTTGTGTGCGTTCGACAGTTTACAGGCCTCCGTGGCTTCTTCGCGGGTCACATTGTCTCCGCCCATAGCGATGTTCTCGAAGATGGTCGTGGCGAACAGCACGGGCTCCTGGGACACCATACCGATCTGCGAGCGCAACCATTTGACGTTCAGGGTCTTCACATCTCGTCCATCCAGGTAAATTGTGCCGCTCTGTGGATCGTAGAAGCGCTCGATCAAGGCAATCAGCGTACTCTTTCCGCCTCCGCTCGCTCCTGCGAACGCCACCGTTTGACCAGGTTCAATCGTGACATTGTAGTCACGCAGGATCTGCGCATCCGGACGACTCGGGTACGTGAAGTTGACGTTCACGGCTTCAATTTTACCTTCGCACGTCTCGGGAATAGAGATGGGTTATTATTGGACGAATAAAAAACTTTTAAATGCTGCAAAACGTTTTAAACACTTTTGAACTATCCAAAAGTCCGAAAAGTCTGAAAGCCAGAACGAAAGATCCTTTGCAGTTTGCCATGGATGAGCTATACGGGGCCTCCTCCGGCACCGCGACACCAGGGGGAGCTGCAGAGGACCCGGAGATACCAGAAAACCTATCACTTAGATCCGGAGAAGGTGCCACGTATACTTCAGGCGCTGACATGGGCACGTTACGTTCGCCACTGGACTCAGCGTTACGAAGAACCCTTCGATACAGCCCGTACCGAAGGGAATCTTCGCAAGGAAGTCCGTCAAGTGAAATGCTACCTTGCCCTCCGACCTCGCGTAGAGTAATGTTTTCTCCTCCTGCTAGACCCCCGTCAGCTGAGCCCACACCTTCACCGAATTCGGCAACCCCGCGCTCAACGCGCATGTTCAATCCTTCATGTTCTCCTCGTACTCCCCGCACTCCAGCACGTTCTCCTCGTACTCCCCGCACCCCAGCACGTTCTCCTCGATCTTCCACCCGATCACCACGCACTCCAGGTTTGTCGCGACGGCCTCGAGCATCACCATTGAGGACTGGGCGTCCCCGGGATACAATTTGGCAACACTACACCATTGAACGCGAGAATGGTAAGAAACACGGCCGATGTAATTATTGTGGTCTTCTCAAGAAGAACGGTAAGCCACGCGGGAACTTGCGGGACCATTTGGTCAGGCAGTGCTCCCGCGTTCCGAGAGCCGTTCAAGAATCTCTACGAGCTACGCCTGCTCCTACCCAAACATTGATTCCTGAAGCTACGGTGAATGCTGCTACAAATGAGCTTGATCAAGACGCGTTTGATATCGCGTTGGCACGCGTGTTTTTCGTTTGCGCGTTGCCATTTATACTGGTTGAAGCCCAAGTGTTTCGAGAATTCATTGCTATGATTGCACCTTCGATGAAGATACCGTCACGACAAAAACTAAGCATGGTGCTTCTAAAACGAGTGCGGAAATGAACTGCGCTCAAAGGTAATCAATCTGATCAACGCTCAGACCTATGTTTCTATTGTCACGGATGGATGGACGGATACCAACGGCTCCAGTATCATAAACTTCATGGTTGTAGCTCCCGGAATGCCTTCGCTATTCTGGTCGTCGTGGTCTACCCGGTCGAAAACAGCACACAGCTAAGTATCTAGCTGGTGAAATTGACAACGTTATAGCAGACATCGAGAATGAAACAACAGCCCAGGTTGTTAGTGTCGTCACGGACAACGCCAAAAAATATGAGAAGTGCGACGGGGCAAGTTCAGACTAGACGTCCAAACGTGGTCAGTGGTGGATGTGCAGCTCACGTTTTGAACCTTCTTATGCAAGATGTCGCCCGTTTTGCCGTCGTTAAAGCCGTCATGTCAAGAGCCGTGGCTGTCACCCGCTTTGTGAGAGACCACCTAGCACTACTGGATGAGTTTAAGCGTTTGCAGCAAGGCGTCCGGGATGCAGGTTGGAGGGCCAGGAATCTCGTTTTACCGGTACCAACTCGCTGGTACTCTGTCCATGCTTGCATGCGAAATGTTCTAAACAGTCGTGAGATCCTAGAAACGCTCTTTTGAGCGCGGAGTACGAAGAATTCAGGGACCGCTATCGTGGAACCCTGTCAAACCGGAGGAAACTCCGCTATGTGATCGCTTTGGTGCGTGATGATGGTTTCTGGAGCTGTTTAAGAACTATTGTGCGGCTGTTTGATCCTGTTATTGAGGCGTTGCGCGCACTTGAAGCGGATAATGGATTCCTTTCAGGTGTTTATAAGTGGTTCCGTTGGCTACGCTTTCATACGGCGTATGGTGTCACGTCACCAGAAGAAGAAGAACCAGAGGTAGAGTTGTCTGATCCAGAGGATAGCGATGCAGAACGAGAGGATCGGGGCGAAGCAGAAACTGGAATTGGTGTTTTGAGTGATGCAGCACAGATTCTATCATCAACTAGATCTAGTGATCTTGTGAACCAACCAGCTCCAGCAACAAGTGTACAAGACGATGATGTGTACGATCCTGTTGCAGCGGTTCGGCTTGGTCATCTCCAAAGTTTTTTTCGGGAGAAGATACTGAAGCGGTGGAAATACGTCCACACAAACGCAATGGCAGTCGCCTTCATGCTTGATCCAGCTACAAATCTCGACGATTTTGTTGGTTTTGACAACGACGGCGTGGACGACCAAATATGCCAGCTCGCAGTCCGTTGTGGTGTGATAACATCTTCCAATGAAGCTTCGTTAACTGCGGAGGTCCTCAAATTCAAACGTATGAAGCGGATTGGCGGTGAAGATCTACGGCGAAGATATTCAGAGACGACCCCGCGTGATTACTGGGGAGCAAAGGACGAGAAGAGTTTCCCTCTCCTCAAGAGGGTAGCTGATATTGTATTTGCCATTCCAACATCGTCAGCTGCAAGCGAGAGAGCTTGGAGTATATTTGATCACATTCACTCAAAGCGCAGGAACAGGCTGTCTGTGGAAAAAGTTGAAATGCTGGCATATATCTACATCAACTACGGCACAATTAAGAGCGATGGTATCGATCTTGCACGTCACCAGTCGTGTCCTGAGAGCGTGGATGCGGATCCCGAAACTGAGAAATAAACAGCAATGTAATTTGTGTTCTTGTCTAGATTGGGTCCTTAGCATTGTGCACGGGAAATTGTTTGTCTTTACATCGTATTAGCTCACTTCGCAAGATACTTGTAGTGCAAGTACTGTACGTGTATTTGTCGTGCGACAGTCTGAGTAGCAGGAAGTGGAACAGGTTCGGCTACAATGTTAGCCTGCGAGAGGCGACCCTTGTCGATCTTGTTCTCCTTACACGTTGACTTCTCCACAGCCGACACGTTCAGGATGCCATTCGCGTGGATGTCGAGCGCCACGTCGATCTGCGGTACGCCGCGAGGCATGGACGGAATGCCGTCCAGGTTGAACTTGCCCAGCAGGTTGTTGTCGCGCGTCATGGAGCGCTCGCCCTCGAACACCTCATGACGCCGCCGGCCGTCTCCAGACCCAGAGAAACCGGCGTCATGTCCAGCAGAGGCAGATCCTGCAGCTTCTACGACGAGTCGTTCCCACTCAGGGTGTTCGTCTTCACGGTCACGCCGTACGCCACAGTCTCGTCAGGGCTGATCGACTTGTTGGTCTCCTTGCCGTTGAAGAAGTTTGACAGCAGCTGCTGCAGTATGCGTCGAGTCGCCCACCAGCATCATCTTGTACGCCTGGATCTTCGACAGCTTAGCGTTGCGCAAAACCTTCTCCACGGGCTCCATCTTCTTGTAGAAGTAGCTGTTGCGCGTGTCCTCGAAACGAGCGCGAGTGGTGGTCGAGTTGAAGTAGACACCGTCGAACAGAGAGGCGATCTCGATGTAAACCTGAGCCGACGCCGGCAACGTACGCTCGGCACTCTCACAGGCGCCCGAAGACGTCACCGTTCCACCACCATGCTGGCGTCTCCTTTGAATGTTGGCTTGAACGAAACTTTCCTGCACCTGAGAATATATTCGTTTCGTTAGTTTTGAAGCCTTTTGAATTTTGAACGGAATATTGGACGTTTTCTGGGAGAGTTTTAGACAGTTTAGAAGTCATCCAAAACCATCCCTACTCGGGAATGATGCCGTCACTCTCATTCTCAGCGGCGATGGCGCTGGGTGTGTCCAAGATGGCAAAAATCTCCTTCGCCGCCCCGATTGCTGTCGAGACAGCGGTGATACTCGGAGAAACCTGACCAAGTGAACCAGTTGCCATAATGACACCAAAGTACGCAGCAAAAACGTCGCCTGGTGTGCTGTCGCCTTGAGAAGTCTTCCACCCACCGTACCAGAGACCAATGGCTTGCATCACCCAAGCACTGCTGATGAACCCAGCCAACACCACGGAGGATGTTTTGTGCATTGCGATGTTCTCCTTCTCCGCCAGCAAGACCTTGTCCTGAAACTTTGCAATCGCCTTCTTCTCACCATTGAGAGAAGCGACAGTACGAATTGACCCAAGAGTTTCTTCAGCAATAGATCCAGCTTCAGCGTAGACTTTCTGGGCCCATTCGGCTTTGGCTCGCATTGTCTGAATGACCCAACTCAACGACATGGACGTAAAAGGAATGACACAAGCCATTACCAAGGTGATATCCCATCCACGTGCAAAGCCGATAGCAAAACCCACAAAGAACTGGATGGTGTACCGGAAGGAGTCGCCAAGTTTCTGACCCATTCCGTCTTTGATCTTGACGGTATCTCCTGTCAATCGACTGGATAACTGCAGTGCGTCATTTTGGTCATACCAACTGATGTCCAACATGCGCTTGAGAGCCTCACTACGTAGAGCCTTCATCTGCCTCTCAGCACTGTAGTAGAACGAGACATAGGACACATAGTCCGTGATGAATAGACCCACTGCGACCAGAGCGAAGTTCAACGCCGCTGTGTTTACCATATCCATGTCGATAGGGACTTTGGCAAATCCAGATAGGACGTCGCCAAAGATAATAGCCATGAGCGGGAGCAACGCGCCATTGATTCCAGTAGTGACGATACCGACGGCAACCAACAATTTGTCGAATGGAGTAGCGTAGCGATACAAGTCGGTGAACTTGAACGAAGAGGAGGTGTCTTCTTTATGTAAATGGTCATATCAGTGTCTACAGCTCGAGACGTGTCAATACGTTGGTACTGCCCATCGTCGCTGGACAGCAACTTTGACTTGTCCAGTGTAGGCATCAAGAAGTCGCGGTTGTGGGGCAAATTCCGAAATGAAAAAGTTGTCGAGGATAAACCAACCGTTTGAGACCAACATTCGTACGTGTAGTGCTGCTGTATGTTTGAGATCGTGTCGTACACTCATCGCGTCTGTTGAAGTATGCTCTTTGTCATACAATATTACGATCCACCCTCTGTAAGTAGATAACTATGGATTCCACTATAGTTATAGTATCTACTAGTACAGATATGCCAGAACCAACAGTTCTGCCGGTGCACACACGAGGAACTCTAACTGCTAAATCTACCACTTCGCCTTTCACTGAGTACAACAAACATCTCTTCTTTCTACACTACTTACGCTACTCGCCAGAGGTTATGAGCCCAAGACAAGCCTCAAGCGACGACTTCCCACGACTCATCGGCGCCGAGAACTTCGACGTGTGGAAGGCTCGCGTGTGCGCATCACTCGATGGCAAGCACCTGCTCGGCTACGTGAAGTAGCTCGACTACGATGGTGTGTCAGAAGAAGAGAGTGAAGAGAGCGCTAGTGACATGTCCGACGATGATGATCCTCCTGCCAAGGCCACCAAGGATGCTGAAGTCGACTCTGACGCTGTGGACTACGAGGAGAGCGATGACGAGCTAAAGCCGCCCTCGGACGCTGATGATGACTCGGGAGCCAGCTCAAATGGATCGATCAAGCGCAAGGATCTTCCAGTCGTCCGACCGTTCACGCCGAGCACGTAAGCACCTGAAGAAAGAGAAGCCTCAGCCTCTTAGCCAGCGTGAGCGCCGTCGCCAAGAAGCCAATACCAAGGCTTTCTTGATGAAAACGATGGACTACATGCACGTGCGTCTGGTCAAGAATCTCACGACTTCCTACGAGATATTCAACTACATCTGCCAGAAGTACGAGGGAGCGGCCTTTCATGGCGACCCGTACTTCATCCAACACTACTTGATGGAGATCAAGTATGAGGAAGGCTCAGACTTGACCGAATTCTTTCTCAAACTTGAGAATGCGATGAAAGCCGCATCAGAAGCCACCGAGTCGGTGATGACCGGGACAGAAGTCTATCTACCTGTTTCACTCGATGCCTAAGTCGTGGAAGGATGACCTCCACATCTGGAAGGGTCAGCGGAAGTACATCCCGTATGATGACCTTAAACAGAGCATTGAAGGCAAGGTTCGCGATCTCCAAGCTCAAGAGCGCTACACCTTGGCCAAAGGCACGCCTGAGACCTCTACCATAGGTAACGAGTCCAAAGTTGAATGGAGGTCTGGACTGCACGTTGAACGCATCTAGAGGCCATGATGCCTGCGCGGACAATCGGAACAAGCTGCCTTAGCCAAAGCTACGCTGGCTGAATGCCGTCCTGTGACAATGACAACGCTAGATGAAATCCCTAGCTACTCCCTCACAAAGCCAGATGCTACCCCGTGCTAGGTTCTCTACTAAATGCCATGACATATTGTCGGCACCTGCGAGACGATGCAGTTGATCTCAGGAAGCAAAGCCCTGGATGCTCGCATGTGTACATGTACAACACACTGTAAGACTGCCCCGTAGGGTATGCAAGTTGAGTCAACAATACACTACCAGAAACTGGGAACCATGAACAAACATGAAGAACGTAACTCAGGTTTTTCTCCTAAGCGAGTTTTCCTTGAACAAGTTTCGTTATGTACTGGCCTATTGACATGCACGATTTACGCATCTGTCTTTACAAGCAACATGCACGAACTACGCCTCTGTTTAGCACTCTTACAAGCACGAATATGATCGCTTATGGAAATGCATGGCACGTAAAATACAAACGCCATAAAATAATAATGCAAGCACGAGTTTCGCTAATGCACAACAATAACAGTTTGACATGTAAGGTTTACACATTGTCATTGAAATGCACGACAATTAAACGCATATTGGCCAAATTGACAAGCAAACGCTATGCCTCTGTCTTCGAAATGAACCTCTTATGTCTCCTACCCACGAACAACATGCACGAATACATCGCCTCTGTGTTCTATGATGAATATACCATCATTAAGATAGATAGCATGACTTTATCGCTTCTTTCTTTCATTTCACCTAGTTTATCCCATGAGCACAAATGCCAAGCACTTATCTGCCGTTTATGACAATGAACATGTGCATCTTCTAGTACTACATCTAAAGCTTCATCATTACTAGTAGCAATGATATTTATCTGCCTCAGTAATTGCTGTTAAGCCCGCTGATCCGCGGCAATATGGAAGAAATCCCATTAAAGCGAACTACATGAAGTACATCAATAGAGATATGAAGTGACTTTAAGTTACAGGCAACACAGTTCCCTCTACACGAGATGTCTGATGCTGTGTCGGTGATAAGAAGAATGTCCTCACAAATAGAGAAGCTTTAACCTCTTTAGCGCTCATGACGAAGAACAGTGCTCTTACGGAGACTTTAATTTTGAGACGATTCACAAATTGGTGAACAGGATTTTTTCCTTCATAATATGGTTTTTCCTGAATAGCCAACCATGCAATGAAGCAACTGCATCTAATATCTAAAGCCGCATAATTGACTGCGAGGAATTGATCGGTGAACAGGTTTTCTCCATTATGGTTTTCCTGATTAGCCACAATGAATCCGCAGAGTGCATTCCTGCGAAGACAATACTATAAAGTTGATCACTGCTACTGGCCTGGTGAACAGATTTTCCCTTTTCGAAGGTTTTCCTGACTAACCAACGCCACAAAATACTACTCAGTAGTAGTAATAGTACTATTGAATCGCCTAAATCATGATGAACTATCCATGAAGATCTGTACTATAGTGACGACGAATATTCCCGTCACGGCAGTGAATTTATCGGCACCTCAATGCGCCAGACGTCGCGCTCCTCGATGCGGGAGGCTGTTGAAGTTTCCATCTCCGAGGCACAACTGTCTTACCGTTTAAGTGTACGAGTATAACACTAATGCATGAAGCGTGCCTAACTTTTGACTGCGTTCTTTATTTTTTCCCACTGGGTTTTATTGTTGTTCGCAAAAGGTTTTCCCTCGTTGAGGTTTCCCTGGTCTCGAACCGAATTACAAAGGCACATGAAGTTATTGAAACCATGCACAAAGAAATTAACTGCTGGGAAAGTTCTTTATTGATAAGGCAAACCCGCGGAAATCCCTACCAATTCCTTCTAAAAGCACTCGTCCAGGCTCCCATGTCCGTTGATAGTATCGCCCACCCACGCTCTTCTTGCGGCACCACAGAACTCGGTACATGAAGCCAGATCGACTGGGTTTTCGCTGGATAATCCTAGCAATATTCCACGTTTGCTTAGTCGATACATAGTCAGACTTGACCGTGAGCCGCTCGCGACCATAATTCTGGTCATAAATGTACCAGTAGTTTAGCTCAGACAACACAGCAGTGTCTTGGTCTGTAGCTCCAGCCTCCTGTTCGGTTGCAGGAGCCTCATGGCTGGCGGCCACAAACTGCACTGTGACATTAGGTGTGCGATTGGTGGCGGTTTCTGTGACAGCACTAGTAACATTGGTGGCACAAGAATTGTCACTATATTCCCTCGTGTTAGTGACATCACTCATTACTGGCTCCGGTGCGCGCTCTCGATCAGCCCATGGAGCGGCAACATCTTCTCGACGCTCGGATCCCCCGGCTACGCCTCTCGAGCCTCCTACAGAGACGCTAAGGAGCGCAGCTGCTGCGTCGATCTCAGCTGCTCCTGCCGTCCGAGCTGCCCGCACTCTCCTCCTTGCCTTCTTGGCCCTCTCCTTGGCTGCAGTGGAAGGAGGCTCTTCCCGGAGAGAGACGGCTTGCCTCCTCCACTGCCCTTGACAGTCTTGCAATTTCGGAGCATGGCGTACGAAGGTGTCTCCCTTCCCCTGAACAGCTAGCTGTCGGGGCGAAGTTCGATCAGCGAACCTCCGTTTCCTCACTCAAAAACTTTTGTGAACAGTCACCTGTACAGTCTTGATATACCTCTGTGTTGTGACTTATCACATAATATGCAAAGATGCAGGGAGGCTGTTGAAGTATGCTCTTTGTCATACAATATTACGATCCACCCTCTGTAAGTAGATAACTATGGATTCCACTATAGTTATAGTATCTACTAGTACAGATATGCCAGAACCAACAGTTCTGCCGGTGCACACACGAGGAACTCTAACTGCTAAATCTACCACTTCGCCTTTCACTGAGTACAACAAACATCTCTTCTTTCTACACTACTTACGCTACTCGCCAGAGCGTCCATGGAAAAATCGAAGAACATATTGGCGATCACAATCGTCTTGGGTCACGTTGTGTAGATTCCGTTTGGTCACGTGTGCAAATTGCGTGTTCATGTGTTTGGCACATGACCAAACGACATTGGTCATGCCGATGGTTTAAGAAGAAGCTTGTTGCCTAGCACATCGATCAATCTTATAGAATAAGCATCAATCAAGTCTGTTCTTCGAGAAAAACGTTATACCTAAAGCCCCTGACTTCCGTATTCGTGAACCAAAGACGGAGTTGCAGCACGAGAGCTCTTTGGGTGTGCTCAATGTACGCACAACTGCCATGTACATCTGCCCAGCAATGACAATGAGTGAAAGACTCACAGCGACATAGAAAATTTTCTTGATCTTGGTGGCATGTCCGCTTTCCGGACGACGGCGAATTTACTTCAGCTCGTGGACAACTGGAACGCCATCTTCATCGTCGCTTAGCGTTTCCATATTGAAGGAGCGGTTCATCATGCGCTCTGACAAAGAACTGGGCATTTGACTCTTCTTCTGGTTCTCGAAATCCTGCAGGCGAGCCAGAACTCGCAGCCCGTATGCGAGGAAGACGGAGCAAATGACCCCAAGCACCACGGCACTGACTGTCAGTTGAAGGTACGAAAGTCCCTGGCATTGAAGCCTTGTACGCGAAGAGCAGCATGTCGTCGACGATGTAGAACGTCCAGATGAAGGCGATGACGGAGCCCTCCAAGCATTTCAACCGCGTTGGTTTGTTCACCACCCCAGCCCCTTGCTGAATGATCAGAACCCAAAAGCCGAGAGCCAAGACACTACAGGTGTAACCAAGTCAGTAAGAGAGTACTACAGACAGTCTACACGTTCAAGTACATGGACTAGCAAGAATACAGCGCAGCAGCGCGTGAATCACTCAGGAAGAAGCTGACAGGACGAGGAACGACGTGGTTGTAGCTGGACGGTTCGATGCCTCGGATGATCACCGTGAGCGAGGCGTAGCTACAAAACAGGAAATTGTGCGCTGCAGCTTCGATCCGTCGTGTTGGAGGCCAAAGTGGTCATGAAAGCACTTGCCATGAAGCTCACGGCTCCAGCAACGCAGTAGCCGATTTGAGAGGCTTGGTAGCTGCTCGGATCGTAAAACGCCAGCGTAGGTATGCAGCCCTCATCGGTCTGTGTCAGGCCGTACCAACACGTCGAGTCCGTGATATTCAGCATTGTGCAAGTTTGCGAATGACTGTAAGGGGGTCAACTCATCGCGGTGAGCTACAGAGAGAGAGGAGTGGAGATGAATCCATGGCAACAACTCGACCACCGACACCATTCTGTATATGAAGGTAGTACTCTCAGTGAGAGTCTCACCCATTCGTACTGACACGAGTTACCATGGTAGTCGACTTGGTGATGGAACACAAGCATAGCGCAATAGATTCGCTTCGGTAGGCGTACAAGAATGGTAAAAGTTAAGAGGAATTTTGTATCCTTTACTCTTCTTGATTTTGGACTTGATACGACAACTAATACACAAAACTTACAAGGAGTTCTAACTTATGCCATGCAAAATGTCCCCGGTGCTTGGGGCTGCCACAGCATGACCGTTAGTTACGCGCCATTGCGAGTCGAATGCAGTATACCAGTAGTACTCCGTGTTGCTCGAGCGAGCCACCTGGAAAAAGTCCGTGAAGAACTTGGCCTGGTTAGCGGGGGACGACACGCCAGTCTTGGAGTTGTAGCCGCCCGAGCTCCAACCAACTTCAGACAGAACCATGCGCTTGCTCTTCTTAGCCGCAGTCACACACACAACACGCATGCGGTCGAGCGTTTTAGCTACGCCTTCGTCCACGTCAACACCTTCCCAGTAGGCGAACTCATTCACAGAGATGTAGTCCACGACGTCGAACAACTGCGGGTAGTCGTAGTACATGTCGATCACGTCAGTGATGGTGACGGGGGTGTTCTTGCCACGGCTGCGGGTGTATCTGCGGATCTCTTTCATGTAGCTGATGGCCGTGTCGGCGGTGTGATCTCCTTGCAATTGATCGTCTCGCTGCAACCCGATGACGTTGTCGTCCTAAGTCCCTAGTCAATGGGACCAGTGAGCTTGGCCTTCTCCTGCAACAAGTAGTCGTGGCATTTGGTCGTCCACATACCGAGGTGAACTTGGAGACCGGCGTTCTTAGTAGCGGAAAGCACCAGCTCGGCCTGGTTGCAGTCTTGAAGCGAATAAATGGGCACACGGTGATGGAAAAATGCGATTGAATCGGTAGTATCTTATGAGCTAAACTATTACAAATAATAAAGTTCATACACGACCAAGCGATTTGGTCATGTGATCTAACGTGTTTGTAGCGACGTGACCAAACATGATTATGATCGCCAATATTGATTACCGGAAAAATTTAAATGAAGTTCACTATGGTTTGGAAATCGGCGTCAACAAAGGCGAATATAATCAGACCATAGCGTTGTGGCAGAACAAGAGCTGCTGGAATGAGAGTCTCATCATGAGGCTCTGCCAGAGAAGCCGTTACCCAAATTCGTTGTGCTAAAAACAATGTACATCCCTCTGCAGCTTGTCCAACTATTTTGGTAGTAAGACTGCACTGAGTTCCATCGTGGTCCCTATTATCACTATAAGAAGATCATCCTCTCGATCAAGTTCAATGCCCAAACGACTTTCAGTGGCTGCAGCGTTAGTGGACGATGAATTGACTGTGGGGATGGAAAAGAGTACAATGCAAGCTATAGGCATCGCACATGGTGACGTGGTGCTTCTCGCTCAAGGAGGAAGGAGGATTGTTGCTCTGGCCCGCTTGGATGAAAGCGATGAAGCTCAGTCTGGCGTTGCTCGTATCAGTACGCTGATGCGACGTAATCTACGTCTGGATATTGATGACGACGTGACTGTAACAGGGCTGGGTAGTGACGTTCCGACTGGGAAATTTATTCGCGTCCTCCCTATTGATGACACCGTTGACGAGTCGATGCCTGGCGAAAAACTATTCGAGAACTACCTGCAGCCTTACTTCGCGGATGCATACCGCCCAGTGCAGCAAGGTGATCTCTTTCTTGTACCTAACCGGGAAGGTGTAGCCGATGTGGAGTTCGTAGTGGTGGAGATCGACCCTAAGCCGTACTGTATCGTTGGGCCGAAGACCGATATCATCTACAACGGAGCACCAGTGCCTCGCCAAGATGTGCTGTAGACAGAAGCGGGCAAGCCACGATTGCATTTAGAATATACAGCTTTATCGAAAAAAAATATTCTTAACTCCATAAAAAAAAACTTAAAGGACGGTGGTTTCAAGTTTTGGAATCCACGATAATGGCCAGCCAAGTCACTGGAAGCAACCAACGAGCATCGTCAGACGATGAGGCAGCGCGGAAGGTGAGGATTCGAGCTGCCTTCGACATGTTTGATAAGGAAAAGAAAGGATCCGTTATTCAAGAGTGAGTAGATAATTTTCTCGTTCAAATAATGGCAAGTAACTAATAAGTTGATTAATATTCGAAGAGAAGTGAGCACGATCATGCGGTACCTTGGTGCTTATCCGACTGAAAAGGATATCATCAAGAAGATATTACCAGAGGTTCAGGCAGAAGTTGTATTATTTTTTTTTTCTACTATCCTAAACTCTTTTCTTGTTGTTATGTGGCATTTTAGATGCAAGAGGATGAACCATCTACGTTTGTGACGTACGATCGCTTTGAGAAGAAGATGCTAGAAGTTTTGTACACGAATGAGTATGAACCTGACACGGATGAAACAGTACTCGCAGCATTTCGGGTAAAGCGCGAACGTTTTCCTCATTTTTCAGTTCCAAAGTGCTCAATAGTATCTCGTGTGTAGGTGATCGACACCGAAAAGAAGGGGTATATTGAAGCTGAGGTGATGCGCGAATTGCTCACGACAAAAGGAACACCATTTCGTGAAAAGGAGATGGAAGGTAAGCAAGTTACCACGATTCCCTATTTTTTGTCTATCATTTCAACTTTATTTTTGCAGGTTTCCTTGCAGCAGCGAAAGATCCGCCGACTGGACGGATTTACTACGAAGACTACATCGCAGTGCTCACCCAGGCACTTGATCCAAAGAAGCTTTAACAACTTCGCACGGCAAGACAACAACAGAGCATGAGGCATCAGAAGTGATGAATGTTAAACACATGCTGCATCTAAAATTCGTTGACCGGTTGCTACAATGCTACAGTAACTCTACGAACTGTCTTTGGTACTGTTCGAACAGGTAATACACGAGGTGGTTGCTGTTCTAGCGGAAGCTGAATCTGGGTATTAGTACACGAGATTTTCGGTGCAGCTAGATGCGTGGACATTACAGACTTCATCGCCTTTTGGGGAGGTTGGTTGTCAACTTGCACTGTAGAGGAGGATACGCTTAATTTGTTGGTTCCTTGTGGTATTTCAGCTGCAAACGCACTCAAATTCACTCGAACCTGAACCACTTTTCGTGGTTGTTTCCCTGGAATCGATACTGGACGTGTCTGCACAGGTTCTACTGGCTGGAAATTTGGTTCTTTCACTTGTATGGGAGATCTACCAACAACACCTTCCATTCCGGATACCGATGATCTGTTCTCTATGAGCGTTGGTTCTCCATTAGTGCTGCGTAGGCGTGCTGATCCGCCCATGGCCTTTCGAATAATATACTCCGCACTTTCATGCATTCCAATTCGCCTCTTCTCGGAGCGGAAACCTCCAGCGTTTTCCTTTTCATCATGTTGTAAGGCTAATGTGTATTCTTGAATGGCTTGGTTAAACTCACCCTCGGAATTATAACAGCCAGCACTATCCAAAGTGTATTAGTATGTACAAATGTTCCAAGCTGTGATAACTTACCGGGCATAGCGCGCCATGACATGACTAGGATTTAGCTCCAGAACTCGTGAAAAGTCTCTGTGCGCGTCGTCCACCCGCCCACAATTGAAGAGCGCCATGCCTCGACTGAACCGTCCATGGACGTCATCCGGTCGGCACCGCAGGATCTCTGAAAAGTCCCGTACCGCTTGATTCCACAGCTTGGCTTTCATACAGGCGTGACCTCGTACAGCTCGTGTATGCAGACAAGACGGATCTGTCTGGAGAACTGCATGACATTCGTTGATCAGCCGATGGATGTCGCGAAGGCCGGGATCTGACGTAGTCGAGTAGATCATAATGGTTGGTGATGCTGTATCTAAGGACAGTCGAACACCCAGGTTACCTAGAATAGATGCAAAAGTGATGGTCTGTCTTATGACGTACCTGCAGTTTTGACTTTCGAGCGTCACTTGTGATGCTATACGGAAGGGAAGATGCAAGCAACACCGGGAAATCTTAGAAGGGCGTATATGTAGCGTTTCACGTGCAATACCACGACGTCTTTCAACGTTTCGGAGTGTATGGCGTATGAGGTACTGTAGTTGTCACACGAAAGCCACGGATACCGATGCTGCATTCGATGCAAGGTTATCCATGGTGCGGTAGCTTTGAGTGACCGGCAATGTTGTTGGTGGCTTGGAGTGATTAACGCCGGCTGCTGCTTTTAATCACCGGTATCTGCGAGAAGCGGCACCCATCGAAGGTCTTGTTTGTTGTGCCGACGTTGAGCTCTCCATGGCAATCAAAAGCAACGCGAACGCCTTTACGTATCCGGTAAAGAGAGATCGTCTCCGGAGCAAAAGTGTGTGGCTTGTGACCGCTCGATTTTATGCGAGCAGATTTCGCACGTTCCGCCCCAAAAGTTTCGCGCGCACTTTGATCATTTTGCGCCACACACGTGAGGGGATTCTCAGCGTGTATCGCTTCTTGAGAGGCTTTCGACAGTCCAGACGGCAGTGCTATCGGAGCAGATGTCCAATAGCTCTCCCATTTTCAAAGAATTCGTGGGGAAGTTTGGAACTTCACACTCTGAGGCCATCTGTGCGATGGCGCGAGACAATGAAGGGTTCTAATAATGTCCGTCCCCAGCTGCAGGTGTAGCTGGCTGGAGTTCAGTCCCATGAAATATCCCCATTGCCTTTCAAATTCAAATTTGACAAAGTTTTGCTAGAATCCGAAAGGAAAACGGCGCTCTGCAACAATGATTTTCGCGTTGCTAGTCCAGTCTTGCTAGTACAGCACGTGCTTTGGGGCGGATGATGTGCTGCCGTGGAGCTTTGAAGCTGACTGCAGCTGAGCCTCGTAACATACATGTACCAGAGCTGTACCCGGCAGCTTCATCCAAGTTCGTGGGGGGCAAGAGGACAGCTGGCAGCGCACGCACTCTGCGAACTCGCACGCCACAACTTCTCGCCGTTCGAGCAGATCTCTCTGGACATTGTTATACATGTAATACATGTAGGGGGCTTGCTACACGCTTGAAGATTGTACGTCCTGCAGGCTCTTTTTCGCGTCGTGAAGTTGTAAAGTTGTCGTCCGCACAGCAAAATTGCTAGAACCGGATTTGACAGGGTATCTTATGATAACAGGTAAATATGCTTAAATTTTACAGATCAGAGGGAAAGTCATTATAAGCATAAAACTCATTCTCACAGGTTTTAATATAGTGACACTTTGGTCAAATTGTCTGCTTCGAACGCTCCAATCTCGGTTAGCTGGAACTTTGTGCAGGTTTTCTGGTCTGACTCGATGCGAGTCAGTCCAATTTGAACCGTTACGATCCTTGCAGCCAGCCTGTCTTCCTGCTGTCGGTCGCCCCATGGCCCGTGGGTAAAATATCCTTCTTGTCTCTCTACGCTCGTCGCCCCGCCGTGATCATTCTGCAATCTGCTCGTTGGCACGAACTCGACCTCCTGCCTGCGTGTCTGCCTGCTTCTCTAGCTCGTTAGAGACACTTCCCCTTCCTCTCCCTCACAGATATCCTCGAAAATGGTCAAGGTGGCAATGCCCGCGAAGATCGCGGTCGCGACGTGCCTGTACGCGGCGGCGGCTTCAGCTGAGACCGTCAACTTCATCAACAAGTGCTCGTACCCCATCGAGCTTTACCACAGTCAGTCCGGTTCGGCTGCTGCCAAGGTGGCTGACATCGCTACCGGAGCCACCCACACCGAGGATGTCTCTGGCCCTGCGCACATGTACCGCCACTCGGCCGACAACTCGGCTACTCTGGTAGAGTTGGCTTGCGACGGCCACCTTTGGTACGATCTCAGCATTATCCCGCCTCTCCCGGGTTGGTGCACGAGTTACGAGGACTGCAAGGCCGGCGGCAAGACCGGATTCAACGTGCCCATTTCGGTGACGCCTAAGACTAACGTTGGCAAGGGCACGTGTGCGGCGCTGCAGTGCGCTGCCGACGACAAGAATGCGTGCTCGGACGCCTACCAGTTCCCTAAGGACGACACTAAGACGCACAACTGCCCGGTCGGCACGGAGCTCGACGTGACCTTCTGTTACGCTGATGGTGGCGATGCTACGCAGCAGGACCAGAACCAAAGCCAGGACCAGAACCAAAACCAGGACCAGTACCAGCAGAACTCTCCTGCTGCCACGACGGCTACGCCCGCCACAACTGCTCCTGTTACGGAGGAGCGTGGTGCTACCCAGCAGGGCTCCTCGCAGGGAACGGTACAGAGCTACGCTGATCTTGGCAAGGTTAAGGCCAAGTACGAGTACAAGGGCAAGAACGCCGGTAACGTGGCTGGTTCGTACAACCGTGTGACGGACTTGACCACGTGCTCGAAGGAGTCCGTGAGCGTGCAGAGTCCCGTTGGCCCCATGGTCGAGCCCGTGTCCATGATCTTCCGTGGTCCGTGTGAGATCGAGAACATTGCCGTGTTCTCTGACGAGGGCGGCAACGGCACGTGGAGCCGTGTGTCCTCGTACTCCCGTCAGGCCGGTACCGTCGAGAACTTGACCTTCATGAACAACAAGAACATTGACTACACCGGTAAGGGCCAGCACGGTCCTCAGGGTTACGCTTCGGCTGACGGTAACTCCAAGGCCGATGAGCCGACGGTCTTCGCCGGTGAGCTGTGTGATGCTTCGGACCCGTCCAAGATTGGCGGTGGCCCTGGAATCTCCACTGGTGCTGAGATCAACATCATGACCGGTGAGAAGTGCAACGGCGACTGCCTCGGATACCACGGTGACAACGACTACAAGGGTTGGAACGGCGGTAAGAAGGCATTTGTGACCGAAGTCAAGATGCAGCAGGGCGAGACCCCCAACCAGCCGGCGATCTGGATGCTGAACGCTCAGGTGATGCACTCGAACCAGTACGGCTGCAACTGCCGTGGCATGGGACCTGTGGGCGGCTGTGGTGAGCTCGACATTGCTGAAGTGATTGAGACCAACCCCTCTCGCGACATGGTGACGACCCACTACTACTTCTACGACGGCACGGTTCTAAGCCCTGGCGGCGACAACTTCGCTCCTCGTTCGTTCGACTCGACCACTGTGTACGTGACGCTCATTGACGACTCGAACGAGGGTCTGATCAAGATCGTCGAGCTGGAGAGCTTCGACTTCACACAGACGGAGCTGGGTTCGCTGTACCAGCAGCTTGTGGACTGCTAAGTTAGCCACCTGCGGGCGGTAGCATCGTCGTCTACATGTCCATTCTCGGGGTTCTTCAAGCTTGAAGTGTGTCTATATACGATCCATCCCGAGTGGCAGTTTCCTCTAAATACAAGGATATTTTGATGCATTAGTTCATGTACAATCAGTCATTTATCCACAACTTTTTCAAAGTCCGGGTCCAAGCTTCTGAGGAGTTATCTGTTCGTAAACGTCAATGCAAGTTCCTCATTATTGTTTTCAGATTCAGACGCTGCATACCTTGTCAATGTACTCCAGCAACTGCACATCTACGCCGACACTTTCTGCCGAGTCGTCTTTGGATAGTCTGGCATTGAACTGACGGAAGAATTGGTGCAATTCGTTGCGGTCGCGTTTGCCAAGCTCGTATAGCTCAGCATGGAGCAGATAAGTCTTCAAGAACAGTAGTGCACATGTGTCAATAGCATTCGCTAACATAGCCTTGGTCTTTCCAGTTTGTTCCTCGTCCAGTAGCTGATCCAGCATGAAGTCCATTGCTAGAGTCAAGTGGCCCAGTCCAGGGTCGCTGCTCATGGAACGTGACTCACTGGGCGGGAGGAAGGCAAGCAGCGGCACCAACTGTTCTTCGTCCACACAGCGAACACCGTCCACCACCAGGATAGCGTCGCGATCAGCCAGAGATGAGGTCCACTTGGTCAACAGCAAACTTGAAAGGCGCACAACTTCGACCAACTCAGTCTCCATTTCCTGGTGGAAGACTGTGAGTTTACTCTTCTCCGCTGCTCGGACAGCTTGCAGGTGGTCGAACAGTAGAGTTTGATGCGCAAACGTAAATGACGACGGTGAACGAGGCGATCGTGGTGATTTGGGCGTAAGACTCGCACCAAAACCCACAATGGCTTTGCTACTGGGAGATTTCGGTTGCTTCTGCTTCTGAGCTCTCTCTTTGCGGAGACGGGTAAGCTCGGCAGATGAACTTCCCAGCAACACGCAGGCACGGCAAAGCAACTGACGGCTTTGCTCCATGAGAACCACAGCATTTGACGGGAACGCTTGACGCCAGCGCTTCCGTCTAGATGAAGAGCTACTCAACGCACTCAAAAACCGTAACAGAGTCTGATGTTCAGCAGTAACAGCGCGTGTGAGACGTTGGCACGTTGTTGGATCCACTGCACGGAGCATGAGCGCTTCAGCATGCGACATAAAGTCCCAAACATCCGCATTGTCCGAGTCAATGCCACTTGGTAGACGGAGCAAACCAGCAACGAAGTCCAGCACGAGACACCACATTCGATGGGCCAAGGAGCGATCCAGAGCTTCCGTCTCCTCCATATCAGTAGCAAAACTTGCGTAGCCTCGTAGCTTGCTGGTCGTTTCTTCGCGTTCCATTTGTGCCTGCAACAGTGGCAGCAGATCGGTCGCTAACATTGAAATCAACCGCAGTTTCAGGGGTGAACGTGGTGTGTTTTCCTTCAGCATCACACGCTGGCACAACTCAGCGTTCGTTGGGTTCCATACGACCGTGTTCAACCCCCGCAAGATTTGGCAAGCTTCCTCTTGTTTAGCAGCGACTTCTTTACTGTATGACGAAGGGCGGAAGCGCTGCACCAACAAATGGAAGAGAGCGCCGATACCCTGTTGTTCGTGCTCCAGCTCAGTGATAAAGGGGTTGAGCTGCACTGCATTTGCCATGCGTAGCTTCGGCTTGGACACAACAGAGGAGTCCACACTGCTGAAGCCGTCTAGGACTTCCTGGAACAAACACCAGCTTAGCTGGAAAAGAGCTTGAGTCGGCGCCGTAGGCTGTGATCGGTCATCGCATAAGCGGATGGCGTTCATACAGTGTCCAATCAGCTTCACCTGTAGTAGAGGCTTAGGTGGTGCAGTACTCTCCATATCCGCACCTGCGTCAACGGCATCGCTGGAATGGTCACTAATCTTGCTCAAGTGCCGCACAAGCAGCAAGGCCGCAGTGAAGAGTGATGTGTACAGTCCATCGGCCACTGATTCCGTCTTCTTCTCGAAGTCGGTCACGAAATGCGCAACGAGTGGAGCTGCAGTCCATTCAGAGGGGGCAGACATCGTTTTACTATCGACCCCTCGGACTTGTTTTAACTCACGTGAAATTTGATCGATCGAATCATGAACAACACTCGCTGTTTTCTCAATGACAGCCAGTAACTCGAGAGTTGCCACGGCATTAAGCTTGAGGTTGGTATCCGCGCTAGATCCTTCAAGACGCTGTCGGGTCTGCGACAGCTTAGGATCACGAGTCTTTCGAACAACGAGACAGAGTTGGTGATGTAGCATTGACACCAAGAGCTGCACAAGATCGTTCAAGTGAAGCAATACGAAGTAATCGAGCGCTTCGTCTTGGTTTTCGTGCTGCTTCACTCGAATCTTGATGACATCTGCAAGCACTTGAATCATTCCAAACGACGTGCGATCGCCGGAAAAGCGTGACGAAGACAAGGAACTATCTGAGCTGGATACAGAGGACAATGTCAGTCGCGCTCGTGAAGCGTTCGAACTTCCTGTACTGCTCATGCTTCGAGGAGGTGAGGAGATCATTGACTCTTTACGTTTCAGCGGCCTTGGTGTGGTCTGCTCATTCGTTTTTTCAGTACTCTCACCTCCACCAGCCTGTAGGCAGCACAGCTCCATGAACACCTTCCATTTAGCCAGCGAAAAGAGCTGCGCATTGAGATAGGCCGCTTGCAAGTTGCTCCACTGAATAAGTTTCAATGCACGAACGTCCTCAGCAGAAGCCTGTGCCTTAAAATCCCCGCCTGCACTCAGCTGCCACGTGAGCCCGCTAGCGTTGCAAACGAGACCCTCAAGATACACCGAGATGCTGCCAATGGGGATATCGCTGAGCAGGTTTGAGGCGAGCATGCTCTGATTGCATGCATGACGAATAGAGGCTGCGTACTGTTCCAATTGTGTCGGAGAATAATCCAACCGAGTAAAAGTACGCAACCAATGCGAATAGAGCCCCTCTTTCCTGAACGATTCCAGTACATCCACAAGTGGGTGGGAACTCTCCTTTGAAGCTTGGTTGTGCCACTCATACGACACCAATTGGAGGATCAGTCCACGGGCAAGGTATCCATAAGCACTAGAGCGCCCAAGATAAGCCTCTGACGAACTGGATGGGCTCTCTACAGGCCCTCTGCCATGAGCTGTAGCTACATCCAGCTCCAAGTCTAACAAACCACGCTCCTCAACTGATTCAACTGGCATGTGTATCTTCAACGCCCGCGTTACATTCGACCAGAACGTCGGACGTGCTCGCAATTCTGCCATAATTTTAATGTGAACGCCAAGACCGTTGTGGATGGCTCCTTTCCAAACTTGTACGAGGAATGTCAACAGCGCACAGAAGAAGTCTGACGACTGCTCCAGGAGCTTCTCTGAAGCCTCGAAAAAGCGTTCTAACAATGCAATGAAAGGTAGTGGGTCGCCTTCAGCTTTCTTACCAACATCAGCATCTTCACCGTTCTTGCTCGCATTGCCAAAAAGAAGTAGTGCCAAAAAGCCGGGCTGATGTTCCAAGCACAGCGTCAGCATCTCAATAACCTCTTTTCGCAATGACAGCTGTTGTGGCGATGAAGCTCGCAGTAGCTGCGCAAATGTTCCTCGTACAAGAGGAAGGTCTTGGTATCCATGGAATAGCGCAACAAGAGAGTGCATCGAGGAAACATCACAATTCTCTCGTTCCTGGCGGTAGTCAAGCACGGCAGCAGCGCATTGAAGTATCTGCAAAGACCAATACGCAATTCCAGGCGCCTTTTCAAGAGAATATCCGATGTATCCCCCGCACAGAGTAACAATTGTCAGTGACTTTTGGTTTTTGGGGCCACCATCGTCGATAGGCGTAAGTAAAATCTTCCGAGCAGCTTGAACATTCGCAGCGCTTTTTTCGTTGGTGATAAGCAGCGCCACGAACCTTAAGCACGTCGTCACAAGAGACTCAAGTTGAGTCATACTGACACCAGTCAGTTCAGATTCCCTCTTGTACAGCAATGGAAAGTGACCGTCACTGTCAGAACTAGAGCCGTCGTCTTCATTCGAAACAATGCTGTTCCAGTTGCCGATATGACCTTCCACAGAGGACAACACAGCGCACGAAGAGCGTAATAGCTTCATGAGTAGTGACATATCCGTCGACAGAGTTAAACGCAACGCAGCTTCAAACGCTGGAACCATGTCGTTCAGCTCGTGGATATACTTGCGAGGAAAGGATAGCACATACAGCAAGCGGAAGCAGCGCTCCAATACTTCACAGCGCTCACTGATGGGCACAAATTTCCAACTCTCATGGGTCGTTAAAACTTCAATTGCAAACTCCGTTGCACTGACAAACCAAAGTCTCTCCATTGCGATAAAACCGGGAGATCCCACCGAAAACTCCTTTTTAGAAGTTGACTTCGCAAGCGTATGTGCTTCCTTCGAAAGGAACCATCTAACAACGCTCATAAATATGTCTTGTGTAGCCAACACGACCGGATACTCGCCAGTTAGCCGCTCCTGGAATTCAAACAGCTTCTTGGCAGTTTTCACAATCAGATTTACACACTCTTCTCGCCCTCCACCAAGCGACGGACTCATCAACAGCTCGACTACAGAAGTAGCAGACAATAGTGTTCGAAGAGAAATGAATGACGCTGTAATCAGATGCAGATAAGCAGAAGACCACGCATCTTCACCATCCAGTGGCGAAGCATTTAGAAATCCGTCCAGAGCTCCAAGTAAGAGACGTAGCAAATGTGTACCCCCATCCACCTGGAACAAGCCCATCGTACTGTCATTGCTCGCAGTCGTGCCAAAATCGCAAGGCCCAGCATTACCTAGTTGCGCTAGAACTCGCTCCCGCGTGTGGCGGTCCCAAATTCCCCACGATACCAAATTTTCTCTCGAAGCTGAGAGCAATAATGGTAACGAAACCTGCTGTCTTATGAGCTGAGGGACGTAAACTTCTGGGGATGGAAGACTGTGCTCATTCCACCAATAACGGAGTCTTGCTTCGCCCCAACAGTGCATCATCTCCTCCAGCACAAACTGACCACCATCCTGTTGCCGACCAAGCTGTACGATAAACTCGAAAAACGCAGTAAGCACAATTACATCGTCAGCGTTCGAGCATTGTGGGCCGGTAAACGATCCCGAGTGAAATCCAGCCACAAAGCTTTCTGCACGTAGCATAAGCAAATCCCAAATGGATGGAGCATTCTTGCCTTCGTCACTGGTTGAAAGAAGCCATTCTATCTGTACATCATCGTCAGACTGAATGATTGCGCCGATTGTTCCTGCAGGCACTACCAAGCGCGTATCTGCCTCGTCGTAGGCAAATGAACGAGTACACTGGACCTGTCCAGGCTCGCCGGAAACTTCACTGAAGTACTCTGAGGGTGGTGCTGGACGGCAAACACCACCAGTAATGACACGATCTTCCAGACCAGCTTGCGGTTTGCTGAAATACTTCAGCACCTGTCGAAGTACAACTGGCGACGAAGTGTCTTGGTAATTGCAGCAAAGAGATGTAAACATTTGCACGCAAGACAACAAGCTGTGAGGCAGGTTCGCCCGAATTTTTGCCAGTAAGTCACGAAGCGCGACCCTTTCACCGGTCGCCATAATGTCTGTCATAGCGCTGTCTTCCACATCAAGGCCAAGGGTTTGCATAGCCACTCGCGTGCTCGAAAGAGAAGGTAAAACAAATCGCACCATACCGTGGAGCTGTTCGGCGCCGTCTAGATTCTCCATGTAACCCAGTGATGACAACATGTCATTCACAAATGAAGCAACCACGAATTGGTAAATGGGAGTGCTGCCAGAACAGAAGCCGTACTGAGCTTGTGTCGTGTTTGTGCCACGCAGTCCAGACGATGCAGCAACGTTAGGCAAGACCCACAATTTTTGTGCATGAAGGCTCAAAGAGTGCAACACTGCCGTGTTGGAGTCGGAATCCGCGTAGTCACTGCCGAACACCAGCGATCGTAGTAGTGCATTCAAGTAGTGAAAGCTGTGCAGTCGTTCGGCTGCTGTCAATGTGTGTTGCAACATGGCTTCAAGCTCTTGTACTTCTCCAGTTCCGCGGCTAAACTCCGACACGTTATGGTACTGTCTCCCAAGGAGTGTTGCCCACGCTAGCAACAGCACCCCCGGCACCGGTGACGTCATTGACTCCTCACTCATCGCGTCTGGAGCGCCACACAGATCTGTTAAAAAGAAATTCTTGGTCGCTTGTTGTAGCGCTCCAAGTTCTTGCACAGCCCCAGTAGAATGCAGCAATCTCAGTGCCACCAACACTCCCACTTGTGTCAATTTTTTTGCTGCATCCTGAGCAACAGGCAGTGCCAACGTATTAGCCGTAAAAACTTCATCAAAAACACGTACTTCCCAGTTATGTACGGTCTTAGCAATCTTAACAGCAGTCTCCAAAGTTGATTTCTCCCTTGAGGTCACAAGAGTCAACAACAACAGCTCTCTCAGTAAAGCTTCTTCCTCTAGAACTTGCAGCTCCCAATCCACAAGAGCCTCACGCTCCTTATCCCCCACAGTGGAGAACCTCGGAGGCTGACAGAACTGTCTGCCATGAACTTCATCTAGCAGAGCTTCACGTAATCCCTCCTTTAGAAGCTCATCCACCACTTCCTCGGCTGCTTGGGCATTGGGATGCTCAGGGTTCCCCGCCGTTCGAAGCAACTCCACTCGAACAGCAAAAAACTCTCTTCTTTCCGAAAAGAACCTACTTCTAAGCTGATCAAATTCCAGCTTCTTGTTCGTTTCTTCCTCCTGTAGCTTCTCGAGGGCTTTTCTCAGCTCCTGTTTGTCACCTGAAGCTGGCAACTGCACGCTTGTCAGCAAAAAATCCCACTCCTTCTCTTTATCTTGAGTATCTGTAGCATCAGTCGTTGTTTTTGCGTCTTTATCAGCTGAAAACAAAGCTAAAGCTGAATTTTTGGGCGTTGCTGGAGGCGTCGTTCCATCTACACCCCCCACGCGCCCGCCCAACGGCACCAGACCCCGCACAGAACGTATCGCAAGCACTACATCCTCCACCTGCAGCTCCTCACGCCGGCCGCGCTTGAGCCACGACAGAACGTCCGCCGACGTCTTAGTGCGCGCCATCAATTCGCAATCTGAGGGGCTGGGCTGATTGGTTTCATGGCACTAAAGTGAATAGTGCCAGTATCATTCAAAGAGTACCAATAATTTGGTACCCTGTCTATTCCGATATTGATTTCGTTTATCAGATTGTTCTCTCTCGCGCCGACCTTCATTCTCGATATTGAACCCGCCGCGTGCCGCACTCACCGCCTTATTGCTGTCTCTTGCTGCGCCTGTATCTGCCCTTCCAGAGCTCCTACGACGCCGCGCACACCTTCGTCGTGTAGCGCTTCGTCTTCTCTATCCGTTGCGACGTCTTCTTCCGCCTTATCTTCATCTCTGGACCCCAGTACGCTCTGGGACGTCCTCGGTCAAACTGCTTGGGACTTGGTGGGCGGCGACTTGTTGGCTCGCATGTCGCAGTTTGCTCACGGGATTTCGGCTCTGGACGTCACGCCCTCTGCAGCTCTCAGTGCTCCAGTATGGCTGCTGGGCAAGCGTTATGATGATGTGGCGGCAGCGGACTTTGACGCGTACAAGAAGAGCTTTGAAGCTATTCTCTGGTTCACGTACAGGAGAGATTTCCCAGCTATGACGCCCTATGAGCATACTAGTGACGCTGGATGGGGCTGTATGCTGAGATCCGCGCAGATGTTGCTAGGCCAGGCACTGCAGAAACGTCTTTTGGGACGAGATTGGACTCTTCCTGCTCTTTTTGAGACGGAAATGGACAATAAACTACCAAGCAACTACGTGAAATTGCTCAAATGGTTCGCAGACTCTCCGGACTTGGAGTGCAGGTACTCTATCCATCATATGGTGAAGCTGGGGATGCAGTACGATAAACTTCCTGGAGAATGGTACGGACCTACGACTGCTGCTCAAGTGCTGAGGGATCTGGTTAATCTGCACAGACGAGAGTTTGGAGGAGAGCTGGCTATGTATGTGCCACAGGAAGGAGTGGTGTACAGTGATGATGTCACTACACTTTGTGTCTCGCAAATTGAAGAGGGGGAAGTTATTTCAAAGGTGAAGGACAAGGAAGAGGAAGGAAACAAGCCTGAGTTCTTTGATCCATTGCTGCATCCACCCACAACGGAAGATCGCAGTGACTGGAGCACTGCGCTGCTGATTTTGATTCCGCTGAGACTTGGACTGGATCAAGTGAACGAGTGTTATGTGCCAGCGATCCAGAAGACGTTCGCATTTCCACAAAGCGTGGGTATCATTGGAGGCAAGAAAGGCCACTCGGTCTACTTTGTCGGTACTCAGCAGGATCAGTTGCATCTCCTGGACCCACACGACGTCCATCCAGCACCGGAAATTAATTCTGCCTTCCCAACTGCTGTAAGTTATTCGTCATGGTTTAGATTATTGCTGGCTGATTGATTTTCTGTATTTGTCATTTTGTGCAGACACATTTACGGACGGTTCATTCATCACGTCCGCTGGTGATGAATGTTACTACTATTGATCCGTCGCTAGCACTTGGTTTTCTGTGCGAGACCCGGGCTGACTACGAAGATTTCGAGCGTCGCGTACGAATCCTTCACGACGAAGTAAAGGCTGAAGGTGGAATGTGCCCGTTCTCAGTTGCTGCTCGCCGGCCGGACTACGCTGCAAGTGGAGGGGACTTGCTTATGGCTGACTGCCTTTCGGGCGACGACATGAACGAGGATGAACTTGATGGAGCTACATGTGTCGATGGAGACGATGAGGAGGACGACTACGTGCTTCTTTAAATACGTGTAGGGTCGGATCGATGCAAGCCGTCTTGTATTATAGACCAGGTATGGCGGTATTGGAATTCTACAGTGCAATTGCAATACAGCTAAGAGCGTCCCGTTTGAGGTTGCTTACAGATTGATTTTGGCCATCCCGCCTTAGTTTCATATGCTGATTGGACCAGAAGTAGTGTGCGCACTATACACGTCTACGTATATTGGTGTGTACGTAGGAATACGTAATGTTGGTGGGGGGGGGGGAAGGGAGGACTCGAACCCCTTATATTAGGTACTTATTTCGAAGCCTGTTCGAAACAGGCGCATTGACGTCTAAGCAAGGTTACTCCTAACTAATTTCCTACGGCTACTGTACTCGGTTACCCTTAGTCTATGACCGGCACGCTTGAATTTCTTGGGAATTTTGCCCAATGGGCCACCGTTGATGAGCCCCCAGCCGGTGCCTGGCCGGGTAGAGTACTGCGACCGCGCCAACTCCTTGAGTCTTGTCTCCGTGTTGTTGTGCCTTGATTGGTCCCGATGTCTTAGAGAAGAGCTTGTGAGTGATGGGAAATGAACAGAGAAGGGCAGCGGTGAGAGAGGAGAGCAGAAGTCGAAAAGGGCGACGGAGGCGGGGCTCGAACCCTCGGTCAGTTCGTGGATCAGCGGATGCTAATCCACTGGGCCACCGGCGAGCCCTACGTAATGTTGGTGTGTACTAACATTTATCAACATGTACAGACCTGGCCAAAAGGATAGGACACCCCATAAATTTTAGGTTTTCTCAGCCAATCCGCGGTCTTTCTGATCGCCAATTGCACCAATAAAAGCGTATTTCGTGCTGATCGGGCCTATCAAATTTGAGCTTCATCGAAGAAAAATTGAGTGACTTTCAATACAACAGTCCGATTTTGAGCCTGGTCAAAAGGATAAGACACTTTTTTATACTTGAGTTTTGTATAGCTTGAGTTGAAGTTGAACTACTAGCCGCACCTGCAAACGACCTTCGGCTCGACCTCAAGGTAGCGCCAGTAGCATTTAAGGACGTCAGGTCCATCTAAATTTCATTCCTTTACATCAGAAAAACTGTTTTCCTCCAGTTTTGTTCACCCCAGTCATGAGACGCCACTTGATTCGTGCCTCCATGCGAGTCTCTGTGAGCTTAGGCACCTTGTTAACTTGACGTACTTAAACAGCTCCACTGTGCGACTGGAGACGCCAAGCTTCTGCTGTTCAGCGAGCTTTGATGAGCTTAGCGTCCCCTGCCGCGTCGCGCGAGCAATACTACGGCATTCGCGACCAGTGAGCTTACTAGGGCGATCTCGCTGGCCATAACTACCCGGATCTTTTAAAACGTTTGTCACTACAGTCCTTGAGCGCTTTAGAGACTCTGCAATTTGCTTCACACTGCATCCTTGACTTGATAGCGCTGTTATCCTTTCTCGAACTTCGTTAGCTGCTGCTTTCGGGCTATTTTGAGCGGGACAACTCCAAGTGCTGTGGGAAGAAGCTGAATTTGAGCGAAGTCTGCACTGTAACCACTCCTCCTCCCATACAAAACTCAAGTATAAAAAAGTGTCTTATCCTTTTGACCAGGCTCAAAATCGGACTGTTGTATTGAAAGTCACTCAATTTTTCTTCGATGAAGCTCAAATTTGATAGGCCCGATCAGCACGAAATACGCTTTTATTGGTGCAATTGGCGATCAGAAAGACCGCGGATTGGCTGAGAAAACCTAAAATTTATGGGGTGTCCTATCCTTTTGGCCAGGTCTGTAGATTGCACACAAAGCTATAGCCGCCGGATGCCATTTTGAGCCATGATAAGATGCTGAAGGTAAAATCTATATTAATCTTTCTGCCATTCTGGATTCGTTTTCCTCAAGACTCCTGTTCTCTCACTATGGTACGGACTTACGCATTCAAGTTGATGAGCTCAGCGCCGCCTGTAGACCCTGTGAAGCTGTGACTTTGCAAATTTTCTATGGACTGCCGGTTCCCAGAGCCAGAGCGGCATTGACGATATTACTGGTCCAAATGATTTCAGGGTTAAGGCACAATTGTGGGTGCCAAGGGACAAGGGCAAGCCTGGGAAGGGGTTGCCGACTCCAAAAGATGGAAACGACTTGAAAAGATCCTGACATACTCCGGAAGATGCACTCCAGATGATTCGAACACCGAAACCAAGTGACTGTTCGGTAACGCCATGACCAAGGGGTTCTATTTTTGGAGTATATGCGAGACTCAAATTATCAAGTCGAAGGTTCGAAGTGGAGGTTAACGTGTGACTATCGGAGACTGTCTGGTTTGTACCCAGTATCCTGGTTGAATCTCGGGTATACTCAAGGCCATATATTTCCGACCGACCAAGACGACCGACGATGATGTGTCCGGAGCCAGCTGGAATTCTTCCGTGTTCTTTGACTCTATGGTATTCTACTGAAACGCAAGCCTCTTCCTGATGAGAAGCCCTACTACATAGTGAAACCAAGTATATTTTTGCATGTTTAGCTAGTGCTAGCTATTATACATTAAAGAGAGTTCAATTTGCCACCAAGGGCGCAAGTGCAAAGTCTTGGAAGGTGTTCCCAAGACACACTGTGAGGAGCCGTGGACCAGCCTCGAGAAGAGGGCTTCACGTGTAGCCGAACAAGCGCCAGGCCGCGTCGACAAGCGTCACCGCCGCGTGAATCTCCGCCAGGGTAAGACCAAGTTGGAAAGGTGATCCGGGCGGCGTATCCCGGGCGTGACCCCTTCCATTTCATATTCCAGTTGATACTTTCGGGTATTATTTCATATTATAACTGCGTTTTGGGAGGTTAGTGGTAGTCACCCCTAAAATTGATTGATTTGACTGCTTGTGCGTTTGGACTGTATTGGTTGTGTGTGTTCTTAAATACTACATAGTATTTGGGACATATATATTGGATTCTATTCTTCCGGAGATTCCTAGTGAATCTATCGGAAGTGGTGCGCTGTTTAAAGAGCCCCGGAACTGTGCCAGTGTTCCGGACTTTGCTCTAGTCGTACTGGCATTTGGAGTGCCCACCGCTCGAGGGCCGAAAAGAATAAGAAGCGGTTGTAT
The DNA here is from genome assembly GCA_018806915.1 of Phytophthora colocasiae. Taxonomy (NCBI): domain Eukaryota; phylum Oomycota; class Peronosporomycetes; order Peronosporales; family Peronosporaceae; genus Phytophthora; species Phytophthora colocasiae. Next base: position 456,555 of record JAGKQI010000094.1, on the reverse strand, counting down.
ATTTTGGTTTAACTCTCTTGTATATTTGGTTAACTGTTGGAGGGGAAGTACTTTGCTCATAAGTGCTTACCCACTTTCGGACTAATTAACCACCGTTTGGGAAGTGTTTATTTGGTTAGCACTCTCCCTCCGGATCTAGTTCTACAATCTTTTGGAGATAACACTTTCGGTGCAGACTCCTCGCGTTCGAAGACAAACGACACCTACGAGGGTAGTCACAAGGTCACACGCCAAGCCACTTTCCGGACACCCATTTGGACACCGGAAGGTGGTGCTGACTCACTCCAACTGGACACCTGACTACTAACTCTCTTTTGGAGTTTTTAGTGTCTGGGTTGTTCCTTTTGGACGGCACACTATACGCAACCCCCTGGGCGGTCAAAAGTGTTCACCCACTTCGCCACAGCTGGTGCGCGTGCCCGGATTCGAACCGAGGATATCACCGAGTTATCTTTTTATATTTTTGTTGATTAGTTTTGGGGGATTGATTGCTTGCTAAATTTCTGAGTGTGGTTGTTATGACTGGAAGTGGAAGTGGAAGCACGCGCAAAGGAGGAGGCGACGCGTCTTTAAGTGGAATATCTACGAGATCGTCGCGTCGGTTAAAGGGGCAGCAGCCTGATGAGCATGAAGATTTGGATGCAGTTATCAGAAGAAATCGTCAGGCGAATGCTGCGAAGCGGAAGGCTGCTCTGGAGGCCAAGGAAGCGAAGGAATCACTGGAAGAAGAAGAAGAAGAATCTGAACCAGATCAACTGGACGCGCACCTCGCGAGCCAGGAGGATAGTGGCTCGGAAGAGTCTTCGGGAGAAGAAGGTGATCCTGAGCAGGAGGAGTCTGGGTCCGACGAGGATCCGGACGAAGAAGAAGTGTCTGAATCCGACATCGAAAGGCGTCCGGATGATGCACTGGTGGACGACTCCGGCCTGGAGGAGTCCGATGGAGAAGAGTATGACGCCGTCCCAAGTGAGGCTGAAGACTCTGGAGCAGATGTGTCCGAGGAAGAAGCTGTCGAAGTGGAGTTCCCCATGGAGGATCGAGTTCCGGACTCTCCTCCACCTGGAAGAATGGCTCCGGTCGGGGACGCCCGAGAAGAATCATCGCAGTTCAAGACTGAAGTCAAAACTGAAGTGCGCCCGTTATCGCCAGTTCATGAAGAAGCTGTGCTTGAAGACGAGGTTCTATCTCAGCCGGACGCTATGGAAGTGGAGATACCGCAATTAATTTCGGAAGATTCACCGCTTCCGGATGACTGGCGTTTTTCGGAGGTCCCTGTGGAGCCCGCCCAAGCAGCGCCCCGTTTCGACATCTCAGACACTCAGATGCATGAAGCTCCAGAAGGTGGACGGATGTCACCTGAATCCCAAATGACTGATGTTCAAGCGAAGGAGTATGTGGCTGCTCAAGTCCGACGCTGGGAGCAGGACAGTTCCGAAAGGAACTATCCACTTGAGTTCCATCATGGCTGGCCGCAAGTCTACCTGGAGTGCGAACCGTTCATCGTGGCCGCTGCAATGACTTCGGAATACTTGAATCGCCGCATTCTAATGCCGGCTCAGACGGACGCTTGGATCTCAGAGTTGCAGATACAACGCCGGACGTTTGGATTCGTTCAGGATGTCCAAGGCGCGCTGATCCCGCCTGCGGAGTTTTCGCCCCGAGAATGTATCGCCGTTCTTTAAACGATGCTATTTGAGGCTGGATTCAGTTTCGTCAACTTGGTGCCAGGATGGTTTAGGACGCGAGTGTTCAAGGTCCACCCGGATTTGGTTCGACAAGTGGTTGGTGACGTGTTTCGGTTGCTCGTGGTTGAGATGATCGAGTGGAGACAAGTTATGCTCCGTGCTCACGAGTACATCAGAATTTTGGAGACTTCTGGAAGACAAGGATTATATCAACAACATCCAGAAGTGTTTCGTCATGGTGAAAGTGTTGTCATTTCGGATTACGAGACCTCACTATTCGGTCGAGACTTTGCGAGACAGCTCCAGTTGGCAGGTTTCCGTAAGACAAGAAGTCCAAGGGGGCCACCCCAAGGAGAGGTCCAGCCGAAACGTCTTCAACGTGTCATGCCCAGAGCGCCATCGTCCATCCCGTCGCCCGCGTCATCTTCGCTGCCGTCTGTGCCGTCATCGGTACTGCGGAATCTGGAGGCGAGCCAGGGTGATCAGTCGTCCAAGAGCGTCATGTCATCCAGCAGAGCCTCGTCGGAACGTACAAACTCGGCTCGATCTTCGAGTATGTTTGCCTCTTCAGGAGGTTCCAGTGAGTCTATGGCGAGCGCTACATCAGGATCGCGAACTTCGCGAGAAAGCACTTCTGATTCTTCGGGATTCGGGATGAGTAGAAGTGGGGGCAGTCATATGCCCTTTTCCAGATTCGCGCCCATGGCGATGTCAGCTCGGAGCTTCGGAGGACCAATGTCCATGGAGTCTGGGATGACATTCCAGATCACGCATGGAAAACCAAGTGGAGCCCGTGAGGATGTGAGTCGCAATGATGCCGTACCAGACTCGAAGGTTGACCTGCAGAAGAAGAAGCGTGCCAAGCCGTCCTCAAAACGGCGAGAGGCAGCTCGAGAAGCCCGTCAAGCCAGATCTCCTGAGGCACATGATGAACTGAAGCCCGAAGGCCGACGTCGTGAGAGTCCCAGTGAATCTGCCAGGTCGGAGCGTTCGTCCAAGTCAGCTAGCTCTGGTTCCACACAAGTCGCGCTGAACACGATGTTCCAGCTGCAGAAGGTGATGGCACGAATGGAAGACCAGCAAGGGTCGGCGCTACAGAAGATGTCAAGCGACCTGGATTCCAAATTGGAGCGCTTGCTGGACTCGAGAATTCAAGGGATGTTCCCGAAGCAGGAGCCGACTCAAGTGTTTACCACTACGCAAGTCGTCCCAGCAGAGCCACATCCTGATGAAGATCATTCCGCAGAGCGTTTATCCAGAGAGCAACGTCATAAGAAGAAGAGCATCAAGTCGAAGCGTAACTCGTCTGATGACCGGAAGGTGTTCGACCTTCAGCGCGAGCTGGAGGCGTCCGAGGCTGCAAGGAAGAAGGAGCGTGAGATGTCGACGGCGGTGCAGAAGTTCTTGGCCTCGCAAATTCACGACTTAATGGCGAAGACGTCAGGGCCACCCGATAGAGCAACTCAAGGTGGGACATTTTCTGATTTGGCAACTTTACACCCAGTATCCAGTGCCCCATCCCAGAGCACGTCCCATACGGAATCCCAGAAAACAGATATTCGGAACCCTGACGAAGCTTTTGCCGCTCAACTGGCCGCCGCCCTCAAAGTTGTTTCTGGTGAGACGAAGACGTCCAAGACTCCTGAGTCCAGGAAGCACCATGACGGCAAGGCAAGGGGGGCAAGCGACCCCGAACGGAGAAGATCATCTGAAGTAAGACCTCGAAGAGAAGCATCAGGCGATGGGTCCCGGAGAAGGGCGTCGAGGAATGGGACAGACGCGCCGAGGAAGAGCTCATCGTCAAGTAAGGGCCAGTCTTCTAAGCGGTCAGTCTCCAGACGGAGACGGCCTTCGGACGATCCAAGCTAGTCCAGTTCGAGCTCCGACTCTGGCAGTGACTCCGACTCCCCAAGTTCAGATAGCAGCTCTTTCGAAGACACATCTCCCGGAGTTATGACTACGACCGGCCCGAATGGAACCACTACGTACCTGTTCAAGCCGTTTGTGAATGCGAGCACTCTGGAAGATTTTGACGAGAAGGCGCCGCTGGCCACTCGGATGAGATGGTTGGAAAGGTTCCAAAGTATGTCAGTTCAAGGAGGCTGGACAGACAGCGTGAAGATATACGAAATGAAATTGAAGCTGTCCCCTGCTGTCCGGAACTGGCGCGCCAACCTTACCCCGAAAGTTCGCCGGAAGTGGAAGGATTTTCTGAAGGCGTTCAAGGAGCGATACTGCAAGGCGAAGACTTCCGACGCTGAACGTTACTATACGATGGTCCAAAAGAAGAACGAGTCTCCACTGGATTTCTACTACCGACTCAACAAGGTGGCGGATCGAGCTGGAGTCGACATCGATGGATCGAGTAGACAGCGCGAAAGTCACTTAAGGTGTTCATCAAGAAACTTCTGGACTCCAGACTTCGGATGACGCTCCAAGGACAACGACTCCGAAGCTTGAAAGATGTCGAGTACGTCTTACGGCAGCATGAAGACTTGACTTTGGATGACGAATATGATACGCCACCTCCGAAGCGAGACTTCCGGGCAGACAACGTTCCTCGAGACAAGTTCCGGTCCAAGCGGACAGGTAGAGCATACCTCGCTCGAGATGATGAAGGCTCGGAAGATGACGATCGACATGTGAGGTTCCAAGATGAGGAAGAGAAGCCACCACCGGAGACCATGTCCACCTCGACTACTTCGAAGACTGATGACGGTCCGGATGACTCTTTCCTGACTATGGACGATCTTTCGAACGCGGTATACAAGATTCTCGAAGATTCTGGGTGGAAACCTCGATCACCTGGAGACCATCCGGACACCAAACGACATGGTTTCAAAAGCCCGACTTACTCCGCAAGATTCTGCGAGAATTGTCGAAACTTCGGGCATGTCAAGGAGGACTGTTGGGCTGACATCGAGTGCGAACGTTGTCATAAGAAAGGACATCCGGTCAGATTCTGCCGGACGCGCCAATGTGACTATTGTCACCGGTATCACGAAGGATCATGTGGAGAGTACAAGGCACTCCAAGACATCAAGAGTCTCATCCAACAAGGTGCGCTGGACCTGCCGACCGCCATCCGGAATCAACTTCTGGATCCGGACGCCGATTCTGTGGAGAAACCGTTAAACCACTAAGCCCGCTGGATGGGGATCCAGAACGCGCCGGGTTCAAGAAAACCCCAGAATTGTGTGTTTTAGCGTACGTTGGACCTGAGTTGAGACGACAAGTTAACCATCAATGCATGACCATTTTCCCGAAAGAAGACCCCACTCCAGTTGGTGATGACCCTGACCTTTTATACGACTGGCATCCAGATAACACGGATGACACTCCTGTCGAGTTCAGGCTCAAACCCGGTGAGAGTTATGGATGGTGGGAAGAACATCGTTCGGAGAATTCGAAAAGGGTTGCTATGGTACATGGTGCGGTGAACAACTGTCGGACAGAGATTCTTTTGGACTCCGGAGCTTCAGTAAGTATGCTGAGTTTGGATCTTGCGCGTAGACTCAAACTCAAGTTGGACTTCCAGAAGCAGCTCCGGGTGTCCGGATTGGGAGGAGTGCCGACAATCATCTCTGCTCGGACTGAAGTGAAGGTGACTTTGGGACTGAACGTGGTGTATGTTTTGGAATTGTGGGTTGCCAACATCGGCGAAGGTGTTGACATGCTTCTCGGAATGGACTTCATGTATTCGGCTGGAGTCCGATTGTGTGTTCGAGAAGGCTTGGTGCAACTTCCAGATGAAGAGAATGTGATGTCCGGAAGAACGTTCGACCAACAAAGGAAAGAACTTCGGCTGGACGTGCGACCATCAGGGACGATATGCCTCCAACCGGGCGAGCAAGCTGTCATCCGGATCAATTATGGCCAGTGTAATCCACAACGTGAAGTTGTGTGGGCTGGGCGTGGTGACCGATGGGTGACGCAGCTTATTTATGGTGCCCGATCTTGGGCAGTCGCCGTTCGAGTGGTGAACATTTCGGAGAAGGACGTCTGGATGGGACCGAACACCACAGTCGCCCAGATTGTGGAGTACGGATGTTATCCTTTTGGACGTTTTGTGAGGCCAGGACTTAAGAGGTATCGAGAATGGGAGGTCCTGATCTATGAGAATACCAACTCCAGACAGGAGCAGCTCCGACAACAGAAGTACATGCAGATGCTGTCCGAGTCCGGACCACCATGTGTCCAAAGAACAACCTACTCGTGGCCCAAGAAATTGTTGGTAAGGCCACCCCGAGGAAGCTTAAACGTGCACATGGTCCAACTTCAAGTTCCACCCCCGAAAATTCCGGATGATTCTGTTCGAGAAGAACTCCCGACTATCGATGAAGTTTCAGAACCTGACGACCCTCCGCGAGTTGTGGAGCCAGATCCTGAAGAATACGAAACTTGTGATGAAGTTCCAGATGGAGATGATGGGTCCGTTTTTGAAAGTTCGGATGATGATGAATTTTTCGATGCGATTACTGTGGATGAGGACTTGACAGGGGACGACCCTTCAGAAGATATGGCTCTGGAGGAAGAATTCGAACCCCCTAGGAGATCTTTTGGAGAGAATGTCCAGTCAGACATGTTGAATCGAGCCATTCGGAGATTGGAAACCAAGTTCACCCGGTGTTTGCACGTGAGTGCAGAAGAGTTGAATTTGGAACCAGCCGTGTATGTACATGAGGGAAGTGACATGTTGTCCCAATTGAAGGACCAACTGGTCATGCTTCCCGAAGTACATGAGTTGGCTCCAAGTTGTGACATCGAGAAGGCGGACGTTGGAGAACCCGGAAAGACGACTCCAGAAGAAGAGCGTAAACTCCGGAAGATTCTGAAACGTCATCGGAAGATTTTCTTAGGGGACGGTAATGCAACCCCGGCTCCGGCGAGAGGTGTGATTTGCGACTTGGATGTTGGAGATGCTAAACCTGTTGCACAACGACCACGGTCGATTGCACCTCATTTGGCCGTCAAGGTGTACGAGTTGCTCAAGAAACTTTTGGAGACCGGACTGATCGAACATTCGGAATCTCCTTGGGCATCACCGATCGTTATCGTCTTGAAGAAGAATGGAGTCGATATCCGGATGTGTATTGATTATCGAGTCGTGAATGGGTTCACCTTGTTGTCGAACTATCCGTTACCGCTGATCGACGACCTTCTAATCGGTTTCGAAAGTGCAATGTGGTTTATGAGTCTCGACATGGCAAGTGGATTTTGGGCTATCCGAATGTCGGAACGTGCAAAGTTGATTTCAGCTTTCGTATGTCCATTCGGACATTTCCAATGGATTCGTATGCCATTTGGACTCAAAAATGCACCACTGGTTTATCAAGCAGTAATTAACAACTGCCTGTGGGGATTCGTCAGATTGCCTCCTGAAGAGGAAGCCCAAGTGGACTCTGAAGTTTTGGAGTTTTTACAACTGAATCTTCCGGAAGGTAATGGCCAAGGTCATCATGATGCTGGATTCCAAGTCCCAAATCTTTCGGATACTATGACTGTGTTTCAGCGGAATATACCTGCCCCGTCTCAGATGAGTCCGGTGTTGGGACGAAGTTCCTATATCGATGACATCGCCCATGGTGCTCCAACTTGGGACCAGTTGTGTGAAGATCTGAATGCATTGCTATTTCGACTCAGATACTGGAACATCTCGGTGAGTCTTCCGAAGAGTGAGTTTGGAAAATTGACGATCCCATACTTGTCTCATGAGATAAGTGCTGAAGGTATTCGAGCTACTCCGAAAATCGCAAAGGGTGTTTTGGACCTTCCGTTTCCGACCACTCTGAAAGGCGTCCAGTCGTTCCTCGGGAGTTTGAATTATTATCACAAGTTCATTGAAGATTTTCCGGTGGTCGCAGCAGTTCTGTATGAACTTTCGGACGAACAGATCAAGGCAGGGCGGAATTTGGACCAAGCCAAAGAAGCATTTGGACTTTTGAAGCACAAGATCATTTCGACCCCGCTACTGCGTCATCCGGACCGAACCCGACCGTTTGTGATTATTCCTCACGCCAATGCTTGGGCCGCCTGCGCAGTCCTCGCCCAGGAATATGACGGGATGATTCATCCGGTCAGGTATACTGGACGAGTTCTGAATGATTCCGAGTTACGCTATCACATTGCGGAAAAGGAGGTCATTGCGATCTTGAGAGTGCTTCAAGTTTTCCGGAGTTTGGTTGAACAGTCCAAGTTGATTGTCTACACCCGTTATTCTGTTTTGAAATGGGTGATCAATTCAAAGTCTGCCGATGGGCGCTGTGTGCCCTGGGGACTTGCCCTATCTCACTGGGACTTGGACATTCGAAAAGTTCAAAAGGACGAAGATGGTTTAGCGGCTATTATGGGTGCCGGCATCACTCCGCGTGAACATTTGGACGAAATTTCGGAATCGCTGATTCCACTCAAGGGACGCATCCGGAAACCTCCAGTGATGAGTATCGAAATGTTAGAGTCGGATTACGAAGGTATCGTCCTGAGTTTTGATGGAGCTGCTAAGACATCCACCCGGAAAGGAAGTTGTGGTTGTATCCTGTGGAAACTGCCTGGTTGGAAGGTCCTCGAAGCTCGTGGTTTTACTTTGGATAACGTCACAGTAAATGACGCGGAGTATCATGGACTTCTGAAGGGCATGCTGATGGCGTCCAACCGGAGTATCGATGAGTTGGTAGTGGTTGGTGATTCCAGGATTGTAATTCAACAAGTCCAGGGGTTAATCAACTGCAACCAACCACATCTCCAGAAACATCTCGCGGAGGCGGAGACTCTGAAAGATAAGTTCCGAAAGATCCGTTTCGTACATCTGAAGCGAGAATATAACCAGGCTGCCGACTACCTGACTTCGAAGACTCTCCTACTAGACGAGTCGTGGGAAGTTCGGGACGAAAGTGACCTGAATCATCTGGAGCATGTGTCCAAGATTGCAGAGAAACTGGTGAAGGTGGACGGCTCGGAAGAGAAAGAGACTTTAAAAGATGTATCATCCGGAGTTCAAATTTCAGATGATCAAAGTCTTCCGGGACCAGAATCCGCCCCCCTCCCTCCTGCTGCAAGAGTTATGGCAGCCATTGCACAAGCTGGGGATACCGACCCGGGACGTCCAGATGAAGTCCCCATGGGTCCGTTGGAATTTCAGGCCGAGCGATGGCGGAGGATCAAGGCACATCAGGATGCGGATGAATACTTGTCCGAGCTGAAAAGTTTTCTGAAAGGTGATCTCGAAAGGTTTTCACGCCGAAGACTCCAGAAGATCGCCAAGGTAGCCGACCTGTTCACATTGGACAGTCGAGGTGTTCTTTACCGGTTGTCGACGATTAGTCAAAAACGACCTCGAGAATTCTTGGGAGAACTCCGACTCGTCGTGCCAGAATCTTTGCGCCCCGACATGCTTCATTATGCTCACGAAGATTTCCAAGGAGGTCATCAAGGGATCCGCCGGACTCATGAGAAACTTCTTTCGGAATATTATTGGCCAGGAATGTATGCCGATGTGGAACGACATGTGAAGGAGTGTGTGGATTGTGCAAGTGGAAAGGGACGACCTCCGAATGACGGTCCGTCACCCGGAAATATCGAGCCATCCTACCCATTTGAAGTCGTTTCGATGGATTTCGTCACGCATCTTCCGAAGTCGGCCCGCGGAAATACTTTTCTGCTTCTCTTCCAAGATATGTTCTCCGGATATGTCATGTGCAAACCGATGAATTCGACAACTGCCCAGGACGTCGCCGAGGTTTATGAGCAGGTGGTGTTCCAACGGTTTGGAGCGAGTTCGATGATTCGACATGACCAAGATCCGCGGTTCATGAGTACTGTCTTCGAATGTTTCCGGAATCTACTCGGAAGTCTTCAAAGAGCCACCCTGGGATATCGTCCGCAAGCTAACGGTCAGCAAGAACGGTCAGTCCAGACGGTCGTCCGGAGTATCCGAGCTTATATCATGAAAGCAGACCAGAGCGACTGGGACGACCACGTGGAGAGGCTCATGTTTGCTTTGAACACATCCTTCGATGCTACCCGGTTGGAGACCCCATTCTACCTGGTCCACGGCTGGGACGCTCAGAATACCATCTCGGCAATGTTGGGTCCAAAGCCCCACAATCTTCCGGAGAGGACGGCCTACGAGTGGAGACGAAAAATGCAACGCGACTACAGTTATGCGATTGCGTTTGCTGAAGATCTCCAAAAGAAGGCCAAACGTCATCGTTCGGAAGTTCAAACTCAGAGATGGAAAGATTTGTCTGAGAGACTGAAGTCTGGATTCGAGAAGGGAGACTCCGTCTGGTTATATATTCCGAAGGTTCAGACTGGTTTGAGTCGGAAATTAGCTCACATGTGGCATGGACCTTTTCGAGTTGAAGAAGTTCATGACGACTATCTAGTGAAACTCAGGGTCGAGGACACGGGGTACCGTGTCAACCCATGGGTACACATAAGTCGTCTAAAGCCACGAGCCGTATTCCCCAGACGCCCAACCGGTGAAGTCCAAGTGGAAGACGACGATGACTTCGATGCTGCTCTTCTTCCAGAAGATAGCTGGGAGCCTGACGTTGGAAACGACGAGTACGAAGTTGAAAAGATTTTGGACCTGAGATGGTCGAAGCGGACTCGTACCTCCAAGAGGACCCGAGAATATCTGGTGAAGTGGAAAGGATATGACGAACCTGAATGGCTACCTGTATCGCAACTTAGCTGCGGTGCCCTACTCTATGAATTTAACCAAGGAGCGCGGGCGCGGGCGAGGTTCCAGGCGATGCAGGCTGGGGATGATCATCCCCGAGCTTAGACGTTCACATGTCATGTGAATGTCCGGGTGGATCGATTGGAAGTGTGTTTTCGATTGAATTTTGTTTTGATTACGATTGGATTATGATTATCATGGAAGTTGTCGTGAGGTGAGTTTCGAGAGATTACATGGGACTTCAAAGGAAATTAACGAGATGATTACTGGAGATGTTACGAGATGAAATGAGTGCATTTTGGATGGTTAAAAGTGATTGCTACGTGGAAACATGCAGAATTGAGATGACCTTCATCCGGAGTTGGATCTTAGTCTTCGCTCCAGAGATCGGAAAACTGGATGCGCTGCTCGACTGGGATCAGCTTGGCCCGAAGTTCATCCGGAACATGAGCAATTCGTTCTTCTTCGGTGCTGCAGTAAACCCACTGCGCACGTCCAGGTTCTTGCCTGTCCAACATATTCAGCTGCTCTTCGAGTGTGTATGGATGACCGGTAGACGGGTTGAGATGACCGGGGTCCATCAAGATCCAGTGGCATAACTTGTTTGGGAAGTTCCACACACCAGGCTCGAACCAAATAGAGTCCGGAAGACGAGACTTCACTCGAGTGAGTAGTGCCAAAGCTCTTTTTCGGAAGACCGAATGGACATTGGTCCGTTTGTCTTGAGCTTTCCGGATAGGCAATGGAGCAGATGGCGATCCGTCAAGCGTTAACCAGTGGTAAGTGTACCAGAAGGCCCTCGAATCACCAGCGACGAAATTGGTCCAGTCATATAGCGCATCCCGAGCTTCTTCATCCAAATCGTCACGAGTGTGAAAATATAACTCCTGAGGACGTCGCGAGTACACGTCATTCCAAGGGGCATCCAAGAGAAGCCGCTGCAACTGTCGATCCATACTCCACGAACGTGATTTCAGGATCTTCACATCATAACGATTCGGAGAATAGTCAGGAAGACCCGGAGTCTGCCGGGCGTGACCTCCAAGCGGATCACTCCACTTCATCCGGATTCCGTAGTGTCTCCAAGAGGTTTCCCCTGAACTCGGCACTTCAATGATCTCCTTCTCCAGTGGTGTAAGACTTTCAAAGTGTCGACGAGCGAGAACTGTACTTTTGGAGTCCGATGACCGTCGCTTCTTCCCTGCAGTCGAAGTCGAACTTGATGAGTCGCTCGGACGGAGTCGACGGTAACCGGAGTGTCGTGTTGGAGGTGATGGAGGTGGAAACGGTTCATCATCATCATCTGGCTCCTCGTTTTCATCCGGATTGAAATCACCATCTTTAGACTTGTCATCCGGTTGTTCATTGGGGTCGTCTGGACCGAGAATCTCCTCGAGAACACATTCTTGTTCAACCAAGGGGCCCCAGTATTCCGGCTCTCGTTCATCCATGAAAAGTTGCTCCAATACCGATTCTGCCAAGTTGTAGTAGCGTCTCGGGACGTACTTAGTCCAGAAGACTTCATCCAGCTTGTTCCAGAACATCATCCGGACCAACATGGCTACGAGAGGCTCCAGTTCGAAACGCGTGTGTGCACTACGATCTTCTTCCAACCATTCACGAGCACCAGGATACTTCACACCAGAGATCATCATCATTTGAAGATCCATTCGAAGATCTTCCCAGGCGACTGGATGGTCAGAAAGAGACTGACGTGCCTCAGCTTGCGTCCAGAGAACTTGAGCATCATCAGGACGACAATCCAATTGAGAATCACTATCCCAGCCTGATGGTCGACTTTGCATGTGGAGTGGAGCTTTCCGAGATTTCGTGGACTCTTTTGACTTTGATGATGAACCTCCAGAAGGTGACCGTTTCTTGGATGATGACTTGCCCGAACTTTCAGACGAAACATTTCCAGTAAGGTCGACGAGAGGCGGTGGCGATGGATCGGATTCTTTAGAGTCTCCATCGTCGTCCGGGCGAATCATTCGAACGTATGCCGGAAATGAAGGGCGAAAATCATCAGGGGTCATCACTGTGATCACTGTGCGCCATGTTGGATCCACAGGATCTCCATCTCGGAAGTGATTCAAAAGGCCCAGCAGACGTTCCCAATTCATCTGGACTTGGGTGTGGTTCTCTGCCCCAAGAAAGTTCATCAAATCGACCGGGTTGAAGGCAGACCGAGCTAGCTGAGATTCCAAACTCCGGCGACGAGATTTTTCCATTTCCACTTGGCGACGTAAGTCTTCAATCTGGGTGCGATGCCCGCGTTTGGCACGATCGTGCTCCTGCAACAACTTCAAAGTGTCTTCACGAAAGTTTCGAATGATCTCTGTTTTCTCAACTTCCAGATTCGCGATACGTTGATCGCGAGAAGCGAGATCCAACTGGAATTCACGCCTGAGTGAGTCTAAGACATCCTGATGACCACTAGCATCTCGAACGGATTCTTCGGCGCTCTCGAGTTCTGCTTGGACTCGGCTCAACTTCTCAGTGACTCGACGTAGAGCGGATACAGTGCCGAAGACACGTTGGGCGAAGTTTTCAGGATCAAATTCGGTCAGGACGCTTGCCATCTGACGACGAAAAGAGAGATCGGCCAACAAAGTTTCCAGCTCAGGACCTTGAAGTGAATCGGATCTTGGAGTCAGGATGTGTTCGTTCAAATCATCGCTCTCGTCAAAGAACTGGAATAACATCGCCTTTTCCGAAGTCGAGAGGCGCTCCACTTGTGCCAGCATTTCCAGTCCACCATAGCCATCTTGGAAGAAACGACTTCGCCCCAAATGATTCGCAACTGCAGGAATCCCGACCAGACGAGTGTCCTCCGCAGAGCAGAAGTCCGCTATGGTGAGACTGATAGGCGTTTGCTTGGGACCACCCGGGCCGAGTCGGCTTGATACGTTCAATCGGGAAGCTTCAACCGATGTTATGGGAGCTGTGCGCACTTTGCCGAGACCCAAGATGTCGCTTGCTGTGCTTTCATCGCGGTGTTCATCATTACTCCCGCCTTCCTGCGCTTTCCCACTTCCTGGTTGTACATTATCCCCTCCCGAAGACTGCTTAGGGATGTCAGATTGACTGCCAGCGACGTTTGAACCATGTTTGGAGGTGATACTTGACCCTGGGGCGGCCTGAGCAGCAGGTACGGCCGTAGGAGATATGTGTGACGACGTGGTAGCTTCCATTGGAGCGCTCAGCAGCCGCGATATCGCAAAGTGAGCGTGTGAGCTTGTTGGGATTTTTTGACGTGAATTGATTGGCTGAGTTGGGACAGGGTGAAGAAAAGACGCCACCTCCGCTAGTTGGAGAACCGAATTGGAGTTTGCGTGGAAATTTGACCGATTTACTGGCGGACGACTTCTCCTGGATAACCGACTGGACTTTGATCGTGGTGCCTTCGTCTTGCTTCGTCTCATCGCGACCTATCTCCTCGGAAGCAAATTGCTCAATGAGAGCTCATGATGAGAGGGACGGTTGTGAAGCTGTGACTCTGCAAATTTTCTATGGACTGCCGGTTCCCAGAGCCAGAGCGGCATTGACGATATTACTGGTCCAAATGATTTCAGGGTTAAGGCACAATTGTGGGTGCCAAGGGACAAGGGCAAGCCTGGGAAGGGGTTGCCGACTCCAAAAGATGGAAACGACTTGAAAAGATCCTGACATACTCCGGAAGATGCACTCCAGATGATTCGAACACCGAAACCAAGTGACTGTTCGGTAACGCCATGACCAAGGGGTTCTATTTTTGGAGTATATGCGAGACTCAAATTATCAAGTCGAAGGTTCGAAGTGGAGGTTAACGTGTGACTATCGGAGACTGTCTGGTTTGTACCCAGTATCCTGGTTGAATCTCGGGTATACTCAAGGCCATATATTTCCGACCGACCAAGACGACCGACGATGATGTGTCCGGAGCCAGCTGGAATTCTTCCGTGTTCTTTGACTCTATGGTATTCTACTGAAACGCAAGCCTCTTCCTGATGAGAAGCCCCTACTACATAGTGAAACCAAGTATATTTTTGCATGTTTAGCTAGTGCTAGCTATTATACATTAAAGAGAGTTCAATTTGCCACCAAGGGCGCAAGTGCAAAGTCTTGGAAGGTGTTCCCAAGACACACTGTGAGGAGCCGTGGACCAGCCTCGAGAAGAGGGCTTCACGTGTAGCCGAACAAGCGCCAGGCCGCGTCGACAAGCGTCACCGCCGCGTGAATCTCCGCCAGGGTAAGACCAAGTTGGAAAGGTGATCCGGGCGGCGTATCCCGGGCGTGACCCCTTCCATTTCATATTCCAGTTGATACTTTCGGGTATTATTTCATATTATAACTGCGTTTTGGGAGGTTAGTGGTAGTCACCCCTAAAATTGATTGATTTGACTGCTTGTGCGTTTGGACTGTATTGGTTGTGTATGTTCTTAAATACTACATAGTATTTGGGACATATATATTGGATTCTATTCTTCCGGAGATTCCTAGTGAATCTATCGGAAGTGGTGCGCTGTTTAAAGAGCCCCGGAACTGTGCCAGTGTTCCGGACTTTGCTCTAGTCGTACTGGCATTTGGAGTGCCCACCGCTCGAGGGCCGAAAAGAATAAGAAGCGGTTGTATATTTTGGTTTAACTCTCTTGTATATTTGGTTAACTGTTGGAGGGGAAGTACTTTGCTCATAAGTGCTTACCCACTTTCGGACTAATTAACCACCGTTTGGGAAGTGTTTATTTTGTTAGCACTCTCCCTCTGGATCTAGTTCTACAATCTTTTGGAGATAACACTTTCGGTGCAGACTCCTCGCGTTCGAAGACAAACGACACCTACGAGGGTAGTCACAAGGTCACACGCCAAGCCACTTTCCGGACACCCATTTGGACACCGGAAGGTGGTGCTGACTCACTCCAACTGGACACCTGACTACTAACTCTCTTTTGGAGTTTTTAGTGTCTGGGTTGTTCCTTTTGGACGGCACACTATACGCAACCCCCTGGGCGGTCAAAAGTGTTCACCCACTTCACCACAACCCACTCCGCTTCGACATCAACTCGTACCTGTCCAAGCTGGACGCTAAGAACGGCAAATGTCGTGTGAGGAAGTCCTGTATTCTGGAAAAATCTTAACCAGCTCCGATGTCTTCTGAAGTTTCCATCCAAGCAGATCGGAGCACTTGTGAGCGATAGGGGGACCTCTTTCAAGTCTACTACTGCTTCATTCGCCTCAAAGAAAACTGGGTGCAAAACGCGAGGCTGTCGCATGGTGATGACTTCGGCGACCGATTGAAGAAGATAGTGCTCTCGCGTTGGTACTTCCTTCATACGTCTTCAATGGGTTCGCCACTTCCTACTCCCAAAACTAAAGACACTTTCGTAGGATGCCAACGACAAGGCTGAGACTATGAACTAATTACGCGATTTCATTTTGTTGTATTACCCGTACGACGTCAAGACTAGGGAGTGCTACGCAGAGCTGAGCAGATACATTCTACTAGAGGTCCACAAAAATCCCCGATCACTTCAACATTGGATCCAGTATAGTAGAGAAGACTTTCCCCACATCGCAGTCCAAGTCTTGAGTGTTCCGACATCTTCTGCGGCAGCGGAGCGTGTGTGGAGCGCGTACTCATTTCTGTGGACCAAGCGTCGCAACCGAATGAATGCAAACACGATGGAAAAGCTGGCATTCATTTACATAAATCATGGTCTTCTCGACACAAAAGATCCGTACGATTACTTTGCAGACGAGGTGGAGCACTTTGAGGACCTAGAGACCAAGCATATACCTGCAGGTGGTGATCATGAAGACGACAAGAACGCCAACACAGTTGAATGTTGGCTATAAAATTTACCAGGTTTTGTGTCCATGTAGACCAACAGTATACCACCAGTGTACCAACGTAGTGTTGATGTGTACTAAATTCTTCCAACATGGGGGCTCGCCGGTGGCCCAGTGGATTAGCATCCGCTGATCCACGAACTGACCGAGGGTTCGAGCCCCGCCTCCGTCGCCCTTTTCGACTTCTGCTCTCCTCTCTCACCGCTGCCCTTCTCTGTTCATTTCCCATCACTCACAAGCTCTTCTCTAAGACATCGGGACCAATCAAGGCACAACAACACGGAGACAAGACTCAAGGAGTTGGCGCGGTCGCAGTACTCTGCCCGGCCAGGCACCGGCTGGGGGCTCATCAACGGTGGCCCATTGGGCAAAATTCCCAAGAAATTCAAGCGTACCGGTCATAGACTAAGGGTAACCGAGTAGCCGTAGGAAATTAGTTAGGAGTAACCTTGCTTAGACGTCAATGCGCCTGTTTCGAACAGGCTTCGAAATAAGTACCTAATATAAGGGGTTCGAGTCCTCCCTTCCCCCCCCCTTCCAACATGTAGATTGCTCACACTAACCAGAAGGTTGCAGATTCCATCGGCGTGGAGGTAAACTTTACACATAAAGACCTCTTTTCCGGAGGACAGCAGTAGAAATACGTGTACATCCTGAAGACAGCAGTTAAGCATTGGGAGAGAACCTTCCCATCCGCTTTAAAAGTACTGATGTTGCTACCTTATCCACGCTCAATCACTGGTGCAGGATGTCATGTACGTGCCATTTTCAAATTTCCTTTGGGTGTCCACTGAAGTTGGTAGCCATGCCGTCAAGCTCAAGTAACTCGATGTCTTTCGACGGTTCCAGCTCGGACATTGCTCGTCAACTTTATTATCGAAGAAAAACCGAAGAGGAAGTCGATCAGGTTAAGCTGGTTGCTGTCCCAGATGCAGTTCAGAAACGTCTGAAAGGCTTGAAGTTGGACTGGACAAAGCTACCAGGTCTTGCTCAGCGTGCTCTGCTTTGGGATACGGGCTTCGGAATCACGTCCAAGGACACAGCAGTGCAGTTTTGGACTCTGGGGAAGCATTCAATGACGGATTTGGCGCTTACTTTGGAGGAGTTTCACGATGCTGGATGTCTCGCTTTAAACTGCACGCAACCTACAGGTGGCTTAGCCTATGCCAACCAGTTTTGCAATGGAGCTCAGATGAACAACGCAGCCAAGTGTGTAGTGGAAGAGTTCGAGGACGATGTGACGTATCACGCAGCGATGTGGGGGATCGGTGGAAACCCGTCAACTGCCCCAGTACCTCGCGTCGCGAAACATTCTTGGACCGATCAGAACGTTTCGTACGTTGTCATGGCAGTTCATACTGTGAGTTTGACGAATGAACCAGGCTATGGTGAATGTGCCAAATCCACTGAAAACGGGGCTTACGGGTCTCTGGTGTTTCCTTGCCACACAACCGCAAACATCACGGATGAAGTAAAAGCTGAAATGCAGGTCGTCACAGGGAGCGACTGGGTGTCGAAATGGCTAGTGGGAATTCAACAAATTGCTGCTAGTCCCCATCGCTGGTGGTGCAGTCTTTGTTATCGCACTCATTGCAATCAGCATTTTCTGCATGTGCAAAAGACGGCGCAAAGCTCAAACTCCTACAACCGCATCACCTGCACCTTATCAACTCACTGTGACGTCGCCTCCTGGATGTTACCAGCGCAATTATCATTCTCGACCCACAGTAGCTACCAGTGAAGATTTGGGCAGTAGTTTCAATCCTCGACCTTCGATCGGAATGAACGACAGTTTGTCTTCTCTCCAGTTCCCGCAACGACTGAGTCACGAATATGGCTCGAACTCCACATTGAAGCTGCTCTTGACAAGCGAATTCCTCGCAGGAAAGCGAATTCCACTTGACGAGTTAAAACTCGAAAAGGTGATGTCCAAGGGAGCGTCGGGAGAAGTTTGGATGTGTCAGTATGGTGGTCAACAAGTTGCAGTGAAGCGATTGCTTCATGCTAAAAGCAACAAGGCAGACGAAGTGCAGGAGTTCGCAGAGGAAATCGAGTTGAACGCAAGTCTGAATCATCCAAACATCGGCAAATTCATTGGCGTTTCATGGAACAGTTTAAATAATCTGTCGATGGTAGTCGAGTATTTCCCGCTTGGTGATCTCCAGCATTACTTGAAGGCGCATGGAGATCTCATGTCATGGGCAAGAGAAAAGATCCACATGGCAGTCGGAGTCGCTCGAGCGCTGGAATATCTACATACTCGAAGAACTCCCATCATCCATCGGGATTTAAAGTCGAGAAACGTCTTGCTCACTCGACAATTGGAACCGAAGGTGATCGACTTTGGTGTGAGTAAAGGACGTCTAGACTTGACAATGACAGCGGGGGTTGGCACACCATACTGGACAGCACCGGAGGTTATGGAGGGTAAGCGATACACGGAGCAAGCAGACATCTACTCATTCGGCGTGCTATTATCCGAGATGGACACGTGCAAAATCCCCTTCCACGATATCCTCACCTCTGAAGGCAAAAAGGAGAAACCATTCCGCATTTTGCAAATGGTCATGTCTGGACACCTACGTCCAAGTTTTTCAGATGATTGTCCATCCCGAATCCGTCGTGTTGGTGTAACTTGTTGCCAGCATGATCCAGCCCGTCGTCCCAACGCTTCAGCCTTGGTGAAGATGCTGAAAGGTGATTGAACATCACGTACGTAATGTATGTAAAAAAAATAACCAAATGATGCTCTCCTGACTCGCTAATTGCTGCATTACTTAGACGCCCCGTAGCGCTCTTCCTCCTTGTAGTAGTCCGTAAAACCCACGACATCCTTGACATGCTCAAAGTCGCTCAGCAGTTCATTGAGTCCAGCACTTGGAGTAGCATTAACTCCATCAGCCGAGGGCTCAACCTCTCCTTTAGTCTGGTTACGCAGCTCCACCAAAGCCTTCTCCATGACTTTAATACTCGCATTAAGCAGCGTAACCGGATACAATGCGATCTTGTAGCCGATCTGGTGCAGCTCTTCTGGCAGCAAAACTGGAGTCATCCCCATCTCCACCATATTGGCAAGCTTGGGACCCGGAACTTGTTCGCAGAAAGCTTTCATTTCGTCCACGGAGCGTGGAGCTTCCAAGAAGGTAATGTCTGCACCAAGACGCACAAATTCCTGACAACGAGCAATCGCTTCTTCCAACGAGTGAGTGGCGCGAGCATCCGTGCGAGCCAAAATGACAATATCAAAGTTTCCTTCACGACGAGCGTCCACTGCTGCTCGGACTCGATTGAATGCTTCTTCACGGTCGACAACTGCTTTCCCTGTCGTGTGACCACATCGCTTTGGAGATACTTGATCTTCAATCAGGATACCAGCCATTCCAGCTTGGGCGTATCCTGCCACTGTGCGTTTAACGTTCATGGCGTTCCCGTAGCCTGTGTCACCGTCACCAAGACACGGGATACTCTTCAGTGACGAACATATCGTCTGTGCACTGCGTGCCATCTCGCCATAGGACAAGAGTTGAGTGTCCGGTACACCGTGAACTGCCGAGACGCCGTAGCCAGTCATAAAGCAAGAGTCGTAACCAGCACGTTCGATGAGTCTTGCAGTGAGGCCATCGTAGCAAGAAGGCATCATCACGAGGTCTTCACCATTGATGAGCTCGCGGAGACGAGCAACTCGTTGGGGCTGCGTGGTTGTTAGCATTTTCAGGAATGACCAGATCTTGATTGGTCTCGTGATTTGTTTACACGTGGGGGGAGTTTGCGCAAACGTTTTTGACATGCAAGATGGATACACTATGAAGACGCGCCGTACACTGTACACTGTACGGCGTACAGTACATATAGCTCTCTGCTTACTCACCTATTGTCATGGATGTGCGTCACTGGAAAGGATTTAGTTTAACAATTATTGGGCTTCTCGTTTTTGATAACTAATGCCTTAGAGTAGAATAGTAGCAGCCGCCAGTCTAATGATATATTTTCGCCAGGAATTCCATGCCACATCCCAAGCAGCGGAATGAATCGTGATATGGGAAGTACCATTAGCGGCCTCAATCTGTTGGAAATTGTGTGTCAATATCGAGATAAATTTGAGCGTCAGGAGCTCTCACAGATTCTACTACGTTCTTGTACCCCTCACAAACTCTCGGCTACTGGAAAGAGTTTTCTGTCTCGGTTAGATAAATATCCACGAAAGAACGCAATTAAGGGGGGCATGAGAAGAAGCTGTGCTTTACTGTTTCGATCGCTGTGCATGATGCATTTTTGGGCAGAATTGAGTGAACATACGGTGGTTTGCGATTTGAGGTGATGTTGCAACAACTGTGGTTGGATTCGCCTGACCAACGGCGCTAGGGGCACATTGTGAATTCAGAGGTGCCAGAACTCCCATTGACCTATCATCGCCCTTGGTTCAACCAAGTTGGTTGCTAAAAACTACGCTGGCTTCTTTGACAGTAGCGCGCTTCTGTGCGCGCGAGGGTCTCTCAGCCTCAAAAGTATTGCAGTAGCTGGGAACCGTTCAGACGATTTAAAGGGAGTACATGAATTACTTTGTTGTCTGTCACTAGATCTTTCACTACGGTAAGAATTGCCATCATTTGGCCTGGCTTGACTTTACCAACGTTGCGAGGAGTGACATCGTTTGTTGCTGGTACTGTAGAGTGCATTGCTGCTGTAACCTGTCATATTCATCTCGTGCGAGGCATTGGCGATCAAAATCACGTTGTGCTCTGACTTGCAGATCTGCAATTTGGCGAAATATGTCGATAATATAGGGCAGATTGCTGGTTCCGGGAGGCTCAAATCGGCCGTAACCAGTATGACCCACAGCTTGCATAGGACCTGTGAATGTGTTGACCTGCTCATTATTGGTCCGTGATAGATGGAACACTCTGGAACTGCCTTCCGCAGGGGTAATTTGGGACGGTTGTGCAGGAGGCAAGACGAATTGTCGAAATCTTGAGGATCGATGATCGGGCGCTGCAGGTTGAACTACAGTAGGGCGGCGTGTGGTCTTGGGCGGAATACCGCTACTGCATGCGTCGCAACGTTTGCTTGGACCTTTGGAATCAGATGAGGTGGGAGGTTTGTACTGGTGATCTTGTCGTAAGATCTGGGCTCGACGCAGCATGGAACTGTACCGACCCTCAATTTGGGACTTTACGATTTTTGCACGTACACGCATTGCAGGAAATTTTGCACATGGTCGGGAGGAACAAAGTGTCGAGAACTTGGAGCGCAAACTAGCAGTCGTTCGGCTGACCCATGTTTCTCCGCTTCGAGATGTGAATTCCATAGCGACATTTGCCCACTCGGATGGGTAAATAGGCAATCTCTCCTCCAAAATTGCAAGAAGAAGAACTAATTCATGCACAGTGTAATGCTTCCGGGATGGACACCTCACCATCTGCACATATAACATTTGTGTGAGCTTAAAGACGCTAGATGTTAGTACATCGTGGGATATCACTTACCTTTGCTTTCTCGGGCGCGAAACGAAGAATGAACCCACGTGAACAGTCGCATCGATCTTCATTTGCGGAGTAATAAAACTGTACTAAATTCTGACATGGATCATTATGCTGGATGAGGTTTCTCCCAGAACGGCAGCCGACAACAGAAGCCGTAATGGCGTGGAAGCTCGTCAAGAGAGGATTGTATCAACTGAAGCAGCAGGAACTTTTGACGACAGTCCAGTTAAGACTACAAGGTGCTAAGCATGTGCTGAAAGCACTCAAGGAAAACTCGGCAGCAAGGAAAGCATTACAAGAGGTAGTATCAACAGTATGGATATCAAGTCATACAACGGCAAACAAAGCCGTTGCAGCAATTATCAAGTCAAAAGAACTATCCAGGTCTACTGAAGAAGTACTAGCTGGAGATGAAATTTCGCCATCGGAACGGGATTGCCTCCCGAACTGGGTTTCAACGCCAGAAAACAAACTCCAAGACTCCAAGACTTTCCGACAAATGCTACAAGAATACCAAGACGTTTTAGTCCTGCCAGAAAGAGTCATCACAAACAGAATAATCGCGAAAAGTGCTCCTATCGATTCCAGGAGTGTATGGTTAGTAAGCTTAACACAAATACATGACCTCTTAAACACTGTACTTTTAAATTCTGCACAGCATTTGAAAGTAGGTTTATCTTTAATCTTGCACCGAAGGGAGTTGTGGCGACGTCATTTATATGCCACAAACATTGGTCTGCTAGATGTCTGTCTTAAAGCAAATAGCTACATGTGCTATAAGTATACTAATTTCGTGAAGAAAAGAGTAATTATTGGTATTCAGTGTACACAAACAAACATGCTTTACAGCCTTGTATGACCTTACACACTCTCCTTAGAACAGCACGTCGGTGTTCCTCGAAGTTATGATATGAGTCATCGCGAAAACCAAAGTCGTAGCCGTTAAAATACTATATGTGCTGTGTAGATTTCCAACGATCAAAAGAAATACGTTCCTCCGGTGATGCATACGGGGGTACACTAACGAGGCTCGTTAGCCGTTGCATTTCATTGACTGTTTCTTGATTTGGGACAAACTTGCCGAGGTAGGATCGAGAAATTGACTGGGTGAGCGATAGTCCGTCCAAACTAACCGACCGCGAAAGCGCCACATACAAGGTCTGAGAGGGGACTGATTGTCGATTATCGAGAGGAGTAACCACTACACCGTCGTGGCAAGTTTGACCTTGTAGCTTCTCTGTCGTACAAGCAAATGCCGGGACGAGCGCAAACTGGGTCACAGTTATAGAAGATCGAGCCAAATTCGGGATATTTTTCAAGGTTACTCTCCCTTTGAGAGCAGGCAGGCCAATAACACCTCCCGGAAATCCTTCTACGAGCGTAGTCGTGACACCGAGAAGTTTAATTAGCAGCAAAGAGGGTTGGCGTAGCAACTTGTGAATCACGACATTTCCAGCTTCGTAAATGATTTCAGGCATTTCATCTAAAGGGGGATAAGTTCCTACAATTGTAGCAACAGTCCCATTGGCGATAATATCTGCACCCAATAAGTCAGGATGCTTGTGAGTTACCATCACAGGCATACCCACATAAAACAACAACTTCATAGGGATCCGATCTGTAAAATTGTCGTCGATATTCCAAAGGTGCTCCACGATGAGCCTCGATCGACTGCACGGAATCGCCAAGCATTCGAATACAGGAATGGTGCGTGCGTGAGCAATACGAAAGATCATGTTGGAATTGATGGCGCACCGAAGCTTGTTGGTGCAAACGACAACCGGTTTATAAAGTATATGAGTGTCGTTTGTCCTCGCGCTTAGAAGATCTTCAGGCTTGTGGACTCGTGAGTTTAATACATCCAATTGCCGATCTGTCAGACGACCCCAACGCAAATCGTCGAGTATTCTAGCGTACAGAGGATCACGGCGCGCTCGCATATTTTTTGTAAGAAATAGTACAAAGTTGATTGCTGCATATAGAGCGTAGCCAGCATGTCTCTGTCGATTTGCTTCTCTAGGGGGTGGTCGGAAACCTATCACCAAAACATGAATGTTAGCATTTTTGGAAATGTGTATTTCGGCCGTATATCTACTTACATGGTGATCCTGCAACCGGCGGTAGCTGTAGCAAATACCAATGAGTAGCACATGCTTGCCGCCCATGTACTTATTGGGTGTCTTTGACATTGATCGTGAAACAGCATCCATCCCACCTAGAAGCCCTTGGTCTGTGATAGATATTTCGTCTACGATGACAAGAACGACACGACTAAACTTGGATTTCATCTCGATTGTAGGAGCTGAGTTAGGCTCAGCTCCGTTCAGCTTCAAATTTCGCGCACTGTGTATAGTTCGCCCATGGATATTTATCGCAGCCACTCCAGTGAAAGCTAACGTCTCAACACTACCGGTTCGCCCCCACTTCTGCGCAAATGTTAATAGCGCGTCGACAACGGTGGATTTACCGGTTCCAGCCTCTCCACCCAGGTATCCAATTAATTGATCTTTTAAGTTGTATGTCGTGCGCTTGGTCGTTGGAGGAAAGGATAACTGCTCCGACAGTGCGTCCGATATATCCAGGAAGTAGGCGTAGAGAAGGTGACGAGCCGCGACTTCGAAAGCAGTATGCTGCCAAAAATTCAATCCAAATGCTGCCGATACGCTTGCAATAGGAGGGAAGTCTGGTAGCGAGTCTGGATCACATGGAATACCTTCGTCGTAGCGATACGGTACAGGCTCAAAACATTCGCGAAAGCGTTCTAATCGAGTTCGAGTTTCTCTATATCGAGCAATGAACTTATCGGTCCCGAAGATGTCTTGGCCACAGGGTTTTTGATTCAATGTTGCGAAGTGCGACGTATACATATCCAAGTTAAACCCCGGTCCTAACGATACTCGTTCATTTGATGGTTGATACGTTTGACTCATTGCATGAATGGCAGGTTTCAAATTTGCTACTACTCCAATAGCAGCAGCAGCGTTGTCACAGAGGTTTTGTGTAGAGGTTTCAGGTGACGTTATGGTACTCGGATCCAAGAAATCTTCTGGTATTGTGTCATCTACAGCGTTTGTTTGTCTGCTATCGTTTGAGTTGTCAGGAACCCATGAATTAGTTGCTGCAACGCGAGTTCTTAATATCTTCGCCTCCGCCGATTCGGTCGTATCCTCTTCTTTTCGTTCTGCATGATAATAATCTTGCCATTGTGATTCAAAACGTTGTAATCGTTGAACAGTTATGTGTGCACCGTGAATTAAAAAATCGCGATATGCAGCAAGTATGGTTTCTGCCGAACCTAGAAGTGTTGAATTTTGATGAGGCTTGAATAACGTCAGCACTGCGAAATAGTAATATTCGTCAAATTCTCCATCATGAATATCAGGAATCTCCTTGCCACATATCACAAGTACTTTTGGTGAACTAGATTCGACAAACGTGAGTGTGTTTGTTCGTACTGCGTGGAGTGATCTTTTCCTTTTTTTGTTGAGTTCGTAACGTTCACATATATCAATAAATGACACATTTTCTAGTTCGGGTTGGCGCTTCCAATACTTTTCCAGTAAATTGTCCGATAGAATTCTGCTATCACCAGCGTAATCATTCCCGATATCTTGCTGTGAAACACTGATCTCAACAGACGCACTACACTTTTGTAGGAGTCTCCACAAATCAACGCGAACAAATGGATGTGAAAACCAAAACGGAGACTCGTTGAGGAGATACAACGCCGCCATAGGCGCTGCCACCTCTTGGCTATTTGTTAATGTGTACAGCATCGACCCAAGCATTTTATACCCTTTTTCCATAGGCGACGTATCTGCAGGAAGGCAATTCATTTTCGAAGCCGCCTTTGTGAATGCTGCCAGTGATAATGCGAAACGGGATTTTGTCTCTTAAAGCAATACTTCACAATGTACGCCGCAGTATCCTTTGCACCTGAGCTTAAAACGAACTGAGCGTCATGATTGCATTTCATAGAGGCCATCACCACGTCATTGAATGCGTTGACGTACTCGCAACCGATAGGGCGATGAATATGAAGACGATTGTCGGTGCCAATACAAGTAGGAGTAAGCTGAACTCCCTCTGGTTTTAAAAATCTGCATACAGTTCCTTTGGGTGTTCGCAAGGTTTTCTATATAGGAAGGAACGTTGTCAAATATGTGGTAAAACGGCGTAAATTATACTAATTCAACGTTACCTTAAAACAGGACTTGCATTGATTCCAGTAATGGACCTGTGTGTCTCGAACAAGCAATGAGGTTGCAACAGCGCCAACTTCACCGTCTAATGGGGGGCGACACTTTTGAAAATCAATCCATTGTTGATTCATGGTTCCATTTTCGGATTGTGCTAATGCTTGAATTGATGCGTCAATAATATCTTTGTCTCGAAAAACTTCCCCACACTCTCGACAGATCGCTGTTACAGGAGGCGAAGTTCCGGTGGCAGGTCGGCGGAATGCATCCACACCTGGGACGACTGGCTCAATTGCATCGTCTCGTTTACATCGAACACATTGTACTTCGTTTACCAAACTTGGAGGTTTAGAAGATAAAACAGTATCCACAAGACGGATGAAGCGACTATGGAATTCAGCATCGGTTTCAAGGGCCTCTCGAAATTTTTCTGATGTTGTCGGAAATCCGTGAAGCCAAACAGCAAAATGTGCATGTAAATCGCCTGCTAATTGTGTCTCTGCAGAAGCTCCAAAAGCACGTACAACACCAAATATGCCCCCTCCCGTTTGGGCATATTTCGTTTCTGTTCCATCCAAATAATACTTCGATGACAGTATTCACGACCCGAATGAAATAACGAGCACACTCAACGGGGTATGAAGCGGCAATTCGCTTTCGTTCGGCTCTGTTCGGTGCTAACAAAGTGTTCGCTTCATCAATCACTGCCTTCGGAATTTCACCCGACTTAATCGAAATGGCGTATGTTCCAGCAGAGTCCGGTGATATTGTGAAAAAAATCTGCATCGGCCCAAACCGCTTCAGCATGCCAAACAGATCATGACGTGCACGCATACGACCAATATTTGATCCATAAAAGGCCGACTCGGGCACACGAAATCCTTTTCGTAATTCAACAACTTCTTGTACACCAGGAGTTGGTGGTTGGGGCTTTATACCTTTCGCTTTACAGTCCGCCATGTGTCTAAAATATTTGATAGCTTCAAGAATTGTACTTCGTTTGACTTCTGCTGCTTTCAACGCCTGTCGTTTAACGTCCATTCTTACGTAAAGCGTGCGCCGAGCGTTCTCAAAAGCTAAAAAGTCAAAAGCCAGAAGCATGAAGGCGTAATGTTTCTCGAACCGATGTCCGTGAATTCTTAAACAGCGCAAAATCCATCTACGCACTGACATATACTTTTCTCGTTCTTCAGTTGGACCACCGCTTCCAGCTGGAAAAAGTGTAGGAAACATTCTCGTACAAACGGCCCATTTTGTCATTGGCACGTAGTCAGTAGATTTCCGAACCACAAGGTCAACATAATCTGGTTGAGGCGCTGACACTAACACACTGGAAGCTGTTATCCATGTATCCTCTAGAGCTGGATCTTCTCCTTCCACAACCGTCGATCCAAACATTGAATATGTACTTTCGTCTCGCATTTTTTCTGAAACACCATCCCGCACACCTACTTCGTCTATCACCGTGTTATCAAGAATAACACCTGTGGATTGGTCAGGAGTATCAATGGATGCACCTCTAAGCGGTACGTTTGAACGACCGGAAACACGTTCATGTTGCTCCGTTGACAACCAAGCGAGTGACACACGCGTTGTAGTCGCACTACCCTCTTTATCCGGCTGCACGTGTTGGTATTCTCTATGATTTAGATAAAGAAAGCTGAGCACCTTCCTGCAAAGGCTAAGGTTAACCCCTCCAAACCGGATGCTGCATAATGCAGCTTAGATTTGAAGGCGTAAACTGAATATATTCAGTTTAAGCTAAATTTGACTTGAAGTTTGTATGCCTGTCCTTTCCCCCGACACAGCGCTTTACAAATACCAAGTCAAAAAAAGTTTCGTTTCTGTACGTGTCTTTTTATTTTCATGCGAACAAAGACCAGTGATTTTTGAAAATTTGAAAAACAAGTTTTCGTTCCCGCTGAATGAGTGGCTAACAGCGTCCAGCTAACTCCCGCGCTTTAAAATCTGACCTCATTCTAGAATTTGCGCAGCTGGAGCTCAAGTCAACAGCGGAGAAGATGATAAGGCCGTAGGGGAAGGTGCTGCGCGATTCCGAGGTCAGAGGACGAGACCTGTCGTTCAAATCAGTGTGGAAGGAGCTGAAAAGAGAAGGGTGGACACGCAAGCCACCGCCACGGCGCAGTTTGGACGATCGCTACTTCTACATCCGGCCTGGTGAAAGTGCAAGCGGGACAGAAGGTGTTCATTCCTTTCGGGGTGAAGAGGCTGTACTGGAATACTATGCAAACGGTATGCATTGTGAGGTCGCACTCTGTGGTTTACTTGCTATGTGCTGCATCTAACTTCAACTACTGCGTGAAGCAGACATAGCACATGGCACGTCAGAGTGATGAATGGCGCAACGAAGGCACGCAGGCGAAGCGCCGCCAACGTGCATGCAAGGTCTGCTCCGTTCTGCGAGCTGAAAATCAACGCGCCTCCACGACGACGTACTTCTGTAACGACTGCAACACAGCGGGACCGATCTTCCTCTGCATGCGAGCCGGCGCAATGTTCGTGGAGTTGCCATGACTTGCTGGGGCATATGGCACAAGGAGTGGATGAATGGGAAATTGTTCCCCGTGGATAATGGCAAGGTCATCCGAGTTCGCCGCAGAGAAACCACGAACGTTCCAGGAACACCTTCCACGCCTGGTACTCCGGCTTCAAACAAGAGACGTCGAACGAGCCCGTAGTGCGTAGGATGCATATTAACCTGCCAATAAACTGCATATATGCAGGCTCTGACTAGGAAACGTGATTATTTTCGTTTTCTTTGGTGGCTAATCTGCTCACTACAGGGAACCTTGAACTTCATCATGGCTTGCCTGTTTTCACTAACTAGGATCATGGCCTGCATCATATTCGCGCGTCTTCACCCAACAACCGAGAGTTTTCAGTTGATTGCTTGCGATCCTTGCACCGTATTTGCACAAGGACTGATAGTTTCAACTGATTGCTCAACCTCACACCAGAAGATTGCACACCTGTAAGGATCTGTATGGATGACACCCCTACTTTATGTATAGAAATTTGTATGGGAAGTTCTGATTTCTAAAATTCAGAAAACAATGACCTGGATGACAATGTTTCTGTTCGACGTGTGACCTGTCACTATCCGCGATATGTAGCATAATGCAAAATTAGACGGCAAGTCATGGCCCATTATGCAGCTTATATGCGGGATTAGCAAGCCTCTTGTAACTGCACATCCTGAATCCTATCTTCCCGAACCTTGTTTATATACAAACATTAAGTCTAATTATGCTGCATATGCAGTTTACATGTTCCTTTCGGCTCCCGGTCTGGAGGGGTTAAGCTGGTAGCGTTTCTTGCACGCAATTGCTTGTCTTTTGGTCATGTGACCCACCATCGTAACTCGAACACGGCAACTCAAATCTCGAGGAAGCATATCCACTATAGGCCCTTCCGTATTACGGACGATGTAGTGGTGCGACTTAATTGTATGACATGGTCCACCGGTGACGACTGACAGTGAAACACACGGCAGTACTAGTGCAACAGCTTGTTCATCGGTTCGAGTCATTGCCTGAAAGCGGCGAGGTAGATGTCCGATGTAATTCCCGTTCGCAATCGAATCCACTGGCTTTTGCGGGAATTTGCTCCCGTTAATGCTGTCTTCACATGAATTACATATGTATCCCCATGTTGCTTCATTTTCACGAAATATGGCTGTGTATAAGCGCATAGTATCTCGTTAAACTCAACATTGGGCACCCATAGCTATACATTAAAAAAAACTACCTTCCGGAAACAGTAACAGACCAGTTAGGCGGGAGTCCACACTACCAGCACTATACTGACCTAAAATCACTGCTGGAACGCCTTCCGAAGACGAAATACAAGCTTTCATTCTCTACATACAAACCAAAATAGAAAGTCAGCTGAGGTTAGGAAATGTATTCGGTATAACACACACCTCGACGCGTTCTTTCGTGAATTCAACCTTATCAATTTCACTCTGAAGGTAATCCAGCTCACAAATACAACACGGACGCATAGCATCAGATCCCAATTGCATATCTACTGACGCTTTTTGCTTAATCTCGACCAGACGCTCGTCACTCGGTATTGTGCTTTTCGGTCAAATTTCCAAAACCGGGCCTATTGGCGACCTTTCGCCCAATCGACCTTTCAATCGACCCTCGCAGTTTGCCGCACACCACAAAAGACCCTTGGCCCCCTCTACTGATGGAGATCCCCATGCACATGCTCACTGTATCTCCCAAAGCTGTTTGATAACATTCGCGCCTCGTGCTGTCAATAACGTGGCGCTTAAACTTAAACTGAATCACTTTACTCCACGTCTCAATATTAGCTGGCTCCACAGCCCACTTGCCACGAGTTTTGACGGCAACCCCATGCACATGTTCACTGTATTTATCCCAAAGCTGTTTGAGAATTACATTGAAGGACGATCCTTCCAGTGCGCAGACATCTAGTAGTTCCCCTGAAGTGTCATGCTGGCTGAGAGATGTCTTTTATGATGGGGGTCACAAGAAGGTGATACAAATTAGAACTCGTGGCGGGCGCGCTTCTGTTGGGAGGTGACGTACTATCACCTTGACTAGCCAATCTTGGAGATCTTCGGACCGTGCGCTCGCTCTCGAGGCTTCCTGCCGGACGCCGCAACGGTGTATCATGACTACGCGGAGGTGATGTCAAAGGAGCGGTTCTTGGTGACCTCCTCACTGTAGGAACTCGATCTGGGGTTGACGTGCTGCTTGGCCAGCACGCTAGATGGGAAGATTCCGTCCCAGTACCTCCATCAGGCGAGGCCAGTGAAAATTCGGGGGTATCTTGGGCTAGCTGAATGTCCACTTGGCTCGGAGTCTGTGCGGTCGGATGTACTCCTGGCTCGACGATACATTCAGCGACCTTCTTGCAGATGGCCGTGCGTAATACGGCTGCACTTGACGTGGGTTGCGCTGTGAACGTCCTCGTAGAGGCGATAAACTCGCTCTATCAGCGCTTGTCGCGCCACCAACTCCTTCTACCATCGCAAATACTCTTCTTGGCGTAAAGAAAAACTTTCAAAAGTCATAAGATCGAAGTCAATATCTGAGGTGGTCGATTGGGGGGTCGATTCGCCCAGGGTCGATTCTGAACCGCCCATGGGAATTTTGGAAACGAACCACAATATTACAAATCCATTGATAGAGTCCATTTCATCCAATTAGGTCATTCCATACAAATCGTCGTCTATCAACTTGGATTCCTGTTCACGTTCCTTTGAAGACGCTTCGTCACTTGTTGCTGGTGGTGCCAGTGCTGCAGACGCATTATCTAGCACATGCCCTTGCGATCGCTGGGCACCCATTACCAAGGCCCCTTGGGATGCCCCACTATACCATGCTTTCACAGCAGTATTCTCGAAGAACGGATTCCCAGGAGTAATTTCGCCGAGAACGTCGTACGACACATTGTCTGTTGTGTTGTTTTGCACTCGGCCCGCTTGTCTCTCTTCAGTGGATAAAGACGTCCGGAAGCTATCGTCATCTGTCAGAGCTAAATCTTTCCTGCTGATTTTCCTTTTCTTTGCCGACATGTGTAAAAGTGAAAGGCATCGTCCAGCTTCCCACGATCGTCCATCATTTAAACGTGTCGCATTTTTTCAAAACGATTCCATTAGGAAACATTATTACCACCTTCGGTTCAGTGAAATATCTTGGAAGTGACTTTACGAAGCTTTAAGCATGGTGTCCGCAAAAGAAGTAAAAATTCGAGCCAATCGTTATCACATTCGAGAGCCCGCTGGTTGTTCCCCACCAAGTCAGGGAACTCTAAACGCTTAGCACCACCATCAGCAAGTATATTCCCCATCATGTGTCTAGCATTCGTTTCTCCCACTTTATCACCGTAACCTTGTCATCAAGGATCATCAACATTCAACATCAAGTCAACATTCAACAGCAAGGACCATCACCGTTTTGCTTTGTTGAAGTTAGCTATCCCCACTTCGAAGCAAAGATACCGTTCGAAATATAACCATCTTCTATCGTACAGCCATTTCCGTTCGTTCAAAAATAAGCTTAACTATTTCAAGTCTTTTGCCATTTATGAAAATTACCTGCCGTATTACGACAGATATTCAACGTAGGTGAGTTGCCCATAAATTTCAATGGTCTAGTACTAGTTGCACTGCTTCCCATGTCTGCACAAATGGTCACACGCCAAGCAAATTTATACATCGGTATCCTTCCAAAAAGTAAACTTCTCCGAAACGGCAAAAGTTGAAGCCATGTCAATGCTTCGCTCTTCGCAAATATTAAAACTTCGCTCTTCTCCGGTCCGGTAAAAGCTAAGCCGTGTTATCGTCTTCTGGTCCATACAAAGCATCATACCTACGTAGTACATACTGTTGTTTCAGAACATTTACCTCATCAGCACTTCTTGCAATATCCTGGCAGACACTCAGTTGCTACTAGATGAGCTCAATGGTATCCTTCCATCAAATCGCGAGCTGATAGTCGTATCCATTTCAGTTATTAACGAGCAAACTTTTGAAGGCCATCATTTTTCCTCAATTATTTCCAATTGATACCATACAGCCCTGACGCTACTAATTTTTTTTTTAAGTTTCGACACAATACAACAGGGGTTTCTCGTAGCAATGCACATCCCTGTGACTCCTCATTCCAGTATCTTAGTTGTCTTCCGAACTTGGGAACAACTCTTTTGGTTCCCTCCCCCGCGGACGCTTCCGTGGTGACTCCAACGGGGTTGCCTTCTCATCACCGGATCTTGTTGGCGTCTTGCGTTTTGGCATTTTTGCAGCCGGAGACACGCGCGGTACACTGTTATTACTGGCTGTAGCCTTTGCCTCACCCGTGTTTCGACTAACACCAGTTTTTTGGCTCGCTGCCTTTGATTGCGGAGATGCCCACAAAGGTTCATCAGGCGTGTGGGGTGAAGAACTTTCACTTGCTTGGCTCATGACAGCAGCCGGTATTTGCCCCAGTGATGGAGTGTCCTGGGACTGATTCGCAATAAGGGGGAGTAGCGGAGGAAGTGGATCCGCGCGGAGCCGCTCGCGGATTTGCATACTACCGACCGGGTTTCCGTAGTTCAACTTTAGCGAGTGGACCTTGTCGAAACGGTAGCTTAGTCCAGGGCGGTAATCAATGTGATTGAGCTTTCCGTCGTAGTTCTTCCAGATAGTAAGAACAAAGACACATTTGCTGCGCCGAGCTGGGTCGAGAGCCTTGAAGGCTTCCACGACGGAAGGGAAGTCTTGTTCGTCCTCACGGTTGATCAATTCGGCACTGTAAAACTTTTCGTACTCCTTAGAACCAAGCCAACACATTTCTAGTGCCACGTTGTTGATCAAAGCCGGGTTTTCATCTACGATGAAAGAGCGGAGAGAATCAACGCTGGCAAAAGGCGGTCGAGCATCCTCTGCATCTTGCGCTTCTCGTTCAGCTCGCAGTAGCTCCAATGTCGACGGCATGGGCCAAATCGGAAAGTGCGAGCTCAGCGACGGCGACTCGAGAACACCGAGTCTGTCTCGCTAAACCACATTTCAAGCCAAAACATAGCCAACGTCGGCTAGTAAATCGAAACGATCGTATCCAACGGCACTTTGATTCCATACAACTCAGCATAAGCGGCTGCCGCTCAAGGTGCGTGCTCTCAAACGTAGCTACATATATTAGGCATGCACCATAGTTTCCGAATGAATCCTTGAAACCTTCATAGAAGTGTCATGGAAGTATTGAGCTCAAAACATAGCCAACGTCGCCTAGTAAATCGAAACGATCGTATCCAACGGCACTTTGATTCCATACAACTCAGCATAAGCGGCTGCCGCGCAAGGTCCGTGCTCTCAAACGTAGCTATTAGGCATGCACCATAGTTTCCGAGCGCATCCGTGAAACCTCCATAGAAGTCGTGAAAATATTGGCTAGCTCAAAGCAATCTGTTTTTGTATCGGGGCTACTACCAATCGCCACAATCCATTTTGCTTCACCTCCGCAACCATGCTTCATTCACACAACACGCCAAAGCAGACACTCAATCGTCCATTTGAACCGCGAAATCAACGCGAAACGAACTGGAGACGGCTTTTCATTCCCACCAACCAGAATCAACCTCGCAATCCAGAGATCCTCGACACATTGAATCATTTCCACCATCATTGTGTAGCTGCGGGTACTCTCCCTGCCGTCGGAGGCAACTATGATGTGGTAATCCCGGAGGCATGGCCAGATAGCATCGTCCCAATTGACCGAAGCGTCTTCTCGACATCGCAGCCCTACCCTGTAATGTCCAAACCGGATTACCGAGGAGAGAAATGTCTGTGCGAGGTTTCATGTGTTTCTGACTCTGGGAGTTATGTTACCAGCTCCTGCATTAACGTCAACACAGCCAACGTGTGTGACAGCTCGAACTGTTCCATTGGCCCAGGATGCGGCAATCGATTTTTGCCTCGGTACCCACTTGACATTATACAAACACGGGCGGGGCTTGGGATTGTCTCTGACAACAACATTCCGAAAGGGTCCTTCATCATCGAGTATGTCGGTGAGATATTGATTGCAGAAGACGCCACTTCTCGGGAAGACCGAAGGTACCAAGCTGAGTTTCGGTCGAAGGCGAAATCCAGCAGGGGTACCAAAGTGTACGTGGATGCCTTGCTGTGTGGAAACAAAAGCCGATTCATAAACCATTCGTGTCAAGCCAACTGTGCCATGTACGAATTCAACTGGTCCAATTCCAGACGTCTGGGAATATTTTCTGTTCAAGATATCCCCGCACTTCAAGAGCTTACGTGTACCTACAGGCGTTCCTACCGAGAACTCTTTGACTGCAAATGCGT
This sequence comes from Phytophthora colocasiae, assembly GCA_018806915.1. NCBI lineage: Eukaryota > Oomycota > Peronosporomycetes > Peronosporales > Peronosporaceae > Phytophthora > Phytophthora colocasiae. The sequence continues at coordinate 421,837 of JAGKQI010000094.1, read as the reverse complement.
AGCCCATCAACTTTAGGATGCTGTTAGCCAGTGTTCTTGGCGGCACTCGCTTGATAACATTCTCGGGTTTTTTTTTCACCCGCGTCGAGTTTCGAAAGTCACCTCATGCCACAAATAATCACACTGCCACGCAACCAGACGTTAGTCTACAGATCCAACAAATGAAAACTGTTGCATCACAACCAGAGCTGACAGCGCCTATTTCCACATCGTCCGCTTCAAGAGTAACTAACAGACACCGTTGTAGCACACGAACGTACGGTATGACACTATCTCCTTCATCGGCGAGTCCGTGCGGTGAACGCGTACCGAGATCAAGCATGTACAGGTTCGGATCGGTTTTCCCGCCAAACACAACCAAAGAATCGTTGTGCAACGACACAAGCGGGTGGTGGCAACCTGTAGGCGCCGTACCCTTGGCCTCCAGACTCGACCACACGTGGTTCTCTGTAAAATAGCAAACAGTGAATATTTGGATCCGAGTTGATTAAGTTTAGGACATGCATACCGAAATTGAAGACATGTACGTCATTGAGATAACCGAGATCATGGTCATATCTTCCGAACAACAGGCAGTTCTGCTTGTACACTATCATAGAAGCTCCCTCCCTGTCAAACAAGTGTTAGTCTTTTCAATTTGTTTGAATATCCGTGTGGTAACCTTACCGAGGGTACGGCACTTCTCCAGTGGTACGAATCAGCGACCATGAATTCGTTTCTGGCAACACGGAAAAGAGAGAACCGTTAATACGTCAAACAAACTTTACGATCCTCTGCTACCACGCACCCAAGTTAAACGAGTGCATGTCATTAACGTGACGGCCAGAGTCCAGTCTGCCGTATTCGCTGGAGCTTCGCCTCGACATTGATTTGCGGTCATAGTGACTGTCACTTCCTCCAAAGATGTACATGGCATTGTCTAACAGCATACCCATTAGAATTTACTCGATTGTCGTGCAAACGAACACCACATACCATACACCACAGCAGCGTGGCCGTATCTCGGCGTTGGCTGCTGTCCAGCATTGACAAATACATTGGTCTAAGTCTGCGTCACTGTATCATAATGTCAGCTCTGGTCAACTCATGCTCAGTTTTACTAGCCACTTACGGAAGTTGTACGAGAAGAAGTCGTTCAGACGTCTATCGCCGTCATAGCCACCGAAAACAAAGAACGAGTCCTTGTAGACTACTGCGGAGTGACTCTTACGCTGACTCGGAGCCAATCCATTGCCGGAGACTGTAGACCACTCCTTACGGGCGAAGTTAAACTCATAGAAGCTGTTAGACGGACGGATCACTGAGCTGCTGCGTGCTGGAACCACGGGAAGGTTGCGCTCTAATACACAACACACGATCGGTCAGTTTAGGACGTCGATGTTCCGCCCTCTGAAGGTCTACAAGTTCTTCTCACCTCCGAAGACGTAGAGGGAGTCTTTGCGAACGGCGCAAGCGTGTCCGGAGCCGATTAAAGGCGCTTCTCGGGCGTTAACACACGGAACAGCCTCCCATGATGCCTGTTCGATGCCTTCGGATGTCATTGTCCACAGCACAGCGCTCTACGCCATAAATCAACACCTTCAACATCTAACGCCTCCACAAGGCATACATGGTCCAGAATCAAACTCGCATCGCTCACCATGAACCTCCACAGCAAAAACAATCATATAGCTGTAGTCATGTAGCGAAAGCCCATAATACAGCGTACTCCACAGTGCGTTTAGATCCGAGCTCTAAAGCAGCATCCTCTCACCAAAAACACCGTGCCACACCGAGAGCCTGCACACTACAAAGACGGTCTTCATAATGCAGCAGGAATAGCCACCTCTACAAGCGCCCAACCCCACAATAATGCATGGAGATCCTGTACAGGGAGAACCTCCAAAAGGTGCCAGCACTTGTGCTGCTACTTCCCGCACTGATGTGCCTTCTAGAAATGGTACATATCAGTTTTATAGAAATGGTACAGTACCACAGCACCCAGTCAGTAGAGCATACTCAAGAGAAGAGGTTTGACTACCATATTTAGTAATTGACCCTCATTGGTCAAAACGAGGCCTTTGTATACTTTTGCGATAAATTCGTGCGCTACTTATTCGAGCAACCGTCGAACCGTCGCACTTCAACAAAGTGTAGTTTCTAATTGATAAACGGATCTCATAGATGTTCTATTAACTTTAGCCGATAAACTACCGAATTTAACTGACAAGGTACGAAAAGATACACGCAAAATTATCGAGGAAGGCTTTATCTACGTTTGCCACTTTCAGATATACCAAAAGGCGTCCCATGCGAGGCACCTGCCACACAAAACACTGTCCACTCTGCACCTTACCACCACCGAAAAACCTGAATTTTGCTCCCAAATTCAACTGCAAGGCCCCAAGTACAACAGAAACGTTTCTAAAGGCGAAAAAGCCCGTTATACTCTCAGCCCTTCAGGCTGAGAGAACTCAGCCCTTCAGGCTGAGAGAATACTTCAAGTATCAGTTTGCTGGTAGATGTTGCGTTACCCGGCACGGCGTTTCGAGCAAGATTTGATGCGTTTACTACAATGACCCGTAAGCATGTATCTTCATAATCAACACGCGATTTCCCGCTCTTTGAGTTTTCTTGTCTTAAATCTGGGATTTAAATTCCAATTAAATTCGCTGTATCGTTACGGTAATTGTGTGAACTGCAGTTGTTTTTGTACAGGTATTGTGTTTTGAAATGCTGGAGGTAAATTACGGGGTTAGTCAGTAAGATGGGATCCCTGATCAACCTGTTTTGCGGTCGGTCTGTACGGTTCTCACTTCTCAATCTGCTCCTTACCACACTAACCAAACCACGACTCTAAGTACTGTACCAGAATCATGCGCTTGACGTTTCTCCTCTTCGTGATTGCGACTACCCTCTTCTCTAGCAGTGATGCTACAGCAAGTTCAAGCCCGGCTAATCTCGCGATTTCGAATTCGGCGGACCCCCTTCGCAATGGTGGTGTTGCCGGTGGAAGGGTTCTTCGGGGCTCCGACAACAGATATTTCGATGAAGAGGAGGAGGAGGAAGAAGAAGAACGAGCTCTACCGAGTCTCTCCAAGCTCGACGACAAAGCCAATTTAAAGGTTTTGGTCAACTTGTTCAAGGGTTTTGATGATGCTGGTGTGCCTGGTTTGATGGCATTTCTAAGAAAAGAGGCGTTAAACATGGATGAGATGCTGTCGCTGTTAAAGTTGTACCAGCAATTCCGCGCGGTTGGTCCTGAGGATTTCACGAAGGCGATGACGAAGGCCGTTGGATCGTAGAGGAGAAAGGTGCTCTGGCGTTTATCAGTTAATGAGAAGCAATACACGGGCTAAAATTCCAAGAAGCCATATTGTCGCTATGTAGAACTACTCCGAATCGGGTCAGCAAAGAGGTAAAGTTTGAGCTGTGTCAATAATGTCCCCATTACTTTTGAAGAAATACCTATATCAACTGAACCACCGGGATACTTGACCTATCTGCTTGCAGAGGTTTTAACTCCAAGCCATTTTTTTTCACTTGATAGCAGGTCTCCCATTGTGAGGAGTATTCTAGAGCTGAAGAAATACTTCTTGAAGTATGCTGCAAGACTCTCAAATGTTTAGTTCTGTTGTACATTAGCTTTTTCTTTCGTTGATTAGCAGTTATCGGACTTCTCGCTGTGCCAACTAAAAACTGATTACTTATAGACGGGAAAACGGTCTGCCGCAAAGCGATCCACTTTTTTCTTTTGCTTCTTCTTCATCAATAAGAAGCCGATGACAGAGTTTCAACATACATAGCATAGCTGACATGCTGGTCTTCAAAAGTACGATTCATTTTAGTCCTTCAAGTAGCATCCTTTGTCAGTAATAATAACTAAACAAAACAATTAGATTATGATCGACTGCTAGTTTCCAAAGCAAGAAGTGTTCGAACACGCTGAACCAGTGATTTTAAATGACGTAGCGGGTTTGATTTCGCGAAGTTATCTGTGGTAAAAGTTATGAGTGTGCATTTATTGTAAATTATTGACCCAATATCGAATTGTATTGGAAGTTGAGCGAAGACAATAATACATATTTTTATTGAAAACTCAGTTACTTATTTAATTGCACTATTCTTAAACTTATTTATGAAATCAACTCACCATTATGTACGAGGAATTCAGGAGGAGGTGAAGTAGGTGAAGCGAAAACTGCCGAAGAGTTGCAGCGACTACGGCTCCATTAATGTCACTCTCAACTGCATGAATTGACAATGTCTGTGATCAGATCATAACATGCTCAAGTTTCACGAAAGTTTGCATTGTTTTGGAGTCTCCACGTTGCATGAAACCCAATTTCAGAAAGGACGCCAAAGAATGAGAGCGTTCCATGCTTTCAATTTGAAATCATTCGATTTGGAGAATAGTAGTAGCCACCAAATAACGCCGCTGAGAAAAAAAATCTCCATGGAGGTCATAGCGATTGCCACATACGGTAAGCTTTCTCTTCCGCTAGTGTCGTAGTTCGTCACCACCACACCCGACCACGAGCTTCACCCCGATCAAAGGTGTCACCCGAGGAACTTAACTCCAACAGACCCTAAAATGCACTTAATATCGAATATATAGTAGTCTGTAGAAGATAATTATCACGTCTGAGTGCGGCAATAAAGAGAAACGTCGGGATCTTTGCCAAACCCGGCTGCTGATACCTCTTTATCTTTTTGTGGGCTGCTGATACCACGAGCAAGGGTCCTATGGGGCTGCTGATACCCGTGTCCTGTCACACCCGACGCAACTCCGGAACCTACGACCGCCAATACGCCTCTCTTCCTCACTTAGTTTTTTCGCAGTCAGCGCCAATGCCGACACTACTACTACTCGATCGATAGCTCTTCTAGCTACTCGGCAAATCTTAAACTGACCTCTACTGCTACCGCCTTGCACCCACCATAGCGTCCTGCTAGCCGTCCACTGTGTACCCAGCGAATCGTCTGCGGCTCTTCAAGTATTATGATCTTCGATCGACGGGTCGTGAACCTGGATTCCGCGTCAGCAGGTCTCATTCTTCAACTCGGCCCGCTCGTCGCATCTTCTTCTTCTCTTGCCCGTCTTCAGTCTGCTGTCCGCTCGTCCGTCGTATGCCGCTCGTCGTCTGCTACTCGTCTTAGTCTGTTGCTCGTCTTCAGTCTGCTGCTCGTTTCCATTCTGCTGCTCGTCTTCAGCCTGCCGCTCGTCTTCAGTCTGCTGCTCGTCTTCAGTCTGCTGCTCGTCGTCAGACTGCTGCTCGTCGTCGCCAAAGAAATGTCGTCATCCTTACTCTACCAATCTAGCGCTGGATATGAGAAAAGGCAGTGTGCTCCACTCACTCAATTTCGAATGTACTAGGATTGAGAGAGATAACGACAAGACAGTCTGCAAAAAGCATTCGGAGCATCGCATCAGGGACATCTGGGAGAAGGCATCGCCTCACCCATGCAAAGTTCGTCAACGTTTTAGGGACTCTGGCTTCGGGGCAGTCATGCTACTTCATATGGTGTTGTAAGTGTTGAACTTCGGTGCAATTGGGCTGCTTTAACCCACCGGCGACCGTTATCCCAGCTTTGCTGGGATAAGAAAAACCTCAGAGAAAAACCTTGTTAGAAGCCCTTTCGTCTTTAAAGTGATATTCACGTCGTTTTAGCCAATAGGTGTCGTTTGCGGATTTCTCCCCTGGAACGGTGATGAGCATGGCGGGAGGTCTTCCTTGCCGCCATTGGTCGCCAAGCGATTTACTAGAGCGGAGTGCAACTGGCAGGGCACATTTTAGTGGCTTGACGACCTTTTATTGCAAGGTAAATTTGTGAAATATGCTTCCGGAAGCGTTTTGCGTGCTGTCTTAACTAGATAATACAGTTCTCTACTACCAGCTATCAAGGGCAAGAGCAGTAAGCAGAAGGCATCCGTTGGCTGGTGACTGGCAAGGACATTCCCTCCCTGGATTTGTATCTGGTAGAGCTGCGTTCGGAGATTGATGAGCTCAGCACGTGGGTTGCAACGGCGTGTACAAGTGTTAATAGGCTTATGATGAGGCAGTGGAGAAGCTGTTCGAGCATCTGGGGCCGTGCGGAGGAGATCCTGGCGGCGCAGGTTGGGGCGCATTTGACATCATTCCTGTTGAAAATTGAAATTGAAATTGTTGCGGTTTAGTCGGCTACCTACACCCAAAGACGCGCACAGCTGCATCTTCGCCTACGGAGAGCGAGTCACGAGACTCACATCCGCGGTAGGCGCCCTGACATCATTCCTGTTGGGACCAGCGTTGATTTCACGGGCCAATGCGATCGGATGGTCTAGAACACTTCTTTGAATCACTGTAGCTGGGCAGACGATGTGTATTCTCGTCAGCGACGATGTGTGCGGAGGACGAACGTTCGGCCATCCGAGAGAAACTAACGGAAATACGGAAAACGAAGGAGGAGGAGGTTGCTCTGTTGGATGCCCAAGTGCAAAAGCTCCGCAATGAACTACATACGATCAACCAGGTATGGAGGTTGCAAGGGTTGGAAATGATACTGTATTTACACATATGCGTTTTGTTGACAGACCGCTTCGTACGAGTTGATGATGATTGATACAGATCTTAGGATGCACAAGCAAGGTCCACGACCAACACGCGGACGAGATGAAATTGTTGCTGGATCAAGCTTCCGCATTAGAACTGAATGCTACTAAAATGGCTAAGAAGAGGATGTACTCCACAAGAAGAAGTGCAAGATGGCAGCCGAAGTTGCAGCGGTAGTAGAAAAGTTTGACGGCGAATGGAAGGCGAGACTGACGCTCGAAGAGACCTTCCGAAAAGAACGCGAGCAATGTGAACATTTCAACGAGCATTTCCTCAAGGTATTCCTAGCCATTAACCCACGCGTAGCAACTTGGATGACCAGCGAGACGAGCTTGGGTCCCCCTGCTGAGCCGCGACACAAAGTCGATAGTTATAATAGCGGTTTCGTGAAGGAAAAAGTAGGCAACCGGTGGCAGGACTACTGGAGGTCTGGCGTTAGTTGCCAGCGAGGTTAGTTTCCCTGGCTCAAAGTGACGGATAAACGGCTCAATATTGGTTCATCAGTGAGCATACATGTAGAAACGGAATGGGTCAACTGTGGCGAAACCTTGGCTTAAGTGCCAGTAATGACTACAGATCGTATGGTATACAAATTCTAGTCAAACGGGGCCTTGTGAACTTGGGAAAGAGAATGGCAGATTTTTCTGATGAAGAAGATCGCCAGCTCGTCCAGCTAGCAGCGACGTACGTGAAATATGGACGCCGCGTCAAGTGGTCGTTAGTGGCAGAAAAGATGAGACCACAGAAATGGAGCCCAGAGAAGCTTCAGCAACGTATCAAGACGCTCAAGCGACGACTAGGAACTGACGTGTTGCAATTTCCGCCGCGATTCTTTCGGAAGTCACTCCAACAAAATAGCAAGAGCCAACGAGTCCAACAAGCGGATAGTACGCCCGGAATTACAGAGCAATTGATGGTACCGTTGTCTCCCGAAGACACGTACAACGCCACAGAAAGGCTTTTTCGTGTGTTGACTAGGCGCGATGTACGTGCCAATAAGCGTCAGCTAAATGCTGGGGAGATCACGATGGTAGCAGTATCCAGCTTTATAACTGAAGCAGCCTTTCAAGAGGGCAATGTGTTTCTCGACGCTGGATCTGGTATCGGGAACGTTCTCGTCCAAATTGCGTTACAAACTCGGGCGTCTTGCGTGGTGGGCATTGAGATTCAAGACAACTTGGTAGCAAAAGGGATGAAACTAATCGCGTCAGCAGTTGTGGACCTTCCGCATTTGCAAAGATCTGTGTTGTCGCCGGAGACATCCGTGGGTTTAAGGAAAGCAACAACGCTGTTGTGTGCGCTGGAAAAAATTATCGTCAAGTCGACCTGGCTCGCTAATCAACTCCGCTACTGTTTTGTACTGTCATGACACCGTGTTTGAAGAAGATGCCGTGTTGGCGGTTATCAACATGTGTGTGGTATTACCTCATCTTCGCCTGGTGGGATTATCGACGCTGGTATGTCCAAGCCATCGACATTCATGCTCTAGCCCTTTTTGTATGCGATGGGAGCTTCTGAAAACACCTCATGTTCAAATGACATTCGGGAATTCACTCCGAGAGCTACACTTGTACATTAGACGAGCGAGACCAGTCGCAGTCGAAGAAACTTAAAGCCACAAGGACTTCGAGTGGAAGCATGACAAGATGGAGAGGCAACTTCGCGACAATGGCAATGAGGGCTGCATCGTGCTGTCGATAACGGGTCAGTAGGACAAATAGGTGCTGGTGCAAGAGTGCTTAGAGCGGCTAGCTAGCAAGGACTTAAACTTCCCGAGATCAATTCCAGAACACCCGACACATACCAACATTGCACCACAGTTTACTTCAACACATAATGAAACACGGTTGTTGAAGTCGTTTGACTGTTCGTTATTCTCTTCCTTTATATTTCACAAGTTGTTCCCTGCAACTTCTTCGTTACCCCCCCTTTAGCATTAGTTCTTTTGACTTCACCCATGCTTCCTCTGCCTTTCTTGTCCTTCTTTCTTATCGTACTGCTGACAGATTTCACTTCCTTGCCTTTCGTGTTGATTTGCCGTACGGCCGCTTCCAGCTCTTCGTCTTGCTCTTCAATCTTCGCTCTCGCCGCATTCAGTGCTGTCTCCAGATATTTTACTTTCTTCTGGTAGCCGCTTGATATCGCCTTCTCTCCTGCTAATTCGGCTGTTTTGTTTCTGAGTGCCTCCTCCAATTTTTTCTGCTTACCTTTGTCACCTCGTCGACCAGTGGAAGCCTTGCGCTGAGCCTCTAGTTCTTCTCGAAGCGTAGTGGAGTTCAACTTCTCCTCATCCAGTTCCCGAACTAGTTCTTGAATTTTGTCCTCAGCTTCCAAGTGTCTCGCCTTGAGATTCTGTAACTTGGATACGTGGCTTGTCTCCAAGTCCTTCAACTTCCTCTCGGATGCGGCAGACAGCGAGACGGTGATCTTGCGGTAGATCAAATCAAACTCCGCCCGTAAAGTCTGCTTCTCCTCTTCAGTGTCACACACGAGAGTCGGTAAAGTTGCCGCTACTGCTTGAACTTGGTCTAAACTCGACTCCTTCCCTATCTTTCCAGTAGCAAGTGGCTTCGCTGCTTGGCTTATCTCTCTTTCCTCCCGAATTGCACGTCTCAACTCTTTCTTAGTGTCTTCGTGGCCCTCGCTCAAAAGCTCCTGTATTTTCGTGACCAACGAGGCATTGCTTGATGCCACGAGCAGGGATTGATAGTTGTGCATATTTTAGGAAGTTAATATTCGTATTCAGCAGAAACTGGAGTTCTGCTGTTCATATTCACAGGTAAAGTTGGCAGTTGATTGATATTCATAGTCATCTACTGTTTATGAATATCGTACGATAAGTAAAATTCAAAGAGCGTCTCACTTAAAAAAGTGTCTTAAAGCGACTCAGCGCTTAAGAAGATGCGTGCGGGTAGTTCCTACGTAGCATTCAAAATACTGATTTTGCTGTCTGGGAACTACACCGTAACAAAGCTCGATAAACCTTGGCGTCATTTTCAGACGAAGCAACTGCTTGGAATTCACGCACTGCTTACCCGAGGACGAGGCTGCGATCCGTGTGCAATATTTCGATCCTCTCCATTGCGCCGCTGTTATGATTGAGCAATAACTGTTTTTCGGCGCGATCATTGTCTGTACGCGTGCGCAGGTTACTCATGACGATGCTTCCTGACGAAAACACACGCTCCTGAAAGGCAGTAGTTGAGCTTCTGCCAAGCCATATTCGTGCTAGTAGAGCTACAGACGGAAACACACTTGCTCCTTCTTCACGAAACCACTGACAGACATCAACGCTGTTGATAACTTCGTGAATTTTCCAAAACCCGCGTCCATTTACTTGCACAGACAATTTTCGAGCCAATTCGTCTTCTGACAAGCCTCGTCGATTTTGTTTTACTGCGACAGTCAGCCAGTTGGGTGTATAAGAGCGCCATTTGCGCAGAATTTCATCTGCGGCTTGATCGTCTGCACTTAATTCTCCAAACGTATCGTCGTCAACCTGAATCGGCACTAAGTTGCTCTGCATCAAGTCAAACTGGGCATCCGTGACGAACTCTGCGGCGCTGGAGGGACTCTCTATGATGTTGCTTGTTTGGCCTCGACGAGTTGCTTGAAGTTGCTTGAAAACCATACGATGCTCCTCCTCTAAAAATCGCTCACCTCGCGCGAAAATATCGTCTACCTTCTTCTTTTTCGCTGCAGTTTTAGAATCATCTTTGGCATCGACCACTTCAGCAATCTGTAGTCGCGCGGCACCTTTTGTCCGCGGGTCAAGCAAAAGCGGCATAATTGTCTCCTGGGTTAGTTCTGGCTGTCGTTGATCGAGCTGCCCTAGCGTCCGGGCGATACAGGTTTTCCCACCATCCGATATATCTTCGATTGACTTCGAAACTCGTGGCAAATTGCGCTCATTTGTTTTGACGGAGCGTTGGGCGGTTAGATCATAGCACAAAAACTCACGTGACGCCAAATTGTCACGTGCTGCCTTAATGAGTACCATAGTTTCAGATGAGAGGAGGTGTTCCTGTTGGATTTCCACCGAAGCCAAATGAGCAACAGAGTTGAGAATTTCTTCTAACTCCACAATTAACTTCCAGTCGTCCTTTGTAAGTGTGTTAAAATAAGTTGGATCGTCATCTTCATTGTCACCGCCAAAATATTTCTGGTACGCTTTGTAGTTCACGATGGTCCGTTGGAAAAGTGAGACTGTTGATGAAACACGAACCTCAATGTCCAGAAATGATTTTAGGACCGGGTAATGGTAGAACCTCTGCACCTTCTCCAGGCGGTTAATGAGTGCAGTAGTACTGAAATAATTATTCAGTCTGCGGACTTTTTTCACTAAAATCCCGCCTTCCGGAAATGCACCACCGGCAGTAACAATTTTTTTCTTCTCAAGCTTCTTCGTCACTGGATTCATCACTTTAACCGTGTGTTTACTTTCACGAAGTCCCATTCCGTAAAGGATGCACAGGTTCAGTACGTGCACGGTGCAGTCCGTTGCTAGTGTAGTATCAAACTCCTTCGACACCTTTCTAGCAGCGGCAGCCGTGTCTGAAATAGTATACTTCACGAACGATTCAATTTCCAGGTCAAACCGTTCCTTGACACGAGACTCAATCAGTTTCTTGAGCTGCACGGATTCGTGTCCGTCATTTTTTACCGTGGCCAGAACAGCAACGTGATGAATGAACCACCTCTGATCGATAAACGCCAGTGATGCTCCAACAACGCCGTCCTTAGAAACGTTAGTCCACGAGTCGTGCATTAAAGTTACGAACGGCAATCCTTGGATAGCGTCAAGCTCCGACTTGATAAAGTGTTGCAAGAGTTCGCAAAACATGTCGAATTCTGCGTCCAAAAGATCGTTAAATGTCGGTGCGGCCAATACAGAAAACTCTGGATTTCCAGAGGCACATTTCATGAAGTCCTTAAAAACGTGAGATTGCACAATGTTGTACGGAAGTCCTGTACCAATAACGTTGTTAGCTTGCTGAGAACTCATGCCATTCACAGAGAATACTACCTTCTTTCATTAGCCACAGCGCCATGTGCGTATTGATGTCTTTTGAGCTTGACGCCCAATGACTCTCTAGTGTCGATGTTCTCATTTGTGGAGCTGGTTTCTTTTTTTGAGTGTCACTATCCAGTCGGATTGGTTGGTATTTTGCCGATTTAGAAGCCCGCGTGATAGAACCAGCTTTTGCATCAAGAATTCGCTTTTTCCCATGTCTGATCGTGTCCTGGTTTGCCACTTTGACTAACTCGTGTTCAGGATGGTTGTGCTTCATGTGGTCCATGGCGTTCGATGACGTCATGCAGTGACATAGTGCTCCTTCCCAAGAAGATGAAGAACGCTCTTCTTGCCAGAGAGCTTTTGCACAAACAAGGCAGATTGACCCGCATACTCTCTGATTACCGTTCGCAACGACGGTAACTGGCTTATCCAAAAGGTGGATGACTCCCCACCAAACACTGCGGCCATTTGATGGTTTGCCATGACTTATAGTCTTTGGTATCCCATTTTCGTCAAAGTCCGCTGCCACAAGATGAGCTGGGACTGTCATCTTCTGTGTCTTCGAGCACCAAACTTATTACAGTGGTGTCCTGTTCTGCCGTTGCCGGCTTACTTCGCCGCTGGGAGTTGACGCCGCTAGAAGACGTCCCAGAGGCTGTGTTCGGTTGTGCGGATGTGTATTTGTCACCACATCGCTCGCTGCAAAACCTGCAGCACAGCAATGCCCATACGATGATCGATAGTTAATGCGCCACAATAGTAGTTAAGCTTTGCCAAAACGATAAACGTGCCTAACAGTAAGTGGAGCGTCTTCTGGATGTTTGAAGTCGTTCGCGCACATGTGGTGCACTAAACTCCCACACGTTGTGCACTTGGCGGCTACGTCGATCTCTGGATTTCTGCAGGTTGCTGCAGCACACCTCATCGCTGCTTTCCCGCCTGGTGAGCGGAAAGGAAATTGATGCTCGAAAGGAAAGGAAAGCAAGTGTCGATCTTCTGCCGTTTGGGTACATTCGATATGCCTTTGAATAGTCATATGTGCCTGTCCGAACGGACACAAGTGATATCTGTATTCATGACAAGCATTGGTCCTACGTGAATATGCCTATCCGAACAAATATTCAATTGGTATTCAAACAAACGAATATATGAATCAACTATCAATCCCTGGCCCACGAGTTCTCTTAAGCCTGCGCTGGGATCTGCATTAGCCTTGTTTTTCTTATTTTCCAACACCTTGAGATACCCTGCATATACTTCCTTGAGCAGAGACTGGTGGTGCTTCTTGAGCTCTGCTGGTTCGCTCTTGAAGGCCTTAAACTGAATTTTGGTCGCTAAATCATTGTAATCCACCTTTTCGCATCTATTTCGTGCGGCGAGATACCGTTCTACCCATAAGCGCTTCTGATAGTTTGCCAAAGTGTACGGCTGTGCTTTCGTGCGCCGCTCGCATTGCCGCTTATCTCCTTGGTACTCCTCGTTGCAAGCTCTCCTCATTTCATCGCAAGCTTCCTTCAGGAATTTGATGGGAACCTCTTCCTCCTCCACAGAAACTTCAGTATCTTGGCCTGTCGGTTTTGGTCGCTTGCTAGATCCATCCGAGGACTCAGTAATATTCCCCTTTCGTTTCTTAGATGAAGGCTTGCTTTTGGTTGACGACTTGCTCTTGGCCGACTGATTCTCCTGCGTTTTGGCCGGGACGACTAACGAATTCGTTTCTGCTGCCACCGACAGTAACTGCCTCGTATGCGCAGTTCTCTCGGTTTGCCCAGCCTTCATCCGCGTGTTGCCTTTTAACAGGGTGACCTTGGTTTGCCTTTTCCCCGCACGCTTCTTCGCCATCGTCTTTCAATGGAAATCACACGCAACAAAAAACATACCAAAGAATTTGACCCATTGTGGAAGATCCTCGCCGACCCAGACATCGCAGAAGTATACCAAGTACCCAGCCAAGGTAACTTTAATCCTTGTTTTGCCTGCTGCAATATACAACTGCTCACCAATTCCGAGGCATTCTTGTGTTTGACTAGTGTCAACCTGGGATCCAACCTTACGAGCAAAGGCGGCAACGATGATCGACACCTCGGATCCCGAGTCAAGAAGCACGGTGGACTTGGCATTGTTGATCTTGCACGTTGCCTTGGCCTGCTTGAAGTGTTTGCTGGGGACATGGTACTTCCAGTACCCGCGTGACTGTCCAGGCATGAGATCCAAGGACATAGCGATCTCGGGTCTCTGGTATTCATCGTCTGTAGAGCGGAAGCTTGCAACTCTAGCCGTACGTTTCCCATGAAGTTCACATGAATTCTCCAATAGATCCGTTCGCTTGTTGCAAACTTGATCCATGGCCTTCTTGTTCACATATGCATAGATGTAAGACGTTGAACGCTCGTCTCGTACCGGATTCAAACCCGGCGAGCGTTCTAGTTTAACATCTTCTCGGCAGCTTCTGGAAGCATGTGCTTACTTGGATCGAGCCACTGCCGGATGAGGTTGTAGAACGCCTCCATTTGGCACTTGCCGTGATCATGAAGTTCTCCGCAGCCGCGACATACGAAGAAGCAGCGATCCGACGGATGACCCCTCTTGCCGCACTTCTGGCAGGTGAGACGCTTTTAACAGCCAAGATCCGAATGTTTCCTGGATCCGCAGTGCGAGCAGCGCTGCCCTTCGTTGGAAAAACGCGGTCGACGATCCTGTGGCACTGGATCCGAGCTGGCTTGGGTTGGATCCGGATCCTTCTTAGGATCCGAAGTTCCCGTCTTGGTATCTGTTGATCCGGCTGTCGTCGAGGTAATCGGTCGCTCACTCGAGGCTGCTACGTATGCTCTGCGAAGTTCACCGTCGGATCCGGAGTCCTCGGAGTCGGATCCCTCAGATTCTACCATTTGCATGGAGCGGATCGCACGCGTCGGACCGGTTGGCTGCGGGGCCGTCGTGGTCTTCGGCCGGAACTTGCTGGATCCTGACGACGGCTTCTTCTGTCTGGATCTCGCGCGATCTCGGGCCCGCAGTACGTCTTCGAGTTGATCCGCGTCCGCAAGTCGGAGTAATGTCAGTTGGTCTGCCAGATCTGCATCCCCAAGCGTCTCGATGAAGTGTTCGACGTGCTCGCGGCGAGCTTTGGCATCTCCATCCTTGATCATCACTCTCGCACGGAGACCTGCTACGTTCAAGCGATACAAGTATTCCAGTGGCGACTCATCGGATCTTTTACGAGCGTGGTAGTACAATTGTATTGCCACGCTACCGAGACTCCAAGGCCACAGTACTGCGTCTGGAAGGCTTTTAGCAGATCACTCCACTTCAGCCTTGTAGATCGGCTGAGCTGTCTGTACCAGTTTCGCGCTGGACCAGTGAGAAGATCTCCAAAGGTAAGGCACTTTTCTTCGTCCGATGCTTGATTTCTCGTGAAGGCTGACTTGACTTTACTAATCCATGATCTTGCTCGTTCCTCGTCGTGATCCTTGCCCGTGAACTCCTTCAGGTCCGATATTGCAGAGATCCGGATCCGTTGAATCGTGCTGGATCCTGCCGTAACGGATGCAGCGGTGGTCGTCGCCGTACGCCGGGGAGCCAATCCGTCAAGGTCGTCAGGGTCATACTCCCAGTTCTCGGGGTGTGATCCTACTGACTCCATCTCGACATCCCGGTACACAGAATCCGCAGCGTGCGTCGTAGCCCGTGGAACCGTAGTCATCTGCTGTTCCTTCAAGAATTTGTCCATGGCCGATTGGAAGTAGGTTTGCAGCCTGTTGGTGGATGCCTGCGGCGGATCCATGGCACGGGGCTGATCACGCGAGGCGTCCCGCGTTCGTGCTGGCTTGACATCCGGGACATCAGTCGGCATACGGGCTGCCAGCATCGCAGCACCTGTAGGGCCGAGTGCCATCCGTCGAGGTTCAGACGAAATGTTGGATCCTGCTTCAGACTCCGCCGAGGCGTATCGAGAGGATCCAGTCTGATACTCAGGGGACGTTAGCTTGGACAGCAGTAACACTAAGGGGAGGCCAATACGCTATCCTCTTCCCTTGGTGAGCCCTGAGGAAAACCACTTGCGCACTAGAAGGTAAATTCGACTCTCTGATTTATGGTTATCCAGTTTCTCATCCTGTACCCTATCTTTCCCATCGCAAATCTCTATCTTGGATCATGCTGGCTCTCCTGCAACTGCTCCCCCATGTTGATGTCTTGGATCCGAGGATCTGGTATCTGGATCTGAAGGTCTTGGATCCCGAGGATCCGGCATCTGGATCCGAGGATCTGGTATCTGGATCCGAAGGTCTGGTATCTGGATCCGAAGGCCTTGGATCTCGAGGATCCGGTATCCGAATCCGAGGATCTGGTATCTGGATCCGAAGGTCTTGGATCCCGAGGATCTAGCGTCTGGATCCGAGGAGTTTGGATCTTGGGGATCCGCACTTAGGACTGTGGGATCCGCACTTAGGACTGCGGAATCCGAACTTAGGTTAACTAGGCCAAGTGGATCCTAACTTAGGGTCCCCCCTAGAGTAGGTACCCACTCTTATCGCAGCACCATGTCGCACGTCACCCATCATCGTAGTCGTTCTGCGTCATATCCGGCTTGATTTGAATCCACTTCACCACAGACCAGTTCACGTGGCCGACGCGGGCTGAGATCGTTCGAGTACAGCAACAGTATCACGTAAACTCAGCGGACAGTGCTGTGAAGGCTAGTGATACGATCGAAGTGGACGGGAAATTGTGGTTACCTTCAGAGGCCAAGGAGCTTTTGATGCATCTATTTGTGGCGGCGCATTGCGGTATCCAAGGGAACCGAGGTGTGAATGTGATGGTGGAGCTCCTGGATTGTCGTTTCGTTTTGTTAAACGCCTGTCAAATGGTCACTCGGTTTGTTAACCAATGTCTCTTATGCAAGCACGTCAAAGACAGTCAAGTGATCCAAAGAAACTGGACTGTGGACAGACCAGTGGCTAAACGCAACGAGTGCCTGCATCTCGACTATCTGTACCTCGGTGACAGCTATGGCGACACTTTGTACGTGCTGGTCCTCAAAGACGAACTTACCCACTACTGCGAGCTCGTACCGACAGATGCAGCGGACAGGCAGACTGCAGTGACAGCTATCCTAGAATGGAGCAAACTGTTCGGGGCTCCGCTTTCGTGGATGTCTGATGCTGGCTCGCATTTTTAAGAACGAGGTGATGGAACTGTTGGCAAAACGGCTTGGTGCGATTCACTAGTTCACTCCGGTGTACACGCCGTGGTTTAGTGATAAAATCGAGCGAGTGAACCGGGATATTCTTCAAGTATTGTGTGTTATGCTGTTGGAGAGCCGGCTAGACACCCGTAATTGGGTACACCTACTACCTATCATTCAGACGAACCTGAACCACACTCCAGTGGTCTCAGAGCTTTTACACCGGCATACCTACAGCATCTTTTCTTGACATTGTGGATACACCTACATAGAGAGTACTGCGAAACCTTCCAATGGAAAAGGCTGATCTGCGAGAGGTTGTCGAGACTCATAGACAGAGCGTGCATAGAATGCATCGCATTGTTCGCGGCCACTGTGAGTAGCAACGCGTAGCTGCAATGGCTCGTTCCAAGGGCACCGTGTGCAATTTCAGTGAGGGGGCTACGTGCTGTGATCAAGGGTGGACAAGTGTCTGCAGGGTAATAAGCTACTGGTGTGTTGGGTCGGGCCATCCCAGGTTGTCAAAGCCTTCACTTACTCACTCTTTCCTCATCCGCCATCTACTCACTGGGGCTGAGTATGACGTTCATGGATCAAGGCTAAAGTCTACTACGATGCAGACCGTGATGTGACCGCCGAGATCCGTGAGCATGTGTCAATTGTTCTAGAAGTCCGAGCCGTAGTTTCGCACCGATTCAATACGGCGCCTAGCAAGCTAGAGCTGCTTGTTGCCTGGCGTGGTCTACAAGACGTCGAGAACTTCTGGGAACCCGCCCATTCGATCATACGTGACGTTCAGGCGCTTGTGGCCAAGTATGCAATGTGGAAGAGCTCCAGTAGCAGTTCAACTATGGAGTTATGTCCAATCACAGTGAAAGTTGGGTACATACGACGGGACATAGCTACATGTGTTCAGAAACGGTCAAGGAGATGTGATTGGAAGGCTATCGGAAGGTACAAGTTTGTGTCTGGACCTGCCGAATGCGTCTGCTGCTGTCGCCGACGGCGACGACGCGCGACCTACCGGCATGTACATGTACACCTGAAGGACCGCGTCAACATTGAGCTGCACAATTGGTTGACGCGGTCTTCGAAAACGCTCTTAAACTCTCTTGTGCGATGCAGTGTAAAATGGAAAGTGGTTGTATTTACCAAAAGTGTGTTTTGCTGTTCCTACACTTGTGCTATGCCTTCTAAAACACTAGAATGTCCTCAAGTCATTCTGGAATGTTCACTGATCATCACTCTTAGGCAAGTTGCCTTTATGTACAGCTCACAATCTGTGACAGTGTGCATGACTTCAACACTCCCCCTCAACTTGCACTCCTTGTTCGTTGCCACGACACCACTCAATTTTACTAGTGTAGCAAATTGGGGAGTAGGAAGAGGCTTCGTCAGATAATCAGCTAACTGGAGCGTAGATTTCACGTGCTCAACGGCGATATCTTGTTTTTCAACATGGTCTCGGATAAAGTGCACGCGAAGGTCGATGTGTTTAGCACGTGGAGTATATCCACTGTTGATTGCCATGCTTATCGCGGCTTTGTTGTCCACCATAACCTTGGTCGCACCAGAAACCTTCACAGACATCTCCTTTAGCAACTGTCGCGCCCATAACACCTCTTGCACCGTGACCGCGAGTGCCATGTATTCAGCCTCAGCTGAAGATAGCGCGACTGTCGTTTGTTTCTTCGCCTTGAACACAACAGGACCACCACATATTTGCACCAAAACTCCAGACGTTGAACGTCGAGTAGCCAAGTCGCTTCCCCAATTGGCTTCGCTAAATGCCTGCATTTTGAACTTGTGTTCCCGCTTGTACTGGATCCCATTATGAGCAGTCCCTTTAAGGTAGCGCAATACGCGGACCGCAGCCTTCCAATGCATTTCACGTGAATCTTCGAGGTATTGAGACAGCATACTGACCGCAACGCAAATATCAGGTCGGGTAGCATTTGCCACATATAGTAATGACCCAATTAATTCGCGATAAGGCTTCTTGGCATCCAGGCGTGGGTGATCACCGCTTGCACGTAGCTCTTGGCCAATAATACACGGATTTCGAACTGCAAACGCTTCATCTTGTCCAAATCTTTGGAGCATTCTTGAGATATATTGCGCCTGCCGGACGAACAGCTCCCCCTTCCTAATATCATACTGCACCTCCATTCCGAGGATGAAGCGTGCATCTCCTAGAGATTTCAGTCGAAAGTGAGCACTCAAATTCGTCGCAATGCTCGACGCCTCCACTGGGTCCGCACAGCCAATTAGCAGGTCATCGACATACAGCACAACGAAGACTGCGCCATTGGACCCGACGCGAACAAACAGACAAGGATACGATCGGCATTGTGTGAATCCCATCGAAATGAACACCCGGCGAATCGTTTTGTGCCAAACCGCAGCAGCCTGTTTTAGACCGTAAAGACTTCGGTGAAGTCGGCACACCATACCATCTTGGACTCGGATTCCTTCTGGTATCGTCATGTACACTTCCTCCTCTAGATCGCCATTCAGAAACGCAGTTTCAACGTCATATTGCTTCACCACATATCCAAGTTGGCAACAAAGAGCCAAGAAAACTCGCACGGTGTTGAGGCTTGCAACAGGCGAGTAGGTCATCGTATAATCAACTCCAAATGTTTGAAAGCATCCAAGAGCAACCAATCGCGCCTTGTACCTGATGATGTTGCCATGTTCATCTCGTTTGAGTGCAAAGACCCACTTATGGCCGATGACCCGTGCTCCTTGTGGTCGATACACTAAATCCCACGTGTGGTTCCGAACATGCGCTCGAATTTCAGCTCGACAAGCTTCTCTCCATTTGTCGGCTTCAGAAGATTTCATCGCCTCCTTGTAAGAGTTAGGAACAGCTTCAGCAGCAGCATGAGCAATCTCGTATCCATCATCGATTCGTGGACGTTTGGAGTCAGGCTCACCAATACTTCCATCTGAACTGTAGCCATCTGTAGATGTGTTATTGTTGCGGCTCTCGCCGTTCTCCAGTAGCAGCGGTCCGTTCTCATCTTGAGTTGTCGGATCTTGATTAGGCGGTAACGCGGGGTAACTTGGCGATGTCTGTAAACCAGCGCGCGGTGAACTTGCTTCCAGCAGATGTGGCTGTTGCTGAGAGGAAATCCGAAGTTGACGAGCTCTAGTTGGTCCAAATACCAGATTGTCACTTCGTGGAAGATCTCCATAACGCGTAAACTGACGAAATGACGACGGGATTACTTCTGATGATTGATATGATGGCGGGAGTATGCGTTGTTGAGTAGATCGAGCACCCGACTGTGACGGTACTGGTGCAGGGCTTCCATCTCCCCCTCTACGAGACAACACATTATCACCACCCTGTACTTGAGGTGACCGTTCTGGAGCGTAGTCAATCTCCATGTCGACAGGGCCACTAGCATCTTCGACCATTTCAACGTCCTCATTACTTCCAGAAAATGAATTTGGATGCTCTGGGTTCTCATCATCGTCAATCACCAAGTGATCTTGTTTGGAGACGTGAACCACTGTGTGATACCCTTGTACTCCTTGAACTTGGCGAAAACGTCGGACTTCGCCTTAATAAGGTACACATGGACAAAACGCGAGTAGTCATCAACGAATGTAAGTACATATTTCGCTCCCCCTTTTGACAAAGGCTTCATCGGACCCATAACGTCAGAATGCACGATGTCCAATAGACCATGAGTCTTCACTACATTTCCGGACTGCTTCGAAAAGGGACTCACAGTCATTTTCCCACAAACACAGCCTGTGCATGGCGCTTGTTCTTCTGCTGCTTTACTTCTTGAGAACTCCGGAACACCCGTCGCAGCACGTGACACCAGAACCATCTTCTTCTTCGACACATGACCCAGACGTTCGTGCCATAGGGATTCCGAGGATTCTCCCGCTGATGCTGCGACTACTTGGTCAATATTCGTTTCTGTCGACGCCACGACATCTCACACAAATAGCTTATCCCGCTTCTCCACATGCGCAACTAAATTCCCGTCGAAACTGATAGTGCACCCATCACCAGAAAATCCGACAGATGCCCCTCTCGCCACCAATGAGGGAATGGACAGCAAGCGTCTGTCCAGTTCGGGTACTAATAGAACTTCCGTGACCTTGATCACTCGGCATCCGTCACCCTGGAAGCGAACGGTACCGACTCCTATAGCACGTAGACGTTGGCCACTAGCAACAACAATGTCAATAGGCGATTCAAGCGGACGAAACTCAATGAAATCACCGCGACTGAATGTCATATGTGCGCTAGCGCCACTGTCCAACAACCGCGATGTCGTAGTCCCTTTCGTCGCAGCGAACACAACCTCATCCGAATCACCTTCGTTGTTCTTCTTTGGACACTCATGACGCTTATGTCCATACTGCTTGCATTCGAAACATTGTCCATTAAACCGAGTAGCCCCGCTACTCCTAAACGAACCACCGTATTGACCCCGTTGACCACCACGACCACTATTCTGACCACGTCCATGTTGGCTTCCACGGCCACGTCCCCTGCCGTTGTTGAAGCGTCGTTTACCCCCATTTCCTCCACGTGCAGATGCATTAAAAGCCTCTTCTTGCGTTTCTCGTTTCTTGAGAGTCTCGGATTCTCGACGGAGCATTTCTTTAGCATCCATTAGTGTCACCGACGAGTGAGCCTCAATTATCTTCACCATGGCATCATATTCGCTCGACAGGCTTCCAAGTAGTATCACCAACTTTTCATCGTCACTCAGTTGGTCACCAACGGCAGACAACCTCAAGCAGAGATCGTCAAATTTCAGCATATGGTCCATTAAGTCTCCTCCCGACGGCATCTGAAACTCATGTAGTTTCTTGCGAAGCGTAACGCGATTATGCAAATTCTGTTTGACGAAGAATTCTCGCAGCATTTCCCACGCTTCCTTAGCAGACTTAGAATCACGGATCATGGACTGGTACACTGGACTTAGTAACTTAGAGATGACAGCCAACGCCTTGAAATCGGCGGCTTTCCACGCCTCGGTCTCCCGTTTAGCTGCATCCTCTGGCTTCATCTCAACGTGGTCCAGCAGGTCCTTCCTTGCAAGTGCCATTCGGCAGTTGAATTCCCAGAGGAAATAGTTATCCTCTCGCAGGACGTCGTTCGGACCCAGCGTGTTTGGGCTCATAACCTAAAACGCTCTTAAACTCTCTTGTGCGATGCAGTGTAAAATGGAAAGTGGTTGTATTTACCAAAAGTGTGTTTTGCTGTTCCTACACTTGTGCTATGCCTTCTAGAACACTAGAATGTCCTCAAGTCATTCTGGAATTTTCACTGATCATCACTCTTAGGCAAGTTGCCTTTATGTACAGCTCACAATCTGTGACTGATCATCACTCTTAGGCAAGTTGCCTTTATGTACAGCTCACAATCTGTGACAGTGTGCATGACTTCAACATCTTCCAGATGTACATGTTATGCAACTGCGCATCAACAGCGACCTTCACCAACAAGACCAATGGTTGGTGCTGGGGGGCTGAAGCGTACTGAGCTCCCAGTGAGGCAATTAGAACAAAGAAATGAGCTCGAGGAACTGCTTGCTTTAATAAACTCTCTTCGCAACTCACTTTGAAAATGTCATACCGAATAATACTTCTCCGATCCGACACCCGACCTGCAGGTGAGGTTCAAAATGCAAAGACGTGTTCAAAGTTCAATCTGCCGTGCATAGCCGTTAAGCCGCCTACTCTGTCAAGTTGACATCCTATCTACAGCATCATCACTATCCTTTGTTCATTACAAAATTCTGTTTTATCCAATAGAATCGGCAAAGCAAAGTTTACAGCTATTATAAATAATATTCAACCAATCGAAGAAGTGATTTGCGGAAAATGGTCAGTAAACAGTTGGAATGAGTGTCCGTCTGCGGGACTGTCGGATCGGACAAGTAGTTGCAGGCTATAGGCCAACTTTGAAAATGGCTCTGTTTGATTGGCCAAAGGCGAGGTGTCGGATCGGACAAGTTGTCGGATCGGAGAAGTATTATTCGGTAATTCGCTCTTTGTGTCCGAAATTCGGCATGTCATGCACGACTCACACACGTTGTAGTTCGTATTGCAAAGCCCAGTCTGGTATCGCGTGGGATACGGTCGACTGACTCATCATCTCGGAATTCCGACAGCACAGAACCACACAGAAAGTTATCCCCCTGCCAACTCCACATTGTCCAGTTCGCGATTTTCTGCCGTCAAGCAACATCTGAGGCCACTTTCATGCGTTGGACGAATGTGTCGAGCGTTTTAAGCTTTGTGCTCATGCTGGCTGTAGTTACGGAAGGCTTCGAGACTACTAGGGATACCAAGAATGGTGTGGTGACTCCGGATTCTCGTCTTTTGCTAGGCTTCACTGCGGACCAAGAGGAAAGGAAGTTTGGTGGACCAGCAACTGGCACTGACCACAGCAACTCACACGCGTGGGAGAATTTCAAGGCTTGGTTCGTGAAAACGTTTTTCTTCTGGCGGAAACGAGAGCAGACACGCAGACTGCGCAATTTCTAAGCTGATCTCAACGTGAAGTGCAGGCATCGCCTAACTGCAAGGAGTTCGCTACGACCACGCCATAACATCAGGATCGTATTTTGCTGACTTTCGAATCATTTTTCCTCTTAATCATTGTGAACGACTAAATTCAAGAATCACTTTCAATTTTCACATCAAATACCGATCAGGTAACCTGTTACTCTGTCTACCCAGTGAAGCTTTCATCTCAATTTCTGTTCGTGTGTAGATGTCAAGCTCAGGCGACACCAACCAGTTGGTTTTGCAATGCCAAACTGGAACGCTCTCTCCACAAGACATTGACTGGATGCTACTGCCAAGTCGAACCACTGAAGGCAGACCACCATGCTCAAGACCTCGTTCGTTGGACGTATTTACCTGGTGGTCCCTTCCCAACCTTCGTCGAGTTTGAGAAATGGTGTCAGGAGGGAGAACACTCTCACGACCCGCAGTTCTACGCCATTATGGTAAACGGCCAAGCCGTTGGTGTTACCGCCTACCGTCGGATCGAGCCGAGCCACGGCGTCATCGAGATCGGCCATATCTACTACTCGTCCTGTCTGTCCAAGACCTGCGCTGCAACTGAAGCGATGTATCTCCTTGTAGCCAATGCCTTTAATCTCGGTTATCGTCGTTATGAGTGGAAGTGCGACAGCCTCAACGTGCCATCACGTAAAGCTGCTGCTCGCTACGAATTCACGTTTGAAGGGACCTTCCGCCAGCTCATCGTGTACCAAGGCCGCAACCGTGACACGTCGTGGTTCTCAATCATCGACAAGGATTGGAACGGAGATTCCTTCGAACGCTGGTTAAACACTGGTAATTCGATGAAAATGGTCAGCAAAAGCTGAAGCTATCGACGCTCACGGCCCCATTCGTTCACGTGACGGTGGTTGAAAAGTAGACGACCTCACAAGACAGACAAGTTTACGCACATTTTACTGTAGTCAGGAAAAATCTACTGGTAGCATACCAGTGGTAGGTAGTTTCAATCATCTGCAAAGGCTATTTCATTTCCAATTCATCCCTCTTCATCACACTTTGATCATTCCTGATGCCTACCAACGAGTTTGGCCAGCCTGTCGGCTTCGCCTTGAAAGACTGGAGTTCTCCGTCGTTCCCACCTCACAAGGCATTGCAAGGACGCTACTGTAGTCTCGAGCCATTCCAGTCAAGTCTCCACGCTCATGAGATTTGGACGGCTCAGTCGAAGGATACGAGCGGTGCTCGTTGGACGTACATGCCGTACGGCCCGTTTCCAACCCTGGAGGAGTTCGAAACGTGGTGCTCAAATGTAGATGTCTCGCACGACCCACAATTCTACGCGATCATCGTGGACGGACATGCGGT
Source organism: Phytophthora colocasiae (assembly GCA_018806915.1). Classification (NCBI taxonomy): domain Eukaryota; phylum Oomycota; class Peronosporomycetes; order Peronosporales; family Peronosporaceae; genus Phytophthora; species Phytophthora colocasiae. The sequence continues at coordinate 397,188 of JAGKQI010000094.1, read as the reverse complement.
GGGGTTTATTTCCTACCTACGCATTGATCCAAGCAACGGAGCGATTGAAGTGGGCCACGTCTTCTACTCTCCAGCTCTAGCCAAGACTCGCGCGGCAACGGAAGTCATGTATCTTCTGGCCGCCAACGCCTTTCAGCTCGGGTACCGTCGCTTCGAGTGGAAGTGCGATAGCTGCAATGTGCCGTCACGCAATGCTGCTGCTCGCTACGGGTTCACCTTCGAAGGGACTTTCCGTCAAGTAGTTGTGTACAAAGGCCGCAACCGCGATACATCGTGGTTTTCCATCATCGATAAGGACTGGAGCGGAGGGTTGAAAAGCGTCTTCGAACGCTGGTTGGAGACAAACAATTTTGATGAAAATGGACAGCAGAAGCTGAAGCTCTCGGAGTTGACAGCTCCATTTGCGCATGCCAGACCATGACTAGGAGGTCAATGGAATAGTTTACAAAGCAGAAGATAAAGCAAAGAATATCGCATTCTGATTGTTTTCATGGTTTAGGCCCTTGTCCAAGTACAAGCACATGTGCTAGCCGCCAAATGGTTAGGTTTACTTCAAGTTTTGACTTCAGATCCCAGCCGTTAGACTTAGTGTGCTGTGGCTTGTCCAAGTAATTCCTCTGGGCCTCTCCTGTCCATCCAGTATCTATACAACCGCAAGACCATTTATCTCGTCTAGAAAAACCCCTTCCAGCACAATACATTCCTCTTCTAGCCATGCAGAGCGACCTCTCCCAACAACAATCCGTGCATCAACCGCTCACGACTGCAGAGTTCATGACTTCCACCCAGCCGCCTGGTATACGCTTCCAGACCTTACTTTCGACGCCACTGGTACCAACGGAACTGGTTCAAATGGACGCTGCGCCATTAGAAGAGATTCTAGACAATCAACCGATCACAGACGAAACTGGGTTCTCCAGTTCGAAGCAGGATCAGACACATTCCGTGCGCAAAGGGAAAAGCAAAAGCAAGTTAAGTAGGGAACCGAAACGGATGAAATGGAGCAACGACATGATTTCAGAGCTGCTGAAGCTGCGTTTTTCGGACGGAAAAGTGAAGCAGCGTATTGATTCGGCCGACACGAAGACGAAGAAAGCGCTAGCATGGCAGTTCTTCGCTAGCGTGCTGTCACAGTCTTTGGGACTAGTGATCAGCCAGGACCAGGTAAGCAAGTCGTATTATATGAATTGTTTTCATGCACTGCTAGTCTAATGTTGCTCTCCTTGTTATAGGTGTACCAGAAGTATAGAAAACTGAAGTGTCCTTACCAAAAAGAAAAGCGAGAAATGAGTAAAACCGGCAATGACACGTCTGGTCAAAAGGAGTTTGACCCAAGCCTGTGGGAAATTCTAAACGATGCATTTGCATCTAAAGAAGGTCTGAGCGGTGACGTTCTAGCTGATACCAGTGAATCCATTGAAGAAACCTCTCAAGATACAGAAGTAGCAGAAAATTCGACGCCAAAAGCAAAGCTCCCGCCTGTCACTCAACTTGCTAAGGCTATGGAAAACGGGATGACAGCCATTGCAACGGCAATGAGCACTCAGCCACCTGCAGACGACAATTTGAGAGCCCTTGCTGTGGCCCTAGAGCAACAAACTCGTGCCTTTGAGACTCAGCAACAGGAAACACGTCAATTTCAGGAGCTTCAACCGAAACTTTTGCAAAAGCTGCTGGAAAAGAGCAGTTAAAAAGCAGATTTCTTGTATAAATACAGATACGTGTAGAATGCATATGGTCTTCCTAATGTTCAAATTTATTTACTTCAGCCTTAAAAAAACGTGTTTGCAAGATCATCTCTCTTTCTTAAGCCTTATAGGTGGGATAGTGGTCTCTCGGGGTTATCCCAATCTTCGTCGTGTACAGGTCGCTCCTGAGTTTGTAGAGGGTCCGGCCCATTCACATCCACTGGATCTTTTACCAGAATCAGCATGTTATGGAGAACAACGCAGCCTAGTATCACTTTGCATATTCGCCCGGACGTCTTTTGCTCAAGTTTTCCCAGAAGTAAGCGAAACCGGTTTTTTAATCTGCCAAACGCGCATTCCACTGCAATTCGCGTCCTGGAGTGAATTTTGTTGTATTACCCCATCCTTTTGTCCCCCACAGCATCTATCTCTGAAAACGGTGTAAGGAGATGCCCCCAAATTTTGTAGCCGGCATCTCCAAGAATATGCTTTCCAGGTGGAACAAGTGACGATATTCTGCAACAGCATCATATAAAGTGAAAAATGGCAGTACCAATTACGTTAGACATTTACAGTGTTCAAAATATGTGAAGTAGCTTACCTCTTCTTGATTGCACTGCCGTTCCACAACGATTGATCGTTGTTTGAGCCGGCTCGTATAGAGATAGATCGAAAATATCCTCTATTGTCTACAACGGCTTGGATGTTAACCGCTGGGAATCCTTTCCGACAGTACCAGCCCTCAAAGTCTCTTGGGCGTGGAATTGCGACCAACGTACCGTCGACCGCACTCACGACATCAGGGAAACCCGCAATAGCCTCAAACCCGGCCTCAACATCGGGAAGTTCTTCAGTTGTAGGCATCGCTATGTAGCGCGACGAAAGCTTCGCTAATTGGTCCAAAGTCTCGTTGATGTATACAACTGCCCGTGATCGAGAAATACCCAGTGTAGACGCGGCTTGGTCCATTGTTCCGCCTTGTGAAAGGTAAATCATAGTCAACGCAACTCTCTTCATTAGTTTTGTCTTGCTGTTTGCACCAGGCTTGCGTTCCCATGCAGTATGTAAGACCCTGTAAATCTGAAGAAAAGAAGCCTTCTCGCAGCGCAATTTCTTGCGAAACTGTAGGAAACACGAACACAGGGAGGGTCTTCTCGGTCGAACGCAAATCACAGAGTGAGCTCGATTTATACGGATAGTTGGGAAACGCGCAAACTTCTACACACATCACCTGGGAGACCTCGCCTAGTGTTGTCGTCCAGGGAGAGGTATCTTGCGCAACTGCTGATCGCCACACCTGGCAGCTGACCTACAGTGCGCTGCTTGCACATCGTCTGCCCACGAACAACACCTCCCCCACAAGCAGCGCACGAGCACGTTTACTCGGCACTCGAAAGGCCACACAGGCCACACTTGCGTGAGTGTTGTCCCGGAGTGAGAGCCTTCGTCATGAGGTCTGCAGGCATTTCGCCCGTCGGCGTGTATTGCACTGCAATTTTCCCCTCCTGAAGTAGACCCTTTGCAGACTTAAACTTCACGTCCACCGTCTTCGATTTTTCGCTGAGTCCTTGGCGCTTAAGACGAGCAATAGCAGGTTGGCTATCCATCGCGAGCACAAGCGGCACCTTTTTCCGCAGGACTTGCTCGACGATCAACTGCACCAGCTCGGCATCTTCAATGGCGTCATCTGCAGCCACATACTCTGCGGCAGTACTGGACTTCGTCACAATAGTCTGTTTCTTGCTAGCCCAAGATACTGAGCACCCGAAGAGAAATACAACCCGACCGGAAATTGACTTGCGGTCTACTTTGTCATTCGCCCAGTCAGCGTCGGAGGCTACGGTGATGTTCTCACCAGTCGGCTCCAATGTCAACTGCATTTTTCTCGTGCCGGCCAAGTACCGCATGAGGTACTTTGCCGCATCCCAAGCAACCTTCCTTGGACGCGCATTATGTCTCGCAAGCTGCCCAACTGCGAAACTGGTATCGGGCCTGGTCACTCGAGCCAGATAAAGTAGCGCTCCAACGGCTTCCCGATACGGCATTCTCTTCATCACGGCGGCGTCATCTACTGGAACCACGTTGTCCGTCAAGTCCAGCCGTGTGCCGGGGACCATTGGGGTCTTGGCAGGACGTGCCCCGTCCATCGCAAAACGGTGCAGCACCTCATCCACGTACGAGGCTTGTGATAGCAACACTATCGACGGGCTTGGTCGCTCGACACGCATTCCGAGGAACTGATTGGGTGTACCCATGTCCTTCACATCGAACTTAAGACTGAGTGCCACCATCAAGTGCAGCACTTGCTCCTCGTTGGCGTGCGCCACCAGCAAATCGTCTACATACAGACAAACCAAGAGAAGTGAGTCATCAATGTACATGAAATATAAGCAAGGATCAGCTTCCGTGGGCACCAGCCCATATTTCTTGAGAAACGCGTCGATAGCTTTGTTCCACTCGCGGCCTGCCTGTCGGAGCCCGTACAGGGCTTTTCGAAGCCTCCACACCTTTCCACGCTGCTCTGGCGTTCCGAATCCAGGAACCGGGCGCATGTAGATTTCCTCCAGAAGATCCGCCTTGACATACGCTGCAGGTACATCGGCTTGACGAACCACAAGTTGCAGTTTGGCAACGATCACGAAGAAGATGCGCACCGTCGTTAGGGCCGCCACAGGCGCGTAGGTGTCCAGAAAGTCGAGCATGTACTGCTGTCGATCACCTCGGGCACACAGCCTGGCCTTGAACTGAATCACTTCTCCGTTTGCACCGGTTTTCAAGCGAAATTGGAGCGTGTGGTCAAGTACTGACGCGCCGGGAGGCAAATCCACCCACTCAAACGTACCATTCTCGAACAGGGCCTTGACTTCTTTCTCGATAGCTTGGTGCCACTCGGTCCACTGAGGTGAGCTTTGAGCCTCACGCAGATTGAGGGGTTCACGGAGGACCTCCCCCAGAACCACGAAAGCGACGGCAGTGAGAGCGGTTTTGGCTGCGATGCGAGAAGAGCGGCGTTTGGCTGTAGACTGCGATTTATGCTGGGCCTCACTGTCAGAATTGTATGCTTGCTGGTCTTTGTCATCACGTTCGTCACCGCTGTCCGGGGCAAAGTCACTTGGGGCGTCGGTGCCCACGTCCTCCAACTCGTGGTACATCCGATCGATCAGCTTAGCACTATGAGCCTCAAAGACTGGGTGACCTGGTCCTGGCAAATAAACCTGGTATCCCTTTACTTCATCGGTGCAACCGACAAAAGCACCGAGTTGGCCACGTGTGTTGGAGAACCGCTGGTACTTGATCCAAATCTCATCAGGGACACGAACTGACAAGGCTTGTCCAAATATTGGCACCTTGCTGACGTCCGGTTTTCTCTTGAATATTTTCCCGAATGGACTCACGGTCTCCCCTCGGCGAGGGATCCTGTTGCGCAGGAACGCTGCATGCTTCAGTGCATCTCCCCACATCCGATGTAGCAAACCCGAATCTGTGAGAATGGCTGACGCCATCTCCGTGACTGACCGGATGGCCCGTTCAGCGACGCCGTTCTGGAAAGAACTATAGCGCGTCGTGTGTTCTTGCCACAGGCCTTCTCGCTGGATCAGTCGGCGAAAATCCTTGTTGAGGAACTCCGTTCCGCCGTCCGTCCTTATGACCTTGATGTCGGTTGCCGGTACTTCGGCCTGGCGCTCGATTAGCTTCAAGAATGCTCGGACATTTGATGTTGCCTCGCTCTTCTTCTTGAGCAGATACACTTGAAGGAAGCCGCGCCAGATCACAACTATGAAGTACCGGTGACCACCACGTGTCTTTGCCAGTGGACCACTGAGGTCGGCATGCACGACGCCATCCTGAAACTCGTCACTGCTCGTTCGCTCCGCTGGCGCGTGTTGCAGAGACTTGGTGAGTGCGCACACTACGCACACAGGCGGCTTTGCTCCAGGCTGGATGTTCAGTCCTCTAATGATCTTGTTTGCGGCCATCCACTTGAGCGTTTTGTAATTCATGTGCCCCATGCGGCGATGCCAGGTCTCGAGATCGCGGCCCAGCACTGCGAACGCGGACGACATGGCGACGCTGGCAGATCCCATCAAGCTCTCCGGAGTAAGCACGGAATACACTCCATCTTCTACTCGCGAAATGCACCCCACACGTCTACGATTCCCTCGGAAAACCGTGCATCCGCGAGGTGTAAACTCCACGTCATGTCCAGTACGGACCAGGGTCGAGATTGAAAGCAAAGTCTTGGGAAATTTTGGCACGTAGTAGACATTTTCGATTACGAACTCCCGCGTGGAGACTCCTCCTTTCCCATCGTCTACTACCGCTTGGATCTTCATTCTTCCCTTGACTTGAGAGACAACCGTGCGACCGTCAGCAACCTTGATCGCGAGCGTGGGGCTCGTGTGGGTGGCCACGAGGTCTTCCAGTCGGCCCGTCAGATGGTGAGACGCACCCGAGTCCAGCAGGACAGGGCACCACCTGACGCCACTCCTTCATTCATCGTTCTCACTCTCTTCCTCGGCTTCTGCGTTAAGTGCCGTGCCTTTTCCAAACTCACCGTTCTTGTTGCCCTGCAAGTACGTGCGGCAGAAATCAGCGGTGTGGCCCGTAGCTCCGCACTCGTAGCACTTGAACGAGCTCTTGGAGTTTACATTGGTTGCCTTCGGCTTCTTTTTCCGCTCCACAACCGCGGCTTGGGCTAGGGCTTCCGCAGGACGTTTCTTCGGGTTTTTGGCGTTCTTCATTGTCGTTTGCTGAGGCTTATTGCTCGCGGGCTTTGTGGTCTTGTTCTTTGGCGTCATAGCGGCTGGCTGCGTGACTTTCGTCTTTCTTCGGTCCGGAAGGCGTCCGTCGGTTTCTGCTTTGCGTGCCAACGCTGCCACCGCCGTCTTCAGTTGGTCTTCGGGCTTGTCGTCTTCGAGACTGACCTTCGTCTCCAGAAAGTCCGTGAACTTGGGGTATGCGTTTCTCACGAAGGCGACTAGGGCATGGCGCGCGTTCGCGGGAACTGCCTTTCCACCTTCTAGTGCATCTGCCATTTGGAGCAGCCGGTCGGCAAACTCTCTGTAAGTCTCATTCCAACGCTTCCGTTCCTTCTTGATGTGCTCGGCGATGTCCACGCCGAGCAGAACCGGTCTGAACTCGTACATCAGCGCATTTGCGCCATCGGAGTAAGACGCTGCGGGGTTGGCGGTGCGCCAGTCACGATACCAGCGGCGGGCCATGCCCGTGAGATTCATCTTGAATATTGCTTTCTTCACGTCCTCACTCCACACTTGACCTGCAATCGCTTGTGCATCGTCGATCTGTTCGTCGAGCTCCTCACAGAACTCACGAGCCTTCGCATCGAAGTTTCCTGTCGCTACAGTACCATCAAACCGTTCAATCTTGATGTTACGTAGGTCGATCTTGTCCGAACGCTTCTCGTGCGCGGCGTTATTGTTCTCACCGGCGCCATTGTTGGACTCTTCGTCATCATTGGGTTCTTGTTCTGGCTGAGGCTGCGAATGTTGGCTTCCACCACCATCTTGGTTTTGCATTAAAGGCAGCTGCCAGTGCGGTAAGCGCGGGGCCGACGCTGGCAATCTGTGCGATGATGGCGGGGTCGAGTGCCGTGGCGCTTACTGGAGCTTGAGCAGCCTGCGTGGGAGTAGGGGCTCGCACAGGAACTTGACTAGTGGCTTGGATAGCCTGTGCGAGAGGCGGGGCTGTAACCGGTGCTTGACTCGTGCTGACTGGAGCAGCGGGCGGTGAGGCATTAGCTTGACCTCCATCGTTGGCTGCTGCTGCAGCTACACTTCCTCGAGTGCTCACAACCATAAGCGAACTGCGGCTGTTAACCTGTAGGAAACACGAACACAGGGAGGGTCTTCTCGGTCGAACGCAAATCACAGAGTGAGCTCGATTTATACGGATAGTTGGGAAACGCACAAACTTCTACACACATCACCTGGGAGACCTCGCCTAGTGTTGTCGTCCAGGGAGAGGTATCTTGCGCAACTGCTGATCGCCACACCTGGCAGCTGACCTACAGTGCGCTGCTTGCACATCGTCTGCCCACGAACAACAGAAACCAACCCGTTTGTCTAGCCGACATTGCTTGCTCGAACGTAGTGTTTGAGAATGTTGACTTATCAGTAGGAGGAGCTCGTATGCTGCGTTGGTCGAGTGCTGTAACTACAGCAGCGCCAATGCACGCACTCACAACTACTGCGAGAAGTGCGTTCTTGTTCATGATGTAATTGGAGAGTAAAAAGACGGACTGACCTCGGTTGGCTAGCACAAATGTGCTGTGTCTGGCACAGCAAAAGTAGTCGTTCTGGAAAGTCGACAAAACGGTACATTGTACCGATTAATAGTGTCCAATCAAAATGCAAGCTCATATTCGATAGCACATGTGCTAGTACTTGGACAAGGGCCTAAGGCCCTTGTCCAAGTACTACAAAAGGCGCTGTCAGCTCCGACAGCCTCAGTTTTTGCTTTCCCTCGTCGTCGAAATTACTCACGTCTAACCAGCGCTCAAAGGCGTCCTTCAAACTGTTTTTCCAATCGACATCGATGATCGAGAAGCATGTGGTGTCGCGGTATTCCCCAAAATACCCGCAGGTGCCCAAGTGAAACCAAAAGTCCGAGGGGGACTTGGCGGGCCCCTCGGCCACCCGCGTAGCTACGCGGGTGTCGTGCAGCAAGAAAACAAGCACCAGTACAGCAACATTATACAAGGCCGGCCCGTGCAGCACATCAGGAACACAGAACGAGCCTGATGCAGTGACAGCGCGAAGCTAACAGCATGATTCGACCAAGAAGGCTTAGCGACGGTTCCCAACGGGCGACGAGTGTACCAGATTGTAGGTACAAATATGAGAAGAAGGTGAAGAAGAGAGCACCTACCATAAGGTGAATCATCGGAAAGCAAACAGTCTTTCCGGAAGTGCCGTCACTGTCGTGCACAGGCACGTGACATGAACAACATGAACTTCGACAGAAGTAACAAATATAGGAAGCCCGAGCGGACCGCCGCAGCGCTCGCTACATGTACCTAGACTACAAAACCAATTGCGATGGCACACACGTGTATGAGAACCCGGCATATGGATTTACCCCGACATCTACCGACGTGAAGAAGATAACAAACGTCACGGACTCCGACCCAGCCGAAGGTGAAGGATGCGTGCAAGGTACCCGACAGACAGTCTTCCCGCTACAATACTCGACTGTCTAGGCGATAGGAGAAGACAAGACACATCAACGCACGCGACAAGAAGCCCGTAGCCCCAAGGTGACGTGTCGACAATAAAAGACTAATTTTAACACCTCAAGATGGAATCGAAGGAAGAGATGAGCACGTGCCCAAGACAACGACAGACCCCTGCCGATCAAGGAACGAGAAAGAAAAGTGCTGCAACGTTTGTGGAAATTCGTGAAGGAGCGAAAGTGACGAGCCTGAGAGTACGCGGAGGACTATCCTGCACATTGGATGACGAAATCTACGGATTAGTCAGTAACTGAGGATCCAGCTACTGGATCTGAATGGACCGCATCGTGCTGTAGCTACCCGGCAAGATGAGGAACTGAAGAGACAGGAAGGAGACCCAGAGACTCCGACCATGTGGACCTGCTGAGCAGATCTACCAAATGCATAACCAGATAGCCGGACTGTGATCTACTGCATGGAAACACTAGGAAGCTTATACAGTCAAAGTTTAGATCGCGAGGACGGCAGCCGGAGCCGCCGGGTACACGCCCGGTATGCGGGGCTGATGCAGAGCTCGCCCTGAGCGCTTTCGGCGTTGACCGCTAAAAATAAAAATAAATGTGGTGTCGCGGTTGCGTCCCCTGTACACAAGAGCTTGTCGGAAGAGCCCTTCGTACGTAAACCCGTAGCGAGTAGCAGCTCCTCGTGATGGCAAGTTGTAGCTATCGCATCTCCACTCGAATCTTCGGTAGCCAATCTCAAAGGCGTTAGCTATGGCCAGATACATCGCCTCAGTAGCTGCGCGTGTTTTCACCAATTGGCAAGTGTAGTAGACACCGACTTCAACGACGCCATCGGTCGGTCGGATGTTTGTGTAGGCGAAAAACCCCACCGCTTGTTCGTCCACAATGACAGCGTAGAACTGCGTTTTGTCGGAGTTTTCAGATTCCAAGCCCCATTTCTCGAACTCAGTTAGGTTTGCAAATGGACCGAATGGCATGTACGTCCAACGAGCATCTCTCGAGTCGTCAGTTTGGGCATTCCACATCTCTTCAACATGGGGTTTTGCTCTCAAAGGTTCCAATTTGCAGTAGTTCCCTGTCATCGTTTTACGAACGGGTATGTTCAGAGATATCCAATTTTCTAACGAGAACCCAATAGGTTGTCCGAACTCATTGGTTGTGTTGCACGAGCTCGCTGCAGAAGTCATCTACAGTAGACGTGAAACATGGGCAAATGTGAGAGATATAAGCACAACGAGTGGTCATTGGTAAACGAGTTGAACTAACCGGTCCTGATAAGATTCTTGAATGGGGGAGGATACCAGACCTCAGATATGGTATACAAAATGTATACATGTGCAGCAGATCACAGCAGCAGTGCTGATTCAGGCTACAGTATGATACGGTTCACTCCCATCAGCAAAGCTATGAACCAGAATCCAGGAGCTGTGTTCTGTACCAGTACACTTCAAGATAACGCCACACTCCGACGTCATAGTCGTAGACTACTAGTCTACACGACCCCTGACATGTTGGACACACCTGCGAACATGACGGGTATTGCCATTTTCATCAGCGTATTCTTTTATCGAAACTAAAAAATTGTTTCGCATGGCCATCGCACTGGACTCACCATCCTGTGCTCGACGAGAACTGCTCGTTTCGGTTTGAGCCGGTTCGCACCCGCAGAGCTCGCATCGCTATCTTCGTGCCATTCTACCTGAATCCAAGACTAGCGGGCAGCGAATAGACATCGTGTCACCAGTTGCTTGGTGATTGTTGTAGTTGAATGCAAAATGGGAACTAAATGTATTCATGGTGGTTTGAGTGTTTTCTTCTAGCTTCTCTACCTACTCCTGCGATGGCTGGTGGGCAGGCGCTAGAGCACACTAACCACTCAAGTCCTTGTTGGACAGGCCTTGGTTGAAGTGCCGTTCCACTCTTGCGCGCGTCACAGATTGTTGGCTCCGCTGACAGTCTTCCCCACGTTGGCCTTGAAAGGGACGACACGCCTGATGTGGACGGTCTCCATGTAGCGGCCTTTATCAAGGACCAACGTCCCGTTAGTGCGCACTGCTACGACCTCATATGGACCACTGAAGAGTGGAGCCATTTTGGCTTGAGGGCCGGCATCGTTCCTAAGAAGCACTTTGTCGTGGGGCGCGTACGTCCAGCTGCGGCGCTTGGCGTTTTCACGCGTGTTGTTCTTGGCGACTTGTTGAACCTTGCGCTGGTATTGTTCATCCCAGTTCGTGACGTGCTCAACGTCGAAGAGCATATCACGGCCAAAGGTTGCCTGTGCTGGCGACGAGTTGAGCATGCTGTTGTGCGTGGCTCGGAGAGCAAAGGTGGCGTCGTGCAAGAATGCAGCCCACTCTTCCGGCGTCGTAATCGTTTGGGTGCGAAGCTTGTCTCCAATTACGCGATGCTGCCGCTCGATCACCCCATTTGCCTGAGGGTTACGCGTCGTCGTTGGCACGGCGTGGATACCGTAGCTATCCAGCAGCTCGAAGAACTCTTTCTTGAATTCAGTGCCTTGGTCGTAAATAACTCGCACTGGTCGTGGGTAGCGGCACAACCAAAATCGGTCAAACACAAACGCTGCATCAGCACTGGATGCGTCGTCAACCGGCTGAATTTCCACAAGACGAGTGCTGGTGTCGATCATCGTCATGGCTCTAAACCTTTGCTTTCCGTACGGTCCGATAGAATCTATAGCAACCTCAAACCATGGACGGACAACGACTGTCTTCTCCGGCAACTTGCCGTACTTCATCGTTGGATGCTTGCTCTTTGTGCAAGCTTAGGCAGTTCCTCACGTAATTGTAAATCTGCTTCTCCATTTCCTTTCCAGTAAAGCGAAGCACGAATCGTCTGATACATTGCTGCAGGCTTCCAGGATGCATGAGCCACTCATGATAGGCTCGTACGACCGGCTCCTGTAGGTGCACTGGCACAAGGATGCAGTTGTTCTTCGGGTGCACGCGAAGCTTGACTCCGTTGATCTCCTTGACGATCCCCAGCTCCACAGGGGCCGCCGACTGTGCTCGCGCAAGCTCTTGCAAGTTCAAGGAGAAAAGCATGCTGGTATCAGCTGTCGGTGTCGCCGCGGCAATGGTTGTCGTCACATTTTCATCAGGCTCCTTCCCCAGTTTGGACGGCACTCCAGGTAAACGGGATAAAGCATCTGCAACAACGTTGCTCTCCCCTTTAATGTAATGGAGTCGAGGGCCAAACTCCTCAATCTCCAGCCGCCAACGCAGCATCTGGATATTGTTGAAGGTCCCGTAAGTCAAATTCAAATGGTCGGTATGGATGTGTACTTCTTGACCAAAGAGCATCGTCCGGTATTCGCGGAGGACCAGAAGAATGCTGAGCAACTCCAGTCTGTTGGCAGGATACTTCCTCTGCGTCTCAGTGCACTTCTTGCTCCAAAACGCTAGCGGTCTACCGTCCTGCGTGATCACTGCTCCAAGTTGATATCCAGAAGCGTCAGTGAAAATGTGAAAGGGTTGTCCATACGACGGAAACGCGAGCTCCACGGTCTGCGTCATCACATCTTTCATCTCTTCAAATGCACGCTGGTGCAGGTCAGTCCACTGGTACTTCGTTTGCGGGGACGTTAACGCTGTCAGTGGCGCGAGAATGTGCGCTCGGCGTGGCCACATATCTCGATAGTAGTTGACCATTCCAATGAAGCGTCGAAGCTGTCGTCGTGTGCTTGGCGCAGCAATCGCCTGAATGGCGGAGACTTTATCGTGCAGTGGTTGTACTCCAGTGGTGCTGACCTTATAGCCGAGATATGCAACGCTGTTGGTACACAGCTTCGTCTTCTTCGGGTGGATCGTTAGGCCACGGTCCCGCAAACGGCGAAATACTTCTCGCAAGTGCTCCATGTGCTCGTCGAAAGACGACGACATCACAATAAAGTCATCTAAGTACACCCAGACGTAGTCGAGATCTCCAAGTGTTTCATTCATCACGGCCTGAAACTCGTCAGGCGCAGTTGCCACGCCCATCGGAAGCCGGTTGAAAACAAACTTGCCAAAAGGAAATACAATGGCTGTAGCTGCACGGCTGCTCTGGGCAAGAACTCGAGCGTAGTACCCCATCGGTACGTCAAAGCGGATATGTACTTGCAGCTCTGGAACTGTCGGAGCATTTCTGCAATCACCGGCAGCGGAAAGAATCGACGCAGCAGCAACGCGTTGAGGCGCCGAAAGTCACATAATAGTCGAATGCTGCCGTCCTTTTCAGGATGATGAACGCTGGAGAAGCCCATGGCGATGAGTTGTCTGGTGATAGCACGTCCAGCTGAACGAGTCGATGGATCTCTTGCTTGGTCGCTGCTAAGTGGACATTTGGAACTGGGTACGGTCTGCACACGAACGGCGTAGCATCCTTCGGTAGTGGTAGTTCGTACGGATCTCCGGTTATCTTCCCCAGTTTACCAGAAGCAACCTCGTAAAACTCGATCAGCAACGAAACCAAACTGTGGATCTCGCTGTCGGACAGGCGAGTCTTGTCAATCATGTCCTCTAGCTGGACATCTCCACAGTCAGTTGCCACCGCAATTTCCACGGGGCACGCAGGTTCGTCCTTCGACTGGTACGGAACCAGACCGCTTGCGTCTGGGGCTCGTTGCTTTGGCATTGGAACACGTAGACCATCCCATTCGAGCTCCTTGCTCGAGAACAACAAGTCGATGCCTTGGTCCGCGAAGAAATCCTTCCCCAAGATCACCGCGTACAGGAGTCGCGGTGCTACACGGAACTTGTGTGCACACTCTCTTCGTCGAGAAAAGCGGGAAAGCTAGTTGGGTTGTCGCTGTGTGGGTTGTTTTCCCAACTGACGTGTCGGCCTGTTTGAACCTCGCTTCCTCGGCGTGCAGCACTAAATTTTCCCGAACTTGGTCTACGACACGTTGGTCGACAGCAGAACGAGAGCAGCCAGTGTCAATCAACGCGGTGAAGGGAGTTGACCCGATGCGCACCTCTATCTCCATCACCGGTACGCTTTCGCTGCGCTCGCTTGGCACTCGTGTCCCAATCAGTGGCGCTAGCGACGTCGTGTCTGCGCTGCAGGTTTTCGAGGTGAAGTTCATCGCGTTATTCTCATCGGCTTCGTAGAAGCGGAGCGCATTCAGCTCTTCCTCATGTTGCTTCTTCATGGTTTCCATCATTACAGACATCTGGTTGATCTGCTCCTGCATCGCCGCAAAGTGTTCTTGTGCTGGGCGGTTCTGTTGCCTTGGCTGCCCGTTCCGCGGGCGGTACGCCGGCGAAGAGGGATCTCGGAAACATTGCTGCTGCGTATGGTTGTTGCGCTTACAGTAAGTGCAAAACTTATTTTCGTGATGGCTTTTGTTTTGGCCCTTGTGCTGGCCTCGTCCCGGACGTGCGTCACTTTTTTGCTGTTGTTGCTGTTTCCCACCGTTATTATTCGGTTTGGTGGCGGCATTGCTGTCGTGGGCCGAGCGCCGTCTGTTTCGAAGCGCTTCTCGTTCTTTTTCACTCCTCTCGATCAGCTGAAATTGCAGCTCCAGTCCCGCGAAGTTCCAGGTACGCGAAAGTCTAGTGACTTCAATCTGCCACTCGATGGGCATGCCGTTCTTGTACAAGCGTACCAGATCTGCTTCTGGTATGGCTTCGTTCTCATCAATGAACGTGATCATCCGGTTGAGCTTTCGAAAAGCTCTACTATACTCTCGGACCGTCATGGACGGAGTTTTCCGGAGGTCCATTAGCTCGTCGATGATCATTGCCCGAGTTCCAGGGGGGCAACGGGTCATCGTTAGTTGTCGAAGGGCATATACAGCGACGTCAGGGTGCTCCAGTTGCTCCTCCGCCACCAAGTCGTTAAACATCAGCAGGTCATCGTCGAAGAGAAGGACTTGAATGTCCTCGACAAACGCGAATTGGTCTTCTTCAGTCTGCTGATAGCCCATAAAGACGTAGTATTCTGACAGTCTCAGCAACCACTCCAACCAGTCCTTCCAGGTGCCGTCCCGGAAGACTGGTACGCGCTTCTTGATCGTCGCGCCGTTGGTCTTCACCTTCTCGAAGGTAACTTCCTCCATCTTGGTGTGCCTTACGCGTGGGTGGTGCGGCTTGCCAGTTGCAAACTAGGCTATAGTTTTGCTTAAGCAAAATGTCACCAGTTGCTTGGTGATTGTTGTAGCTGAATGCAAAATGGGAACTAAATGTATTCATGGTGGTTTGAGTGTTTTCTTCTAGCTTCTCTACCTACTCCTGCGATGGCTGGTGGGCAGGCGCTAGAGCACACTAACCACTCAAGTCCTTGTTGGACAGGCCTTGGTTGAAGTGCCGTTCCACTCTTGCGCGCGTCACAGATTGTTGGCTCCGCTGACACATCGGGAAGCAGGGAACATTGGCCCAGCGGATCATTGCTCATTTTGAGCTTTTTGTCCCAAGTGTTTTGACAATGCTCCGCGGTCTTCCTGTACTCGCAGTTCTGGTCGGCGCTGTAAGCGCTGGTCCCTGTGATATCTACAACATGGCCAAAACACCTTGCGTCGCTGCTCATAGCACAGTTCGAGCTCTCTTGGATGCCTACAAAGACGGTCTGTACCAAATCAAACGCGGTTTAGACTCGACGACACTGGACATTGCACCCCTTTCTCCGAGTGGAATCGCTGACGCGGCTGCTCAAGATGCTTTCTGCAAGGGCACGACGTGCACTATTGAGATCATTTACGACCAATCTGGCAAAGGCAACCACTTGACAACTGCCCCCGCTGGTGGAGCCAAGAATGAGCCCGACGGACCTGCTCAAGCCGATCGCCTTCCAGTTACTATCGGAGGAAGCAAGGCGTACGGCGTCTGGGTCGAAGACGGCATCGGCTACCGCAATAACAACACTACCGGTATCGCCACTGGAGACGATGCTGAAGCCATCTACATGGTTGCTGATGGTACGCACTACAACGCTGGCTGCTGCTTCGACTACGGTAACGCCGAAACTAACAACAAAGATGACGGTGCCGCCACAATGGAAGCCATTTACTTCGGTAACAGTACGCAGTGGGGCTATGGCGAGGGAACTGGCCCGTGGGTCATGGCAGACCTGGAGGACGGTCTCTTTGGTTGTGCCGACAAGTACTGCCCAAAGACACCACCCGTGCAGCATCCGTACCTGGTTGCCATGCTGAAGGGCCGTTCGGGTGGCACCTTCGCTCTCAAGCAGGGAAGTGCACAGTCGGGTCCTCTTCAAACCACGTACGACGGGCCCCGTCCGAATGGCTACACGGTTATGAAGAAGCAGGGGGCTATTATCCTCGGTATTGGCGGTGACAACAGCAATTGGGCGCATGGCAGCTTTTACGAAGGGGTTATGGTGAGCGGAGACCCGACCGACGACGTGGACAACCAGGTCCAGGCAAACATTGTAGCTGCTGCGTACGGAGGAGAATCCGAAGAACCCAAGACGTACACGTTCAGCAATGTCGGTAGCTCCAGTGGCAGTGCCTCGGTGTCAGTTTAGTTTTAGGACAGCAAGTTGAAGGGAAAACGTTCTAAACGATGTGTTGCATGTTACCGGTATGGTTAGCTTTTTTTGTGTTCAGATACGGAACGGTTCTGGTTTTTGGAACGGGGATTTTTTGCCCACCTCGTACAGTGCCCGCTAGCAGTTTGCCTACGGCTGCTTCGTGCATTGGCGTCTGGTGAACATTAGCTATCGTTCCAGCCTCTATATAATGGGGCGTTGCTGCAGGCAAGTTCTTCGTCACGATTGCCGCTCTTGAAGTTACGTGATGATGCTGTACGAAAAGACTAACTATGTGTTGTTAGCAGATGTGTTGTGGATTAAAGGGTCTAACTAGGTTATCACTACGGCTTTTATCAGCAGCAGTCACAGCTACGTCACTGACTGTCAATTAACTCTCTACAAAGTGTACATGGCCTCTACATGGTCATTGTAGTGTACTCCTCGACCTCTGAACTAGCTGGCAGCTCAGATCAAGCCTAACGTCTCGGCCAACACCAATGCCAAAGGGCTGCTGCTCAGATCTACAAGATCCTGGATACAACCTCAGCTATTGATGCTTCGAACGATCACGAAGGCGACAAACCCAAGTCCTGTGTTGGACGGATTCAAGGTGTCGGTGTCTATTTCACCTTCCCAAGCCGTCCAGACATTGCAGATCCTATACGACTACAACATCACCATTGAGCCTTGACAAACCGTAGGCATTTGTCGGGTTCAGTGGAGGAGGCATGAGTACGCTCATTTCCTGCTTGAACGCTTCTACGACCCACGAAGGCTCCATCCTGCTCGACGGTCGTGATATGAAAACCCTGAACGTGAAGTGGCTGCGCTCACAGATCAGTCTCTGTGGCTCAAAGAGCCTGTACTGTTAGCCACTTCCATCCAACAGCCAACAAAGATAGTGGTGTTGTTATAACGGAACAAATTGAGAAGCGCTGGATGATCCCAGCCGATCCGTGTATTTGGACTGCTCACGTCTTGAGAGTTTGCTGTTACGGAGATGAACCTGGAAGAAGGACACATGCTCGTTGGGCAGTGGGAGTGGTGGTATCTCGATGGCACCATGTACGTTTCCGCTGTAGTGTAGCCTCCGAGCCCAGTAAATGCGCGACACAACGTGTTTCGGAAAGGTCGCAAACAATGGAGGTTGTCGTCGGCGTAGTACAGACTTTGTAGCTCCTTCCATATTTGACGAGCCGGCCGCGCCACACTAGCTATCGCAAGACTATCGGCAGCGCTTCTAATGTCCGTGACATTGACAATCGTGCCGGCGATCACATTGTTACGATAGGGTGAGAGCGAGTAGGACGCTATTCCATAGAAGCGAATGTAGCTCCAGCGCCCCTGACAGCCGCGGCGATAATGAGAACAGCGATACACGATCTTTTTTACGGTGTCCACGAACGAGCATGTTAAAACCCAGGTAATGGTATGTAGATCGTTCGAACGTCGGTACTCCCTGTGCCTCTGTCGTCTTGTTCCGAAGTGATCGTCAAGCAGTGAGTCCTGTACGGGCAGCACTTCATCATTACAAAACAGATGTCTGTTCCAAAAGCCAGAACCGTTCAGTATCTGAACCAAAAAAAAATCTTCCACCGGTATTGTACATCACTAGAAAGTTCTTGCGGTGTATCCCACTCCGTCGCCCTTTTCGACTTCTGCTCTCCTCTCTCACCGCTGCCCTTCTCTGTTCATTTCTCATCACTCACAAGCTCTTCTCTAAGACATCGGGACCAATCAAGGCACAACAACACGGAGACAAGACTCAAGGAGTTGGCGCGGTCTACCCGGCCAGGCACCGGCTGGGGGCTCATCAACGGTGGCCCATTGGGCAAAATTCCCAAGAAATTCAAGCGTACCGGTCATAGACTAAGGGTAACCGAGTAGCCGTAGGAAATTAGTTAGGAGTAACCTTGCTTAGACGTCAATGCGCCTGTTTCGAACAGGCTTCGAAATAAGTACCTAATATAAGGGGTTCGAGTCCTCCCTTCCCCCCCCCCCCCCCCCTTGCGGTTTATCCCGATGAATCATCAGTGATGATTCTCCAGAGGGGTCTAGCAAAAGATCCTTCATAAAGCATTTAGCGAGATGCCTGCAGAGAACACCGATCCAAGCAACAATATGACTTCTATCAATGAGTTTGGACAACCCGTCGGATTCGCCATGGATTGGACTCCACCACCATTTCCTCCGCGTGAGAAACTAGAGGGACACTACTGCCAACTCGAACCTATGAAAGCAGCACTTCACGCCAAGGACTTCTGGGATGCACAGTCCGACGACTCGAAAGGCGCTAGCTGGACCTACATGCTTAACGAACCTTTTCCAAGCTTCTCCGAGTTCGAGGCGTACTTGTTGAGCACGGAAAAGGCGCAACAACCGCAGATCTACGCTATTGTTGTTGATGGGCATGCCGTGGGGATGCTCGCGTATATGAGAGTCGATCCCAGCAACGGGGTACTGGAGGTCGGACGCATCTACTTCACGTCGAAGCTGCAGAAGACTCCCGCTGCCACTGAAGCAATTTATCTACTTGCAGCGAACGCCTTTCAGCTAGGCTACCGTCGGTTTGAATGGAAGTGTGACAGCTGCAACTTGCCATCGCGCAATGCTGCTACTCGGTACGGGTTCACGTTCGAAGGGCTATTCCGTCAGGCTGTTGTCTACAAGGGCCGTAACCGCGACACGACGTGGTTCTCGATCGTTGACGGTGACTGGAATGGAGGGCTGAAGGACGCGTACAAGCGCTGGCTGGATCCCAGCAACTTTGATCCAAATGGACAGCAGAAACTCAAGCTGTCGGAGCTTACGGCTCCCTTTGTGCATGCGACGTCGTAAGTATTCACTAAAATGAAGTTGGCGGCGATGCTTCGTTTTCTATGCGTATTGTAAACTTTGGCAGAACAGACTAACGAAATTGGGACTGGAACATTATCAACAGTGGTGCTGTAGAACGAAAGATGCGGTAAATTAGTTAACGCTACAGGACACAATAGTTCTCAGAAATGCATGGTAACTCCGAGCTGACCGGTTACATCTTGCAGTCAGAGCAGCAGCACTGCGACGGTGGCAATGACGATGACCATTCCTAGGGACGCGATGAACGCAGCTAGTCTGACTTGTCCAGCCGTGAGGTGAGGCGTGGTGGGCGACGCAGTGGACTCCGGCATCTTGATTTTGAGTTCTTGTAGTGGCATTGCTGGTTGTGTATGTACGGTATACCTTGAGGCGTTAGGGAGAAACGATGAATGAAGTCCACACTACACACGAGAAGCAGCGGCAGTGGCATTCCAATTGCTGAAACGGGGTGCCAGCAGGATTAGATTATGGTTGACGATGATTAGTTGAACGAGACTACTTGAACACTGTATGCTGCTCTACCCCGACGATGATGTGGACGAGCATGATGCACATGGGTACTAGTACAGTATAACGACAATGAGCGCATTGGATTCGCTGCTTGACGATGATGAGATGAACAAACACTACCAGAACTATTTCTTGTGGTATCGGCCGAGAACCACAAGATACACGGCCATGTTACGTCGTGAGTATTACATGTAACCTCTGTTGCTACTGAGGGGGTACAAGTACTAAGTTGAAGAGCAGATTGCATGCATCGCTCAGGTGTAGACCTTCCATGCCTGGCATCTTCATTTCTGCGCTGGTCGCGATCGCTTCAAGAAGAGATTCCAGTACTGCTGTAAGTTGACGAGGAAATTGCGACTTGGCGGCTGACTGTAGAGCGCTGATAAAAGCATCGGAGCTTACACCAGTTCCAGAGCTACGTGACTCTAGCGTTTGAAACAGCATTGCAGCTGCGTCGATGAGCTCTTCCATGAGCAGACAAGCTTGCACCCCTCGATGAAATCGAGCCAACCCCACTCCTTCTAACTCCTTGCTGTTTGTTTTAGTGGAAACAGCGAGTACAGCCTCGATAAACCTTGTCTGTAGGGCCTTGGGGAAGTCTGTGCTGAGGTGTTGAAGAATCTGCAGGAATAAACCCTCGCTGATTGTTATAGGCCCAGGCTTCGCCATTTGAAATACACTTGAGCCTTGTTGCACAGATGAACTCGGTCGATCGGAGGCTGATTCAGTAGCTGCGAGGTCATAGAAAACGCTTTCAACAGCGGACGGGAAGGCCGGACTACTTGGGTTACAGGCACGCAGACGGGAGATCATAGCTAAAGGCTTGTTGCTCGCCAGACCTTGAAAGCTGCAGGTTCACAGTCATATATAGCAAAGATCCTTGACAAAATCCACATTGACAACCTACTGGGAAGCGAGGAATGCCACAGGAGCACGAGGTCGCAGTGTCAATACTTCCGCAATAGCAGTTGCAAGCATCTCCTTAGCCCCAGATTTGACTGTTCACAGTTTAAGTTAGCTGAAGGTGTCCGTAGTTGATAGTATCTTCACCTACCCAAGTATTCTTCAGGCATATCCTCTGGTTGTTTCGTTCCTGGAACTCGGAGTGACGCTTCACAACGCGTCTTAATGGACCGCAATGAGCGTAAAATACTTAAATTGATTGCATTCTTAACGGTGGCGGAGGTTCTGCTCTTCTTCACGTCCCTGCGTCTCTTGAAGTCTGCGTGTATGGTCGGTGAATGCCTGGAGCTCGAGCATACTCAACATGAAGAACTTAGCATCCTCATGGAACCGATGACGCGTCTGAAGACCGATGCTTTTGCGATCAGCCAGTGAAAGGGACGACTTGACCTTCAGTACAGCCGAGCAAAGATCCGAACTGCGATAGTTCACTGACGGAGGTGGCAGCAAAAGAGCATCGTCCGGAATGACATTGCGATTTTCTGCTTGGATCTGTGAAGTCGACTGTTGAGTGGGGAATGTTACACCTTCCGACCTTGTTGATACGAATTCGTTCATCGGATAGGCATCTGCTGTTACGACGACCCCACCAGCAGCTCTAGCGAGGTTGAGACAGTCATCTGCAGACGTCGGACAGATGAAGAACGAGGCTTCACTGAATCTCTTGGAGAATTTAATCCCGTTGAGTACCTGTACCTTCGTGTCGCTGTCTCCAGGAAATGGCTTGTAGTATCTCGTGCCATCGTTCGGTTTGCCTTCGTGTAGAGCACGCAGTAGATACACGTCGAGTGGTGGTAGTTCCTTCTTGTGATTGTTCCAGCAGCTGAAGACGTCCTGAGTGGTTTTCGATGATACGTTCCACGTAGCATGAGCAAACCGAGTGTACGCGTAGTCTGCTGCGTTGGGGCGTACTACCTTCCCGTCTGTCATCTTCTGCGCGAAAGTACCTGGGTCTGGTGTTACTTGGCTGGTGTACAACACGCGAGTGTTCTTGATCTTCATACTACGTTCTCCTTCGTCATTCTCGCTTGTCTGCCGTACTAGGAACTGCTTCATATCTCGATCACAGCGCATCGTCCGACACAGTACTACGTCTGTAAGTTCCATCACTGTCCTAGTGAAATTAGCAGGACGAGGAGAGTTTTTCGTATTGAAATCCACTGTCGGAGCCATAAGATACACAGGCTTGTCCTTCGGCCACAACGAGGATCGGACTGTTTTTAGTAGATGATCTGGCGACAAGAAGAGCATTGGCGTCTGTGGACACACGTCGAAGTAGGTTTTGCTGTCTTTTGTGGTGATATCGTACAGCTTCGCTCGAATAACCCAGTCGGGTAAAAGTCTTGATCTCAAGTACTTCAATGGTCCCACAATAGCTGCACACCCTGCCGGTCCTCGAGCTGATGATGGTAAGTAGATATCCACCTCAGGACATTGCTTCAATTGGTCCAATAGTCTTGGATCTCCTCGGTGAAGCACTGAAGTGCTTGTTTGAGGGTTGGGGAAGGACTTATCGACCGTATTACCTGGAGCTGCAAATGTCCATGGTAGTATCGAGTCGCTCTCCACTTGACACGCAGCCTCTAGGAAGCTCAGATGTAGTAGATCGTCGGATGAAACTTCAGCATTGACACTACCGTCAATTGCTTTCCATTCCGACGAATTGGTAACTGACGAAGGTGCTGCTAATGTGAAGAACTCAGGCCGCAATTCGTCCGTGAAGAAAGCGTTCTGGGCGTGCAAAGCCGCTAATTCCCACATGACGGAGCAGGCTCCAGCCGTCAACAACAACGCGCCTAGAGAATGCAGCCAGCGGGTTGAATCCAAGGACGCGAAGGGCTTGAGCGGTGACGACGCCCCCTTCTTGGCCATTATTATCCGGAAGAGCACGGAAGTCGGGAGTTGAGAGCTACACACGGGGCTTTGAAGAGTGGCTTTGAGCGAGGCATCGCTGGAATATAAAACGGTCGGATGATGTTGACCCGTTACAGAACAAGAGTAACGCCACCGGAAGCTTCGGATGGTGGAGCCCACGGGATGCTGCTTCATTCAAGCACAAGCAGTTGTTCATGAACCTACAATCAAGGGTTTGTAGGTACAGTGTACGGAGGGAGATGTTTGGTTAGGTAGATCCTTACATGTAGAGGTAGATTTTTTTTACCATTCATGTTATTCCTTTGGTAATTTTCAAGACTAGGATCACTCCAACACATTCTGTCTTGATAGAGAACTTGGTAAGTTTATAATACCCCGGTAGTTCCTGTTGCTGTTGCTGTTGCAGCTTGCAACATGAGCGGAGTTGAAGGGTACTTCCACATTGGGTAACACATTGACAAACCGCAAATCACCGGAGATTCTTTTAGACAGCAGACAGCAATTGTAGATGTGTTTTTTACATTTCACCCACGTTGAAAAAAACCACCCAGTTGAATGGGCATTCTTATCATGCTTTATCGAAGGTAATACCTGTCATATAGAATTTTAGAGATGATGTACTAATTGCGAGTGCGAAAAGGACAAGCGGACGAAAGACCAGACAGGCCGTCATCACCTGCTTCTTCATCAGTTCTCTCTTCAGGACTCTCCTAGACGACCAGCTGAACACTGCACCTGCCGACGCATACCAGTCGATAGTCACGCTTCTTGTCTTCCGTTTGACCCCTCTACGGCAGTCAGAGTCTTCGAATTGACCGAGATATCGCGATTCTAACACACAGTCCAGTCCAGGTCTTCCACCGCCAGGAAAATGGCGCGTTCTCGGCGTCAGAACGTCGTAAGATGGCCACAGTTCCGGAGAAATAGCAGTGGAGGTGTTTGCAAACGGCATCGTGCAGGTTGCAGCGCCAAGTTCGTCTTGGTAGCGACGATATTAGTCGTCTTGGTAAATTCCTTCGTGACGGGCACAAATGCTCAAGAACCTATCATTTATCAGCACCAGCAGGCACCAGAGCGTGCGTACGTGGCAGGTTCACATCTACTGGTGTGGTGGGGCCAGCGGGGAGATGTAAGAAGCGCAATAGCGCAGCTTGGTGATGCCAACCAGTGTTCAGAAGTCGTCAACACCCGTGTGGACAGCGAACTCCTAGATGACGATGTATTGAGCTCTTGCAGGCGGGAAGCAGCTGATTATGACGTCAAGGAGCTTCTGGAGTTGTCGGGGGAGATAGCGATGCCGTCACAGGAACAAACAACGAGGTTGTGCAGGTCTGAAGCTTGTGCTGCGTGGCTGACTTTAGCTGCGGAGGCGACGTGGCTTCCGGAATGCAGGTATCGAGGATCACAGATGAGTTTTCGATCTATGGCGGAGACGTTGCTACGGATAAGGGAAGACTTGGTGACTAGTGTGAGTGGAGCGGTTGTAGCGCCGAACGCGAGCTTGTTCCGAGAATTTTACGAGCTGAACCAGCTTTCCAACTTGTTGAACGCCAAGGAAGATGTCCTGAATGAGGTTGGATCACCTGTCATGGTTGCAAGACACTTGACAGTCCAGGAAGATTTCAGCTTAATGGGGTCGGGCGATAGTCCAGAGCTCAGTGCGGCTGTGGAGCCTCCAGGAAGCTCCAGCGGGAGTGCCAGGTCAGCCAGCTCGAGCTCATCCAGTGCCTCCGGCCCTTCCAGCGGCTCAAGCAGTGCAAGCACTTCTGCTAGCGTTGGAGACGATTTCCTGTCAGGCAGTGATTTCAACTCGAGTGACTCTGTCGGCTTCACCGGGAGCGGAATTGGCCCTCACGCGTCTTCAACCGCCACGACGACCGAGTTGACACCTTCCTACGCCTATGTTGTGGGCGCTTGGGTCCTATTTAACGGCAGCTACTTCTTCCTCATGAGGAGAAAGTGATCTTCGACAGGGTTAGCTTTATTCTTCTTCGTACATAGTGTCAGCTTCTACAGTGTTCCTAGTTTTGTCCTAATGCTATTTTATCGTGATGTCTTGCAAATGTGCTTCGCCGACGCTTGATGTTAGCTCAAATGCGTATCATGATCGATATGTATAAAATCCACGCAGCAACATTCAATTTTCCACTGTCCTGGGACCCTCACCAACTTCTCTGTCGCTCGAGACTTGCTTGGTGGTGGCTAACTATTCAAAAACGCGAACAAACCTGAAATACTAGCCTTGTTCTATGGTCTACGGCGACAACGACCGTGAAGATAGTGACGTGGCTGCTGTAGTGATTGTCACCACGCCTACTGATCGCTCCGAATGTGCAGGGTGCTGAGCTGATGTCGATGACACGAAGGAGGGACTTGGCGAAGCAACCCCCAGAGTTCGCCTTCGGGAAGTCCCTCTGTACTGTGCTGGGGCGGGAGGGGGTCGAACACCTCCAGTAGTCAAGGCGCGTCTTCGTGCGGCATCGCCTGATAAAGCATCATCTTCCTCATCTCCAGCATCTTCTTTATCGTCGTCATCGTCAGGCAGATAGATGTTCCGGCACATCTCGCACTGATAAACAGAAACAAACGTGTTAATTCGACAATCAAACAAAAAAGAATCAAAATCTCTTCAGATGTCTTACCTGCATGGACAACGGTCGGTTCACAAAAGTGCAAGATGGGCAGGACCACGGCTCCATCGGTACCAGCATTGAATTCTTGCCTGAGTATCGCGCATCATGAGTCATGCGGTAAGAAGACGCAGGCGACGAGCACATCGAGAGCGAAGAAGTGCGACCCATAGCACCTTCCCATGGCACGCGACCTCCTCCACCAGTAATACCATTAGCGAAACCACTGGGCTGTGCAGTAGCCGCTGCATCAACTTGCAACGCTGTCTGGAGAAAAATTGCTGCCGAGTCGAGTAAAAACTGCGGGCGTGAACTGTTGTGGTCTCCATCGACTTTTACCAAGTTTTTGTCCCCACCGTACGCAGCAAAAATCTGGTCACTGTGGTGTGGTGCAACGAACGAATCGTGCTCCGCAGCAACAAATAACGCCGGCACAAACGACACGGGAGCGTGGTCTATCGGAGCCAGACGTCGTAAGTCAAAATGTGCTCGCTTCTTCACGGATGAGCGGATAAACTTCAGTACAATCTTCACCAGAAACCCTGGTAGCGTCAATCCTTCCTGTCGACCACGCTCCACCACTTCTTCCACAAGCTGCTCCAAACTAGCAAACGCGCTATCCACGACAATTCCAGCAATGGAAGGGTCCCTATCCGCATGAAGCAACGCTGTCGCTGCACCCATACTTCTCCCCCATAATGCTACAGCTCCAATATTCTTTTTATCTCGAAGATACGTGACAACATCTCTCAAGTCGTCACGTTCGTAATATCCCAACGAAATGTACTCTCCGTCCGATTTACCACAGCCCGCCGTATCAAATGCAGCAACCGAGAGTCCAGCCGCCAAACACGTCCTTAGCACACCCAAAGCCTCTAACCGACACGAAGAATTACCATGCAAGTACACCACACAGGGCATCGCCTGCGTCGTAGACGGTGTCGCCTGTCGCCAATGAGAACAAACAAGTTTCTGTCTGCGATCGTTCACAACAGTAAAGTCCTCTCGAACAAAAGCTCGTCCTGCGAAGTTAAACTCGTCCGGTCCTAGATCTTCTTGGTCATAATCTGTGCGTGGCGGTCGGATGATCAGATGCACCAATTCCGTGTATCCATGTTTGATCAAGTACCAATAGCTGAGTTGCGACGAAGCTTCTTCTGTTGCCTCCTGACCCCGCTCGATACCACCTCGTTCACGCTGCAGTCGATTGTCACTGCTACTGCTACTGCTAGAGCTTCGACGATGCCGTCGAGAACGTCTGGGCCTTACCACGTGGCGTCGGTTCGTAGCAGCGGCTTCCCGTTCGTTTGGCATGGACGCAGAGCGCCTTTCATCGCGGATCCCAACCATATCCGATGAGTCTACGCTTGACTGTGGGGGCAGCGAGCGTCGTACTGGTCGCGAATTGCTCGAGTCAGAGGACGAAGCTTCTCGAGACTCGGAGTTGCCCATATCGTCCCGGACTGGATCCTGAACGTTGCAGTGGGAGTTCAGAGGCGAAAGAGGGATGGAATTGCAGGGGAGACTACTGGGGAGAAGATGAAAGTGACGACAGCGGACGAGGGCGTCTGTGCGGAGAGCTACAAGCTGCCGAAGAGGACAGAGACGCCGTCCAGAGCTGCTCTGTGCTTGCAGAATACTACAGTAGTAGCTTGCGGTTCGGAACTGCTATTTTTAGTCGAGGGGTTGGGTTACAAAACGATTTTCAGCGAATTAGATCGATTTAAATTTTAGAGCTTTTCTGTACGCCTATAGGGCGGACTTGCACTGACTTGACCCATCAGATTGCCATCTTTCACTCGCTTCTCTCTTCTTTTACCACGACGGAAACCAACCGCATTGCTGTACTCCATTTAATTCCTGTTGATGGCACGTAACATTGGACGAGAACGTCGCGTTGGACTGTTGTTGTTGTTGATGGTCCTGCACACCAGGAAACCCGTTGCAGGTTGCACGATTGCAGCGCGACGAGTCGAAGAGGTTACCTGAAGATTTGAATCGGCCGGTGTTCGAGCACAAAATACAGAGCGATCGACCTGACAAAATCGTCAAAATCGCTTAACTGCGTCTTCACCGAAGCATTACTTCGATCAACTTTCAGTCGTGTTGTCACTACATGTAACAACATGTCAAGCGCTGCGAGCAACAAAGCCCAACAAGTTGAAGCCCGACAAGCGTATCGGTATGATCAGACCATTCTTCTTGTTGATTCCGTTATCAAGTGATGTCATCATTCCATCCACCACCTTTATAATACACAATATCAACCAATCCCATCGTTTTCATGAGAAACCTACAGAATGTCGTTCGAATGTCGTTTGTAAAAAAAGAAAGACATACTTGTAATTACGTATTCATGTACAACCACATTAACTCGTGTACACCACACGAGGGAGCCTTGCAGCCAACCACTGGCTGTCGGGGGGCTCCACAGCTGCGGCTTTTAGCTTTGGCTGGTAATTTCTGAAATCGGACTAGAAGACAGGTAGGCGATGCGATATGGCAGCTAAATGGAGGCTTCCAGGGTTAAAAACGCAATACTAACATGTGACCATTGTAACCGGACAGACCTCAGCAACCATGGTGAACATGCCGAAGGAACGCCGCACTTTCTGCAAGGACAAGAAGTGCCAGAAGCACACGGTGCACAAGATCACCCAGTACAAGGCCGGTAAGGCTTCCAAGTACGCCCAGGGTGCTCGTCGTTATAACGACAAGCAGAAGGGTTTCGGTGGTCAGACCAAGCCCGTGTTCCACAAGAAGGCGAAGACCACCAAGAAGATCACCCTGCGTATGGAGTGCAAGGAGTGCAAGACCAAGAAGCAGCTGCCCATGAAGCGTACCAAGCACTTCGAGCTCGGTGAGAAGAAGAAATCGGCCGGCCACCAGTACTAACTTGGCTGTAGCAGCATCAGCGGCGGTCTGCGGGGCCTTCTTTGGCTGGCTTCGAAGCTTCTGTACCTTTTGAGTGGGTAGTAATAGCTGGAGGTGGTTAGCGAACGGTCTGATGACGATGTCACACAACGATGACCGAGGATTCTTTGGTGACAGGCGTGGCGACGCGTACAGGACTTGTGCTGCAACGGTAGATCTGCTCCGGCGGATGGAAAGCTGTGGGCGGAGTCGTGGTCGGTATTGCCTCAAATCAAAGCCATGGTCGTATTTTAGTCCAGAAATCGTCTTTTGGTTGCGTCGTCTGCGTCGACTTGTGGTGCCTGAAGGGTGTTTCATGCAGGGACAGTTGAGTTGCAGGTTGCTGAAAGACTATCAGGTGCTTTTGGGTGTGTTCTATTCAGAGATGCCACTGAGGATACATTTATACAGGTCATGCTGGGGTCTGGTGTTGAAGCCAAACATATGTACAGTCCTGCACCTCTAATTCGGCAGAGTGGGACATATCAAGATGCAAGGCTTATTACACTCAGCGACAAATTATTCCGGCCACCCCTACTTTTGGCCGCTACTCAGTCAATTTTTAGCGTATCGGGTTGCCGTTTGAATATGATCTGTCTGATGTACGACAGAGCCCAGGACTTGTGTTAACAATCGCAGTTTTGCGGTTTGAAGCATACCTCACATACAATAAACTAAACAGCACATCCGTCCCAACTTCCGGCCACCTGTCACCATACAAAATGTCATATAGTTGTATCACAATGATAGCTGTATTTGTGATTTTGTTCGTCCAACCGTCCACAGCGGCGGTGCCACCGCCGGTAGGGAGCGCGTGGCAGCTTGGTGCTGAGGACAGTTTGCAATTTGGCCGTGGTATGGCACTGTGGCTGAGAGATGAAGAGCGTGGGAGCATTTGCGGATTGAGAGAAGGCGGACTACTATTCGGACAATTGCGAAAGAAGCTAAGCGTTCTCGTGACGCTATCGAGCGCACGCTCAGGCCTGATGGAACGCAACACTACTGGCATGACGTGCGTCGACCCGCATGAGCGACGGTCATACGACAGAATGGAGGGGGTTCGGTAATGATTTAGAGACTTCTTCGACGAGCAGGGCTCGATTGGCCTGCACGATCCCCCGATCTAAGCCCGATAGAAAACTTGTGGGCACTGATGGCTCGGAAAGTTTATCCCAATGGACGCCAGTATGGATCTGTGCCGGAACTAACAGCAGCGGTTTTAGATGCTTGGGACTATTGAAGTGTCGACACTTGAGAAGCTCATTGAGTCCATGACGCGACGCTGCATCGAGGTGATCGAGAAGAAAGGAGCGAAAACTCACTACTAATACACAAATACAGCTATCATTGTGATACATATATATGAATTTTTGTATGGTGACAGGTGGCCGGAAGTTGGGACGGATGTGCTGTTTAGTTTGTTGTACGGTATGTGAGGTATGCTTCAAACCGCAAAACTGCGATTGTTAACACAAGTCCTGGGCTCTGTCGTACATCAGACAGATCATATTCAAACGGCAACCCGATACGCTAAAAATTGACTGAGTAGCGGCCAAAAGTAGGGGTGGCCGGAATAATTTGTCGCTGAGTGTACATGTGTTCAGGCACCCGACTCAACACAAAATGTACTGATTTGGTTAATTAGCTAAGGATGAAGCGAACATCCATTTTCGACACGATACCAGTTCGGTACCAGCAGTTCCGAATGGCCTCGGCACTAACTTTTTGCCATCCGTTGGCGCAGTATTTCATGGCAGAGTACAAGTCTATAGGTTTGTCATTTTGCTGTGTGGTGCGAATCAAAAGTGATGCCTGCACTGCAAGTATTTGCAGCGACAGAATTCCCGCTCGAATGGTGAACGTCGACCACCACAATAAAACCTCATAAATCAGTTCATTGCGTCCTACCCGCCCATCACCGTCCATCACCCTGGGTCTGGACCGCCATTAGGTCGTACAGGTTATGCTGTGACATCGGTGCCGAATTAGAGGTGCAGGACTGTACCTGTACATGTACTAGATCGCTTAACCAGTTGTAAAGTAACAGGTGAGTAATCCAGCCCGCTGGAATTGCTTCAGCACAATATAATGGGCAGCAATTCTTTAAAGAGATGTTCAAGATCGTTAACTACGCAGTCACTTCCTACAGAATCAGGTTCTCTATAAACAGCTCAATGTTCGATCAGTGACTCGAGAGTTGAGTTTCGTCACAGTCGCTACTAAACTCGTCGTGTCCGGGGAGATCGTCGAGCATCATACGATAGCGCAGTTTCTTGCGGCTGCGGTACTTCTCTTGAGAAAGTCGGCGCTTCTTCTTGATGTCGTTCCCGATCGCGAGGAGCCTGTTCTCCCGCTGAGCGTATTGCTCGCCGTTAGCATCGCGAAGCTGATTTTTCTCGATGTGAAAGTTGGTCAAGCTCGCGCAAATCTGAAAAATGTCGTCGTACAGATCCTCATTCCAGCGATATTTCTCCGCCACTACACGCCACAAACTGCAATGGCGGCCGAAAAAGTTCTCAACGAGAACTCGGTCACTAGAGATGTTCTCGTTGCACCGCTGTACTGATAGCGGCAGATGGGCACCTTTGGCAGGGTGGATGCAGCGTAGGTGATCGGCAAGGCCTTGATAGCCTTTGTCGGCCAGTACCGCCCATTCATCAGGAAATTCTGCCAGCAACGGGCCGTCGTCTTGAAGCTGATGGTCGGCCTGTGCCTTGAGGCGTCTGGCGGAGTGGAACTCCATATTGTTGCGAAAGATTGTGATGTCCGGTGTGTTGCCACGCTCATGCTGGCTGCAATGAATTGCAAAGCCGCGTGGGTTAACGGAGACCTCGACTTTCAGCCCGTAGAGCTTGTGCTTTGCGCTGTAGTAGGGCATGGCTTCGGCCATGTTTCCAGCGGGCCGATTCGCCTGCTGGAACGTTACATCCGTTGCGTAAAGGGCGCATGGATAGTGACGAAATGTGTTCCCAGACGTCACTAGCTTTCGCATCGTAGTCTCCTCCGCTTTGCCCACCACCCAGTCGTCGTGAATACGAGGGGATAGCACCTTCAAAAACGATGTAATCGTCTTGATAAAAGTGGGGGTCTTGATGTGGAACACATGGGCGTTCATATCCCAAGTACCACCGTGCTTAAGTACAGCTAGCATCATAAAGAAGACGTCTTTTCCCGAGAACTGGGAGCGACGTCCTCTTCCTACGTTCCAGTAGCGAGCCACATGCGATCGCAGCGTCGACCAGAGTAGATTGATTTCGCGTGGCGCGAAGTTGGTCAGCCTTCTGATGCCATCGGCGCCGCCATCAGCAAACCAACCCTCGAAAATTGGACACGGGGATTCAGGCGCAATGTCTTCGGACTCGGTGACTTGGCGAGAGTAGCCATTTAGTAGATCACGCCGCTCAATTTCGCGAGATGCGAGCATTTCGAGCGCTCTTGGCGGTGTTCTTGCTCGGCTGCACGAGTGGAGCGAGGGTTGCGGGTGGGCATTTTGGCGAACGGGCTGGGAGTTTGTAGAGCTTGGTAATTGCGAAGTGAATTCGGAACCGACCGATCATCCACCGAATCCAGGTCGTTGTTTCTAAAGGAGCGAGGAACCTCTTGTAGCCATCCAAAAGTCTAGTAGACCGAGGACATGTACATTAGCTCTAGAAAGTTCGAAATTCGACCATCTTGTGGAAGCTACCAGCCGAAGTACTATTTTTGCAAGTTGTTAAGTTGAGGGCAAAGGAACTCGCTGGCTGCTGTGTTTCTGGTCAAAAGGTCTACTACAGTATCTCTCTGGAAAGCGGGCAAGAAGGATGTGCATGATGTAGTACTGGATGGTGTAGCCTATCCCTATGATCTAGACTGCTCTCAGGAATGCCAAAATTACAAATATAGCCCACTAATGATAACCTTCTCAATGGCCTCTGATTGGTCCGCACACCCGGCCACAAACTTTTCATTGGACAAAATTAAGCTAAGTACGATAAAAATGCTAATCTGCCCCGCTTTACAGACCGGTGATTGGCTAAAATGCATCCTACCGAGGTTACCTCGGCCTACCGGCGCGCGCCGAAGGTGTGGCGCCGATGGAGAGTAGTGGGGCGAACTGGAACAGTGAGCCCCACGGGTTTCAACCCAACACATACAACCCGCCCGCAAAAGCGGGCGGCACTCGGCTAGTGCTAATCAAAACATAAGACGGTTCCAACTACAAACAAATAATTATGCTTCGAAGTAATCAATGCTTGCGTAGCTGCAGATCGATAAATAATGTTCACGGAAAAAAAAACTTGCTCTACGCATCAACGGGCTGATCAATTGTACACTAGAGACAAACAAGGAAAGTTACTTGAGTTGGCTAAGATTATGGACAGACAGCACAGCACAAAGATTCTTGAGGCTTTGCCTGATGCCTCCTGTCCCCCAGCAATCGTAATCTGGTCTTTCAATATTTTTTTAACAGCTCAGTCATTGCGAAATTCAACTCCTACCGCACAGTCATCTGGATACAAAATGGCTGGCAAGCTCAACTTGGTCATTTTGTGGCCAGTTCTCTTCTCTTTACTCTTAATGACGCAGAGTGGCGATGCAGCATCAGACTCTACAACGATGATCCAAGACAAAAAGCGTTTACGCACTGAGCTCTCCGTGGCTACCGATGAATCCGACCAAGATCGTACGAGCTGGAAAACAGTTTCTTCACTTTTTAGCAAGACGAAAGCAGACAAACTTTTCACTAAACATGGCGTGGGAAAGACAACTTCGAATCTTTTTGAAACCAACGCGTTTGCTGCGTGGTTTGTTGCAGTACAAATGGCTTACGCGAAGAATCCTGCAAAGGCGAAGGTGGACATGATCTCAGCGTTAACAAAACGATATGGTGACGAACGGCTGGCTAAAATGTTAGCCACCACTGAAGACGACCGAATTATCCGCGAAATGAAAGCTATTCAACTAAACAACTGGGACCTAGACAAAAGGTCAGTGGAAGGCATTTATAAGCTGTTAAAACTTGACAAGGAGTCGGACAAGTTACTAGAAAATCCTCTGATGGCAACCTGGGTGGCTTACGCGTCGCGTTACGCGCACCGTACGGATTTTCATTATCCCAGTTTCGTCGCGTAAGTTACGCGACGAAACTGGGATAATGAAAATCCGTACGGTGCTGTTTACTCAACACTAAGCACACGCTACGACGGGAAAGCTTTTGCTACTATGTTACAAAATGGCAAGGAACTCGACAACTCTAAAGATATTACGGATAATTTGGAGCTAGTATTGATGAATACTTGGCAACGGGAGAAGAAAAGTGTGGTTGACATTTACAAGCTGCTAAATCTCGACAAGGATGGCGACCAGTTTTTCCAGAACCCACTCTTTGAAACTTTGAGCCGATATGCGACTTTCGTGGACAAGAAGGGCTCATTCTCCGACGTGTTTTCACTTCTTCAATCCCGCTACAACAACGAAAAGCTTGCGGAAATGTTAGTGGCGATTAGGAATTGGTGGCCACGTAACGTCCTAACGAAGCAGCTGAAAGATTTACTGCTGAAGACCTGGCAATCACAAGGGAAGACTCTGGATGACGTTTTCAAACTGCTCAAGCTTGAGAAAGAAAGGGAACTGTTATACAGTAAGTCTTTCTTGACTTGGGTCTCGTATGCTGTTCAAGTGGAGAAGGAACCGTATCGTGTGATATTCTCGACGCTCAAACGTACCTATGGGGAGAAAGCACTTACAACTCTGATAATCCGTGCGCTTGATAAACCGGCAACGCTTACACTGGCGGAAAATTTAGAGAAGATTCTGATCCATGACTGGGTGAAGGCCAAGTATACTGTTCGAGATGCTTTTGTCCGTCTGAAATTAAACACAGAAGGCGACGGCGTTTTCGAGAGCATGGCATTTAGCACTTGGGTTTCTTACGCAAAGGAGATGGAGAGGGGAAATGCAGATGAAGCACTTGTGGCCGTGCTTAGAGATCGATTCGGCGATGCTGAGCTGACAAGGATAATTGGCAAGGCAAAAGCCGAACTTTCGTGGAATCCTGAAGATGAGGTGGCTGTTTTACTCGAACGGTTGCAGAAGTTGCTTCTAAAGGAATAATGGGGTGAATAGCGCGATGAGATAGACCACCTTTGGCAACACATTTCTGCCACCAGTGTGGTTCGAAAGTTCGTTCTATACTGTTTAGTTAGATGATCTAACTTAGATCTCTCCTTCCCGGATAATAACTTCCTTTCCCTCACTGTGCGGCACATTACACGGACAAGATCACCACTCATGACTAAGTTGCGCAATAGTGAAATAACACATGTGCCCAATCTTACCATCACATTCAACTGACACTGTGTCACCCTCCTTTAAGCTGCAGAACGGAGCTTAGTTGTGCCGAACTGAAATGGCAGTGGGCAGCCTTTTGAACACACTCTTTGTTCTTCAACAAGGCGGAATAATCTCTACGGTTACATACAGTGTAATCCACCACTGCTCCAACACTGTACACTCCCGGTCGAAGTATCATTACCTCGCCATCAACAACGCGAAAATTGTCCGATTCGATAGTGTTCCACAACAGTTTCCGCGTATTTGCGTCCTTATTTGAAGTCTCAAACCGCGCAAACGGGAAGGCTTGTCCAGCGCGAAATCGCTCCAATTCTTCTTGATGATCACGCAGTTTGGCTTCAAGCACGTCTATCCGCTCAAGTGCGACAGGATCCAGTGTGAAAGTAAACTTCGCCACTTTTGTTGTAGTAAGAAAGCGGAACTGGACAACAAACGATAGATGAAGAAGATGATCACCGAAAGATACGCTAACTGTTCGCTTGACATCACTGCATTTGTCCAGTTTGCACTCAAGTATCTCCTGGAAACACTGGCAACATAATAATGGAGCATTTTAGATACATGTTGCATCTGAAATGATAAGTACTATCTTGTGTACTCATCACCTTACCTTCAGGTAGTCGAGAGTTGATGCACCAGCGATCGTGTTGGCCGAACTCACGTAATCACCTTCAGCCATATCGTCCTTGCGCCATTGCTCCTTACTGGTTCTGTCCTCCATCCAGATACTCAACTTGTTGCCCATGAGCTGGAACATATAGCGGAACGACGTCCTAGGAGGTGGATAAAATGTAGTTACACCCGTAGTATGGTTCTCAATTTTGAGAACCATACTACTGCACAAGACAACTTAGCTTTGCTGGCCAGGTGAAAGAAGTGTTCCAACTTTCCTAAGTGCGAAGAATTATTCGGAACCTTTAGAATTTGATTGACAGCTAAGGACAATGGATGAATGACGAGCAAAACATTATTTTAAAAATCCAGCGATACTCGAAGATGTCGAGTATAGTTTCAACCGTAGTAACACTCGCCAAGGCCACTTCAATGTGCAAGTTCTGTAACAAGATGTTCACATTGTGTGGAATATCTCGCCACCAGAAGAAATGCAGTAAGAAACTTGCCCACGACAACGTCGAAGTGAAGAAGACAAGGCGAGGAAATTATGTCCTCTTGAGTAACCAGACCCTCACGAAGATGCAGATGATCACTGGAGATCGCTACGAAGGATGCGAACCTGAGCTGGCCAAGACAACTTTATCGTCGACTGGGTTGCATTACTGCCGTCGGTGTGTCTGTTGCACAGAAATGGCCCAGCTACATGTCGGAAAGTGTATCCAAGAATATAGTGATGCATTGGTACGGAGTGAAAGTGAGGAATCTCGCTATCCTCCCACACGAAAGATTACTACGCGGCGGTTATCGTTACGAGAGAGCAACTTTGAACGATGTTATTTTCCAAACCTGTGGATCGAAGAAGAAATGGCTGCGACGTCTCATCAAGGTGCGTGCTGGATGGGATCAAGCCAAAGCCGCTAGGAGTCGAAAGCGGATTTTCAAGAATTTTCTTGCGAAACGAGCGCCAGAGTTAGTGGAAACCGGTCACCACTACAAAGACTTGATAATGGAAAATAAAAACCAATGGTTTCCGCGCTTTAAGAAAGTCAAAGCAGCATGCAGAGATGAAGACCTTAACTTTTCGGCCGTCCTTATCTCGGTGAAGCTGCCAGGTTTTTATCAAGAATGGGATTGGAAGCGCAGAGGAGGCGTTGAGTGTCATTCACCAGAACGGAAACTGACAGGAATCCACTGTCACAGAGGCAAGCAATGCGTTTTGCTCGATTTCATAAAATGCATGAGAATAATTCTCCATTTTCATTTTCCGAAATACACAGATAAAGATACTACCTGGCTCCAACAAAATCTGCTTGGTGAGTGAAAACTCTTCACTTAAGCAGAAGGTTTGACTTCAATACCACCCGTCGACCTGTCAACCTACGTACTGCACAGCTTCTGCTGTCCCAACCGGTGCAATCTCTATAACGTTTGTCGAAGTTAGTTCAAACGTAGGAGTCACCGAAAACGTCCCCTTGACTGACAGTACTGCCACAACGGATACACCGATGACCCCCACCAACCGGATTGTCGCTATATGTAAATTGGTTAACTAAACGTGATACGTTTCCTCCGCTGAAAATATCGAGTGCGAGATACTCTTTAAAATTGGATCCTGTACCAGTTGAACGGAAGCCCAAACGAATCCTAGAGAAAGAAATGGAGGGACTGCGCGAGATTATAGGGGACACTTGCGCAGCTTCACGCAGAAAACTGGCAAAACCTGGATAGCTTGTACAAATTGATGGTGAGCAGCATTTATCTCCACCCTAACTTGAAACAAATCTAACCACAAACATTGTTAACTGTAAATGAATTTGTGCATTACCACTCAGAATTTCCACTCAGTACTCAAGCTGCGCAACAGCGTGTTTTTGGCATCACTGTCACATTCAACTGACAGTGCGTCGCCCTTCTTAATCGTGCTCAGGTGCCTATGATTGTTTTGAGCTGCGTTGTGTTCCTGTAGTAGGTCTGAGCGAAACTCTGTTAGGGAAGCCGGCGCTTCCTGGTAATTCCCTCAGTCTATTGAGTTCAAGTAGGTAAAATGTACTCTGCCTCACTGATCAGCTCCACCCGTCGAGCTTCAGTGGTTTCCTAACTCCTACATTCCAGCTCAACATCGCATCTGCGATGTTCCAGGTAGTGGGAAAAGGCTTGGTCTTGTAACCTCCACTACAGTTCCTCAGTGAACGTTTCTAATCTCGCTGTTCACCACTGCAGTGATACCTTACACCCCTGGCGCGGCAGCCCAGAAATGAAGATCCCCATAGTCTTCTGCGGGATGACCACAGTAGCGGCGTCGCCGTTCTCCAGCTTGGTGACTTTATTGGACTTCTCACCAGCGTCCGAGTTTTTACGATTCTTAGTAATAACAGGCGCCTCCTCCTCGTCGGAAGACGAGTCCGAGTCACTCGAAGACGAAGAAGAAGACTCCTTCTTGGCAGAAGATTTTTTGGTAACAGCGCTGCTAACCTCCTCATCATCGGACCAGTCCGAGTCGGAAGACGAGCTGTCGCTATCCACATTCTTGGCAACAACCTTCTTGACCGGGACAGCCTTCTTAGGATCCTCCTCCTCATCCGAAGATGAGTCCGAGGAATCCGAACTATCCGCCTTCTTAGCAACAACCTTCTTGACCGGGGCAGCCTTCATAGGAGCCTCCTCCTCCTCATCCGAAGATGAGTCCGAGGAATCCGAAGAGCTCCACTCTTTCTTAGCAGCAACGTTTTTGGCCAAATTCAGCAGGCTGGACCCAAACAGGTTTAATCGCTCAATTGATACAGGATTCAGTTCAAAAGTGTATTTCGCCTCTCTCGTTGAATGCAAAAACCGCAATTCGACAGCAAACGACAGTCGGAGAACTCCATCTTGTGTAAATTCCAAGGTTCGCTTGACATCGCCGCATTTATCCAGTTCGCAGTCAAGAACATCTTGGAAAAACTAAAAAAAAACATTCAGCTCGGTCAGTGAAATTTAGAAATCTACAAACTACGCGCTGAATCTTACCTTCACGTAGTCGAAAGCTGAAGCATCAGTGATTATATTAGTTGAATTAATGTAATCGCCTTTAGTGATGTTACCCTTGCGCCAGTGTTTCTTGCTGGTTGCGTCTTCCAACGAGATACTCAGCTTGTTGTCCTTAAGGTGGAGATTATAACGGAACGATGTCGAAGATGACCCATGAAATGTAGTCACTCCCCTAGCTTCAAAATCTTTTGGTGGCGCCATCTAGCTATAACGAATTATAATCCCTTCCAATGAATGTTTCTCGTGAAAAGGTCGATTTTTTTATTGACGTAAAGAATTGTTGTCAAAGTCAATAGATTCAAAGTTCTGTGTTAAGAAGCCAAAATCCTACACGGAATACGAAATTGAAGGCAATGGCCTGTATACAAAGACTCCCTCAGCCTCGACTACAACACGCTTTTATGAGCGCAAAAAGATTATGATTATTTGTTATCAACTGCGATGGATGGATAATGACGGAGATGGCTATCTAGACTTGATCCGATGCTTTCAGACCGACCGAAGGAACTTTTCTAGTTCATCGTCATAATCCGATTTTGCAAGTGAAAGAAACATTTAGGGGCCATGGCAGTACCCGATATCAAAGTTGAGGGTGTTACTACATTTAATCCATCTTCGACAACGTACCGCTATACTCTCCAGCTCAAGGGCGACAGGCTGAGTATCTGGATGGAGGAAAAAAAACAGCAAGAAGCAATGGTGCAAAAACGACATGGATAAAGCTGACTACTTGACTTCAGCCAACACGATTACGGACGCGTCAGCTCTCGACTACCTGAAGGTAAGGCTAAGGCGGCTGAGTTACGTAAGTAAGCTGAAATTATATTTTTTTTATCCGACAGTGTTTTCAAGAAGTGCTTGAATGCGATCTGGACAAGTGTGACGAAGCTCAGCGATGGTTGAATTTTAAACAGGATGGTGCTCTTCAGTTGTCGATTTCTGTCGAGTTTCGTCTTTTGAGCTCCACACGAGAAGCGCAATACACTTTTGAGCTGGAACCTGTCTCGGTTGAGCGGATTTGTGTGCTGGAATCCAAGTTACAAGACCTACAAGAAGAAATGGATCAATTACGTAAAGACTTCAGTGCTGGTCGCGCCCTACCGTTCGCTCAATTTGAAGCTTCAACCAAGGACGAATACTCGTGTGAACTCTTATGGAAATCAGTTCAATCTGATCCAAATGTTTTTGGAGTAGTTGGAGGGGACGTGTTGTTTAAGAAACCAGGGCTTTATGCTGTTGTCGCAGTGGTGACCACTTGTCCAAGTGGCAAAGAAGACAGAATTGCTCTGATGATGAGCGAGGAGGATGCTCAAGTGGTGGTGTGCCCTGAAGGAAATAATCATTCTTACTCGGCAACGCTGAGCTCTGTTGTGAAAATGTATGGAGGAGGCGAATTGACAGTTGAATGTGACGGTGACGTTACAGAGAATTGCTATCTCTCTATTGTGCAACTCGGGCCCTGATTGGGGAAGTTTTTCATCGTAGCTAACGAAACGATAATTCAACACTTTCCTATATGATGTCTGTACACTGTTTTTTCAGACACATTCATCTAGAAAGACAAACTGAGCATCAGATAGTAGTAGTAGTTATCGGTTCTGCGCATTTTCACTGGTTACTTGTGTGTATACACTCAAAAAGTGGATCCAGTATCAGGATGGAAGATAACCAGCAACAAGCAATGAATGGTCCAAACATGGTATGAACAAAAAAGACTACGTCACTCCAACCAATTCAATCACCGAGGGTCCGCTCTTGGCTACCTTAAGGTAAAGTGCTAAACCGCTTAGATTAAGTGTGTAATAGACCTGACTTGCAGGCGGGGTTGAACCCAGGTGCTGACATCCCACGGCAGCCAACGAGTGGGGAAGATCTTAACGGAGACCTTGAAGTGGATCGCAGACGCACCAATAAGGGAGAAGCTCATGAAGATGTGCGAGGACAGGCCCATGTTGAAGATGCAACTGACTGGGATGCCAGAAGGACGTGATGGAGGACCTGCTGGAAGGGACTTCCGAATTTGCAGCGTAGAAGACACTTCCGAATCTGCCACGAAGGACGCAGGCTTCGAGAGGGCTGGGTGAAGCGCAAGTCTGACACGGTTGAGTGTGAAGCACGCCGTGAAGGATTAACGTTGAGACAACAACGAAGTGGAGTAAGAGATCCACAACAAACGACGAACGACCAGTGAGTAAGCTGAAGAGTGGAGACAACCACTGTTGGAGCCCTAGGAACCGCTGATAAACAACGAACGGGCAGCAAGAGCTGTTGAGAGAGAGAGAGAGGCGTGGAGACAACCACGAGCGGAGGCAAGGGACCCACATCAAACGACGAGGGGTCAGTGGCAAGAGCTATTGACGGCGTGGAGACAACCACAAGTGGCGTAGGAATACCCACTGATAAACGACGAACGGGCAGCGAGAGCTGTTGAGGAAAGTAGTGTATATTCATACATTAATATAAGTAGGCGAGTTCTTCGTTGACGAACGACGAACGAGCCGGCGCGGTGAACCGAGCCAGGAACGAGTGAACGTGAAAGTGTGTCCTTTGACACCCGATCCTTGGGCACACCACCCAGCGCAGCACACGAGCGACGACCCACTGACTGGCAGTGAAGAGTAAACCTGTTACATGGTGGTCATACAGGGGCCTCTTTCTCTTATAGTCGCACCACAACCGAAACGTCTACGTACAAAGATGGCGAACAAGACCAGAGACATAACGCGAAAACGGGATACGAAGAAGAAGGCGACACGGTCAAGTAGCTCCAAGAGCGTACAGTCTAGACGTCGTGAAGGGGCCAGTGATGGAGACACAGTGGGCGACCAACCCAGCAGCGACGAAGCGACAATCAGCCCCGAGTACGAAGACAAACGCGCTGCACCAGCAGGGGGAGAAGAATCGGCGGTCAGAACGAGGAGCCAAGCACGGAAGGAGTGGGAAGAAGCCGAACGCTTCTTGGCTACAGCTGCAGTCTCGAGAGAAGGACAGCCAGCATTTCGAAGCGGACAAGAGCTCATCAGTGCTGTACTAGGAGAACTTCCAACGCGTACGGAATACGAGCAGCCACGAGTCGCGGGATTGGATGCCTCCCCAGACACTGGACGACAAGAAACCGTCAACGCAGTGGCCGCGGAACATGACGATGATGAGTCGGTACATGGAGACGTACCACGCGCAGCTGAAGACGAACCCGATGAATGTGTACAGGAACGACAACCAACAGAGGTGGAGACCATGACGGCGGCACTCCAAGAACTCCGTGAAGAGGTTCGGCAACTACGGCTGAAGCGTGGCGAACGAAGGCCTCAGCACGCATCTTGGCAGGCTGCACATGACGAAGAACGGGTCGAGCAGGTACAGAGACCCATTCGGCAGGACGTTCGACGGGATAACGTTGAAGACGGCCACCAACTTAACCCACGTAGATCGCACGAAGGGAGACGTCGGAGAGAATCCCAAGGTCGACGAGAGACACCTCCAAGACGACGAATGGAACGGCAACGACAAGAACCAGGGGGTGACGGGTCGCCATCCTCCTCGAGCAGTGAAAACGACTCGGATGACCACGGCAGACACGACGCTGGACGACGACGGAGGCAACCAAGTAGCTCTGAAGAAGATTCCAGTAGTGGATCGGAAGAACATGGACGGATCAGGCAACGTCGTGAGCGGCACGGACACCGAGAACATCGGGGAAGACGACACCGACACCGGCACCGATCACCACGACGAGAACGACGCCGAGATCGTCAGGAAACGCGCGGACGACGAAGAGGCAACGTAAAAGATTTGGAATTACCAACGTTCACCCCTACGACTGGAGCAACGGTATCCACTTGGACCGACCGCATCGATCTGGCATTGCAAGGCGCCAAGGAATCTGGACGTGGAGAATGGAGTGACCACGCGCTCTACTTTATCCTCGGGAACAAGCTCATGGGCGAAGCCGCAAGTTGGTCAGACTATCAGACAATCAACGCACGTGGACGCATCTGAAGCAAGCTCTGTTAAGACGGTATGGACCGAAGGAAGACATTTCACTGGCAGAGTATCGCGTGAACACCAGGTCGAGAGGTGCAAAGGAGTCGCATGCCGATTACGCCGCCGCTCTCAGGAAAGCAGCAGGACGCAGTCGTGTTAGTGAGCGAGTATTGATGACACAATTCTACCGCGGCATGGACAAAACTACACGCCAGTTGGTGAAGCAACAGGAACCGGAGAATCTGGAAGAAGCAGTGATAAAGGCGACGGAGATCGACGACCCTATGGAAAACCTTGCGGAACTAGCACCGGCTGGACAAACTGCTACTTCGACGACGACCGAACCAGCTACGGACGGCCTCACGGTGAGATCAGTGACATTACCAGGTGTGGGTAGTGTGTATGTCCCGGTATCCGGCAAGACAGAAGGGATCAAAAATTATGCAGCCGTGGATCCGGATGGTCTCGTCCTCTACACGAATCCAAAGGGGGCGTGGAACATCATAACTGGGAAATACGAGTTACCCGCAGGAAGAAAGTGGAATTCGAGGTACTGGGCGGAGCCGACGCCTCAGAAGCGAACGAAGGCGAGGAAAGCGGACGGCCGGCGCAAGGAACGAAGACAACGAGAGCGACGAGAAGTGGACTCGTCGGATGACGACGAACGAGGCGTACAAAATCGTAAAGCCACTAAGCAACGGCGCGCCACCGACACCAGAAGATGAATACGAACCGAAGCCCCGGAAGCAAACAAAACCCAAGCGCACAGTGAATTCCAGTGACGACGAACGAGACACGAAGCCCCAGAAGAAGTTGAAGGCGGCGGTACGGCAAGTACTTGCTGAAGAAGGTCGGAAACAACAACCATCGGGGAAGTCCTCGTCAAGCGAGACTAGTTGCCGCATCTGCGGGCAAAGTGGACACTGGGCCGCATATTGTACTAACGGACCGAAGTGTTTTGCTTGTCGTAAGCATGGGCATCTGGCGCGAGATTGCACGGACGCGAAAGCCAAGGCCAGGAACGACGAGTATATGGCTAAACGAAAGGAGATATTGAAGTCGGCGGAAAACGAGAGCGGGACGTCGTAAGGGGAGTACGATGTCCAAGCAACGCTCGGGATCCCCAGCAATTGGCAGACGTGGACGGGAAGGCCGCAGCCACGTATACCATGAGCATACCGAGCACCAAGTTAGGTGTGGACGAGCAATTGAAGAACGATGAACAACATGAGCAGAAGACGATCAAGGCGAACGAGGAAACGATGTCGGACGCTAGGTTGTCAGATGAGTTGACGGAACGGAAGAGAATGACACCGGACGAGCGTACCAGGGCGTTCGATGAGACGGTGACAAGAGAGATATTGAAGGACGCGACGGAAGAGGATATCGAGCGGTCCGCTCGATATGTGTCGACGACACGACCCACGATGATGGCCGTGAGGTATTTACGCGCCAACCGCGAGAACGAAG
This sequence comes from Phytophthora colocasiae, assembly GCA_018806915.1. NCBI lineage: Eukaryota > Oomycota > Peronosporomycetes > Peronosporales > Peronosporaceae > Phytophthora > Phytophthora colocasiae. The sequence goes on along the minus strand of JAGKQI010000094.1, from coordinate 353,618 downwards.
AACGTGAACGGCGTATTATCGCAGCTAACAGTGACGTTCGTGAAGGCGTTACTGGAGAAAGTGAGCACGTAAAGAGAACTGGAGGGGGCGCCGAAGAATGTCCTGACGACGGAGTTACCAGTACCGCGAGGAAGCTGAGATCGGGCGTTGACACGGTGACGACCCCAGACGTGTGTGCGGTAACGGAGGTAGCAGAACAACAGACGAACAGCAGTGCAGTCGACTTGAACCAGCACCCGGAGGACAACCAGCTGTTGACAAACCGAATTGGAAAAACTGCGGATGATGTAACGACTGATTCAACACGGGAACTGGACATTACGGGTCTTCGGAAGGCACGGAAGAACGCAAGGAGAGCTGCCAAGCGAAGGAAAGCGGCAGTACGATTGGCCAGACGACGATGTGGAAACGAAGAAACCGAAGCCGCACAAGCAGAGGCAGCAGCGTTATCGAGTAACAAGAGGTGTGAGGAAGCGAAGGCCTCATGGGAAGCGTTCGAACTACGCAGACAACGACGACAACTGGACGGGGAAAATGCCACCGGAACGTCGCGAACTGAGAACACAGCACGTGTGAGTCTGGTGAAACAACAACGGACGGCGCAACCACCTACTAGTGGGCAGCGAGAAGACCAAGTGGAATACATTGAAGCCGACGATGGACTACCGACGGCCGTAATGAAGGTGAACGGCGAAATCCGACAAGTGAAGCTTGATAGTGGTGCACGATACACCGTGGCAGGTACCGACTGGATGCAGTATGGTGACAGAGTCTCTAATGAAGCTCCAGTTGACTACGTGGAGGGCATCGGCGGCTTTCTGCTGGATGTTGTCGGCGTGTGGAGATTTACCTTCGAGACGGTATTCGGAGAGGATTTAACGATCGACGCATGTATTGTTGCTGGCTGTGGAAATGAGTTTCTATTGGGCGTAGATTTCATGCAGGCGCGAGGAGCAACCATGGACTTTCAACGACAGGAAGTACGATATACCGAAGGGGAACGAGCAGTCGTGATTCCGTTTAAGACTCACAATGGTGACGGAGTAGCTAGGATCGCAACGGTGCGGATGATTAGCCGGACGACGATTGCGGGAAACACGGTGACACCGGTGGAGGTTGCCGTTCCTGCAGAAAACAATGAACGGGGCGTGTTTTTACCAACGAGGCACATTGGGTCAGTGCTTCTTGCAGCGACAGTGACCACCGCGAGGAACGGAAAAGCGTGGATACCCGCCATTAACACAAACATGAAGTCAGCGAAGATCCCTAACAAGAAACAACTCGGAACATGGATACCTGTTGACGATGATATGGAGATCCTTACGACGAATGGGCAATTAGATGTGGAACGAGTGGAGCACTGGTTAAGCGAACTGGGCGATTGCGAGACACCCCTACCGAACGAAGACGAAGTGAACATTGGTAGTGACGATCCGAAGTCGAGAAGGTTGGTATTAAAATTAATACGAGCTTACCGGTCGTTGACGACGAACACGAGTGAATGTCCACCTGCGACAACGTTAGATGTCCACCACCACATTGATACCGGATCGGCTTCACCGATCATGCTCAAACGAAGACGCCAAGCACAGACGGATGACGGCATCATCGAGGAAAATGTGGAGAAGATGCTGAAAGCCGGCGTAATTGAGGAAGGTAATGGCGGATGGGGATTTCCGGTGGTTCTAGTGCGGAAGAAGGATGGAGAAGTGCGTTTTTGCGTCGATTACAGAGCTCTCAACAAAATCACGAAGAAGGATGTTTACCCTCTTCCACGAATCGACGAAACTTTGGAGGCTTTGAGTGGTGCATTACTATTCACGACGTTAGATCTTCGAGCAGGGTACTGGCAGATCCTAGTAGCACCTGAAGATCGTGACAAGACGGCTTTCACCACTAAGAGAGGACTTTATCGGTTTGTACGTATGCCCTTTGGATTAACGAATGCACCATCGACATTTCAACGACTTATGAACGGAGTTTTACGGGGTCTTACTTGGTCTACCTGTCTGGTCTATCTAGACGACATCGTAGTTTTTACGAGAGGCGGCATCGAACGGCACCTTGTAGAATTAGCTGCGGTGTTAGAACGGTTGGAGAGAGCAGGACTTACGCTGAAACTGAAGAAGTGTAAATTTGCGACCCAGACAATGGAGTACTTGGGCCACGAACTACGCAGCGACGGGATACGGCCGTTAGACCGATTAGTGTTGGCAGTGCGGAATTTCCCGACACCTAGCGATGCTACCGAAGCAATGAGGTTTGCACACTTGGCTGGTTACTACCGACGATTTGTGAGTGGATTTGGTACGATAATGGCACCTATCACGAAATTACTACGGAAGAACGTTGTTTGGGAATGGGGAGATGCGCAGAAGGCAGCTTTTGAACGTGTGAAGGATATCCTGACTGCGAAACCTCTGTTAGTTTATCCAGATTTCCGGTTACCATTTCGCGTAGTAACGGACGCGAGCAAAGTCGGATTGGGTGCGTGCTTGATGCAAGACCGAGGTGAAGGTTGGCAACCAGTCGCGTACGCAAGTAAGGTGAATAGTGAAACGGAAGGGAAGTATGGGATCACGGAGTTGGAATGCTTCGCTGTGGTCTGGGCGATAAAGCTCTTTCGACCCTACTTGTATGGACGCAAGTTCGAGATCATCACGGATCATGCTGCATTGAAGTGGTTAATGACGAGTCCAAACTTGACTGGAAAGTTGCATCGATGGGCGCTTACCTTACAGGAGTTCGATTTTGAAGTGCAATATCGACCAGGTGCTACGAATGTTGTCGCTGATGCATTATCGAGAGCACCAGTAGCAGCTACGGTACGAGCAGCAAAGGACGGCGACGGCGGGCACGCCGAGAGAAATCGTCGCGAACAACTCGAGAGGATGTCGTGGATACGGACGAGAATGTACGAATAGGAGTTGCAGTACATGAAGAACGGCCGACAAAAGCTGCAGAACCAGTGACGAACGTCCAGGACGCGGAAACGAAGATGCCGGACGAAGACGTATGTGCAACAATCGAACAGTTAGTCAGTACAATCGTGAACGAGACCGTGATGCCGACTGCTTCACCAGAACCAATGCCCGATGACGGACAAAGGACGCCGAAGGGGACGAACAGAAAGGAAAACGATCTGCGAGACCAGTGACGAACAACGCTGAACGCCCGATGACGAGGGCCGAACGACGCAAGAGGGAACGAGCCGCTGACAATGCGTTGTCTCTGTCGGACGAACGAGTAGGCAATATGAAGAAACAAGGCGATGACGGTGGAGCAACTGCAACTGCAGCAGATGGAACGACGGCAGTGACAGTAACGCCGAGGTCAACGACGATAATGGAGGCTGCGGATGCACCAACGGTAATGATCGGGACTGTTCCAGCAACAGAATCGACGAAGCCTGTGATGACGACAAGTCAAGCGACACCGGTGAACGAGGCGCCGACAGCAACGACGAAAGACGGACCCAACAAGGGAGCAAGGCGACTAAAGACGGTAACTTGGGCAGACGGAGGAGTGACTACCAGCGATGACGAGCAAGTTGCAGCACTAATGGACCCAACAACAAGTACGGGAACGACGCGTCCTATGGTTACCAGTGATCACGGGAAGACCCAGGAATCGGTAGAACGTACACGCGATCCACCACGTTCAAATATGCATGGCGACACTAGAAACAGCGGACTTGGTGCCACTCGAAGGAAACCCACTGGAAGCGAGGCGGTTGAGACTTTACGGTCAGGTACGAGATCTTCGGATGAAAACTCACAGCGAGGGCACGAGGTAGAAGCTATACGACGCCAACGAACAAAGATGCCAACGCTACAGTTAACCGACGCCGAGATTATTGAAGAACAGTCGAGAAGTAAGATGGTACAGCAAATGCTGAGAGCTGGGACTTACCATGGAAGAGCTATCAGCAAGGTGTTTGGCCTGGTTGTGGTTGAGACGCCCAATCAACGAAGGATCGTGCTACCACCAGCATTACGGGCTACGGTGTTTAAGGAATGTCATGACAGTGTGTGGTCAGGGCATCTCCGTGCAACTCACACGTACGCGAGAATTGCTCAACAATATTGGTGGCCCAACTTGCGAGACGAAGTACGACGATGGGTACTTGGATGTCAGGAATGCGGAAGTCGAAAGGCGCGACCACGTGAAGTAGTTCCGCCATTACGGAGTATCCGAGGAGGTGATGTTGGCGACCGATGGGCACTTGATGTAGCAGGCCCGCTACCGGCGACTGATGGAGGAGAACGATACGTGATTGCTGCAGTGGAATATGTGACGCGGTACGCGGTAGCCATTGCAGTGAAGGACCACACAGCCGAGAATATCGCCGATTTTCTGATGAAGCAGGTAGTGCTTCGCTTTGGGCCATTTCGCGAAATTTTGACGGACGGCGCACCAGAATTGGTTGGGAAAGTGATTGAAGAATTGGTGACTCTGTTGCAAGCGCAGCAGATCAATCCTGTTCCATACAGACCACAGATGATCGGACTCGTAGAGAGGTTCCATAGGACTTGGAAGGATTGCGTTGCGACTTACATGAGCGACGAGCGACAACGAGATTGGGACACGTGGGTAGACTACGCGGTGTACGCATACAATTCCGGACGCCACTCTACAGTGTTGCTTTCACCGAACGAACTAATGATGGGACGGCGACTACGAGCTCCGAATGAACTTTTACGTGCTACACGAGTTACTGAGGCAGGCGATCTGGTTAAACATCATCAGCAACTATTAGACGCGCTAAAGGAGGCTCACGAATGTGCAGAACGGTCGAGAACGAGAGAACAGCAACGACAAGCTCGCTACTACGACAGGAAGGTTCGTACGAAACGGGAATTTGAACCAGGGGATCGAGTTTGGATGTTTCGACCTCCGCGGGGCCCGAAAGCTTCCAAGTTTGTGCATCAATGGATAGGACCTCTACGAGTAGTGGAACCGGCGGGTTACGAGAATTTCTTGGTCGAGCGAGAGGATGATGGCCCAGAACATGAGCAATTTATAGCTCACGTGTCGTTTTTAGCCACGTATCGACGGCCGACGGTACTACTGGAAGCAGCAGCTCAAGATCTGGTGGAGCAGCTCGAGTATGAGAACGAGTGCACCTGGAGGAAAGATGAGGAGGCGACAGAGTCGAATACGCGAACAGCGGCGGCTCCTGTTAACACGGCCATTCCGAGACAGGGTAAAAAGCGAAACGCAACAGCAGTGGCAAACGAAAGCGCAGCTAACACCAACAGCGAATTATTGGTGGAGATTCGAAGACGGCGGAGAAGGAATCGAGCAGGGCAATACGTGTTGGAATACCAGCTACAATCAGTCGACAAGTGGACGCAACGACGAGGAACCCGACACGATGGCGACCGACACGACCCCAGTGATGAGGAAGGACAATGGTATTCCGTCGCGGAGTACGATGATTTGTTTAACCGCGGCAAGGTCGTGGAAGACCTTGGAGTGGATGGAGGCGTGTAATAGACCTGACTTGCAGGCGGGGTTGAACCCAGGTGCTGACATCCCACGGCAGCCAACGAGTGGGGAAGATCTTAACGGAGACCTTGAAGTGGATCGCAGACGCACCAATAAGGGAGAAGCTCATGAAGATGTGCGAGGACAGGCCCATGTTGAAGATGCAACTGACTGGGATGCCAGAAGGACGTGATGGAGGACCTGCTGAAGGGACTTCCGAATTTGCAGCGTAGAAGACACTTCCGAATCTGCCACGAAGGACGCAGGCTTCGAGAGGGCTGGGTGAAGCGCAAGTCTGACACGGTTGAGTGTGAAGCACGCCGTGAAGGATTAACGTTGAGACAACAACGAAGTGGAGTAAGAGATCCACAACAAACGACGAACGACCAGTGAGTAAGCTGAAGAGTGGAGACAACCACTGTTGGAGCCCTAGGAACCGCTGATAAACAACGAACGGGCAGCAAGAGCTGTTGAGAGAGAGAGAGAGGCGTGGAGACAACCACGAGCGGAGGCAAGGGACCCACATCAAACGACGAGGGGTCAGTGGCAAGAGCTATTGACGGCGTGGAGACAACCACAAGTGGCGTAGGAATACCCACTGATAAACGACGAACGGGCAGCGAGAGCTGTTGAGGAAAGTAGTGTATATTCATACATTAATATAAGTAGGCGAGTTCTTCGTTGACGAACGACGAACGAGCCGGCGCGGTGAACCGAGCCAGGAACGAGTGAACGTGAAAGTGTGTCCTTTGACACCCGATCCTTGGGCACACCACCCAGCGCAGCACACGAGCGACGACCCACTGACTGGCAGTGAAGAGTAAACCTGTTACAAGTGGAAACGGTACCTTAGATTAAGTGGAAACGGTACCATAATTGGCTTTCATGATGCGTTTGACTGCTAGCTGACAAGTGCGATGACGTCCAGCGACAAATGGTGTTTGTGTTTCCGTTGCTGTTCAATTTCTCTTTTCGCGCTCAACTAAAGTGGCAGAAACAATTTTTGAAAGCTGGATCAAGTGACAATTGACGGACTGGAATCAAAGCTACGTGATTCCGAGGAAGAGATTAAGCGACTGCGCAGCGCCAGTCGAGTCTTTCCTCTCGCACGGTTTGAATCTTCGACAACACACGAAAGTACGCACAATCTGTTGTGGAATGAAGTCGAACCAGACATTTTTCACGTTGCTGATGGAGTCGCAACAATTCACCAAGAGGGGGTGTATAGTGTTGCCGTGGTTTTATATCCATCCTTCCCCTGCTGACGTAACTAAAGATGATCAGAAGATGTCGGCTTCACACGTACCCGTCACCGTCATATTTAACTGACACCGTATCGCCCTAGCTTCGGTCAAGCAAAATCTCAAAAACGTTGTGAAATTCTGTTGAATCAGACACGATTCACCCACCGTTCGGGTTGTATGTCGTTACTGCTATGTTGCTGACATTAATGAGCGCTGCTATGCGGACCACAGGGGGCACACGCACAATGTACCCATCGATCCATATCCTGGTATCTTTCCAGTTTTCTACTTCCACCGTAGAGCACACTACGTCTCAAAGCGTGCGAGTTTGATGACGATGAAGAAGACGATCATCTCGAAGCAAAGTTCGATCCGATACCTACAGTCTCTCGTTGCTCTACTCATGACTCTCGGGGTCTTCTCCTTCGCTTGGGAAGTCATCGCTCTTCACACTCAAAGGTCGTCCTTCATCGCTGCGTTCGACGCGTTATCATCACACGTCTCCTCCGATGACCTTCTACATCTAAACTACCTTCAAACTGGATGTAGGATCGAGAACGACACTGTGTTCCCATGGATCTACGCAGCTCCAGGTCATGAACCGGATCTACCCATACCTCGTGCACAAACCAGTACTAGTATACTACATCGAGGAGATCCACGGCTAGTGGACGAACTACGACAATGTCCTGATGTGGATATCTACATGCCATCGACAACACGAGGACCTGCTGGGTGTTCTACCGTAGCTGGAGCACTCAAATTCCTGCAGTCACGACTTCTACCAGACTGGGTGGTCGATGTAGAACTCTACGATATCGTGTCAAGACAGAAGACCAACTACTTCACATTATGTCCAGATACACCCATGCTGTTCCTATCTCCTGAACACGTTCTAACACTGACGGAACATCCGTTGTGGCCATCGACCAAGCCTGTGTATCTCATGGCACCAAGCCTACCATTCAATTCTACGTTCTCCCCTCCACCGAAAGAATTCACGAAATCCGTGTTAAATCGCACAGATCTCGTCCTGTGTCGTACGAAACGCTGTGATGTCGAATTAAAGGGGTTTCTGGAACGCGATACCAGTTTAGCGAAGAAACCCCGAGTCATTTACACTGCGCACGTGAGTCCCGATCCAACCAACTACGTTCAAAGGCTCGGTAGTAGAATCCAAGAGAGGAACAAGACCGACCTTATCAGCCCTCGTTTCGCGCATACCAGTTGGGATATCAAGTCTCAAACGACTCAAGACGTGATCAATTGCTGGAAATCTCACGTTAAAGAGTTCCCGGAAGCCCCGCTGCTGGATGTTTACGTGTTGAAGAAGTTTCAAGGTAGCAAACCTGCAGAAGGGGAACGATTGTACAAGCAGTTCCCTGCTATCGAGGACGTCAAGACTAAAACTCTGGATCCTCTCAAGTTTGCTACAGAATTCAGTAACAGCTCCTTCTTCATCTGTCCGACTGCAACCGACGACTGTCTCGACCTTGCACGAGCTTCAGGTGGAGTCATTGTGACTGCAGACGCGTATCCGATGAACGAACTGATATCAGGATCAATTGAAGGGGTTATCTTTGCTACGGAGCAAACAAGTGATGCTGTATTAGACGACTCGCTGCTGCTTCCGGCTCCTGTACGTTCCTACCGTCGTTCCGACCTGTGTGATGCGATTCGAAAAGCCTATACCTTGACGTCATTAAATGATCGTTTGTCCCTTGGAACGCAAGCCCGACAGCATTTTAATGAAGATGCTAAGTTTTTCCTGCGTCGGATGCTTGAGATCCGAGCGTTTGCTCGACACCAACGTCAATTCCAGGACCAGAATTTACGTACTCTGTAACAACAACACGGTATAGAACTACAACGAAATCGTCATTGGAAGACTGTGAGATCTTCTCCAAGCGAGCATTCATGTAGTTAGTGTCGATTGACAATAGAAAAACAGCTAAATCAAATACTGGAAACACGACTCAGTGCCCAAGTTGCGCAATAACCAGGTAGCAAGTGTTGTTAACGGTACCGTCGCATTCAACTGACACCGTGTCGTCCTCGTTGAGCTGCAGAACACAATTCAGCGTTGCCGAGCAGCTGTAATCACTCATATAGCAGCAGGCAGCCCCTTGAATTCGTGTTTTGTTCTTCATCAAGACAGCATTCTGGTTGTAGTTCTGGGGGGAACTGTTTACCACTACGGCAACCGTGTAAACTCCTGCACGTCGGATAAATACCTTGCCATCCTCAACATGAAAGAAGTCAGATTTCACCTCCTTCCACAGCAGCGTTAGCGTATTTGGATCCTTCGTCATAGCTTCAAACTGCACAAACGGAATGCAGCCAGCACTGACATCTTTACGTAGTGTCTTCAATTCTTCCTGTTGGTCCCGCAGCTTTGATTCTAGCACGTCGATACGCTCAACAACGACAGGATTCAGCTCAAAAGTGTATTTTGCCGTTCGAGTTGAGCGAAGAAGGCGGAACTGGACAGTAAACGACAGGAGGAGTACTCCACCTCGTTTGCTTTCCAATGTTCGCTGGACGTCACCAGAGTTTCCCAGTTCACAGTCAAGCGCATCTTGAAAACACTAGAGGACAACAGCATGTTAGAAATCTGCTTTCGTACGCTAGAAAATGGCTTGACATTTTACCTTCATGTAGTCCATAGCAGACGCATCAGTGATCGAGTTGGCTGAAGTCACGTAGTCACTTTTATCCATGTTACTCTTGGACCATTGCTTCTTACTGGTTTTGTCTTCCATCCAGATGCTCAACTTGTCATTCTTGAGCTGCAAAACGTAGCGGTAGGATGTCGAAGGTGGATTGAATGTAGTCACTCCCTCAGCCGCGATATCTAGTCCTGGCGCCATGGTGTAGACAAAAAACGCCGTTCCTTCCACAGGGAAAAATGAATAGTGAAAGACGGCGTTTTGAGAGAAGCGATCCATCGTCTGCTCTAACTGCAACCAGTGAACAACTTAATCATCACTGTTCCAGGTTCTAGGAAAGAATATTCACGCTATTGCCAGAACTGCTAGTCTAACGGTAGGGTTGAAGGTCAATCTGGGACCTGGAACAGCGGTGTGACTAGGCTGGGAGGACCTTTCTTCAGCCGCTAAAGCCACAGAGCTCATCTAGAATTTGTTTCACGCGATGGACGATGCAGTTTTCACAATGTGGCTGAGGAACTCTTCAACAGTTCGTGCTTTGTATGGCACCTTCCCGAGATGTCGAAGCTGTATAGCCACATTCTACCTATGGCCATTGACGATATTCTCCAGCTCAAGAACGACAACCTAAGCATCTGGATGAAAGACGAACAATGGTTCAAGAGTATCAACATGGTTAAAATTGACTACGTGACTTCGTCTGTTGTGGACTTAAAGTCAAACACTTGTACTATGACTGAGCGACTTGAAAATCGAAATAGTATACATGTATCTGAATTGTGTACTGTTTTCGAGATGCGCCCAAGGCGATTACTGGTCAGCAATATCTTTTGGCGATTCTTGAATATGTACAAAACCTAATCTGGGAATTTCTCAGTGTTTACCGTATAACCGGTGTCAATTCCGACGTCTGATATTTTCCGATTGCTCATAAAAATGCGGCATAAAATGGACCTCCGCGGCCGCTAAAAGCACGCAATACACAGCCATTCGTTCAACGACAATGGGGGCGGGTCAAGCTACGTGAAGACGGAGGAATGCTAAACTAACCATCATTTGGCTGGATTACCATTTCAAAGATCGCAGCAACCCCGACGTTCCTCTTCTGTTGCTGCTTGACGACTTTTCGGGTCACTGGACAGATGAGGTGGTTTCTTATGCGGCCAAAATCAACGTTCACCTGCTCAAAGTGCCACCAGGGCATACTGGAGTGTGCCAACCGGCAGATGTTGCGTGGAATCGCCCACTGAAACGCCGCCTACAACTACGATGGATTTCCTGGCTGGGGGACCAGCTCCGTGACAATGAAAGACAGCGCATAACGGCCCCTGGTAGAACTGACATTGTGGAGTGGACTGTTGACGCATGGCGCGATTTGAGCTCAGCAACCATCAGCAACGGGTTTAAAGGAATTCTAGCCGAGTCTGTTGCTAAACCTGAAGACATCAAGGCAGCTGATGCTGTGGCCGAACAACTAGAAAAGCTGCAATTGATCGACGAAGACGCTGCATCAGACAGAGAACGATTAGATTCTGTGCTAAATATAGGTTCAGCTAGTCATAATTCGTTTGCAATTCTTACCTGTGACATGTGAACACCAGTACATGTATACACGTCGGAATTGACACCGGTTATACGGTACTCCCCGATCAATGTAGATTAACCATTTCGTATGGGCAATACCGTATGTATTGAGTGAAATGAAGGACGCATCCATAAGGAGATGGCTGTTCTTGTGTAGCCGAAAGTTTATGGTAAGTTTTGCAAAGCCTTGATTTCACGAGCTTTGCTTTGCTCCCCTAATCCGACCAGCGCATGGACTCCTTGGCTGGAGCTATCAAGGACAGTGTCATTGTGTGATTCGACACTCGTCGCACAGAGATCCAGATACAGAATGTCCGGCAAGCCCGGCTTGATTTCTTACGCTTTGTGGTTGGTGCTGCTCTCTGTGTTTGCTTTGACGCTGGGTGTCGATGCAGTGAACGATGACAAGAGGCTTTTACGCTCTGAGCTCTCCGGGGCCTCTATTGAATCCGACGACAACTTGGAAGATCGAACACTGAGTAACTGGAAAATACTCGTAAAAGTTGGCAGCAGGACGAAAGCCGACAAACTTTTTACAAAACATGGCGTGGGCAAGACGACTTCAAATCTGTTTGACACTAATGCTTTCGGGGCGTGGTTTGTCGCAGTACAATTCGCCTACACTAAGAACCCCGCAATGGCAAAGGTGGATATGGTCTCGTCGCTAACAGCTCGGTACGGCGATCAAAAGCTGGCGAAGATGTTAGCCACCACTGAACCTGATAAGTTTATCCGGGAAATGAAGGCAATTCAACTAAATAACTGGCAACAGGACAAGCGGACAGTGGGATATGTGTTTAAACTGCTAAAGCTTGACAAGGAACAGGATAAACTCTTTGAGAGCCCACTCTTAGCAACGTGGATAGCTTACGCGACCAAACTGGATAACGAAAATCCGTTAGATGATATCTTCTCGACATTGAAGACACACTACGATGGGAAAGCGTTCGCTACTCTGTTATTGAACGTCAAGGACTCTGACGACTCCGTTGTTATTGCGGATAAACTGGAGGTTCTTCTGTTGAAAAGTTGGCAACGGGAGGAGAAAAATGTGGTTGACGTTTACAAGTTGCTAAAACTCGACGACGAAGGCGACCAATTTTTCCAGGATCCACTTGTTGGCACTTTGATCCGGTATGCGACGATGGTGGACAAGAAGGACTCGTTCTCTGGTGTCTTTTCACTTCTTCAAGCCCGCTACAATGATGAAAAGCTTACGGATATGTTCATGGCGATGAGGAGTTTGTGGCCTCATAACGTCCTAACGAAGCAGCTGGAAGATTTACTGCTGAAGACCTGGCAATCACAAGGGAAGACTCTGGATGACGTTTTCAAACTGCTCAAGCTTGAGAAAGAAAGGGAACTGTTATACAGTAAGTCTTTCTTGACTTGGGTCTCGTATGCGGTTCAAGTGGAGAAGGAACCGTATCGTGTGATATTCTCGACGCTCAAACGTACCTATGGGGAGAAAGCACTTACAACTCTGATAATCCGTGCGCTTGATAAACCGGCAACGCTTACACTGGCGGAAAATTTAGAGAAGATTCTGATCCATGACTGGGTGAAGGCCAAGTATACTGTTCGAGATGCTTTTGTCCGTCTGAAATTAAACACAGAAGGCGACGGCGTTTTCGAGAGCATGGCATTTAGCACTTGGGTTTCTTACGCAAAGGAGATGGAGAGGGGAAATGCAGATGAAGCACTTGTGGCCGTGCTTAGAGATCGATTCGGCGATGCTGAGCTGACAAGGATAATTGGCAAGGCAAAAGCCGAACTTTCGTGGAATCCTGAAGATGAGGTGGCTGTTTTACTCGAACGGTTGCAGAAGTTGCTTCTAAAGGAATAATGGGGTGAATAGCGCGATGAGATAGACCACCTTTGGCAACACATTTCTGCCACCAGTGTGGTTCGAAAGTTCGTTCTATACTGTTTAGTTAGATGATCTAACTTAGATCTCTCCTTCCCGGATAATAACTTCCTTTCCCTCACTGTGACTCATGACTAAGTTGCGCAATAGTGAAATAACACATGTGCCCAATCTTACCGTCACATTCAACTGACACTGTGTCACCCTCCTTAAGCTGCAGAACGGAGCTTAGTTGTGCCGATCTGAAATGGCAGTGGGCAGCCTTTTGAACACACTCTTTGTTCTTCAACAAGGCGAAATAATCTCTACGGTTACATACAGAGTAATCCACCACTGCTCCAACACTGTACACTCCCGGTCGAAGTATCATTACCTCGCCATCAACAACGCGAAAATTGTCCGATTCGATAGTGTTCCACAACAGTTTCCGCGTATTTGCGTCCTTATTTGAAGTCTCAAACCGCGCAAACGGGAAGGCTTGTCCAGCGCGAAATCGCTCCAATTCTTCTTGATGATCACGCAGTTTGGCTTCAAGCACGTCTATCCGCTCAAGTGCGACAGGATCCAGTGTGAAAGTGTAATGGGTTTAGTCTCACTGCCCACCAGCGGGTCGAATAGCTGGTGCTGTGCCGGGTGGAATATCCAAGAATCGGGTGCTAAAGAGCACACTTTAACGTCAATTACTCCCGTTGGCTCGGTTCACCGCGCCGGTTTGTCCTCCGTTCGTCAACGAGGAACTCATCTATTTTTATTAGTGAATCAATATACACTACGTTCGTCTTTCGTCTTTCGTTCGTTCGTCGTTTATGAGTAAGCCTCTAGACTTGACTCGTTGTTGTCTCAACCTTCAGCAGCTCTGGCCGCTGGTTCCTCTCGTCGTTTAGAGCGAACCCAAGGATTCACTCGTGGTTGTCTCCACGTCTCTCTCTCTCTCTCTCGTTTCGGCTTTCGGCACAGTCAACCGGGAGTACGCTTCCAGCCGTCAGGATGCGAAGGAGTGCTCTCCTCTCGTCGTATTTCGAAGTACTCTGCTCCCCAGCCGTCGAATTCACAAGTGAGCTGCTCGTTGGCCGACCGTCCATTTGTCTTCTCTTGGTTCGCACCCAATTTGGACCTCGCTTCCATCGCTAACTTCAAGCACGATCGTGGTTCCAACTCAGATCCAGGTTGAAGTGCTCGCCATCTCACTTCTTGCAGTCGCTGAAGGGTCGGTACATCACGCTGGCTCGTCTTCGGGACCAACCTGTTACACGCCTCCATCCATTCTAAGGTCTTTCACGACCTTACCGTTGTCAAAGAGTTGGTCGTATTCTGCAATGGACAACCACCGTCCCTTTGATCCTGCATCTTCGTCACCACCTCCGGTAGCAGTGCTTCTTCTATCGTACTCGCTGACCGGTCGCAACAAGTACTCCAGCACGTATTGGCCGGCTTTGTTTCTCCGTCGTCGTCTCCTGAGTTCCACCAAGAGTCCGTCCTCGATGTTACCCGTCCTTTCACTTCCCACTGCTTCTGCAGGTCTCTTTTCGCCGCGTCCAGCAACGGCTGTATTGACAGGAGCTGTCGTTGCTCTCGTAGTCGCTCCTGCCTCCTCGTCATCTTCTTCTTCGAACCGTGCATCTTCATGCTCGAGTTGTTCCGCTAAATCTCGCGCTGCTGCATCTAACAGGACCGTTGGGTACCGATAGGTCACCAAGAAAGACGTGTGAGCTATAAATTGCTCGTGCTCATTCCCGTCGTCCTCACGCTCCACTAAAAAGTTGTCATATCCAGCAGGTTCCACGACTCGCATTGGACCGATCCACTGATGCACGAACTTCGAGGCTTTCGGCCCACGTGGAGGTCGAAACATCCATACTCGATCTCCAGGCTCGAAATCCGTTTTCTTTCTCGTCTTTCGGTCATAATATCGCGCTTGTCGTTGTTGTTCCCGTTCTCTAGCTCGTTCTGCACATTCATGCGCATCCTCCAGACTTTTCAACAAACTCGCATGGTGTTTCACCAAGTCACCAGCCTCTGTCACCCGCGTCGCGCGTAATAACTCGTTGGGTGCTCTCAATCGTCGTCCCATCATCAACTCATTTGGTGATAGCATCACTGTCGAATGGCGTCCAGAATTATACGAGTACACTGCGTAGTCCACCCAGATATCCCAGTCTCGTTGCTTCTCGTCACTCATGAACGTCGCCACGCAATCTTTCCAAGTTCTATGGAATCGCTCCACTAAACCAATCATTTGGGGCCGATAGGGGACTGGATTGATCTGTTGCGCTTGCAATAGCACCACCAGTTCCTCGATCACTTTGCCGACAAGTTCGGGTGCCCCATCCGTCAGGATCTCTCGAAATGGTCCAAATCGCAGCACCACTTGCTTCATTAGAAACTCTGCAATGTTTTCAGCGGTATGATCCTTCACCGCTACGGCCACCGCATACCTCGTAACGTATTCCACAGCCGCCACAACATATCTTTTGCCTCCGTCAGTAGCTGGCAAGGGACCCACCACATCGAGTGCCCACCTATCACCGACATCTCCTCCTCGCAAGCTGCGTAGTGGTGGTATCACTTCTCGTGGACGTGCTTTACGGCTGCCGCACTCCTGACACCCGAGTACCCACCGTCGTACCTCGTTTTGCAGCCCTAGCCACCAATACTGTTGTGCTATTCGTGCATACGTGTGTGTTGCTCGTAGGTGTCCGGCCCACACGCTGTCGTGACATTCTTTGAACACCGTAGCCCAAAGTGCGGGTGGAAGAACAATTCGTCGTCCGTTGGGTCGTTCCACGACTACCAGTCCAAATACCTTGCTGATAGCCTTGCCTTGGTGTCTTCCATTTCGCAACAACTTCTGCACCATCCGGCTCTTGGTCTGTTCCTCAATGATTTCCTCGTCCGTCAACTGTAGTGTTGGTTCTCGCCTCCTCCGCTGTCGTATACCTTCTAATTCACTGGGATTCGTCGCAGCAAGTTGGATTTCAACCCGACGTTCACCGTCTTCGTTCCCGTGAGTCTCCGCCAACGTCGCAGCCGTCGTTGTCATGTTCTCGCGCGTCAAGTGGTCGACGTTCTCAGGATTGCTATCGTTCTGCACCGCCGTTATTCTCTCTGGGCTCACGGCTGTGAGGTTTGCATCACGTTCCACTGCATCTTCCGTTTCGCTGCCGTTCTTGCCGTCTGCCCACGTGACCATCTTCCGTCGTTCGGCTTCCTTTTCGCCATTGTCCGCCGTACGTTTCCGCCTTTTCCTTCGTCCCGTAGTTATTGCATTCTTTGTCGACTTAGGGGCCGTTTGTTGTCCATCCGCCGATGTTGCTTCACCTGCTGTTCGCTCCTCCAGTCTACGTTTTTCGGCTCTCGTTACTGGACGTTCCGTCACCGCTGGGATCACACGTTTCCGCGACCGCACCGTTCTTCGTTTCCTGGTACGTTCCCGGGACTTCATACCTGGTCCTTCTGCTTGCACGTTCATGCTTTCTCGGTCTACCGCGTTTACCAGTTCGTTGACGACGCCCAATACTTCGTCGTTGGCTCCCACAGTTATTACCTCGTCCTCGTTTCTCTCTAGGCCACCTCTGTCAGTGTTGGCACTGATCGTCGTCACCTTCCCCGTTTCGGTTGCTCCTGTGCCGTTCTTCGAGACGTCTGCCTGTGCAGTTTGCCGTCGCTTCGTTTTTCTCCGCCGCCCTATTGCCGCGCACACCTTCGTTGCCACTGGTGCTCTGGATAAGGCGTCAGCCACCACATTCGTGTTTCCTGGTCTATATTGTACGTCGAAATCAAACTCCTGTAGCGTGAGAGCCCACCGATGTAGTTTTCCAGTCAAATTTGGACTCGTCATGAGCCACTTTAAGGCGGCATGATCCGTTATGATCTCGAATCGCCGTCCATATAGGTAGGGTCTGAACAACTTGATCGCCCACACTACCGCGAAGCATTCCAACTCGGTAATCCCGTACTTGCTCTCCGTTTCGCTGTTTACTTTGCTTGCGAAAGCTACAGGTTGCCACCCGTCGCCTTTATCCTGCATTAGGCACGCTCCTAGCCCAACTTTGCTTGCATCTGTCACCACTCGAAAAGGAAGCTTGAAATCCGGGTAGATCAACAGTGGCTTTGCAGTTAAGATGATCTTCACTTTCTCGAAAGCTTCGATTTGTGCACTACCCCATTCCCATGCTACACCTTTCCTCAGCAATTTCGTTACCGGTGCCATAAGTGAACCAAAGCCGTCAACGAATCGTCGGTAGTAGCCCGCTAGATGAACAAATCTCTTTGCCTCTACAGCATCGTTTGGTGTGGGAAACTCCCGTACTGCACTCACCAGTCGATCCAAAGGCCGCACACCGTCGCTACTAAGTTCATGTCCTAAGTACTCCATCGTCTGCGTCGCAAACTTGCATTTCCTGAGTTTGAGGGTCAGTCCTGCACGCTCCAAACGCTCGAGTACCGCCGCCAATTCAACAATGTGTCGCTCAATTCCTCCGCGCGTAAATATCACTATGTCATCCAGGTACACCAGGCATGTAGTCCAAGTGAGTCCTCTCAGTACTCCGTTCATCAATCTCTGAAATGTAGAAGGAGCGTTAGTGAGTCCAAAGGGCATCCTCACAAATCGATACAACCCCTTCTTCGTCGTGAACGCCGTTTTGTCGCGATCTTCTGGCGCTACAAGAATTTGCCAATACCCAGCACGCAGATCTAACGTAGTAAACAATAAAGCACCTCCCAAGGCTTCCAACGTTTCATCTATTCGAGGTAGAGGGTAAACGTCCTTCTTCGTAACCTTGTTGAGCGCCCTATAATCCACACAAAATCGTACTTCGCCATCTTTCTTGCGTACCAGGACAACAGGAAATCCCCATCCACCGTTGCCTTCTTCGATAACGCCTGACTTCAACATCTTCTCGACATTGCTCTCGATGATACTGTCGTCCGTCTGAGCTTGACGCCGTCGTTTCAGCATTATTGGAGAGGCTTCGCCGGTATCGATATGGTGAGTCACGTTCAACGTCGTCGCCGGAGGACATTCGCCAGTACTCGCTGTCAGCGAACGATACACTCGCAATAATTTCAACACTAGTTCACGAGTTTCCGGTTCGTTACTTCCAATGTCTACTTCCGACTCATCAGGTAGGGGCGTCTTGCTGTCTCCTAACTCGTCCACCCAGTTTTTCACTCGCTCCGTATCCAGCTTACCGCTCATGGTCAGAACCTCCATATCGTCATCCAAGGGTATCCATGTTCCGAGCTCCTTTTTGTTCGGGATTTTCGCAGCCTTCACATTGGGGTTGATAGCAGGGACCCACGCTCGTCCGTCTCGTGCCGTCGTTACTGTCGCTGCCAACAATACGGATCCCGTCTTTCGGGTGGGTATGAACAGTCCCCGTTCTCCATCATTTGCTGCCACTGAAACCTGCACTGGCGTCACTGCATTACCACTCAGCTCTGTGGTCACTACCATGCGTACCGCGGCGATCTTGGCTCCAGCTTCCTTATCATACGTCCTGAAAGGTATCACCACTGCGCGTCCGGATTCACTATAGCGAACCTCTTGCTTCTCGAAGTCCATTGTAGCACCCTTCTTTCGCATAAAGTCGACTCCCAGTAAGAACTCGTCGTCACATCCAGATACTATGCACGCGTCGACCGTCAAAGTTTCCCCGAACACCGTCTTGAAAGTAAAGCGCCACACTCCCACCACGTCAAGTAAAAAGCCACCTATGCCTTCCACGAAATCAACCGGAGCATTCATTGGTACTCGGTCACCATGCGCCATCCAATCCGTCCCCGCTATGGTATAACGTGCGCCACTATCCAGCTTTACGCGTCTCTTTTCACCGTTAACGTCCATGAAAGCGGTCGGTAGGCCGTCGTCTGCTCCAACATACTCCACAGTAACTCCGTCATTCTTCGCTGTCGAGGTGGTTGCTGCTCGCTGTTTCTTCACCAGGCTCACTCGTCCGACTGCTGCATCTGGCTGTACTCGTACCCCGTCCGTCTCGTTCAAGTGTCGTCGTTGCTTGCGTCGCTGTAGTTCATTCCAGGCATCGTTAGCTTCACCACGTCGCTTCAATTGTAGGGTAGCAGCCGTAGCTTCTCGTTCAGCAGCCGTCACTCGTACATTTTGCCGTTTCCGAGCCAAACACGCCTTAGCCCTCAGCCGTTTGGCTGCTTTCCGAGCCCTTCGTCTGGCACATCGTTGGGTTGTGATACCGCCATCGTCGCTGCGGTCTTTCGGTGCTGTTTCATTATCTAATGTGGGGTTCTCTGGTTCCTCGTCGCGTACGCCGTTTGGCGCAACCTCCATCGGTATCACCGTGTCGTCCTGCGTCGCAACTTCCTCCACCTCAGCCAACGTATTCGGAACCTCCTTTTCCTGTGTCATTGACGTCACCGCCCGCTCCACTTCGTTCGAGTTGCAGCCTCCATCGTTGCTTATTGCTTCACGGTTGAGGACGTCACCATTTCGCACTTCCTCCGTTGAGGTTTCCCTCGCGCCCCCTCCAGCTTCGTCCTACTTTCCACAGTAACGACGCTGGATAACCCCAAGCTCTCGCTCTTCATCTTCTCGTCGCGCGGTTGCAAAGCGTACTGAAGCCACCGTCGGTCGAACAGTCGCTACGCTTCTTATCGCACGCCCGATGTCTTCCTCTGCCGCGTCCCTCAGCAGTACTCGCATCGCTTGTCGTAACTCATCGCTTCTCCCGTCAATCGCAGTTTCGCCATCGGGGTTCCTTTCATTACGTTCATCATTCTCGTCACTCCTCGTCTTCTCAACTCGATTCGCATTCTCGTGTAGTCCGGCTGCAGCACTCACGGTGGCGGGTACGTCTCGTTCCTTAGCCGCATTAGCTACTCGTCGGGGATACTGGACACTTCGTGGACACCATACTCCCCCTATGGCGTCCGACCCCCGTTTTCCGGACTCTTACGTTCTTCCTTGCGCTTGGCTAAGTACTTGTCATTCTTGGATTTGGCTGCTGGATCCGTACAATCCCGGGCAAAATGGCCAAGCTTGCTACACGCGAAACATTTAGGTCCATTGGTACAGTACTGCGCCCAGTGACCATCCTGGCCGCATATAAAACACCGGTTGTCCGTAGCACCCCTCGCACTGCCTGGTCGTTTTTGACTTTCTTCGGCCAACACCTGCCGCACTGCTGCCTTCAGTTTCTTTTGGGGTTTCACGTCTCGTTCGTCTTCACTGGATTCAGCTGTGCGCTTGGGCTTCATCTTTTTGCGCGGCTTGGGCTCTTCTTCGTCATCCTCGTCGGTGGACTCCTCCTGCCGTCGGGCTTTCTTCTTCTTGGCATTTCGTTTGGATTCCGCTTTCTTCGCTTTCACCCTCTTCTGGGTGGGTTCCGCCCAGTACCTAGAGTTCCAGGTGCGTCCGGCTGGCAGTTCGTATTTCCCCGTGATAATGTTCCACGCTCCCTTCGGATTAGTATATAGAACGAGGCCGTCTGGGTCCACCGCAGCGTAATTCTTGAGTCCTTCCGTCGCTCCTGTTACCGGAACATACACGCTTCCAACGCCAGGTAGAGTCACCGTTCGGGCTGTTATTTCATCTGTCGGGTTCGTACCAGCCGCCGCTGTCGTTCCCAGCGCTTTCTCGACTGCCGACGCCATCGGTGCCAAGCTTTCCATAGGATCATCTATCTCAGTGGCCTTAATCACTGCCTCCTCCAAATTTTCAGGTTCCTGCTGCTTGACCAACTGCCGTGTGGTTTTGTCCATTCCACGGTAAAATTGCGCCATCAACACACGTTCACTGACTCGACTTCGTCCAGCTGCCTTTCGGAGCGCTGCTGCATAATCTGCATGGGACTCTTTCACTCCACGAGACCGGGTGTTCACTCGGTATTCCGCCAACGAGATGTCTTCCTTGGGCCCGTATCGTCGCAGTAGGGCTTGCTTCAGATGCGTCCACGTCCGTTCGGGGTCACTCAGCCGTCTGTTGAAATCCACCCACCAACTAGCCGCTTCCGCCATCAACTTGTTCCCCAAAATGAAGTAGAGAGCATGGTCGCTCCACTCTCCGCGTCCCGATTCACGAGCTCCTTGAAGTGCCAAGTCAATCCTATCCGCCCACGTCGATACCGAAGCTCCACTCGTCGGCGTAAACGTCGGTAGTTCCAAGTCTTTCACATTACCTCGACGGTTAGATTCGCGACGTCGATCCCGGCGTCTATTTCGTCGTCCCGGTGATCCTCGCTGTTCTTGATGCCGGTGCCTTCCCCGTACTTCTCGACGCTCTCGTCGTGGTTGCCGGTGTCGTGCCGGTTCTCGTCTGTCCGAATCACTGCTCGAGCTTTCGGAACTGCTGCTTCGCCCGTGTGGTTGTCCGTGTCCTCGAGGTCCTGGATCGTCGGAGTCGTCGCTACTGCTGGAAGAAGATGATGGGTCACCTCCTCCAGGTGGATTATGGCGTCTACGTTCGGCACGGCGTCTAGGTGGTGTTTCTGGTCGACCTGGAGACCCTCTTCGTCGTTCGCGGTCTGGTGATCGTCGTCGTCCAGCACGGGGTCCTCGTTCATCGTCTGCTCTTCGTAATTCTTGTTGATGTCGACCTCGCGGTTCCCCAACTGCACGGCCGTCGTTCTGCTCAGCTCGTTGCGGTCTTCGTGGTATCTCTTCATCACGGCGTAGTCTCAGCTGTCGGACTTCTTCTCGAAGTTCCTGGAGCTCCGCTGCCATAGCATCCCTGACCGCAGGTACTCGTTGGACTGGTACATCCTCGCCCAAGTCTTGGTCGGGAAGCAGTTCAGCCTCTACAGCTCGCCCAGGTACTCCTCCAGCTCGTTCCAGTCCACTCGGATCTCCTTGCTGTGGGACCAAGTGCTGGTCTCGATTAGTGGAACGCGATTGCTGCTCGCTTCCTGGTGCTTCTTCTAGGCGCACGACCCGAACTTGACTGTCTTCGTCGGAGATCGCAACTTGTCCAAGAACAGCGTTTACTAAGTCCTCGCCGCTCCTGAATTCTGGCTCTTCCCCGTTGGCTGCTCTCGCTAAGTACCGCTCAGCTTCTTCCCATTCTCGACGTGCCTGGCTCCTTGTTACTACTTTGGGTTCACTGGCTTCTCGTGCCGGCAGAGCTCGTTTATCCTCATATTCTTCTGGGCTTATCGTGGTTTCATCACTGCTACTTCGAGCCATACTCACTCCTTCATCACTCGCTGCTTGACGACTCCGCGAGTTTCTTCGTCTGGTGCTTCTCGACCGTGTCGCTACTCGCTTCCCGGTGGACTTCTTCCGATCCGTGTTTCTGGCTTCACTCAGTATCGCCCGCGTGGATTTCCGTAAGTGCCGTTGTTGTAGTGAGACACGCCCCTGTATGACCACCATGTAATGGGTTTAGTCTCACTGCCCACCAGCGGGTCGAATAGCTGGTGCTGTGCCGGGTGGAATATCCAAGAATCGGGTGCTAAAGAGCACACTTTAACGTCAATTACTCCCGTTGGCTCGGTTCACCGCGCCGGTTTGTCCTCCGTTCGTCAACGAGGAACTCACCTATTTTTATTAGTGAATCAATATACACTACGTTCGTCTTTCGTCTTTCGTTCGTTCGTCGTTTATGAGTAAGCCTCTAGACTTGACTCGTTGTTGTCTCAACCTTCAGCAGCTCTGGCCGCTGGTTCCTCTCGTCGTTTAGAGCGAACCCAAGGATTCACTCGTGGTTGTCTCCACGTCTCTCGTTGTTTAGAGTGGTCTCGTTGGCGCCACTCGTGGTTGTCTCCACGTCTCTCTCTCTCTCTCTCGTTTCGGCTTTCGGCACAGTCAACCGGGAGTACGCTTCCAGCCGTCAGGATGCGAAGGAGTGCTCTCCTCTCGTCGTATTTCGAAGTACTCTGCTCCCCAGCCGTCGAATTCACAAGTGAGCTGCTCGTTGGCCGACCGTCCATTTGTCTTCTCTTGGTTCGCACCCAATTTGGACCTCGCTTCCATCGCTAACTTCAAGCACGATCGTGGTTCCAACTCAGATCCAGGTTGAAGTGCTCGCCATCTCACTTCTTGCAGTCGCTGAAGGGTCGGTACATCACGCTGGCTCGTCTTCGGGACCAACCTGTTACAAAAGTAAACTTCGCCACTTTTGTTGTAGTAAGAAAGCGGAACTGGACAACAAACGATAGATGAAGAAGATGATCACCGAAAGATACGCTAACTGTTCTCTTGACATCACTGCATTTGTCCAGTTTGCACTCAAGTATCTCCTGGAAACACTGGCAACATAATAATGGAGCATTTTAGATACATGTTGCATCTGAAATGATAAGTACTAACTTGTGTACTCATCACCTTACCTTCAGGTAGTCGAGAGTTGATGCACCAGCGATCGTGTTGGCCGAACTCACGTAATCACCTTCAGCCATATCGTCCTTGCGCCATTGCTCCTTACTGGTTCTGTCCTCCATCCAAATACTCAACTTGTTGCCCATGAGCTGGAACATATAGCGGAACGACGTCCTAGGAGGTGGATAAAATGTAGTTACACCCTCAATTTTGAGAACCATACTACTGCAGAAGACAACTTAGCTTTGCTGGCCAGGTGAAAGAAGTGTTCCAACTTTCCTAAGTGCGAAGAATATTATTCGGAACCTTTAGAATTTGATTGACAGCTAAGGACAATGGATGAATGACGAGCAAAACATTATTTTAAAAATCCAGCGATACTCGAAGATGTCGAGTATAGTTTCAACCGTAGTAACACTCGCCAAGGCCACTTCAATGTGCAAGTTCTGTAACAAGATGTTCACATTGTGTGGAATATCTCGCCACCAGAAGAAATGCAGTAAGAAACTTGCCCACGACAACGTCGAAGTGAAGAAGACAAGGCGAGGAAATTATGTCCTCTTGAGTAACCAGACCCTCACGAAGATGCAGATGATCACTGGAGATCGCTACGAAGGATGCGAACCTGAGCTGGCCAAGACAACTTTATCGTCGACTGGGTTGCATTACTGCCGTCGGTGTGTCTGTTGCACAGAAATGGCCCAGCTACATGTCGGAAAGTGTATCCAAGAATATAGTGATGCATTGGTACGGAGTGAAAGTGAGGAATCTCGCTATCCTCCCACACGAAAGATTACTACGCGGCGGTTATCGTTACGAGAGAGCAACTTTGAACGATGTTATTTTCCAAACCTGTGGATCGAAGAAGAAATGGCTGCGACGTCTCATCAAGGTGCGTGCTGGATGGGATCAAGCCAAAGCCGCTAGGAGTCGAAAGCGGATTTTCAAGAATTTTCTTGCGAAACGAGCGCCAGAGTTAGTGGAAACCGGTCACCACTACAAAGACTTGATAATGGAAAATAAAAACCAATAGTTTCCGCGCTTTAAGAAAGTCAAAGCAGCATGCAGAGATGAAGACCTTAACTTTTCGGCCGTCCTTATCTCGGTGAAGCTGCCAGGTTTTTATCAAGAATGGGATTGGAAGCGCAGAGGAGGCGTTGAGTGTCATTCACCAGAACGGAAACTGACAGGAATCCACTGTCACAGAGGCAAGCAATGCGTTTTGCTCGATTTCATAAAATGCATGAGAATAATTCTCCATTTTCATTTTCCGAAATACACAGATAAAGATACTACCTGGCTCCAACAAAATCTGCTTGGTGAGTGAAAACTCTTCACTTAAGCAGAAGGTTTGACTTCAATACCACCCGTCGACCTGTCAACCTACGTACTGCACAGCTTCTGCTGTCCCAACCGGTGCAATCTCTATAACGTTTGTCGAAGTTAGTTCAAACGTAGGAGTCACCGAAAACGTCCCCTTGACTGACAGTACTGCCACAACGGATACACCGATGACCCCCACCAACCGGATTGTCGCTATATGTAAATTGGTTAACTAAACGTGATACGTTTCCTCCGCTGAAAATATCGAGTGCGAGATACTCTTTAAAATTGGATCCTGTACCAGTGTAGTGGGTCTCGATAACACGAACACACGCGAGGGAAGCTGGCGCTTCCTGTTAACCTTGGTCTATTGCTTGCTCGCTCTAAGGTAGATTGTAATCTGACTAAACTCAATGTTATGCTTGCTACAGCTTCGATCTACTCGTCCTCTGACGTCTATGCCAGCTCGGCTTCACAGTCTGTGCGGCAACTCGGCCTCACCATCTGTGCCGCCCAGTGCAGTGGGCAAGGCTTAGATTCAACCAGCCACTACAACCAGTTGAACGGAAGCCCAAACGAATCCTAGAGAAAGAAATGGAGGGACTGCGCGAGATTATAGGGGACACTTGCGCAGCTTCACGCAGAAAACTGGCAAAACCTGGATAGCTTGTACAAATTGATGGTGAGCAGCATTTATCTCCACCCTAACTTGAAACAAATCTAACCACAAACATTGTTAACTGTAAATGAATTTGTGCATTACCACTCAGAATTTCCACTCAGTACTCAAGCTGCGCAACAGCGTGTTTTTGGCATCACTGTCACATTCAACTGACAGTGCGTCGCCCTTCTTAATCGTGCTCAGGTGCCTATGATTGTTTTGAGCTGCGTTGTGTTCCTGTAGTAGGTCTGAGCGAAACTCTGTTAGGGAAGCCGGCGCTTCCTGGTAATTCCCTCAGTCTATTGAGTTCAAGTAGGTAAAATGTACTCTGCCTCACTGATCAGCTCCACCCGTCGAGCTTCAGTGGTTTCCTAACTCCTACATGCCAGTTCAACATCGCATCTGCGATGTTCCAGGTAGTGGGAAAAGGCTTGGTCTTGTAACCTCCACTACAGTTCCTCAGTGAACGTTTCTAATCTCGCTGTTCACCACTGCAGTGATACCTTACACCCCTGGCGCGGCAGCCCAGAAATGAAGATCCCCATAGTCTTCTGCGGGATGACCACAGTAGCGGCGTCGCCGTTCTCCAGCTTGGTGACTTTATTGGACTTCTCACCAGCGTCCGAGTTTTTACGATTCTTAGTAATAACAGGCGCCTCCTCCTCGTCGGAAGACGAGTCCGAGTCACTCGAAGACGAAGAAGAAGACTCCTTCTTGGCAGAAGATTTTTTGGTAACAGCGCTGCTAACCTCCTCATCATCGGACCAGTCCGAGTCGGAAGTCGAGCTGTCGCTATCCACATTCTTGGCAACAACCTTCTTGACCGGGACAGCCTTCTTAGGATCCTCCTCCTCATCCGAAGATGAGTCCGAGGAATCCGAACTATCCGCCTTCTTAGCAACAACCTTCTTGACCGGGGCAGCCTTCATAGGAGCCTCCTCCTCCTCATCCGAAGATGAGTCCGAGGAATCCGAAGAGCTCCACTCTTTCTTAGCAGCAACTTTTTTGGCCAAATTCAGCAGGCTGGACCCAAACAGGTTTAATCGCTCAATTGATACAGGATTCAGTTCAAAAGTGTATTTCGCCTCTCTCGTTGAATGCAAAAACCGCAATTCGACAGCAAACGACAGTCGGAGAACTCCATCTTGTGTAAATTCCAAGGTTCGCTTGACATCGCCGCATTTATCCAGTTCGCAGTCAAGAACATCTTGGAAAAACTAAAAAAAAACATTCAGCTCGGTCAGTGAAATTTAGAGATCTACAAACTACGCGCTGAATCTTACCTTCACGTAGTCGAAAGCTGAAGCATCAGTGATTATATTAGTTGAATTAATGTAATCGCCTTTAGTGATGTTACCCTTGCGCCAGTGTTTCTTGCTGGTTGCGTCTTCCAACGAGATACTCAGCTTGTTGTCCTTAAGGTGGAGATTATAACGGAACGATGTCGAAGATGACCCATGAAATGTAGTCACTCCCCTAGCTTCAAAATCTTTTGGTGGCGCCATCTAGCTATAACGAATTATAATCCCTTCCAACGAATGTTTCTCGTGAAAAGGTCGATTTTTTTATTGACGTAAAGAATTGTTGTCAAAGTCAATAGATTCAAAGTTCTGTGTTAAGAAGCCAAAATCCTACACGGAATACGAAATTGAAGGCAATGGCCTGTATACAAAGACTCCCTCAGCCTCGACTACAACACGCTTTTATGAGCGCAAAAAGATTATGATTATTTGTTATCAACTGCGATGGATGGATAATGACGGAGATGGCTATCTAGACTTGATCCGATGCTTTCAGACCGACCGAAGGAACTTTTCTAGTTCATCGTCATAATCCGATTTTGCAAGTGAAAGAAACATTTAGGGGCCATGGCAGTACCCGATATCAAAGTTGAGGGTGTTACTACATTTAATCCATCTTCGACAACGTACCGCTATACTCTCCAGCTCAAGGGCGACAGGCTGAGTATCTGGATGGAGGAAAAAACCAGCAAGAAGCAATGGTGCAAAAACGACATGGATAAAGCTGACTACTTGACTTCAGCCAACACGATTACGGACGCGTCAGCTCTCGACTACCTGGAGGTAAGGCTATAGGGCGGCTGAGTTACGTAAGAAGCTGAAATTATATTTTTTATCCGACAGTGTTTCAAGAAGTGCTTGAATACGATCTGGACAAGTGTGACGAAGCTCAGCGATGGTTGAGGTTTAAACAGGATGGTGCTCTTCAGTTGTCGATTTCTGTCGAGTTTCGTCTTTTGAGCTCCACACGAGTAGCGCAATACACTTTTGAGCTGGAACCTGTCTCGGTTGAGCGGATTTGTGTGCTGGAATCCAAGTTACAAGATCTACAAGAAGAAATGGATCAATTACGTAAAGACTTCAGTGCTGGTTGCGCCCTACCGTTCGCTCAATTTGAAGCTTCAACCAAGGACGAATACTCGTGTGAACTCTTATGGAGATCAGTTCAATCTGATCCAAATGTTTTTGGAGTAGTTGGAGGGGACGTGTTGTTTAAGAAACCAGGGCTTTATGCTGTTGTCGCAGTGGTGACCACTTGTCCAAGTGGCAAAGAAGACAGAATTGCTCTGATGATGAGCGAGGAGGATGCTCAAGTGGTGGTGTGCCCTGAAGGAAATAATCATTCTTACTCGGCAACGCTGAGCTCTGTTGTGAAAATGTATGGAGGAGGCGAATTGACAGTTGAATGTGACGGTGACGTTACAGAGAATTGCTATCTCTCTATTGTGCAACTCGGGCCCTGATTGGGGAAGTTTTTCATCGTAGCTAACGAAACGATAATTCAACACTTTCCTATATGATGTCTGTACACTGTTTTTTCAGACACATTCATCTAGAAAGACAAACTGAGCATCAGATAGTAGTAGTAGTTATCGGTTCTGCGCATTTTCACTGGTTACTTGTGTGTATACACTCAAAAAGTGGATCCAGTATCAGGATGGAAGATAACCAGCAACAAGCAATGAATGGTCCAAACATGGTATGAACAAAAAAGACTACGTCACTCCAACCAATTCAATCACCGAGGGTCCGCTCTTGGCTACCTTAAGGTAAAGTGCTAAACCGCTTAGATTAAGTGTGTAATAGACCTGACTTGCAGGCGGGGTTGAACCCAGGTGCTGACATCCCACGGCAGCCAACGAGTGGGGAAGATCTTAACGGAGACCTTGAAGTGGATCGCAGACGCACCAATAAGGGAGAAGCTCATGAAGATGTGCGAGGACAGGCCCATGTTGAAGATGCAACTGACTGGGATGCCAGAAGGACGTGATGGAGGACCTGCTGAAGGGACTTCCGAATTTGCAGCGTAGAAGACACTTCCGAATCTGCCACGAAGGACGCAGGCTTCGAGAGGGCTGGGTGAAGCGCAAGTCTGACACGGTTGAGTGTGAAGCACGCCGTGAAGGATTAACGTTGAGACAACAACGAAGTGGAGTAAGAGATCCACAACAAACGACGAACGACCAGTGAGTAAGCTGAAGAGTGGAGACAACCACTGTTGGAGCCCTAGGAACCGCTGATAAACAACGAACGGGCAGCAAGAGCTGTTGAGAGATAGAGAGAGTCGTGGAGAAAACCACGAGCGGAGGCAAGGTACCCACATCAAACGACGAGGTGTCAGTGGCAAGAGCTATTGACGGCGTGGAGACAACCACAAGTGGCGTAGGAATACCCACTGATAAACGACGAACGGGCAGCGAGGCTGTTGAGGAAAGTAGTGTATATTCATACATTAATATAAGTAGGCGAGTTCTTCGTTGACGAACGACGAACGAGCCGGCGCGGTGAACCGAGCCAGGAACGAGTGAACGTGAAAGTGTGTCGCTGACACCCGATCCTTGGGCACACCACCCAGCGCAGCACACGAGCGACGACCCACTGACTGGCAGTGAAGAGTAAACCTGTTACATGGTGGTCATACAGGGGCCTCTTTCTCTTATAGTCGCACCACAACCGAAACGTCTACGTACAAAGATGGCGAACAAGACCAGAGACATAACGCGAAAACGGGATACGAAGAAGAAGGCGACACGGTCAAGTAGCTCCAAGAGCGTACAGTCTGAACGTCGTGAAGGGGCCAGTGATGGAGACACAGTGGGCGACCAACCCAGCAGCGACGAAGCGACAATCAGCCCCGAGTACGAAGACAAACGCGCTGCACCAGCGGGGGGAGAAAAATCGGCGGTCAGAACGAGGAGCCAAGCACGGAAGGAGTGGGAAGAAGCCGAACGCTTCTTGGCTACAGCTGCAGTCTCGAGAGAAGGACAGCCAGCATTTCGAAGCGGACAAGAGCTCATCAGTGCTGTACTAGGAGAACTTCCAACGCGTACGGAATACGAGCAGCCACGAGTCGCGGGATTGGATGCCTCCCCAGATACTGGACGACAAGAAACCGTCAACGCAGTGGCCGCGGAACATGACGATGATGAGTCGGTACATGGAGACGTACCACGCGCAGCTGAAGACGAACCCGATGAATGTGTACAGGAACGACAACCAACAGAGGTGGAGACCATGACGGCGGCACTCCAAGAACTCCGTGAAGAGGTTCGGCAACTACGGCTGAAGCGTGGCGAACGAAGGCCTCAGCACGCATCTTGGCAGGCTGCACATGACGAAGAACGGGTCGAGCAGGTACAGAGACCCATTCGGCAGGACGTTCGACGGGATAACGTTGAAGACGGCCACCAACTTAACCCACGTAGATCGCACGAAGGAGACGTCGGAGAGAATCCAAGGTCGACGAGAGACACCTCCAAGACGACGAATGGAACGGCAACGACAAGAACCAGGGGGTGACGGGTCGCCATCCTCCTCGAGCAGTGAAAACGACTCGGATGACCACGGCAGACACGACGCTGGACGACGACGGAGGCAACCAAGTAGCTCTGAAGAAGATTCCAGTAGTGGATCGGAAGAACATGGACGGATCAGGCAACGTCGTGAGCGGCACGGACACCGAGAACATCGGGGAAGACGACACCGACACCGGCACCGATCACCACAACGAGAACGACGCCGAGATCGTCAGGAAACGCGCGGACGACGAAGAGGCAACGTAAAAGATTTGGAATTACCAACGTTCACCCCTACGACTGGAGCAACGGTATCCACTTGGACCGGCCGCATCGATCTGGCATTGCAAGGCGCCAAGGAATCTGGACGTGGAGAATGGAGTGACCACGCGCTCTACTTTATCCTCGGGAACAAGCTCATGGGCGAAGCCGCAAGTTGGTCAGACTATCAGACAATCAACGCACGTGGACGCATCTGAAGCAAGCTCTGTTAAGACGGTATGGACCGAAGGAAGACATTTCACTGGCAGAGTATCGCGTGAACACCAGGTCGAGAGGTGCAAAGGAGTCGCATGCCGATTACGCCGCCGCTCTCAGGAAAGCAGCAGGACGCAGTCGTGTTAGTGAGCGAGTATTGATGACACAATTCTACCGCGGCATGGACAAAACTACACGCCAGTTGGTGAAGCAACAGGAACCGGAGAATCTGGAAGAAGCAGTGATAAAGGCGACGGAGATCGACGACCCTATGGAAAACCTTGCGGAACTAGCACCGGCTGGACAAACTGCTACTTCGACGACGACCGAACCAGCTACGGACGGCCTCACGGTGAGATCAGTGACATTACCAGGTGTGGGTAGTGTGTATGTCCCGGTATCCGGCGAGACAGAAGGGATCAAAAATTATGCAGCCGTGGATCCGGATGGTCTCGTCCTCTACACGAATCCAAAGGGGGCGTGGAACATCATAACTGGGAAATACGAGTTACCCGCAGGAAGAAAGTGGAATTCGAGGTACTGGGCGGAGCCGACGCCTCAGAAGCGAACGAAGGCGAGGAAAGCGGACGGCCGGCGCAAGGAACGAATACAACGAGAGCGACGAGAAGTGGACTCGTCGGATGACGACGAACGAGGCGTGCAAAATCGTAAAGCCACTAAGCAACGGCGCGCCACCGACACCAGAAGATGAATACGAACCGAAGCCCCGGAAGCAAACAAAACCCAAGCGCACAGTGAATTCCAGTGACGACGAACGAGACACGAAGCCCCAGAAGAAGTTGAAGGCGGCGGTACGGCAAGTACTTGCTGAAGAAGGTCGGAAACAACAACCATCGGGGAAGTCCTCGTCAAGCGAGACTAGTTGCCGCATCTGCGGGCAAAGTGGACACTGGGCCGCATATTGTACTAACGGACCGAAGTGTTTTGCTTGTCGTAAGCATGGGCATCTGGCGCGAGATTGCACGGACGCGAAAGCCAAGGCCAGGAACGACGAGTATATGGCTAAACGAAAGGAGAGATTGAAGTCGGCGGAAAACGAGAGCGGGACGTCGTAAGGGGAGTACGATGTCCAAGCAACGCTCGGGATCCCCAGCAATTGGCAGACGTGGACGGGAAGGCCGCAGCCACGTATACCATGAGCATACCGAGCACCAAGTTAGGTGTGGACGAGCAATTGAAGAACGATGAACAGCATGAGCAGAAGACGATCAAGGCGAACGAGGAAACGATGTCGGACGCTAGGTTGTCAGATGAGTTGACGGAACGGAAGAGAATGACACCGGACGAGCGTACCAGGGCGTTCGATGAGACGGTGACAAGAGAGATATTGAAGGACGCGACGGAAGAGGATATCGAGCGGTCCGCTCGATATGTGTCGACGACACGACCCACGATGATGGCCGTGAGGTATTTACGCGCCAACCGCGAGAACGAAGAACGTGAACGGCGTATTATCGCAGCTAACAGTGACGTTCGTGAAGGCGTTACTGGAGAAAGTGAGCACGTAAAGAGAACTGGAGGGGGCGCCGAAGAATGTCCTGACGACGGAGTTACCAGTACCGCGAGGAAGCTGAGATCGGGCGTTGACACGGTGACGACCCCAGACGTGTGTGCGGTAACGGAGGTAGCAGAACAACAGACGAACAGCAGTGCAGTCGACTTGAACCAGCACCCGGAGGACAACCAGCTGTTGACAAACCGAATTGGAAAAACTGCGGATGATGTAACGACTGATTCAACACGGGAACTGGACATTACGGGTCTTCGGAAGGCACGGAAGAACGCAAGGAGAGCTGCCAAGCGAAGGAAAGCGGCAGTACGATTGGCCAGACGACGATGTGGAAACAGAAGAAACCGAAGCCGCACAAGCAGAGGCAGCAGCGTTATCGAGTAACAAGAGGTGTGAGGAAGCGAAGGCCTCATGGGAAGCGTTCGAACTACGCAGACAACGACGACAACTGGACGGGGAAAATGCCACCGGAACGTCGCGAACTGAGAACACAGCACGTGTGAGTCTGGTGAAACAACAACGGACGGCGCAACCACCTACTAGTGGGCAGCGAGAAGACCAAGTGGAATACATTGAAGCCGACGATGGACTACCGACGGCCGTAATGAAGGTGAACGGCGAAATCCGACAAGTGAAGCTTGATAGTGGTGCACGATACACCGTGGCAGGTACCGACTGGATGCAGTATGGTGACAGAGTCTCTAATGAAGCTCCAGTTGACTACGTGGAGGGCATCGGCGGCTTTCTGCTGGATGTTGTCGGCGTGTGGAGATTTACCTTCGAGACGGTATTCGGAGAGGATTTAACGATCGACGCATGTATTGTTGCTGGCTGTGGAAATGAGTTTCTATTGGGCGTAGATTTCATGCAGGCGCGAGGAGCAACCATGGACTTTCAACGACAGGAAGTACGATATACCGAAGGGGAACGAGCAGTCGTGATTCCGTTTAAGACTCACAATGGTGACGGAGTAGCTAGGATCGCAACGGTGCGGATGATTAGCCGGACGACGATTGCGGGAAACACGGTGACACCGGTGGAGGTTGCCGTTCCTGCAGAAAACAATGAACGGGGCGTGTTTTTACCAACGAGGCACATTGGGTCAGTGCTTCTTGCAGCGACAGTGACCACCGCGAGGAACGGAAAAGCGTGGATACCCGCCATTAACACAAACATGAAGTCAGCGAAGATCCCTAACAAGAAACAACTCGGAACATGGATACCTGTTGACGATGATATGGAGATCCTTACGACGAATGGGCAATTAGATGTGGAACGAGTGGAGCACTGGTTAAGCGAACTGGGCGATTGCGAGACACCCCTACCGAACGAAGACGAAGTGAACATTGGTAGTGACGATCCGAAGTCGAGAAGGTTGGTATTAAAATTAATACGAGCTTACCGGTCGTTGACGACGAACACGAGTGAATGTCCACCTGCGACAACGTTAGATGTCCACCACCACATTGATACCGGATCGGCTTCACCGATCATGCTCAAACGAAGACGCCAAGCACAGACGGATGACGGCATCATCGAGGAAAATGTGGAGAAGATGCTGAAAGCCGGCGTAATTGAGGAAGGTAATGGCGGATGGGGATTTCCGGTGGTTCTAGTGCGGAAGAAGGATGGAGAAGTGCGTTTTTGCGTCGATTACAGAGCTCTCAACAAAATCACGAAGAAGGATGTTTACCCTCTTCCACGAATCGACGAAACTTTGGAGGCTTTGAGTGGTGCATTACTATTCACGACGTTAGATCTTCGAGCAGGGTACTGGCAGATCCTAGTAGCACCTGAAGATCGTGACAAGACGGCTTTCACCACTAAGAGAGGACTTTATCGGTTTGTACGTATGCCCTTTGGATTAACGAATGCACCATCGACATTTCAACGACTTATGAACGGAGTTTTACGGGGTCTTACTTGGTCTACCTGTCTGGTCTATCTAGACGACATCGCAGTTTTTACGAGAGGCGGCATCGAACGGCACCTTGTAGAATTAGCTGCGGTGTTAGAACGGTTGGAGAGAGCAGGACTTACGCTGAAACTGAAGAAGTGTAAATTTGCGACCCAGACAATGGAGTACTTGGGCCACGAACTACGCAGCGACGGGATACGGCCGTTAGACCGATTAGTGTTGGCAGTGCGGAATTTCCCGACACCTAGCGATGCTACCGAAGCAAAGAGGTTTGCACACTTGGCTGGTTACTACCGACGATTTGTGAGTGGATTTGGTACGATAATGGCACCTATCACGAAATTACTACGGAAGAACGTTGTTTGGGAATGGGGAGATGCGCAGAAGGCAGCTTTTGAACGTGTGAAGGATATCCTGACTGCGAAACCTCTGTTAGTTTATCCAGATTTCCGGTTACCATTTCGCGTAGTAACGGACGCGAGCAAAGTCGGATTGGGTGCGTGCTTGATGCAAGACCGAGGTGAAGGTTGGCAACCAGTCGCGTACGCAAGTAAGGTGAATAGTGAAACGGAAGGGAAGTATGGGATCACGGAGTTGGAATGCTTCGCTGTGGTCTGGGCGATAAAGCTCTTTCGACCCTACTTGTATGGACGCAAGTTCGAGATCATCACGGATCATGCTGCATTGAAGTGGTTAATGACGAGTCCAAACTTGACTGGAAAGTTGCATCGATGGGCGCTTACCTTACAGGAGTTCGATTTTGAAGTGCAATATCGACCAGGTGCTACGAATGTTGTCGCTGATGCATTATCGAGAGCACCAGTAGCAGCTACGGTACGAGCAGCAAAAGGACGGCGACGGCGGGCACGCCGAGAGAAATCGTCGCGAACAACTCGAGAGGATGTCGTGGATACGGACGAGAATGTACGAATAGGAGTTGCAGTACATGAAGAACGGCCGACAAAAGCTGCAGAACCAGTGACGAACGTCCAGGACGCGGAAACGAAGATGCCGGACGAAGACGTACGTGCAACAATCGAACAGTTAGTCAGTACAATCGTGAACGAGACCGTGATGCCGACTGCTTCACCAGAACCAATGCCCGATGACGGACAAGGACGCCGAAGGGGACGAACGAAAGGAAAACGATCTGCGAGACCAGTGACGAACAACGCTGAACGCCCGATGACGAGGGCCGAACGACGCAAGAGGGAACGAGCCGCTGACAATGCGTTGTCTCTGTCGGACGAACGAGTAGGCAATATGAAGAAACAAGGCGATGACGGTGGAGCAACTGCAACTGCAGCAGATGGAACGACGGCAGTGACAGTAACGCCGAGGTCAACGACGATAATGGAGGCTGCGGATGCACCAACGGTAATGATCGGGACTGTTCCAGCAACAGAATCGACGAAGCCTGTGATGACGACAAGTCAAGCGACACCGGTGAACGAGGCGCCGACAGCAACGACGAAAGACGGACCCAACAAGGGAGCAAGGCGACTAAAGACGGTAACTTGGGCAGACGGAGTGACTACCAGCGATGACGAGCAAGTTGCAGCACTAATGGACCCAACAACAAGTACGGGAACGACGCGTCCTATGGTTACCAGTGATCACGGGAAGACCCAGGAATCGGTAGAACGTACACGCGATCCACCACGTTCAAATATGCATGGCGACACTAGAAACAGCGGACTTGGTGCCACTCGAAGGAAACCCACTGGAAGCGAGGCGGTTGAGACTTTACGGTCAGGTACGAGATCTTCGGATGAAAACTCACAGCGAGGGCACGAGGTAGAAGCTATACGACGCCAACGAACAAAGATGCCAACGCTACAGTTAACCGACGCCGAGATTATTGAAGAACAGTCGAGAAGTAAGATGGTACAGCAAATGCTGAGAGCTGGGACTTACCATGGAAGAGCTATCAGCAAGGTGTTTGGCCTGGTTGTGGTTGAGACGCCCAATCAACGAAGGATCGTGCTACCACCAGCATTATGGGCTACGGTGTTTAAGGAATGTCATGACAGTGTGTGGTCAGGGCATCTCCGTGCAACTCACACGTACGCGAGAATTGCTCAACAATATTGGTGGCCCAACTTGCGAGACGAAGTACGACGATGGGTACTTGGATGTCAGGAATGCGGAAGTCGAAAGGCGCGACCACGTGAAGTAGTTCCGCCATTACGGAGTATCCGAGGAGGTGATGTTGGCGACCGATGGGCACTTGATGTAGCAGGCCCGCTACCGGCGACTGATGGAGGAGAACGATACGTGATTGCTGCAGTGGAATATGTGACGCGGTACGCGGTAGCCATTGCAGTGAAGGACCACACAGCCGAGAATATCGCCGATTTTCTGATGAAGCAGGTAGTGCTTCGCTTTGGGCCATTTCGCGAAATTTTGACGGACGGCGCACCAGAATTGGTTGGGAAAGTGATTGAAGAATTTAGTGACTCTGTTGCAAGCGCAGCAGATCAATCCTGTTCCATACAGACCACAGATGATCGGACTCGTAGAGAGGTTCCATAGGACTTGGAAGGATTGCGTTGCGACTTACATGAGCGACGAGCGACAACGAGATTGGGACACGTGGGTAGACTACGCGGTGTACGCATACAATTCCGGACGCCACTCTACAGTGTTGCTTTCACCGAACGAACTAATGATGGGACGGCGACTACGAGCTCCGAATGAACTTTTACGTGCTACACGAGTTACTGAGGCAGGCGATCTGGTTAAACATCATCAGCAACTATTAGACGCGCTAAAGGAGGCTCACGAATGTGCAGAACGGTCGAGAACGAGAGAACAGCAACGACAAGCTCGCTACTACGACAGGAAGGTTCGTACGAAACGGGAATTTGAACCAGGGGATCGAGTTTGGATGTTTCGACCTCCGCGGGGCCCGAAAGCTTCCAAGTTTGTGCATCAATGGATAGGACCTCTACGAGTAGTGGAACCGGCGGGTTACGAGAATTTCTTGGTCGAGCGAGAGGATGATGGCCCAGAACATGAGCAATTTATAGCTCACGTGTCGTTTTTAGCCACGTATCGACGGCCGACGGTACTACTGGAAGCAGCAGCTCAAGATCTGGTGGAGCAGCTCGAGTATTAGAACGAGTGCACCTGGAGGAAAGATGAGGAGGCGACAGAGTCGAATACGCGAACAGCGGCGGCTCCTGTTAACACGGCCATTCCGAGACAGGGTAAAAAGCGAAACGCAACAGCAGTGGCAAACGAAAGCGCAGCTAACACCAACAGCGAATTATTGGTGGAGATTCGAAGACGGCGGAGAAGGAATCGAGCAGGGCAATACGTGTTGGAATACCAGCTACAATCAGTCGACAAGTGGACGCAACGACGAGGAACCCGACACGATGGCGACCGACACGACCCCAGTGATGAGGAAGGACAATGGTATTCCGTCGCGGAGTACGATGATTTGTTTAACCGCGGCAAGGTCGTGGAAGACCTTGGAGTGGATGGAGGCGTGTAATAGACCTGACTTGCAGGCGGGGTTGAACCCAGGTGCTGACATCCCACGGCAGCCAACGAGTGGGGAAGATCTTAACGGAGACCTTGAAGTGGATCGCAGACGCACCAATAAGGGAGAAGCTCATGAAGATGTGCGAGGACAGGCCCATGTTGAAGATGCAACTGACTGGGATGCCAGAAGGACGTGATGGAGGACCTGCTGAAGGGACTTCCGAATTTGCAGCGTAGAAGACACTTCCGAATCTGCCACGAAGGACGCAGGCTTCGAGAGGGCTGGGTGAAGCGCAAGTCTGACACGGTTGAGTGTGAAGCACGCCGTGAAGGATTAACGTTGAGACAACAACGAAGTGGAGTAAGAGATCCACAACAAACGACGAACGACCAGTGAGTAAGCTGAAGAGTGGAGACAACCACTGTTGGAGCCCTAGGAACCGCTGATAAACAACGAACGGGCAGCAAGAGCTGTTGAGAGAGAGAGAGAGGCGTGGAGACAACCACGAGCGGAGGCAAGGGACCCACATCAAACGACGAGGGGTCAGTGGCAAGAGCTATTGACGGCGTGGAGACAACCACAAGTGGCGTAGGAATACCCACTGATAAACGACGAACGGGCAGCGAGAGCTGTTGAGGAAAGTAGTGTATATTCATACATTAATATAAGTAGGCGAGTTCTTCGTTGACGAACGACGAACGAGCCGGCGCGGTGAACCGAGCCAGGAACGAGTGAACGTGAAAGTGTGTCCTTTGACACCCGATCCTTGGGCACACCACCCAGCGCAGCACACGAGCGACGACCCACTGACTGGCAGTGAAGAGTAAACCTGTTACAAGTGGAAACGGTACCTTAGATTAAGTGGAAACGGTACCAAAATTGGCTTTCATGATGCGTTTGACTGCTAGCTGACAAGTGCGATGACGTCCAGCGACAAATGGTGTTTGTGTTCTCCGCCTTTCCGTTGCTGTTCAATTTCTCTTTTCGCGCTCAACTAAAGTGGCAGAAACAATTTTCGAAGCTGGATCAAGTGACAATTGACGGACTGGAATCAAAGCTACGTGATTCCGAGGAAGAGATTAAGCGACTGCGCAGCGCCAGTCGAGTCTTTCCTCTCGCACGGTTTGAATCTTCGACAACACACGAAAGTACGCACAATCTGTTGTGGAATGAAGTCGAACCAGACATTTTTCACGTTGCTGATGGAGTCGCAACAATTCACCAAGAGGGGGTGTATAGTGTTGCCGTGGTTTTATATCCATCCTTCCCCTGCTGACGTAACTAAAGATGATCAGAAGATGTCGGCTTCACACGTACCCGTCACCGTCATATTTAACTGACACCGTATCGCCCTAGCTTCGGTCAAGCAAAATCTCAAAAACGTTGTGAAATTCTGTTGAATCAGACACGATTCACCCACCGTTCGGGTTGTATGTCGTTACTGCTATGTTGCTGACATTAATGAGCGCTGCTATGCGGACCACAGGGGGCGCGCACAATGTACCCATCGATCTTAATCCTGGTATCTTTCCAGTTTTCTACTTCCACCGTAGAGCACACTACGTCTCAAAGCGTGCGAGTTTGATGACGATGAAGAAGACGATCATCTCGAAGCAAAGTTCGATCCGATACCTACAGTCTCTCGTTGCTCTACTCATGACTCTCGGGGTCTTCTCCTTCGCTTGGGAAGTCATCGCTCTTCACACTCAAAGGTCGTCCTTCATCGCTGCGTTCGACGCGTTATCATCACACGTCTCCTCCGATGACCTTCTACATCTAAACTACCTTCAAACTGGATGTAGGATCGAGAACGACACTGTGTTCCCATGGATCTACGCAGCTCCAGGTCATGAACCGGATCTACCCATACCTCGTGCACAAACCAGTACTAGTATACTACATCGAGGAGATCCACGGCTAGTGGACGAACTACGACAATGTCCTGATGTGGATATCTACATGCCATCGACAACACGAGGACCTGCTGGGTGTTCTACCGTAGCTGGAGCACTCAAATTTCTGCAGTCACGACTTCTACCAGACTGGGTGGTCGACGTAGAACTCTACGATATCGTGTCAAGACAGAAGACCAACTACTTCAAATTGTGTCCAGAGACACCCATGCTGTTCCTATCTCCTGAACACGTTGTAACACTGACGGAACATCCGTCGTGGCCATACACCAAGCCTGTGTATCTCATGGCACCAAGCCTACCATTCAATTCTACGTTCTCCCCTCCACCGAAAGAATTCACGAAGTCCGTGTTAAATCGCACAGATCTCGTCCTGTGTCGTACGAAACGCTGTGATGTCGAATTAAAGGGGTTTCTGGAACGCGATACCAGTTTAGCGAAGAAACCCCGAGTCATTTACACTGCGCACGTGAGTCCCGATCCAACCAACTACGTTCAAAGGCTCGGTAGTAGAATCCAAGAGAGGAACAAGACCGACCTTATCAGCCCTCGTTTCGCGCATACCAGTTGGGATATCAAGTCTCAAACGACTCAAGACGTGATCAATTGCTGGAAATCTCACGTTAAAGAGTTCCCGGAAGCTCCGTTGCTGGATGTTTATGTGTTGAAGAAGTTTCGAGGTAACAAACCGGCAGAAGGGGAACGATTGTACAAGCAGTTCCCTGTCGAGGACGTCAAGACTAAAACTCTGGATCCTCTCAAGTTTGCTACAGAGTGTTGCAACTTGTGAAGTGCAGAGGGGTGTCGCGAAGAGAAGACCAGTCAGTGAGGTAGCAAGGAAATTGAAAAGTGTCATTAACGGTTAGGCGCTTACTCTGCTCACTAAGTTCTCGTTACTCAGCCCTCCTTCTTACGCCACCTGTCCAGAACGACGTCATTCGAGCAGTCATCTCGCGTCACTCGAGCAGTCATCGCCCTTTGCCAATGCAGTAAGCCTTACAGCCGGCTCTCGTTTCACTCACAGCAAGTTTCGCTCACCCGCTGTCCACGTGGCCAGTAGCAGAGGCCACAAATGAAAAATTCAGTCATCATGGTCGCTCTCCGATTCCAATGTCGGTCGAGCTCCACTTCAACGTCGCACCGTTAGTTGGCTGCGGTTTTGCGAACTTCAACAGCCTCCCTCAAAGTCGCAGCCACTTGAGAGACGTGTAGCTGGTCACGAAGACGTGTGAAGGTCACGCGTTGGAGAGGCTTCGTCAGAATATCTGCGAGCTGTTGCTGAGTCGGGCAGTAGTTGACCTTGACATCACCACGCTTGATTACGTCTCTGATGAAATGGTAACGCACATTTATGTGCTTGCTGCGCGAGCTTGTTATCTCGTTCTCCATCGACTTGATAGCCGACTGATTGTCCACTTGCAGCGTGATGGTGCGGTCCTTCAAATCCACAGGCCGATTTCCACTAGAAGCTGCTTGATCCACACAGCGTCCTTGACCGCCATAGCTGCAGCGATGTACTCAGCTTCCATGGTTGATAACGCGACAGACGTTTGCTTCTTTGAAGCCCAAGCAATCACGATACCGTTGATCATGAGCACACAGCCTGAGACCGACTTAGCATCAGTCGCATCTCCTGCCCAGTCCGCGTCGGAGTAGATCGTTGCAGACCACTTGCAACCTGTTCCTTGTCCGGCCTTGAAGAAGAGGCCAAACGAAGATGTCCCACGAAGGTAACGCAGTATGCGCTTCACGCCACGCCAGTGACTCTCACGGGGAAAAGCGACAAATCTCGCCAGGTAGTTCACAGCCGCAGTAATGTCGGGTCGTGTGCAGTTGGAAATCCATAACAACGAACCGATGGCCCTTCTCATTAAGCTCGATTGCTCCAGTACCACATCATCGTCAAATGCCCTCGAAGTCTCCATGGGAGTGTGAACTGGTTTAGACATAGTCATCTCAAAGTTCACCAGTACCTCTTCGATTGTATCGCGTTGGTGTAGGAAGATGCCGCTGTCATCACGCTCGATGCAGATCCCAAGGCACTTGGTAGCGTCGCCCATGTCTTTGATGTCGAACTTCTGTCCAAGCTGATACATAACCCAGTCGCTGTCAGCATCATCCTCGCCCACGAGAACAACATCATCGACATATAGTCCGAGCACGATCAACTTCCCGTTGCGGCGACAACTGTAGAGACACGGGTCCAGTTTGCTGCGTGTGAAACCCAACTTCAGCAGGAACTTGTTAATCTCCTTGTTCCACAACAGTCCACTTTTGCTTCTCAGTCCATACAGACTTTTGACGAGAAGCCAAGCCCTATCTCCACTCGAGTCTGGTGTGCCCTCAGGAGGGGTCATTAAGATAGGGCGATCCAAATTTGCTTTAACATAGGCGTTAGGCACATCGCCCTGGCGGAGTCTTCGTTGCCATTGTGCAGCCAATGTTGCGAGAAACCTCAGGCTGGTGAGCTTGAGTACCGGCGAATACGTCTCCTCAAAATCAATACCAAATCGCTGAGAAAAACCACGCGCCACCAGCCGAGCCTTGAACCGTTCCAGTTCACCGCGCGAGTTGAACTTAATCTTGAACACCCACTTCGATGAAATCATGTTCTCGCCTACAGGACGGCGAACCACTTCCCAAGTGCCGTTTGCCTGCAGGTCTTGGAGCTCCTTCTCGATTGCGGCCTTCCATTCGGGCCACTCAGGCTGCTGCTTCGCCTCAGCGATGTTGCGAGGTGAAACCATTGCCGCCATGGCAGATGATAGCAACAGTGTTGCCGGTTGTCCTTCGACTTCCTCTATCAGTTCCTTTGCCAGTGAAAACTCAT
Source organism: Phytophthora colocasiae (assembly GCA_018806915.1). Taxonomy (NCBI): domain Eukaryota; phylum Oomycota; class Peronosporomycetes; order Peronosporales; family Peronosporaceae; genus Phytophthora; species Phytophthora colocasiae. The sequence goes on along the minus strand of JAGKQI010000094.1, from coordinate 311,515 downwards.
CAGTCTTCATTCTCTTGCGAGCACCAAAGACGCGACGAAGAGCAGCAGCACTGATGGGGCTTCCAGCGTATTCATCTTCTCCACTATCACTTGACCCGTCGGCATCCTTAAGTTGCGCCAGGCGACGGCTCCTGCGTCGTTTGAACCCGCTTCGAGGTGGACCCTCATCCTTTTTGCTGACCCTCGGCGGCTGCGACGCAGTATCCTCTTGAGATTCGTCCACGGGAGCTGTTGGCTGTGTGTTATCCGTGGTGGTCGTTGACTCCGTGGTAGCCGTCGGCTGCGTATCGTCGTCCTCACCGTGGAGTTGGTTCAATGTATTCTTTGTTTCTGTATCGTTCACGTCCAGCTTGTCAATGTTCTGCACGTCAGCACTCACCACAACTTTACGAGTACGTGGGATGAAAAGCCGATATCCCTTCTGCTCCTCGCTAATGCCGATCACCACGCCTTTTTCAGCTCGGCGCTTCACGGAGGCTGCCTTCTTGTGAGCTATGTGTGTGGTGCAGGTCGACCCAAATTTCAGAATGTGCCCCACATTTGGCGGTTTATCAGTGAGGATCTCCATCGGAGACTTGCTGTCCGCGTTGGCTCTGGTCGGAAGGCGGTTCCGTATATACGATGAGTACTGCACGGCATCTCCCCAGTAGCGTTCCGGCAATCCTGACGCCCATAGCATTGCTCTACCCGAGTCCATCAAGGTCCGATGCAAGCGTTCGACCTTTCCGTTAGATGCGGAGTTGTCGGGAAGCGTGAGCTGTTGGTTGATTCCGTGTCGTTTGCAGAATGCGACGAACTCCCGGCCTTGGAACTCACCTCCACCATCCGATCGAGCCACCTTGACCACTATACCATGCTGGCGTTCAAACTCTGGAATGAAGTCCATCAACTTGGCTGCAGCTTCATCCTTCGTTCTCAGTAGGTAAACGCGATTGAAGGATGAACCGTAGTCCACAATACTCAGCATGTGCTTGTTGCCATTTCTGTCGGCAGGAATGTCTACCTTCAAGTCGACTCCTAGGACTGCACCTACTTGATCCGTTGGTGCTGATGTGGACGTGTCGGTCGTTGGGTGTCTCGACTTGGTCTGCTTTGCTTCGGCGCAGGGCAAGCAGAACTTCAGCTTCTTGGACACGACTTCCATATCCCCTGTCAAGCCCTTGGAGTACATCCGCATGAGGTCCTGGAAGTTCACGTGGCCTAGCCGCTCATGCCAGTGCTGCAGTGTCGCCTTCGTCACCTGAACGAACATTGCTGCGCCACCTGTGTCTGGGTCCACGACTTCGCCTTTCAGTAGGCACGTTTTGCCTTGTCGGTCGGCCACGGCGATCACCTTGCCGTTCTTACCACGCAAATAGCATCCAGAAGGGTCGAAGGTGGTGGTAATGCCGTTCTCAGCAAGAACCACGACTGAGATTAAGTTGCGAGCGAGACCTGGGACGTAATGCACCTCCTGCATGACCACGTGTTGGGTTTTATCGCCGTCTGAGATTCGTAACAGGCAGCTTCCCTTGTGCTGAGCTCGAAGGACCCCACCATTCGCCACCTTAATGACCAGGTTTGACGGCGAGGTACCGAAGAGAATAGTTTCATCACAGCACATGTGGTCCGTAGCCCCAGAGTCAATCAGCCAACTCGTGCATTTGGCTTCTTCATCTGCATCCTGCTCTGCGGCGACCCACAACTCTGCTTTCTCGCTGTCATCCTGACTGTCCATGGAAGAGCTGCGCTGTGCCTGGTTTGCTTCACCGGATTTCTCATCCTTTTTAGCGTCCTTCTTCGGATTCATACAGTTCTCGCGCCTGTGGCCTGCTTCACCACAGTTCCAGCACTTAAACGTGAACGTCTTTTCAGTGCTGTTGGCCTGTGCAGCGGGGGTATTCTTTTTGTTGCTTTGTTGTTGACGAGGCTTCTGCTCCTGCTTGCTGCTTCCCTGCTGCTGACCGTTCGGCTTGTTGTTGTTACCGCTGGGTTGACCACGCTGCTGTTGTTGTGTACCGCCTACGCGACGGCCATCACCCTTGCAGCGTATGAGAAACTCGACCACCTTGTCCAACTCCTTCATGTAGTTGGTGCTGCTTTCGTCGACCTTGCTCAGAAGCGTAGACGTTAGCTCGGGGCACGCGTTATTGCACACAGTCTCCAATAGCAGCTGCGATCTGTCTCCAACCATCAACCGCTCGATGAACTTCAGGTAAGTGACGTACTGCTTCCACGTATCACCTGGTCGCTTGCGCGTGTCGAGACGCTTCCCTAGTTCATACTGCGTCAGACTGCATCCGAACTCTTTCTTCAGATGTGCTGTGACTGCATCATAGCTCACGACTCCGTCGTCGGTGAAGTCGAAGTACGATCGGCTAGCTGCGCCTTCGAGGAAGGTTCCAAGTACTGATGCCTTCAGCTCGCTCGACCACGTCGATCCGTTGAGAAGCTGCTCCATGCGGACGGCGCACTCGAATTCCTTCTGGAAATCCTCGAAGCCCGATCCGAGACCTGGATACACTTCCTTGCCATCGAATCGGCGACAGTGTATGTCCTTCAGTTTGGGAGATTTCCCTGGTACCAGATTGGTTGGTACTGGCGGCGGCGGCCCCATAGCTTTGATTCCCGCGACGGAGTCAGCGCTGCCCTGCTTTTCTGAGCTTTCTGCCTGTCGAGAGTGTGCAGCATCTTGCGTGTCGTCCCTCTCCGAGCTTTCGTCAACAGCGTCCTGCTGTTTGAACTCTTCAGCTTCTTCAGCCAGCTCCCGGGCATCAACCATCTGCCTGCGGCGAGCTTCCTCGGCCGCGATGGCTGCCTTCTCCTTCCTGATCATGCGTTGCTGGATCTCGATGAGCTCCATCGCGTCGTCCAGTCTCGCCTTCAGCACTACGATCATTTCGTCGTCCGACATTCGTGTGCTATGAGTTGACGGGCTCACACTTGAGTCCGCGTCGGGTGATCGTGCCCTGTCGCTGCTCGTGCGGTGCGGTGGTCGCTGGGGAGTGACAAACCCGGGTTGTGCGGTTCGTAGCTCTCCGTGCACGCCAGCCAGAGCTCGACGGTGTGCGCGCTCTGCCCTCGCGGCAGGCGGCATTGCTTGAGGACTATCCAAGTCCGAGAAGTCCAGTCGACCAGTGACAGACATCGATGACGGGCCTCTATTCGGCGAAATGCGGAACTTGGGCTCAGAACCTGTTGCAACTTGTGAAGTGCAGAGGGGTGTCGCGAAGAGAAGACCAGTCAGTGAGGTAGGAAGGAAATTGAAAAGTGTCATTAACGGTTAGGCGCTTACTCTGCTCACTAAGTTCTCGTTACTCAGCCCTCCTTCTTACGCCACCTGTCCAGAACGACGTCATTCGAGCAGTCATCTCGCGTCACTCGAGCAGTCATCGCCCTTTGCCAATGCAGTAAGCCTTACAGCCGGCTCTCGTTTCACTCACAGCAAGTTTCGCTCACCCGCTGTCCACGTGGCCAGTAGCAGAGGCCACAAATGAAAAATTCAGTCATCATGGTCGCTCTCCGATTCCAATGTCGGTCGAGCTCCACTTCAACGTCGCACCGTTAGTTGGCTGCGGTTTTGCGAACTTCAACACAGAGTTCAGCAACAGCTCCTTCTTCATCTGTCCGACTGCAACCGACGACTGTCTCGACCTTGCACGAGCTTCAGGTGGAGTCATTGTGACTGCAGACGCGTATCCGATGAACGAACTGATATCAGGATCAATTGAAGGGGTTATCTTTGCTACGGAGCAAACAAGTGATGCTGTATTAGACGACTCGCTGCTGCTTCCGGCTCCTGTACGTTCCTACCGTCGTTCCGACCTGTGTGATGCGATTCGAAAAGCCTATACCTTGACGTCATTAAATGATCGTTTGTCCCTTGGAACGCAAGCCCGACAGCATTTTAATGAAGATGCTAAGTTTTTCCTGCGTCGGATGCTTGAGATCCGAGCGTTTGCTCGACACCAACGTCAATTCCAGGACCAGAATTTACGTACTCTGTAACAACAACACGGTATAGAACTACAACGAAATCGTCATTGGAAGACTGTGAGATCTTCTTCAAGCGAGCATTCATGTAGTTAGTGTCGATTGACAATAGAAAAACAGCTAAATCAAATACTGGAAACACGACTCAGTGCCCAAGTTGCGCAATAACCAGGTAGCAAGTGTTGTTAACGGTACCGTCGCATTCAACTGACACCGTGTCGTCCTCGTTGAGCTGCAGAACACAATTCAGCGTTGCCGAGCAGCTGTAATCACTCATATAGCAGCAGGCAGCCCCTTGAATTCGTGTTTTGTTCTTCATCAAGACAGCATTCTGGTTGTAGTTCTGGGGGGCACTGTTTACCACTACGGCAACCGTGTAAACTCCTGCACGTCGGATAAATACCTTGCCATCCTCAACATGAAAGAAGTCAGATTTCACCTCCTTCCACAGCAGCGTTAGCGTATTTGGATCCTTCGTCATAGCTTCAAACTGCACAAACGGAATGCAGCCAGCACTGACATCTTTACGTAGTGTCTTCAATTCTTCCTGTTGGTCCCGCAGCTTTGATTCTAGCACGTCGATACGCTCAACAACGACAGGATTCAGCTCAAAAGTGTATTTTGCCGTTCGAGTTGAGCGAAGAAGGCGGAACTGGACAGTAAACGACAGGAGGAGTACTCCACCTCGTTTGCTTTCCAATGTTCGCTGGACGTCACCAGAGTTTCCCAGTTCACAGTCAAGCGCATCTTGAAAACACTAGAGGACAACAGCATGTTAGAAATCTGCTTTCGTACGCTAGAAAATGGCTTGACATTTTACCTTCATGTAGTCCATAGCAGACGCATCAGTGATCGAGTTGGCTGAAGTCACGTAGTCACTTTTATCCATGTTACTCTTGGACCATTGCTTCTTACTGGTTTTGTCTTCCATCCAGATGCTCAACTTGTCATCCTTGAACTGCAAAACGTAGCGGTAGGACGTCGAAGGTGGATTGAATGTAGTCACTCCCTCAGCCACGATATCTAGTCCTGGCGCCATGGTGTAGACAAAAAACGCCGTTCCTTCCACAGGGAAAAATGAATAGTGAAAGACGGCGTTTTGAGAGAAGCATCCATCGTCTGCTCTAACTGCAACCAGTGAACAACTTAATCATCACTGTTCCAGGTCCTAGGAAAGAATATTCACGCTATCGCCAGAACTGCTAGTCTAACGGTATGGTTGAAGGTCAATCTGGGACCTGGAACAGCGGTGTGACTAGGCTGGGGGAACCTTTCTTCAGCCGCTAAAGCCACAGAGCTCATCTAGAATTTGTTTCACGCGATGGACGATGCAGTTTTCACAATGTGGCTGAGGAACTCTTCACTTCAACAGTTCGTGCTTTGTATGGCACCTTCCCGAGATGTCGAAGCTGTATAGCCACATTCTACCTATGGCCATTGACGATATTCTCCAGCTCAAGAACGACAACCTACAGTAAGCATCTGGATGAAAGACAAACAATGGTTCAAGAGTAACATGGTTAAAATTGACTACGTGACTTCGTCTGTTGTGGACTTAAAGTCAAACACTTGTACTATGACTGAGCGACTTGAAAATCGAAATAGTATACATGTATCTGAATTGTGTACTGTTTTCGAGATGCGCCCAGCAAACGTCAAGGCGATTACTACTGGTCAGCAATATCTTTTGGCGATTCTTGAATACAAAACCTAATCTGGGAATTTCTCAGTGTTTACTCCCCGATCAATGTAGATTAACCATTTCGTATGACCACGGAGGAGTGTAAAAAGTATGTGGACAAACTGGGCACCGTCTGGCCTAGCATACAACCAGGATTAGACACGCATAATGAGTGGTTTATGAGATACAACCTCGTCGGAGGCAAGCCACGATTGTTGTTTTCGAATTCACTGGATCTGAAATGTTTGGTGCAAAAGGTTGAAATCGCCATTCCTACAAAGTTTGAAGAACTGAAGACTGCGTTCCAGAGTATCGAGAGAGGCAGTGATAACGACAAGAGAAAACACGTTTTATTTGCGCTGTTTCGTGATGAGAAGAAACCCGGAAGATATGCTATCGACTTTGTGTCTGGAACCATCAAGTGTAAGGTCAGTGCTCGATTCAATTCTGCGTCGATGGATGAGATCAATCGAAACTGTATGACCTCAAACCCATTGGCGCAAGCATGGAGAGGACATATCTGCGAGAGATTTCTTCTTGAAAACGCTGGTACCAGCAAAATGTTGGTGCGAGCACTCGAAAGGGAAGGAACAGAAGAGGGCTCCATTGAATCACTGGGCCCGTTCAAAGCAAGCTCTGAGATGATTCAAGAGGCGTCGGAGATTGTTGCTAAAGAATGTCTGTATCGGCCCGTTTCGAACACCTTTCCATCAATCGATGGTGTTCTCGTTGTACCAAGGCAGAAGTTTGTTGTTTACCTCCAGACGACTGTGAGTTTACGACACTCCATCCAGCACGATGCTCTCAAAAAGGCTATAAACACTTTGGTAACGAAGCAAGGGTTTGGAGACTATATGCAGATATTTCTCTTCCTGGTCGAGGCTGATACTTACGACCAGTTCAAACAACAGAAGTTTAGAAATAAGGACAACGAGGAATGCAAGAAAGACAATGACTTCGAGGTGGCGGTGACGCAGTATGTTGGCAAGATCGAGAATATGATAAATGGTGATGAGGCTCAAGGTAAGGACAGTGACCAGGATGGTGAGGCTCAAGAAGAGGACAACGACGAAACTGGTTCAGCGGCTCCTTCTCCGTCTTCACAAAATCGTCGGAAGTGTACCGGTACGAGTAGTAAGATAAGAGAGAAGGAATCTGGTGATTCCTCTTCTGAAGCCGACACCAAGCAACATCCACGCCCACGCACTAAAAATGCAAAACCCCCAGCCAAACAACGCAGAGGCACTAAAAATCCGAAGCCCATTAAGCGTGGGTCGTCTAGCTCGACTCTTGCAGCAGCGTTTCGGTGATCTTACGTTGCTTGTTCTGTTAAGCAATCACCAAAACGACTGGTGCTCCTTGGCGTTGATGAAGAAAACCAAACCCTCATCCAATCACTAAGCCAGCACCCACAAGTCATTCTCGAAATCATCTCTCAAGTCCCAATGGCAACTAGCCTTCACGGCACTGACCGGAACTCGTTTCCAGTTGTAACGGGGTTACACGTACAAGTGGTTGTACCACTTGTAACTCTAACAGTTAGGATAACTGTTAGAGGTTGGAAATGGGCCTCAGACCTTGGTGTGCTGTACACACCAATGGATACATGGGCGAACCACCACTAATAGTGGTAGTCAAAGTTGGATACAAGAGCTCTTTCCAAGAGCTGAAAAGGCACCCCATGTCCTCTCATTGGTCAAACATCTCTTGCAATCCAAGAGATCTCACCCGAGCTTTTTTCTTCCAAGAGATCTCTTGGATTGCAAGAGACAATTAGTGCGATGATAGCGTAGGAACTCTTTTGCGAGAAGAAATCTTCGCCATGGTCCTCAGGCCGCTGGGATAAAGGAAACAAAGTGCCGTCAATGAGGCCGATACAATTCGGCAGCTCAGACACCTGCTTAATCCTCTCTGCCATCTCACGACGCTCTCGCAATCCAGGCCAACAGATTACATCCGATTTTAATCGCATCGATGCCCCCACGACACGTTTAGCCGTCAGCGCGTGACGTAGCGTCGAGAACCCAGCACCAGATACAGCGACGAGTAGCTTATGTCTATGTCTTCGTCACTTGACTCGTCATCACTCGACGCCTCGCTGTCCGCACTGAGCCGGAGGTGATTCCCCCATGCGAGGAGCAGTCCTGACAAGAGCACCTTCTTCCTGCTTAGCGTGGGCACCTTTGGATTTTGATGAACAGTCGTGAGTCCAAGGCTCCAAGAACTTGCAAAGGTAGTCAAAGTACGTGAGCGTTGATTGGCAGATAGTCTGTGAGCTCAACTCTTGGAATGAGCTCTTGTATCCAACTTTGACTACCACTATTATTGGATGGTTCGTGTGCATTTGTGCATATTATTGGTAGAAAGTAACGGATTTCCCCCCCTCTACCAATCAATGAGCAGAGTTTCTGCCAACCACACGTTGGCAGACCCTTTAGAAATAGATAACAAACAGTTTTAGGAGGTCCATAATTGGCTTATGCCAAATTCAATAACAGTTCTCATTTTACGGTATTTTGCAGTTTAATTTAGTTATATTTGATTTAATTATACTTATTTAAATAAGTATACTTAAATTAAGTCTATTCTAATTGCACGCTTCCTCATACACGTAAGCGCACGTGTACGCCATCTAATAGGTCTAGGTAGACCCATTACACCTGGTAGCACTTTGTAGTCCGTCCCACGACCGACTGCTGTTCGTTCGTATGGAGTCATACGAACGCGGGGTAGAGAACTCCCCAATGGATGAGGGATCCACTGGGACCCCTCACATGTCCGTGACGCGCACGGACTGTGCCCACTTGTCAGATCCAGAGTGGGAAGCTCTCTAAAGACTTTCACAAGTCATTGGAGAGGCAGCGGTAGCGACGATGCTTCGTACGCTATCGCCGACAGAGCAACATGGTGTTGCTCTGGGGTACATTGTTAAGGAGCAACGGGATGTTGCTGCCTCGGTGGCTTCTCCGAAGCCACGCGTAGAGTCGTTGAAACTCCACGTGAGTACCTACACGGGGAAGGAGGACGAGACCCTCCTTCGTTGGCTTGTCGAACTTGACACAGCCGTTGCGGCTCGACGTATCGTCGATCCGATGTCGAAGGTCGCGTTCGCCATGTCATGTCTTGGCGGACGTGCGAGGAGTTGGGCCTATGGGCGCCGACTCTCGGATCCTACGTGCTTCAGCACGTACGAGGAGTTCAAGGAGGAACTCAAGCTTGCGTTTGAGCCTCCGAAGAACGAGTTCAGATCGAGAGCGGAGTTTCTCGATCTGCAACAGGGCAAGGATGATGTTCACACCTTTGCCCAGTGTGCTCGATACTTGGTATCGAACATAGTGGCCAACCCGATCGACGAGGCGACCAAGGTCGTCACGTTCATGAAGGGACTAAGAGATGGTCCCGTCAAGACGTACCTCTTCCGAGAGTATCCGAATACTCTCGAGGAGGCGATCAGCCTTGCGATGCAAGAGGAGTTTAGCCGACGTCAAGCTAAACTCCATGCGAACGCGCCGAAGCCGGCGCGTCCTGTTGCGAAGACGGGAGGTCCGGAACCTATGGACCTCTCGAGTGCTACGACTGCTGGTCAACAGCAGCGTAAGAACGTCAAGGTTCGATGTTACCTGTGTGGTAACATCGGTCACTATGCACGCAAGTGCACAGCGGGCGGGCGTTCAAAAAACGCTAAGGACCAGTAGGCGCGGGGCGTCCTACTGGTAATGCAGTCTCGCGTGTCGAACTCGGACACGCGACGTTGAAGGCTGCTGCCCCCAGCGAGAAGGTTTCTCGCTACGAGATGCAAGATGACAAGCCAGGCCTTGTCATCCTGAACGTGATGTCGAAGAGAGTGAACTCTCTTCGTGCCCTAGTGGACTCGGGCGCGTCGAACAACTTTGTTCGACAGGGAAGTCTTCGAAGGCTTGACTTCGAAGAGACCGACACACCTCGCGGTGTGTTGGAGGTGCGGTTGGCAACAGGTGCCACCGTAAGGAGTGAGAAGCGCGTGGTCCGTGTGCGCTTCTCTTACAAACGAAGGACGTTTGTAGAAGACCTTATCGTCTTGGATCTAGACGATAAGTTCGACTTGGTATTAGGCATGCCGTGGCTTGCACGGCATGACCCGGTGATCAACTGGGAGAAGCGTACGCTCGTACGCTTCAACAACACATGCGCGACAGAGAGCGATGGCCCTGTCAGTCCTGCTCATGCACCGGCCGGTGCATGTGGATCCCCAATTGAGGCAGCAGCGGCCGCCGCTGCCTCCGATCGCCGCCGGCGACCATCAACGACTCTGGGAGTCGTTGTGAGAAAATGTGTGTCGACTCAGAAATCTGAGCCGAAGGGTCGCGGTCACATGAGTGATGGTCAGATGAATGTGAATCACCTGACGCGTAAACATCTGAATGATGTTTGTCACATGAGTGATGGTCAGGTGAATGAGATTCACCTGAGAGAAGGAATTATACCGGTATTACCGGTATCCTTGGAGGTACTTCAAGCCCCCAAGGGTCGCGCCGACGACGTCGCGTCAACTCTGGGAGTTGACGAAGAAAATAAAATTCGGGGAACCGAAAGACGTGCGTCAGCTCTGGGAGCTGACGCTACTGGCGCTTCGCTGCTAGTTCCGGGAACTAGCGATCGGTCATCAGCTCCGGGAGCTGATGAGACGTGTACAAGCGAACACTCGCTAGCGCAGGAAGCTAGCGAGAGCACGTCGACTCCGGGAGTCGACGATGCGGTTGCTTCATCCGCTCCGGGAGCGGATGGAGGCGCAGCGGTTCAGGGAACCGACTGCGCGGCAGGAGGTGCTGGCGGTTGCAAACGCCCAGCACCCGAACAACCTGCGTGCTCACGTGCAGCAGCGCTGCACGCGATGAGCGGCACTCAAGCCGGGCTTGATAGTGCGAGTCAGCGCTGACGATTGCGATAACGTCCCGCCCAAGGTGCGATGCCTTGGACGTGGAGCACCTGGAGCCGGGCTCCATGGTAGATCTTCGCGGCGCAAGCTCAGGGAGCTGCGCGAGTCTCAGTCCGGGACTGAGACGGGTGTATCTGCAGTGCAGACACCGAGTGTCGAGACGTTGAACGTCTTGACACGTACTGGTACTGGGTTACAGTACCAGAGGATGCGGTTGGAGAATCCACCGACGAGTGCTTCGGCGTTGACCGCACTTCCAACGATGAGTTGGAAGCGCTTCGCACGAGACTTGTACGATGGACGCATCGAACAAATTTGCATTCTCTCGGATATCGAGAGAGTGGAGCGCGAGGCCGAGGAGCTGAAGCAGCTCGTCGTCGATGGGATCACTGAGGGTGATGACTCCCTCAGTGCAAAGACTAAGAAGCAGCGCTTCGAAGAGCAGAGTTGGGACTCGTTGAGGTCGAGTCCCTACTACGAAGTTCTGCGGGAGTACAAGGATGTACTCCCGGACGAGATTCCTTCGGAGCTTCCGAAGGACAAGGGCGTACAGCACGAGATTGATCTCGTGCCGGGCACGAAGTACTGTGTTACACGGCAGTGGCCACTGCCGCGTGAACAAGTGCAAGCGATCGACGACTTCTTTGAAAGTCGTCGTCTTGCAGGTCAAGTGCGGGAGTCAAAGTCCCCGCACAGTGCTCCAACGTTCTGTGTGAAGAAACCACAGGGCGGCTGGCGCATCGTTCATGCGTACAACAAGTTGAACGATGCGACGATACCGGCGCAGACGCCGATACCGCGAAAAGATGTTATCATCGATTCGATGGCCTTGAGCACTATCTTCAGTGCTCTATATCTGCGTGATGGATTCTATCAAATCCTCATGCGTGAGAGGGACATCCCTCTCACAGCGGTAAGCACTCCAAGCGGTATGCTTTGGGAGTGGCTCGTCATGCCACAGGGGCTTAAGAACGCCCCTGCGACGTTCAATAGATGCGTGACACATCTATTGCGCTCGGTGCGCGACTTCGCACCGAGCTACTTCGACGACGTGTTCGTCCACAGCCGGGCTGTGAACGGGAAGACGGACATTGAGATGCACAAGGTGCATCTCCGGAAGCTGCTAGAGCTTATGAGGAAACATAAGCTCTATGCGAACCTGAAGAAGTGTATCTTCGGGGCGAGCGAGATAGGGGTGTCTAATACGGCGTGCACCCTGACCCAGAGAAGGTCAGAGTGATCAATGAATGGCCCGCGCCATCCAATGTGAAGGAACTGAGGCAGTTCCTTGGCTTGCCACGTACTTGTGCAAGTACGTGGAGAACTATGCGGGCAAGATTCGCCCGTTGTCATAGCTTCTTAAGAAAGAAGCTGAGTGGATTTGGACGACCGAGTGCGAGGAGGCATTCGGTGCAGTCAAGCAGGGCTTGACTGAAGCGCCGATCTTGGCCGTGGCGGACCAAGATCGTCCATTCCACGTAGTGTGCGATGCATCCGACTTTGCAATCGGATGTGCATTGATGCAACACGATCACGAAGGGCGTGATCGTGTAGTCTACTATCAATCGCGTCAGCTGAAGCCAGCTGAGCGTAACTATCCCGTACATGACAAGGAGCTCCTTGCCATGAAGTATGCACTCGCAAAGTTCCGAGTGTATCTACTTGGGAGTAGACCGTTCGTGGTCTATACAGACCACGCATCATTGCGTACGGCGATTAAGTCGCCGCACATCTCGCAACGTATGGCGAGATGGTTGTCCTTCTTCGCGGAGTACAACTTCCGGGTGGAGTACAAACCCGGAAGACTCAATGTAGTGGCCGACGCGTTATCGCGTCGACCTGACTATGCGAAGACGGTCGACGCCAACGCTGTTGGCGTCGTGAGGACAAGTGTGCCGTCGTCAACGTTGATTGACGACGTGAAGAACGCGTATGCAATGGATGCAGACGCGAAGGGGCTGCTGGAGTTCCTCGCAGCACCTTCCGACGTGGCACGTCGGAAGCTAACCCCCCATCTTCGAGCTCGTGTACACCGCTATCGTGTACACGAAGGCCTACTGTTGTACAGTGCAGTAGACGACAATGCGGATCGCATTGTCGTTCCGAATGATCATGACCTCCGGTTGAGGATCATGTTCGAGTATCACGATGCCCCCACGGCAGGGCATCCGGGTCGTGAGAAGACATACACTCTTCTCACGCGTGACTTCTACTGGCACCACCAGTACAAGTGGGTGCGCAAGTACGTACGTGCTTGCGAGGTTTGTCAACGCGTGAAGCCTGCGCAGTTCTCCCAGGCTCCTCTTCAATCACTACCGACTCCGTCGGAGTGTTGGCAGTCCATGTCCATGGACTTTGTCTTCGGTCTTCCGCCTGACAGCAAGCGGAGGACGGGCATTCGTTGTCTTTGTGGACCGATTCAGCAAGATGGTTCATCTTGCCGCCGTCCCGGCTACTGTTACAGCCGCGCAGACTGCGCGACTGTTTGTTGACATGGTGTTCAAACACCATGGCATGCCGCTCGACATTGTGTCGGACCGTGATCCACGCTTCACAGCGCGGTTCTTGCAAGAAGTGTTTACACTTCTTGGTTCACAGTTATCAATGTCGACTGCGGATCATCCGCAGACGGACGGACAGACCGAACGTGTCAACCGTGTATTGGGTGACACGTTGAAGAGCTACGCTCACTCGTTCCCGCATTGGAGCGAGTGCTTGCCGATGGCAGAGTTTGCCATCAACAACTCGGTGCATGCCTCGACAGGGCATACACCGTTCTACGTGAACGCCATGAGGCATCCACGATTGCCGAGCATGCTCGGCGGGGTAGCTTCCTCCTTAAGTGGGGGAGGATCTACGGTTGCGTCCGAACAACCGCAGAATGCAACTGATAGCAGCACACTATCAGCTGCGGTGACGCGTGCGACGTCTCGTTCGAGCAGGAACGAGCGCGCGATGTCTGTGCCGGGCACAGACATGAGAGATGATAGCGAGCAGGCAGGGCCTGCTGCTGACAAGGGCGACAAGCTGAAAGGATTCAGCTCGGGTGCGCTAGACTTTGTCCAGCGAAGACAAGCCGTCATACGGTTTGTCCAGGATGCTATCGCAGCTTCTGTCGATCGACAGAAGCTGAACGCTGATAATGTTGGTAGGGGCAACATAAATGAATTCAAAGTGGGTTCATTAGTTTTGTTAGCTACACAAAACCTGCCTAAACATGCAGTGTCTGACTTTGGAGCAAGCAAGCTTGCTCCAAGATTCATTGGGCCGTTCAAAGTACTTGAACGGCATGGTAACGCGTACCGGCTGGACATACCGTCCAGCATGAGGCTCCACCCGACCTTCTACGTGGGGCGGTTGAAGCCGTACGTGCAGCACGGACTACCTAGGGTTGGTAGTCCGACTGAGGAGTGCGAGAGGCCAGGAAGGCCTTCTCGAGACCGTCGACACGGTCGATCAATCGGTTCACTCTCGTCCCAAGACCGGACGAGAGGTTCGAGGCAGTATGAGCTGCCTCGCAGACCTCAGCACGGAGGACACGAACCTCCTGCTTCAGAGCAGCTATCTCAGCGCTTTTCCATGTCTGCTCCAGCGCAGCAACTCGATCGTGCAGGGCACGATCGTCATGGTCATAGCGTTGACCATGCGGAGGGAGTGTTCCCACCCCCTCCGCCGCCGTTGCGCGACGCGCGTGGAGCGATCCGCTGGATTGTTGAGCGGATTGTGGCTCATAAGAGAACGAACTCTCAAGGGGTTCGTTTTCGTATTCGTTGGAGAGGATTTCCTCCCCATCGAGATACATGGGAGCCGCGGAACGTCCTGATGGAGGACGTTCCGGGAATGGTGAGGGCGTACGAAGCCCACCATAACTTGCAGGGGTAATCCCTGCACGAGGAGTGCTGCGGTCAGCCACAGCACTCGGAGCTTCGCGTGGCACAATACGACCACGGAGCTCCTTGATGTGATCGGGTACACGGACGACCGTGTACCCCAGGAGATCACTTTCGGTAAGGCGTGTTGCCAAGGGTGGGCAACACGGGCAGGGTGTGCCGAAGGGAACGGCACATGGGATCCCCGCTTCCATGGACTGATCATGGAGGCGTTCACACTTACCACGTGTAGTGTAAGTGTAGTAGCGATCGCGAGCTGCAGCAACACGCTCGCGATACGCCAGCAGGGTGTTTGATCCCTGCTAGCGAAGAAGAAGTCTTCTTCGCTTGCTTCTCCTTATGGAGAGCATGGTACTTGGTGACAGAGAGCTTCTCTGTCGGACCGCTGGAAGCAGCAGTGCTAGTGAGCACTGCTGAGGTCGTTGTTCCTGCTGCAGAGGCAGCAGGTGAGGCTTAGTAGCGGACGGAGACGTGGGCGTTGGCGAGTCCATTGCGAAATGAACTCGGATTTCTCTCGGGAACTTGACGGTCTTGTCAAGTTCTGTTGATTGACGTATCGAGACCGATACGTCGAATCTTAACGGGGGATGGTGTAACGGGGTTACACGTACAAGTGGTTGTACCACTTGTAACTCTAACAGTTAGGATAACTGTTAGAGGTTAGAAATGGGCCTCAGACCTTGGTGTGCTGTACACACCAATGGATACATGGGCGAACCACATTATTGGATGGTTCGTGTGCATTTGTGCATATTATTGGTAGAAAGTAACGGATTTCCCCCCCTCTACCAATCAATGAGCAGAGTTTCTGCCAACCACACGTTGGCAGACCCTTTAGAAATAGATAACAAACAGTTTTAGGAGGTCCATAATTGGCTTATGCCAAATTCAATAACAGTTCTCATTTTACGGTATTTTGCAGTTTAATTTAGTTATATTTGATTTAATTATACTTATTTAAATAAGTATACTTAAATTAAGTCTATTCTAATTGCACGCTTCCTCATACACGTAAGCGCACGTGTACGCCATCTAATAGGTCTAGGTAGACCCATTACACCAGTAGTCTCAGCAATGCGGTCGGGGTACCAGCACAGCGACACCGACGTGTCCGAGGCAGAAACCATCATTTTGTACGAGGATGCCGAGCGGTGCTCGGTGTATGAAACTGTAATTTTTCTCGACGGATATCAACTTACTCGGTCAAGACGGTCTTCAGTAAAGGCATCATATCGTTGCAGTTACTACAGACGCACTGGTTGTACCTCTCGTGTAGAATTTTTTGCGGCTGGTGGTGGCTACAGAAGGGTGAGGCCACATACATGCAACGTCGCTGAGGTTCCGGGCGCGGATAACGCGATGATCAACGTTGAGGAGCAGATGAAACGCGAGATCGACAGAATCGCGGTTGAGCAACCGTCTGAGCCTGCCCTGAGCGTGTGGGACACAATAAACAGTATGTTTTATCAGCGAGAGGATGGTAGAGCAGTCATTGGTCTTACGCGCGACCAAGTTGTCGGACGAGTGTACAGCACACGGCGTGTACATTATGGCGGTGATATGCATGGACTCATCGAAGTACCTCCGCTGTCTATGGTTGTTGGCACTACCCTACGGTTCTTTCAGTTCCACAACATTTAATACGAACTACGCCAGAAAGACCCGAACGAGCCACAGCAAATCATGGAACGATTTTTTTGGGTCAAACTCTGCGCAGGTCAACTCGTGCGCAACTCTCTTTTTGGGTCAACTTCTGCGCAACTCTTGCGCATGTCTTTTCGTGGGTCAAATCGTGGTCAAAAATATCACGACTGCCAGGTTTTATAAATTAATCTGAAATTCAACCAATCATATCGCGTATGTTAAACTATAACTGAACCTAGCGTGTTCGTTACGAAACGATTCGTGGGATGTTCCCACACTTGTGTAGAGTATAGCCTACACGACACTGCGTAAAACGAGACTGTGTAACATGAGACGGTGTGATTTTTAGGTGTGGCATCTGTAGGAGATTTTGGTCGATCCCACCCGGCACTGCACGAGGACAACCAACACTTGTTCATTTCCTAGCACCTCATTTTCAATCTTTCCGACCCAAGTCCACTACCAAGTCCAAGAGCAACCAAGCCCCTTTCCGGCACCATGTCCCGACCCGACTACACCTCCGACGACAACCTTGAAATTCTCCCCTCGCGTGTCAGTGAAGGCGAAGGCTCCATGCAAGGCTCCCCTATGAGTGATGTGTCGTCGGGACACACTGAGATCATTCCGAGTCAGTCATCACCATCCGACTCCCACTGGAGTTTCGATCGTGATGGTGATGATGACGACCCGCGATATACGGAAATGATGTCTAACCGGTCGTCAAGTTCAGAATCTGTGTGGGGCGACAGAGACGAGGGTCAAGCTGACGATAGCCTTGACGAGGAGAGTGATGATCGTTTGGTTGAAGGTGACGACAACTTCGATGCAGAGAACGACCGTCATGGCGATGAAGGCGATTCTCGACATCCAGATGGCGTAGAACCGGTAACAGACTCTAAGTCAGTAACATACCGTGGGCATACTTACGAAGACGAAGTTCTTCACAGAGTGATTGGATGGGCACACCCAAAGCTCATGGATCGAATGAAGCAGCGTCAATCCTCTCTTTTCATCGACGCGACGTATCGTTGTGTCCCAATTCGCTTCTACCAACTGGTGATTGTTATGATGTATGACCCAATTTCGGACCTGTACCTTCCAATCTGGTATGTATTGACATCTGGAAAAACTACACGGGTGTATGAACTTCTCTTCAACTACATCTGTATCGCTACTAAGAATCGTCCTGACCCTTCCCGTGTTGTGTATGATTTCGAGTATGCGACGATCAAGATAGTCAAGGATCAGTTTTCAAATTCAAGGATTGTGGGTTGTCTCTTTCACTTCAAGCAAGCTTTCCGCCGGAAAATGCTCAAGCTGAACATTTCGGAGGCTGAGGTGAGTCTCGCCATGCGCGAAGAATGCATTGATCGCCGCCTCACTGTGGTTCGTCGATGTGATATTGTTTTTCGCGGGATTCAAGATGTTCGTCACATGATTAAGCGCGACTGGGGAGACTAAGGAATCTCCTATTCAAAGGACAACTGGAAGAAGTTCTGGAAATATTTCAAGCGCACATGGATCAAGAAATTTGTGCCGGAGTGGTGGAATATCAATGGGTTGGACGAAGACATCGTGAATAGAACGAATAATCCTCTCGAACGGTACAACCGACACTAAACGAAGCATTTCCAGTGCCACATCCAGACGTGATCCAGTTCATCAGTGCCATCGAGCGCCAGAGTCGCGAAAATGTACGCCTCATCGAAGATATTTCCAACCGTAGGGCCATATCCAGAACACGCTGACCCCCAACAAGCACCAAGATTCGAGTTGGACTCGGACTTTGTGGACGATTCTGGATTGGACGCTTCGGATTCGGACAGCGATGAGGATTCCAACAGTGATCACGGAATGGGGATGTCACCGGAGTACTAAAAAGTAGTCTAGAGTTCACTCTTCTTTCAATTTGCATTCTTACATTCAATGAAATCAAACAATACAGAATAATAAACATGAATTTGAAGGATTTTTTAGAGTTGTATTGCTTTCAAAATTTAGAAAGTATAAAAATGACTTGATTCCACTATACAGCTTTGACATTGTCAAAACGTGTAAAGGTAGAGGCTCTAACCAACTGAGAACGTTTGTGCCCAGGGATTAATCCCGTTTACCATCTGCCAAACGACTTAGCGACTGAACTGTCACGGTGGGTTATTACTAGTAATAGTCAAGTCGAGTCTGATCACAAGAGACTCACTCTGAAGAGCGTGACGGACGACCCAGGTCCTTGGTTATGTCTCAGATCTGACAGAGGATTTGCACACGACACTTACCTCAAGCATCGAGCTTCTCTACAGGAGTGGGGTTTGAACCCACGCCACATGATCAGCAACGGCCTATCTAATCGCACGCCGTATAGGCATACTAAACTTACAGAAAAAAAACAAAATTCCTTTTAAGCTTTCATCCTCAAATAATTAATAAAATTTTAGGCGTAAGAAAAATAATTTGTTACAGTTTTATCACTTGGTAAAATAATGGCCTCTTCAAGGGTCAACTTCTGCGCAAGTAGTACTGTAGAACTTAGTAAGTTCTACTACACATTCGAGAGTGCTACGATGAGTTCTGAACTTACCAAGGTTATAATTATTCACGAACGGCAACGAAGGCAGCACTTTCAACATCTCCAGCTCTTCGCTGTCCATTACCTCCGCCCCTTCAAGATGCGAGGTTGCTCTCACGTCATCGTCGTCCATTAGTGGCAAATGTGGCTTCTCCTCCAGCTCAACGTTTCTACTAAGGCATTGTGAAGAATAAAATCGGTTAACCCCTTCGCGATTTGTATACAAAGTCAATTGAAACTAGAAGATAGCAAAACGCTACCTTCGATGTGTAGCCATTTCGAAGGGTCTGTGGCAAGGTACGTTTTGCTCTAATTTACTTGCAAGTCTGGTTTGACATTTGTCTGACGAATTCTGTGCAATACATTCAAACAGAGGGGAAAATCAGGAAAATGTCTGACGCGATGTCTAACGCTAACATCAAAAGTGGTTCAATGTCTTACGAATTCTGGGGAATGATGCTTCTTCACTGGAATTAGCGTGTCGTGTGTGTCGTGTGCACCGCATATCAACAGGATTTTGGTAATTTTTAAAATGACCCAGTGGGTTTTAGTCTGGGTCATTTCGGGAACACTTATAATTATGGGTCGACAGCCCCTAAAGGAAGGTGGCGGGCGGAAGGAGCGCAAGAACTTGCGTTCCTCCACGACGTTCGAGACGCGTCTAGCAGCGATCAAGCACTTCCAGGAAGGTAACGACATGACGTCCACCGTGGACCATTTCTTTCCGGCGTTATCGGTACAAGCTAAACGCAGTAAGAAGCGGGTTATCTACGGGTGGGTGAAAGACCGGGAGAAAATTGAAAAAGCCTGTGAATCGGTCAGTACGGCCAAGTCCCATCGTCTTCGCAAAACTGGACTGGGACGCACACTTAGTGACGATGCAGAGAAATGCATTGTGGTCTGGCTGCGTTCTATGCAGAAAATGGGGGTCCCTATAACGGGGACGATGTTATCGGAACATGCACTGGAAGTGGCTAAAGAATTGGGAATCGACACGACAGTCTTCACTGCTTCTGGAACGTGGAGGAACGGATTCATGCAGAGACACAAACTCGCCATGTAGTTTTCTTTGTACTACGTGTAGTTATTACTACACGATCAATGAAGCCTAAGGTAAAAAAATATGTACTGAAGCCACAATCCTATTTCTTTCGGCCACCTTTTTTTCTCGTTTTGGTTTTCTTCTTCTTCGCAACTTGTTCTTCTTCATGTTCATCTTCTCCTGTTCCCGTCTCTTCGAGTTTTTCTTTCTCCTTGCCATCATCTGTAGAATGAAGAGCTTCACCACCACTGTGCTCTTCCTCAACACCACTACCACCACTCTCTGCGACTGTAGCTGCAGCAGCTTCTGCACGTCGTTTCTGTTGACGTGAGCTAATTCTTGTCGCTGGTACGGACGGACGACGCTTGCGTGTTCGCTTGGCTGGAGTCTTCGGTGCTTTGGGGGTACCACCACGCTGCTTAGTGTCGGCTTCAGAGGCTGAAGCATCGTGAGATTCCTCTCCGCTTACTTCACTAGCAGAAGCAGTAAAGATCGACGATCCACGCGTGCGTTTCCGTGGGTGCGAAGATGGAGAGGGGGCTGCAGAACCAGTTCCATCGCTTGTAATGCTCGTACGTTTCCGAATTCGTGTGGAAGTGCGCGTAGGCGTAAGAGGTGGAGGACCTGAAGCATCAGCTTTACCCGATTCATGACTGTCTGCTTGGTTATCCTTCTCGGATGCAGTAGCATTCTCCATTTCGACACCCCCACCTTCAACAACGGCCTTCACCTTCTCACCACCCTCATTGACAGTAGCAACTTGCTCTTCTTCTTTCAGGGTGATCTTGTGGTCGGCTTCCATCTCTTCCTTTTGGGCAGCTCCCTCCTCCTCTTTACGAGCTGCAGCTTCTTCCTCTGCCTCTCGAATCTTCTGCAACAAAATAGCCTCCTTCTTGACACTTGCTTTCCGCAACGTCTCAGTCAAAGTCCTCGCAAAATGTAGCAACTCCACGCCTTTGCGTCTCGCTTCAGCCTGCTCCCGCTTCTCTGCATCTGTCACCACTTCCTGGCAGAACAAATACACCTGCTCTGCAAACTGCGCCCACTCGCATATGGTACCGCCTGAAACGCTCTCCTGAATCTTCTCCAAGTCCACCATCTTCTCCTCTGGATTCTTCGAAAACATAGCTGGATCCACATTTTTACTTTTAGCCACCGAAACAATCTTCGACAATACGTCTAGCAACATGCTCTTCCGAAGTGCCTTCAAGCTCGCCAACGCAGCCTCCGCTTCTTCCTTTTCGGGATTTCTCTCCTTCTCCTCCTCATCTTTACGTTTCTCCTTTTCGAAAGTTTTCTCATCTTGATTGTCTTCACTTGTGATCTTCTTCTCTTCATTTTCTTCAGCTACTTTTTGTTCCTCTTTAGCTTCCACTTCAATCTTCTCCACCACCACATCTGAATCTTTCTTCTCCTGATCCTTCTCCTCGTTCTTCTCCTTCTCATTATCCACCTCTTCCTTCTCTTTCTCCTTAACTACTACAGTATTTACAACTGTAGCATCAGCTCTAGGAGATGGCGTCGGTGTGCCGTCACTAGCAGACTGTGACGCGTCACCTTCATCTGGATCTTCAAATCTTCTTCTAGGTCTTGTCCTAGGTCTTCTCCTCTGTCCCCTAACTCTCTCTAAAGCGGAATGAACGGGTGTCTTCACGTCCCTGTCCTCCTTCTTATGATCTTCTTCTTCTTCTCGTCGTCTCACAGCCTCGAATTGGTCCACTAGCGCTGCTAATTCCGTCGCAATTGGGTATTCTTTAGGCGTCCATTGCGCTAACAAGGGGGTGAATTGAGGCTCCGGAAGCGGCGCCTCACCTGCTGCGACGGACACAGCTACAGACAAGAGAGAACTGTCCTTCTCCCCCGCGCGGAGAGCTCTAATATCAGCCTGTAGATACGTGATGGCCTCGTCCAATTGAGGGAGTATCGTCATGGCAGGAATTATTAACAATAATTATTTTTATTTATGGCGGTACTTGCATACAGCATACATCGTCACTCTCATACAGCATAAACAATAATAAAAAAAATTAGTTAAAATTCCTACTACGCGTTTCGTTTTTCGTGCTCATTACTACGGTAAGGTTGAATATGACAATCCATCCGACCATACTTGGAATTTGTATGCATTCAGGTTTTCGCGCAAAAGCCAATAGGCATCGAGATGGAATGTTCCGACCAATCACAGATCATTTGATAGTCATTTTCTACCAATCACATCGCTCTAAAAAAGGCAAGTCCTGTAAGCCAGCTGTTCCGACGTATCGAGTCGGAAAGCTCCGTCAAATATGTGTATGGACTCTCAAGAAGCAAGTCAAACTCATATCACTTAAATATTTCCTATCTATCCGACAAGAGGAATGGGGTTAGAAGAGCTTAGCGCCTGAAACACCAAGCGTGCTAAGGCAACTGCCGTAGCGGCATTCATGCGGTTTCTAAAGTCTGGAGTGTGTGACAGAGGAGTATGTGCGTGTCTGTATTGAGCGTGACGATAGTGGAAGTGCTTTGTGTCCGTAATGGACAAGTTTGGTATGCATCTTGCGTTTGTTGAGGGCAAAACGGCAAGCCGCTTTGGTGAGAAATACTTCAATGCAGTACTATAGGCAAGCTAAGCTATGGCTCCTGACCAGTTTCTCAGCACCGTAAGCTCACTGGAAGCGCGGTTGCTGAAAATGGGGAAGACGCTAGACAATTTTTGCATGAAGCGTGACGGTGGTGGCTTTATCAACAAGGCACCACCATGTACAAAGAGTGATTTGAAACGAATGCTAATGTATTTGTATGTTAATGCAAGCTGTTCTAGTGACTATCAGGACGCTGCACTCTTGTGCTTGTTGTGGCACCTTTTTGGACGAGCGTCAGACCTCGCACTGCTGCGTAAGCCAAACGTGTCCATCGACGCTGGCAGTGTGCTCTTCGTTCGCTTTATCCGGATGAAGACATCGGAAGAGCAAGGCTTGTCTCTCTTCCCTGGGACGGCCTTCGAGACGCGCCCAATGTTCGCTATGCGGCTCTAGCTCTGCTGATGCAGACCGCTCCATGCCCCAACGTTATCGACAACCTGCCAGACCTCCTGCCAAGCCAAGCGATCTCGCTGTCCGCCGATGCCGTTGCTGGAGATTCTCGATCATCCTGCTGACTCGCTGGACTCAACGCACCATCAGCTGCAGGGGTAGACACAACACCAACCATCTACGCTCATGTGAACCGCGTGCTGGACAGGATCAGCGTCGCAGCTGGAGTCAAGGCCGCGCTGACGTCTCACTCCTTCCGCCGCGGTGGGGCACAGCATGCTAATGGCAGTGGAGAGCTAACTGCGCGTTGGATTTTCGATCGCGGTGCCTGGAACATGAGCACAACAAACAAGGGCTTCAACTACATCTTCAACACGAGCAAAGAAGACCACAAAGTCAGTAAAATACTCAGCGGATATGGTGCTGACGCCAAGGTGCCTCCAAGACTTGACCGCCTCGACTCTCGTGACTAAAGCGACGATCACCAAATTCCAGCGCCTTCTGTTCACCACTTGCCACGGTCTAGAAACCACCACGACACAATGTGAATCAAGCCGTGCTGGATGTGCTTACCGCCAGTGTTCTTCGTCACTATCCGCTGCTGAAGGCCTTGAACGCTGAAGCTCCAGCTGTCAAACGCATTGAAGCTTGTGCTGTCGATCTGTGGCAGCTCGCGTGCTGAACTGCTCGCATGGTCATCGCATATTTCAAGCCCTGAGTCAACCTGTGAGGACAGCAAGCCATCAAGCAACCAACAGCAACAGGAGGCAGCAAAGCAACCGGCAGGACCGAGCAACGAGCAGAAGATCATCATGCACCAGGCTGCTGTCATTCATCACTTTATCGAGCCCACGAAGCGACAGGATGCTGATGGATGCGCTTGAGGCTAAACTGAACAACGACCCTATACAAGCGTCAAAACAAGAGAGACAGAAGCCAGAAACTGACATGCCGACGTCAGCAAGATCAAGAAAGAAGCAGCGCAGATCAGCAGAACTCACCTTCAAAAGTGACTTGGTACGCGTGGTACGCTCAAGATCCTCGGCTGTGGCGTGCACCGATCTCGAAGCAGCAGAAGTCGGATGCCAAGCAGCTTGTCGCGTTCTATGAAGCTGTTTCTAGAGGATGGATTTGTGCTGACGCAGCGACACCAGACTACCGCGATCAGGTTCTGCACTTGGGGCTCGTGCTGAGAAGTCCGTCCTCGCATTTCTTGGCGAGCGCAGCATCAGCTCCCGTGGTTCAGGTGCCGTCCTCAAGCACCTGCGTGCCCTTCATCGCTCTGGTGCACTCAACACCATGATTGAGCGCCACGAACGGCTCCTGCAAACTCCTGCCATCCAAGATCCATCCCCAGGCTACACACAGAACATTTTGGAGCAGGTTAGCGAGTAAGACATTCAAACACAGCCATTAAACACACAATGAACTGCAAACGATCATGTATTGAATGCTTGAAAAGAGACTCGTAACCACCAAGCCCAGAACACAAAGCTTAACCTCCTTGCGGAACAGCAATGTTAACCTCTGAGCTAAGCACACAAAGTTTAACTCAAGCCAACCACTCAGCAATAGCACGCACACACATACACAAACACGCACACATGCACACTCTCACACTGGATGCTTGCAGCTGGAATCGAACCAGCACCTCCGAGTTTTTAGGCTCGGGCCCTACCATTGGGCCATGCAAGCGAGGGGGCGGGGGGTCTTGAGGCCTTGGAGGCTTGAGCGCTACCTTGAAAAAAATGATGAATGAGGGAGCGCTCGGCTTGTCGGCGGCTGCTTTTAGTGGGCGTGGGTGCAAATTGAGTGGCTCAGATTTGAGCCTTCCTTTTTTGGTGTGTTCCAAAACTTTGGTACAGTCGGAGTGGTCGGAAGTGAGCGGTCGGAAGTCGGATAAATTTTGGTATGGTAAATCATCAATTTAGGGCCATCAACCATTTTAGGGCCGTATTTTAACTGCCAATCACGTGAAGTTTTTCACAGAGCAAGTACTTTATTGGCTAAAACACACTAAATACGAATACCTTCAAAAATTAAATTTGTAAATTTGGCGCGAGGTGTCATGGCTCCAGGCGATGACAGATCAGCCGCCTTCCTGGTTGGCGGCGAGCTTATTGAGGGCCCATTATGGGAGCGGGGTTGTCGCGGGTTCAAGTCCCGTTAATTCTCCGCACTGATTTGGTAAGTAAAGCATCTATTCAACCTCACTGTGCAAGACACTCGACTAACATTTTGTTGTTTAGAATACAGCTGAACAAGTGATATGCGCTACATGTACTCTTCTACACCTTTACCTGCAGTTGTAGTAACAGCTTTCTTAGACGACTTGGTTTTTGATGCCAGCCTCAGCAAGTTCCTGGAGCACTTCATGGGTAAACAGCCTCCCCCCAACTGCGACTCGTTTACGCTTTGTCGGCTTCTTCGGCACTTGACTTTTACTGTTTGTCCTCCGTAAGTTAATTTCCGTCGAAACTTGATCACAAGTGGAAATATAAAAGGTGAGGGTGGAATAACCCAAACCTCAAATGGTCACAAAAATGACACTCACTCAGCGCTTTCAATACTGAAAGCAAGACTAAATTCGGCCGTAAACTGATTAAGTCGATTTTTTTCTTCTCCACGGGCATGAGCTTAATTTCATTGGTCTGCTACTACAAAAAATCGAGAAAAAATCTCTGGTTTGCGAAGTTTCAGAAACTGTCTCACTTTTTATCAACGCATAAGTAGATGCCGAGTAATTCGAGCATCTTTTATCTCGGCCCATATTTGATTTTTTACCTTAGTTTTATTTATTTTCTCCTTGAAGGCGGTGACATTCTTCAAGCTCAAGACACATGCTCGTATATTAAC
This sequence comes from Phytophthora colocasiae, assembly GCA_018806915.1. Classification (NCBI taxonomy): domain Eukaryota; phylum Oomycota; class Peronosporomycetes; order Peronosporales; family Peronosporaceae; genus Phytophthora; species Phytophthora colocasiae. The sequence continues at coordinate 285,938 of JAGKQI010000094.1, read as the reverse complement.
TGTTATAGTAGAAAAAATATCAAAACAAGCTTGATATTCTTTTATGCAAACTCTGTTCATTCGCTTAGCGATGAAGAGTCGTCATCACTGTCGATGATGATACATCCCCAATAATGACATCAACTCGAGAGCAAAGCTACTCATCCCAGCCAAGACAGCAAGCACCACACAAAAATCTCCTACAACTCCGATTTGAGCCGATGCACGACAGAAGAGTGCGATCAAAAAGCCCCACATAGTTAATCTCCCCGGTTTTAGCCAGACCTGGAAACACTTAAGTCAAGATCATTGAAACTTTGGTAGTGGCGAAGCAGTAACAGTACGTACCAAAGTAGCGACGCTCCGTAGCGTACCGAAAGAGCGACTCAATTCTGATAGGAACGTCGAGGGCAAAGTGAACCTTGTCTGCTGCACACGCTTGAATTCTGTGTCTTTTCTGGAGACGCTTTGTAGGTTGTGGGCGGAAATGCTGCCATTTTGCAGCTTCTTGGCGGCGGGATCAGCTTTCTCGAACGGATCCACAGCCTTGTACACATGGATCATGTCTGCCTGGCCCGCCACATGGAGCGTCTGAGCGATTCGGGCGATGACAGCCTTCAATTTTTCGCCTGACTTGACCTTCTCTTCGATCAACCGATGATGGCAAAAACGATCTTCATCGTTGGCAGCTAATTTGAAAGTGAAAGCATACTGAAGTCGAAAGTTTCTGCTTTCATGCAGAACATCAATCATCAACGCAAGCATTGATGGTAAGACAATGATTGCAAAACCAAATTAGAGGCGATCTCGAAAGTTGGAATCTCCCGGTAATGATGAAAACGAATTGAATTTGCTCAAGGAGAAGAAAAGCAGGAAGCAGTGCTAAGTTGTTTGTTTCCTAACGGGATGAATTTTTATTCGTTTTCAAACTGAGCTGACACATAGGGTAAGTTGTATTTCGTGCTCACAACCGCACTAGGTATCGAGAAAATTGGTGAGATCTTCCTAACCATCCATTGACGGTTAATGCGTGCGTCAGAAAGGACTGATCGATAGTTACAAGTTCCAGCTACATGTAGAACTAATGTCGGCCAAACTTCGGGATCCCTGGCGCAGCCGTAGAAGACAGTAGCGACGAGATGGTGCATGTTGACTCGATCTAGCGCGTTGAGGCACAGGAAGCACATTTATATTAGCTTTTGTCAGCCAGAGCCTTCTTCAGAGTCTCCGACAATTCTGGTGCAAAAACCACAAAATAGCACGTCGTTTGCACAATTGTAATTCGACAAAGCTCAGGTTGACGAGAATAAAGCCACTCAAGTACTTCCAAGTTGCCCATACGAACTGCACCGCATATGGCTTTGTCCGTAAACCCTTCTGTCCTGTTTTGGTCGAGCCACTTTAGCACTGCAAGGTGATTGTTTTGTGCTGCTTTATCCATCGCTTGCGTGGTGCAGCCCTCCGGTCGATTCGCATGCAGTCATTTCACCACACCGAGATGTCCATTTCTAGCAGCAGAATCCATGGCGTGAGTTGTACAACCCTCCGTTCTATTGGAATGAAGCCACTTCACCACATCTAGGTGTCCGTTTCCAGCGGCATAATCCATAGCATCCGTTGTACAACCTTCCGTTCTATTGAAAAATAACCACTTTACCATGTCGAGGTCACCTTTCCTCGCAGCCTCAGCAGCAATAAGAGCAATGGATGCTCTTATTGTGCAACTTGCATTGGTGTTCTCATGAAACCATCGAACCACATCTAAATGACCTCGGATAGCAGTAGTAGTCATAGTACCAACGTAGCATCCCTCTCTACAATTTTCGTGAAGCCACTTCACGACATCCAGGTGGCCGTTTATCGCTGCATGATGCATCGCATTCGTAATGCTGCTGTGCGGGGTATTTTCGTGAAGCCATTCTACGACACTGAGGTATCCACCCTCTGCGGCACAGTCTATGGCTTTATTCGTTGAGAATCCTGCGGCTACGAGGCACTTTACAATATCAAGATGGCCATTTCTTGCAGCTGCACCAACAGCTTCTGATGAAGAGATGTTTCCAATGGGAGACGAAAGCAGTAAGCGAATAATATCCAGGTGGCCATTTCCAGCAGCATTTAAATATGCATAACGAACATCGCACATTTGCGGATAGTGGTGAATTAACCAAGTGAGAGTAGCGATATGTCCACGAGCTGCTGCCATAGAAACATTAATCTTGTCCTGTGGAGATTCTTTTAATTCTGACAGAAAAATGTTTCGAATCGGTTCGTCCATCATCCACTGTAGTAAATGAAGGTGACCGCAATTGGTAGCAATCCGCACAACTCCAACCAAATCCAATTCTTCCAGTGCATAATGAGGATTCTGATCAGTGTCCCGCTCAGTCAGTAAGCTGCAAGACCATTTAACCATTGCCAAGTCTCCTATTTCAGCTGCTGCTTGCGCCCACCCTGCGATCTCGTTCGCAGAGGCGGTCGGTAGCCTCTTTTGTAGCCATTTTGCTAATTCAAACTGCCCTTGTAAAATAGCTATACGAACGATACAAGCATCCCACTGGACATCACAGTCGCACTCAAGCAGCCACTGTAGCGTTTGCCTTTTATCTTGCCCGGCACGTTGAGCAAGTCGTATTGCTCCTGGCTTCTGCGTCCCGTTCACTTCGTATAGATTTAACACCTTCTGGCCGACAGCAACCACTTGTTGCTGCGCCGGGCCCGTAGCTTCGTGCTGCGACCCTATTTATTGAATAGACACTACTCTTAATGCCTACTTTCGTTCGTCTCGTTCGTCTCTTTCGTCGTCTCAGTCACAGCCAAGTCTTCGTCCTTCAGCTCCTCGCAGTTCGTCCTGAGCCCGCCGACACCATTGAGACCCTCCAGGTGACGTGAAGTCGCTCGCACAGCTGTCGGAGTACTCACCAAAGCACTTCCAGTCGCCGCCGCCTTCTAGTGTCGCCCAGTCCCGTTCCGCTGCCCGCCCAGTTCTCACCACTCGTCACCGTCGTCCAAAGCCTTGTCCGCTCGTTCGGTTGCCTGCTGCCTGCTTCTCAAGCAGCCTGCAAATTGCGTAATGAGCTCTCCAGCTCTCGTTTCGAAGTCCGCTCTCCCCAGCGCAAATTTCGAAGTGAGCTCCACTTGCTCCCTTCGTCGAATCTTTTGAAGTGAGCCTTCCAGCCCTTCGTTCATCGGCCGGTCCTCGTACTTCAAGGTCTCCGGTATCCAGTAGCTCGCAGCCAGTCCGAATCCTCATCGTACCACTGCTCCGCCACCTCGTGCTGCACTCCCGTGCTCCCGTACATGTACTCGTAGAAGGCGGCCACACTCATCGGCCTGTGCTTCTGCCGTTCGCCATCCTTGAGACCGCCAGCACTTCTCCCACTCGTGCTGCAGCTCTTCCAGTCCATCGCGTCCCACTCACGGACGTGCTTCAAGCGTCCACGTCGTCCGTCCTTCAAGTGTCCACATCGTCCGTCTGTCAGATTTGCGTCTGTCGGGCATGACATCCTGTTACACGCCTTCCCCATCCAGAGAGTCTTCCACGACTCTTCCGGCTCCGAACAACTGCTCGTACTCTTCGATGGTTGCCCAAAACTTCTCGTCGTTCTTAGTGTTCGCCAGCTCTCCTCGTTGCTGTCGCCGCCATACCCGTTCCGGTTGTAGTTCGTACTCGAGGACATACTGTCCAGCCGCATTCCGTCGCTTTCGTCTCCGGAGCTCCACCAGAATCTCGTTCGGTCGCGTCCGTTCTTCCGGACTCGTAACTGCTCTTCTACGTCTCTTCTCGCCTCGTACAGCCGCTGCTGTCTGCACTGCCGCCATCGCTGCGCCAGTAATCGCTCGTGCCGTCGGTTTGTAACCATTGTCGTCCTCCCCACTGATTTCACCGTCAATGTCGGCTGCCGCCGCTTTCAGGAAGTCCGCAGGGTAATGGTAAGATACCAAGAACGAAACGTGTGCAATGATCTTCTCGTTCTCACCCCGAACGTCTTCTCGTTCCAGCAGAAAATTGTCATACCCCGATGGTTCCACTATTCTTAGCGGTCCCATCCATTGGTGTACCAACTTCGTCGCCCTTGCACCTCGCGGTGGTTTATACATCCACACTCTGTCGCCCACCTCAAACTCTCGTCGTCTTCGTACCTGCCGGTTATAATACTTCGCTTGCCTCTCTTGCTCGCGAATCCGTGACACTTCGGCGCACTCTCGACTCTTTCTCAAAACCTCCACCAACTCCCGATGATATACGTTTAATTCGCCAGCTTCCGTCCTGCTCGTTTCACGTAGCAACTCGTTGGGGCCTCTCAACCGTCTTCCCATCATCAGCTCATTGGGAGACATGGACACCGTCGAATGCCGTCCTGCGTTGTAGGAATACACCGCAAAATCAACCCACCGGTCCCAATCTCGTTGGTTTTCGTCATGCATGTACGTCGCCACCATATCCTTCCACGTCCGATTGAATCTCTCGACTAACCCGACTAGTTGAGGCCTGTACGGTACTGCCGTCGTCTGTTCGGCTTGTAGCAACACCACCAGTTCTTCGATCGCTCGTCCAGCCATTTCTGGGGCACCGTCAGTCAATAACTCGCGAAAAGCTCCAAACCGCAACACGACGTGCTTCATCAGGAACGACGCCACGTCTTCTGCAGTGTGCTGCTTCACGCTCACCGCCACTACGTATCTCGTCACATACTCGACCGCTGCAATCACGAACCGGTTGCCACCGTCAGTCGCCGGTAATGGGCCCGCTACGTCCAGCGCCCACCTGTCACCAACATCGCCGCCTCTCAGACTCCTCAATGGAGGCACAACCTCTCGCGGTCTCGCCTTCCTGCTGCCACATTCCTGACAACCTCGTACCCAACGTTTCACCTCTTTACTCAGTCCTGGCCACCAGTAAATCGCCGCAATCCTCGCATAAGTGTGCGGTGCACGCAAATGACCTGCCCACACGGAATCATGGTGCTCCTTGAAGACCACGGGCCTCAACGCCGGTGGCAATATCACACGCTGCCCTTCCGTCGTCTCGATCACCGCTAATCCGTACACCGTCGTTACCTTTCGGCCTCGGTGAAATCCTGAGTCAACTAACCGCTTCACCATCGTGCTCTTTCGCTGTGCTTCTCGGATTTCGTCGTCTGTCAACTCCAGTGTCTGCTCAGCAATCCGTCGCTGCTCAATTCGCTCTACACGTTCTGCACGCCGGACTCCGTCGCGTTCCGTCGTCACCCGTCGTTCATTGGCTCGCATCTCACTCTCGCGCGACACCTCAGGTTCGATCGACACCTCACCAACGTGCTCTCCATGCCTCTCGGCTGGTCCATTACTACTCGTGTCCGCCGATACCGCCTCCGTTGTCCCAGCATCTTTCATCATCACTGTCGTCGTAGCTGCCTGCATGTTGTCCGACACGTTCACTGCTTCGTTCGTCGTGGCTGCCCGCACGTTGTTCGCCATGTTCACCGCCGGTCCCTCACTATCCGCCAACATTTCAACACCGTCGTCGCCATCACCGACCGCCATCTCGTTCAGTGCCCGAATAGCTTCCTCTCGACCCAATCGTTCGTCTTCTCGTCGTTTGGCAGCTCTCGTGCGTGGCCGTGCCGATTCACTGTTCGTCTGCGTTCCTCGGCGTGATTCCGCCGTTTCCGTCGTCATCGCTGAAGTGCTGTCTGTCGCTACTGCCGGAGTATTATTCACCGCCGCCATCATGGTATCCGACGCTGACTCGTTCGTACTGCGCTCTGTACCGCACGTAGCTCCTGCCGTCGACACCGCACTGATCTGCCGCTTCGTCTGGTCACTCGATACCGTCGTCAACAGGGGCTCATCCCGTCTAAACTCCTTGCCAGTTCGCGTTGTGTCGTTCGCCCGTTGTCTGCGTAAGCCTCGTTCGGGTGCATCTCCTCGTTCGTTTGAAGGTGCACTCGTCTTCGTCGGTCCATTCCGCTGCTCGTTCATCGCTAACAACTCGCCCTGTTGCACGTTCTTCTCGGTGTCCGGGTTGCCGCTCCGCGTAGTCGCCACAGCGCCCTCAACGTCCGGTCCTCGATCCACGCAACTGTTCATTGCCGTCCCCGTCGTCATCTCCGTCATCCGTGCTCGTCGCCGTGCTCTCCGTCTTCTGCCAACTGCTGCTCGTACAGGTTTCCCCGCCTAATTTGCAACTGCATCAAGTAATTTACCTTGATCAGGGAGTGAAGATGCGGATGCGATTTGCTCTATCTGGTCTGCCAATGTACTGAGTTACATGCAATCACGGGGGAAATGGGATGCACGATGAAGGTTCAAGGAAGATAATCCCTCCCAATTTTTCAGTAACTCAGTACCTGATGCATCTATGTGATACCTGTGCAGATTTTGCATCCTGGCAGATTTTCTTGGTCCGACCCCTGCAAATTAGGCGGGGAAACCTGTACAGATGATGTCACTGGTGCCCTGGAAAGTGCGTCCGCCACCACGTTCGTAGTTCCGGGTCGATACTCGACTTCAAAATTAAATTCCTGTAATGTCAAAGCCCAGCGGTGAAGTTTCCCCGTCAGATTTGAACTGGTCATCAACCACTTCAACGCCGAGTGATCAGTGATGATCACGAACTTCCTTCCATACAGGTACGGTCGAAATAACTTCACTGCCCATACGACTGCCAAGCATTCTAACTCTGTGATTCCGTACTTGCTCTCAGCTTCATTGTTGACCTTACTGGCATACGCCACTGGCTGCCATCCACTTCCGTGATCCTGCATCAAACACGCGCCTAAACCCACTCGGCTCGCGTCCGTCACCACTCGAAAATCTCGCCGAAAGTCGGGGTAAACCAACAATGGCTTGCTCGTCAGAATCTCCTTTACTCGCTCAAACGCATTCACCTGCGCATCCGTCCATTCCCATTCAACATTCTTCCGCAGTAGCTTAGTCATTGGGGCCATCAGAGAACCAAAGCCTTCCACAAATCGCCGGTAATAGCCTGCCAAATGTACAAACCGCTTCACTTCAACTGCATCTCGCGGCGTAGGGAAGTTCTGCACCGCCGTGATCAATCTCTGTAGGGGTCGTACGCCCTCATTACTCAACTCGTGACCCAAATACTCCATGGATCTCATCGCAAACCGACACTTCTTCAGTTTCAGTGTCAAACCGGCCACTGCCAGTCGCTCCAACACCGTTGCCAGCTCCACGATGTGTCTCTCGATTCCTCCCCGAGTGAAAACCACTATGTCGTCCAGGTACACCAGACACGTACTCCACGCCAAGCCTCTCAATACACTATTCATCATCCGTTGGAAGGTCGAAGGTGCGTTTGTGAGTCCGAACGGCATTCTGATGAACCGATATAAACCCTTCTTTGTTGTAAACGCAGTTTTATCCCGATCTTCCGGAGCCACTAAAATTTGCCAATAGCCCGCTTTCAAGTCCAATGTAGTGAAGAGTAGAGCTCCTCCAAGTGCTTCTAATGTTTCGTCAATGCGGGGCAAAGGATACACGTCCTTCTTCGTCACCTTATTGAGCGCTCGATAGTCAACGCAAAACCGAACCTCGCCATCTTTTTTCTTCACTAACACGACCGGAAAACCCCAGGCTCCGTCGCCTTCTTCAATCACTCCCGCTTTCAACATCGTGTCCACATTTTCATTAATAACCTGATCTTCGGCCTGTGCTTGCCGTCTCCTCTTCTGCATGATTGGTGCCGTATCACCCGTATCAATGTGGTGCTGTATGTTTAATGCCGTAGCTGGTGGACAGTCACTCTCATTGCTCGAAAGCCCTCGATAGACACGCAAAAGCTTCATTACCAATTCACGTGCATTCCTCTCCTCAACTCCGATATGTATGTCCTTCTCGTTGCTGAGTGGCGTCTCGCTGTCGCCCAACTCATTCATCCAGTCGTTCAGTCGTTCCGTCCGTAGCTCCTTCTTCAACTCGAGAATCGTCATGTCTTCATCCATAGGAATCCACGTTCCAAGTTCTCGTTTGTTCGGTAGCGTAGCTGGTCGATCATTCGCGTTAACGGCAGGCACCCAGGCTTTGCCATCCTTCGCCGTTGTTACCGTCGCTGCTAACAGAACTGCCCCCGTACTCCTCGTCGGGATGAACATGCCGCGTTCACCGTCCTTGGCCGCTACTGATACTTCCACAGGGGTTACCGTCCTTGCTGCAATCTTCGTCTTCCCGGCAACACGTACTGCCGCTACTCTACATCCTCCGTCACCATCATTCGTCCGAAACGGAATCACCACTGTTCGGCCATCATCATTGTATCGAACTTCGTTACGGCTGAAGTCCATTGTCGCCTCACGCGCCTGCAGGAAGTCAATCCCTAGTAAAAATTCGTCCGTACAACCCGCCACAATACACGCTTCCACACGTATCTGCTCTCCGAACACGCTGACGAGGTCGAAGCTCCACACTCCGATAACGTCCAGAAGGAACCCTCCGATACCTTCAACGTAGTCTACCGGTGCTGTGTCCGAAATCTTGTCACCCAGAGCCATCCAGTCCGTGCAAGCGATCGTATACCTCGCGCAACTGTCCAATTTCACGTCTTTTTGGGTTCCCGCGACCGTCACCGTAGCAGTAGGCAGCCCATCTTCCGCACCGATGTACTCCACTGTCTCCGCTTCATCCTGCTGCTGTTCGTCGCTGCGACTCAACTGCTTCACTAGGCTCACCCGAGCTCGATCTTTCGTTTCCTTGTTTGTCGTACCATCATCGTTTGCTCTGGCCTCCTCACCACGTTCATTCAGTCGTTTTAAGGCTTCCTCGGCATCTCGCGCTCGTCGGATCTGTCGAACTACCCCTTCACGTTTACGGTTGGCTTCCTTGTCTTGCGTAGCACGCCGTTCTGCTGTTTTTTCACGGGTCCTTCTGCGTTTCGCCATTCGTCGCTTCCGTCGTCGTGCTTGTCGAGCCTTCAGCAGCTCACCGGTTAACGCGGAACCGTCCACCACCTGCTCATCGTCCGGTGCGCTGTCGTCGTCCACTTCGGGGTCTTTCACGGGTCGGTTGCATTCTTTGGGGTCCGCCGTCGTTGGCGTCGCCACTACGTCGTCATTCACTACGCTATCGGGGCCAACACTAGCCGCTGCTGTCACCGCGCCTCCACTGTTAGGCGACTCCGGGTTCTTCACCGTGCTCACCGGAGTGTCATTCGTCACTGCCAAGGCTGGTCTTCCGTCGGCGTCATTCGTAATCGGAGTGCTGCGACCTGCCGGCTGGTGCGCATCGCTACTCTCTGCTGCTCGATATAGGGCGGTGCCCTCAGTTGCTGCCGTCTTCGCCGTCGACGTCGCGCTTACACCTGCCGTTGGACCCGTTCGTGTCATTCCGGTCGCCGCCGGAGGAGTCACCACCGTTGCTGCGCCTTCCCCAGCTTGACGTCGGTCCTTCGCACTACTGTCCGCCCGCTGTTTTCGTGTTGCCGCATATCTCCATTCCTCCTGCTCTCTTTGCGCTCGGGTATACCGTGTCGTGGCCATCGCCGGTCTCAAGGTAGATACATACTTCTCGGCCTGTAGTCGATTGATCAGCATCTCGTCGTCCTTCATAATCTGTTGCCACTCGACAATGTCGTCGCTTGTCAACACCTTCTTGTCCTGCACCACGGTCACGCCGTTTCCACGCCGTCCCGCATTGCAAACCACGCCAATTTCCGTCGCTTCACTCTTTTCGGGGTGTCCGTCTCTCACCGTCGAACGCCGTATCCCCGCTACGCCGTTCGCTGCTCGTTTTCCGACTTGGTCATAGGCTTCGCTCCCCGCGTGCGCATATACTCGTCGTTCCGTGCCTTGGCCTCGCTGTTGGTGCACATCCTCGCAAAGTGGCCCACTCGGTTGCACGCAAAGCACCGGGGTTCGTTCGGACAATGCGTTGACCAATGGCCCTTGCCACCGCACCGCCGACACTCTCTGCTGTCTCTCGAACCACCGTTTTCCTGGCGCGCTTCATTTTGCCGACTGTCATTCGCACCAGCCTGCTTTACCGCTGCCTTTGTCTTTGCTGTCTTCGGCGGGGTATCTGACTCTCCATCGCCTGGTTCCGTCGCTTGGGTTTTCGCCTTCTTCGCAGGTGGCTTCGTCTCGTTTGCACTGCTCTTCCGCGCACGTGGTTTACCTGCCGGCTTCGGTTCCCAAAATCGTCCGTTCCATCGTCTGCCTGGTATCTTCTGGATCATGCCCGTAAGTCGGTTATACACGCCTTGAGGGTTCGTAAATAGCGCCAATTGCTCCGCTGTCTCGGTCGCTGCTCGTCCTCCAGCCTCCGTTGTCGCACCCGCTACTTCTCCGGGGACGCTTACTCCACCGACACCTGGGATCATCACCGTCGTACCGCTGGGTCCATTCACCTGCACCAGATGCGTCGCGTGCGCAGCTGGGAACGTCTGCCCGATGTTATGCATTCCTCGCGCCACATTCTCCAACGGGTCGCTCAACTGGGTCGCCTTCTTCACTGCCTTCTCCAGCGTCTTCGGAACGGGTGGCTGCTTGACCAACTGTCTTGTCGTCCGGTCCAAGTTTCTATAAAATTGAGCCAGGAAAACTCTCTCTTCCACTGGATTTCTGTCGGCTGCTTCTCGCAATCCAGCCGCATAGTCTGCGTACGACTCGCCGGCTATCATCATCCGCGTGTTCACTCTCCATTCGGCATCCTCCAAGTTTTGTGGTGGCGCGTATCTCTGCAGTAGACCTCTCTTCAAATGCGTCCAAGTGCGTTCTCGTGCTGGCGTCCTTCGATCTCGGTTGACCCACCATCGTGCCGCGTTCTCAGCCAATTTGTTGCCCAAGATGAAGTACAAGGCCTTGTCGGACCAGTCGCCACGTCCAGATTCTCGTGCTCCTTCAAGTGCAAGGTCGATTCGATCGATCCATGTCGATACCGAGATTCCTGACTCTGGCGTGAACACTGGAAGCTCCAAGTCTTTGATACTTCGTTGCGTAGCTCGCCGTCGCCGTTCTTCCCGTTCGCGTTGCTCATGTCGCCCGTGCCGTTCTCGTTGCTCGTACCGGTCTCGTCGTTCACGTCGGTCGGGACGTCCCTGTTGGTCACGCCGTTCGTAGCTTCGGCGATCGTGCCGTCCATCACGTCGTTCATACACTCTCTGGGCGCTTCGTGATGCTTCGGTTGCTCTCGTCACTCGAACTTCCGCTACTCGTCTCAGAACTGCTGCCACCGCTGCTTCCATCGTCGCTGGGTGGTCCACCGTGTCCCCATTCAGAATCGTCGGAGCTGTCGTCGTCCGAAGGATCGCCATCCTGGTGTGCTCGTTGTCGTACGGGACGTCGGTCATGGCGCCCGTGACGATCTCTACGCTGTCGTTCTTCACTTCGATATCGGCGCCCGCGTCGACCGTGTTCGTTCTCGTTGCGTCGTCCACGATTCCGTTGTTCGTCATCGTCATGGCGTCGGTGTGCTGCGCGTTTTGGAACTTCTCGTTCGTCCTTACGGTGCTTGGGTATGCGCCGTTCGTCGTCGTCATTGCCGTCGTTTTCTTGGTAGCGAGGTCGAGCGTCGCGCTCATGCTCATCCTGCGTACCTTCACTGTCGGGAGGTAGCTCTTCTTCCACACGACGTTTGTCAGTCTCCCGTGGCGGTGCTCTTGTCTCCGGCGTATGCTCCCGCTGTAATGTACACACTCGGTCGTACATCTTCTTCAGCGCCTCACCCAACTCCTGAAGGTCCATTTCACCTGCGTTGCCAAGATCACCAGGACACCTCGCTGATGCCACAGCTCTTTGCTCCCGCGATTCCATTTCTACCATTCGCTGGACTGGTTCCGCTGGTTCTAGCTGACCTTCTACCTCGACAACTGCTGTTGGATCTTCATCTCCTAGCGGCTCTCCACCAACCGTCGTATCTTCGTTAGTGTCGGTCGCCGTGTGACTATTCGTCGTAGGAAGGGAGGGTGTGGATGACGCCTTCTCCTCGTTGTCGTCCGGTTCATGGTTATCTTCGCTCGCGTCGTTGTCCTCGGTCTTCTTCTCGGCGCTACGTCGGACTCGTGTACTCCGTGTTCTCGAAGCTCTTCTCTCTTTTGTTACCGTCAGTGCCGTTCTGGTACTCGTCATTTGTCTCGTCATTCGTCGAAGTTGCCCCTGTATGACCACCATGTAGCGTTTGCCTTTTATCTTGCCCGGCACGTTGAGCAAGTCGTATTGCTCCTGGCTTCTGCGTCCCGTTCACTTCGTATAGATTTAACACCTTCTGGCCGACAGCAACCACTTGTTGCTGCGCCGGGCCCGTAGCTTCGTGCTGCGACCCTATTTATTGAATAGACACTACTCTTAATGCCTACTTTCGTTCGTCTCGTTCGTCTCTTTCGTCGTCTCAGTCACAGCCAAGTCTTCGTCCTTCAGCTCCTCGCAGTTCGTCCTGAGCCCGCCGACACCGTTGAGACCCTCCAGGTGACGTGAAGTCGCTCGCACAGCTGTCGGAGTACTCACCAAAGCACTTCCAGTCGCCGCCGCCTTCTAGTGTCGCCCAGTCCCGTTCCGCTGCCCGCCCAGTTCTCACCACTCGTCACCGTCGTCCAAAGCCTTGTTCGCTCGTTCGGTTGCCTGCTGCCTGCTTCTCAAGCAGCCTGCAAATTGCGTAATGAGCTCTCCAGCTCTCGTTTCGAAGTCCGCTCTCCCCAGCGCAAATTTCGAAGTGAGCTCCACTTGCTCCCTTCGTCGAATCTTTTGAAGTGAGCCTTCCAGCCCTTCGTTCATCGGCCGGTCCTCGTACTTCAAGGTCTCCGGTATCCAGTAGCTCGCAGCCAGTCCGAATCCTCATCGTACCACTGCTCCGCCACCTCGTGCTGCACTCCCGTGCTCCCGTACATGTACTCGTAGAAGGCGGCCACACTCATCGGCCTGCGCTTCTGCCGTTCGCCATCCTTGAGACCGCCAGCACTTCTCCCACTCGTGCTGCAGCTCTTCCAGTTCATCGCGTCCCACTCACGGACGTGCTTCAAGCGTCCACGTCGTCCGTCCTTCAAGTGTCCACATCGTCCGTCTGTCAGATTTGCGTCTGTCGGGCATGACATCCTGTTACACCACTTTACAATGTCGGATAGGCCACGTTTTGCAGCCGCTATAATAACATGTTGCTTCAGAACTCGACAGTCTTGAAAGTGTTTTGTCAATAGTTGAACTATTTTCAAATTCCCCACCTCCACCGTCTTGCTCAAACATTTCTCGAATTGCCATTGTCGATAGTCAGATCGATGCCAAAAACCATTGGATGGGTTAGCAGCTTTCTGTCTTGCAATAAGTCGCTCAACTAGATGGTGGAAGTTGGACGCGCAGGCTTCGGTAAGAGTCCATTTACAGGAGCCATCGAGAAACTCATCAAGTTTGGCAACAATATGAGGCACACACAGTATATCGGGGCCATTTTGAACTACCACTCGTACACAGGTAAGCCGTATCAGTAGGTTGTTTCTCGGTGCCAGATGATTTATTCGGCTTTGCTTGTTTCTTCCAGTCATCGTCTCAACTGATGGAGGGTTTGATTATGAATTCTAATGGTATTGAATTCTGGGAATGCTGATCCTTTCTTGGAAAGTGACGAGAAACCAGATTTCTGACTGAAGCTAGTAGAAACCTATCGAGAATCGTTCTTAATTAATTCTTGAATACTCTCCAAGGGATGTTGATCACAAGATTCAGCTTCAAACGATAGGAATTGAGCCAATCGAGTCGGTGAGAGTGAGTCGGCTTCTGTTCTCTCATCGCCCACCAGGTTGGAAATCACTATGTCAAGTGTCTCCACGATCTCCAGCATTTTCGACTCTTGTAGAAAATTGATCAACGTAATAGCACAGCGTAGTTGAGGCAGATTCTGATTGTTCACCTCCAGCAACACGGAAGTCGATCGTCCAGAGCCAGGCCAAGCAACGAAAGTACCGCATCAGCCCCAAGGAAACGGTGTAATGTCCACGCTGCTTAAACATTGAGAAGTCGATGTCACGCTTGGCTGACAATATCTCCGTCTTGGCTCGCTATTCTTTTCGGATCAAAGTCAGCAAAAAAAGCAAATCCAGTTTGTTCGTGTTTTCACATAGATCATTCTCTCGTGTCCCTCGCAAGAGACTGATTGCTACTCGGAGGAACAACTCAACATCTACCATCGCTCTTCTCTTGTCATCGTCACTCTTTGGAGCAGCAGAAATGACATTGGTGCACTGGTCAAGGGTTGCTCTGCACAGTGTGGGCGACAGTACCTGCCCCTCCACCTCCACTAGAAAAGTATCAAAGCTGCGGTGCCACGCATGTAGAACTGAGTCAGCAGTCACAAAGACCGGCATATCATCTGTGTAGAGCCGATAGTAAATTTCTGCAAAGCTCTCCACAGGCATACGCTCCACCGCAACGAAGCCATTCGATGCAAGTTTCGCCTTCTCATCCATCTGGCTTGAGACGGTAATCGGCTGGCGCCCTCTTCAGTGGGCGGGGCTTCTTTGACGACATCATTTGATTCAATGTGAAATCCATAAGGTGATGCCTCGCTTGTTCGCGTATACGCTCGTTTTCCTTGCCGACCTCCACAGGATCCGCACCAAAAAGATCGAAGAACTTACAATCTTCCAATACAAGCGGTGTATTGATTTCTTTCTCGCTCCACGCAGCAGGACTCGGGTAGAGTCTTGTGAGATCCTCCGATGTCAATTTCGTACATTGTTGTTGCTTCAAACCCGGCTCCAACACCACCCCCACCCATACTCGTATCTTCTTCTGGTCCTTGGGCTTTGTGGCGACGCCACGGCAACCATGATTGCGGGCTTGCATTGGAGCCAGCTTCCCACCAGCAACTGGAGTTTGGATAGCAGTGCCAAGACTCCAGCAGATAGCGGATCCCGTACTGCTATCTGTACCCGGCTTCGGCACGGAGCAGAAGCTTTGGCTTACGCCACGGGATGTTCTCCCTGGACTGCCTGATGGCAGGCGAGAGCACACCAGTTTAGGAATCACTATTGCTTTTGCATTAAGATCAATACACCTTGGTCTTTGCGGGAGTTCCAGCTCCCAAACAGTGTTTTCGAGTTTGGGAACGGCACAAAGTTAACTTTAGCGATAAGTTTTAATATGAGGACACGAAGTGGACTCGCAACTACGACGACGACGAACGACGAGATCAACGTCGGAGGCACCGCGATGGCTGCTGTTCCGATCACCTCATCAACAATCACGCCGCCGTTCGTGACGGAGATCTCGCACTCGAGTCTCGTCAAATGGAAGAGGCTGCGTCACGAGTACGAGGAAGCCGTGAAGGCACGTTGCATCACCTCTGGTGAGGACGCTGAGAAGGCGATGCTGTCGGTCAAGAATTCTTTCGACTCACATCTCCTGGAGATGCTGTGCAAGTACGACTGGGATACGACCGTCGAGCAGGTGTCAGAGCAGCGGATCATCAACGAGATCAACAAGATCGTGAACGTCAAGAACGGAGACATCGGGAATGTAGATTTGCTGTTCGAGACTAAGTTGAAAATGAACCTTCGAGAGTCGGATGTTCAGGCTCGCGTGATGAACTACTTTAAGCTGTGTGAGGAAATAATTCTCGAGCACGGTTTAAAGAGCACTTTCTCAACCCCGATGGGAATTGCTCACAAGTGCAAGATACTCAAAAAGCACTTGCAGCCCTCTGCGTTGCGTGACGAGATTGAAACGCACCAGAAGCTGATTGACAAATCGAGCACGAAGAACGATGTTGTGTTGTACAAGCTGGTGAAGGAAAAAGCTCTTGAACAAGACAAGGTTTTCCGCTCGATGAGCAACCTGAAGCAACAACAGCAACCACGGCAGCAGACCGGACATGCTGCTGGCAAATCGACTGGGAAGCGAGAGAAAGAGGTGAAAACCCCCGTGAAAGCAGGACAAGGGAGCAAAGACCGGCAAGGCAAAGATGCAAAGCGCCAGGTCGAGGAATCACCACCCGGTAAATCGAGTGCCGCACCCCGCAGCAAACCTCGTGGTGGATGTTTTCACTGTGGTGAAGAACACTTCCTCAGCGACTGTCCCGAGATCGATGAAGCCCAGAAAGAAGCCATTTTAGCCGAGCGTGCCCCAAGAAAAAAGGCGCCCAAGAAGCAACGACTCAAACGAGTAAATCTATGTGCCAGTGGTGCAGACAGAGTGCGGGTGACGGCAACAATTAATGGAGTACTGGATTTGCCGTACTGCGCAGACAGTGGCTCTGAGTACAACATAATTTCACAAGGGCTTGTGGAGAAGCTCCGAGCGGTTGACCATGGTGTCGAACTAGTTAAGCTGATCAAGCACGTGGAGTTAGAAGCGGTAGGTGGTGCGATCCTGACAGCGACACACGCTGTGGATGTACGCCTGACCCTGAACACGGCCGCAGGGCCTGTCCGCTGCCAAGACCGCAAAAGATGCCTCGTCGCTGGATCAGATGATGACGAACTGATTGTGGGGCGTATTCTTTTGGCGGAACTTGGCATTGATGTTGATCGCGAGTTGGAGCAACTCGCGGTCAGGAGCAACAGCGATGACGATCATTTTGGAGATCCCAATGACATTCCGTCGCGTGGAGTGACACAGGATGCTGAAGTTGCTGCAGTTATCGAGGCGATGGTGACAGATGCAGCCATTAGGGAAATGGTCGACGGCGCGGGCGCCGTGCGATTACGTCAGATTCTAACGGCTTTCAGCGGGTGGCGCTTTGTTCTGGGCGATGATCCACCCGCGCGCGTGCCACCGCTGAAGATCAAGCTGAAACCAAATGCCCGACCGTATCGCTGCAAAGTTCGTCAGTATAGCCCAGAGAAGTCGGAGTTTTTGGCCAAGTTCAACGCAGAGCTAGTCAAACTCGGCTGGGTGTACGAGAATAAGGCAAGTAGATGGGCGTGTGCTGCTCTACCTGTCCGCAAGCCGAACAGCAGCGAATACCGCCAGACCAATGACTACAGACCGGTCAACAGCATGACTGAAGGAATTGCAGGCGTGATGCCCAGTCTTCAAGTACGTCTGGAGCGGTGCCGAGGCAAGAAGTTTTATGCCCTTTTCGATTTCCTAAAAAGGCTTTTGGCAGCTCCCGCTAGCCAAAGCCTCGCAAGAGATTCTGTCCTACATGACGGACCGTGGAGTGTTTACTCCGACACGTGTGCCACAGGGCAGCACAGATTCAGCACTGCACTTTCAATCCACAGTGGAAGATGTGTTGAGGGAGCATCTGCATGACAATTTGCTGGTCTGGATAGACGGTCTCTTGGCTTATGCTGACTCAGCGACTGAACTGCTTGATGTCATTGAAGCCATTCTTACGAAGCTTGACGAGTTCGGTTTCAAGCTAAACCCAAAGAAGTGCAAACTATTCCTCACGGAAGTTAGATGGTGCGGGAGAATTATCAACGAGCACGGCGTCGGTCATGATCCAGAGCGGATTGAATCACTCCGAGCAATTCCCGAACCAACTACAGCGGCGGAGCTACAGCAGTTTATCTGCGCGAGTAACTGGATGCGAGATGGCCTTGTCGACTACGCCAGAGTGTCGAAGCCTCTACAGGAACTACTTGACCGCTCGCTTCGAGGAACAAAGCGGAGCAAACGCGCCGCTGCAGGCATCAATATCACCTTCTCGCAGGAGGAGCGGACTAGTTTCGCTGCAGTGAAGGATCTGCTCTCGAACTCTGCGATGCTTACCTATCCCGATCAAGAAAAGCAACTGTGTTTGTTTTCGGATGCGAGTGATTCTGGGTGGGGTCTGATAGTGACTCAAGTCGCAAACTGGAGCCAGGACAGACCGATCCACGAGCATGATCACGAGTTGCTCATTTGCATGGGTGGCTCATTCAGCGGCTCGGCTCTGAACTGGAGCGTGATCGAAATGGAATGCTACCCAATAGTTCATGCGTGCAGCAAGTTGGAATACTTGCTTTTGCGACCTCAGGGCTTCAAGATTTACTGTGACCATCGCAATATCATACATTTGTTTGCTCCTGGTAAGGAAATGAAGAAGACGATGCGCGGAAAACTCCTTCGCTGGTCTACTAAGCTGCTGGAGTACGAATACTCAATCGAGCATATTGAAGGTGCCAACAATCTCTGGGCTGATCTCATTTCGAGGTGGGGAGGACAACCAGAACGTACAGCTCTTCGCAGCGGGATCAAACGTGTCACAACAAGAAAACGTAAGCGTGAGGAATCCTCTAATGACACTGCGAGGAACGTGTCTGATGGCCAAGGTGCTTTGCACTGCCCACGTCCACTTGACTCTGCTGGTTTTGAGTGGCCCAGTATCAGTGACATCGCTGCAGCCCAGCGCAACTGTCGTGCACCGAAGTCTGCACAACTTGGCAGTGATGATATTTTTCGAGTGGCAAATAAGATTTGGATACCAGAGAGCGCTACAGAACTATTGCAACGGCTAATGATTATCGTTCACTGCGGGGCGAACGGGCACCGCGGAATGCGCGTCATGGCGAACCACATCGATCGGGTGTTCTCGGTTAATCGATTGCATTCACTCGTGCGCACATTTTGCCAACAGTGTCTCCTATGCCTACACGTCAAAGGTGGTGAGATTATTCCGAGGCCTTTCAGCGAGACGCACCATACCTTTGAGAGAAATGCAACCCTGCACTGGGACTTTCTCACGCTTGGTGAGTCGTATGGCACGACGCGATATGTCCTCGTTTTGAAAGATGAAGCAACCCACTTTGTCGAATTGGTTCCCTGTGACGGACCGACATCTGAGGTTGCAGCAGCAGCCATTTTGGATTGGTATAGTAGGTTTGGCATACCTACGCTGTGGATCAGTGACTCCGGTTCGCACTTTACGAGCAAGGTGGTGGCCGATTTGAATCGACGACTAAAAGCTCAGCAAAAATTCATTTTGGCTTACACACCGTGGAAAAATGGAAGTGTTGAACGTGTGAACAGAGATATTCTCCAAGTTTTGAAAGCTCTGATTCTGGAATTTCGTGTTAGTGCTGCTGACTGGCCGTACCTTTTGCCAGTCAAGTTTGAACCATTCCCCGGTGTAATCATTGTCTAACAAAGCACCTATTGAACTTTTTACCGGTCTGCCTTGCCCGAGCACTTTGGACACAGTGCTGCTACCAAGGGGGAAGGGGCCGGTTGCGTCGCTCCCTGAACAACGACCAGACCTGGACACAAAGTTGGCCCAGCTGCGTAGTAGCATCCAGAAGATGCATAAAGCTGTGGAGGCTGAACGAAAACGCCAAGCACAGCGGTATCGGAAAAGGCAACATTATGATTGGAGATTACGTGCTTCGGTCCAGAGTGGACGAAAAGCTGCATGCCAACAAACTATGGATAACTTGGGTTGGTCCATTTAAAGTGGTCGCGGCAACTGACTACTATTTCACTGTGGAGCACCTCGTCACAGGAAAAACAGCTAACGTACACCAATCGCGTTTGAAGTACTACGCTGACAGCTCTTTAAATGTGACAACTGAGCTTATCGACCACATCTCTTCGCAAGGCACTTTGCTTGCTGTGGACGCTCTGGTAAAACATCGGTTCAACACCACTTCAGAGGCATACGAAGTCAAGGTAAAGTGGCAAGGACTCGAAGAGATTGAAGATTCCTGGGAGCCACTGAAGAACTTGAGCGAAGATGTTCCACAGCTGCTGCAAAACTACGTTGCCCAAGCGAATGACGACGACCTCCGACTTGCAGTGACCCGTACTATTGATAGCAAGCGTTCGCGGGGCCGTACAAGGCGTGTGGAGCCCACCACACCCTGATCTTTGTCGACGGCATGATGATCTTGGATGGGTTTGGTGCATTTGACATCGCTTCAAGCATCGCCACAATATCAATGTGTGCAAGTGGAGTGGATATAAGTGCAACCGAAGTTTTGGCCTCAGAACGTGAATATTGGGAGCGCTGCAGGATTTTGTGTGTGCAACGCAGTCTCATTGGGCAATATTTATTTTTGGAGCATTGGGTTGGTTGAAATCCAATCCTGGTGATTTGATGCAATTCTTTTTGATCACGAACCTGTAACACTGCAACCAGTTGAAGTGGCGCAGTGTCTCTACTCCGGAAATGTGACGCGACTGACCCGGTCACGAGTACAGTATCAGTTTGAGTGGAAAGCTTGGGGAGGCAGTGTGGCGACGCCACGGCAACCATGATTGCGGGCTTGCATTGGAGCCAGCTTCCCACCAGCAACTGGAGTTTGGATAGCAGTGCCAAGACTCCAGCAGATAGCGGATCCCGTACTGCTATCTGTACCCGGCTTCGGCACGGAGCAGAAGCTTTGGCTTACGCCACGGGATGTTCTCCCTGGACTGCCTGATGGCAGGCGAGAGCACACCAGTTTAGGAATCACTATTGCTTTTGCATTAAGATCAATACACCTTGGTCTTTGCGGGAGTTCCAGCTCCCAAACAGTGTTTTCGAGTTTGGGAACGACACAGGCTTTCAACCGTAAACTACGAAATGAGCCAACGTGTGGTCTTCAGATTCGGCTGTGAAGAATACTAGGAATCTCCTAACTAACGGGTTTTCAAGTACACCCTTTGAAAACCACGGGGAAGTAGATCGCTGGAGGCCTCGATCTGTGCAATGAATGTGCAATCTTCAGGGAAGAATACCTCGGGGAACTCATCTTCATGTATTGACCCATCTTGGACGACTGCATCGCAATGTACAAGTCGTCACGGGCTTTCCCCAGAGGAACCACTCGGGACTGCACTAAGGCGACTTCCTGTCGAGCTTCCGCGAGTGCCGTAGTGACGATCTCGAGCTCTGTTCAACTAAAAACTAAACTCGAAAGGCAATGATATTATTAAAAAGGCTAGGCTTGGCAAGAACGTTGTACGTTTATCCTAAGGCTGTAGCCCACAATACCTGCACTGTACGCCAGTCCGATGAAAACGCCACCTTAAATCAACGATCTGCTGGGATATGGGAGCACCTGGCACCTACAGAGTATCTCGATGACGAGTGATAGCGCGTAGGATAGAATTCCATAGGATAGAATCACCCGTCACCGCCACGAAGGCAGCCTGACCTTGATCATCGGATGTACGCGTGTACAACGTACGGAACACCCCAACGAGCTCGCGAGAATAAAGGTCGAACACAGGAGCGCCCGAGTCACCCTTGTTGACATTCGCAGTGCAGAGCTGGTGGGGGTGTCTTCCTCCCGGACGAACTCCGACGGGTAACATCACTGTCGAAATCACTTGGGTACTAACGGTTAGATTTGGAATATTCATCGTGGTCGCGTGCTCCAGACAGAACCCGATGATACCAACGCTCTGGTCTTCACGAAGCGTTTCTGCAACGCTGACGAAGGAGTAATTGTTCCCAGGTATTTTCATGAGAGAAAGATCGATCTCAGCATAATCTTCAACGGGTGTGCAGGGCACTTGAGCCCCGCCTTGTAGTGTTGCCATGCAATCTTCCCCCGTTGCACGGACATGGTGAGCCGTAAGAACGAAGCCGTCTGGTGTAATTAGAAATCCAGTCGCAACGACGTCTTTGATCCGAAAAGTAATTCGTAGCAGACACGGCGTCACAACGTTCCGAGCTGTGTGAACCAGCATGTCCAGATATCTGGTCGGATTTTGTTCGAGAACTAGAACTCTCGCTTGCAGCTGATTGATCATTGTCTCGAGCGTGACTATGTCTGTTGCAGAATGTTTCTCTTCCTCATCGCCTGGGTTTCCCTGCTGTCCAGGCGGAATACCACCACGCGAATTGTCTGCGCCCCCTTCTCGCATGAGCCGCTTCCTTTCCTTCCGCGCGCGAAAGTGTTCACGAATGCTTGTGAGTGTGAATTGCTGCATACTGCGGGGTATGTTGAAATTTGAAGACTGAAAGCACTCTTGGACTGATCTAGCGTCATCTTGTTGCGCCTATTGCGCTTTGGAAGCCTGTCAACCGGAACGAATTTTGTGATTCTCTAAGCAAGTCCAGACATCACATATTGGCGATCACCTGACCGTCGGTGCTATCTATCCAGTCTGCGTACGCCAGGATTCGAAAATTGGGTATCACGCGACAAACTGTTTCTGTCGATCCTGTGAAATGCGGAGGAGTTCTACCACCGATGGAGATGTCGCAGTCGTCTGTTAGGCGCTGATCACTAGGTGTCAAGAACTGAACACTGGACCGGCAAACATGGTTTTATCCACGACAAAGAACGGCATCAATGGATTCCCAAGGCCGAGATGAAGCACACCTCCTGAGTCCGTATCCACAGATGATGGCGAGTCGGTATGGACGTCAACCACGATAACGTCGCTCTTGCCGGAGTCTTCACGGCTTTCAAAAAAACAGTCTCGGGTACCACCCCACGTATTTTGATCCACCACTTCCGAATCGCTCTTCCATGACTGTCTCCAAGAAATCCACTTGGGTCTCACATAACGGTTGATGGTGAGTCTGAACACTTGCAATCTCTTCAATAGACTTCATCGTCTTCGCAAAAGATTTGAAGAATTTTATACTTTTGCCCAGAAAGCGTTCACCGTCGGGCGTATTAAAGAGATTTACATCACACGAAAACTTTGGGCTCCAGACCATAGCGTACATCAGGGGTGTCAATACCTTCTCAAGCATGCCACTCATTTGTTGGGCCAATACCCCCATTCTCTGCCAGAAAGCAGGATACGGATCCACCATACCATCGGCATATTTGCAGCAAAGCTGGAACGAGCTGCCTTTCTTCGTGTAAAGCAAGGAATCATGTCGTAACTGAGTAAACGACCCCAACTGCGCATTCATCTGGCGCAAGCGCCAAGCCTTCGACTGAAATGACGCGTTCGACGCTGTGCTGTTACTGATCAATTTTCTACAAGAGTCGAAAATACTGGAGATCGTGGAGACACTTGACAGTGATTTCCAGCCTGGTGGGTGATGAGAGAACAGAAGCCGACTCACTCTCACCGACTCGATTGGCTCAATTCCTATCGTTTGAAGCTGAATCGTGTGATCAACATCCCATGGAGAGTATTCAAGAATTAATTATCCAGAAAACAGTGGGAACTCAACTGATTGACGGCCATCCTCGTACCGAGAATGAACGTACTTCGATCTCGCTTGCAATACTTGACTGGGCAGCAGTTCGTCTGGAGCTCTTTCATCTTCTCACGTCTAGTATCCGACCACGTTATCTCAGGGGATGAAATGTGTATTTTCCGCGTGCAGTGAGCTAAGCGTAGCGAAGCGAATGGAACAAGCGGAAAATGGTTTTTCCTGATGAAGGAAGGCTCTAATTCTGGATCCAACAGCTCTTTTCGGACAAGACTCAAGTGGATGCAACTGCCGGAGTTTTGGCCAGCCGTTGAGCGACTCGCGTCCTCGCAGGCAGAGTTCTCCGTGCAGTCGTGGTTCATTTCGGTTCAAGCTTCGCAGCGAGCAGGCCACTCATCAGCTCTCGCCCGACGTCTCCTGCGACTGCTCAGCGCCGGCCGTCAAGCTCAAGAGCTCCACAGCTATGCTTACGGCGCGCAACAGTTTTTTTTTTTTCAACCCGCCCACCATCCCATGGGGGGGTTGCCACTCGGCACCTTGCTCACGCAAAGCCCCTCATGACAATGGACCTTAACCGAAAGATGACGTCGCCTTCACTCTGTTTGGCTGCTGAAATATTAGCTGATCGAATGAATGCAGAGCCACCAAAAGATGGTGATTAGCTGGAGTTTGTACCGTTTCGAGATGGCATCCCGTTCTCGTCGAATCTAGTGGCATTGCGTCAGCTAATGGATCAAGAATTTGACGATGAAATTACCAAGGATCCCCTTCCTGTCCGGGATAATTCAAGTATCAGCATATCATGGCAACGAACTTTACATGGAAGTCTATCGTCCAGAGCCAGGCCAAGCAGCAAAAGTACCGCATCAGCCCCTCTGAAATCACGTCCTGACGTCAAGCCCACGGATCCATGGGGATTCTCAGAGGTTTTGCAAGAGAACTCTGAAATCTCTGGTAACTGGGACCGTCTCCACAATCTTCTGGTGTCGTATCAAGAAGACATCATTGTCCCAGACAACTGGACGACTATTATCAACGTGACGGCCCAGGACACGCGGATGAAGCCCGTCCCTGATTTCAAGAAGTATTGATGTGGTGCTCAACTGGGGATTTTCACGTTGGAATGTGAAAGTAGCTTTTGAGTCAAGGAGCGGAGATGAAACCAACGCTGGAGCCTTCACGAGAGGTCTCCCGAATCGTCTGTAGAAGCTGCTGTAGCGTTAGTTTCAGATTTTCTCACTTGTGCTTAAGTCTTTTCCTTATCGCATTGTTTATAGCATTCCGGAATGGTTTGCCTCACATCGCGCTCGTATTTGCATCTACTCCCTGAAGAGGTCGGAGGGCAGTTTGAGCATACGTTTTACGCTCGGGTCACTCAGGTTGCACAAAACGAAGTGACATTTGCGAGTCTAGAATGAGGTGAGGGAGCTATCTCGCGGGACATTGCACTGGCAAGCGTGGTGACGGCTAGAGAAGTAAACACTGCAGAACAATTATCGTACCTGCGTCGGCCAGTTTCCATCGAAGTGGGCCGACAGGTTCACTATGGACAGCCATCGCGGTGGAAGACGGGCTTGTTACAGTCAGCTCGGCGGGTGACCGTTCAACTACTACATTGGACTGTCTATCACTTGTACCACCTGTGGTGGCCCTACTTTTGGAACGCGTT
Source organism: Phytophthora colocasiae (assembly GCA_018806915.1). Lineage (NCBI taxonomy): Eukaryota > Oomycota > Peronosporomycetes > Peronosporales > Peronosporaceae > Phytophthora > Phytophthora colocasiae. The sequence continues at coordinate 261,334 of JAGKQI010000094.1, read as the reverse complement.
AAATTCTCGAGCTGAATGGAGCTTGTCTGACATCGAACAGAATACACTCTTAGACCGTGTACTCGTACGTAACAACGGGGTCGCAACGAACGATATTGCAGAGATCTTCGAAGGATTAATTACCGAGGACAGCTTCCCTGCGCCCGATCAACCGTGTGAATGGGTTGAACCTAGTAACGGTAATATGGTAAAATTCCCACTTTAACATGCTGTCGATTTCACGTATTTCGTAGATGGTGGCCGCCGACCAGTGCCAGACCATGTAGGTCCGTCGTTCTGCATTGTGCCCATTGGCCATTCAAACCAAGATATTACGGCTGACATCCGAGGACCAGAGGAGGGTTTGAACTATTTGATCCGTTTCTCGATGATGATTCGGGCCCTCAAGACGTAGAAGACACTGCAGCACCATTATTGGATCCTCGACCAGGTTCCAAGCGCCATAGCTATGCTAGTTATCTCGGTACAGAAAGAGATGTGGGAGTACAAATTGAGCCGCAGCAACGTCGTCGCGTTACTCCTCGATCTGCCCTCGATACAGACGCATTGATAGTCGAAAAGCTCGGAGATGATCCGGATCTGCTGGAAAGATTCTTAGATATTCGGAGAGACAATACCCAAACGGGAGTCACGGCAAGCAGAACTTCGGAACAAGCCATAGCAGTAGCGGGAAACCCACCTTCAGGCCGCGGAAAGACCATACACGCGTCGAAATACGCATTCACACCGCAACCAAATCAACAGTATGCCCATGAGCAGGTTACGTCGGAGAAGCATAGAGGTAAGACCCCGCATGTATTTATTTCTGGTTTGGTCCGGTCCGATGCTGTGAAGTTTAAAGCACTGCCAGGAATCTGCACTTGAGCTTTCGATATTCGCTTCGGGTCTAAAGGTCTCTCAATTAGGCATTTTGCGAAACTCTCGTCGGAGGAACGGGTGTCATGGCTACAGGGCGGAGGCTCCAACTTTGATAACTTATCCGCTACAGCGGAATTTGCTAAAGCTACCCCAGCTACGAGCATCGAAGACGTTGTAGACTCAATCAGAATTTTTCTGGTGTATGCCCGAGAATACTGCTGCAGTGAACTGATAGGTCTTACAGAGGCTATTCTACGATTCATGGAGACATGTCTTGGGACGAGACTGAGCTTCCTTCAGTTGTCTACTGGGTAAATGATATACAGGAAGATTTTCGAGAAGCTGTATTATCTGACAGCGACGTTAACCAAGTACAGCTTCGGTGCTCATCAGAAGATCGGTTGCTGCGAGATCTCATGTTCGTCAAACTTCACCGCCAGGTGGATGCACTGAAGCAAAGCAGACCGACAGCTGCATCCTACCGGACAGAAGGCAAGCGCTCTACTACGAGGCAACCAGCACAGCCAATCCGTGACAACAGCAACCGACATGGGAGAATGCCAAAGAATGTGCTCAACTGCCTCCCAGTCTACATAGACCCAGCCACTAACGAATCTCGGACATTGTGCATGAGGTTCCTTTCGAAAGCTGGATGTCAGGAAGACAAAGACGGTTGCTGTCCCAGCGATCGTGGTCATTTTGTCCGGAAAGCGTTACCCGAGGTCGTCAAAGCAGAGATTAGGATGTTAAGAACTTTCCCAGTTGATTTAAGGTAGAAGAACGGCGAGAACCACGATCAGTGATTGAATTTCCAAGCACCTTCGCGGTTGGTACGTGTGACTTCGTCCATGTCGTACTAAAATGGATGTCTGGTCCTTGGTGGTCGACGACTCGACCCGAATTGATGCGGACACAATCTTCATTGTTGCTAGAAATATGATGCTTACATTCTTGATCATGTCTCGCGGTTGTTTGTTTTGCAGGTAAACACGCGCCCGAACCACCTGTAAGTAGTCATAATTGGTTGTGCTCGGATTTCAGCCCTCCAAAACGCTTGGACGTTCTAAGGGTCTCCCCCATGTTGAATGATTCTGTCGTCGAAACCTCGACGACAGATCATGTTCAAACTACGGGCCATGCGGACTGCGAGCGTCCCAGTGTCGTTCTCGACAAATGTAACAATGATGTACGTAAGTGCAACACTAGGGCCTTCCTCCATCAACGCCTACCGGGTTCGATGCCGGATCTGGCGTCTGATGCGAGCCATGCGGGTCGTCGCAGATCAGGTGCGTCACGTTATGACAGCGGTCAATTTGTCGGACTCTCACGACATTCGGCAAACAAGATCCAACAAGCTCTTGAAGAATAGTTATTACTCGAGGAATGTCGGATATCAGCCTCACAGCGACAGCGAGGTTTCAAACGCGCCTTGGTAAAATCCGCATCAGCAGCTTACTCGATCGATGAACTCGCGTGCAAGTCGTTATCCAAAATCATCCGAACCAACAAAATGAGTGTAGCGGAAGTCACAGACTTTTGGCGTGGTGAGAGTTTATGGGACAGCCGACCAAACAAAGCCATTGATCCCGAGCGTCTGCAGCTAGTACTCACGGGATATCTACACCTAGATCTGTTAGTGCAAATAGCAAAAACAGGAATTGATGTTGGATGGCGATATGGCCCAGTCCCCAAGCGCCCACCGCCGAAGAATCATGGTTCATGTCGACGGTATGTGCGTGCCCTTACGAAAAGCCTTCGTGATGGACAAGATTCGGGTCAGTATATGATCGTCAGCTCTGATCTTCTCGATGAGTGACCAAACGTTGTGTGCAGCCCTCTCCGTGCAGTAGAAAAGGACACGAGTCCGGAAGACGAAGTTCGTACCATTCACGACTTATCGTTCCCCAAAGGAAGCTCTGTAAATGATGCTTTCGTTGTCGATTCCGTACCGAAAGTACGATATGAGTCGGTAGTCACAATTGCTCGTCGTATCGAGAACTTGGCGAAACTTGGGTACGTAGGCCGTATTCGTGTGTTAAAAGGTGGCGTGAAGGGTGCTTTCCGACATTTAAGAACTCGGTCAAATCAAGTTTTTCGGATGGCGGCACACATACCTGAACTTGGTATTCTCATCATTGACGTTGGTCTGGCTCGCCACCATGCTACGCTTTGTTTGGACGTGCAATTTCGTGGTTGTTGGGGAGTAACACACCAGCTTCAGTGTCCGAATCTCTCGATGAAGAACCATTTTTCGCTTACGAAAGGGTTGACGACCATATCTTGGTCGAGCCAGATGTGGATAACAGATTAGAACTAGCAGAAGCCACATTTCGGCATGCTATGTTGGCTGTACGTGGACCTCGGTCTATCAATGAGGCAAAATTTTCACCCTGGTGTTCGGAGTTAGTGGCGTTGGAATTGATCTGGAATACTGTTCGAAGGACAGTCTCAATACCACAGGATAAGATCAACAAGGCTCGAGAGCGCGTTGTCGCAATGGCAAAACAGGGCACAGCCACAAAATCTGAGCTTTATAAGCTGTTGGGGTCACTTCGGCATGTGTCGAATTGTTTGCGTACAGCTAAGCCATTTTAGAAGAGGCTACAGTCTCAATGTACGGCGGCACCCAGGTTTGGTAGAGTGGAGCTATCAGACGGAGCCAAGAGAGATCTCATTTGGTTCTAGCAAATTTTGAACCATGGTTGTCGTGCGGAATTACCTCTCTCCATGCTTGGGGACCTTCCATCTCCACAAGTCGAGTTGTACATGGACGCATCTAACTTGGGGCTAGCTGTGCTGGATCCAGCGTGTGACTCATTTCTTCAAATTAAATTTGACGCAGAAGAAGCAGAACGCTTTGACCAGGTTTGCTCGGATGGTGCTGAATTTTCGATAAATGTTCGTGAACACTTGAGTATGGCTGTTGCTCTCTGGACATGGGGTGGAAAATGGCATCGGCAAGCTTTTGGTAGGGCCATCCACGTAAGATGCTGGACGGATAACGTGTCTGCTGCATCGTGGTGCAATAGACTACACTCACGCAATACCTTCAGTCAGGAGATTAATCGAGCTATTGGTCTGGCCGAAGCGTACTTCAACTTACGCGTGTCGGCGGAGCATCTACCGGGACTAACTAATCGGATGGCGGACGCAGCTTCACGAGCATGGACTGAACCAGAATTAACACGGTGGACTAACTTTTCTACATGTTGGACACAGAGATCAGATGTAAAATTTATCGATCACAGTGGATGCCACGCTGCGCCACTTCAGAATGTTGCCACGGTCGTGATACAATTCCGTGGAAGTAAGTCAGACCAATTTGGTGTTGGAGCTAGTCGAACAATGGCGAGGTCCGGCTGTAGCTGGTGCTGCCCTGTGTTAGCAGCTTGGTTCCTGACAAGCCACCACAAGTCTCTCGGGTCCGGGCCTAATACCTTACTGTGCAAGGTCGATGCAAGCTGCAAGCTGCATGTTCGAGACATGGTCAATGCAATTAAGCAGGCGGCTAAATTGGCAGGTCACGATCCGGCAAATTACAGTTCGCACTCTCTTCAGAGCGGCGGTGTGTCAGCACTTTTCAACGCTGGATTCGATAGTTTAGCAGTAAAGCTGTTTGGGCGATGGCGATCCGATGCAGTGGACCGTTACACACGCATTAGCGGTGAATTGACTACCAGGATGGCACCAGCAATGATTCCGAAGTATACTATGCAGCTAAGGCAATGGGCATCCCTCACGCCACACCCTGGTCATGGTGGGGCTACAATGTAAACTTCTTCATTGTGCCAGTTACGGCTCGCCCCCACTGTGGCGATGTCCTGGCGACAACAGGCATCTGCTGACAGCTTAACAATCCCGCAGCCGAAAGCGTTGGGATGAGCGGAGCTCATCGGCAACATCACAAGTACACAGACGGCAGGCCAGATCGCACGCATGCTCAGCTGGCAAGGCTAACTTGCATGCATGGATGCATCAAGAACAACTGCAAGGACGCTGCTCCCTGGACGGACAATACAGCCGGCGAGAGCGCCCAAAGACTAGCATTAGAATCGATCACTTTGCAATTTACTTTGCACTACCAAAGCAACCAATACACGTTGCATTTTGTTTTGCAAACTGCCAGCACGTCACAAAGTTAACTTTAGTTGTCATTCGTGCAGCGGAAGATCGATTCAAGGCAATCCAAGGATGCAAGTCGACCAAGCCGCTGAAGTAACCAACCTGGATGCAAACAGGACAACAACGGACACCGAATTTACTACGGTGATCCCCGTTACGTCGTCTGCGCTAATGCCACCGTACCTGACCGACGTCTCCCACCAGGCCTTAGTGAAATAGAAGAGAGAGCGTCAGGAGTATGAAGACGCCGTCGAGGCTCGCTGCACCACGACGGGCGAAGACAGAACGAAGGCGTTGATAAGCGTCAAAAATTCGTTCAATAGGCAACTGCTGGAGACGCTTTGCAAGTTCGAGTGGAACACGACGATCGAGGATGTGACGGAAGCTCGTATCGTTGCGGAGCTCGACAAAATTGTGAGCAACGTGATGAACGACGCCATCATCGACGTCGACTCGATTTTCAAGACCGACTTGAAGATGGATATGCGAGAGCGCGATGTGAAAGCGCGGGTGATTAAGTATTTCATGAAATGCGATGAGGTGATCATGCAGCATGGGTTAGCTGGTACTTTTTCGACCGTCGCTGGTACCAACGAGAAGTGCAAGATATTTAAACGTCACCTTGAGCCTGCGGCACTGCGTGATGCAATTGACACGCACCATCGCCTCGTCGACCCGTCTAGCAAGACGGACGAGACTGCCTCGTCAAGGAGAAAGCACTTAAACAGGAAAAGGTTTTCAATCTACTATCGAAACGACCTCGACGCACTGACGACGGTACAAGAACCATGAGGAACAGTGGAAAGCCTCCGAAGCCGAGTAACAACCAAGGTTTCGCTGACGAAAGGCACAATGCGGCGAAATCAAACCGCTTGGTGGTGAAATCAAGCGCAACGAAGAAATCCCAGCCGTCAGCTGAGAGCAAGCCAAGAACAGGTTGTTTTCACTGTGGCAAAGACCACTGGTTGAGCCAGTGTCCTGACCTCGATGAAGCAGCCAAGGAGGCGCTACTTTGCTGAGAGAAAAAACAAGAAAGGAGCCAATGGCAATGGGGCGAAGCGTTACCGAACCAAGCGCCTAGAACAAACTACTGTCCCAGTCAGTGACGAAAGCACAACGGTTTTGCTCAACGACACGGTTGAGGTGCCATGTTGTGCTGATAGTGGCTGCGATTTAAACATCATCTCCCGGAAACACGTTGAACTGCTCCAAGCACAGGACCCAACCGTCGAACTAATTGAGCTAGATGAGCCTGTGCACTCGCAGGCAGTTGGAGTAACAACTCTGATCTCTACTCACGCGATCGACGTGAGACTTATCCCAAGAGATGTTTGATCATAGAGTCGGATGAGAACGAGATGCTTATAGGCAAGTTTTTGCTCGTCGAACTGGGGATTGACATTGAGCAACAATTGGAGTACCTTGCGTGTCGGGGACCGGACGATGATGACTCGTTCGATGGGCCGGATGGTATGCCACCATGCAAGCCGAATGAAGCCGTGGTCGTACAGAATGTGGTTGACGCTCTCGTGTACGATGCTATCGACCGTGGTGTGATTGACGACTATATCACGACGCGACTATACGAGGTGCTCCACAAGTACAGCGGCTGGCGACTTGAGTTGGGCGATGATCCGCCTGCGAGGGTACCGCCACTCAAGATTCGGTTGAAGCAGAATGCTACACCGTACCGATGCAAGGTACGGCAATACAGCCCAGACAAATCCGCTTTCCTAGAAGCATTCAACAAGCGCCTAGTGGAACTAGGCTGGGTGTTCGAGAACCGTGAGAGTCGATGGTGCTGCCCGGCGTTGCCGGTCCGCAAGCCAGGCACCAAAGAGTTCAGGCAGACTACTGACTACAGACCGATCAACGGAATGACGGAGCCTATCGCTGGTGTGATGCCAAGCTTGGAGATTGCCCTCGAGCATTGCAAGGGTATGATGTACAACGCGATGTTTGATTTCCTGAAGGGATTCTGGCAGCTTCCTCTCCACAGGAGCAGCCAAGAATTATTGTCATACATGACGGACAAGGGTTTTTTCACGCCAACTCGAGTGCCATAAGGTAGCAGTGATGCGGCTCTACACTTTCAATCAACTGTGGAAATGGTTCTAGGGAACCTTGTCAACAAATGTGTGATTGTGTGGATAGATGACTTGCTGGTATTTGCCAACTCGCAAGAAGAGCTGGTGGATGCAATCGAGGCTGTTTTATAAAAGCTCGATGAACACAGCCTCATCCTCATCCAAAAAAGAGTGTTGTATTTCTCACGGAAGTGCGATGGTGTGGCAGGATCATCAACAAACATGGTATCGGCCACAACCCCGAGCGAATCCGTGCACTACGGGAAACACCGACTCCAGTAACTGCGGCGGAACTCCAACAGTTTTTATGCGCCAACAACTGGATGCGTACTGGGCTTGTAGACTATGCTCGTGTGGCCCGGCCATTACAGGAGCGTCTCGATGCTGCACTGGCGGGCACACGAAAGACGAAGAGTGCTGCGGGTATAAGGATCGAGTTGACGACCGAAGAAGAACAAGATTTTGAAGCAGTGAAGGAACTCCTGAGCAATTCGGCAACACTAGCATACCCTGACCCCGACAAGCAGTTGTTTCTGCTCTCGGATGCCTCTGACAGAGGATGGGGACACCATACCTACGAACGCAACCACACCCTGCACTGGGATTTCCTCACACTTGGTGAATCCTTTGGAACGTCGCGTTACATACTAGTATTGAAAGATGAAGCAACACATTTCGCGGAGCTGGTTGAATGCGACGGACCTACATCGGAAGTTGCAGCTACTTCTATCCTAGACTGGTACAGTCGATTCGGGCCACCTAGTGTGTGGGTCAGCGATTCCGGATCACACTTCAAGAGCAAGGTTATGGCTGAATTAGGTCGACGACTGAAGAGCCGTCTCGAGTTCATCTTCGCATACACCCCGTGGAAGAATGGCTCTGTAGAGCGGGTGAACCGCGACATCACCCAAGTACTGAAGGCATTGGCACTGGAATTCAAAGTGAGCATGCACGACTGGCCGTACCTACTACCACTAGTGCAGTCAAGCATCAATCACTCTCCAGTTGCGTCACTGGCCAACCGATCTCCTATTGAGCTGTCCACCGGACTACCGTGCCCTAATGCCCTTGACTCCGTATTCTTGCCGGGAGGGAAGGGACGCGTAGCCACACTGGACCAGCCGCGACCCAGCACGGAACAGCAACTTGCTAAGCTACGGGCTGACCTCCAAGAAATGCACAAGCCTGTCAAGGCAGAACGCAAGCGCCAAGCTGAACGTTACCGGGCACGATACCATTACCATCAGCGTGTGAACTTCTCGGTCGGAGACTACGTGTTGCGCGTGTCGACGAGAAACTTCATGCAAACAAGCTACGCGTGATGTGGGTCGGCCCATACAGAGTGGTTGGCAGTGCTGACTACTACTTTACAGTTGAGCATCTGGTCAACGGGACTTCAGTGAATGTGCACCCATCTCGCCTAAACCTCTACGCAGACGACTCACTCAACGTGACCGAAGAACTACTGGACCATATTGCCTCGCAAGGGACACTGATGGCCGTGGAGTCTATCTTGGAGCACAGAATGAACTCTGACATGGAAGCCTACGAGATCAAAGTCAAGTGGAGACTATCGAGGACTCTCGGGAGCCGCTGAAGGCCATGTATGAAGATGTACCACAACTACTGCTACAGTACGCGAACGAAGCAACGATGATAATTTCCTACTCGCTGTTACTTCCCAGACGAAGTCCGAGACGCCAAGGCAACACAGGAACTGAGTTACAAGCACTTCCTGGTCAATTGCATATGACGTATGAGAGTTTCGAGATCTTGCAAGCATTTCCAAGTCGCACCGCAATGTGTAACTTGAGTTCGATCCCAGACACATGTACTAGTCAACTTTCAGACGTTGGATCACAATATCAACAAGTGTATTCAAGTGTCAAGCAACTCTACAATCTGGGTGGCTGATATTTAGATTTCTCGGTTCTGATTGGGCAAAAAGGGAAAGGAGAGAATTGGTGGGTAGAAATATAACCGATAAAAATACTACCAAATGCTAATAAACCTAAAGGAATACCCATTTCTAATGGAACATCATGCGCATTTTTAATTATATTTTTATATGCATTTGTTTCACTTAACCCCTCTACTACGAAGGATGTTCCGGATTATCCTGAATTGTTAATATATGAATTAACATATGCCGTAAAATCAGTACTATATATGCTGTTTCAAGCCCTTTCGCGTGACACGTGGCCCGAAGAAGGCATGGGATTGGCTGCTGCAGAGAGATGTGCAGTACAAAAACGCGTACAATAACTGCCTATTGCGATCTCCCTGCAAAACCGTTACACTTTACTGTAACGACACGACAATGACCAACACTCAAGAATCGTTCCATTGTCTCCATTATCGTTACTCATCTTCATCAGAGTCACTACCAAGAACCTCGCGCCTACGTCGGTCTACGAAGCGAATATTGTGCTGAAACTAGGGTGGGATGGCCATGCCATTTCGCCAGCTCTGGTGCCAGATCTTGTTGCAGGTGAGAGCGCTGCCGTGCTGCAGCCGGCGTGCCTTGTTGCACAAGGTGACGTGCCCTCTCTTGATCTTCGTGCACGTCGGGCAGGAATAGCTGGTCTCAAAGTTGCGGACGCCCGGACCGGCGTAAGCCGAGCAAAACTTGCACAACCATTGGCGCCGCTTTTGACCGTTCTTCTCCTCTGTTAGCTCGAGCGTGTGGGTGCCTCGAGGGAGCGGCTCGGTGACGAGCGCTGCCAGGTCGTCGTCCCCGTCAAAATCTTCGCTCGTCTGGCCCAGTAGCGCGATGTGGAGCCGCCGCATGAACACGGCGTGCGTTGGCACGGTTCTCCCGCGTGTGCGCATCGCAAGTTTGTGAATGATAAACGCGTTTACCATAGCGATATCTACCAGCCCCAGAAATATCGTCTTGTAATATTTTCGCATGCGAATCGCTCGTTGGATTGAGTATCTCTGCAACCGTAGCTGGTCGTGCACATCGACCCCTCCCATAGCCTCATGGTAGTCGCGTACAAGCTGAGGACACGGCACTTGGGAGATCAAACCGCCGGGTTCTCGGCGGGAGACGTTGGTGAGTTGGGTAGAACATCCAGTTGCTAGAAATCTCACCGGTTTGCTGTCCATCCACGACAGAGCTACAAACTCGGGACGGCCTCTCCAAACCGCCATACGATAGACCCCTCTAGGCATCGTTTTCGGACGCTTCTTATGCTTGAAGTCGATGGCTTTGCACCAACCCTTCCTATCCTTTCGTATAGTCCCGACGTGGTAGTGGCCCATGCTAAGCAACTTGTCTGAAAGCGGGATGGAGGTGTAGAAATTATCGGTGCAAATCAGTCTTTGTGCCGGCTACCCGCGAAGAACCTTCGCAACGTTCTTCACAACTGCTTGCTGTGCGACAGCTTCTTCGTTCTTGTTGGCCTTGCCGCAATATACCTCCAGTCTGTAAACACCAAAGCAAATGTTAGTGACGTCATGAAGACACTACGGCACATACTGAACACATAACGGAACAGCAGAATAAACAATATCACGGACATCCGTCATGTGCGAAGGATATCCGGAACAATCCGATTCCGTACCGGGAGCAATACGCCGACTCAGCGCAGCACGTCAGGTAGAATTTCGTGCCCCACTTGTTGGGCTTCGCGGGCATGTACTGGCGCATCGGGTTACGACGGTGGCGCATGGGCACCATACCTTCGTCAAACGAAATCCGCGGACCAAGGCGATAACCACGAAAGAAGGTCGTTTGTAAAGCTTGGATGACTGGCCGTATCTTGAAAGCCCGATCGTCGCTGTCACTTTGCCGATCGTTGTCGTTGAAATGCAGGTAGCGTGCTATGTCGTGAAACCGATCACGACTCATGAACTGACCAAACGTTCCGCGCGATAGAGCTCCCTCAGCCCTAGTGATCCAGTGACGACTCAGGCTTTCACGCCGAGGCTTCAGCGCTCTTGCAACTAACAGGCCAATGAAGCGGACGATCTCGTGCGGCTGGATAGCGCTTTTGCGAGCCAGCTTCCTCCGATACTCCTCGATAGTAAGCACAGTAGTCGATGGAACCGTTTCACGGCGCTGCAGAGCGCGAGTACGCATCTGCTCTGCCACTACATTGATGCTGTCACGTCGATACTTGTTGGTTTCCATAGCAATGCGACGCCAGAGTTCCTTCGGCAGGAAGAAGTAAAAAATAGCTAGTGGGTCTTCAGCATAAGCAAGCGAGGCACGCGTTGGACCGAAGGGCCCATCATACAGCGGCGAAGCATCGTGAAGAATCCGTCCAGCGTCTTGCTCCATGTGCACATCCCACTCCTCGGCTTGCAGTCGGTCCAGATCCTCGCGAGTCAAACCAAATTCAACAGGCACATCATCGTGTTCAAACGCTCTTTCCTCGTCACTTTCATCGGCCAATGCGTTATCATCACTGGGAACATCGACATTTTCGTCTTGCAATATCGAGTCTTCATCACCTTCCGCGTCAGAGCCAAGAGCCTGCAGCCAATCCCCGCTACCAGTGTTGAAGTCATCACCACCAATGTCATCGAAAAGGCGGTCCTGCCTCAGTGCATCGAGAAAGTCAACTGAGTCAAAGTTACTTTAGATATACGAGCAACTTCTTTTAGTAATTATTTAAATAGTGTACAGTTAACAACAGAAACACAATTAGAAGAAACGGAAGGTAGCATAGTCTGGCTAATGCATCTGTTTTGGGAACAGAAGATCAAAGGTTCAAATCCTTTTCTTCCGAAAACAGGCAATAGGAATTTCTAATATATCTTTTGAACATTTTTTAAAAAATCAACAAAGTAAAATTAATTCTGATTTAACTTCAAATTTTTTATTTAATAATACTTTAAAATCAATTGAAGATTCAGATCTTTGTTTAATAATAGGTAATGACATCAAGAGTATAAAAAAAAATATTTTTAAATATGTTATTAAAAAAGGTAAAAAAAAGTGGTTTAGAACGTCGTGAGACAGTTTGGTTCCTATCTTCTATAGATATTTTGAAAAATGAAAGAATCTAACTTTAAACTACTGACACAAAGATTTTCAGTCTTTTACTCTAACCAACTGAGCTATCCAGACTAAATATTATATTAATAAATATAAATAAATTTTATTTAAATTTACTAGTATAATAATTTTTTATGTATACCTTAGCAGGTTAACAAGCTAAAAATTAAATGTTGGCGGTGAACGTAAAGGTATTTGTTTAAAAGTTTATAATACAACACCGAAAAAACCAAATTCTGCAATGCGTAAAGTAGCTAAAGTTCATTTATTAAACCAAAAGATAAAATGAAAATTAAAATTGAAACATTAATTATAAATGGTTTCTCCAGGTCAAGTTTCTGCTGCTTTTGCTAGTTTTTACATCTAAACCTACAGTAAACATATGATGCGCCCAAACAATTGAACCTAATAACCCTATAGATAACATTGCATAAACCATTCCTAAATAACCAAATACATTTTTTTAGCAATAATTAAGTTAATGGTACTATTTTTAGTATTTTTTATTTTTATATTTTATTACCCCAATACTTTAGGTCATCCAGATAATTATATTGAAGCTACAGTTGCCATCATTAAAATAAAAATTATTACACCTGAACACCATAAAGCTTCTCTTGGTGTAATATAAGAACCGTAATATAAACCTCTAAAAATATGTCCGTTGAGCGATAATCTTTCCACAAAGAATTATCGGTCTTTTTCACCTTTCCTTTACAGTACTTGTTCGACGGATTTGAACCGTCATTAAAGGATTTGCAGTCCTTTACATTTCCTGTCCCACCAGGTCCATGCAAAATTAATGTGTTTAGATGGATCATATTTTCTAAAATCATTTATTTCACTTACTTTTAAAGGTTCCACTTTTAAAGCTTTAAATATACTTTTTGCTAACATTGTTTTTTCTTAATTTTTACATTAAAAATATAAAATTTGAAATAAATTTTAAAATTGGGATTATTATATATTAAATATATATATATACCTCGGTGGCTGTGGGTACAGGTGCGTGTGCGTCGGACGTGGTTGGGATAAGGCTTGGACGACGTCAATCCGGAAATCCCCGGGCCGTTTACCTACATCCCATTTTTTTTATATCCTGTTCATCACCCATTGCATGAATTACAGCACCTGAACATAAGAATAATAATGCTTTAAAATATGCAGCAAATAATTCAAATATATCAGAAGAGGATTTATATAGAATTGGAAATATATTTCTTTATACAATATCCAATTTAATTATAGATGAATTCAAAATATAAGAAAATCTATGGTTATCTATAATACAAATCAAATCTTTTCTACTTTAGATATACAAGCAACTTCTTTCAGTAATTATTTAAATAGTGTACAGTTAGCAACAGAAACACAATTAGAAGAAAGAATTGAAGAATTTCATCAAGAAATAAATCAAAGAATAACTTCAGCCGCAAGGTGTTTCGCGGCGTTGCTGCTCCGAAAAGCATTGTTTCGAGAACGATCACGCACGCACAAAACTTTGTGACACAATTTGCATCTATCGCCATTGAAGTGGAATTGTAGCAAGCTCTGGGCAATTTCAGTGGCAGACATTGGACTGGAATGCGGGCAAGTTGGATGCGGGGCAAGTTGGGAAATGAACCAAGTCGAGCTTCCTCCGTCGGTAGAGAAGAACGGTGTTTTCTTCTTTTGAAAATTTATAAAAGAAATGCAACATTGTATTTTATATACGGGAGTGTGTTTAGTAGGAGCGATTAAAGTTTTAGAAGAAACGAGATTAACTTCTAGACAGATAGAAGCAACACGTAGAATAATTATCAAGCTTTCGCTCATTGTCCAAAATTCCCCACTGCTGCCTTTAAAAAAGTTTGGGCCGTATTAATTGGTAAATCCTTTATCTTCCAAGTAAAATATTATTAAAGGTTTTTTTGCATTTTTTAAATCTTTACAAAATGAATGTTTACCTAATATAATATTTATTAGGAACTTTATCAAAAGATTTCCATGCAATCGATCATAATGGTGTATTAGATGAATTTACATTTAATTTTTTTAAAGCATCTATTGTGGTAAAAAGTATACCACAAAATTAACTAGTAAAAAAAAACTTCTTCATTGTGCCAGTTACGGCACGCCCCCACATCGAAAAGCGACAAGGACTGAAAGTTACCACTCATCTTTCCTTTATTTGTTTGCTTTTAGGAGATAACGAAAATGAAAATTTTCTTCCCAATTCTCGAAAATCGTCTTCCCACTCACGACATGAGAATACAAGTTCGGCAGTTTGTGTCCATTTTCCTGTCGCATGTGAGTTAGAAGAAATAACCAAGTATTCTTTGCGTGAGATAAGTCTAATTGAATTTTCAATTCTATGGGGGAAGTGACGAAGCGTTACGGATCACATTTTAGGTGACGAAGCTTTTGGACTTCTTGGTTTAATAACATACTTCGATGTAGAAACTTAAGATATGTTGCTGATGGTATCAAGCTGCTTATTAATCGACTGAGAACCAATAGAAACACGGAGGCAAGCTAGGTGCAGTTTTGCGCCAACGCTACGATACTAACTTCCCAAAAGTGTTACTGACAGATACGACTCAGTAATACTGCAAACACAAGTGACGGTCACTTCGTCGTTCTCTTCAACTCGAACAGTGGCATCCAACCCTTCAGAAGTCCAGTATTCACTTGCGAATATGCAGTAAATCGATTGGACAACTTCTCCATTTTTTGACAGTGTGAGCTTCTGGTTGTTATCCTTTGGAGCGCAATTAATAACGGATTCAATACGGTACACCCCTGGCTGAACAAAGGTAAGTACACCGTCGCCTTCAGTGCGAATGAAATCAATCCCATGAAGTCCGAAAGAAGTTGATAGTCATGACCAATTCCAGTCGGAGAATTCCATCTTTCAGCGCACAAATTTTTCTCTGCACAGTACTCTTTTCTCCAAGATCCTTTTCAAGTACATCTTGAAAGCACTGCAATAATAAAAATAATACGTTGCGTATCCAGAACGAGTTTACTGTCAAGGCAGATCGTACCTTGGCATAGTCACCTGCAGACGCGCCAGGAATTGAATTTGAGGAGGACGTATAGTCATTTAATCTCATACCTCCCTTGTACCTTTAGATTTTGAACACAACAAGTGAGAATATTCCTCAATAGAACCGAGACATATGTAGACTAACCATTGTTTCTTGCTCACGCAGTCCTCCATCCGAATACTCAACTTGTCGTCTTTAAGAGTAATCGTGTAGCGGAACGACGCCGCTGGAGACGTCTTAAAAGCAGTAACCCCTTGCAATATAATATCAGCCGAGTACTCCATTGTAAGTTGTGCAATGGTAACTGTTGGTAATTTTACATCAAGGAAATGGGAAAGATTGATGACTTACAATTGATGTCTTACAATGAATTGGAGATTGAAAGTGAGAAACTACTCGCTCTTCTAAAATTCTATATTTTCCAGGAGATGTGGAGTTCACCTCCTAGGCGGAAATACTTGAAAGCGTTAGCCAAAATCGCATCTATGGGTTCAAAACGCAAACAGAGGCGTGGAGATTCCTGTACCAATTGAGGTAAAATTCAGGAGACGAATCGATGAACCACACCTTTTAGAATATCTGATACTCAGATATGCTGGAGAGTGCCACGTGCAAGAACGAAGATTTTAGATGCACGTTTGTATTGGAATTGAAATTGAAATTGTTGCGGTTTAGTCGGCTACCTACACCCAAAGACGCGCACAGCTGCATCTCGCCTACGGAGAGCGAGTCACGAGACTCACATCCGCGGTAGGCGCCCAACCGTTTGTATTGGAAACTGCAATGAAAATCAGACAGGGGGTCATCCCCCCCCCCTTACTCTATGGTTAGTTAAATAACATAAATAGAGAATCCTTCAAAACCGTAAAAAAAAAAGGGGGTCATCCCTCAATGTCGGTCTGAAGCTGTTGTCAACGTTCAAGGCTGATTCTCTGATTCGATGAGATTTCGACGAACAGGGCGAACCGGTTTTAAGTTTGGATGTTCTGAAGATTTCCGTTCTTGCGAGTGTTAAGTGGAAGTGGCAAAATGGAGTGGGTAACTGCTATCGTTCCTGGATATGGTCGGTGCCAAAGTGCAATGTGAGAATCTGGTGCTTAGCGAGGTCGAAATTATTCCTGACAATAACTTGAAAGCGCCTCAAGAAACAACGCGATATTGCCGTCTTGAATTTTGCAGACTTACCGGGTAAGGATCGATTCCGAGTACTTTTCGTCATATTTCAGAGTACAGGTCAAATTGCATGTTTTTCGAGTACATTTTCGACTGTCGGGCACATCTCCGAGTACAGCGCAATTTGGGAAGGGTGACGAGTACACAGTTCATGAGACGGCACAAATGGATCGGTTATTTCCTGTCTCATCCCATAGTTTCCAGTCTTATATTATTTCCTTTCTAATCCAATACTTTCCTGTCTCATCTCAGGTTGTTTTCTGTCGTATCCCATAGGTTGTTTTCTTTGATCATGCCTTTAGTTACCGTGCAACGCAAGTCAGTTTTGAAGAAGAAGTGAAAGCAACACCAACCGACAGCATAACCAAGACCATGGATCGGGACGACGGGAATGATCTTGTTCCTATACGGCTTCCCCGTGAGGGTGGGGGTGCGCATGGCAAGAGACGCAAACGTAGAGGATACTTCTGCGGGTGCAAAGGGAACCGGCAGACTGGATGGATATGTAGCCATATCCCAGCAACAATGGGTATCATTGGTACACTGAATATAGATATGGCACTCGCTTCACTACCAATACGACTCGCACCAGGAGGCCAGGTCAAGGAGCGAGGTGCTCTCACGCGAGACTCAAATGATGCTGCTTACTTCTCTGTAGATAACTTGGTTCCACTGTTCACAAAGCTCCCAGCCAGAAACCTACACTGGAATCTTTTGAAGCCTGGTGACAACGGTGCAATTGTTGGTACCATCGTAAAATGGATATCTGGTCGTGAATATAAATGGGAGGTACACTTCAGCGATGGATCATCCAAGCAATTCAAATGCCAAGCCCTCGCCGAGGCGATAAAGTTCAGCTACGACGCCGGACTCCCCATCATGGGCAAGTTGCAGTAGCCATGAGTATCCAAGACAACGACTTTCCATCATGCATCGTTTCATCTTGTTTCCGTGAGGCTTTTATTCCCGACTACTTGTGCCATGCCATATCAAAGTACATAGTGAAGAATACGACAACGCCTCCGCCGTATTCCACACAGTGATGAAGAACTAAGGACTCATTTTAAGAGCTTAGAGTAAACGTCATTTCAAAAGCATCTTTGTACTCTCAAACCTTCCTTGTGACAACACATGGCAGTATGTACTCGATCATTATCCTAGTGAAGAAAATTTACTCGATTATATGCCGATATGGGCTGTACTCGACGTCCTTCCCTTTTGTACTCGCTTTTCATGCCGTTTCCAGACTTACCACACAACTGGTTCACCACTTCCAGCGATTACGATCACGAACATTTTCCAGTTTGCAGCAGCGTCAGTTTTGAGAAAAGTTTTCGTGCAAGTGATTCCGTTCTAAGGTGAAGGAAGCACAAGACAGACTGCTTAAATTTACTTACGAAAAAAAAGCGTTGTTCCAAATCAATTAGTGAGGGTTTTGCTCGAGCTAAACGCGATATGCTTGCTATTGAATTACTCCAGGTTCAAAGCTCTTAGCGATGTGGAGTCGCCATCACAGTCAATGATGACACAGCCGTCGTCCCCGTCATCTTGGATTAAGATAAACTCCACCTGTGCCTTTTGCTCGAATACCCAACTAGCCACATAAGCCGAGATGGTCAGCAACAAACACACAAATGCTAGTATTCCGAAGACTGGCGAGAGAGTGGCCAATATACAAAAGAGCAGGGCGAACACATAGCTGAGCACAGCACACTTTTTCGTGGTTTTAGCCAGACCTGGAAACACTCAAGTCAAGATCAGTGAAAGATTGGGCAGTGGAAAAGCAGCAATGTACGTACTAATGTAGCGACGCTCCGAAGCGTAGTTGAAGCGGACTGGATTGGCATCTCTGGTAGCAACGTCTAGCACAAAGTGAACCTTGTCGGTCGCGCACGACTGGATTTTAACCGTGTCGTTCCTGGTGACACTTTGTAGGTTGCTTCGAATGGCGGCAGTAATGCTTCCTTTTTGCAGCTTCTTGACGGCCTTGTCGTTTTTATTGAACGGATCCACAGTCTTGTAGACGAGGATCATGTCTGCCAATTCCGACGTATAGAGCTCCCGAGCGATTCTGGCGATCACATCCTTCAATGGTTCGCCTGACAGGACCTCTTCCTCGAACAATCGATTTAACCCGATGACGGCAAAAATGATCTTCATCGTTGGCAGCTAATTGGAAAGTGAAAGCAGCAGATCAAATTGTTTTCGCGGCATCATTCTGTGGTAAGTTTTTTTTTCTGAAAACGTAGTACGAAAGAGGACATCAATCATACAAGCCATTATGTAGAAAAAATATTATTCAAAGAGCTTTCTTCTCCTCTATGTTTGTTTCAGGCCGAAAGGTAAGTCGAGAGACTACCTATCGCCATCAAAATGTATCAACCCTCTTTGTAGGGATTCTTTCTACACAATGACTTATGTGGATCTCTAAGTCAGCTCTCCAGTGCTGCAGTCACTTTTCAATTTGCAGAAAACAATGAAGATCGTTTTTGCCATCGCCGGAGCAGCCTACATGATCGAAGAGGAGGTCAAGACAGGTGAAACAATGAGTGCCGTTATCACCAGAATCGCTCAGAAGCTCCACACGAAGCTGGGATACCTGATTTTGGTGTACAGGGCGGTTAAACCATTGAAAAAGGACGGCAATTTCATCAAGGAGATACAAAAAGGCAACCTTTTCGTCCAGAATCTGCGCAACCTACAAAGTGTCTCCATGAACCAGACGGTTAACATCCGAGCGTGCACGACGAACAGAGTTCATTTCGTCCTTGATATTCCCAGTGCAGGTACCAGTCCAGACCGCTTTTGCTATGCTAGTGATCGTCACTACAGCAGTATGTACAGTTATGGCTTTCCTACTGTTAAGCTTTCACTGATCTTGACTGAGTGCTTTCAGATCTGGCCAAGACCGCGAACAAGTGGGCTCACCTGTGCATTTTGATCGGCGTGTTCTTATGCGTATTCGTTCTGTTCACCCCCTCACTAGTCCTTGGGACACTTGGAGTTTCATTTTCGTTGATCTCCCTCCTACCTTCCTTTGTGAGCAGGTTTTTCTCGTATATGGCAGAGGAGAAAGTCATTATGATCCGAGACAATAGGAACGACTGCTACATCACTATCGAAAGTGACAATGTACCTGAAAGATTTTAAAAAGTAGCAAGCTTGTTATTCACGAAGACGAAGAGTTTTACATGTTTCGTTTTGTCTTACTCATTTTCCTTTCCTTCATTGTCATTCTACTAAAACCCAGCAAGATGGTGAAACCGTGGACGGGATTTCGAGTACACCAATTGAGATCTGTTCGTACCGGTACTTTGCGGTATTTCTAGGGAAATCACTGTACCTGTGAGGTATGTGTACTCGGGCGCTGGCGGTATTGTCGGTAACCGGTATGTTTACTCGCTCAGTACCAAACAGCAATTCAATTGTGATCATGGTGCCAGGTAAAACCCGCAAGAGGGACTCTACTGAGTCTTCAAATGGATCAAACAGTAAGAGAACAAGACGAACAGACGATCCCAAGACTTCAGCGACAGATGTACCAGAAGTTCCGATTGAGTTTCTGCAAAAATCCTGTGATGCAATGCATAAAGCGTGTCTTACTGAGTACGACGAGAAATCGCGTCAAACAGCTCGGCGCACCATCGCTCAGCCGTACAAACTGGCCAACTACCAGAAACGTCTGTGGGCAGATCGGTATCTTGCTGCGCGTAATAGGAACCAAGTAATGGACTACGTACTTCTGTCTACTAAAATCCAGTTTAAGGCCTTCAAAGACGACCCAAAAGAGCTCGAAGCTCATCATAAGCCCCTGCTTCAGGAACTGTACGCGTGTTATCTTGAGATTCTCAAGAAGGAGAAGGCAGAAGCAGAGCTGACGAAGAGTACGCAGGAAAATCTGTTGATGTCGATTCAGACGATGTTGTGTGAGACCAAGGAGGAACTTAAATGTGAATTGCAGAGAGACAAAGAGGAGGTAAACAGTATGAAAGAGAAGATCGAGGAGGAGAGAAGCAGGGTACAAGAATTGCAAGTGGAATTGGCCGCAGAGAAGTCAAAATCAAGTATGTTGCAAGAAGAGTTAAACGCTGCTAAGGATGCTGCAATTAATCATCAAAGCGACAGAGCTGTGCTGAAGCTCTTAGTGAATGAACTCCAGGCATTAGCACAAAAATTAGCGGACGAGAAGACAGTGACACGCAGGTACAAGACGAAAGTGGCGCAGCTTGAGAAAGTGGTGGAAGCTCAGCAACAATACACGCTACAGTAATGTGCGAGTAGTTCTATTAGGGAAAGAAATGCAAAAAGCAGACGAACTAAATTCTGGTCTAACGTACGACGTCCGACTTCGCACTTGAGTCTCCAGTTTTCACGATTCAAAAGAAATTCGTTCCATTCCCATCCTGTCAGTCCGACTCTAGTTGCTCACGTACTTTTCGAACAGCGATGTGAAGTAGTTGGGGTCCGTGATGGCGGCAAATGGCTCCACTCGCTGTAGATACTTGCCACGGCTCTTCTCGAAGTCCACTGGAGCTCCAAAGCGAACATCACGAACATCCACAATATGCGAGTGGTGAGCTTCAATGTGGTCGTCAAAGAAGACCGTGACATCATCTTTCTCTTCATCGACCAGCAACAACTTTCCATACTGACCGTCTTCAGCGTGAGCACTCCACCACTCCCAGTAGTCACGAAGAGCAAGGGTACCAGCTCCCTTCAGCATTCCTCCCAGTGTCTCCTGAATAGCTTGGAAGCCGCGAATCACATTGACAGTTGGATCCGAAGCAGAGTAGAAGTTGTTCGGGGCGCTGACACCTTCCTCCGCCAGTTTTGAAGAGAACGGGACCTTGGTCAACGTACCTAGAGCCAACGCCGTGCCTTCACTCTCGAATCCATCACGGTAGAACGTTCCCACACGACGTGCACTTGGCTCCAAGTTCAAACGGAAGTGTTCAGGCAATGCTGGAAGCCCAACGGGATGTTGTCCATCCACCAACAACTCCAACTCCTTGGCAACTTCGACAATATCATCTCCAAAAGTCCTGAAAACCAGTTTCACATCCAGATCCTTCTTAGTCACTTTAGGAGATGCCAAGTACGACAAAAACTGCAGGAATGACGGTAGCAAATAGTACCGTCCTTCACTCCAAGCTTCTTGCAAACTGGACTTTGGCATCGTCATTGCCAATTGCTTAGCAGCTTCACGTTGTTGTCCTTCAGGGAAATGAAGTTTCTGCATCACTTCTTCAAAAGACCCACGTACACGACGACCTGGTGCGTCGTCCCCACCTGTAAAAGCTGATTGCAACGCAGTACGTTTCTTCTTGGCTGCTTTATTCACAGCTTTGATCTGATCAATGTCACTGGCTTGAGCTGTAGCCAAACTCTGGTACGGGTGAGCATCGTCCACGAATTGTTTGTATGAGATCAATTTGGGTCCGTTAGATTGAGCCTTTGGGGGATCAATGGACGAAGCATCGGAGACGCAGACCCATTCCGAAGGGTTTGAAGGGTTTACGTAACCCCATGTACATTCGGATAAAAGGTAGTCCACAGTGTTCTCCATAGTACGACCACCGGCAGAATCCGACATAAGGACGGTACGGTTAAGGTCGAAGTGCAGCACTACGCTGCGTCGCCTGCTGGCTGCCATGAGGATCGAGGAGAACGTGGTGAAGAGGAAGGGTATGCTGGTTATATGGGGTGGAGCTTTTTCACATCGAAATTGTATGATTTATAGCCAATCCGATTGGCATATTGTTTAGCCCTTTAACTTGATATTTGTATTGAATGAAATAGTCTTGTATAAATATCAAAAATTAAATCAAAATATTGTCAATGTTTTGCATCGATCTTAACTGTGTTCTTAGTGTCTTTTTGTTGTGCTGACGATCACTTAGTTCCAAGGTAAGGGATCCACTGAAACCCGGTTTCTCATCCCGTACATCGATCGTCCTGAAGTCTTTATCGTTTATGGGATATATAATAAGTATTACCTACTGGTAACTGGTACACCGATCGACAGAATGCAGCGTCCATATAAAAAGGGCGCCTGTGATATAAAATTGTGTGCACATTTTGTTATCAACCAATCAAATTGCCCGATGCAGCGTTCAATCGCTAAAATAAAACTCCACCAGCCACTCGATAAAACGGAGGTCTCCACCAGCCACTCGATAAAATGGAGGAAGCGGACGAGGAGTCCTCGCAGCCCCCACCACCCGCGACAGTATTGCAGGAAGCAAAGGAGGTTGCCACACACAGGCCTCCTTGACGAGGTGTACGCGCCAGCCAAACAACGCCGCATGCACTACACAATACAAGAAAAACGACGTGTCCTTTTAAGCTATAGAGGGGCTAAGCCAACGCAAAGCTACGCAAGAGCAACAGCTACTGCTACGACGGCGAAAGGAGAGCGCTTGGCTACGATAAAGCGTGCCATTTCAG
The DNA here is from genome assembly GCA_018806915.1 of Phytophthora colocasiae. Lineage (NCBI taxonomy): Eukaryota > Oomycota > Peronosporomycetes > Peronosporales > Peronosporaceae > Phytophthora > Phytophthora colocasiae. The sequence goes on along the minus strand of JAGKQI010000094.1, from coordinate 238,610 downwards.
CCTGGGAATCCATTAAACCGTCACTAGTGCAATTTTTAGTGCAAAATACAGCTGCTCTCTATCTTTTACCAAAATCGATATTAATTCGCTCTCACATAACCAGTCTACACGCGCCGAACAGACTTTGCACCTGCGGGAAAGTGGTCGTTGCATTCTGTCGATCGGTGTAATGTGCCATGTAAAAAAGCCGCACAGGCTGTGCGGCTTTGTGCGGCACAGGTTTACGGTACATCGTAATAACTGTACAGTGTACTAGTACATTACCGGCCATTTGCAACCGGGGTTGTGTTTCTCGCGATTCTGGACCGGTGATTGGCCACATGCATGGTATCGACAAGAATCCTGGTCTGTACGGTGTTAGAGAAGAGGGTGTGAGTGTCAACGTGGGTTGTGTGCACCATATAATAGTAAAGCAAAGCCTGATTCACAACTCAGATACCATACAAAAAACTTGTCAGGGTTGAAATTAGACATGGTGTGGAATCAAACACAATTACTTCACTGACTTGAAATTGCAGAACAGATAAATAAAAGCACTATCATGACAAGTCGCTACAAGACGGAGCTCCTCAAGTTCATGCCCTACACTTATGGCGTTGAGTACGACAGCGACCACGCCATCAGTATGGAGGAGTTCCTTGGCATCACTCCTGAGCACATATGTCGCCGGATGAATGAGCTAGCGTATGGAAACCCTGACTTGAGCGACGACTTGAGACCTGTTCATCGCCGATCAGCCACATTAGAGTTCTCTAAGAAGGCCATATCATCATTCATGCCCCGCGTAAACGCATCGTGGGATCCGGTGACAGCGCGTGGAATTCCTACTCGCTCCGACGCTGTAAATAAGCTCATTAAGCGTGTGAAGAAGTTTGAGGTTCGTCGAGAGGGTGTTGAGCCTAAAGCACGACGCAGTCTTGAGTTTGATGAGTTCCTGAAATCGTTGTCTCTGGTGCGATCAAAATGGGGGAAGGGCGAGACGGCGTACATGGTGAGCAGTGTCCTTACCTAGCGGTGGCACATTATGGCTCGAATAGATGACATGATGAAGTTGCAGTTCTCCAATTTCGTGCCGAATGGGCAGTACTCTTCCACACTCTTGTGCCAGATGCGCTGGTCGAAGAACATGCACGAAGAGCGAGATGCCCCAGAACAGATTGTACTCGGCAGCATGGACCCTAAAATGTGTGCGTTACTCAACCTAGCCATCTAAATTGAGTCCAGCACCAATGTTTCTTGCTCGAAGTTTATCTATGGTAATCCGAAGGATGGAGATTGCGCGGTGCGTCGCTTTTTGAGCGGCATCGTTAAGGGATAACGGTCGCCGGTGGGTTAAGGATCCAACGTTTTGGAACACACAGCTTTCGCAAAGGTGCTGCGACGTATGCTTCTCGTTGTGGAATGTCAAAGGATTTTGTTACCGACGTGGTCGCTGGCGCACTCGCAAAGGTCTACATCGACAACACGCAGCCATACCCAGACGCATGTACTGCAGCAGCACTGGCGGGTCCTCTAGGGCCATGCTTCTACGTACTCAGAAATGACATTACGTGTGTTCCACCAACACTTTTAGTTGACCAGATAGCCCCAACAATCAAACAGGTAATGGGCGAGGCGATGTCAAAGCCACTGGTAATGCTGTTGTTATGGGCTGCTATGGAACCTCCTGAAGACTACACGTATGACCTCATTCCAGATCGATTGAGACAGAAAATTATCGGCGCATACGTTAATTCAGAAGAAAGTCGTGCTTTAAATCCGATAGACCGAGCGGAGGTTTTTGTCACGGTCGATGGATCTCAACTTAATCTCGTTACTATGGATACTGAAGCTGGTGCAGCAGAAGTAAACGCTCGAGGATTCCATGCTAGTAGCGTCGCTGGAGGAGAAGGTTCTCACCGGGAGTTTGCTGCTCTTCACTCACAGTATGCAGCTGTGCGACGGTCTGTGTCAGAATTGATGAGCGAGATGCAGCGATCGCGACACGAATTTCAACGCGAATTGCAAAAGCTTCAAGCAATATTGAAGCGAGTAGTAATGCAGCCTGCCATCCACGTAGACACACCTCCGTCAGTGTGTGTTGGTGCGGAAATGAGAGTTGCACGACTATCAAAGCGACCCAAAGACTGTTCGAGCTCTGGCATGAATTTCAGTTTGGTAATGGAGGGCAAAAGCCAGCCAAGGACTTCACACCGATGGAACGAGGAGCCAACAAGTTCATTTTTTCTCGGGGAAAAGTCTTTTTGGGATGTCATTGCGACGCTTGTTCGTTCCGGTTACGGTAGACAGCTTCCCGTGTCGAGTATCCTGACTGCTCTCCGTGTTAACCGTAGGCGAGGTGGTCATCCTAGTCTTCGTCTATAATAATTTGATATTAGTCAATCAAAACTTAGTTGCAAACCGAGTTGTTACTTTGGTCGGTATTTATACAGTACAGTGGACACAAAATCATTGGTCACGCTGTTTGGTCGTATCACAATACGCACGGATGAATTTGTACTACTTCGAAGTAGTAGTTAGATGTAATGCATACAGTCCGCGCCAGGTTTATATGACCACCCACATTTTAGGGCGCCGCTCCGTTTGGAGTTGAGCGGCGCCATTTAGATATGTTGGTTGTGTCGTTAAAGCGCGTTTGAGAGTTACGGGATATCCCACTTTAAGATAGGGTTAGTATACAAGTGACCATATTGCCTGACCCATTACAAAAAGCAAGATAAGCTGTTAAAATGGCTACACTAGTACAGTAGTAGTGTATCTCCACGACTCAATCAGCGTTAGCAGGGGGGGGGGGGGGAAGGGAGGACTCGAACCCCTTATATTAGGTACTTATTTCGAAGCCTGTTCGAAACAGGCGCATTGACGTCTAAGCAAGGTTACTCCTACAGTGCGCGCCAAATCGATAGGACCCCCCCTGAATATGCCCATAACCCCTTGGTTCCCAAGAAATATACACCATAACACGCTAATGAACGTCATAAGTACACCATACGCACATTACTTCGAGTTTGTATGATGCATAGCCACGACATGAAGATCGGTGTATTAATTTTCAAAAGGTTTTATTTTCAATGTCGTCTAATATACACCTTTGTCGATCACATTGAGTCCTCAATGTCGTAACTTACCGCCACTACTTCAGATCAGACAAGAACATAACTGCAGTCATGGCAACAAAAGGTACACCAATTCAAGGAAATGTGTGTTACAACTCGACACTTCCTAACACTCATCAATTGACACGCAGGCCTCTTATTGCTTTGAGCGTATACAGTATGTATTCCACTACACAATACTGTACTGCACCCTGGCCTACAAAACCCCCCATCAGGCTCCATTCCCGAGTTAAGGACCAACCCACAGGCTTTAGTTGACGCCTGAAATGTCCAAAATCAATGTCACGTGCCACCTCGACAGCGGATTCCTTTGTTCTGCGGCTTGTCAGATGTGCGCCATTGAGCTAATGAATGGTTTGTGTGACTGTCGGCACCTGGATTCTTTCCCGCTTTCAAATCATCAAGATAGATCGTCCTGGTTCTGAAGGTGGTCCAAATCACCTCTAGCATCTTATGCTCCAATTTAGACTTGATTAAAGTATTGCCCGATCCATTTTCTATTGTTAATTGCCGTATGTCGTAACTTACGACATAGTGATTTTGCTATGGCGTAAGATACGACGTTGGGAGTAGAGGGGATAACTCAGTCAGTTTTTATCATTTTAAGTTGCGGTTTTGACAGTAGATCCATAACACGGTAAGAAAGGACCTATGGGCGTTTGTTTTAGCGTTTTTGCACCCTAAAGTATGGCTCCCATACAAAAAACGGTTTTTTGCCAAACGACACAATTTAGGACCCCCCATGCTTCAATACAAATCCCTATACTAAATAAAACCCGCTCAAAATGATATGACTGGGGATTTGTATGGGGACATGTTCTAAACCTCTGTAGAGTGAAGGTGAGTGCAGGTATCATGGCTCTGAATTACACAGAACATTGATAATAGATAAGTGCATAAGGCCAAAACCATTGGCAGAGAGTTACAAAGTAATTGCTGCCACTTTAACAGTCAGTTTTCTAGATTGTCATTTAGTGGCTGTTTTTTGGCAAATCATAGTCAAAATGCGTTCAAATGTTAGAGACAAAATAATAATGTCGATCCCTTGCATAAGAACTCTCTAAAGCGTAAATGATCTCTACCAAACATGCACTTATCTATTATCAATGTTCTGTGTAATTCAGAGCCATGATACCTGCACTCACCTTCACTCTACAGAGGTTTAGAACATGTCCCCATACAAATCCCCAGTCATATCATTTTGAGCGGGTTTTATTTAGTATAGGGATTTGTATTGAAGCATGGGGGGTCCTAAATTGTGTCGTTTGGCAAAAAACCGTTTTTTGTATGGGAGCCATACTTTAGGGTGCAAAAACGCTAAAACAAACGCCCATAGGTCCTTTCTTACCGTGTTATGGATCTACTGTCAAAACCGCAACTTAAAATGATAAAAACTGACTGAGTTATGGGCATATTCAGGGGGGGTCCTATCGATTTGGCGCGCACTGTAACTAATTTCCTACGGCTACTCGGTTACCCTTAGAGCCTGTTCGCTTCACTGCTGGAGATGGAGACGGCATACCTAGCCCCGGTTAGGTTGGTTTTGATTGGCTAAAAGACGGCAGGTTTCAACAACGCATCTGGAGACGTTTCAACGTTTTATGTACCATTCCTCTCCACCTCCGGGAGGTGGAGAAGGAGAGAGAGAGCTGGAGACAGCATCCACAAACACAAAACTTCTAGAACAAAACAACATTCATGAACGACGAAGACTTGGTGCTGGCTGTTTGCGCGGCTGTAGGTCACGCCATGGCATCGATTGGAGCTGATAGAGCGCCGTTTCCGCGAAGGAGTCCTTCACAGATTCTCACCGTGACATCCCTGCATTTTGACGACCAGCAACTCCACTGGTAGCAGTAAGCACACTACCCCCTCCATCGTTACTTGAGACAGCAGCTTGTCGTTGATACCCCGCACCTCCAGGCGTTGCAGTCAGCGCCGCAGAAAGCTGTGCGAGAGGAAAGCTCAACGTATCCTGGTCATCATCCCCTGGGCTCAGTGACATCGCACGATCTCCACTGTCATTTCCTCGGGCAAAACCGGCATCTTCTGCCAGTTGCGAAGGAGAAAGCGGCGTGTAAGCTGCCCGTGAGGCTTGGTTGCGGGGGGCCATCGCGATGGAGCTGTCTTTGTCTGGCTGTCGAGGTGCTGGACAACTCTGGTGTGTAATTGGTCAAAAGTTTTATGTGGGGATGGAGCTGTAGCGAACGCAGCTCAAGACGATACGGGACTTTTTCTACTGCGATCTCTACCCGAGGTACAAAGCGAACACGCTCTTAGTCTATGACCGGTACGCTTGAATTTCTTGGGAATTTTGCCCAATGGGCCACCGTTGATGAGCCCCCAGCCGGTGCCTGGCCGGGTAGAGTACTGCGACCGCGCCAACTCCTTGAGTCTTGTCTCCGTGTTGTTGTGCCTTGATTGGTCCCGATGTCTTAGAGAAGAGCTTGTGAGTGATGGGAAATGAACAGAGAAGGGCAGCGGTGAGAGAGGAGAGCAGAAGTCGAAAAGGGCGACGGAGGCGGGGCTCGAACCCTCGGCGTTAGCAGTGTTAATTGTTCAATCGCATTGTTAGCTCTGCGACGCTACTGTTAGCGTAAACACCTCGACACATAGTTGACCACAACCGGATTTTAATCCAAATATACGGAGACAGATCTGGGAATGGATCGAACGCTGTTGTTTGACAGGCTTTCATTGTGGGAAGCCCATCTTAACCTGCATCTTAGCAACTCGACATATGCCCTCTCAGCACTGGTTACTAGTTGTAGTACTGTAGTACTTTACTCTGCACAACGTCTGTAAACCAATTCTGCGTGATTTTACCATCGACGTATTTTTCTCACTTCCTCTTTCATCGACTCGAGATGAATCTACGCCTTCTTCTCGTGACAGTCCTCGCAGTACTAGCTGCAAGTGCGTCTGCGACTGTTGATCATGACAAGATCGAGCCTTTTCCTCAACCTGAGCCTGTTACCGTCTCTGAAAAAGCTGCCATCAAGTTCAAACCTCAACTGTACACACCGAGAAGTGTATGCGTCCCCTTTCCTGCCGTGAATGCCGCTGGTGAGGTCACTGGTGGGCTCAAGGGGACGAATGGAAACGATGCGTGTAAGTATGCGCCGAAGGGAGCTCAAGTGTATGGGCGAGCTGGATGGTACAAGAATCTGTGGGCCATCATGTACGCCTGGTACTTCCCGAAAGGGTTCAACTGGCTGGAATTCCCTTCGAGACGTCATGACTGGAAGAGTGTCGTCGTGTGGATCGACAACCCTGACTTGGAGACCCCAAAGATCGTTGGTGTCTCCATGTCCAAGTCCGACACGAAATACTGGAAGGAGAGGAAGATCTGGCCGTCGAATTTTGTTGGCTATCGAAGTGAGGGCCGTTTATCCCGGCGTGTTGAATATTATGGCTCCAACACGTCTCTCCGATTCGATTTTGGTGCAAGCGCGTACATGCGTTTTGCTTATTCGGATGGCGACTACCAGGACTTGATCATGTGGGAACAATTGACGGATGCAGCTCGGGTGGCTCTCAACAACAGTGACTCTTTCGGGAACGCAGAGGTTCCGTTCAGTGATGAACACTACGAAGACCACTTAGACAAGGCATGGCCACTTTAAATGAGAATGCAAAGGGACCAGTGTCCAGCACACAAAAAACTTTCGTAGTAGTTTCCGTTTGCAATGTGAAGTAAGACGGGGTCCGATGGGGAGGACGCAGCAACGATCCATTGTGACGCGAGTGTGTCCAAACCAATTCAAATATAATCAGCCTGGGTCTTTCGGACCAATATACGTCGGTGACCAGGTTATTTCCTGGTTGTTACTACTAGTACATGGCTTGCCTGTTTACGGTATGCTCGTCAATTCTAGATACATGTACGTGTATGCAGTGTTTTTATGTTCGGAGACGACAAAATCTGAACAATACAAGTACATGTACAATTGGTACAGCTACACTACTCCGGTTCCAGAAATACTGCAACGGCTAGTATATGTATGCAACGCTTTTCGCGATATGTCTTTGTACCTGAGTCCGCATGCGTCGGGTCATATCTCATTATCTACATTTACTTCTTCTCTCGATCAAGCGCGTGTACGCAATAAGAGTCTCGGTCAAACCTTTCCAGGCTGCACGATCTTGTGCACCTAGGCGAAGGAGGTACAAGTCTGGGGCACGTTGAAGTCGGTGTCCTGTGGAAAGTGTCAGAAGGTCAGCATCGAGAACCATCGATAGCGTTAGTCGGTGTCTACTTCTCCATTTGTCTGTTTCGATTGTATTGAAGCCAAAAAGACGCCATCGGCTGCGAAGTAAATGAAATCGGAGTGGGTCAGCCTTGGTGCGATCGTAGAGCTAGTATCCATGTAGAAAGTAATGCTCTTACCAACCAGTGCCGCTTACATACTGAACAGAATGCCAAGTTAAGGAGGCATGACCAAACATGATTACTTTACTGTATTTGGTTCGCGAGCATGTCACATCCATATGCTGGATGCACCTTCCTTCCTAAGTCTGCAGATCTACAGATACGTCGACCCGCTTTTTATGGAGTTTTAAACACTTAGATACCGAGGAAGGACGAGAGTACTGTTGTTATTGAGAACAATGGCAACTACCTGCCACTTAGCCAACTATTTTACGTGCAATCGGCTATAGTTTCTGTGCATGTACTTGACTTCAAGCGTGAGTCACTACAAGTGACTACATGCACAGTGTGATTACGGTAAAAAATCAAATATGGGCCGAGATAAAAGATGCTCGAATTACTCGGCATCTACTTATGCGTTGACAAAAAGTGAGACAGTTTCTGAAACTTCGCAAACCAGAGATTTTTTCTCGATTTTTTGTAGTAGCAGACCAATGAAATTAAGCTCATGCCCGTGGAGAAGAAAACGACTTAATCAGTTTACGGCCGAATTTAGTCTTGCTTTCAGTATTGAAAGCGCAGAGTGAGTGTCATTTTTGTGACCGTTTGAGGTTTGGGTTATTCCACCCTCACCTTTTATATTTCTACTTTTGATCAAGTTTCGACGGAAATTAACTTACGGAGGACAAACAGTCAAGTGGCTGGCCAACAATTGAAGCCCCTGCCGAAGAAGCCGACAAAGCGTAAACGAGTCGCAGTTGGGGGGAGGCTGTTTACCCATGAAGTGCTCAAGGAACTTGCTGAGGCTGGCAGAAAAAAACCAAGTCGTCTAAGAAAGCTGTTACTAAAACTGCAGGTAAAGGTGTAGAAGAGTACATGTACAGTAGCGCATATTAGCTGTATTCTAAACAACAAAATGTTAGTCGAGTGTCTTGCACAGTGAGGTTGAATAGATGCTTTACTTACCAAATCAGTGCGGAGAATTAACGGGACTTGAACCCGCGACAACCCTGCTCCCATAATGGGCCCTCAATAAGCTCGCGTAGGCGACTGGAGCCATGACACCTCGCGCCAAATTTACAAATTTAATTTTTGAAGGTATTCGTATTTAGTGTGTTTTAGCCAATAAAGTACTTGCTCTGTGAAAAACTTCACGTGATTGGCAGTTAAAATACGGCCTTAAAATGGTTGATGGCCCTAAATTACCTTATTGTAAAAATTACCGGAAACACGGCATCATTGGAAAATGCCACGCCAGCAATGACTACAAAAAAAAAAAATTGTACGTGATAAGCTTGGGGGTACAGGATAGTTGGGATTGTTGGTTGCTGCTGTTGGACAATTTAATCATTCGTCAATTTGCTTTGAGGAGCACAACACCCCCAGCATCAAGACCATCCAAGAAAGCCATGCTGAACGCCAAAACTCTCAGCTCTGTGGTTGTACTGGGCCAAGTCGCCGTTTCCAGCTCGTTGGTGGTAAACGCAGGCCTAACGGTAGGAGCACCGACTGACCCAGCTTCTGCTAACTACGTGCTGTCGGCCTTTGCTACTGGTGATTGGGGTGCTACGACGTACAAGGGCTCGTGCTGTAACAGTAATTACGGCAACATGGACCTCAACGCCCAAGAAGTGGTGGCCACTCTGATGAACATCCAAGCTGGTACAAGTCTGCAGCCCAAGGCTGTCCTCGGTCACGGTGACAGCTTGTACTGGAACGGCATCAACTTCCTAGAAGAGCGTGATAGCCGTTTCCAAGCCTCGTTTGAAGCCAAGTACGACGGAGAGAACATCAAGAACGTCCCGTGGGTTAACGTAATGGGCAACCACGACTACGGTGGCTCAGATTACATCTGCAGCAGTGGACAAAAGCTTGTACCGTGCAACAACACGGAGGAGCTCTTCCAAGGTCTGGACAATAAACTCAAGTGGCAAAGGGAATACACGAGCCCCAACGACAACCGCTGGCACATGGAAGACCACTTCTACGTCTACCGTATCGAAGACAAAGCAACTGGAGTGAGCATCGATATCTTCAACGTCGAGACAAATGACGCAGAGGTCCACGGAGCTGAACTCGTCTGCTGCCAATGCTACGGATACGCCAAGACGGACAGTGGTGGCTGCAACACCGTTACTCGGGAAGATAAATACTGTTTTGGAGGCAACAAGACCCTGTTTGATACCTGTATGGCCAAATTCAATGAATGGGGCAGTGAATCCCGTGCTCGTTTGGCTCAAGAAGTGAAGAAGTCCACTGCAACGTGGAAGATCGTCAACAGCCACTTCAACCCGTACGATCACTTCTACGAGACTGGAATGAACAAGTGGTTCGACGCGTTGAGACAGTCTGGTGTTCGCGTCTATCTGCATGGTCACACTCACGCTGAAAAGCACGACTACGCGGAGTCGCTGGGTGTCCATTTCGTCGAGAATGGAGCTGGAGGTGGTCGTCAAAAGGGTAAGGCTGGTACTATCCAAGACTACGCCGCTAAGTACGTCAAGAAGGTGTGGGAGTACAGTCCTACGGAATACGGTTTCTTCTCGTTGCAAGCGTCCAAGGACTGGCTCAAGCTACAGTATCACACGTCGGACAATAAGTGGAACTTCACGGAGAACTGGGCGGACACGACGATTGGTGGAGTGGAGACCAAGCACTGCTGGTACATTCCTGCTGATGGATCCGAGGGCAAGGCATGCTAAACAACTACAATGACTGCTACTACGGTAGTACACAACCATCGAACGGTTAATAATGTTTTACGGCAAATACCACAACAATTTTCCGTTCAATCGAATCGAATTCTTTTTCTTAAAAAGAAGAAGAAAAGAAGAAAGTAAAAAGAATGACATGTCACTATTTCTATTTGCCTTAAAGAAATGAATAACAAGAAGCGCACAGCCACCTCTTCTTCTTTCAACATTCCTGTGCACAAGGCAGACGATCATTTGACTAAACGACCACGTAAAAGTGCTTCCCCAGTCAAGACACTCGCTCCATCATTGGCAGATCCAGAGACGGAGCTTCTCCGCGCTCTAGAAGAAGAGATTTCAAAAGAAGAACAAAAAGAAGAAAATAAAGCAGACAAGAATCCTTTTCAAGAAGAAGATGATGATTACGACGAGTCCGACGGGGAATAGCAAAAATAATATAAAATCATTTTATTGTTTCAGGGAGGTGAAGGTTTCCTGAGCTCCTCGTTCAACCAGCTACGGAGCAAACGAATACTCTCTCGATCTTGCGCGCAGCATTCAAAGACGTTGGTAAAGAGAGAAGAAACTATGGAAGAATTGGTAGCAGTTGAAGCACCGGAAGAGTGACTATTCCGTCGTCCTGGATTGGTTGGTCTCAATTCGGCAGCTACAGCCGCAGGAGCTGCAAACAGAAAAGCTTTCGTCCTGGAAGATGACGCTGAGGCCGTAGCAGTTGCCACTTTGGAAGTGACCGGGTGATGACGTTGGTCCATTCTTAATTCGTAGTCGACACATTTTTGGAGCTCTCGACGTGCTTCCCTTAACGCTGCACGTTGCTGCTGTTTGTGGTTGTTCAGAAGTTGCTGGTACTCTTTGGATTGTGGCTCTTCTGGAGTTTCAGCGGGTAATGGAGGCAGGAAATGGTCAATTTTGTTGAAAATGAGGAAAAACTGGGAATTGGTGAACGTCTTGAGCTTGGATCTGTGTTTTAGGAAGCGGACAAGTTCAGTGGCGACGATAGGGAATCGTGTGGAGTCTGTAGCGTCTACGATGAACAGCACTGCAACAATCGGGAGGGTATTCTGGAACGTATTGGAAACTGCGGGTGGGAGATTCAGGTTGTTGCTACTACCAGTAAAAGTCGATGAATCACCGGTGAAACTGTACCATTTCGCTCTACAAGTCCGACGCCCTGGAGGATCAACAAGTTGGAGATACTTGTCACTGCTCTCAATGCGATAACTGGCCGTCTGCACTGTTCGAGTGGGATCCGGATACAAATACAACGGTAATTCGAGTCCTTGGGCAGTGTAAAGAGCTAAATCATCACCGATGGAGATTCGAGAAAGGTGATTCACAAGTGTCGACTTGCCGGCATTATCCAGTCCGAGACAGAGTAGTTTACCTCGGTGTTTCTTCACTGCGTGCTGTCGTGTTAACATCCCCGTGATCATTCGAAGAGAACCTCGGTAATCCGTATCAGATGAAGGTTCTCCTTCGGCCTGGTAGGTGAGAAGCTCATGGGAAGCGAAGCCTCCCATGGTTTGAGGTGTTTTTATTTGTGAGCTGGGACTCTGCTACACTATTTCTGAAGACATCGGGCGGTTGGAATGCGGTCGGAAATAGGGAATGGTAAAGTATGATCACGTCCACCACAACGAGAAAGTAGATCATGGGCTCAGATGGGAGTGAGAGTGACCGCAAGGCTCCGCTTAAAGAAGGAGCAGAGGTCCGTGTACGCAGTGATGATGGGGACTTGCTTGATGCAACGATTGTTCGTCAACATCGTAATGGTGACTATACTGTGAAGTACGAAGACACAGGGAAAGTGGAGAAGAACGTGTCAAAAGACCGCATTCAATCTGCGAAGATTCGTAAACGACACGATAAAGAAGAAGACACGGAGCTTGAAGTGGATTCAGTGGTGCACGTGAAGAATGAAAAAGGAGAATGGTGCGACGGTCGAATCCGAAGAATACGTAGTAACGGTAAATACGACGTGGAATTGGAAGGAGAAGAAGAAATGAAGAACGTGGAGAGACGAGAGATCAAGATCGGTAAGAGATCATCTCCAAGCAAGAAGAAGAAGAGCAGAGAAGATGAAAATGACAGTGACGAGGACAGTGATGAAGATGAGAAACGAGCCATAAGGAAGAGAAAGTCGAGAAGTGACAAAAGGAAACGAGAACTGGTGACAAGTGACGATGATAGCGATGATAGCGTTCGAATTCGACATGGAAGAACTGGCGCTGGGTTGTCGCAGCTGAGACTGAATCAACTGGTCGAGTTCGAAGACAAAAGCGGGCGGATCCGGCGTGGACGTATCAAAACGTTGAATCGGGAGCAGCGGATGTGTGACGTGGGGCACGAAAGCGACAGTGAGAGAGTGTCGAAACGAATCTCTTTGGACGTTGTTCGCCCAGCTACGACATTTGGCCGGTGGTTCGGAACAAACCGGAACTTTGTGCCATTCCAACTCAATGCGCATGTGTATTATCGCACGAAAGATGGCACGGAACGTAAAGGAATTGTGCTGAAAGCGTCGAAAAGCACTGGTAAAACCCTTTACGATGTCGAAGATTTGCTGGATGGAACAATGATCAAACAACTTTCTGTGGGGCGACTTCGTGCTGTGCCGTGGATCGACTATTCCCTCCCAAGTTGGAACGGAATGCCGGGTTTACCGAGTTTCTCGCTCTTTTCCGCCCCAATACTTCGCAGAGGAATGAATATCCGTTTCCGTCGACTTGATAAGGACACTGGTCGCGTAATGTGGAAAGACGCTGTCATTATGAAGGCAAAGTCGAATGCGTGCTGTATTGTGGAGTATTTTGGTCCAGACGGTGATAGTAAGCGAGAAGAAGTGAAGAATTCCGACATCCAAGCCAGATTCTTTCGAATGCCGTTTAGTGGAGTGCTTGATGGAGTACTTGACGGTGTATCACTACCGTCAATTCAACTTCCTGCAGGAATGTTCAAGGTTGGGAGTGCAGTGGAAGTCTCAAATGGAGCAAAAGTATTCCTTGGATCAATTTTAAGTTCGAATGAAATGGAGAAAACGTATACTATCCGATACGAAGATGGACGAAAGGAGAAGAATGTACTAAGTGATCGAGTTCGACTGTCACTTCGTCGTTTACGAATTGGAACTGAAGTGGAAATGATCGTGGAAGGACCATGTAAAGAGGTCTCCAAGTTAGATGGAGAAGTCGCGTGGATTCATCGAGATGAGAAGGTTGCAGTGCGGATAAACGGTGGTAATAACGATGTTTTCGCTGAGGTTTGCACTCATGCACTGATGGTGGACGGGAAGCCAGCGTTTACTGCTCCACTCAGCAGTACGTGGCTGGAACTTCTGGGTTATTACCTCAATTTAGCAGCGGAATTGTTGATTTACGCTTGGTTTTTCTTTGGGTTAATGGTGGAAATGGATGAAATGATGACATTGTACGAAGAAACTGCGCCTGATTTGCTGCTAAATGACGAGCACATGATCGCTATGTACGCTAGTCAAGAGGTAGACTGGAGTCTTTGCCAGCAGGCTCATCTAGAAAACGCGAACTCATCGTATTTGGTGATTTCCTCGGATATTATGGCAACCGATCGTGCTTGGCTTATGGCTTTACTCGTATCGAAGGCGATCCTTACTGGTTGTTCTGCTCTGTTAGCACTTCGGTGCTTACGTTCGAAGTTATCTGCGCTACAAGACGAGTACGTTACTTGTTGCTGAATCGTTTAAACTTATTCTAATGGTTTTACTTGTTTTCAGCTTTATAGATCTCAAGGAATATCAACAAGAGCGTGTCATGCGACGACATCTAGCAGTAGCTATGGGTTGGGCTCTCATAGTGACGTTCATGACACTGGTAAGCTACGCGTCATTGCTAAACCGGTTCGATTTCTACTGTCTCTTGAACCAGAAGACCCTGAGTTTCGACGAATTAGCACTAAGTATCGACCCGTTTGCCATCCACTCGAAGTTCTCGAATCCCGTTCAACTGTTGATCGCTCTGGCTGCAACGACGACGTTCAATCTCTTTCGAGGTGTGACGTTCCATCTTCTTCTCTTCGCGTTCCCGACCAGCGGCACGAATTTCATTCGACGGGTAGTTTTCGTTCTCCCTTCGATCGCATTAACTGCGTTACTATGTGCAGTGGGTGGGGCAGCTCTTCACACGTTCTACTACGTGCAGAAGGCTGCAATTACGAAGAACCAAACGCTCGAAATGTCGACTCATACGGATTTATCCGTGCTTTTACTCGTACTGTCGTTGTGGTTCATCTACTGCGTCTACAGCCTCGGAAGCGCAGCAGGACGGTTCTTCGAGACGCGTTTGGAGCGACAACGGACATCACGGGACGAAATATCGGAGGACGTATTGGATCTGGCTGAGAAGGGCGAGTTTGGGCTCCAAGCACAACGCGAAGCTCTGGTTACGAAGGTGGAGCAACGGCAGGACCAATTGGGCATCTGTAAGCTGAGTATTTTGCGCATTTATCGTCACATTCTTGTGCATTTTGTGGCTGCTGCGGTTGCAATTTACATCAATGTGACGTTGCGTGGGGTGGTGAAAGAGTTAAATGGCAGCTCAGTGGCGCTCAATGCGTTGACTTTCCACCTCGCAGCTTCAATTACATGGCTTGTGGGATCAACAATGGCTACCATTTTTGCTATTTCGCTACGACAACAGTCACCAGAGTTGCTGGCGTACATTTTAGACGTGTAGAGGAGTTCTCTGACGAAAAAATCGCTCATCTAAACAATTTAGAGAATTCGCTCATCAAAACTTCATTTACTTCAACGCGAATTTCCACTGTAAGTATCAATTTCTCCTCACTTAATTATCAATGTCTCCTCACTTAAGTATACAAATTATCGCTCATCGCATCAAATTGTTTTGATGCAAAAGAGAGCATAGCCTGGACAAGCAGTAGCAACTACGTAGCAGTGAACTGCATGGGCTTGAGTTGCTTCTTTAGATTAACCGTAATGGCATTTTGGCTGACCTTGTGGGTCGACATCGCCCAGAGACTCGTCGTGACTGTTTTAGATGCTAATGATAGATGGTTTTGATTGCTGGCAGGTAGTCTGAAGCCGACAAGAAACTACGTCAAGGCTCCTTCGACACCTATTTCCGCTCTCAAACTCTCAATACGTATGCGAAGCCCCAGCGGTTATCACGTCGGGAAGGAGATGGAGGAGCCGCTCACTGTTCCATTCAACGTTTTGCCCAGGTCCTCGCAGTAAACTCCGCTTCAAACAGAAGTCATGGGCGCTGGAGGATCAATTGAGAGCACGCCTTACGATGAGAGCAAGTTTCTGCAGTCGAAAGCTATCATGGAGTCGGGAGCAGATGATGCGGAGAAGTTCTCCAAGCTCAAGGGTATCTGGGCTGATGGTGCTCCACCTGCTGGAGGTGACGCCCACCACAAGGGTGTGACGACTGAGAATGGTGCAGTTCACGATGGAGAACACAAGAGCGAGCACGCCCACAAAGATGGAGAACACTGCCCCAAAGAAGGCGAGCACCACCACAAAGAGGAAGAGCACGCCCACAGTCACCACCACGAGCCCAAAGATGGACATCATGCTCATGAACACCACGAGCACAAAGACGGAGAACACGCTCATGACCACCACCACGAACACAAAGATGGAGAACATGGTCACCACAAGGACGGTGAACACCACCACAAAGAAAGTGAACACCACAACGGTGAGCATTGCCACAAGGAAGGTGAGCACCACCACGAACACCATGAGCATAAGAAGGACGAGGCTCATGCTCACAAAGAGGGTGAAACTAAAGCGGAGGTGCATGCTACAAAGGAAGATGGTCATGCAGAAGCACCCAAGGATGCCGCCAAGTCCACAAATTCGGCATCGACAGGTCAATTGCCGTCTACTCCTTCTGCCCACCATGACGACAAGCCAGTATCAAAGGAAGCGTAATTCCCAAGACCGCCGATACATCACGCTGCTAATAACTAAATAAATGGGCTGGGGCCACATGAAGTGTGCCAGCCCACAGACAGAAGCCTTAATCTTACTTCAAGTCCCATAATATGGGACTTGAAGTAAGATTAAGGCTTCTGTATATATTATATTGCAATGAAATGGTACAGCTGGCATGTCAAGCATTGCACATGAAGAGACACAATCAGTTTGTGACGTCAGTCAAGTGGTGACGCGCCTGTTTGCGCATCCTAGCCAGAAAAATCTCCTGACACCTCGTCTATTCATCCTCTCTTACGAAACTCAAGTATAATATCAACTTATATGTCTTCAGTAAGTATCCAATTGTTGCCATGTAGCTGCTAAATCGGTGGCATGTGTCATTCCCGAATCTGCCGCCTCGTGCTCAAGCTTCCTCGTTCAATGCTCGCACGCGCCAAGACTCTGAGCCGCATGACGTCCACACGAGCGGCCGCCTTCTCCACTGGGGCCGACATCCAGGCTGCCAACCTCAAGATCGAGCGTACGACCAATCCCAAGGCCAAACTCCCCAAGGAGCAGCTCAAATTCGGCAAAACGTTCACCGACCACATGCTGGAAGTGGACTGGGAACTGGGCAAAGGCTGGGGTAACCCAGTGATTCACCCGTACGGACCCATTGCAATGGACCCTGCTAGTGCCGTGCTGCATTACGCTCTGGAGTGTTTTGAAGGTATGAAGGCGTATGTGGACGCTGAGGGACGCGTCCGTCTCTTCCGTCCGGATATGAACATGAAGCGTCTCAACAGCTCTATGAAGCGTCTTTTGCTACCGGAATTCGACGGTGACGAGCTCACTAAGTGTCTGGAGGAGCTGATCCGTCTGGACAAGGACTGGGTGCCCAAGGGTGAGGGATACTCGCTCTACATTCGTCCTACGGGTATCAGCACCCAGGCTTCCATTGGTGTTGCCGCTTCGGAGAATGCTAAGATCTTCATCATTTTGTCTCCTGTGGGACCGTACTACCCTGAGGGATTCAACCCGGTGAAGCTATGCGCTAACGACCGCTACATCCGTGCCTGGCCTGGTGGCACCGGAGGTTACAAGGTTGGAGCGAACTACGCTCCTGGAATCCTGCCTCAGTATGATGCTAGTGAACAGGGTTACTCGCAGAATCTGTGGATCTTTGGCCCTGACCATGACATCACGGAGGTTGGCACGATGAATCTCTTTATCCACTGGATTAACGACCAGGGAGAGAAGGAACTCATCACCCCGCCGCTTTCTCGCGGTGACATTCTGCCTGGTATCACCCGTGACTCGATCCTGCACCTCACCCGCGAATGGAACGAGTTCAAGGTCACTGAAGGCAACATCACCATGAAGCAGGTGCAGAAGGCCAGCAAGGAAGGCCGTATCATCGAGATTTTCGGCTCGGGAACTGCTGCTGTTGTGTCACCAGTGTCGACGATCAACTACATGGATGAGGACTTGGCCATCCCGCTTGACGGTACGGATGGCAAGTCTGGTAAGCTGGCGGAGCGTGTGTGGAAGGAGCTATCTGACATCCAGTACGGCCGTCGCGAGCACCCGTGGTCGGTCATTGTGGACTAAGCTTTAGAACATGGGAGGAAACGCAGTAAGTAAATGAATGCGATTCTTCTGTTTTTGATCGTTCTTGCTGCTGTAATTTCTTGAATTGATGAGATTCTCCTGTAAAAGGGTTGCAACTTACACGGTCCGACGTCTACGCTTCACACGAGGGGGTTCTAACTGGATGTGTTGATTGTTGGAGTCGTTTTCTGCTGTTGGTCGTAAACGTTTAGGCTGATTTTCACGTTCCTCGAGTTGACTTTGGTGCTGCTTTCGCTTCTTCTGGTCAAAGACTCGTTGGTTCCGCACCGAGAGTAGTCGATGATATTCGCAATAGCTGTGCATCATTCCGTTCTTCTTCAAAGTACGTGGTTTGGAGCACTTGCCTTGACGATATCGACATTGAATTTCCGGAGGTACTGGTATATCGAACTTGGTGTCTTCTGCAACTTCCGCGTCGAGACTTTCGAAGGCTGTGACAATCTCATTGGAACCTGCAGCTTCAGTACTGGGAACGTATTCGATCTTGACGTTATCTTTGTCGTCCGGGTGTAGTGGTGGCAATCCACCCAGCGTCATTGAAGCGTCAATGGATGAACTATCGGGTGTCAATCGACTCGCTGCGTCAGGAAACATCGTGCCGAAACTAGGCAACGCCCAATCTTCACGTAGACAGAGCTTATTGAGTGAAAACTGCATGAACACTGATGCTGGCAATCTGGAAATGACTTGCTGGTGCGAATAAGAAAGAGAATAATGCAGACAAACACTAGAGGTTTGTATAAATCTGTTATATGAAGAAAGCCGGCAACATTCATGGTTGCTGCTTGTACCGCTGATTGCCGTGTTGTGGAAAAGGTAAATTTGCTAGTCGGGTTTGATTTTCGAGCCGCGTGCAACTGGTGAAGGCTTGAAGATAGTGTTTCCTGACCATAGATGCCCATGTATTGTTTTCGATTGTTGTAAGTTTGATCCGACGAGCAGATCCATTGTGCTGGTGCCTGCTGCAATCCGCTCAACAGAATGCAACGGAAAATGCAGATGAGGAGCCAGTGGTATGCAACTTGCGTCCATGTTGAAGTGACTCGGTTTCCCGGTGAGCAACAAAGGACAGTAAACCATCCCTATCAGCTACTGTACTTTAACAAACGTTTCTTAATTTTACAAAAATACTCAACTAGGAGTGATGGTCACATTATTTTTTACCTCAATGCGGAATGGCAGGTTCCGGTCCAGTGATCGGGCAATGCGCCTTGCACGTCACTCAAGCGTGCGGTGGACGTTGTGTCTCGAGAGCCATGATACCCTGTCACTGTGTCGCTTCAGTTCGTAGACGATCTTCTATTATGGCCGTCCATTTGGCAATCGGCGTCGGGTCATTCGGATCCTCCGACCCTTTGGACACTAGATCGTCGATATGCGGCTATGACGGCTCAAGTGTAGCCCCAAACCTTAAGGATCAATGAAGATCTTATCAAAGGGATCTTCTCTAGAGTTTTGGACATGAGCTGAGGCGAGGAGCTTCGCCTCATTCACTTCTCAATCTGCGCTGTCAACAAAACACCAGCTGAAGAACCACGGCCGAAGGAACACTAGTCACTGAGTGCCCAAGGCTGTTGCAATCATGAAGTCTCCGACCAATTATGGGAGTGAGAATGAGGAAACGCAATTTATTCGACGCGTTGCAGCCCCTGACCGACCTAGCAACAAGCGTAGGCAGAAGAAGAGGTTGGCGATGGCAGGAGCTACACTTGGTCTCTTGGCTGCTTCGGCTGGCGTCGGCTACACGGCCATGAAGAGTGCTGGATCAACCAGCACTGCTGTCAAGACGGCCAATCTCAAGGCCGACATGTCCAGTGAGGCCAGGTCGTTCGTGTCCAAGTTGGGTGACGCTTTCGAGAACCCGAACTTCAACAAGATCGACAAGAACCGTGACGGTGAATTGTCCCTGAGCGAAATCCTGGAAGACTTAAGCAATAAGGAAGAGATTGATGTTGGCAAGGTCAAGCGTTCGGATCTTCCGAACGACATCAAGAAGAAAATCGTTGCACTACTGGAAGGCAAGCTTAAGAGTGACGATGATTGTGCCAAGCAAGCTCTCGACCAGCGCGAGGCTGCGGTCACCAAGGCCGACCACGAGATCTTCTACTACTTGTTGGACGTCTTCTGCCCCAGGATCACCATTGCAGTCACGCCCCCGGACCAAGAGGGAGAAGAAGAGGAGCCGTTGAACAGCGAAACTCAGCAAACCGTCGAGATTCCGACACTGAACGGCGACACTGCGCAAGTGATCATCGTTGGAGAACCCGAAGATGGTAAGCAAACGATTGCTATTCCTGATGACCAGGGAGGCTACACTACGACGGAGGTCCGGTGCATTGAGACTCCTTCGGGCGAGCAGAAGATCCTGATCCCCAATGCCCAGGGAGACATCACTCCTGTGGTGGTTCCCGAACTCCCGGCGGAAATCAGCGAAGCGACTGAGGAAGTTCAAGTCGTGGATGTGGTCGATTCCACCGGTGAGACGAAGCAGGTAATTATTGAAGGCGAACCAGAACACGGAGAGCAAATGGTGAAGATCTCTAACGGAGAGGGTGGATACACCGAAACCGAGGCTAAGGTTGAGGATACACCTGAAGGTGAGCAGCTCATAATCGAGGACCACGGAGATATTATTGGTTTTGATATGCCCGGACGGGGATACTACGATTCTGATAGGGAGCCAGGTCATGACATACCTGAACCTGCACTACCAACAAGTTATGACATACCTGAACCTGCCCTCCAAACGATTGATATCGTTGCCGACAATGGTGAGCACGAGCAGGTAGTCCTTGTGGGCGGAGTGGAGGACGGCAAGCAGACCGTGGAGATCGCGAACGAGTACGGTGGCTACACGACGGAGGAGGTCAAGGCCGTGGAGACGTCCGAAGGCGAGAAGCTGGTGATCGAGGATGCTCAAGGCCAGGCCACCGTTGTGGAAGTGCACGAGCTTCCGGCCGAGGTTGCTGAGACGGTGTCGGAGGACGCGCAGGTGGTGAACGCAGTGACGGAGGACAACCAGCAGGTACAGGTTGTCGTTGAGGGCGAGCCGGAGCACGGCAAGCAGACCGTCCAGATCATTGACGAGCACGGTGACGTGACGGTCGAGGAGGCGAAGGCCATCGAGACGTCCGAGGGTGTGAAGCTGGAGATCGAGACGGACCAGGGTCCAGTGGCTGTGGTGGTGGCCGAGGTTCCGGAGGAGATCAAGCAGGAGGTCGCTGAGGAGCAGCCTCTCCCAGACTATTCGGATCGCTACCACCCGACCAACCCGGAAAGAACCAGCCCTCCAAACGATTGATATCGTTGCCGACAATGGTGAGCACGAGCAGGTAGTCCTTGTGGGCGGAGTGGAGGACGGCAAGCAGACCGTGGAGATCGCGAACGAGTACGGTGGCTACACGACGGAGGAGGTCAAGGCCGTGGAGACGTCCGAAGGCGAGAAGCTGGTGATCGAGGATGCTCAAGGCCAGGCCACCGTTGTGGAAGTGCACGAGCTTCCGGCCGAGGTTGCTGAGACGGTGTCGGAGGACGCGCAGGTGGTGAACGCAGTGACGGAGGACAACCAGCAGGTACAGATTGTCGTTGAGGGCGAGCCGGAGCACGGCAAGCAGACCGTCCAGATCATTGACGAGCACGGTGACGTGACGGTCGAGGAGGCGAAGGCCATCGAGACGTCCGAGGGTGTGAAGCTGGAGATCGAGACGGACCAGGGTCCAGTGGCTGTGGTGGTGGCCGAGGTTCCGGAGGAGATCAAGCAGGAGGTCGCTGAGGAGCAGCCTCTCCCAGACTATTCGGATCGCTACCACCCGACCAACCCGGAAGAACCAGCCCTCCAAACGATTGATATCGTTGCCGACAATGGTGAGCACGAGCAGGTAGTCCTTGTGGGCGGAGTGGAGGACGGCAAGCAGACCGTGGAGATCGCGAACGAGTACGGTGGCTACACGACGGAGGAGGTCAAGGCCGTGGAGACGTCCGAAGGCGAGAAGCTGGTGATCGAGGATGCTCAAGGCCAGGCCACCGTTGTGGAAGTGCACGAGCTTCCGGCCGAGGTTGCTGAGACGGTGTCGGAGGACGCGCAGGTGGTGAACGCAGTGACGGAGGACAACCAGCAGGTACAGATTGTCGTTGAGGGCGAGCCGGAGCACGGCAAGCAGACCGTCCAGATCATTGACGAGCACGGTGACGTGACGGTCGAGGAGGCGAAGGCCATCGAGACGTCCGAGGGTGTGAAGCTGGAGATCGAGACGGACCAGGGTCCAGTGGCTGTGGTGGTGGCCGAGGTTCCGGAGGAGATCAAGCAGGAGGTCGCTGAGGAGCAGCCTCTCCCAGACTATTCGGATCGCTACCACCCGACCAACCCGGAAGAACCAGCCTACAAACGATTGATATC
This sequence comes from Phytophthora colocasiae, assembly GCA_018806915.1. Lineage (NCBI taxonomy): Eukaryota > Oomycota > Peronosporomycetes > Peronosporales > Peronosporaceae > Phytophthora > Phytophthora colocasiae. The sequence goes on along the minus strand of JAGKQI010000094.1, from coordinate 216,463 downwards.
GTTGCCGACAATGGTGAGCACGAGCAGGTAGTCCTTGTGGGCGGAGTGGAGGACGGCAAGCAGACCGTGGAGATCGCGAACGAGTACGGTGGCTACACGACGGAGGAGGTCAAGGCCGTGGAGACGTCCGAAGGCGAAGCTGGTGATCGAGGATGCTCAAGGCCAGGCCACCGTTGTGGAAGTGCACGAGCTTCCGGCCGAGGTTGCTGAGACGGTGTCGGAGGACGCGCAGGTGGTGAACGCAGTGACGGAGGACAACCAGCAGGTACAGATTGTCGTTGAGGGCGAGCCGGAGCACGGCAAGCAGACCGTCCAGATCATTGACGAGCACGGTGACGTGACGGTCGAGGAGGCGAAGGCCATCGAGACGTCCGAGGGTGTGAAGCTGGAGATCGAGACGGACCAGGGTCCAGTGGCTGTGGTGGTGGCCGAGGTTCCGGAGGAGATCAAGCAGGAGGTCGCTGAGGAGCAGCCTCTCCCAGACTATTCGGATCGCTACCACCCGACCAACCCGGAAGAACCAGCCCTACAAACGATTGATATCGTTGCCGACAATGGTGAGCACGAGCAGGTAGTCCTTGTGGGCGGAGTGGAGGACGGCAAGCAGACCGTGGAGATCGCGAACGAGTACGGTGGCTACACGACGGAGGAGGTCAAGGCCGTGGAGACGTCCGAAGGCGAGAAGCTGGTGATCGAGGATGCTCAAGGCCAGGCCACCGTTGTGGAAGTGCACGAGCTTCCGGCCGAGGTTGCTGAGACGGTGTCGGAGGACGCGCAGGTGGTGAACGCAGTGACGGAGGACAACCAGCAGGTACAGATTGTCGTTGAGGGCGAGCCGGAGCACGGCAAGCAGACCGTCCAGATCATTGACGAGCACGGTGACGTGACGGTCGAGGAGGCGAAGGCCATCGAGACGTCCGAGGGTGTGAAGCTGGAGATCGAGACGGACCAGGGTCCAGTGGCTGTGGTGGTGGCCGAGGTTCCGGAGGAGATCAAGCAGGAGGTCGCTGAGGAGCAGCCTCTCCCAGACTATTCGGATCGCTACCACCCGACCAACCCGGAAGAACCAGCCCTCCAAACGATTGATATCGTTGCCGACAATGGTGAGCACGAGCAGGTAGTCCTTGTGGGCGGAGTGGAGGACGGCAAGCAGACCGTGGAGATCACGAACGAGTACGGTGGCTACACGACGGAGGAGGTCAAGGCCGTGGAGACGTCCGAAGGCGAGAAGCTGGTGATCGAGGATGCTCAAGGCCAGGCCACCGTTGTGGAAGTGCACGAGCTTCCGGCCGAGGTTGCTGAGACGGTGTCGGAGGACGCGCAGGTGGTGAACACAGTGACGGAGGACAACCAGCAGGTACAGATTGTCGTTGAGGGCGAGCCGGAGCACGGCAAGCAGACCGTCCAGATCATTGACGAGCACGGTGACGTGACGGTCGAGGAGGCGAAGGCCATCGAGACGTCCGAGGGTGTGAAGCTGGAGATCGAGACGGACCAGGGTCCAGTGGCTGTGGTGGTGGCCGAGGTTCCGGAGGAGATCAAGCAGGAGGTCGCTGAGGAGCAGCCTCTCCCAGACTATTCGGATCGCTACCACCCGACCAACCCGGAAGAACCAGCCCTCCAAACGATTGATATCGTTGCCGACAAATGGTGAGCACGAGCAGGTAGTCCTTGTGGGCGGAGTGGAGGACGGCAAGCAGACCGTGGAGATCACGAACGAGTACGGTGGCTACACGACGGAGGAGGTCAAGGCCGTGGAGACGTCCGAAGGCGAGAAGCTGGTGATCGAGGATGCTCAAGGCCAGGCCACCGTTGTGGAAGTGCACGAGCTTCCGGCCGAGGTTGCTGAGACGGTGTCGGAGGACGCGCAGGTGGTGAACGCAGTGACGGAGGACAACCAGCAGGTACAGGTTGTCGTTGAGGGCGAGCCGGAGCACGGGCAAGCAGACCGTCCAGATCATTGACGAGCACGGTGACGTGACGGTCGAGAGGCGAAGGCCATCGAGACGTCCGAGGGTGTGAAGCTGGAGATCGAGACGGACCAGGGTCCAGTGGCTGTGGTGGTGGCCGAGGTTCCGGAGGAGATCAAGCAGGAGGTCGCTGAGGAGCAGCCTCTCCCAGACTATTCGGATCGCTACCACCCGACCAACCCGGAAGAACCAGCCCTCCAAACGATTGATATCGTTGCCGACAATGGTGAGCACGAGCAGGTAGTCCTTGTGGGCGGAGTGGAGGACGGCAAGCAGACCGTGGAGATCGCGAACGAGTACGGTGGCTACACGACGGAGGAGGTCAAGGCCGTGGAGACGTCCGAAGGCGAGAAGCTGGTGATCGAGGATGCTCAAGGCCAGGCCACCGTTGTGGAAGTGCACGAGCTTCCGGCCGAGGTTGCTGAGACGGTGTCGGAGGACGCGCAGGTGGTGAACGCAGTGACGGAGGACAACCAGCAGGTACAGGTTGTCGTTGAGGGCGAGCCGGAGCACGGCAAGCAGACCGTCCAGATCATTGACGAGCACGGTGACGTGACGGTCGAGGAGGCGAAGGCCATCGAGACGTCCGAGGGTGTGAAGCTGGAGATCGAGACGGACCAGGGTCCAGTGGCTGTGGTGGTGGCCGAGGTTCCGGAGGAGATCAAGCAGGAGGTCGCTGAGGAGCAGCCTCTCCCAGACTATTCGGATCGCTACCACCCGACCAACCCGGAAGAACCAGCCCTACAAACGATTGATATCGTTGCCGACAATGGTGAGCACGAGCAGGTAGTCCTTGTGGGCGGAGTGGAGGACGGCAAGCAGACCGTGGAGATCGCGAACGAGTACGGTGGCTACACGACGGAGGAGGTCAAGGCCGTGGAGACGTCCGAAGGCGAGAAGCTGGTGATCGAGGATGCTCAAGGCCAGGCCACCGTTGTGGAAGTGCACGAGCTTCCGGCCGAGGTTGCTGAGACGGTGTCGGAGGACGCGCAGGTGGTGAACGCAGTGACGGAGGACAACCAGCAGGTACAGGTTGTCGTTGAGGGCGAGCCGGAGCACGGCAAGCAGACCGTCCAGATCATTGACGAGCACGGTGACGTGACGGTCGAGGAGGCGAAGGCCATCGAGACGTCCGAGGGTGTGAAGCTGGAGATCGAGACGGACCAGGGTCCAGTGGCTGTGGTGGTGGCCGAGGTTCCGGAGGAGATCAAGCAGGAAGTCGCAGAAGAGCCGATGCAGGGCTCTAAATTCATGACGAAGTCTGAATTCCGTGAGTGGATTAAGAAGCACTACCAAGATCGACTTGAGACGTTGAAGGCTGAGGAGCAAAAGCTGGAGGAAGAAGAACGTGCTCAAGCTGGTCGTGTCAAGGGACTTGAGGACTGCATTGAACTGGCGTCGAACAAGGTATGTGCTGAGCTTGTTATTGTTGCTACGTCGCAGTGTCTAACTTGTTTGTTTATTTGGTCTCCTTTAGTTCGGCTACTACGGCGTGTACGAACAGCCACCACACTATCAAAACGCCGTGGACTGGGTCGAAAACGAGTGCTGGACGGCGCAGCAGTGGGAGCCTGAGTCACCGCAGCACCCGAACTTGAGACGTTAAGGCTCTACCCAAGATGTATCTGCAACCTCGACTGTAAACCTGAGGCACGCAGCTTGACGACGACGAAAGACAAGTGGGTGGCGCTTTGCATGGTCTGTATATCCCTGAGCGCTTGTAGTAGTGACCTGCACGTGCATGTATCAAAAAGTGTGGCGCATATAACACCCAGTGTAATGTCAGTCATTTTTCCTAGTTGCAGTTGTACTTGAAGAGAGACCATCACTCTTGTCAAAATTCATCGCTTCTGATTGGTCACAATCCATTCCGCATTATGGGCGACATCTTCTTGCGAGCGTTAAGCTCCGACCTGGAGCAGACGCAGCGTGCGCTCCCCCCTCACTGCTTGTTCTGCGTGCCACAGCCCCGTTCACTACTAGCTGATGAAGCTCTGACTCAAGATGTGCTATACACACACTTCCTCACGCCCACAGACACTGACGAGCGTCGGTTAGGCGACTACGATACACTTAACGGTACTTGCCACAATATTTTCTCTATTTATAATATTTTATTTCTTATTTGAAGAGTGAATGTCACTTCAACTTAGGGAAACAAGTTGCCGTCTTAGGCTCCCACATCCATACTGGGAAGGGCTTTAACGACCGCAGACAAGTTCGGGTCTTGCTGTCCGAAAAGAGAGAGATCCACCATCAAGAAGTGACGGTGCTACACATCAGCAGACCTCTGGAAGGAGGTATCGAAGTGCCCGAGGACCCCAGTGAAATTGATGTCGCCACCTTCAGGAAGTACACAGCTATTTTACGGTCATTCCCGGAGAACGAGTTAGTGTTTTATCAGCTGGACGAGACTATCAGTCAGGTGCACAAGATTTGTGTACAGGAGCAGGTGTATGAGAGGTACAAGCAGACGTTGCCTGCTAACTTGAGAGAGGAGTGGGAAGCTGCGGTGGAGGAGCTGGTTCGTGCAGGTAGCTTTGATGATGCGGAGGAGGATCTTAGACTGCGGAGAAGACATGGAGGAGGAGTGAGCCATCTACTGCAGATTCAGCAGGTCGTGGAGTGCTATTTGATGGAGAGTCTCCACAATTTGATTTTCCCCAGGGTCGTAGCTAGTTGCGAAGAACAAGATAAAAAGTTGCAGCAGGTGATGCATCGCATGAGACACTATACGCCCGAGGATTTTGGACTGCGGAAGGAGTTCCAGGTAACCGTACTACAATGCCACTGGAGTGTGTGGGCAGGGGCTAACTATCTGGTGATATTTTTGTTTCGCAGTGCTACACTGCCGAAGCTCGAGACACGCTCCTATCTGTTACACAAAAGAAGACGCCGTTAGACATGTTGCTGGTTTTCAAGACTTGTATTGATCGAGTTAGTGATGCCATCACACGGAACGTCAAGCTACGTAGATTAGACTTTGGTAAGTGCTTTGCCGTTTATTGCAAGTAGTGGGGAAATCTAATAGCTATTGGTACTGCAGAGGCATTCCAATTGACGACAGACGACATCTTGGATCAACTACTTTTTGTGCTGGTGCAAGCCTTTAACCAAGTCCTACGAGAGACAGCAGAGGAAGGTGCGGGATCAACGTCTACGTTCCCTATTGCGGCCGTGATAAAGTACATTTCAGACTATCACTTTATCAACTCCAACACCACGGCGTTGGGCTTCACGATAGCAAACTTCCAAGTCGCGATTGAGTATTTTTTAATGCGTGGGGATCATGAAGATGACTGCAAGGATTGTGCAGATCTCACATTACAAGGTGAAAACGCTGGGATACGTTGTGCTCAGGTTATTGAAGAATCATTGTGTGTGCAGGCGGCCCATAGAATTCGGAAACATCTGATGAAGGCGGTGGAGAATGTGGAGCTTTCAAGACGAGATACTGGAACTGAAACAGGACAAGAGGCCGCCCCACATACAGTCGTAGCTGAATCTAGTGCCTCTGCTTCCGGAGATGGAGTAGCCATGAAACAATTATCCATTATTGGAGACTGGTCCACACCAAATGACACCGTGGAAGATTCTTTAACCAATGCTTCATCAAACGGCTCATTCGGCATGTATCCTGTGGAATTCGCGGTCAATGGGAAGGGGGATTCGACCAGTGACATCAGTGTCATTCAAGTGAATGGAGGACAGCGATTTTTTGCTGCGGTGACTTCCACTGGCAACTTATTCACGTGGGGTGACAGCAGTGGTGGTCGTTTAGGATACGCTATCGCAGACGGAGATTCACGTCGAGTAAGCCGTCCTCAACGAGTATACGCGCTAGAACAGCATAGTATTACTCAAGTTTCCTGTGGAGCTTTTCACACACTGGTTACAGATCTGAACGGGCATGTTTTTGCTTGGGGCAGTAACTCCAGAGGTCAGCTGGGATTTTTGTCGCCAGGTACACCATCCACGGCGGTTGAAGCACCATCAGTTGTGGGAGATCTTCGAGGAGTTTACATGAGCTCTGTCGCTTGTGGTGAATATCACTCGCTTGGTTTGTCATCAGACGGTCGAGTGTTCTCATGGGGTTGCAATACGTACGGCAAGCTCGGTCGTACAGCGGAAGTCTTGCTGGACATGGTGGTAAGTTTTCTCCTCTTATGCTATTGTATTTCATTTTGAAACCTGTTGTTAACGTTGCTTTATTTTGTATGCAGCAACCGAGGCAAGTTATTGCGGACTGGACCGGATGGGCATTGGACATGAAATCTAGAATTGGTGCCGGGGAGAGATACGCAGTTCGGCGAATCGCAGCAGGGAAGGACCATTCTCTTGCGATTAACAGCGATGGTGCCGGGTTCACATGGGGGCGTGGAGATTCTGGCCAATTGGGTCATGGATGCTATATGGATGTTAGTGAGCCGAAGCAAGTGATGGCGATCTCAGCAGCAATCTCCGAGAACTGCAAACTGATCGATGTTGCTGGAGGAAATGAGTTTTCGATGTTCCTGCTTCAGAATGGCACCACGTACATTTGTGGAAGGGATCCATCACTCGACGCAGACAATCTTCAGCTCTCTCCGTCATTGCTAACACTCCAACCTTCTTTAGAGCGCGAATTCTTTGGACAAATCGCTGCGGTATCCTGTGGTGAAGCGCACTTCGCTCTTTTATCTAAAAGTGGAGCACTGTTGTTATCCTACTCGAATTTCACGCAACCATCTCCAGACGCTGGATCAGCAACCGCTGAAGTTCAAGAGAGGCGTGTAGCATGGGTAAAAGAAGCCGGCACTGTTCATCGCATGGTATGTGGTGCCTCACACACCCTCCTCGTCAAGTAGACTCAGATTCAAGGACCCCCTATAATTTTGGTCCATATACCCTTTTTCCTGTCACCAAAAGTTCCCATTTGTCTGTCGAATGGCAAGCACAGTCGTGAACGCCCTCTTCGGGTCGTACGACCTGCGCAACGCCAAGCAATGGCGGGACGAGGACATGGCGTACCGAGAGCAGGAGGTCCAGTGGCTCAACGACGACATCGTACGTGCGCATCAGTGGCGCGTGGCGGACATCGAGCGGTTTCTACGTCGCGAGAAGCTCCAGAGCGAACATTTAGTGTGTGAAGCACGTGCTGAGCAGCTCTCCACTGTCTCAGAGCAAGCCACACTGCTCTGCGGCTTCATTGTCAGTGCCATGTGCAATGTAGGCGTACCGGACAATGTCCACGCCTACGTCTTGTTCCTCTACACTGTTTCCGGCACTTTTGTGTGTGTGACAATGCTCATTTGTGCTGTTATGTGCACAAATCTGCAATTGGCAGTGACTCGTTACGCTGCTCATACACTGGAGGATAGTGTGCGCTCTATGGACCTCTCACAATTGGAGTGGGAGTCGCCTTTTAGCTCTTGGTGGCTTGGGAGATGCGAAATGGAGCAGATGACAGCGTACAAGTTCATGCTGTTCGGAGTGGCAGTCTTCTTCTTCTACCTGGGAGCTGTAAGCTGGATCCAGTTCTACATGTCCACAGGCACGTCGCTAAGTATCTCGTCACTGTCATTCATTGGATTTCTCATCTGGCAGCTTCGGATTGCTAGTAAGTGGAGATATTTGCTGACACCCTTGTCATCCGGAAGCCCAGGGAGCACATCAGGGTCAGGACCAATGCCCAGCGCACGCCACTCCATGTTATCGCAGTCATATCTGTCGGCACCGAGGACCCCCTTGACTCTGCGGAAGTCGATGTTGGAACCGACTTCAGGCCTCCCATCGATACCAAAATCCATTACGCCGACTGGAACTCCGTGATCAAGACGAGAGAACTACAAACACCCTAAGTAAATATGTTTTTTTTCTTTCACTGCAAGTTATCAATTGTGCTGGACTTGGACTGGCATTCCCATGGCAGCTGCGAGCTTGCAGCACGATCCTCTTGTCTTGAACACGTATCGGCAGACATTTTGTACCGCCCCAGCGAATCGAAGCAAAGTTTGCTCAGCAAACAGTATTCAGTTAATTCTGTCGCGGACTCGTCCAGTCCATGGCTGATTCTGGTGGTCCATGCCACTGGCCTTTGCCCGCAAATCCTGTCGGCATCATCTCTCGTGTCTGTGGTGGATACAGCGACGGCAACTCCTGCTTTCGGTGGCTGGTGCTGATGGCTGCGTCCGTGCAGGATGAATCCTCCCTCACAAACGTGGGGCTGGCGTGAGAATGGGGAAAATAATCTCGAGCGAGTCGTCCGACGAGTCCAATATGTCTTGCCCTTCGGGAGGCAGCAAGTACGTCGTGAACTCGATCACCTCGTACACAAACGCCAGCACCAGGAACAGTAGCCACAGATAGAAATACCGTACATTGCCTTTGCCCACACACTTGCCTGTCCACGGGCAGTGATGATCGTACTCCTCGATACACACTCGACAGTCCATACAGTGCAACGCCCTACACAACACCAACATTATTAGCAACAGCAACAGCAAGATAATTCACAAAAAACATCTCACCCTTCCGGTCGGAACGAGTCACAATGATCACAATAAGTGTACGTGTCATCCAGCGGGCTCGGAATCCTGCACCAGTCATTATCAGTCCTCACATCGTTCAAAACATTATAAAAAACCCTCACCTTCCAACAATTCCCGGGTCCGAGCACCCCACCAGAGCGTAACACGTCAAGCACATCCCCGACAAGAAGATCCCAGCTCCTAATTCCACCACTCCGGCCTTCTCGAACGTTAAAATGTTCACAATAGCTGCTAAAAAGAAGAAGACGGACCACGTCGCCAACATCAGATGCCAGTGGGGTCCCATCATACAACTAGGGGGAGCAACATCTGCATCTCTCTCAACATTTGTATCTCGCCAACGAAGACCAAAATTTGCTCGCCTTAATCGCACCAGTTCCAAATCGTGGTGTGTTGCAATACACAAAAGACCGTCCAGAGCTCGAAGAACCTGCCATTGGCTATCATTTCCAGCTTCAAAACCTTGTTCCACGTCGAGATTCGGCACTGGGAACGGCCGCACGCCCGGACGACTGCGTGTTAATAGGTTGTCGTACTCGTATGCATTACAGTGATGTTTGTCAAAGGTTACAGGAGGCGGAGAGATGTGTAGCGGCTTGAGCGGAGGCTGCGCAGCGACCGGAGACTTGGCCTTCTTGCCCATTATTGCGGAATGACGGTGACTGGACTCCTGAATGATTTTAAACCTTGAGATAGTAATATTCTTGATGGTATATACTCGATAATTGTAAGAAAAAACTGCGACATGCGGTCATAATACATTAGAGGTCAAATAAACGTAATATTACTGATTCGTCAACTGATAATATTACTATTGGGAGGTAGGATCACTTGCTGAACATTACAACGTACCGTGTGTTCCAATGTACAAGATGGAGAACTAACTAACAGTGAAATAGCTCCATCAAATTACTTTTAAAGACTGTGAATTGTCTTACGACAAGGTGGCTGTGCTGTCCGTGCGAGAGCTGTCGAAGGACGACGTTATCGATCCATAGGTATTCAAAAACGCAGGTTGATCGTAAACGAACTGGTAGCGAGCAGCTTCGAGTGTGTCCAAGCGATTCGCTTCCATCAGACACTTGACACAAAAGCGCACCTTCCGTTGGCTCAGTTCGAGATCTGGGGTGATAAAGCTCAGTTTCTTCGACACTTTGCAAGATCCGCATAAATCGCCAAAGCACAGCTTGCAGGTGGTGCTGGATCTGCTGAACCGGTGTATCGCCGAGCTCTTCCTAGCCGGTTTTGAGCAGGTTACACACACGGGTTTTAAGACGGGAGTTCCACGTTCCCTCAGTTCAGCGTGCCTCTGTTCCAATAACCAAGCCAGTTTCTTCATCTGTCCGCAATAGGAATACTTGAGACCTGCCATCGTCGCATGAACCATACCAGATACAGCCATCGACCGGATCATTTCGCCTCGAGGATCCATAATACCCGTGCCGAAACAGTCAGTCTTATCATTCCCCTCTTGTCGGAATATTGCGCACAAGGACATATCTCCACGGATTCGACTTGGTAGACCAAACGTTTGAGGGAAATTCACAGAATGAAGGAGATGATAACCCACACGCTCGCCGTTCTTCAAGTGCATGATCCCCGTACTCTCCAAATACACGTAGTCACGGTTCCTTAGAAATCCAAGGGAAGCTCCTGGAATGTCGATCTCCATCCACTTGATCACCACTGACCGAAAAGGTTCCTCCACTGAAGGTTCGACGATGGTAGCAAGAACTGCTGCAGCGCTGAAGTCATTGAGGTACGAGGATTTAATCCGCATAGACTCGAGTGTTGGGCTCACCAGACCGAACATAATCTCGTCCAACGTACCAGGTAATGGGCCTACCATGAGCGACACGGGCATATTCGATTCAGGATTTGACTTCTTCCGCTCGAGGTACGTGGTAGCAGCTCCTGATGCTGAGAACTTTTTCCATCGCGTTGAGTCCACACGTTTGTTTGTACTCACATATTCCTCGTACTCTTCGAACTTGGAGTGTACCAGGGCGTCAGCGATGTCCAGGAGTTTGGATCGGTCTTCGTCGGACAGGTTTAAGTCTCCAAAAGGGTTGACCGTGAAGCGCCTGTTGCTCATTCTGATGTGTGTGTGGGGGGACTGGAACGCAAATTTGACAATGGCCGTCTACACGTACCGTGTACATGTACGTACGGCATGTCCGTAGGAAAGCAAATCTTGAAGCTTACCAGGTGGCGCGCGACAACTCAACTTGTGCAAGATGGAAGTGAGTCAGTGCTCAATTCCTTTTGTTGTAAAATGCCCTGAAGAAACACAATTGCAGTGAGAGTCCCGTATTGTTGCCAAACAATGACAACATAAGCAACAACCAAGCTACGCTGCTGTGCGGTCTACCAAGCACATGAAGACCAATCGGCCCGAATCTGGCACTCGTTGACCTGAAAATGTTGTTCAGGCCCGATTGCCACCGCCATCATTGTTGTCGAGAAGGTAGCCAGCCATCCATGGACTGAACGTATCATCGGGTTGTCGGCGGAGCTACATGTACTCCGTTCGAGCTGTGTTCTACGATCCGAGTCGTCCACTTCGATTACCGCATGCTTCTCGCCCTTCAGCCACTCGCCGTTCTTCTTCGCTAGGAAGAGCTATATTGTAGCGGAATGCTCGACGTTCACACTGCTATGACATCCAGGATCTTGTCACTGGCCATGTACGCAGAAGTTCACAGGGGATACAACTGGCGTCGAACGATGAAAGCTGACTGGGTTGGTTGGCCGCCCAGATGGCTTTTGGCAGCAATGCAGCTACCGGTAAACGCCGGGGGATCTAGTGCAATTGCATTTCCTAGAGTTCTGACGGCTCATCAGATTTCGCCCAGGGGGCCTACAACGAGCGGCACAGATACCTTTAGAGTCTTGATTTGATTCAGGATTCCGAAGGGCTAACGATGAAGTGCCTGGTACTCATTCATGTGAATACTACCGTGGAAGGTTGACAGTGATTGCGTTTACCCTACGAATGGAGAATACTTCGATTGATCAAAAGACATCATACGCCAGAATCGCTCTCAACACGTTATAAACTTATAGCTTAGTTGTAGCTATTGCCGCAACAATCTTCAATCCAATTTTTGAAGAAGCGATTGGTGACACCCAACGAATTGGAATGCTAAGACTTCGAACGAATCAAAAATATATACTAGTATCGTTGTCACTAAGTCGCTAACTCTTCAGAGTTTCAATTGAGGCTACTCTCGCGATTGTCTTGGAGAACTGCTTGTCCCCGAGTTTGAGCTCGCATCTGACGAGATAGCAACTCCAGTATATCTCCGAACTTGCTTCTTATACACGAATTGGTGCCTCGCAGCTTCTAAAGTGTCCAAGCGCATGGCTTCCAGCAAACACTTGACACAAAATGCCACTTTCCGTTGACTCAGCTCTAGATCCGGCGAGATAAAGCTCAGTTTCTTGTAAACTTTGCAGGATGAACACACCACACCAAAGCACAACTTACACGTGCTACTGGACTTACCGACAAGGGGTTTCGTCGTCTTTGTCGGCTTGGAACAGGTCACGCACTCGGGTTTCACCGTTGGAGCACTCTGTTCTCTCGCTTTGGCATTCTTCTGCTCCAAAAACCACGCTAACTTCTTCATCTGGCCACAATAGGAGTACTTCAGCCCCGCCATTGTAGCTTGAACCATCCCTGAAACAGCCATCGGACGGATCATATCGCCTGCAGGGTCCATGATGCCGTAGCCCCGGCAATCCGTTCGATCGGTACCTTCTTGGTGGAATATCGCACAGAAGGATAAATTGCCACGGACGCGGTTGGGCAGCTCGTGCGTGTCTGGAAAGCTCACAGAGTGGAACAAATGGTAACCAACCCTCTCTCCATTGTTCAAGAGCATGATCCCTGTGCTCTCCACGTACACGTAGTCACGGTTGTGCACTAAACCAATGGAAGAGCCTGGAATATCGATCTCCATCCATTTAACCACTACAGATCGGAAAGGTTCCTCTTGTGAAGGCTCCACGATCGTAGCCAACACTGCAGCAGCGCTGAGGTCTTCTAGATATGAAGATTTGATCCTTGTAGCCTCCAGAGTGGGGCTTACAATGCCGAACATGTTGTCATCCAGAGTCCCAGGAAGAGGACCGACCATAAGGGACTTCGGCAGCTTCGAGTCTGGATTCGACTTCTTCCGTTCGAGATACGTCGTTGTTGCGCCGGAAGTGGTGAATTTCTTCCAGCGAAGGAGGTCAATGGCCTTGTGGTTATTGAGATATTCTTCATATGCTTGGAAATTCGCGAGGATCAGTTCGTTGGCGACTTCTACGAGTTGAACCCGGTCTTCTGCTGTGAGTCGTAACCCCCCAAAGGGATTTACAGTGAAGCGCTTGTGGCTCATTAGACGCGGGCGCTTTGACGCAAGTCGGGAAATGAGCTCCATACTTTTGAGAGGCAGAATTGGTGCACGCGTACCCGGTACTTTGGAACCAGGTGTCAGTCATTTGCCAGCTCAACACAACTTGAACGTAGAATGCGCTCACACAGGGACACGAACGCATTCAGATTCCATGACAACTTCATCTGTACCGCAAGTTACTTGTTCCCACTCCAGAACGCAACAGCATAACATCAACGAGTTTTGTGATCTAACGTTAACTACAAAAATTTTTTTTGACACTTTCTTCTGTCATCGCTCGCAAGATTTTGAACGTGAATTGACAATCATGGATCGCGTACAAAGCGCGCCGTAAACGCCCAAATCGTGGAGGATCTTGACCAATTGTCATCGGTGACTGCAAGTCTCCAGTCGCGCCTGCAACCCAGGCTGGATCCAAGCACCTACATACGTAGGCTACGTCTCGTTTGATTCAAGTTTCGCTCATGCGCGGTGACTTCTTTCGCTGTCGGACCTTCACCACCGAGACCGCCCACCGAAGAGATTATCTAAGTGAAGAGAATGTCAAATTATAGGGATGGTGCATTGGGAAAGTTTGCTGACTTCCGGGCAGATCTAGATAAATGAAGGCTCTTCTGCACGTAAACTGCCTTGGGTTTGCTGCCTCTACACTTGTACCTCCGAGGTACATTGTCGAATCTGTAACTCTGTGGTGCTGTTAGCATCGTGTGACCATTGACGTTACCACTTTTCACCAAGCGCAAGAAGATCGCCACAATCTCCTCCATAAAAAACTCGTTACCTGAAAAACTATCGTATATGTACTGTAGCGCTAGAAGCAGACGAGCGAGCACTGAAAGCGAAGGCCTCGTGGTCCACAGACTACCAACCGCATAAAAGCCGCTCGCACACGACAGAGGCAACAACTTTGAACGCAACGTGGACTCGAATCGAATGTATTCGTAGCCCTCGTTTGATTATGAATACCTATGGTAGCGACTGCGACCACAAGCAAGTGCACTATCCACGAGACGTTCTCCATTGAAGTCGATCTTCCTTCTGGAAACGAAGAGCACAATCTTTCAAAACTATGGCGACTACGTCTTTGCTCTGCCCTTGCGACTTGTTTCTGGCAACGACGTTGACTTGTTTCTTGCGGGTCGTGCGACTGGACCTGACCGATCCATCGGCGTTTTACTATGGCCCGCGTCAGGACGATAGTGCTGTGAAGATGAGGACGCATCGGATGGTGCGTGCTGTAATGGACCTCAGGCGTTGGTCACGTTTCTCCCCAGTTTGCACTGGCGAACGAGTTGGAGGTGCGCTCTTCAGTGTGGAATTTGCCTTCGGTCTTACTTTACTCATGGGAGGAGGCAGTCGCTTCACGGTAAACCCGTTCCCGGACCTGGTTCTCACCGGAGATGACCGTACGCAGCTCATTGAGATCGCCAATGACCTCGTGATGGCGAAATTCGCAGAGTACCAGCAACATATCAACAACCAGAAGTACGTCGACATGGCGCAGTGGAAGAAATACTCCAAGGTCGGCAATACGATGATGTATCTGGAACGCAAGAAGTCCAATCCAGAGTCCAAGCTGCCCGCTCTACTGATGGTCGGACCACTACCAGGTTCTCTGGATGAAAACATGTTCGGACTGGTGAGTCCGACGCTCGAATCGATGCGGATTAAATCCTCATATCTCAGGACTTTAACGCCGCCGCAGTACTCGCTACCATCGTAGAACCAACCGTCGAAGAACCATTCCGGTCAGTTGTGGTGAAATGGATGGAGATCGACATCCCCGGCGCTTCGATCGGCTTTGTACGCAACCGAGACTACATTTACCTCGAAAGCACAGGCATCTTACGTCTCGACAATGGAGAACGCGTGGGTTACCACTTACTGCACTCTGTGAGCTTCCCACAGACCCGAGAACTGCCTAACAGGATCCGTGGCAACATGTCCTTCTGTGGTATGTTCCACCAGGAAGCACCAGATAAAACCGACTGCCGCGGTACGGGCGTAATGGACCCTGGTGGTGATATGATCAGGGATAGGAAAAATACAATATCATACGGATTGGAGGCCTTCATCCAAGCCAATACATAATTGAGTTATTGCCAATTTTTTCGACAATGTCAACCAAGTCAGTAGGTCACATGAATATGTGACACTATGTCGTCTTTTCTCATGAGTTTTTGACCGAGTTGGTTGCTGTCGATGCGCCTGGATTCAGGAGGGGTTACCTCGAGAACCCTCCCACCGCGTCCAACCTCTCCAACCAACACACACAAGTCATAGTCCGAATTCCTCGACATCATACATACAACACACAAATCAACTACTTGCGAGCTAGGGGGCAAAAGAAGTTATATTATCGATTAGACTTTCTCAATACCCCTTTTGTAACCCTGGTTACATCTGCATATCTGTGCCGAAGAGTAGCAGCATCTTTACTGGCGTGAGACTATTCTCTTCTATCTGCAAGTGCCCCACCTGATGCTTCTCGTAGGCTTATGTCTCTTCATGCATTGGCATGACTCTTAATGTATCTCTGTGTTTCTCGAAAGTTACCCTCGGTAACGACTTTGTGAACATATCTGCAACATTGTCTGCACTTGCAATTTTCTTCACTTCAATTTCGTGTTGCTCTTGCTTCTCACGAATAAAGTGGTGTCTGATATCTATATGCTTTGTTCGTGAATGAAATTCTGGGTTCTTTGCAATTTTCAATGCACTAGCATTGTCCACATAGACATCAGTCGTCTCTGGCTGCTTCTTCAGCAGTTCTCTGCTCATCATTCTCAAATGTATAATCTCTTGTACTAACATGCTCAATGAGATGTACTCTGCCTCAGTGGTGTGCAAAGCCACAGTCTTTTCTGCTTGACTGCACCACGACACTAAGCTTTCACCGAGCATCGTCACATACCCTGCAATCGAATGTCGATCGGGATGACTAGCAAAATCTGCGTCACTAAACGCTATCATCTTTAGCTGCAAGGGGCTACCAATGTGTTTGGTTCCGCCAAGCACTAACCCATAGTCTTTTGTCTGTTTCAAATACCTCATGATAGTCTTTACTGCTCGCCACTGAGCGATTCCTGGGTTCGCTAAGAACTGACTGCATTCCCTTACTGCGAATGCTATATCTGGCCGTGTCCCGAGCATTAGATACATCAGGGAGCCTACGGCAGCTCTGTACGGCTTTCCTTTCATGAGTTCTACCTCATCTCGATCACTTGCGCACAACTCTTTTGTTAATAGTAGCTCTGGCTTACTAGGAATCCGTACCCCATTACACGTGCTCATGCCAAATTTTTCTAGCAACTTCTCCGTGTACTTCCTTTGTGAGATTCTAATCTCTCTTTTGCTTCTGTCTCTTTGAATTTCCCAGCCCAGAATATAGTGAACAGGACCAAGGTCTTTCATCTTGAAGCGTGATTCAAGCATCTTCTTAAATTCACTCACTGTATCTGATGTGGGTGCAAACAATAGCAGATCGTCCACATAGATAGCAATGAAGCAAGGTGCTCCTTTCACAAACTTCACTCCCACACATGCCTCCGTCTGCAGCATGGTGAATCCGTTCTTCTCTAACCACTCTCTCAAAACTCTGTACCACACTCGTGGAGCTTGCTTAAGTCCATAGAGTGATTTCTTCAGTCTACAAACATGATCCGGCTTTCTGGGATCTGAAAAACCTTCTGGCTGCTCCATGAATACAGTGACATCTAGTTCACCGTTCAAGAACGCTGTTGTTACGTCCATCTGATGGACCTCATAGTCTTGTACAGCAGCGAATCCAAGCAAGAACCGCAGCGATTCGAATCGAACAACTGGAGCAAATACCTCTAGGTAGTCAACCCCGTACTCTTGCAAATAGCCTTTAATCACTAACCGAGCTTTGTACCTCTCGATTGATCCATTTGCTCGATACTTGACACGAAACACCCATCTACTCCTCAGTATTTTCATCCCTGGTGTTCGCGGAACGAGCTCCCATGTCAAATTCTCCATGAGGGAGTCGTATTCTCCTTGCGCTGCTTGTTTCCACTGCATAAACTCACCAGATGCCATTGCTTCTTCCAATGTTGCTGGCTCTTCAATCACTCTTGCAGACATCACTACTACTTCAGCATGCCACTTATTCATGACACTCTTCACAAAGTCCTTTCGAGCTCTCTCATCACTTGACTCTATCTCTTTTGTCATTAAGACAAAGTCATTCATCCACCTTGGTGGCTTACTCTGACGTCCACTGCGAGTGACTGTCGGCTCAATGTGAGTTCTCACACTATCACTATCTTCTTCCTCTTTAAATACCTCTCTTAATCCTTTTCTCTTTCGTTTGATCGTGTCTTCTGTCTTTCTACTCGATTCTGAACGAGCTGCTGTCATTGTGTTAGGCTTCAGGTGGCTTTGACCAAACACCTGCTCCGGATGCTTCGTGCTGCACTACACGATCAACTGCTACAGGTACTGATCTCTCATCCTCAGACCTTGCACGCTTCTTCAGCGGCATGTCTGGATGCTCGTCAGATTCTGTAGTACTTCCAATAGCCCCACCTCTTCTAGGAACCCCAGCACTCGGGCGTTTAGAGAGTATACTTCCTCTCTCTCGATGCTTAGCTGGTTTTGGATCGATCCGCACTATACTTTCCACATTGATCGGACGTGGAATCTCCAAGCGATCTTGGTCTTCTACACCAATTCCAAGTAATCTGCAGCCAGTGTCTGTCATAGAGTCGGCTTGGCTATCGACAATATGCTGCACACCGTCACCAAGTTCAATGTCTCCGTCAGTGTCTTTCACCTCGCTGGAATGGTCACCAGGAGCGTGCTGTACACTGCTGCTGTCACCACTGTTCTCAATTGGCAGCAAATAGTTGTAGAGGTGGGCAATTGCTTCATGGTCATCAAAGCTTTCTCCTAGAGAATCTCCTGCACGTCTCTCCTGCTGTTGTCTTTGCTTTCGCTCACGAATGAGCTTTTTGTTCTTCTTTGCTTGCTCAATGGAGGGCAACTCGGAAAACGACTTTCGTCGAACAGAACAGTGTGGCTGTACACCGGCTTCAACGTCTCGCAGTCCAAAAGTTTGTAGCCTCTTCGATCTCTTGGATATCCTACAAAAGATCATCTTCCTGGCGCGTTTTTCCAATTTCTTTCTCTTGTCGCTCTCCAGGAATACATACGCAAGACAACCAAACACACGAAGGTGCTTTAGTGGAGGACTACTTCCAAACCACATCTTGTAGGGAGATTCCGCCTTGTTTGCTCGAGCTGGTAGCAAATTCACACAGTACGCACTCGTGACGGCAGCTTCACCCCACATTTGCTCTGGCAAATTTCCTTCGAACAGCACACAACGTATTCTCTCTGCGATGGTCCTTATCATCCGCTCTGCAATACCGTTATGCTCAGGAGTTTTCTTCACTGTCAACGTGCAATCCATTCCCAGCTCTTTCTCACAGATGTCTTTCAGCTTCACAAATTCTTTTGCTGAATCCATGTTGAGGCACTTCATCTTCATATTCTTCTGTCGCTCAACATTCAGTCGGTACTGTCGAGATATCTCATAGATCTCCTTTCTTTCATGCATGACAAACACGCTTACAAAGCGGCTGGCTTCGTCAACAAACACACAGAAGTAGCGACAACCGGAGTATGAGGGTGTTTGATACGGCCCCCAAGTATCTGAGTGTGCTTTTTCACCGATCTGCCACTCCTCTCTGTTCGTCTGACCCGATCCTTGAAAGACTTACGCGTCATCTTGCTCTCGATGCACGCCTCGCACTCTCTACGCTCAAGTGCCTTAACACTGATAACTCCAGTCTGTTCCATTTCGTCACGCATGATCACTTCAAACGCATTTCGACCTGGATGTCCAAGCCGCTTGTGCCACAAAAGAATCTCACTCTTTACATCCGCACTGGCGGCTGCACAAATTGCTGTTGGCCATTCTTCTTGAATTGTGTTCAATCTCAAAATGTACAACTTGCTCGCTGGAGACAAGTTTGCGTGCACAACTCCACCATCACCGGCAATTACCGTAGCATAGGCTGGATTATCAAAGTGCACGGCTAAGTGGTCTGTACCACGCATTGCAACTTGCATTCGGACTGAAAACAGGTTGAATTGGATCGTCGGAACATAGTATACGTTCCGGAGCCACAACGTCTTCTTCCCTTGATTTGTATCCACTGTGACTCTCTTTGTCTCCAATACCCATGACTTGTAGCTCATGCTTACCACCGACTTCTACTGCGGCTGAAATCGGACAGTAATTAACAAGAGACTCCTTCGAGTACGTCATGTGTCGTGTGGCTGCTGAATCCAGAATCCAATCGTTGCTCTTTGTCTTCATTCCGTAGCACCTAGCATCAATTGCCATAATTGCTGACTCGAGCTTGATCTCGAGCTATCGTCTCTTGACATCATGGCTTTCTCGCCATTGTCACGCTTTCGATACTTCCGCGAATCACTACGAGAATAGCGACCATCATTGTCCTTGCCATCTCTACTTCTCTTTCTGTCCCCGTCTCGTTTTCGGTCTCTATCTCGCTCGCGATCTCTGTCTTGTCTTCGAGTTGGATCTCGATCATCATCGTGAAAGTCACGTCGTGATCTGCATGGCAGTGGATGTCTCCACCCGTGATCCTGCTTCTCACGATAAATTCTGCAGTCACGGATATAGTGTCCTCGCATATGGCAGTGAAGACATTTCTTTTCTTCCTTGTCTTTTGTACTTTGACTCTTGTCACTTCCACGGTTTTTACCTTTCGACACCAATGCTGACTCACTTTGATGCTTGGCGTCTGAGTCCTGCCCTTGTAACTGTTCTTGTCTCTCAATTTCCAAGTACGAACTCTCCAGCAGCTCCACAAGCTTATCAAACTCAAGCTCTGTGCTCTCTGCTAAAGAATGTACTAGATACGGGCGTAAAATGTTCTCAAACTTGTCATTTAGTACCATCACTAAGATGTAAGGCTTCAAAGAGTCTTGTAAAGGCAAACCCATGTTCTCAAGCTTCGTGAAGCCCTGCTTCAGCTCCTCGATAAACACTAGTAAGTTCTTTCCCTTCTCGTTACTTCATCTCCATAACTGCACGGAGCTGGTGCACTAGTGATAACTTCGTCGCACCTACGAACATCTTCCTCAGCCGTTCAAGTACCCCAAATGGCGTAGACTCATCTTCCACTGTCTTGGAAAGATCTGGCGACAACGTCTTGTCAATCTTCCAGCGTGCATCCTTCCTGCGCTTCATGTGGACCTTGTACTCATCCGGCTGTTCGTCTTGTGACGGTACATCTTCAGGCTTTGTGCAGAAGTCTTCCCATAGGCCTTTAGCATCCAACTTGAGCTTCAGACGGCTATACCAGCCATTGAAGTCGCTGCTCTGATCTTCCAGTACAGGAACTGCATAGCCTCTCTGTCTGGCTTTCTTCTCTTCCGACATGGTGAGGGAAATGACTGATACACAGTAGGAACCTCCTTCGAGTCTTTGGGCTCAGAACCACTTGCGAGCTAGGGGGCAAAAGAAGTTATATTATCGATTAGACTTTCTCAATACCCCTTTTGTAACCCTGGTTACATCTGCATATCTGTGCCGAAGAGTAGCAGCATCTTTACTGGCGTGAGACTATTCTCTTCTATCTGCAAGTCAACTGATATAATATAATTCAGTTAGGAAATGACAAGCAACTGTAATAACCCGTGTGCCCTGTGTGCAAACGTGGCCACACCACCCGTTTGGCGATAGTTCTCGCTACCATCCATTGGCAAAGCAACCACACATGTCGGCTATGGCCAAGATTGACCTGTATAAAAAATTGCATGTTATTGGGGTTGAGGAGCAATAAATTATGGCAATATGACATTGCCAATATCGGCAATAGTTACGGAAAATTACCAAACCCTGGATATGATCCGTGTTCTTGGCGTTATGGGCATGGCTCAAGCTACAATGGCTGGACTCAAGTACTCATACTGTGGTCAATTGAAGAAGCTTGCGTGGCTGTTAGAGCAGAAGCACGCAGAGGCCAGAGAACAGGGCACACCACCGTTTAAACCGGAATGTGTGACGTGCCAGAAGAAGGTGAAAGCACGGTCATTCGGCAGGTCTAGCAATTCGTGCAAGCTGTGCTTTGGCTCTGTGTGCTCGTCATGCAAAATCCCAAAGAGATTGAGTTTTATTGCACCGGATCTGGAGATGGTACAGCGGAAAGTCACGTTCTGCGCCAAGTGTTTGATTGAAGCGACCCACATGGACACGGAGGAGGCTGCACGTGTGCAGTTCGTGTACAAACACCAGGTGACGTCCAGCGTCTACGGATCGTCGGGCCGTTTATCGGATGAAAGTACGCGCTCGGATAGCACGATGATGTCGTACACATAGGAATGAGTGAAGGTAGAACGTCTACTAGTCTGCTAGAATACACCGTTGAGTACATTTATTAGGAACCACCCTGTTGTTTTACCAGTAACAAGTATTTTCTTTTTCGTCGATTGTTTTGATGTTTCTCCTTGCTTATGGTAATGGAAAGAGACTAATTCCTAGTACCAGTGGCCGGATTTCGAGTACACCAACCGACTTTGAGAGGTTTTGCAAAACGAATTGAGGTCAGTTCGTACCGGTACTTTTGCATTTTTTCTAGCGCACAACTCCAGGACAAGCGCGGTGGAGAACGCTGGCTGGCGGTTTAACGCTCCGTGTGCGGAGCACGCGGGCTTAAACCCCAGCATTGCCGACAGATCAAGCGAAGGCGAAGCCGGAGCGGGCTTAGGGTCTGCACTCGCGAGCGTAGCTAACCCGTGGTTACTTTCCACTAATACCATCACTAAGAGGAATCACAATGGCCTTTGTTGGGACTAACCCCAACGGGACTTGCTGGAGGCAGGGAGGTTCTAGTAATGAACTGTAAGCCTCCAGCTCAACCCTTGACTGTATATGTAGTAGATAGTTATGATGCAAAAATGACTGGTCCTCAAAGACTACAGCTACATGTATACGTACATGTACATGTACTATCCACTGAACATAACCGGCTCACACTCCCACTTGGTCCGTGCTCACGAGCGTCCTCGTACCGCGCGACCATAAAAACGCCGGTGACTTCAACGTGGCTCCAAGCTCACAGTCCACCGCGACCCACCGCACGAGCCCAGCTCTGCGTCCTCTGTCGTTCCCTTAGCGTAGTGTAGTGCCTTGGCATGTGCGAGTCCAGCAACTCCAGCATCATGCAGAGCCCGCGACCAGTGTCGCCGTGCAGCTCCCAGAGCGCACCGACTCGTCCTTGTCCTAATGCAGTACCAGCGTACGAACCATCAAAGCTCGGCGCAACATCCAATGTCGCTACCTGCATACGAGTCCTGCCACGCGCATAGTGACCTCATGTCAACTACAGCTCCCAGAGCATCCTGCGCAGCACCGCTTCGGTCTCTCCCAAAGCCGAGCTTCCAAAGCTCCCGTTCCGCATGTACCAGCGTACATCTACTGCAACTCCTCAGGTGACAGCACCTTGAGTGCTTTACGAAACCTAGCGAACTTCACAGCGCCCAGCGCCTTTGTCATGATATCCGCAACCATGTCGTTCGTACCCACATGTTCCACCTTTAGCTCCTTCTTCTCCACGAGGTCACGCGACACATGGAACTTGTTCTCAATGTGCTTGGTCCTACTGTGCTTGCCTGGCCGCGCGGTCATGTAGATAGACGCCATGTTGTCGCCCCTCAGCAACGGGATCTCGTACTCCCACTGGAGCTCATCACAGAGCTGTCGAACCCACTGTAGATCCTTTATGCCCTCTGCCATCGCGACGTACTCAGCTTCCGTCGTGCTCTGTGCGTTCAAGCCCTGCTTGCGCGAAGCATAGGAGATCACATTGCCGTCAATCATCGTCACGTAGCCACTAATGCTCTTGCGATCATCAGGATCGTTTGCATAGTCTGCGTCCGTGTACAGTAGCAACGTCACCGCCTTGCCCTCGCGTACGTCCATCACCAACTTGTAGTCAGCTGTAGCCTTTAAGTATCGCAGCACATAACGCGCCAGCTCGTAGTGGGTAACGTCGAAGTTGGCTAGAAACTTGCCCAAGTGCCTCACCGCATGTGCTATGTCAGGTCTCGTGCCCGAAACTAAGTAGCCCAGGGCTCCCACTAGTTCACGATATGGCAGTGGCGCGTCGTCCTCAGCAGGAGCGCGCACTTGGAGTGTCCCGGACGGCTCCGGTGTCTTCGCGCCACGGCAGCTTGCCATGTGGTACTTCAGCAACATCTCCTTGATGTACTGCTCTTGACAGTAGGTTACACGCTTAGCCTCACGGTCGATAGAGATCTCGATACCAAGAAGATACTTCACTTCGCCAAGTGAGGTCAGCTGGAAGTCCTCCGCATCTGTGCAGCCACAGTCTCGCACAACTCCGTAGGCCCAATCAACAGCAGATCGTCAACGTACACGGTGATCAGCATCGTGATTACTCCTCCCACTTTTCGGGCATAGAGACCTCTGTCCTTTTCCATGCGCTCGAAGCCCAGCTTCGTCAACTTGGTGTGTAAGGTCTGATTCCAGATGAGTGGTGCTTGCCGTAGCCCATACAAACTCTTGAGCAAGTGGCACACCTCCCCGTCATCGCCCTCTTCCAAACCATCCGGACGGGCCATGTAGATCGTCTCGCCCAGCGGTCCATATAGGAATGCGGTCTTCACGTCAAACTGCATAACCAACCACCCTCGTTGAACTCCATAGTAGATAGCAGCACGAATCGTCTCAAAACGAATCACCGGTGCATAAGTCTCATGAAAATTCACACCATACTCTTGTTTGTGACCATGAATCACCAGACGCGCCTTGTAGCGCTTGATAGCACCATGTTCATCACGCTTGATAGCAAATACCCAGCGGCACGTGATCACCTTGGCCTTCCCAACCTGAGAGCGAGGAACCAGACGCCAGGTCTGATGCTGCTTCAGCGAAGCAAGTTCTTCCAAGATTGCTTTCCTCCACTCTGGCCACAGATTGCTCGCCTTCGCTTGGCGGTAGCTTTGCGGTAATTGGACAGCTCCAACACCTTGTATAGCCACATTAAACACAAAATCCCGAAGATGCGACGGTGGAGCCCGTTTCCTACGAGGCAACACCTTCACAGGAGCCACCGTTGGCTTGCGAACCAGGAACGGCACGTTTTCGTCCGAATCACCATCCTGGTGAGGTCGCTTCCTCTTCGTTCGTCTCTTTCCCTTTCCCTTCTTCACAGATACTTCTTGTGGCTCAGCTGAAGACGTCTGCACAGTAGCAGCACCCTGCGCACTCTTTGATAGTGCCTCTTCACGTCGTTCCACCTCCAGTGAGATGTCTGCAAGGTAGTCGTCTTTGCCTTCCAGAGGCAATCCAGCAACGACACGTCTCGCCACTTCATCGTCTTCTGCATACGACTCAATACCAGACTTGATCGCCACAATAGGGATAGTTGTGTCACCATTATCCTCAGGTACGTCTCGCGTCAGAACGCGCATTACGTAGTCACGTCCAGCAGTAAACTTCTCATGGCAAAGATGTTCTCGAGTCGACTAGTACGTACACCACCATCTTGCAAGCTCAGTAGCTTAACTCCCTTAGTGTTGTGAGAGTAACCAAGTAGAATACACATGTCCGTTCGTGAATCCAGTTTGTCACGATCTCGGCGACTCTCTGGTGCAATCCGAGCTTGTACTAAGCAGCCCCATGTACGTAGGATCCCCAGATCCGGCTTCTTCCCATACAACTTCTCGTACGGCGTCTCACCCTGCGCCAGTGCGCTAGTTGTCCACCTGTTGACCGTGAACACCGTGTGAAGTAACGCCTCACCCCACAGCTCCTTGGGTAGCCGAGTAGCGGCCAGCATCGCACGCACGCGAGGCACCAGTATGCCATTAGCTCGCTCCACAATGCTGTTCTCTTGGGGACTGTAGCCATTCGTCGTAGTCGTCTCAATCCCGCGTTCCCTACAATAGCCTTCAAGCGCTTTATTCAGGAACTCACCACCTTGGTCACTATGCAGCACGGTCACTCTCCAGTTCTTGTCCTGGAATTCCCTGTCCAACTTTGACAGCAGATTGCGGAGGTGCCCTTCAGCTTCACTCTTTTGTGTCAACAGAAATACCCACTTAAAGCGTGTCGCCTCGTCGACAACCAGTAGAAACTTGCCATCTCCCGATGTAGTGGCAATTCCAATTGAGCAGACATCAACTGCAATGCGTTGCAGTGGTCGTGTTCGGCGATCGGGCCCTCTCTTGTATGTCATACGTTTGAATTTGCCCATACGGCACGGAACACAGTCGTAAGATTGAAGTTGCTTTGAATTCACATCAAAGCCAACGTCAAACTGCTGAGCATGACGTCTAATCTCCTCCATTCCAGCGTGGTTCAACCGATTGTGCAGCAGCCCCATAGCTGCGCTCTTCCCAATGACCGACGACTTCTCAACACCAAGCACCATGTGCTGGTTCGCCTTCGCAGTCGACCCAGTGGCCTTCCGCGTCCACATTCGATACAGTCCATCAACCAACAGAAACTCCAATTTCATTCCCGTCTTGGTCAACCACAACTTCTTCTTGTCCTTCGAAAACGACATGTCGTAGCCAGCGTCAATCAACATGTAGCCCATAGAGATCAAATTACACCTTGCATTAGGCGTATAGTACGCGCGTTCCAGTATACGCGGCTCGTACTTCCCCGTGATCTCGTTACGCACGGTCAGGTGCACGTCCCCGCAGGCCACGTTCGTCTCGCGTGAAGGTGCACAGCTCCTTTGGCGTCGACACATCCAGTGATGCATCGCTTGGACTCCTCGTCCGAATCCTTTCGCGACGCAGCCGCCACAGCCATCTCCGTAGCCTCTTTAATGCCAAAAGCCTCGGTCACACCCTCACCACCGGAACTCCCACTGGTTCTTGTACCACCGGTATAAACGTCAGCACCAGCGGCGTGATCACCAGCACCAGAACTCCCACTGGTAGCGACGACGTGGTCTCCAGACCCTTCGTCACCAGCTTGGTCTCGATCACCAACATCTGGAGCCAGCGCAGAACTGTTGCGCGGCGTCAACATGACGTTCAGCGTCTCCACGTTGTTCGACTGGCGTCCACCACTGTTGCCATTACCACTTTCAGTAGGCGGTTGCGGGCAGTCCCGCACAAAGTGCTTGCCCGATCCGCACCGGAAGCACGTATTCTTCTTGGACTTCTTGCTTGGGCGCGACGATGTCGTACTCGAGCTCCTCGGTCTCGAATTCCCACGTCCACGTCCACGTGAAGCTCCCCTTCCACGTTCTTGCACGTAGTTAACTGCACGGCCACCAAGTCCTTGGCCACTCTGCTCATTACCACGGCGATCAGCGCCAGGCAAATTATTAGCAATTAACTCTGCATTCTCCAGACGCGCAGTCGCATCACGGAGCTCCGGTTTCGCGCGTGAAGACCTCTTTCTTTCTCCATGTTCACGGGCGAGTCCCGGATATACTTCCACTGCGTTACTTAGCATCACATCGGCCAAGTCTTGGTCCTCGATGTTGTCTCCATTCTCTCTCAGGACACGACGAAGTCGCAGTAGGTCAGCAATGTAGTCGCCAGCCTTCTCATTCGGCTGCAAGTAGCGACTGTAAATGTCTCGTCGTACATACACGGTGTTCAGTCCACCGCCTGATCCATACTCAGACCGTAGAGCATCCCAAAGCTGCATGAGACCGCACCTCCGTCTGAAAGCGCTGGAGCACGTCCCACGTGATGTGTTCCACCAACATGTGATGAGCCTTTAGACGTCTCTCACGGAAGCACACGCGCCAACTCTGTTGCTCGTTGCGAGTCCCTGGCGGCACGTCATTCTCTCGCTCTTCACCGAGTACAAGCTTGTTGTAGTTCAACGTGAGCATGGCCGTCTGAATGCGCAGCGACCACTCCTCGTAGTTCTCCGTCCCTTGGAGCTTGATGTCGAGCTTGAACGACGCAACAGCCATGAGTCTTGTCATCGTTGGTCCTTGGTCTTCTTCTCCCGACTTCTCTTCAGTTTCTCCTCTGCGAGCGGGGGAGCTGCTCTGTCGCTCCAGATCCAGCGTCACGTCTGAAGCCTCGTCTGCTCTAACAGCATTTTGGCCAATGGCGTTGGGCTCATAACCTAACCCGTGGTTACTTTCCACTAATACCATCACTAAGAGGAATCACAATGGCCTTTGTTGGGACTAACCCCAACGGGACTTGCTGGAGGCAGGGAGGTTCTAGTAATGAACTGTAAGCCTCCAGCTCAACCCTTGACTGTATATGTAGTAGATAGTTATGATGCAAAAATGACTGGTCCTCAAAGACTACAGCTACATGTATACGTACATGTACATGTACTATCCACTGAACATAACCGGCTCACAGTAGCGAGCCGCTAGGGGTGGCTGGGATCGCGCGCAGCACGCAGCTGGGTTGTAAAGGGCAGCAGAGAGAGGACAAGCGCGGTGGAGAACGCTGGCTGGCGGTTTAATGCTCCGTGTGCGGAGCACGCGGGCTTAAACCCCAGTATATGGATATGAGTTAAATTAATGAATGTTTCGCTATGGTAGTTCTTGTCGTAATGTGTGAACATGTTCTGTCATGTTTCCCTTGTACTTTTTTCCCGCCAATTTTTTGTACTCGGAATTCTGCCATTGTACTCGGAATTCTACCGATGTGAACTCGGGTTTCGGCCGGCGCTGGCGGTATTGTCGGTTACCGGTATGTGTACTCGATTTCCGGCTTCCAGTACTCGTAATTAGTCCGCTACCTTATGGTAATACGCACATGCATATGCTTCAAGCTTTCTTCCAGCACTTTCAAGTCAACATTAGATATTCTTGACGTTCCCAATTTGAGGTGAGTACAGTTTAATGCAGCACAGAACATGTTGTCTTGTTGGTTTGTTAGAAAATGGCAGCTGGACACCACGACGAGATTTGTATCCCGTCGTCTCCAGCGAAATCGTTGGCATTTCCCAATCTGCTCGACATCGCGATGAGTAACAAGCGCTTCACCGTTAACCCGTTCGGAGCGCTCTCTCTCTCCTCCTCCGATCGCGAACAGCTCGTGGATATCGCTAATGCTCTCATCCAAGCCCAAATCCAAGAGTACGAAAAGTATATCAGCACTGAAAAGAGCGTTGATACAACCCGTTGGAAGAAGTTTTCGACTGCAGGAGCTGCAATGACGTATCTGGAACGGAAGGATAGTAACAAGGATTCGAACTTACCCGAATTGCTCATGACCGGGCCTCTTCCTGGTACTTTGGACGAGAATATGTTTGGTTTAGTGAATCCAACACTCGAGTCAATGCGAATCAAGGCGTCGTATCTTAACGACTTCAGTGCTGCTGCAGTATTAGCCACAGTAGTGGAGCCTACAGTGGAAGATCCGTTTCGATCGGTGGTGGTGAAATGGATGGAGATCGACATTCCTGGAGCTTTGATTGGTGTCGTTCGCAACCGCGACTACGTGTACGTTGAGAGTACGGGCATCACGCACTTGACGAACGGAGATCGCGTGGGTTATCACTTGATGCACTCTGTCAACTTCCCACAAACTCACAAACTACCGAACAAAATTCGCGGGAATATGTCGCTCTCTGCTATTTTCCGACAAGAAGGAGAGAACACTGACTGTCGAGGAAAAGGAGTGATGGATCCTCAAGGTGATCTAATCCGGACGGTGGCTGTCATGGGAATGGTTCAAGCTACAATGGCTGGTGTTAAATATTCCTATTGTGGTCAGATGAAGAAGCTCGCGTGGTTGCTAGAACAGAAACACGCGTCGATTAGAGGACGAAGCGCTCCAGTGGTTAAACCCGTGTGCGTCACGTGCTCGAAACCCACGAAGAGTTCGAAACTGAGAGTCGGCAAGACGGATTCTACGTGCAAATTATGTTTTAAAGCAGTTTGCGGCTCGTGTAAAGTCCACAAGAAACTGCACTTCATCGAGCCAGACTTGGAACTCACCCAGCGGAAGGTGACGTTCTGTGTCAAGTGTTTGATGAAAGCTTCCCGCTTGGACACATTGGAAGCTGCTTGTCATCAATTTGTATACAAACAAGCGGTTCAACCAGTAGCACGTGAGACGTTCTTTACCAGTGAAATGAGCGTAAGTTCGGATGGAACCGTGGATTCAGCTTGAATAGCTTGAATAGAGATTATTTTTCTTGTGGTGTCTTGAAAAAATACATGTGAATGTCGGTCCTCTAATCGAAATGCTCATCAAAACATGAATTTATCCTCGTTCGACAACTAATGTATGCCACACCAATATTTCCTTACTTAATTAAATATTAAATCCACATGGTTGCTACTTTAGAGTCTTATGAGCTTTTTCGACATGTATCATTCCTCATTTCACGATGTCCCGCACGAACCACCTCCGTCTCGCCCTCCTAACCAAAGAAGACGATATCCGACGTGTTGCAGCTATCGAAAAAGCATCTTACCCCGCTGACGAGGCTGCCACTGAGTCTGGTATTCGCTTCCGTCAGAAAAATGCCGGTCCCTTCTTCTGGGTGGGATATCTCCCCTCGGACGACAATCAGTCGGAATCCCTTGTTGGCTTTGTCAATGGCACGTTGACAGCTAGTGACGAGCTTGATGACGAGTCCATGAGTCAACATGATGCTCATGGTTCCCTGCTTTGCATCCACTCAGTAGTAGTGGATCAAGCTTTTCGTCGTCGAGGACTCGCTGCTCAGATGCTGAAACGATACGTGGATATCATCATCGAGTCGCAGCCGCAAGTGAAGCGCATTATGCTCATTTCCAAGGCTTATTTACTGGGGTTCTATGTGAGCTGTGGCTTCTCCGTCACCAGGTTGTCGCCGGTTGTTCATGGTCAAGACCCGTGGTTCGAGCTGGAACTCAACTGCGAGAAAGCGAGACGCCCAACTATGGTCCAGGTAAGAAATTCTTTGAGGATGCTGCACATTTAGATGCTAACGTGATTTTTTACCAGGTGGATGCATTTTCGAGTGAGCCATTCCAAGGAAATCCGGCGGCAGTGGTGCTATTGTCTCCTTCAACGTACCACAAGGAAGGTGTATCGGAATGGATGCAACGGGTGGCTATGGAAAACAACTTGAGCGAAACAGCGTACACTGCTCCTCGTGAGCGTACCGACAAGACGCCAGACAATGTTCTTGAGTACGACTTGCGCTGGTTTACTCCAGGTAACTTTACACTATTTTTCCTTTCTCAAACATGAGAATGTTGTTTTTTAACGCTACTATTTTCTTAAAGGTGCTGAAGTGAAGTTGTGCGGACATGCTACGTTGTCCACAGCTTTCGTCTTACACGATGCTGGACACGTGAAAACCAGTCAAACACTGTACTTCCACACGCTCAGTGGCGTTTTGGTGTGTCGCTTTGAAGTGCAACCGGAAACTCAAAAGCTTTTCGTGCTGATGGATTTCCCTGAACAGCCAGCTACACCCGTAAACCCCAACGTTGCGCTGGACGAGATTGCCGAGGCGTTAGGCGTCGAAATGAACGCCATTGTCGACGTAAAGCAAGCTACTACCGACCTGCTCGTTCGTGTGACACCCGAAGCTTTTTCCAGTCTCAATCCGGATTTCTCCCTACTGGCCAAGTCGGACGTTCGTGGGTTTGCAGTTACGGCTGAAATGCCCGACAAGGAGTCGGATGTGGACATTCAAAGCCGCTTCTTCGCGCCTCGTGTCGGTGTGAATGAAGATCCGGTGACGGGTAGTGCGCATTGTGCTCTCGGACCGTACTGGGCTCCGTTGTTGAAGAAAACCACAATCAAAGCTCAGCAATTCACACCTGTTCGAGGTGGTTACATCACCATGGACCTCGTGGCAGGTGGACCAGGCCGCGTGCTGTTGAAAGGTGAAGGCGTCATTGTACTCCGTGGAAAGCTATCGTCGACACCGTAGAAGACTTCAGCAATACCATCTGACAAAAATGCCAACTAGTCTTCGATAAGATCGACCCTATGATTAGAAACTTACCCCATCGTGACAAATGTTAGGCAATACTTGAATCTACGTCCTCACCATCTCTTTCCCATTGACACATTTGCTTCCGAAGAGGAGAGTTCATTTACAGAAATCGACCAAGAATGGACAATAAGCGCTTCACGACGAATCCGTTCGGGGAGCTCAAATTGTCTGCTGAAGAACGTACCAAGCTCATCTCCATCGCTGACGAGTTGGTGTTGGCCAAGTTCGAAGAGTACGAAGAACACCTGAATATCGACAAGCAAGTGGATTTAACCCGATGGAAGAAATTCACCAACTCTGGAACTACCACGACGTATCTCGAACGGAAGAACTCGAATCCTGACTCGAAATTACCAGCTCTACTCATGGTTGGACCACTACCTGGAACTCTGGATGAGAACATGTTTGGACTTGTAAGCCCCACACTGGAAGCCATGCGTATCAAGTCTTCGTACTTAGACGACTTCAGTGCTGCCGCTGTCCTCTCTACCATCATTGAACCAACCGTAGACGAACCATTTCGCTCGGTAGTTGTGAAATGGATGGA
The DNA here is from genome assembly GCA_018806915.1 of Phytophthora colocasiae. Classification (NCBI taxonomy): domain Eukaryota; phylum Oomycota; class Peronosporomycetes; order Peronosporales; family Peronosporaceae; genus Phytophthora; species Phytophthora colocasiae. Next base: position 185,039 of record JAGKQI010000094.1, on the reverse strand, counting down.
GATTGATATTCCAGGCAACTCTATTGGCTTAGTACGGAACCGAGACTACGTTTATCTCGAGAGTTCTGGCATTCTCCGTCTAAAGAACGGAGAACGAGTGGGTTATCATTTATTCCACTCGGTTAGCTTTCCCGAAGCCTATGAACTACCGAATAGAGTGCGAGGGAACATGTCGTTCTGTGGTATTTTCCATCAAGAAGGACCTGACCGTACAGATTGTCGTGGAACGGGGATCATGGATCCTGGTGGTGATATGATCCGTGTGATGGCTGTTATGGGGATGGTTCAAGCTACAATGGCTGGTTTGAAGTACTCGTATTGCGGCCAAATGAAGAAGTTGGCGTGGCTACTGGAGCAGAAACACGACGAGGCAAAGGAACGAGGAGCTCCAGTGGCTGAACCAGTGTGTACAACGTGTTCGAAGCTACTTAAAACCTCAAGATTGAGCGTAGGGAAATCCAACAGCAAGTGCAAATTGTGCTTCCAACAGCTTTGTGGCTCGTGCAAGATCTCCAAGAAGTTGAGTTTCATTACACCCGACTTGGAATTGACTCAACGGAAGGTCAACTTCTGCGTGAAATGCCTTGTGCAAGCAACGAGGATGGATACACAGGAAGCTGCACGGCAGCAGTTTGTCTACAAGAAGCCTGTCCAGCCAAGTGTCTATGGATCCTCTGTTACTTCTGATGGGAGCTCGGACTCGAACTCCACTAGATCTTTCGATAGCATCTCTGCATAGAGCAGAGGGCGACAGTCAGCAGAAACCTTTCACCATCAATACCAAAGTGCTTCAACTTCAACTGTAACTTTTACATTTCATTAACAGTACAACTCGGTACAAGCTTAAAGCTTACTAGTAGAACACAATGATGCATAGCATTCAGCCTAGAAATTCTATCATCGACACGTGGTCTTTGGATAAGGTTCGGCTCTGATCCCGGTCGTCATAAGAACGTGTCGAATTGTGTGGGACCAGAGCTTACCAAGTAGCTAAGTATCGCGGGAAGTCATCACAGCTGGTGGATGCCCATGCTCATTTCGAAGATGTGTCGTCTCTTTCGTCCTGACCCTCAAGTGACCAAGCCATTCTTCGAATTGCGATGAACGACCAACGCTTCACCTTGAACCCTTTCGGGGAACTTCCTCTAACAGCAGAAGACCGATCCAGACTCATTGAAATCACCGATGAGATCATCATGGCCAAGTTCGAAGAGTACGAAGAGCATCTGAACATCAACAAGCAGGTGAATCTCAAGCGCTGGAAGAAGTTCTCCAAGTCCGGACCGACAACTTCGTACTTGGAGCGAAAATCTTCCAGTCCCAACTCCAAGCTCCCTCAACTCCTAATGGTCGGGCCGCTTCCTGGTACATTGGACGAGAACATGTTCGGAATAGTCAACCCGACGATCGAGTCTATGCGGATCAAGTCTTCGTACCTAAGCGACTTCAACGCTGCTGCTGTACTCGGTACTGTCGTCGAACCGACTGTGGACGACCCTTTTCGATCTGTAGTAGTAAAGTGGATGGAGATTGACATTCCTCTCGCGTCAATCGGCTTGGTACGGAACCGAGACTACGTGTACGTTGAGAGTACCGGTATTCTTCACCTTCAGAACGGAGAACGAGTGGGGTATCATTTATTCCACTCAGTGAGTTTCCCTCAAGCTCATGAACTACCAAACCGCGTACGTGGTCACATGTCTTTCTGTGGTATTTTCCACCAGGAAGGACCTGATCGTACAGATTGCCGTGGAACAGGGATCATGGATCCTGGTGGTGACATGATCCGAGCTATGGCGGTTATGGGCATGGTTCAAGCGACTATGGCCGGCTTGAAATACTCATACTGCGGTCAAATGAAAAAGTTAGCGTGGTTACTGGAACAGAAGCAGGTCGAAGCTCGGGAGAAGGGAACTCCAGCGTACAAACCGTTCTGTGTGACGTGTATGAAAGGTGTCAAAGCGTCGAGACTGGGTGGACCAGTAAACACGTGCAAGTTGTGTTTTGGAGCTGTGTGTGGGTCGTGCAAGATCTCTAAGAAACTGAGCTTTATCGCTCCGGACTTGACGCTGGCCCAGCGCAAGGTCACGTTTTGTGTCAAGTGTGTGGTGGAGGCGACGCAAATGGACACGCAGGAAGCTGCCAGGGAGCAGTTTGTGTACAAGAAGAACGCGTCACCTCCCATGTACGGGTTGTCTGTGGTGTCAGATATGAGTACGTGCTCCGAGAGCACAATGACTTCAATTACGGGGTACTCGAACTAAAACGTCAAATATCTCCGACGACTGAAGCAGCTTTAACTCTAGCGTTTTGGATCTGTAATTCAGATAGTTTTTGTACTTAAAAAAAAGGTAAGATTAGTGTTTTACTCGTACTTGAGATAATTGGTCTTGGTTTTTAACACCTTAAACATGTAAGCTAAGCATTCCTTTACAACACGAAAGGACGAAGTACTCGTTAGAGTTATTGCAAACCATACTCCACCAAACAACTACATGATAAACTGCCAGCCACCACATTGCAATTAAACTATCAGTGTCATTTGACTGCGCGATCGACTGTTCCCTGAATTTCGTGAGAAAACGAGACTTTCAGTAATGGAGATATCTTTTTACCAGCACATACCCTGTAAATACTGACTTCACAGGGTTTTTGGATGTGACGTCTAACTTTCTTGACAATCTACACCACGCGACTACTATTATATCCGGTTCAACCAATATAGACTGTACGATCCAATCCCAGATTTGCCAACAGTGCTGCTGCCAGTGGCAGCCTGCCACGATTTGCTGTCCGTAAATTCACCTCGATGACGATCGTGACTCACAATCACTGTAAATTTGATGCCCAAACAAGAATGCATGTGCAGTATCTTATCATTAAAAGTTCACCTTTAGCTGCAACCTTCGTGACTTGTATTAAATACAAGTCATAAATTTTGTGAGTTCACTACAACTCAAGCCCGCTGATCTTATCACGTAAAAATTGCGCTCGTTATTCAGAGCTGCATGTATTTTAATGCGTTTTCAAGTGCGACATGCTTTTTGCCAAAAGATTTGGCTACCAGCGCTTTTGTAGTCGGTTCAACCGATCCCACAATCTAATGTAAGCAACTTACAATAGTTAAGCCAAGTGTAATTAGCGACAAGTTGAGGATGACAAGTATTCTGAAAGGCAAAGAATGGAAACCAATTACACCGGCACATCCACCTTCTGCTCAACAGTCCACATTTGATCTCACTTTCAATTTCTTCTCGAGACCAAACATTATCCACCACCCTCCCTATGCGTTTTCGAACGCTTCTTCTGTCGGCAATTGCCTTCTTGGCCTGCACGAACCTTACCTCCGCCAGTGACAAGTTGGTAATAGCTGAAAATCCAGCCCAAGATCGTTATTCGCAGAGATTCCTGAGGATTGACGACGATGAGGAGAGGGGTCTCGTGGATGCTGCCAAATTGAAGGTCTACAAGCTTCAGCTGGACCGGTTGAAACTGGGTGATGACCTCGTCACGGCTTTAAAAAGCCCACAAGTGGAGAAGTTAGTGAAGTATACCGGCACTGGCGAAATTGACCGCTTTAAAGCGCGTCTGGTAATCAAAGGATTTCTACAGGAATTTGGCATCGACTTAGCACCTTCAACCGTAACCGGGATCCAGCAAAGCAGGTCTCGTTGGTCGGCAAGATTTCGGCCAAATTCGGAGACGACGTGGTAGCACGGATGTTGGTGCATCTAGAGAGGAATGCGGGTGATAACCCTCGCTTTCTAGCGGTATTGAAACAGTTGAGAGAAGAGCAAGTGACGGAGTGGGTGAAGAAGGACAAGACCATCCCGCAAAGTGGTACCTTTACTGAAATTTGCCCGCGACGAAACTGCTTTCCGCAGTAAGGCACTGGATGTACTGGAGGACTTCATCAAGAAGCTCAATACTGCGAAAGGAGGTGATGAAACGCTGCTCAAGACCTTAACGACGTTTTATGGTGGCGAAGGTCAATTGGTGTCGATGATTACAAAATCGAAGTTCCATCCACGGTCAGTTGAGAAGGCAAAAGAAGTGGAAACCCAGCTCCTCCGTCATTGGAAAAGCGACAAGATATCAGCTTCTGATCTCTGGGGTCGACTGAAGTTCGGGGATGATATTGGTGAAGCTCTGAACAGTGGGAAAGTAGCAATTTATGCTAAGCACGTTTTAAACAGAGATTCTGTGCTTAAGAGTCTTGATGAAAAATATGGAGAAGCAAATGTGGCAGTGTCGCTCGCTAGGGCTCGAGGTAATGCAGCTACAGTGGAGATTGCCTCGGTCTTGCAGAAGAAACAACTGAGTGGCTGGTTGAGCAAAGAAAAATCTCTTGATAAAGTTTTCGAGCTCCTGAAATTTCGAGAAATCAATGGACTACCCTATAAGTTGGATGTTCTCTATGAGTATCTCAAGATATTCAAGAATAAGAACCCTCAAGATGGAACGACTGTGTTGATGGTGTTACGGAAGGGCTTCGGAAAGGATGAAGATGAATTGGTACTTATGCTATCGAGAGCGTTGCGTTCTCCAGGCTCAGAATCAATGCAGCCGACCATTAGGCGGTACAGAAATTTGATCTATGACGAATGGGTGAAAAACGAATTGGATCCGATGGGCGTCGCTGTTAATGTGTTCAAGATATCAGAAGCAAATGTGGCAGCTTCAAAGTACAGCACCGAGATTAAACGGATTATCAGCCAGTACTCGCAGTTCTTTAAGAGGGAAACAGGTTTGGGCATAGAACCCATTGTTGTTAGGACTGGATAACTGGCAATGAAAACGCGTTTTTCTTCATCAAAATTTAGTTTAAATGGTATTCAGTTTAGGACACAAAAGATTGCCATATTTCTGCAGGGGTGCTGCCTACTGGCATCCTGGTAGCTATGCACTTGACAGGCATTGGAGTCCCTCCGGGGACTTACTTGCAAAAATCCAATAGTCGCAATCAAACCTTCAAAAGGAACTTCAATTTCCTTTTCCTTGCATCAAACGCACCTGTAGCAGTACATGTATTAAATCGTGCAACACTGATCTAGATGTAGTGTTTACAAAGTGGAAATCAATCGATGCATAACCCTCCATTCTGTGAATCCTTCATCACACGTACTAACTTTTCAGTTTCTTCGCAAGACCTCATGTAGTCGTAAATGACAACAATATACCTCACCTGAAAATTCTTCGCTAGACCAAAAGGCGAATCGATGCACCCCAAACGCTCATACTGTTGGTAATTGCCTTCTTAGTCTGCATCAGAGATGCAATAGCTGGAATTCTACCCCAATCTCGCTCAAAGCAGAGGTTTCTGAGGGGCGACAAGGATAAAGATATCAATTGACGACGCGTTGAAGATCTTCAAACAACATTTGAGTAAGTTCAATCCAGACGATGATCTATTCACAGTCCTGCAAAGTCATAAAATGGAGTAATTTAGCTCGTTAACCTTAACTGAGATCCAGCGCGCCAAATCTCATTTGGCAAACTCTCGGCCAAATTCGGGGACGACCTTGTGGACGTTGAAGTGAGTATCTTCACGAAATATGTTTCCAGTCGAGGCTCCATTCTTGAGCGCCTTACTGCGAAATTCGGAGAAGCAAATGTGGCAGCAGCACTTGCAACAGCCAAAGGCAACACAGTTATCCAGGATATTGCCTCAACGTTGCAGAAAAATCAACTGACTGGTTGGTTAAGCAAAGACGAATCTACTGATAAAATTTTCGGGTTCCTGAAATTTCGAGAAAGTGACGGTCTCCTCCAAAAATTGGGCACTCTGGACGAGTACATCAAATTACTCAAGACCAAGAATCCTCAAGATAAAACGACTATGTTTGCCGTGTTGAGGAAAGGTTTCGAAGGCGACGAAGATCGACTGGTTCTTATGTTGTCGAAAACACTGCGGACATCAGATTCATCACGTTGGGAGTCGACCATTTCTGGCTACCAGAATGTAATCTTTAAAGAATGGGTGACACGTGATCTGGATCCGATGGCCGTTGCTATCAAAGTGTTTAAGATATCGGAGGAAAAAATGGGAGCTGCGAAGTACAGTTATGAGATCAAATAGATCATCAAGGACTATACGAAGTTCTTCAAGAAAGAATCAGGTCTGGACATGGGGGTTGTAATAGTGAGGAATGGACGTGTGTAGGTCCTTTTCATTGAATCCACTTTCTATCTAGTGTTGTACTGCTGTGTTGGGCTCAAAAATCTCTACCTTCATGCTCAGTTTGGCAATCTATCCGACACGGGAATCTCAATCGGCAAGAGGCCATCAGGACGACAGGATCCACGTAAGAGTGCTAACATGTGCTGTTCTGCTCCATCTGCCAGTGCTCCAAGATGATATCCCCCCTCCAGAACAGATACAAGTCGGCCTTCACAGCATTCCCATGCTAGATTGCACAGTTGTTCAGTGATCCAGTAGAAATCGTTGGCCTCCAGTCGAAAATCGGCCAATGGGTCTCGTGACGAGCCGTCAAAGCCCATCGAAACCAGCAGCAATTGTGGACAAAACTCTCTTACACGAGGAACCACCGTGGCAACAAATTGTTCTCGGTATTTTTGAGCGGTACATCGCGCTCGTAACGGAACATTCAGGAGATTCCCGTGTTTACCTTTTTCACACGAAAAGCCTGAACTTGGGAAGCACGGAGCAGCCTGATGCATCGAAACGTAGAGTAATCTTGGTTCTCTATCGGCAATATCCTGCGTCCCATTGCCATGATGTACATCCACATCCACAATTGCCACACGAGTTAACCCATGTTTCTCTAGTGCATGCAAAGCTGCCACTGCGACGTTGTTAAACACACAAAATCCCATCGCTCGACAGCGTTCTGCATGATGTCCAGGCGGTCGAACAGCACAAAAAGCATTGCGGATTTCGTACTTAGTTGTAAGAACCTTATCCACTGCCAAACACGCTCCACCGGCTGCAACTCTGGACGCTGCTAACGTGTGCCTCATAAGAGTGATATCATCTCCCAATTCCACGTATTCATACTGCTGATAGTACTCCTTCTTCCCTTGGACCGTAGGAATCCTACTAGCTCTTGGACTGGCTACTGCAAAGGCTGCATAGGCCTCTCCGTCTTGACTGATTAACTCACAACGCTTCAAAGCGTCCAATGCAGTCATACTGCGCTCCACTTTACTGCTCATCCGGATAACCATATCAACGTATACTTCTCCGTGTACACGTTGCAATTGCTCTTCTGTAGCTGCAGGTGGTGATTTATCCGTTTTAACTCTAGGAAACTTGTCATTAAGCCGTCGTAGAACCACTTGAAGCCGTTCTGGTCGCTCAAGTCGTCCTGGAATTTTGTGCAATAGACAAATGTCACTGGAGACCAGAATACTGCACGAACCATGGAGATACGCAGTTGTAATGGAGCGCCAGGACCTGCAGATCAACACCAGAGCCTCGCATTCCTTTGTCGTTAAGAAACCAGAGCGTAAGAGCGACAAGAGCGGCGCAGAGAGCATCAGCAAGTTATGCAAGTGATGAGGACAGACGTTTTGGACTATTTATAGTCTTGATCTATGATTGGTTAAAAAATAAAAAATATTAACCCGTTGGTTTTTGGTTTTTATCCTCGGATACTTGCTATGGGGCCGTACATCCGCGTGAAGAGAAGGAATCAGACTGTATTCCTGGACGTGCAGCTGTCTGATTCCTTCCTTACTGTGAAGGAGAAGCTTGGCTCCATTTTCAGTCTACCACCGACGAGTATTCAGCTGTGGCAGGGACTTAATCAGGTTTGTGGATAAGATTTTATTTTTTTTTTGGATATTTTGTGCTTAAAATATATTTTTTGCAGAAGGAGAGCAAGGAATTCGCGGACGCAGCTACACTGGCTGATCATGAACTGCAGAATGACGCAGTGATTTACATGTGTTGGAAGAAAGAGAGTGCGTCATCGTCTTTGTAGATGATTTATTGATGAAAATCTCACATGCTTTTTTTTTTTTTTCAAATGGTCGTAGACTCAGATCAGTGGGAAGAGCTAAGTGTGACCAAGGTGGAAGCTCTGGATGCTGGAGATGCTTCTGGATCAGCTGGTGCCTCTACAGGGGGAAATGGAGCTAAAGCTGAATGAAGTGGTGTCCAAGATTTTTCCTCCAATTCCCAAGATTTAATTCAGATTTTTTAGCAAACAGCGAGCGAGAACACGGGAAGAATAGTACGGGGTCATGGTGCTGTATTTGACAAACCGTGTTCGTAATGCAGTTCTTTGTCAATTTACGCTTGAGAATCTGCTAATTCCTTGCGTCTGACGATTGCTTCCGTTGTTGGAAACCTTCGCAATCCGTGATCCGAATTGGATCGCACGTTTGGCTAACCCAGCACAACTTTGCAGTCCGAGACTCTTAGCTACAAGTCTCAATGCTCGTTTGTCTCCAACTCCACGAGGTAAATCACCATCACAAAGACTAGAGACGGGGAAAGTTGCGATGGTAGACACCACATTCTCGTCCAAAAACGGGAATCGTGCCTCTCGTCCGTGTGCAGCGATACAGCGATCATCTCGTCCAAGATTCCGTTTCCAGATCCTGTTGAGATCCATTTGCAGTTCCGAACGCAGCGCTGCTTCTCCTCCATTGATTAAAGTTGTCCGGTGACGTCCATAGCCTGCGAGTTGTTCGTCTGCACCGATTCCCACAAGCACCACCCTTGCACTGGTATGATACTGTGTAGGAGGTTTAGCTTCAGTTTTCCTCGGAGCTACAGTGGCTTTTACGATGTTCTGTTTGGTCCGATGCACACGACAGCAGAGATACTCACCCTCAGTATCTGGACGCTTCTCCTTGAGTAAATTCAACAGGAGATCAACGTGGGACTCAGACTGAATGCCCATGGCAACCAACATGGCCCGACAACCTTGTGTTACTCGTTGATCATTGTCACTCTCACTTGGGAGCAGTTTCTCCACTGCTCGTTGCATCTTGAAGCAGCAGCTCTTACAGACACCAACCACACATCCGCTTTTCCGTTTGCGACCACATTTTAGCACAGGACACAGTAATGGCGAACTTGAACCAGCAAAAAGCTCAAGAGCAGTGACTTGAGTCTCTAATTCGCGGAGGTCAGCTCTTTGGGGGTTCAAGAAGGCGTTTAATTCCGCTAGTGTCGCATTCTCTTGGGTGGAAGTCTGCAACTCTCCGTGACCACGCGAAAGGAACCAAAATGCCGCTCCGATGTTAAAATCCATGTGGGTATCACAAGGAGCCATGAGCGTCTGAACCTCGTGCTGTTGCCTTGTCAGCTCCGACCGCGGGATATTAACTTTGATGAGATTCCACTGGCGCTCTGGGAATAATGAGCAGAGTTCACAGTGGGCTAGTTCAGCTGCAAGACGGTCAGGTGATGCGAATCCAGAGGTTTCATCGAAGCAAACGGTCAGTAGATCCACCGGCTCGTTCGACGGAGCATGGAAATGGCTGAGAGCTGCTAATACAACCGAATCCAAACCTCCTGAAAAGAGTACAGCAACACGAGCAGCGGGAAATCCGTCGGGTGAGATACGAGGAGGAATAGAACGTACTCGTACGCCAACAGAGTCGCTTAAAGCCACCAATAGCGAACGTGCGGAGGATTCTAGAGAAGAGTCCATGTCAGTAATTGCTGGTAGTTTGCTGCCAAACCGATCTTGAACGTCGTTTAATCCGGTCGTAACTGGAAGGGAATATATCTGATCCACTGGAGTGTACGAATAAAATCTCAATTGACGAGTTCGAAGGCTCAATACGTAGATACCTGACGCAGGGAGTTCTTGATACTGAGCTCGCTCTTCCTCGTTGTCTCCGATGGCTACATTACTTAGCACAAAACGCTCCAATTCACTCTCCAGAACTTCGATCTCGGTCGTCTCCGTTCCAGCCAGTTCGTCTATCACATCTCGCCCTCTTCCCCATCGCCTATAAAGTAAACTCCTGCGGCCGAAGCGATCATGAGCGAAGTACAGCCGCTTTGTCTTGGCATGCAGCCACGCCATTGCAAAAGGCCCTCGAACAGCACGTAGCACTTCCACAACAGGATCAATCTCCTTCACGTCCGTCACTTTCTCCCCTGCCAATTGCAATTTGTCAGATAGAAAAGTTGTGTCACTGTCCTGCATCAATCTCCTATCGTCGTCGTCACTTCCATCCATTCCAAAGACTTCCCCATTCCAGCACAAGACATTGTCATCGGAATCCTCAACTGGTTGAGGGGTTAGTTTATCCCCTCGGAGATGCAACACTGCACTATACATTGCAATTTCCACACCATTTGATCCATTGCATCCGCTGGATTCAGTTGTAATACGACGAACGAGTTTCTGGAAGTGATCAGGACCACGTTGACACAGTCTCCGCTGCAGTTCGAGCTCGAAACTTGAGGGATCAAAAGAACTATGAGCGTCATCAGAATCAGAAGAACATGGAGACTTCAGATCTTCTGGAGTAACTTGAAGGTTGGCGCTGCATGAGGCACAGGACGAAGAGAGAGAGGTGAGCACAAGTCCGATACCGCACATGCTGTAGCCAATTGACAGATAATAACGCCAGTAGCGCTTAAGTTCTGTCACAATAATGTAGCCATGGTGACGAAACTTAAGGCCTAACGTCTGATCACGGTCTCAGATCTGTTTCTACTGTAGTGTCATGGCTACTTCGGACGTCACGGTTCCCCCTTCGCTGCGCTCGCAGTCGTTCGCCAACCTGGACGAGGTGCTCTACCGCCACTTGCAGTGGACATTATCTATCGACTTCGAGCACCAGCAGCTGCAGGGCTTCGCTGAGTACACGTTCGCGTACACAGGGACATCGAAATCTCCCCTTCTGATTCTTGATACTCAGTTTCTGAATATTGAAAGTGTTCTAGTGGATGGTGTCAAAGTCAAGTACAAGTTGAATGACCATCATTCTGTTTTTGGACGGGCACTGAGCGTCCCCATTACCAGTTTGTCCAATACTGTACGTGTGACGTACACGACGTCGTCTAAGTCCAGCGGTCTGCAATGGCTCTCCCCTCAGTTAACAGCAGGCAAAATGCACCCCTTTCTGTTCACTCAGTGCCAAGCTATTCATGCACGTAGTGTGGTGCCGTGTCCGGATACTCCTGCTGCTAAGTTTACGTACTCTGCTACTGTTTCAGTACCTCAGTGGTGTACTGTACTGATGAGTGCAATTGCCCATGGACATGTGAAGACAAACGACCACGAACAGACCAAGAAGTGGAGTTTCCGTCAAGATGTACCCATTCCTTCGTATCTCTTAGCTATTGCGGCTGGAGAGATGGAGAGTGTGGAATTAAGTCCAAGGAGCAGAGTGTGGGCGGAACCTCGAGTTGTGACTCGAGCAGCACACGAATTCGCGCAAACAGAAGCTTTTCTGAAAGCTGCAGAGGAAATTACTGGCCAGGAGTATCTGTGGAAGAGATATGACCTTGTTTGTTTGCCTCCGTCCTTCCCGTACGGAGGCATGGAAAACCCGTGTTTGACGTTTGTGACCCCCACGTTGTTGGCTGGAGATCGCTCTTTGGCTGATGTTGTGGCACATGAAATTGCCCATTCCTGGACTGGAAACTTGGTGACAAATGCTACGTGGAGTGATTTTTGGCTCAATGAAGGCTGGACAGTGTGGCTGGAACGGAAGATTGTTGCCAAGATCCATAACGACCCAAAGACGTACGATCTCAAGGCTGCACTGGGTATGCGTGGCTTGGTTGAGTCGATTCAGTCATTTGGACCGACTCACCCATACACAGCTTTGGTACCGGAATCGGAAGGAGTTGATCCCGATGATGTTTTTTCACGAGTTCCGTACGAAAAGGGGTTCAACTTCTTGCACTATCTGTCGACGGTGGTTGGATCCGAGGAGTTCGATCTGTTTGCACAGGCGTATATCCAGAAATTCAAGTTTCAGACTGTGACTTCGCAGGATTTCCGTGCATTTTTCGAAAAGCATTTCGCGGCTCAGCCGGAATGGCTCAGTCAGATTGACTGGAATGGCTGGTTCTTCTCAACGGGTATGCCTCTGATTGTGAACAAGTTCGACACGTCCATTATCAGCCAAGTTCGGGCTCTAGGAGAGAAAATGATGACTAGCACGGATGAGAAGAAATGGAGTAAGATCATGGCTTCCCGCTTGCTGCGTAAATGGCCAGCCTCGCTGTGGATTCTGCTATTGGATACGCTGCTTCTGCTGCAGACTGGAAACCATGCTCGCCTCAGTGTCACCCACCTGGATGCAATTGACGCGTTCGCACACCACCATTTAAGCACAACGCACAACTCGGAGCTGCGTTTCCGATGGTTTACGTTGTCACTTCGTTCGAATGATGTGCGTGTGTTGGGCCGCACCGTCGACTTTTTGAAGGAACAAGGCCGGATGAAATTTGTGCGTCCACTCTTCAGAGATCTCTGTGCAGCTGTGGGTGTCGCTCGTGGTGCCAATATTTTCGAGGAGTGCAAATCACTCTATCATCCGATCGCTGCCAAAATGATTCAGCGCGATATCGAGAGCTTGCAGGTGGTTCACAAGGATGCTAAGGCGACGTACTCGAACGATTTCAATGGCGTTTTTGCGCACTGGCTCGGCTTACCACAAGAATACTCGAGTTACTCACCGTTGCTGGCGGTTCTGCTTGGAGGAGCGACCATAGCAACCGCGATGGCGTTATCTAAGAGACGCTAACTCTATATGTACTTTTGCGTGAACAAAGGGGGTCGATAGCTTTGTCATTGTAACACCTACTCATCTGACGTCGAAGCGTTCGTCTTGAAGGCATTTTAGGACGAGACCACGTGAATCGGGACTCGAATAAGCTTCTCGGGGTTCTACAACTGAACTGCGGTTGTCTCTAACGGTAACTTTTGGCCGATGTTTAATCTCGTGCAGCATCATGCACCATTGCGCTAAATGTTGTTGAATCTAGAGGGAACCATGGGGTGTGGAGAGAATCCACGCAACGCGGCCCGTAAATGTTTAGTAGAGAGCGAAGAGAGGGAGGTTTGCTGAGTGGCGGCGTGGAAATCGTCTGATAATTAGAAACCGCGCAACAAGTACGTAAAGTAATGTAAATCTACCATAAGTGGTCCCGTTTGTAACGGGGCGGTGCTCCTTGTTTGTGGTAAATGAAACTCTGTCTATTGAATCTGTGTGGCGCCCGGGTCGGGCGCCGTGGACCAACAAAACACAAGCTAATCTAATTGGTCGCCGTGCACCACGGCGACCGTGTGACAGAAGCCCGTCACACCACTCCCCACCTTAGAAAGAAGCCTGAAGAGCTTCTCAATCTTCAAATTGCTTCACGATGAACACCACAAGCCACACCTACGCACAGACTCTCCGAGAGTGGCCGCTGCACGACTGCAGTGGCTTCGAGGCCCCGCTGAGTCCCGACGAGATGCGAGAGTTGTTCCGACGCTGGCGTTCGACGCGGGGCAAGCCCGTCACCGCGACGCTCGCGGTGACCCAGCGCTCGCTTGATGCCGCGTGGACGGCCTTCGTCCGACGCTGGAACGCAGAGGGTGCGCGACGTTTCATGGCGACAATAGAAGACCGCGAGGAGACCCATCAGCGCCACGCGCTGGGAGAGCTGGCGGCGCGCGTGTGCTCGCTGTCCTGGGACGAGGATCGTCCTTGCTGTTACGTCCATCACCTTGAAGGCTGCGCCGGCTGTCGCCGCTTTGGAACGCCGCGACCGGGCGACGCTGACTGGGCGCAAATCGTGAAAGAGTATCCAGAGACTAAGGAAGAGAAGCAGTGGATCGAGCTGTATCGCCGGTCGCTGTACGAGGCTAGGCGCGGTTCGCTACCGCGCCCTGAGGATCATCCCGCGCCAACAGAGCCGCCTCGTACGCCTCAACGAGGCCCGGAACGTCTTCGAGGAGGGTGGAGCGAGGCTCCCAGCTGTCGTCCAGCGGACCTATCCACCGTACCAGGTACCGGCGAAAGCTCGGGATACCCCCGTCGCAGTGACGAGCGCTGCGACCACTGGTCGAGTCATCGTGGTCAAGAATGGCCTCCACGATGTGACGAACGTCACCATCACGATCAACAAGGGGGGCCGGACCGTCGCGAAGGAACCGAGCGCGAGTGGGCGATGGAGCGTCGCCTGGAGCACCTGGAGCATCGCGTTGACCAGCTGGAGCATGAGAATCGGGTCTTGCGGCAGGAGCTGTGGGTACCGCGTCACGCGGTACCGGATTATCGCTAGGAAGCGACGCTGGGTGGTAGCGGCGAAGTCGACCGACGTAAAATGTAGGGTGTAGCTTGATTGTAGGCGGTAGCTGTAGCCGATAAGCATCTCCAATGACTTTCGACACCTTGAACGGTCCAATGAATCGCGGCGCGAGCTTACTCGCGCCCAAGTTCGTGACGAGCGTTGGGGAAATCCCATTGGTAGATAATAGGACTTGGTCTCCAACGTGGAATGTTTCCATGTTACGGCGCCCGCTGCGGTCGGCATTCTCCTTCTGGCGATCGACGGCTGCAGCAATCGCATCGCGGACGTAGCGGACAATTGACTCACGCTGTTGCACGAACTCACGGACAGCCGCAGCGTCGCTTCGCTGCGGCGCCGCGTTGGGCGCAAAGTTTGCTGGCGGAGGCTCAGTAGGCGCGACCGGATCGGGGGCAGTGTGAAGCTCGGCTGCGCGACGTGGACGCGGGTTGATTAGCGTCCGACTGGTCCAAGCGGCAACGTCCCGTGGAGAAGCAGTCGCCGCTCGCGCGGCGGCCCGTGTAAGAGGACGCTGGCTTGGGGTCCGCGCGGAAGACCTCGTGCTCACCGCGTTCACATTCGGGACAGCGGCCATCTCGTGCGTCGCGACGGAGGCACCACCAGTGGGGGTGGCAGTTGCAGCGTCGTGATTCTCGGACAGTTGAACTGGAAGGGCGCTCCAGCCCAAGGAGCGCCGGAACGCGCGGGTGACGGCCGAAATTTACGAAGAACGGCGTCAAGCCAGTTGACGCGTGCACGGCATTATTGATGGCGAACTCCACCATCGGCAGGAAAGAGCTCCATGACTTGAACGACGTGGCAAAGCTGCGTAGTACATCTTCGACGACTCGGTTAGCGCGCTCGGTTTGGCCGTCCGTCTCTGGATGCGACGCGGTGGACATACTCAGCCGCGTCCCCAACAGCTTGAAGAGCTCCTCCAGAAGGCGGACGTGAATCGAGGATCCCTGTCCGACACAATCGAGGACGGAAGACCGTGGTGGCGATACACCACGTCAACGAAGAGCGCAGCAGACTGTTGCGCAGTGATCGAGGCTGCTACCGGAGTGAGATGAACCATCTTACTGAAGCGGTCGACGAAGACCAGAATACCCGTACGACCTCAGGTATCCCGAGGTAGGCCGAAGACGAAATCCATGCTCACAGACGACCACGCATCAGTGGCGACTGAGAGCGGTCGGAGCAGGGCCTGCTTTGATGGAGCCGGTTTCACGCGCTGGCACGCTTCACACGAGCGCACCCACTTCCTCACCCACTTGTACATGTGTGGCCAATAAAAGTCGCGAGAGAGAGATGCAAAGGTCTTCTCGCGACCGAGGTGGCCGCCACTTGGGGTGTCATGGAACTCGTGGATCAACCGAGCTCGGAGGTCGTCGTCAAGCGGGACGACGACGCGGGGGCAATCTTCTTGGTCGACGCGGTAAGTCAGCAGCGCGCCTTCAAGTGAGTAGCGGCCGACACGAGCGCGTGCTCGTGAGGACAGCTTGCGCTCAGCTGAGCCACTGGGGTTGCGCAGGAAGTCGATCAGCTCGGAACAGGACGCGTCATCTTTATACGCGTCGACGATCAGGTCACGTAGCGGTGTGGTCGCTGTGACTTCAGCGGCAGCGACGCTTTCGGCGATACAGACGGAACAGTCGTCATCATCCTCGTCGCCAACTGCGTGGCGGCCGCGCTGCACGTAATCTGGCCGGCGTGAAAGCGCGTCGGCGAGGATGTTGGACTTGCCCGGTTTGTAATGCACGACGAAGTTGTACTCGGAGAAGAGCGATAACCAGCGTGCCATGCGCTGGGACAAGTGGCTCTTCGTCGCTGTCCTCAGCGACGCGTGATCTGTGTAGATTGCGAAGGACTTCTCGCCTAGGAGATACACACGGAACTTGATGAGTGCGTAGCGCATGGCAAGCAGCTCTTTATCATGGACCGGATAATTCCGTTCCGCCTGCTTCAGTTGTCGCGACTGGTAACTCACCACTCGCTCGCGGCCCACGTCGTCAAACTGCATCAAGGCACAGCCGATCGCGAAGTCACTCGCGTCGCATACAACGTGGAACGGCTTGGAGTGATCTGGAAGCATCAAGACGGGCGCGGTCGACAAACTCGTCTTCACCGCGTCGAAGGCTGTTTGGTGCTCGGGGCGCCATGACCACATGGCGTCTGCCTTTAGGAGTTGAGACAGCGGTTGGATGGTCAGCGCGAAGTTCTTCGAGTAATGGTGAAGATACGTCGCGAGCCCCAGCCACTGCCGGAGCTGCTTCTGATCCTGAGGCACGGGCCAAGCGCAGATGGCTTCAATCTTCTCGGGGTCAGCACGGACACCTTCCTTGCTGACGTAGCTCCCGAGCACTGGGATCTCGGGACCGCAGAAGATACACTTCTTCAAGTTGGCGTACAGCTTGTTCTCTCGCATCACTTCGAACACCTGCCGCAGGTGTTGCAGATGCACCTCGACGTCCGTCAAGCCTCGTTCAGCACGGCTGTGGATGAAAATGTCATCGAAGTAGCTGGGCGCGAAGTCCCGGTACGGGCGGAGCAAGTTCGACACCATTCGGTTGAAGGTAGCAGGAGCATTCTTTAGCCCCTGAGGCATCACAAGCCATTCCCAAAGCATTCCACTGGGCGTGCTGACTGCAGTCAGCGGTACGTCATCCTCCGCATCAAGATCTGATAGAAGCCGTCCATCAGATCAATCGCGCTGTATGTGGTGCTGCCCGACATGGTGTCGAGCACCATGTCTTTCCTCGGGATCGGCGTCTGCGCCGGGATGGTGGCATCGTTGAGCTTATTGAAGGCGTGGACGATCCGCCATCCACCGGTTGCTTTCTTCACGCAAAATGTCGGACTGGAGTGCGGGGACAAACTCTCACGGACGTGGCCGGCTTGTCGGCGACCCTCGAAGAAGGCGTCGATTGCTTCGACTTGATCACGGGGAAGCGGCCACTGTCTCGTCACGCAATACTTCGCACCAGGCACGAGGTCGATCTCGTGTCGGACTCCGCGGTCCGGTGGAAGGGCGGCTGGCACCTTATCAGGGAAGATGTCGATGAACTCGCGAACCAGGGGGGCGACTGGGTTGCCGGCGGCTTCGAGTGCCGGCAACGACTGAGCCAAGTAGCGAGCCTCGCGGGCGGACTTAGGCTCAGCGCCTTTCGGGCGTTCCCGGGTATTGGACGCTGGGTCACCAGCGTCTACATCGACAGCCGCGATCGTCGCGGTGTTGTCCGCGACGATCATGCAAACCTGCTCGATCTCACCATGCTTCAAGTCGCGGAGAAAGTGTTTCCAAGACAGACCAGGCAACTTGGTGATCTCTGATGCATCGCACGGCGGGCGTGCAACTTCGACATTGTGCATTCGCGGGATCGATGCCGCGTCATCCCCCACCAGAACGGAGATAACCTCGGAGTCAGACGCGTCTGACTCATTCGGAGGAACGCGGGGTCGCCGGGGCTTGCGACGGCCACGGCGACGGACTGGCCGGGTAAACACTTCCGTAGCAGGCAGTGGGAGACCACGCTCGACCAAGTCTGCTGTACTCAGACGCCGAGACACGACATCGGCGTCAACTCTATCAGGGAGCCCCTGCTCAACCACATGCGGGAGCCCCTGCTCAACCACATGCGGGAGCCCCTGCTCGACCGCGCGTGGGAGACCACGCTCAACCACATCTTCTTGTTCATCGTCAACGGAGAGCCGCTGCTCATCCGGGCGTGGGAACCCCTGTTCGACCACGGTGTTGTCTGTTGCCGAGAGCCGCTGCTCATCGGGACGTGGGAACCCCGGTTCTACCACGGTGTTGTCTGTTGCCGAGAGCCGCTGCTCATCGGGACGTGGGAACTCATGCTCGACCACGTCAGACATGTCTTGAGTCACCTGCTCAAGACCGGCACACGTCACAGGCTCGCGAGCACCCGAAGGGCCATCGCTCACTTCGGATACAGCGGGAGTCATGGAGTTGGGGTCCATGACTGCAACGTGCGGCCATCGGTTGGGCGTCCCGCGCAGGGATGTCAATACCGCATTCACATCAATGTCGCGCGGGCGGACGGTTCGAGCCAACCAGTCAATATGAGGCTGGTGACGAGCAAGCCACGGGATACCGAAGACACAGTCGAAGGATCCGCTCAACTCGATCACCAGAAAGTCATCGGACCCATGGAAACCGTCGAACTCGTAAGAGAAGGTGGCAGAACGCCGCGGGACACGCCGCGGCTTCCCGTCAGCATACTTTACAACCATGTGGCCGGGGCCGTCCTAACTCGCGTGTCCGCCGGTAACACCGACAAACTCTCGGCGCGAACGAAGTTGTTCGTCGCGCCTGAATCCAGCAGGGCGCGAAGCGGACGCTTCGCGCCATTGACGTGTATACTGAGGATGATCAGTCTCGGATCACTGCCGGAGGTGGTGGCAAAGAATTGCGCATGAAGCACAGGGGGGCTGGGAGGAGGATCTGCCACCAGAGATCCGTCTTCCACATCACATCCAGTAGGGCGCCCCGCACCTACTGGTCGTCGCCGTTTTTTGGGTCGGCGACCATATCATCCGCATCGGCGGCAACAACGTGTGCGAGTACCGGCGCAGGGGCGCGGCACACAGCCGCGCGGTGTCCGAGTTTCCGACAGCGAAAGCATCGAAGAGGGCGTGAACCGCGACCAGGATTCGGAGCTGGACGGGCAGATGTCGTCGGTGAGCTGTCATGCCGACGACCACGATAATCTTCGATGGCGTCAATCTCCATCGGCTCGGGCTCCGTAGTTGGAGGTCTGGTGAGAGAGAATGCCTCGGAGGCGGACACGCTGTAGTCTTCTCGCAGCGCTGTCTCAAACGCTTCCTCCAGCGAGTCGGGCGTCTTCCGAGTCAGATAGAAGCGCTGGTAACCAGCGTTCATGCCAGAGATAAAGACATGGACTTGAGTCGCCATGTCCACCGGATTTGTCGTGATGCACGACACCAAGTGACGAGCCCGTTGGATGTACTCGAGCATGGACATCCGTCCCTGCTTTAGCGAGAGGAACGCCGAGCGTTGAACACGCTCGTCTTGAGGGGGCTCAAAGGCCAGGCGGAGATCGCTCTTTAGTGACTCCATCGTTTGAAAGCAGGAGGGGTCGGCTACAAGCTTGCCGAGCGCCCACTCCTTGGCCTTCCCAGTCAACTTGGACAAAAGGAACCGGGTACGAGCGAACTCGGTAGACAGCTGCCGAGCTTCGATCGCGATGTCGATCTCGCAGAACCAGCGGTTCAGCTGGAGGCGAGCGGCGCCATCGCCACTGTAGCAGGAGACATCGAGCTTCACGATGTCAGTCTTGTTCTTGGTCGGCGAGCTCACGCGCCATGAACTCGTGAGCAGCCAGTCGTTGATCTTCTTCCGTTCCGGCAGTCAGCAAGGTCTTGATGACTCCTTCTCCGGACACCGCGGCAAGGCGGTGTAGCGCCTCCCACTCGAAGGCGGACAAGTGGGGGAAGCTGGCATGCTCGAGGGCAGCACCAGCCCCTTCAGTGAAATAGGAAGCGTCGTTCATGGTCGTGTGGACGGACTACTAAGTGCTACCAGATGTAACGGGGCGGTGCTCCTTGTTTGTGGTAAATGAAACTCTGTCTATTGAATCTGTGTGGCGCCCGGGTCGGGCGCCGTGGACCAACAAAACACAAGCTAATCTAATTGGTCGCCGTGCACCACGGCGACCGTGTGACAGAAGCCCGTCACACCGTTAGATACTGACAAACGATTTCTTTGCGAGACGTGCGGCTTGTATTTCGAGAGGGTTTGTGGATGGACGTATTGAAATTCTACGGTTACCATGAGAATCTCCACCACGATGCTGATCTTCGATGCAGTTACCAGATACTCGACCGAATCCTCAGCACCCGATAGGTAACTCAATGCAAGGGGAATGTAAAAGATCTCGAAAAGCAAAACACCTCTGCAAGTGCCCATCGGGAGACGATAGTGTACACTATACATCGGAAAAGATTGAAGCAATTTCGGTTGAGAAGAGCTTGGCTGACGCTGGCTATTGTTGCTTCGCTGGTATCGTAGCCCCTCGATAAATTCATCGTTCTTGCGACTGTCGCGTTCGTGAAAACCAAGCGCTGGCAACAAAATCGAAAGGGGTCGGAGAATTTTAATGTGCGTGGTGCCTCACCACTTCGATCTCCAGCTGATTTTCGACGTCTCTCGTTAACGCGGATGGAGTGGACTTGAGAGAGCCAAAACAGGAGGGGAAGACGGGCTTTCACTTCGGTTGTCATCGTCACCGTGGCGAACTGCCGGTGGAACATGCAGAGATAACATGATTATCGAAGGTCGATGAAATTGGTCGCGGGTGGGTAGGAAGTCTCGAAATGAAGGACGCTTGTCCTGGTCGAAAATAACGTTCACGTGCAAACTCCGGCGTACTACCAAAGTTTGTCATGCTGCCTTAGCTTAGAATAGGAGCGAAATAGTCTTTGATGAATGGACGTAGCTTAGCTGCTTGTTCATCTTCTGGGATTTCAGATCGATACACTTTGACGAGGTGGTAAGGATCCCCCGAAAGCGCTAAAGAGTCTTGAGTCAAGTGCCTTTGACGTGAAATTCGTTGACGTGTCCTGGTCTTCTGTCGTAACTGCGAACTCATTTGGAACCGTAGATCCGGACGCTCTATGCATGGATTCACTCACGGCTCATTACTGGCTCAGAATCAGAGGCGTGATGCAATTGCAGCTCAAACGAACAAGTATCTTTTTGCCGATCTCTGCCACTTTTAGATTCCCCAACGCGAACTACAGCTCTATCGCATAAGCCGTGCCGGAGACCGACCAGTATGGATATAGAGGCGCGTTGACTTTCGTGGTAATTTGCCTGATTACATAAAGACTTGGGTTTTGTAAGGACCGTTGCAACCGTGTCGGCAGATCCTCAATACCTTCGACAACACATATTTTGCACGATCTGATATGACAAAAAGCCAGGTATCTTATTAACTTCAAGTGATGCCAACCTTTGGAGAATGATGTTCCGATCATATCCATTGACGTTGAAGTGATGGTCCGCCCCCATCCTTTGATCCGCGTACACTCCCAGCCAGACAACCGTTTCGTGGGCGCCTTCCATCACTCGCCATACAAAAGCTGTTCCGCCCCGCTCTCGCCCATATTTTGCCTTCTCACTTGGCAATTTGCCAGCTACGAGCAAGCACAAGCAACTTCAACTTTGTGACCATCACTCCTGACTGATGGCCTTCTTCAAACTGCGAAAGACCGAGGCCGAGAAGGCAGAGCAGCGCATGCAGAAGGAGCTCGCGCGTGCAGCCAAGGCGCAGCGCAAGCGCGCGGCCAAGGAACACAAGGACCAGCAGGCACGTCTGAAGGAAGTGAAGAAAGAGGCCAAGCGCCAGGAGAAGAAGGAGAGGAAGGAGGCCAAGCAGGCCCAAAAGAGCCACGTGCAGGCAGTCAAGGTGGCCAAGAAGGCTTCCAAGACGCGGATCCGTCTGGCTCGAAAGGCTGAGAAGCAGCGCGTTCGTGCGCACCGCCGCCAGATGCGCCGTGCCCATGCGCAAGCTCGACGTGAAGCGGCTGGAGTCGTTACAGCCCCGTCGTTCAGTAAGAGCGCCGCCTGTTTCGTGTGTGGCAAGCAATTCGGCAAGGCGTTGCACAAACGTCGCCACCACTGCCGTCAATGCAGAGAGAGCTGCTGCTTGCAGTGCACGAGCAGCACGCGTCGTCCCGTGCCCATGTACGGCCTCAAGAAGCCGCAGAAAATTTGCGTTGTCTGCGAGACGCTCGTGCTCAATGAAAATGTGGCTACTAATCAGCCACGTGAACCTGCGGATGCTGTGCGGGATTTGGCTGCGGGCCGCACACGTCCGCATTCGGCTCCGCTGCCACCTACTGGTGTGGCGGTGGCCGCGTCCGCTCCACGACGTGCGCGCTCTGCGAAGAGCAAAGGTGGTTCGATATGGACGCTGCCGATCCGGCCGCTGCTTAAGAGGAAGAAGAGCGCGGAACAACTGCGTAACCGCAAGATGGATCTGGACTTGCAGATTGAGAAACGCGCCTTGTTCGGTGGACGTGCAGTGGAGCTGCAGCCACAAGCGATCGCTTCACCTGCGCCATGAGAAGAAAATTACGGAAGCTGGCGGAGCTAAGGTGTGTGTGTGGTGATGTTGCAGCTGCAAACAAGTTCGCTGGACGAGGTGCGAACGACTGTATAGTACATAGGAATCCATTCAATGTATTGTCGCTCCTGCTTCCACTTGCGTGCTCACCAGAATTGCTGGTATTCTAACGTAGGTCTACGCTCATGTGATGCAATTTATCTTATATTCACAGGTTTACCAGAAGGGACACCAACCGATGTAGCACTGGCAGAGATTCTCATGCGATGTGGCTTGTGAGATGAGGCGCTGCACTTGCGCACTCACGTCCAATGGCTCGCCATCGCCTTCGAAGTCACGCCCAGACAGTTTCGCTTGCACACGGCGAATGACGGCCACAGCCTTCTCGTTCAACGCGACGCGGGGGGCTGCGATGCCTTCAGGACCTAAAGCATTCAGCAGCTCACGTTCGCGCACGCTTCGGTTGGCGTGCAAATCGTTGTTTGCTGCTGAAGGCGGCACCACATCCGTTGATGGCGGGATCTGCGCAGCCGCTGTCACGGACACGAACGAAGTCGAGACGGCCGGAGCCATTCGTGGTGGGGGACCCAATGGAGTGCTCGGGGCCGCTGGTTGGCCGTGCTCCGTTTGTTGTCGCATCTGCTGTGCTTGGACTTGAGCCTGTGTGACGGAGAAACTACGGCTCAAACTTGAGTGGCCAACGCTGGATACGCTGGCTGCGAGGGATGAGATTTCTGCATGCAGATTCGTCGTGGTGTAGTCGATCTTCTCCACCACATTCACCTCCTCCCCCTCGTCGATCGTATCTTCACGAACACGGTTTGCTGGTGGGGCGCGGGGTGGAAGTTTGCGCATCGGAAGCGGGATAGACTTGCTGAGGCTCATCGGACGCGACACCAACGATGACGGCAGCGGTGGTGGAGCTGCCTCTGCTTCTTTTACACTTGGACGCGGCGGTAGTGGAGGTGCAGCCACACTTGCACTAACTGGACGTGGCATTGGAGGTTTGGCACGCGGAGGAAGCTGTGGCTTTCCTTGGAGAGCTGAGGCATCCTCTACTTGAGCACCTTCATGCTCGGATTCCTTCTTCTCTTCTAGCCCATCATGTTTGCTATCCGCTTCCTGTGCTGACTTCTCTTGCGTACTCTGCGTCTTAGGTCGAGGCTCAGCCCTATCGTCAAGCAGAGTGGCCGTCGACGAAGGTGTCGGGTCAGGAATTGAAATGCTCTCACTACGGCGACGCGCCTCCTCTTGGCCATGAATTGAGGGATCCGAAGGTCCATGAGACGAATCTTCCGATGGTCCATGTGAAGAATTGTCTGAAGGACCATGAGAAGAAGTTTCTAAAGGTCCATGAGAAGAATACTCTGAGGGACCATGAGAAGAATATTCTGAGGGGCCATGAGAAGAATACTCTGAGGGGCCATGCGAAGAAGTCTCCGAAGGTTCGTAGTCGCTGTCGCTGTACATGCTCGTAACATCAGACACCATGGAGGACGCAACACTGGACGCGACTGAGCTACCCGAAGGTTGCACGTTAGTTGCCGATAGCAGACGCCAGTTGATCAGCGGGTCGTGCACAAAAGCTTCCAACATCGCCATGAGACTATGGCGATTCTCACGCAGCACAGCCATGACGCTCTCACACGAGAAGCGGAAGTTGCCTTCGATCCCACTCACCTCCATCGCGTTCGTCAGCATTCGGGTCAACCGGAATGGGATCTTCTCAGGGTACTTCTCACGATCCATCGCAACTTCAAAACAATCGCCAAAGTCGATGTGCACGATCGTTCCTGTAAATCGGTGCAGCATCAAGTTACTGGGGTGACGATCTCCCAGGCCGAGAATGTATCCCACCATCGACATGACAGCGAGTGAACGTGTGTAGTTCGTTCGTCGGTCCAGCCATACCTCCGAGTTCTCTGACTTGAGCCACAATACCTTGTACAAGTCCTGGCCGGCAGTGTTTTCCAAAGCATATTGGAACACTTCCACCTTCTCCAACAGTGTCAGAGCATCGTAGTCCGGGGCCATTTGAAGCATTAAACGATGCTCAATGTTCAGCAGGATCTTGCGAGCTTCACGGTAGTCGCGGATCAACTGGTGGAGAGTATCACAGTGTGGCACCCAACCCACAATACCAGCATTATCAGACAACGGTATGACAGGATACCGATGGATCTTTAGATCCTTCTTGGACGTATTCCGGTCGTTGATGAGCAATGCGTTCACCAGTCCAAACAGTTGCGTCACTCGTTCGTCCTGACGTAAATCCTCGTGGCCCTTGAGTAGGAACATGTATTCCAACCCATTGGAGCCAACAATCGTAATGCGGCGCGGACGCTGCTTACTAGTGATCACAGCCACGGTCGGTAAGAAGCTGCCGATCTTTACAATAGCGTGGCCCGCACGGTACGTTCCCGGCACAGCCAATTGTAGGTTTCTCGCTGACAAAAGATTAGGAGACACCACTTGAAGCTCCAGGGTCGTAATCTGCGGTAACTGCTTGTTGATCCGGCGGAAAACGTGATAATAGAGATCCCAAGCACGATTCAGGTCGGATTCGTTCCGTCGATTGCTCAAGAACCGCTGGAACCATTCGTTGGCTTCGCGTAAATCTCGTCCGAAAGCTCCGTGGAAACTCACCTCACGCAGAGTTTCAGGGCCGCGCTCCATCATCGCGTGCAGTGGTCGGAGAACTTCAGCCATGCCGTCCACATTGTTCTCGCCGAAGTACAATCGAGAAGCTTCCTCAAGGCCTTCGTGCCACATCTCGTGCCACAAAATGGCTACACGAATGAGTTCACGACTTACTAGCAACGCTTCGTCTACTAGCTCCACGTAATTCGTTCGCATCGTACTCATGATGGCGTCGGCAGCTTGTTGGCGCTCGCTTACCGACGACTTCAGAGCCACTGACAGTGGGTAAATGAGAGCGTGAGGATGTTGCTTTCCAACAACCACCAGTAAACGATGGAGCTGCTTCTGGATGCGCGGGTACGGCGTGTGGATACGGGCGATAAGCTGAGGAATCACAATCAACCACGTCTCAATGCTCACCGACCTGAAACCCTTTTCCAAAGCAGCGTGGACATCAGTATGGTGACCATGAGCGAACCACAGCGTTAGTACACGCAGAATATCCTGCTGGACATTCGCAGCCCAACGACTGCGTCCCAGAGCAATCGAACGGAAGAATCCTTCGATAGCCGGGGCGATATAGGGAGCCACCGATGTAGATGCTGCTACTGATGCCGTAGCGTTGGCTGAAATGTGCTGACTATGCGTCGAGTGCTCGACGACTTGGAAGTTCATCAATGCCCAAGCGTGCCACGCCTTGTAACTACGTGGCTCCAGCTCCGTACACAGTCGCAACGAGGACAGAACACTCTCCACTGGAACATGCTCAATCTGTTGATCATGAACAGCAAGCTGCCATTCTGCCATCTTCAAATGGCACTTCACCAGCAGCTCCTCTTCCTCACTTCTCATTGGCATCATCGCAGGGGCAGGAGAAGGTGTGCCACCCATTGGTGGAGTTTGACGATGCCTCGCCATGGACGAAATACGAACCACCAAGCGGTGTAAGTCGGACAATGCTTCCTGCTTCTGACCAGCAGCCCAGAGGTGCTTCAAGTATGCGAACGCCACACGGTGGCGGTCCTTCTCACCAAAGCCAAAAGACGGAGATCCGGGGCTTGGTGCCACACTCAACATCTCCGAAATTCCAGTACCATTGGATCCTCCGCCGTGGACATGCAGTGCGTTCGTAAATACCTTCAGCGATAGCGAGAGGTTCCCGGACTGACGGCAAAGGCTGGCGAACTGTAGGTATGTGTCGATGTCTTCGTGCGGGGTTAATATCAAGGCTCGGACAGCAATGAGCTGCTGCCAGACCTCCACCACACGCTTACAACCTGAAAGGCGGTCGTGCCACATCCGCATCAAGTGGCGTTTGTATCGAGCGGCCTCTTCACCCTTAGAGATCTGTGCACGGAGTTTCTTGTATGTCACGACTTCCTCCAGCTCACTAAGCTGCTGTAAAGTAACCATACTGCGGTATGCGCGACTGTACGACTCACCTACAAGCGCCCCAAGCTTCGTATCCAACGTCTTACGCGTGTCATCGATCAAAGTCGTCGCCTGCTCAAAGTTGTTCCGGTGCACAGCCAACACGGACTGGTAAAGCGACAATTCAGTGACGTCTTCATCTGCTCCGAAGATTCCATGGCCGTGGGTGTATCCGTATCCGTATCCATGTCCATTTCCGTTTGCAGCCCGAGAGATAACTGCACTGTTTACGTTGCCCGAGTCATTCTGGGCCGCACATTCAGTCACGTACTGTGTCATGCTATCCCATTGAGATAAACACCAACTAGCCCGAGCTCCAAGCATCGCAACACGCCGAAGTGCAGTCGCTTCATCTCCTCGGTCATCTCCAGTCTGATAAGAGGAAGGCCCTCCAGCTGAAGCCAGGGATGAAGATGAGCCGTAATTGCTGCTTCCTCGACGTAGCAGACCGGGATTTCCTCTACCAGAGGATGAAGCCCGGCCAGCAGAAAGCGGGCGACGGGCAGGAGCACTCGTTTTATTTGGACTTCGTTCTGGGGAGTGTAAAGCAGACCATACTTCAGCAGCAAGGGCACTCAACTCCTCCCACTTTCCTAGAGCCTCCAAGCAGCGCATCTTCCCGATACAAACCTCAACATCAAGCCCTTGGTCTCCATTTTGAAGTCGTCGGTCATACAAAGCGAGAGCTGCGCGCCAGTCCTGTAACTTTTCAAACCAGGTCTCCTTCACTTGAATAACGCGGCTGTGGTGAGCTTGAGCGTACTTCAAGATTCCAACAGCAGCTTCCGGTTGCCCAAGCTGATTGTTGATCGAGATCAACGCCTCGATACAAGTGCTTGGTGACGTGTGGAACTCCAGCTCCTTGTAGTGCAGCGCCTTGGCATACGCGTGACACTTTTGCGCCAGTTCTCCCAGCTCCCGAATGTCGATTGGCAACGCCTCCACATCGTGCTCCATAAACTCCGCGAGGTTCAACAGCGTCTGCAGAATCTCGGCAGGAATCGTATCGCTTTGGAAAGCAGTCTCCAACGCTCGAACGAGATAGTCCTGGTACTGTTCATACAACTCATTCCAGCAGGAAACAAACGCCGGGTTAAACAACGCACGCGCCAATGGGTTGTATGCCTGAGCTAATGCGCAACAGGAACGCAGAGCAGCACTTGGAGATTCACGAAGCAACTCGATGGAGAATCGACGCATCCACTCCAGCCAGTCTTCCTTTGTACTACGTTGAGAAGCTTCCCATGCTCGTCGTAGATTTTGTTGGTTGACATGTAACCGGACATTCGTAGGCGGAGACGGCGCTGGAGTTGTGGACGTTGTCACTTGCAATTCGGTCGAGAATTTACGTAGTGTAGATGTCAGAAACACCGGATCATCCAGGAAAGCTTTTGGCACACGAACACCACGACGTAAACTCTCTAGCGACTTGGCAATCCGCTGAACCATAGCTTGAGGGGATGAAGAGGGGCTTCCTTCGGGGGCGTTAACCGTTGACAGAGTACCACGGTGAGAAAACGGCAGCGACGCGATGATCTGTTGCAGCAAAGGCTCGAAACTCAAAACTTCTGCTTGAAGCTGGAACACCAGAGCTCCTAGTGCGTACAGCATCACCTCAGAGAATCGAGTAGCTTCAGACTTGGACGTTGCAATCCCAACTGAAGTGCTTCCGGGTGCGTTAGAGCCCGCAGCAGCAGAGCTTGAGCGACTAAAGAAGAACAACCCCTTGGCTGAAACCTGGGACGCTACACGTGCAAGAGGCTGAAGCAATCTTGGTCCAGCGTACTGCTCGAAGTTCGCCACCACACAGATACGCGCCAGAGCGTAGACAGTCGTGATTTTCACTTCAAGAGGAGTGTCCAAGCTCTCCATGAGACGCACTAGAGCAGGAACCAGCAGATAAACGTAGTCTTCCACCGCATCTCCAAACACAATCAAAGACTGAACCACCTGCACCTGGATCGCTGCCACAACGGAGCTGCCATCCACTCCGTTCTGGACAATATCGTATGTACTAGAGGCGTCATTGGGTCCACTTGAACTGTTTGTTGTCTGGTCTCCACTAACAGTGTCTCCTGGGCCCTGAGTGACAGCCTTTGAGCCTCCATTAGCTCCAGAAATCTCCCCGTCAGCAGAACCACTCAATCCGAACTGAGGCTGAAGGACTTCCAGCAACTTTGGTAGCAACTTAGGGAAATACTGCGTTCGGAATTCATGTGGCGCTGCTTGAGAGATTTTCTCAACCAGACGCACTATCTGAGGCAAATGGGACCCCCAAAACCGCAACGCAAGTACCATAATCGGCTGGAAAAACGGCTTCATGTGGGCGTTGACGATGGAAATCAGTGTCGTGAGCTGCAAGAAAAGAGATTCACGAAGTCGCGGCTCGCCACGAGACAGCACGCGCAGGAACGGAGGTAGGATGTACTTGAGGAACGGCACACACTGGGTACTGAGACTCTTGAAGATGAACATAATGGCCTGGATGACGCCGTGGTGGTGCGCGTTAAGTGATGGCTCCCGTAGAATGCGCAACAAAGCGTGAATAGCCACAGTCGGGAAGTACGCCTCGGACGCCGGAGATAATTCAGTTGGGTCCAGCTCCAACTCGCTGTCCATGAGGGAGCTCTCAAAATCAAAAGAATCGTCACTTAGACTCATACTGATGGAGCCAGCTTGACGTGGCCTGCGTGACGAAGACAAAGATGACGGAGCTCCTGCTGATATCGCAGCGCCACTAGCCGGATGAGAGGACTGTGAACCAGCTCCTAACGTCCCAGAGGCCGCGCCAGAGTCGATTTTCCGGGTACCGATAGGTGCAGCAGTGAACAACTGCAGCTCAATTTGCTGCTTTTCATCCAAAGCGTCACTAGTTGCCTTGCGATCAAAGCTTGCGAGATTGATCGTCACTCCTAATGCCTTCAAATCAATATCTAGTGTCGGATACTGCGAGATCAACGTTCCAGCCATCGACTTGGACACTCCGAGCTTGGCACTGTCAACATTTTTCTCCTCTTCCTCTTTGGCACTAGATGTATCCGCCGTGGATGCAACTTCGTTGGCTTGACGCAATGAAGCCCGAGAGATGCACAACTTGTACTTGTACGGGTCCAAAGCACCGAGAATACCAATCGTTCGCATCGCTTCACGCCGTAGAGACCATGGGCTGCCCACATTATGATGCAGAAGGTTCAAGAAGATCTCCAGAAGCTTAGGAGACGCTAGATATGGACGCACTACACACCCTGTGCTGCCTGCAAGTTGACCTAACGTCTGCAGTGCTACTTGTCGTTTCTCAATAGACGAATGATCCTGAAGAGTGTGAATGATTAATGGGAACAGATAGCGCTCGTACGCCGCAATCTGAGTCCGCGACACCAACGCCAGCTCCCCCAGCGTCACTAGAACTGCCATAGTCAATGTAGCATTCCCACGCACGAGAATTGGCAGAAGCACTTCCAGAATACGCACAACGTAGGGATCGACTAAGTGCTGGGCCCCACGAATCAAATGGCCCAGAAGGCGAGTACTATCCTCTCTCATCCGTAAATCTGAAGTATGCTGCAGCTCCGTGACCAATTGTATAATTACGCGGCGTAACGAAGGCATGACGAACGCTGGGTTGCGGGGAGCTAGCCGTTCCAATAACTGCATCGCACGTTCGCGAATGTAAGCGTTCTCATCGTTGAGAAACAGGAACACCAACTTCAAGTGCGCTTCCTGACTCAACAGTTCATCGAAACGTGCATCCAGCGACTCCACGACGCTTGTCCGTACAGCCACATCCATATCTGAGATCCCAACCTGAAGTAATTGAGTAAGGACTAAGTCAATGACTCGGCCACTTGGTCCCCGTTTCTTCACGTGTCTCCATGAAGACATCAGCGCGGTGTCAGAAGATTCAGGAGATGGAAGAAGCAGTTTACTGCAGGTAATCACCGATTGCTTTCGAATGCGAGCGTCTGGGTTCTTCAGATACAGTGCAACGCAATCACGTACAAATGGGAGTAGGCAGAAGCTGCCACTGAAGTCGAAGCAACTCAAGGTACGCAAGGACAACAGAATCGTGTCGATCTCATCTCCTGTCTCGCCCTTGATCATCAGTGAGCCACTTCCGCTCGCTGGATCATCTTCAGCGCTTGAAAATCCCCGCTTCATCGACGAAAACAAAGCTTGGACAGCTGTCTGCTTAGAGGTTGGAGCTTCAGCCGCAGCGTCGTAATAGGACGCATCTACCAATTCACTGTCTCCACTAGAGCTTGCAGGTCCACTACTTTCAGGGGGGAAAGCCGCACCGCTTCCACCCGAGAATGGAGTTCCACGTAGGATTCCAGATATTTCGTTCAGTAGTCGCTCTTGTACGTATGGAAGCGCGCTTGGAACACTGGCAACAACCTCCGCTAGGGAATCAATCAGCTCGTCACTCAGACCACCAATCATCATCGTCTCGAGCACTCCATCCTGGAACAAGAAGGGCTCAAATTTTGGCCCCAAAGCTCGCGACATGTTGGCCACACATGTTAACGTCTGCACACAAAACAATTTGTTCCGTGTCCGTTTGCGTTTCGACCCTGTATGTGGTGCCAGCGATTCTTTAACCAACTTCAGAATAGGAGGGACATGAGGTAGCAACGAATCACCCACAGCCAACGAAAGCCTCCCCATTGCTAAGAAAGCGACGCCACGTTCAGGAGCTGGCGCTGAATACTCAAGAATCCGCTTGGTCAAATGCGCCACACACACATCCAGATAATACTGGACGAAGGCTCCCGGGCAGAACTCGGCTAATTGCGGCAAAAGTCTCGAGACAGCACGACTCACCAGTCTCTCCTTGGCATCCTTGTACCGCAGAACTGTATCACACACTTCTCGGAATCTTGGCACCATGAATCGTCCAGTATTGGCGATCAGTTCTCCGATCACTAGCAACGAGCCATGAGCACATTCCCATGACGCCAAAGTCTGCCCATTGGTAGTCGAAGAACTGGAACTGGCACTAGACCGAAGTTTTAAGCCTTCAAACACTTGATCATAGACTTTACAGTACCACTGCACTCTGTGTCGCGTCTGTCTCCTGGTAATGAGCTGTAAGCAGGCTGCAAGAGCACTAGTAGCTGCTTCTCTGATCTCCACTCTTTGATCTCTCACAGCTCCCCAAATACTCTGAAAGAAAGTGGTTAAATTCACGTGAAACAATGTCGGAGCAGCTTGAGCCAGTTCTCTGAGTACAAAGCAAGCTGCAAGTCTCCTTTGGCTCACTAAAGCCTCATTTCTGGCTGCGTGAGTACCTGGCTGCCCCTCTTGGAGCCACTCGAAGGCTCGTTTCGCCTCAAAGTCCACGAAACTTGCTACTAAAGTGCCACTGACACTGGAAGCAGCCAGCTTCCCCATAGCGGAGGAGGCAGCAAGAAGAGCTCTGGTGCTTGTTTGAGGCTGCTGTAAAAAGTACCTCAGATAGTTCACGAAGCGGATGAATTGGTCCTCATTGGACACGTCAATGAGGCGCTCAATGGCCAGCAAAGCGCCCAACTGAG
Organism: Phytophthora colocasiae; assembly: GCA_018806915.1. Lineage (NCBI taxonomy): Eukaryota > Oomycota > Peronosporomycetes > Peronosporales > Peronosporaceae > Phytophthora > Phytophthora colocasiae. Next base: position 153,096 of record JAGKQI010000094.1, on the reverse strand, counting down.
CACCTTCGGAAGACCCCTTTTGTAGTAAATTGTAGAGCTGGGGGGTCAATTGACCCAGCGCTTTGGCGAAGCGTTCGGCCGAGAGCTGGCGACTGAGAGACGTTACAGCAGCGTAGAGCTCCGAGACACGAGTCTTACGAGTACTGGAGTCCTGTACGTCCAAGCGCTGCACCAGGGACGTCAGAAGAGCTTCGACATGTTCTCGGTCTTGGTTGGACTGGAATTGCATGGCTTGTAGACGGATCTAGAACCTGTAAGAGGTGTCAGCGTGCAGCGGAAGACGTCAGCTTCCAGATACAGTACTTGGTGGCGGAAATGGAGGTCTCGTCGTGGAGATACAGCACGTTGAAGACGACCCCGCCTCCTGTGGAGGAAGCGAACTACCGATAGGCGATTTTTGAGGCGCGCACTGAGGACGAAGAAAGTACTGTAAAAGTGGAGATATAATTTACAAATAGCTTTTAGACGAATGAGAGAACGATGTGTATAAGACATACAGTAGCGAAAGGATAAAGACCAAGGCCATGAAGATACGGCACTACGTCTGTACCTAGGTCTAGGAAGGAGCATACTTCCCTACTACATACGTACAGTGCACGCCGGAATTATAAACGCACCAGAAAATTGACTTTCCTGAAAACCATCTTCAGTGTTTCCAGCCAAACCAACCCTTACAGACTACTGGACGACAATAGAAAACGTATGCAAAACGGAGAAATGGAAAAGCTGGTGTCGTTCAAGAGCAATCGGCAAAAAACATGTTTTGGCTCGGGTCAAAAGTATAAACGCACTCTACTTGCCAAAATTGGTTGGGCTCTAGTAGGGAGTCTTCGAGCCTTTCAGCAACCGTGTCGCTTCCAGTCGCTTAGGAACACTCCTAACTAACTTTTTAATGTACGTTGGATCAATTCGAGACCACTCTAACTTGATCTGTTTGATCAAATCGGCGGCCCTCTCAAATTGGCGACCGTTTGCATATACTTTGCGAGCCAGAAGTCCCCAAACGTTCTCTATGATGTTGAGATCGGGGCTCTTCGCCGGCCATGGTAGCGTAGTAATGTTATTTACCGCGAGGAAGTCCTTCGTGAGTCTTGCCGAGTGAATGGACGCGTTATCGTGCTGAAATATTGGGTCCAAATCGCCAATATTCGACTTAAGTTCTCTCATGTAAGGTAGCAAGCTGCTGCGAAGAGTTTCAGTGTAGTTGCTAGCACCTTGCTTGCCCTTTAAAAAGACGATCTCGGTGTTGCCGTACCAGTTCACCCCTGCCCAAATCATGACGCTTCCCCCACCGTTCACCCGCTTCGACATGTATTTCGGCTCGGCTCGCATGTCATGCCAGTAGTAACGGAACCCATCAGGGCCATCCAAATTGAACTTCTTTTCGTCTGTGAACACCACGCGCCGCCAGAATACGCGTTTGCCACGGTAACGTTCCGCAAAAGCCACTCGAGCCTTCTTGTGGTGAGGCTTGATGGTTGGAGTGAGTTTGCGTTTAGCAAATGTGATGTAGCGGTGTTTACGCAGCACACGTAGCACGGTAGACTTACTAGGACGGCATGGCAAATGACTAGATATGTGGGAAGCTGATAGATTTCGCGCTACAGCCAGCCAAACAACACGCCTCGACTCTCGGTCATTCAATTTTGGCCTTCTCCTGGTTCTCTTGGTCACTAATGAAGCATTGCCGCGCTTTAAGTAGTTCCTTATAGCCGTCTCACTGCGTCCAATCTCATTTGCCACTGCTCTGTTGCTTTTTCCCTCTCTTAGCAGCTTGTTTATCTTCATGCATTCTTCCTGGCTTAACTGCTTGCCGCGAGGCATAGTTGTCACCTCCCCAAAAAAACAAGTGGTGGTATCTGAAACGTTTTTCAAACCGCTATTTATCTGTTTCATTTATTACCAATAAGACCGCTTATATTTCGTTTATTACCGCCCGTAATAAAAAACTGACCAGTGCGTTTATACTTTTGACCCGAGCCAAAACATGATTTTTGCCGATTGCTCTTGAACGACACCAGCTTTTCCATTTCTCCGTTTTGCATACGTTTTCTATTGTCGTCCAGTAGTCTGTAAGGGTTGGTTCGGCTGGAAACACTGAAGATGGTTTTCAGGAAAGTCAATTTTCTGGTGCGTTTATAATTCCGGCGTGCACTGTAGTACCTCCACGATAGGATCCTACTTCAGTGAATGCAGTCGAATCCTTTGAAGTACTACGCAGTAGTAATAGTGATGCTAATGCAGTAGGTTTGCCACAACTTGTTCTACGAACGTCGTATGCTTCCATTCCTCGTTTGAATCCTGAAAAATGCCATTGCAAAACCTGTTGCACCACTGCAAAACCATCACGTTTTCATCCAAGGACCTGAAGCTATTGAATCCTGACAGAACAAGACGGGAGGGAAGCTGAACGACGGAAGCTGACACGGGCCGTAGCAGAACGCGGCGATGAAACTTGCATTTAAGCTAGAACCGAGCCACACGGGAAGAAGGGGACCTTAAAACGTCCCTCGAGAACCTGCAAACTTACGCCGACTTGCTCTTCTTGAGCTTCTCCATCAGCACCTTCTTGACGATCTTCTGCTCCTCAATCAGGAAGGCACGCACGATGCGCTGACGCACGCACGTGGCGCAACGGGAGCCGCCGTAGGCGCGGGACACAGTGCGGTGCGTCTTGCTCACGTTCTTGTACTCCTTCGACTGCAGGTGCTTGATGCCCTTGAGCGACTGCTTGCAGTCACCGCACTTGGGGCCGGCAGCACGCTTCTTGCGGTACTGGGCGACCAGCTTGCCACCTATTGACGTTGCAATTCAAAAACAAATCAATACATATTCCTGTTTTGTGCTGCGCATTTGTCCCCTTTTGGTGGGGTCCCTGTGTGCCTGTAATTGCTGGTAGCTGATGACGTACCAGGGGTCTTGACGGCCTTGATTGCATTGGACTGGGTGGCGTACGAGTGCCGGCGGCGGTAGGTGATGCGCACGTTCTTGACCATCGTAAATGCCTTTCGCTCTGGTTCCTATCTCCCGTTCTGATGGAATGAAGGCACAGGCGGTGGTGGCGGACGGCCAAGCAAGGCCCAACGCCAGTCGTTTTGAAGCAGTGTGGACCACATAAATTTGCAAAAATGGATGATGGCTAGGTATGTAGTTATGGAGGTATTTTTAAAAAATGCAATCCAAAATACAGTAGTATACTACTGTATCCGTGGATAGTATGATACATTCAAACGTGTGCATGTATTAGTTTTTGTCTGAATATGTAGCACATGCCTTAGAGCTCGTGTTCTGCAGTGTAGTTGTAAAAGATGGTGTTCTCGAACTTGGACGAGCAGAATGGGAACTCGGCGTCGTTTTCCGTGGGAGCGAACAAGCTCTTGCCGGTTGTGTACGTCACGTAGCAGCCGAGCACAAAACACACAATGACCACGACAATCGCTGGGATCTTCTCGTACAACGGCACACGGTTCCAGGCCTTAATAAGGTAAAAGATAATCGGCAGTAGGATGCAATTCACCGTGATGCAGGACGCGCCTACAAAGTCGGCAAAGTCGGAGAAATGGTCCTTGAAGATGATGGCCAGAACCACAAGGATAATGATGATGACAACGCGTAGCACGACGTACTTGATCGTGTTGAGGCCGCCGTGGTATTCAGCAATCTCGTCCTCAACGTCACCCTTGTGTTCGTTTTCAGCGTCTGCAACCGACACATACGACATCTTGGAACTGCGTCGAGGTTCTTCTTGGGTCACGTTAGGTGTAGCAGCTTCAATGTAGCTCGCGGGGTTCTCGAGATCATGCTGCTTCTTCTTGTGCATGCCGAGGAGAAGACGTTCGGCGATGTAGAAGGCCGGGTTCAAGATGACCGAGAAGGCGATGGTAATGTGAAGTTGCATGAAGATGTAGGCCATCACCACGACTCCCCATCGAGGGGAGAAGCCCAAGTTGGTGCGTCCAGTCTCCGAGTCCGGGTAGATTGTGAACAACAAGTTACCGGAGATCTGGCAGCCCACAGCAGAGTATGCCGTACTTGCCAACGTCAGGAACAGGCACGAGATAAGAGCGACTGTGACACCCACGACACGAGGCATACGAGATGGATCACTGTGTTGACGTTGCAGGTCCGGAATGACAATACCAGCGCCGTAAGCGAGTGACAAATTGCCAAAAACGCCAGCCACTTGCGAGAATTTCAGTTCTGGGAATGGAACACTGGGGTGGCCACGCATTCCATGCATCACGACAGCGACACCGATGATATCGGCAATGATTGTGCCCATGCAACCGGCAAAAGCAGCACCCGAGCCTTCCTTGAGCGTCGGAACGAGACACACCGGTAGTACCATGAGTGCCATGAAGATAGACCACGTCGTCTGTTCAAACGCGTTCGGGAAGAGCCCGTCAAGTAGTGACCCACCGAGGACGAGGAAGACGCACGGGATCAAGAGACACGAGCCCATTTGCGAGATGACACAGAGCCAACGACCCCACTGCCCCATTGCCCATTCTCCGAGGTCGCCGAAAGTTTTAACAGAGTTGGGGGACAGCAGCATCACTTTGGACATGGCCACGGACGAGTAAATGTTGGCAAACGCCATGAAAGCCATGGCCACCACTGCGATGGTGGGACCGGCCCGAGCAAAGTTGCCGGGCATACCAAGCGTTCCAATGCCGTAGATGCAGCAGAAGAGATTGAACGACGTCTTGGCGTCTTCGACCGTGAAGATCGGCTTCTTGGTCATTGCGAAAGGTTCTTGAAACGAGGCGAAAGCGGAGACTTGAGTGGAAGTTGGTCGATTGAAAAGTGAACTCCTGGGGGATATAGCTCATCGTACTAGTGTTGAGCTACGTGCAGAATGACAACCCCGACGTGGGGCCACTTGCGTGTCCGATTAACGAGCTTACCACGGTGGGAACACCAACTTCGACTTGCAAATCGTTGCAGAGTCTTGTTTTTAGTCAACTTCATCTTGGATCTGCTGAAAAAGGTGGCCGAAAGCTGCGCGTGTCAACGTGTTGCGCTGTATGCTTCCGCCAAGATCTAAGTTGTGCGGCACATACGTATGGGGGATGCCCGTGCTCAGCTCATCCGCACAGCCATGTTTCCCGTCTACAATGGCGCATCGCCATTTGCTCCGAATATCTACAGTCGAAAACGCCTCGAGTGATTTCCGCAGCTGCAAGAACGCATCCAAAGTCAATGAACCGTACATGGCGATCACTAGGAGCGATAGAGTTACTATCGAAATCCTTTGCAAGGAAGCTAAAGCGACGTTAAATGCCTGCTACGTACGGTTCGTGGTTGACTTGGGTCTCTGTGCATGGGTACGCGACCCGACTCAGAGTTGCATGTGTCTGATTTCCGCTGTATACGGTTCACGGCATCCCCTCAGCATCTACGTTGAGCAAGATGACTGCGTCGGCTGGTTGTTGTTCACTCTCTTTGTGTTGCGTGCAGTATCAGACAATTGACAAGTGCTCTATAGTTTTGAATATTTTCCGGTGGGCTCATCAAGATGCCCTTGTTTGTAGTACGAAGTCCCGGTGTCATGTTGACACTGTCAAATGCAGCACAAAAGAGGGGGAAATACATGTAGTTGCAATTCAAAGTGTTTATCAAAATCCTTTTTGGGGCCCAGAGATCGATGGTAAAGTGTGCTACGTTGAAGCTCTTCCGTTGAAGCTTCTTGGCTGGATCTTGCGTCGATTGTCTGGCAAATAGATATCAAAATGCAAAGTAATGTACGCAAGAGATCTCCACACTTACGGTGGACAGTCGATGAAGATCATAGTCGGTCTAGACCCCATTCTCGCTGGAGTTGACGGTGGTGGCGTGGATCTGGAGCCGAGATGAAATACTTGTCGGCTTTGACTTGTGCTGTGACTGCTACTTCGACGAGTTGCAAGAAGTGTTCTTCTCATTGTGCGAGGGGAATGAGATCTGGTTAGACGCAGACTCGCGCTGAATCGAGCACTTAGACTCAAGTTTTCCCTCGAACATTGATTCTTTTCAATGTGGGGGCTCTCCACCTCTTCAGCCAAAATGCCAAACCCCTCACTGCTGTTAGGTGAGCTGTTTGAGCTTCGTTGTCGCTTTGTCGGAGGTTCAGAATCGTCCTGTTCCGTGTTACTGCTCTCTCCGTGCCACATCAGACCCGAGTCGTACGTCTGTGAAAGCAAACCGGAACTGTACGAACTTCGAATCACAATAGGTGACACTGGCAATGGCACCAACGCAATGCCACTATTCTCGAACCATTCACGCTTACCGTTAGAGGACGATATGGATCCGTCCTGACTTAGAAGATCAATAGACACTCGAGAACTCGAAGGCTTGGGTCTTGGTAGCAGTAGAGGTTTGGGAGAAGATGCTGAAGATGACGACAAGCCACTGTTCGCACCAAAAAAACTAGGGCTTCTCTTGTATCGCTTTGGAGACTCCCGGTCAAACTCAGAGTCAGAAGCTTCGGCTACCTGTTCCAGCTGCGTGCCGGTTGATTTGACTTCGCCACTGCTACGATGATACCAGCCTGCGATAGCTGGGTCACTGTCATTCATGAACCACCCGTTACACCCCACAGACACTCTTGATCGAGTTCGTGTGGTGTTAAAAGTACCAGTTGGTGCCAAATCGTTCATGAACGGCGATGGCGGGGTATTCGGGATGTAGGAAGGATATCCCGAAGACTTTGATGACACCTTGCGCTTAAAACCAGTCGACGAGAAACCATTGCCAGTGTTCAGAGTGACATCTCCACTGCCAGCCCCATTTCGAGACAGTAATTGGAGTGTCGTAGGAAGGTCTCGAGCTGGAACGAGGCCAAGAGGAGGCGGACAAGACACTGGACTAGCACACGTGAAGCCGAAGCTACTGTCAAAACTGGCAGCTTTTGCGCCAACAGAACTTAAATCCACGAAATCCACCGCTTCTCTGCGAGAGGTGACGTGTAAGCCACATAGTCCAAGGCGAAACTTCGTGCCTTTAGAGAGTCTCTGGTAATTCGGCGAGTGATCGTCAAAACCCACACCCCATTGGAAGGAAGGCGAATCTCCAGGATCGAACGCTTCCTGCTCGATACAGCAGCCACAGAAAAGTCGAAAACGATGCCCGCCATGGTCGTGAATTGACGCTAAGAATCGTTGGCGCTTCCCTTGAGCCTTCCGAAGCTTCTTTCGAGCTCTACGAGTCCTCCGGCTTTGGGTGTTGATCTTTACCTCCGCTTGAGTTGAATCAAAGTAGACCGGTTGTTCAAATGGTTTTGACCCCTTCGAGTCCACAAAACTCCTGCGGTTACGTGCACCAGAGTCGATGAAGCTTCTACGGCTGCCAAGACGAACTACCGGACGCGGTCCATCCTGTGTAACATCGACTGCAGGACGAGGTCCGTCCGAATCCGAGAACCTCCGTTGATAGTCGATTTCGACGGGAGGGCGAGCACCTCTTGTGTTAGCGAAGCTTCGTCGACTTGAAGCTCTGGGTCGTGTAGGTTGTCGATGTCTTCCGATGCGACGAACGTAGGCCAAAGCTCGGTACCGAAGCTTCACATGCTTCGGTGGCGGCTCGGAAGGAGACGTCGCCATTCGCTGGTATCGTGTTAGTCCTCAGTAATTCTTCGCGCTCAAAGGGGGAAATCGGAAAGTGGGGCGTCATGGAGAAGGTCCCAGTCCGACTGAACGTTCAACAGTGCTGTAATGGTAGGCTGGATGGCCCTGAAATGGCTTAAGCGTGTGTACTGTAGTGAACTTCAACTGTTCCGACCACAAAGCACTGGAACTCGCCATTTGAAACTTCTGGGCGTGGCTAGCCTTGACCCGATCGCAGGAGCGTGAATAATATCGAGCGATAACCAAGGTGCGTGCTAGACTATTTACGCCATGGAGAGTGCACGCAGGTTGGTTACACTCAAGTTGAAGTGGTCCGGTTGGGTTCGGATAGCATATGTATGTATATATTTACTTCAAGCACGTATCATTTTGGTGACTATCGCTGTCGTTGCACTTGCCAGTCGGTATAGATGTATCGATGAAAGTTCGTTCATCGCACCGAGCTAAATCCCTGCGAATGCGGAACACATAGAGGTTGCTACGAGCTGTGAGCAATGATTATTGGTAATCTGTCGGTAACACAACTCGAACGACCGTTAGTCAAAACCAACACCATTCACTTTCAGAGGAAAACAAAGCTACAACACATATCGAAGCAATAAAACATGTACGCAAAGTATGTTAAAAGGCGTTCATGAGTCCCGGAGAAGACTCATTTGCTCACTAGTTCTCGTTGAAAAGTGCCTTGAAGCGCAAAATGAGGCACGGTGCAACCAAAATCACCACTTCGTTTTCCAAGTCACGACTGGTCAGCCGGTATAGGATGTTATTGCAATGGCATGATACGTATCCTGAGAATTAGGGCATGCATCCTTCACCTACGTGTTGTAGCTTTTCTTCGTCCAAATGTTCACTCGAGTCGTGCAACAAATATGCCTAGTATACCTAGGCACACAAGCAACTGGTAAAAATGCGTTAGGTATCGTCACCCTACCAATCGAACCAAGAAGTTCAACGTACCGCCAAAACCACCAAAACAAGGTTCACGAGAAATTTTCCGAATGCATACAGCACAACAAAAAACAGGATGCCTCCTCCCCATCTAATGACGGATTGGAGCGATTGAATACGATCCAGAAGAAAGGTTGTTATTGTGCTCGAGCAGTTTACTCGCTCTCCTAAGCTCTTGAATTGTAGCCTTGGCGTGTTCGAGTTCATGATCGTCATCTCCAGTTGACTCCAGTACGGACGCCACCAGTTGAGATGGATGTTCATCATCGACTTCTTGATTGTCATCTGGGAGATATGGACTCCGGAAGAGGCTCCGGGGCCCGGAGCCTCTTGTCAAACTTAGGTCGGTGTTTCATCGTCATGGATAACGTGATTTAGAAACTGGCGGTCTTTGCGAGACAACAAGCGGATTTGAGCAGCGTCGCCGCGCTGTACGCAGATTCATACTTAGAGCATCTCCACCGGCAAGTCGTAAGCGAAGTTTTATCCTAAAAGTAGCTGTTAAGACTTGAGAGCAAGTAGGGCTCGCCGGTGGCCCAGTGGATTAGCATCCGCTGATCCACGAACTGACCGAGGGTTCGAGCCCCGCCTCCGTCGCCCTTTTCGACTTCTGCTCTCCTCTCTCACCGCTGCCCTTCTCTGTTCATTTCCCATCACTCACAAGCTCTTCTCTAAGACATCGGGACCAATCAAGGCACAACAACACGGAGACAAGACTCAAGGAGTTGGCGCGGTCGCAGTACTCTACCCGGCCAGGCACCGGCTGGGGGCTCATCAACGGTGGCCCATTGGGCAAAATTCCCAAGAAATTCAAGCGTACCGGTCATAGACTAAGGGTAACCGAGTAGCCGTAGGGAATTAGTTAGGAGTAACCTTGCTTAGACGTCAATGCGCCTGTTTCGAACAGGCTTCGAAATAAGTACCTAATATAAGGGGTTCGAGTCCTCCCTTCCCCCCCCCCCCTTGAGAGCAAGTTTTAAGCAATGCAGTGGTAAGCTCTAACGAGGGTTTTAACTTCAACAGGTCCTATAGGGTGGTCCAAAGGTCTTACCGACTTCCTCTGTTTATACCGGTCACCTGCATATAACGGTCAGCCAATCACAATCAAGAAAGAGAATAGTGAATTTCCTCTGCTTATAACGGTCGTACAAAACCGAATCACAACGGTACCGCGTTTTTGACACTGAACGCTGTACCAGTCATTTCAAGTTGACATTGCGCGGCAAACGACGAGCGTCATTCACGGCAGGAGAAAAACTTGCCGTGATAAATGCGGTGGGGGAGCCTCCAGACATCCGCAAGGCTATACGGCTGTTCTATCCTGATCTGAGTCCTGCCGTCTACGACTCCCGGTGGAGTCGTGGATTAGAGAAAAAGATAAAATCAAAGAGCAGTGACAAATGCCGCACGGGAAGAAAATGAAGAAAGCTCGTCCAAAAGGAGTAGGTACTGTACTATCACTAGAAGCTGGAACTTGTTAAATGGGTAAACGACCTCCGAAAGGAGGGCGTACCTATTTCAAATCTGATGTTAGCGTTAGAGGCCAAAGACGTAGCTACAAGCTAGGGCGTTACTGAGTTTGACGCGTCATGGAGTTGGTCCCCGGCTTTTAAATCTCGGCATAAGCTTTCAATGCGTGCCAGAACAAGACAAGGGCAAAAAAACACCGGAATATCTCGCCAATGTGTGCTAGACAGAGATGTAGGAGAAGTTGGGTCGATATTGATACATAACAGTATTTTTTTATTTTATGTTTTTTTAAATCTTTAATTCTGTAGCCATCTGTACATGCATGATCATGGTGGTACGGTGTACCATGTACACGGGTGACCGTTATAAACAGAGGAAGTCGGTATCTTAAGACCTGAAACTTAACGGATAGTGTGGCGCACACACTTAAGTTTGCGCGAAGGTGGCAGTCGAAATATGGGGAAGGGACCGTAATGGAGCGTTGACGAGACTGTGCAGCTGTGTAAGTCATGGCTGCATACCTTATTCGAGCCGCCGGTCGGAAGAAAACCACGTTCTACCAGCGCATTTACCAGCACTGGCTGGCGCACAAGAGTCCTGCCGCGGACACTCGGTCTGAAGCTGCTATTGCCGGCAGGTGGAAAAAACTCCAGCCCGAAGTGACTAAGTTTGAAGGAATTTACTCGAAGGTTAGGAGTCGAGAACGCTCTGGTTGGAACGAAGACATGTATGTGACAGCTTCTGTAGAGATCTACAAGGACAGACACAAGCAGCCTTTCGAGTTTCTAGCTGCCTGGATGGAGCGTTTACCACGGCTAGACCCGCCGCGCTTGATCTTGGCGTTTGCTGTTGCACTCGGCAGGACGAAGATGCGGTAGAACTCGTCGTCCGAGTCGTGACCTTCTTGATAAGAGGTGCTGTTCGCCCATGGTAGCCCGTCCATTCGTCTCTCGGGAAGATTCTGGAATGGCAGTCCTGATTGGGCGATATGAACATATAAAACTTGCCACTGCAGAATCCAAAGCATGTGGAGTTTTATTGTAAACTTCAGAACATAGAAGACCCCGTTAGAACTTTGAGTAGAACTTGCCGGTGGAGATGCTCTTAATAGCTACTCGAGTCGCTTCCGTAAAGTAATCCGTAATTAAGTTGACTTATTAAAGTATGTTACTTCAGATGGAAATCATCCACTTCAACTTGCCTCAACAAGTCTTGAGGCTATCCCAAGCCACCTCAACCATGATAGGCACGCAGCAAGTTATCCATCCTTCACAGTGTAAAGCTTCTCTCTGAAGGACTGGATAGCCGCATCCTTCCTACCAATGATTAATTCGTTGACTCAGGGCACGACCACAACAAGTTGTCAGGACACTTACGACCACATGGAAAAGCTGCCTACCACCGCCACAGCAGCGTGCAATATGCGACCAGACATGTGTACATGCGCTTTAACCATCCGTCTCCACCGAGAAACTTCGACACCAGATCTGGATGGTGCTGGCCCGCGCGACCTTCGGGGGCCATTTCGGGAAGGCCATCCGACCATCCACTGGGTTAGTTAGTTAACCTGGGAAGCAACGCTGACTTGCGCTGGGTTCGTCTTCGATTCTGAAAGCCTACTAAGTTATTGCGCTGTCCATTGTTTGAGTCTCTTCCACCATCGAGGTGGGACCCCATCCCACCTCCCTTAGCTCTCTTGCAGTCGAGTGCGGCCAAAGCACTTATTGGCCTAGCAATCCGGTCTCCATTATCCATTTTGCCGCGTCAGGCATGCATCAGACCTCAGACAGTCCAGCAACAGTCACGGCAGTGCTGGGAGCGTCCATGTCGTCTTCGAATTTATCATCAGGTCTTAGAAAGGTCCGGCTAAATGACCAGGAACTGCTCCAGCGCGTCCAGAGGATCGTCATTCCCAATGAAGCTGTAGATTTCCACGGACTGTCGGGTCGACGTGGCTGGAAACATGTGCGTTCAGGGGTTCCAGGAAACATGAGCATGTACTTTAGATCACTTCCAGGAGTCACCTCGCAGCAGTGTCAGGTGGTTATTGGAGGTGAAATTCGAGCACAAGCTTCGGAACTGCTGTCACTACTGCGAACTCCGACGGAGAGTGAAAGCAACGCGATGTTGCGAGCTTTGTACGGGTCACGATTCATCTACAGTTCGCTGGTTCACGCTATCCCAAGCTTAGAACGAGGGTCGCTGTCTCCCCTTCGAAGTAGCGTTAATGCTTCTGGTCAACAGCTCATGGTCCGTACAGTCAGCTTCGCCCACACAAGATTATCCAACCCATTCAAGCAGAGATCATCGACCCCAGCGCCGCGTTCAGGCTCCAGAACGACTTCAGACTCCCACAGTTCCGTTCACCACCGAAATTCAGTGCCTAAGAATGAGCAATGCTGCTACATCGAGCTGTTGACACCCACTCCAAACGGCTTCAAGATAGCCATGTGCTCTCTGGACTCAACCGATGTAATGGCAGGGAAAGCACCACCCGAGCGTGTGATCGAGTTACATCCAATTTCTGGCTGGTTCTCTGCTCAGTTCATCCCAAACGACCCAAATTCGCTCCGAATTACCTTTCAAGCTTCGTTTCCAGGGGAATTTCCAGGTGGTTGTGACTCTCGAATAGCTCAAGATCGCTTACTGTTCATTGCCAAAGGCGCCTGTAGATTGGAGAAAGTACTTCAGCGACGACATCAAGCTCAGCCACAATCAGCACCTGGACGAGTATGGCAAGCTTTGACGAAGCCATTCAAAGCGTTCGGCGCGTCTGAAGACGGCAGTTCGGAAGGTGCACACCACAATTGGCACTGTATCGCCTGCACCCGGTCGTTCCTCCCTAGCCTTCGAAAAACGTGGCGACGTTGTGATTTATGTGCGTACCGCGTGTGCGCCGATCCGCCTTGCTGCTCTCAAGAACGAGTCGCAATTTACAGTCGCTACGTTGCTCCATTATTGGTATGTGCTCGTTGTCGCGAGTGTATCGACGATCAAGAGGGACATCCAGGCAGTACACATCAGGTCGGGAGCGGAACGCGAGATATTCGCTATGCTGGACTAAGTCTACGCTTCACAGGCCACGGAAATGAACTGGAACCAGAGCTGGAACTAGACCCGAACAACCGGAGACATGACCAATGGGGGGTCATCGGTACCACCAATAGCGCTCGACGTTCTAGTACCGGCTCACATGTGAAGCGAAGAACCCAATCGGACCCCCCTCCTGTACTTGGCTTAGAGTTCTCAAGCTCAGGAGAGAGCAACCACTCCGAACTAACTAAAGATTGCATATAAATAATGTTTAGGCAGTGGATACCCCTTGGACCTGAGTGTTTACTTTTCGCTGGCCAAGACAAACTGCTGTTGAAGCGTCTGAAGATTCACCTATGTTGCCAGCCGCTATTTAGCCGCATCTTGATCACTTCAGATGGTGATGGATACGCTCAACCTCACGAGTCAGGTAGGTTTGGCTACCGTCCCACTTAACTGCAGTTTTGCAGCCTTACTAGTGATCCCTTGAGTTTTAGCCCAGTGTTTAATTTCCTCCAGACCAAGTTGAATCATGACCCCTAGTCCTCATACTACGCCGGGCAAACGCAAGACGAAGCGATTGGTTTGGACGGACGAACTGCATCTCCGATTCGTGGCTGCAGTATTTGAACGTGCGTCGATTACCAGTAGATACCGATGTGAATAGCTGGTGACTTGTGTGTTTTCATGTGTTTTCAGTTGGGGTGAAGAACGCGTCTCCCAAGTCCCTATTAGCCGTACGTAGCTTAACCCCCCCCGCTCTCAACCGTTGTATATGACTACATTAGTGGTCCACACCAGAATTGGCTTATTCTTAACATGTTGTATAATACAACATGTTAAAAACCGTGAAATGCACGCGGGTAGGTGAATATTGTAACAAGAAAAGCCAAAAAAGTGCTAAGGCCAAGACACAGATAGATTCACTGATTTGTGACAAGACTCCGGATCTTGGTGGCCGCGTGGCCACCAAGATGCTGAGAACAGTGGGCAGGAAGAAGAGAAGGAGGAGCCGCAGGAGGGAGATGAAGAAGAGAAAGAGGACGAGCAGGAGGGAGAAGAAGAAGCGAAAAAAGACGAGCAGGAGGAAGCGGAAGAGGAGGAGGTGGGCGAGGAGGAGTCGTAAGAAGCGTTAGGACGATGGTAGCGAACAAGACAAGTAGGAACACTGATGATTACAATCGCAAAGAAAAGATTGCTTGCAACATGATGTTCAATCCCTCTGGAACTGAAGCATGGCATAGCTAGGCAAAAATGTTTGCTCTGTGTCAACTTCAAATAAAAAGGCCCAAACCAGTCGCAGTATATACAACATACGCCCACCTGCGAGACTGGAGAAGGTGTATATGACAACTTCGCTGGTACATAGCGCTGCGCACGATGTGCAAGCAATCAGGTTGCCTTCCCGCAGTACAGACTTTACACTCGTACTTATCACAGGTAATACAAAAATCAAGATTAGACTGTCCTTAACATGTAGTATTATACAACATGTTAAAGACTTGCCGGGGGGTCAAAATAGGCTTGAGAGCGGGGGGGTTAAATACTCTTGTGTAATTCGTAGCTGATGTCTTGCAAATGTGCCAGTTGATGGAGACCAAGAGCCCGACTGAAGGACTGACGACGGAGCATATCAAATCACATCTACAAAAGTACCGCATCAGCCACGAACGTTCACGTCTCGAGATGCAAAGACATAATGACAAACGTGGATTGAAGCGCCATCGACGACATCGAGAAGCTGCATTCGAAGACTCGAAGCCAGAGCCAGCTCCACCGTCTTCTCTCGATCAATTAGCTTCTGCGGCAGTATCGAGTTCGACCCAGTGGAATGTGTGTGACGCACTACTGCAAGAGGAAGGAGCAGAGCACATGCATTCGACAATGCAACAGCGGATGGATTTCCACCGCGAATTGCTGCTCACACGCAGCGTTGAGGTCGTCTCGGGAGTTTCGTGGGCCAATAGAATGGAGAATATGGACATCAACACGAATCAAGAGACAGGGGAGTCCAGTTTTCTACAGGCTTGGGCGAACGCAGAGCAACATCGGCATCAGGAGAGTCAAGTGTACGGTCGGTTGCACGAGCAGCAGCAGAATCTCTTTCAGACGCACGATGCAGCCCCAGTTGCACCATTTACAGTGAGTGGATCACAGCCAGAACCTCCTCCTGCAACTGATGAAAGCATGGATGGCGGTGTGGACCTTTCCAGTTGGGGACGGCTCAGTCTAACTGTAGACCCTGACGACGACGACGTCTTTGGTTTCCTAAGAGGGACCTAGAATGGAAATGAACACTCTGTTGACCGTTGTATCTGCTAAAGGATCTGACCAAGGTAAACGCACAGTGAACTGACATTACATCTACGACAAAAGCCAGCTTAACTCTCGAGGAAATCAAAGAGCTCATCGTCTCCAAGTCCGACGTTGAAAGGGTCCCAGCGGTTTAGGTCTTCACCCACAGCTTCACTGGTAACTAACGACGGCAGCGAGTCAGGACAATACTGCACAGGCTCAATTTGGTTCAGTGACTGCTGTAGCCGGTGAGTTGCCATTTGCCGTTGATGAATCTGCTGAGTACTGGTCCAAGCTTGTTGGAAGGCGCTCGGTTCAGGAACTGGAACGTTAACTTGGAACCCAGGTAGATTCCAGTTCTCCATATTCTGACTCGGCCACAGTGCGTTAGACAGTTCCACCTTGCGCGTGAGCATTTGACGATGAAAGTTCATTTGTGCCTGCATGGCTTGATGCATCTGCTGCAGTTCCTCTTGGGCTGGAGCTACTCCCGTTTGCGGAACTTGGATTGACAACGGGTCAGGTGTCGACATGAGCGTGCTAAATGAACGCCACTGCGCGTCCGTGAGCTCTGGTACGCTGGAAGAAACTGGAACTGACTGAACAGGAATGAAGTAGTGAGAGTTTGCGATTGAAGCTGTGAGCTCCCGGCTGCAAACAAAGGGGCGCATCTGATGACACTCTTCCTCCGTGATGTTCTCACTGCTGGTGTTCTCAACATCAGAGCGACGTTCCTCCTGACGTCGACGTCGTTTGCGGTCGCGCTTAACCTCGCGGTCACAGAGCTCCTGGAACTCACGACGTGAGCGTTCGTAGTTCACCCGGTACTTCTGCAGGTGGGACTTGAGGTGCTCCGTGGTTAGACCAGAGTCCGGGTCGGATTGATTCATCAGCTGTAGGCGACAAATACCGGGTTACGCATCATTTCGTATCTGTAGAAGAAGGACACTTACCGGCAATAACGCCTTCGGGGACGCATTCTTGAGCCCCACTGAGTTAACGAAGCAACAATAAGTATCTTTCTCTACTGTCTCACGTCCAACATTTACTCACAGTCGAAGATAGCCGCGACGAAGCGTAGGTGCAGGTCTTCTTGCCATAGGAAGCGCTTATTGGGCCGTTTGTTTTTCTTGCGGGATCGTTTAGTCACGATTTTGAGACGGATTGGAGCATGACACTAGTGGTGTTTGTAGGAGATGGAGATCGAGTTTGGTCCATAGTGGTGATGCTGCAGAAATTCTACACTGCCGACCCAATCCCTCGTTGTGTATTGGGTGGAGCGTGTTCCGCTGCAGCAAACGGGTAATGACAGCCCTTTCGACACGCAAAGGGAGTGGCCGGGTCAGTGACCTCACGTGAGACCGTCCCTCGCCTTTAAACAGCGATACATGAGCATTTATCACTAATGAGAGGTTATTTTAGCTTCTTAGATGTAATCGGTAACCACTTCCCTCAAACTTCCTGGAGTTTTTGTATAGATAAGAACCTTTTAGTAGTGTTCTAGAGTCAAGAAAGGTTCGAGATTCAAGCACATATAGCTTTTAGTAGTCGCCGTATCCGCCGTGCTTCAAATGTGCGCATCTCCCTGACGTAGCACACTTCCATCTGCATTGGTACAAGCAAGTTGGATTAACTAGCACTAACCTAGAAAGCGACTTGGCTTGTGCTCTTTAAAGCGAAATTTGGCGGTAGTGCCCGGTATCCACTGTGGATTCTTTTTTCGCCAAACCGTTTGGCCTTAACCTCGTTGAT
The DNA here is from genome assembly GCA_018806915.1 of Phytophthora colocasiae. Taxonomy (NCBI): domain Eukaryota; phylum Oomycota; class Peronosporomycetes; order Peronosporales; family Peronosporaceae; genus Phytophthora; species Phytophthora colocasiae. The sequence continues at coordinate 135,988 of JAGKQI010000094.1, read as the reverse complement.
GACTGGTTGGCAAGGGACAAGTTGCCAAGACCAAAAAGCTTGCCGCTCGACACTGCAAGCTACAGCGTGTGAAGGTTGTTACTATTATCGATGGACTACAGAGTCCCAGTACAAGTTATCGATTCCAGAGAATCATCTTCATCGGACGAGTAAGCGATGAAGTCAATTTGCTTGTGTACAGCACAGTGTCGGACATGGTGCGCATTTTGAGCTTTGTCTTCTCCGAGGGCAACAAGTTGATGATCGTTCCCCACCGAGATACGGAATGAAATTGACTGCGAAGCAAATCCCTCGTGAATCACGACAACCTCGCCGTGACGTGAACAGCAATCAAAACTAGTCGATGACCAACTTGACAATTGCGCCGGAATTCAAGCTTATGCGCCCCAGACTGGGGTCCTCAAGGCTTGAGGCTCAAGCGCACTTGGTCATCATTTTTCTTTTGCCATGTTTTGCCAAATGCGATGTACGAGCGAAATATGACTTTGACGGTGCAGCATAGCCTGGGCTGCTTTGTTTGGTAACAAAACTTTTGTTTACCCCGCTACAAGGTTCTGATTGCGATAAAGTATCCGATAGTTTTTAGTCTAAAATAATATTAGACATTCCACTGGCCAGTTGTCAAAGTTCACACACTTCGTGGTGCTTCCACAAGCAGCATCGTCCAGGAAAGTTATCCTTCGAAGTCATATGAATAGCGGAGATTGACATCAACATCAGCGTGTACTTCACTAAGATTTCCCCAGCTTTTACATCATCGTCTTGTTCCAAGAAGTTCTCTCGGGTATGATATCGGATACCAAAGTGGCAACTTACTGGCAGTGTCCCGTACCCGGGATTGCAGGTGTCATTCCAGGGTCGCTTGTCACGAGATTATTCAAGAACCTCGTGAGCTAAGGAAGTCAAAGTGTTGCAAGAAACAACTTGTAGCATGTCAACAAGGCTCGAGCAACGGCAATAATCAGAGTGTATGTCAGGAATGCATGTTAACGGAAAATAGCGGCTAGTGCTAGAGAATGAGCGAGCACGCTCATTCTGGAATCTAAAGAATAAAGTCGACTACTGCTCTGGCCAAGCAGACGTGGGCTTCAACCCAGGTGACCTCGAGAGGAAATCTCGGGCACTACAAAACTGAATTAAGACTTTCTCTGTACAAGTGCTGCAAACTATCTTCTAGCTCACAAGTGAGCGAGAAGATTGCGACATAGTAGAACTTGGTAACGATGCAAGAAAGAAACACCGTGAGAAGGATGTTAAGAAGCGACACAGCTCCGGTGAGGCAACAGTTGGATGGAAATCTCCGCAATGCCGAGAATGAAAGGATCGATCACCTTGAGACAAGGCTGGACGAAACCCATGATGATCTTAGGGCTTTTAGCACTAACATCAACACAACAATAAACAACATGAGTCGCGAACTTCGAGACGAAATCGCTGCTTTGAACGACACAGTGGTTAATTTGGTACAAGGAATGACAAATTTGACCCAGGTCTTACTCAAGTACAGCAAATGGCACAAGAAGCGCAGCGTTTGGCTCGTGCCACGCAACAGAACCTTCGTGATGACCAGGCACAACGACAACCCGTCATACCCGCAGCTACAGCTCCAGTGGGAGCTATCCCGGCTATGAATGACCATCAAGTCGCTGCAGGTGACCGAGCTGGTGGCATCTTCGAGGGACAAAGAGGATTAAACTTGCGGAAAATGGATGTGAAACCACCGATTTTCCTCGGAGAAATCGATGGAGTGAAACTAAACAGCTTCATCTTTCAATTCGAATCGTATTTCCGGCAGAAAGGATACGATTTACTACAACATGATGACTTGCTGACATTCGAATTAAATCAGTGTGTGCAAAAGAATGCTCTGGTCTGGTATCAGAGATACATGACTGATGATTCATCGAGTAAGCTGTGGAGTGCGATGAAGTTGAATATGGCAATGGAATTTATGGAGCCCAACTTTATGGAAAAAGTCGGAATCGTTTGCTGACTATCAAACAGACTGGTGGATATACCGGGTATGTAGGCAAATTTCGAGAGCTTAACCGCATCGTGCAGGTAGATTCTCTCACGGCAATGAATGTGTTTCTCAACGGATTATCGGACGTGAACATGAAACGAGAAATACTGCGGAAGAAGCCGGTAGATTTGAACTCGGCAATTCAAGAAGGGTTTCTTGAGTGGGAACTTAAAGAAAAGACAGCAGGAAATAAACCGACGGAAAACAAGTTCAAAGGCAGAAATGGAGGAAACAATTCGATGCCGAATCGACAATCAAATCCAACTGCACCTGCGGCTCGTAAATCCGGATTTGGAGGCCGTTGTGGATTTAATTCGGCTAAGACAGAGAAGAATTGCAGTCATTGCGGCCGTGGACCACATCGAGTTGAAGATTGCTGGTTCAAACACCCGGAAAAGCGCCCCACAACCAGCAACCTGAACAAGAAAATATTCGCGATGCTGGAACGACTAGTAGTGGCGGAGAATCAGTCACAAAGTGAAGAAGAGCAGTTAAACGAAGTAAGCCCGCTCGATGTTGAGCGATTAAGTGGGCATACTCGGAAGCTCCAGTCGTCTAAAGACTCAGGAAAGGTCCGACAATTTCGGCGATCAGACAAAATCAACTGAAGTCTGTGACGACATTCACAATGTACATCTCAAATTGAAAACAATAAAAGAATTGACGATGTTCGTGGCAGTGCAGAATCAAGTGGAGAAAGTGGAGAAAGTGGATTTTTCGACACTCTTACTTCTCTAAATACTCAAATCATTCTAGCGACTTGGAAAGTGATTATTACTGCTTATTGCATACTAACAGTACCGTGCAATGCACTCGAGATGATTTATTCGTGACAAACTCGAATTTTATCGATAGTGGTGCTACGATTAATGCTGTGAGTCCTGCTTTCTGTCAGCGAGCAGGATTGGAAAACAAAATTGAAGACCATGGAGTAGATGTTCCGATTACTTTAGCAAACAAACAAGAGATGAAGATTAGGAAGAGGACTTTGCGGATGAACTTGTACATTGATACTTTTCCGACGTACGTGGATGACTTTTGGTACTTCCAGTGCCTGAAGAACAGGATTTACTTCTTGGTATGCCGTGGCTCAAGGCTACCAACCCAGACATTGATTGGATTAACGAGACTGTCAAGCCTCGTCCTGGATTTGAGCCAAACAGCAGTCCGAAGAAGCGGCAGGGAAGTAAGAAGAAAACAATAAAACCGAAGACAACGACGATCCCGTCTCAGCCGGCGACTCGAGTCGGAGGAAACGATGTTGCAGTGGGGAAAATTCAACCCGGGGACGAAGTAGATATTTCCAACATGGATATTTCTCGGTTACGAGTGGGGAAACAAAATACATAACACGCAAACAGTTCAAAAGACTTATGCGAAAGCCCCAAGACATTGAGTGCGTGTTTGTTGTGAGACCAGTTATCGAGAAAGAGCAAACGGAAACGGCAAAGGCATTGACAACTGTGGAGGACTATAAAGGACATCCTATATACTCCGTGTTAGAGCGCCATAAAGAAGTTTTCAGGCAGAAACTCCCAAAACGATTACCTCCTCGGAGCCATGGAGTACATAAGATGGAAGTTGATACGAAAGAACCCATTTTCAGGCAACAATGGCGACAATCACCAGCCCAGGAGCAGGAAATTCGAGCTTGGGTCGATGAAATGTTGAAAGCTGGATTGATCAGGCCATCTTCTTCTCCACATGGGGCTCCTACATTTTGCGTCAAGAAACCTGTAGGTTGGCGAATTGTACATGATTATAGGGCGATGAATAACCACACAGTTCGACGGACGTTGCCAATGCCGCGAAAGGATTGTATTTTCGAGCGCATGCAGGGAGCTTATTGGTATAGCTGCATGGATCTACTGAGTGGATATTATCAGTTTCGGATGGAAGATTCGGATATAAAGTACACTGCATTTCAAACCGCGGATGGCTCCTTTGAATATTTAGTGATACCGATGGGGTTGTCTAATGCGCCAGCGACTTTCAACGCAGGAATACGCAAATTACTTAGTGATCTGGCTGATTTCTGTCTTTCGTACTTTGATGACATTTATGTGTTCACTAGAGCGAAGGATCTCGATTCTCACCTCGAAGCGTTGGATAAAGGTGCTGGAACGGCTGGAGAAAAATGACTTTTTCGTGAAGTTGAGCAAATGTGTGTTCTGTTCTCCGGAGATTCCGTGTCTTGGTGATTATATCGGTAGGGATGGAGTAAGAATCGACCCGAAGAAAGTAGAAGTCCTACAAACGTGGCCCCTACCAAAGACAAAGAGTGAACTGCAATCTTTCTTGGGGACAGCCACATACGTGCAGCGCTTTTGCGACGGATTTGCTAAGGATGCGGGTCCACTGTTTGAGATGTTGAAAGCGAAGGATACTCCAAAGTCTAAGAAGAAGTTGGATTGGAGCCAGGAGCAAATTCAGCACTTTGAGAGCCTGAAGCAACGGATTTCAAGCACACCTGTATTAACTGTAGCAGATTTCAATAAACCTTTCTTCCTCAGGATGGACGCGAGCGACTTTGCGATTGGAGGCGTCCTTTACCAGATAGAAGAAAGAGGGGATGAAAACGATGGAGCGACCTGTAGCATTTCAAGGCCGCAAATATAAAGGAGCAGAGAAGAATTACTCGATCCGGGAGAAAGAATTGCTTGCTATTTTGTTCGGCCTTCGAGTATGGCGAGTTTACCTGCTGGATAAACCGTTTGTCGTCGAGACTGACCATAAATCACTTGAGAGTGTATTCGCGCAGAAGAGTATTTCGCGGCGAATAGCACGATGGTATGACGAGCTCAGTGAATATCCGGTGACGTTTAAGTACATACCTGGAGGACATAACACCGTGGCTGATGGTATCTCGAGACGAGCTGACTTTCGTGATGAACAAACACTAGAAAGTTGTGGCGGCTTAAGCATCATTAGGGAAAACGTGGAGATCGGTCTCTCGGCTGTCGTCAAAGAAGCAATTTCGAGATACGACGAAGACCCGCAGACACAGGCCATCCGACAAGCTCTGTTAGGTGAAGCACCAGACAATGCACCTCGAATTCGACATTTTCATCGATATACACTTGAAGAAAACAAACTGATCTACACAGGACCTAACGATGTGGTACCTCGGCTTGTAATTCCGGTTGTTGAGGATCTGATAAACGGAATTTTGTTCGAGTTTCACGATGTGGAATATTACGGGCATCCTGGTATTGAACGAACACTACGACTGGTAGAACAACATTACTATTGGCGACACATGCCGAGGAGTGTTAGAGCCTACGTGAAATCGTGTGAGATCTGCCAAAGAACAAAAGCAAGGAATGCGAAGCCACCAGGAGCTACTCAAAGCCAACCGATTCCTCATGGACGATGGACGCATGTAGCAATGGATTTTATCGTTGCACTACCTACAACACACTCGAAGAATGACTCGATACTCGTGGTCGTGGACCAGCTGACAAAGCGAGCACATTTTGTCGCGTGCAATAGTAGGGTGAAGGCAAAGGAAGTCGCGGAGATCTACCGAGACCACATATTCGTTTTGCATGGTGTTCCTGCGGAAATCCTTTCCGACCGAGACCCCAAATTTACAGCAACTGTATGGAGAACGTTGTGCGAAATGTTGGGAACCAGACAAAAGCTGACAAGCGCTTTTTCGTCATCAGGCAAATGGAATAACTGAGAGGCTGAATCAGACGATTGAAAATTATTTACGAGCATTTTCAAACGGAGCATCTACTGACTGGGATTCCTATCTATCTCTAGCTGAATTCGCGTACAACTCGAGATACCAGCAGTCTATTAAGATGGCACCGTTCCGAAGCTGACTTAGGCTATTTGCCTTCAACACCAGCAACACTTTTAAGCCAACCTCAAGCGAAGGAGAAAGAGAGCCAACGCCAAGCTACAGGGAAGACGTTCCTTGAGCTTCCAGGCCGATCGACTCGCTACCGTTCGACGTGAGTTGCAGAAGGCGTCCGATCGAATGAGCACGTACTATGACAAGAACAGAGCGGAGCAAACATTCCGAAGTCGGGGAGGAAGTGTTGCTGTCGACTGAAAACCTGGCGAACTACCATGCTGGCACCACAAAAGCAAAGCTGGGAGCTCGATGGATTGGAGCCATATCGCATTGAGAAGCGACTTGGTCATGACTATTACGAACTACGACTACCGAAAGGTGTGAAGTTCCACCCTGTGTTCCATACCAGCTATCTGAAGCCATACATTAGCAGCAAGAAAAGGGAGCAGAAAACATTTAAGGTACTTCTTCCTGACAACACTGAGGGTGAGCTGGTGGAAGACATTGAGGGCTACAAATGTGTTAAGGGCAAGGACATGTACAAGGTTAAATGGCTCGGACAGGCTAAACGTACTTGGGAACCTCTCGAGAATTTGAAGTATGTGGGCGACTTGATCACTCGATACCACAAACAGGCAAAATCTACGGAGGCTTTCTCTTAGCGGACGGCATGTCACGAGATTATTCAAGAACCTCGTGAGCTAAGGAAGTCAAAGTGTTGCAAGAAACAACTTGTAGCATGTCAACAAGGCTCGAGCAACGGCAATAATCAGAGTGTATGTCAGGAATGCATGTTAACGGAAAATAGCGGCTAGTGCTAGAGAATGAGCGAGCACGCTCATTCTGGAATCTAAAGAATAAAGTCGACTACTGCTCTGGCCAAGCAGACGTGGGCTTCAACCCAGGTGACCTCGAGAGGAAATCTCGGGCACTACAAAACTGAATTAAGACTTTCTCTGTACAAGTGCTACCAAACTATCTTCTAGCTCACAAGTGAGCGAGAAGATTGCGACATCGCTGGACCGGAGCCAAGTGGCGAGATGGCTACGCTAGCTAGATGGCTACATTGAAGTGGAGTTATGTACCGTTCTTGCGGCACGGTACCGTGTGAGATCTTGATGGCGCTAGACAGGAAGGTCTGGCGTCTGTGAAGTCGAAGGAGATGTGCGAGCCAATGAACAAGGAGAATAACGGGGAGCAGCTACTGTCAATGGGCGACAGGTAGCACTTCAAGGACGGATGTCATGCCAAGGTACTAGGTGAGTGTGGGAGACGGGGTGTCGTCCCTAGGAGTGTTGTGCAATGCTCCTGCTTTATCTTTTATTTCTTTCAGTCGTGAATTTACCCGGTAGTAAGACAAACAAGAACTACTTTTATATTACTTGAAGCGTTCCTAAAACCCCACTGCGGACGAGCTCCCGAGCCACCCAGGGACCGTACTCGCTAAACAGCCGCAGGTACCGATCCGACGCCGGGGAGGTGCGCGACAGCAGCCACTTTGATACCCCCGTTTCAAAAGAGTTCAGCAGACGTGAATGCTACGCAAGTGCTGGAAAATTTATTGGCACCAAGAGGTGAATAAATCTAGTAGGCTGGCCACAGTCTACAGGCGGGCAGCTCCGTTTTGACGGTCGTCATTCCTGCAACGACGGCAGTCGGATTCTTTCGTGGCGATCGCAGGCAAAGCGGCAGTGTCAACCTGTCAGTGGCTCTCAAGCGGCTCGTCTTCTACATGGGCAGTTCATAGAGTCTATGAGGTTGCTGCGTCCAGTGTCCACCTGTGCCTAAGCCGCCCGAGTCGATCAATCAGTGCTTCGAATCGAAGCCGAGTCGGACCGAGCTGCCTTTGCATCACCGTGACAGTCTCCGATTTGCCTTGTGGCGGGCAAGCCAGGACACTCGGGTCGCTACCGACTGGAAATCCCAGCCTGGGATGCGAGCCCAGCTCCATGCCGGGCGCCAACTAGCGGTTCGATCCCCATCCGCAGCACGCAGCAAGCACCGAAATGGTCTTCGCCAGCGCCCCAGTTACACTGAAGTGGCGCCACCGTCCGCCACCAGCTCTGCGTCTCTGCGTCGAGCGGTCCGAGTGGATGACCGGGAGCTCTTCCGCCGAACTCGACGCGTGCAGCACTGGCAAGATCTGTCTCGTAACAGCGACGACCATACGCCCAACTCCTTGGTGAGCCAGGGATGGAGATGGCATCGCCAAAAGAAGGGGTTTGAGCTCTACACCCGCCAGTCTCCGATGCTCAGTATGTCGGAGTCTCCTAACGGCTCTCAAGTGTTCTCTTCGCTAGTGGACAGTGAAGTCTTGGCCGTGGGGAATATGCCATGCTCCATCAGTCAATTAGCACCACTGCGCTCGCCCAGTGAAAGCGACTACAACTCAGTCATGCGCTCGCTTTACGGCTCCGACTTTATCTACGGCTCTCTCGTTCACAAGGCCATTTTCCGTCGTAAATCCCGTACCCGTACCAACAGCACCGAACAAACAGCTCAACCTTCACGCACAAACAACCGTAGCAGTCAGTTGCTTGTCAAAACGTGCGCATTCGTCCACACCTCTCTCTTCGACAAGAAGAACGAGCAAATATGCTATGCAGAACTCTTCTCCCCCACATCCAGCGGTGGGTTCAACATCTCGACCTGTTCGCTTGCTGGCCGGGAGGTAATTACAGGTAAAGTACGGGCCCCTCTACGTCGAGCCTTGCACCAGTTGCATCCATTCAGTGCCTGCTTATCTGCCGAGCCTGTCAGCTCCGGTGTGCACGTGGTGTTCCGTGCACGCTTCCACCGATCAGAGAGCGACGGCTCATGCTCTTCCAAGGTGATGAACGCGCGGCTCTGGAAACTCGCCAAGGGAATGTGTAAGCTCGGGAAGCTGGTGGATAACCGAGCATCACAAGGTCGCAGACTAAGCAGCAGTTGTGTGCACAGTAGTGCGCCTCAGAGCGGTCCTCGAAACTCACGCTGCACCGTGTGCACGAAAACACTGTACTCCGTCATCATGCCGCGGAGCTGCTGTCGCTGCGAGCTTTGCGCCTACAACGTATGTGCTGCGTGTTGCTCGAAGCAGCACGTGGCCATTTACAACCGCCACGTCGCGCCGCTTCTCGTGTGCGCACGTTGCCACGAGAGCCTTGTTCGAGACGAGTTCGACAGCCAATTGCGAGCTGTCAGCCCCGTGCCGACCTCCACCTAAGTAAGTCCTTCCAGTGCCATTTCGAACGGAAGAAACAGGCTACTGGGAGTGGCGCTGTAGTCTAAATACTTTCTTCTGTCAGAACTACTACTACTCAAAATCGATACCAACAAAGTGAATACATGTAACGTATAATACCGATTAGTATGCCCCTATCGAATAGAGTGCCTTTCGATTAGAGCGCTCTCTCTAAGGGCACTGTATAAAAATAGAGTGCCCTCTCTAGGCCAGTCATTGTGGATTGCGACCTTTCGTGTTTTGCGACCTTTCGTGTCCAACGAAAAAGGAATGGTTACGGAGCCATCTAACGTAAAGTTAAAAAAACTCTCACTCTTCATTTTCCATGCCAGCGCGTCAGAAAAGCGTTAAAATCAGCCTAAAGAAGCAAGCAATCGAGTGGATTGCAAGCGAAGGTGGGGGTGTGCCCTCTCGCGCGGCGGCACATTTCCGCCAACGCGGTTGGCGGATTGCGGCATCAGCTTACCGGAAGTGGTGGCGTGATAGAGAGCAAATTTTAGCCGAGTATGGAGCTCGGCGGCGCATTGCTGGAGGTGGTCGAAAACCACTGCTTGGGGAGCTAGAAGACCGGCTAGTAGACATGGTGTACGACAAACGCATACGCAAGGAAAAGGTGTCACGGTGCTGGATTGCTACGGCTGCAATTGCGCTATTCCAGGATAGCAGGACCGAGGAAGAGCACGAAGAAGACCCGATTCGCTTTGTTGCTTCCGACCCATGGATTCAAAACTTCATGAAGCGCAACGATCTCACGCTGCGCAAGCGCACCAACCTAACGACGCTTACGGATGAGGTGCTTGTGAGTAGAGCTGTATCATACATGCACTTTTTGGCGCTTCACAAACCAAAGATGAACCTGGATCGAACAATTCTAATGGATGAAACCGCGGTCTATTTTGAAGATGCTCGGACAAGCACGGTAGACGACATTGGCGCCAGGCACATCGTGGTTCGTTCGACTGGCTTTTCATCTATGCGCATCACGGTGATGCTTGCGGTCACGGCGTCAGGAAGAAAGCTACCTCCGTGTCTTATCTGGAAGTGCAAAAACCGAGGCTCAATTGAGCGCCTAGGAGGATGTTACGTTGAATTTCAGGAAAGAGCATGGGTTGACCAGGATCTCCTGTTGAACTGGTTGGACTGGTACTATCCTGCTGTAGTACAGGCGCCCGGGCAGTACATTGTGTGGGACTCGATGCGAGCTCACATCGGCAAGAAAGTGAAGCAGCGCTGTAGTGACAGAGCGATTAAAATGGCTGTGATTCCTGGAGGTCTTACTCCGTATCTACAAGCAGGTGATGTAGGCATCTACAAGTCTTTCAAAGACTCGATATCGAAGCTGATCGAGCAGTGGAAGCGATCTGACAAGGTGACATACACTAAAGCAGGCAATCCAAGAGCTCCAGATATTTCATTGGTGACGTCGTGGGTCTCACAAGCTTGGAAAGAAACACCTGTAGAGGTTGTGGAGAAGAGCATTAAGGCGTGTGGCTTTGGTAGCAACTCTAGTGACTGGCATATTGCCAAACATGATGTCTACGGCTCGAAGTTTCGGGCAGCATGGGAGCTGCAGGAAGGTGTAGAGAACGAAAGCGATGTGAATGATGAAACTCAGGCACAGATAGAGTCGATCATGGAAACTCTCGATGACATTGTCATCGAAGAATAGTCTAGCAAAAGAAGTGTTAGTATTCACGCTTAGGCTGGTAATGAACAGAACTTGGAGAGAAAACTTACCATTTCACAATGCGGAGAATTAACGCGTTCAATGAGAATTGAACCCGCGACAACCCTGCTCCCAAATGGGCCCTCAATAAGTCCAGGTAGCTTAACCACCTGAGCTGTCAGCATTGTTGCAAAAGGTAACTTCAACACTGAATGATATATGATGTATATTGAATACAGTGCGCTATTTTCAAAAGACAGCACTGTATTAAAATAGAGTGCGGAACTTTATTCGGTATTATACGTTATATAAGTTGCAGTGCACTTCAACTTGAAGTTGCCTTTACCGTAACCCAACAATTCCATTTCCAGAAGAAGCGCAACACAGCATCATGACCACAAATTTATCGACATAATGCCAAAACTACAGGTGGAACCCCGAAGGTGATGAATAGAGCGAGCCTGACGGCGGCAAGCACGACACCTTCAGCGGCGATACAAACCGCATCCGGTCGGACTGTTTTCGCCATTACACTCGATTTCTCTATGTTTGCATGTGCTTTCTGTGATCTTCCCGCGAACCTTGCCTGAAACTTGAACGCGGTTTATCCTAAAGGCTTATCCTGAAGGCTTTGCCTGTCATTGCATTGACCGCCACGACAGGCTTTTGCATTGCCTTTATGCCAACTTGATGGCACTAGACCATTGTTGCAGACTCGGCGTCTTCCCGAGAGCGTCGCCAACGAAACTTTTAGCTTTCGTGGACGTCCGTGACCAGCACGCTGAAGTCTGTTGCTACCGCGCAGCTGACGGGCGGGATCCCCAGCGTTAGTGCCATGCTTACCAGAGAGCCAAGGACATCTGTCGCCCCAGCATAGCCCACGCAAGTGCCTCGTAGAGTCGCGGAGCTGCCTGGTCACCTTTGGCTCCGTTGAAAGATCACCATTGGTGGCTCACCAGCCATCGATGCTCCTGGACGTTTCCATCCAGCGCTGGTCATCTATAAAGAACAAGTCAATCTAGTGAATGAAGTGCTATCATGTATATCACTTCGCTGGGTTCGCCCTTCGATTCCGAACGCTAGAAGCCTCTTCTTGAAGGCCTTCTGCATAGGTCTCTTCCTGCGTGGGACCGCCTCGATCCCATCCCACAGTGACAGGCCTCCGCTTGTAGATGATCTCATCGTCACTCTCCGATTTGCTGTGTCCGTCCGCCAGATGCATCAAAGCTCGGACAGTCCGGCGCCGGTCCCGTTTGGGGCATCGGCGTCGTCCTCCAATTTGTCGGGGGCGCTGCGTAAAGTGCGTCTCCCCGACCACGAGCTGTTCGCGCGCGTGCAGCGCGTAGCAGTACCTGACAGTCCGGTGGATCTGCGACGACTGTCGTCGAAGCGCGGGTGGAAGCATGTACGCGCCGGTGTGACGGGCGGCATGGACATGCATTACCGGGTACGGCGTGCACCGACGCCGATCGCTCCATTCCAGACACGACAGTGCCAGGTCGTTGTAGGCGGCGAGATCAAAGCTCAAGCGTCAGAACTTCTGTCGCTATTGCGTGCACCGAGCGAAAGTGAGAGCAATGCGTTGATGCGAGCTCTATACGGCTCGCAATTTATCTACAGTTCGCTCCTGCACGCTGTCCCCAATTCGGAACGGGGGTCGCTAGTGTCGCCCCCGCCACGCGGGAGTGTCCGTACTGCTGTTGGCCAACAACTCATGGTTCGCACTGCGAGTTTCGCACACAAAGGGCTATTTAATCCTTTCAAGCAGCGAACGTCAACTGCTACGACTCCGTCGGACTCGATTTCATCGAATTCACAGAGTTCAATCCATCAACGAAGTTCAGGAGCCAAGAACGAACAGCTATGCTTCATTGATCTGCTTACGCCAACACGAGAAGGTTTTAAGCTCGCCTTTTGTTCACTTGATGCAGCGGAAGTTACAGCAGGCAAAGCCCCACCGGAGAATGTGATCGCACTACACCCGATCTCCGGCTGGATGACAGCCAAACCCAAGCCTGGCAACCCAGGAACACTTGAAATGACCTTCCAAGCGGCATTCCCAGGACACTTACCGGACGGTTGCGACTCGCGCGTTGCTCAAGCAAGGTTGTTATTTATCGCTAAAGGGGTATGCCGACTGGAAAAGGTGATCCGTCGACGCCGTCGCTATCACCGCCAACAAGACACTGCGCCTGGAAGACTGTGGCAAGCGATCTTGAACCCATTTCGAGCCTCTGGAGGTACACATCACAACTGGCACTGTATTGCCTGTACCCGTTCGTTCGTTCCTGCTCTACGCAAGAAGTGGAATCGCTGCGACTTGTGCGCGTATCGAGTATGTGCCGAACCTCCATGTTGTTCTCAAGAGCGAGTTGCCATTTACAACCGCTACGTTGCGCCATTACTTGTCTGTGCTCGCTGTCGAGAATGCATCGACGAACGTGAAGGCCCGTATCGCGGTAGTGATAACCCTTTAGGTGGCACGGGTGGAGATGCCCGGTATACTGGGGTTAGCTTGCGCTTTGCGGATCGAGAGAGTGAAATTGAACCCGAGTTGGAGCTGGATCCTTCTGGCCAAAGCCACAACCGATGGGGAACTCCAAGCACCACTCGACGATCAAGTGGTGCGATGAGAAGGAAGCGCAGAACCCAATCGGATCCACCGCCCATGCTGGGGTTGGCCTTTTCAAGCTCGGGGGACGACAGCAGTTCTTCCGGAGCGGATATTATACCAGGCGCACGTACGAAACAGTGAAACATGTTGCTGGTGTTTGTTATTCACGCGCTACAAGGCGTTTGTGGAAGAAATATTGTTAAAACTGAAGGAATCAAATACCGTCGTTGTTGCTTTCGTCACCCGCCAGTTCTGCCGTCCAAAAGCTGAAATCGTATAGAGCAGGTGTACTTGTCGTATGTGTGTTCTGCAACTTCTCTCACATCGGTTGAAGAGCGAAAATGAAAACGAAAACACTCGCGAAACTTCCGACAGTCAAAAACTGCTCGTTCCACCGCCACAAGACCAACCTATTCCTGGATTTCACGCTGATTTTGTTGTCGTTCAGTGGATTCATCCGTACAGGCAACACGGTCGTGCCACAAACGAGGCTGCTATTCGTTTTGCATGGTATTGTTTTTAGGTTTGTTGCCATGACAAAAATTGCGGTGCAACAAAACCGAATACTGCATTGTGATTGGTTAATCACTTCAACTTCTCAATTAAATACGACATATGGTGCAATATCTACGGGTTTCGCGTTGTGGGGCACTGACGGCAGAATTGGTGCCAGTCCGTAGCGTTTCAAGTCAACCGATAGTCTCAGCAAAGCATGCGGTGACCCATTGCAACTCAAGTCACGGCCTAGTCGTGCTGCAGCGCTCTGCTGACACGTGTCTGACCCCTTTGTGCACTTAGAAAATGCTGAAAGTGAAGGTTGTGATAGAAAAATACGTCGCCATTAGGACTGTGAAACCCTCAGCTTAGTCTAACGACACAGAAGTTTAAGCGTGCCTTATTCGGTTGAACAGCGGCGGTCATGCGATCCCGAGTCGGGTAGTAATGCTCGCACTATTATCGTGGCCTGTCGACAAGGCCTCAAAGCAGTAGGGAACTATTTCTCGGCACTGCAGCTTGAGACGATGCTGAACGTATTCTGTCTATCTCGATAGCACTGGCCGTATCATGAATGCCAGGCTGGAAGAGATAATGGAAATGGGAGGATTGTAAGCGACGTTATTGTAACGTAGGCGCGCTGGGCGGTGGCCAGTAGCTGGCGTTTCATGAAGCCTAATGGAGCTGGAGCTGCAATCCACACCAAATTGAGGCGAGCACGCACAGATCACCTGGTTGCGAGCGTCGTCAAGGGCACACGCGTGTACAGCTAGTGAAATGTCCACGGGGAAGAGGGGGTGAATGAGCTGAGACGTGTGTTCCAAGCTTCGATCCGTCGAGAGCGTGGCAGGCACCGTCTTAGGAGCACATGATGCTCTACCAGTTATTCTCCTGTCTGTAGTGCAGAAGCGGTTGGTAAGGACAATGCGTGCAGACCAGAGCGTTGTTGTTGATAAGTCGGCAACGCTCCGACAAATAACACTCCGACAAATCTATCATCGAGACGAGCGATTCATAGGAACACCAACGAAAGACTAGTGTGACACCTCACTCGTCCTAGGCGGCGTGAACCACCTTGTGAACGACATGGAAGTCGGTTTATAGCCCATTCTCATGCGAAACGCTGGCAGCATCGCAATCCGACATACTTTCGGCCGTCGTTCACGTTTGCCCCAGGCAGCTCAGCCTGAGCTGCCTGGGGCAAACGTGCCTCAGCGCCGGCACTGGCCAGAGCGTTTCAACTGTGCCGCACCCTTAAAATTCCTTCTACACGTGCCAGCATGGGAGCCAGCTCGCACGGCCTGCGAGAGCACACTACGAACGATTGAGCCTTGCGTGATCTCCGCTACGGCCGACCTATTGTTATTCCTCAATTTACTCTGAGCAGATCACACACAGCCTCGGTTCAAAAATGGCGGCGGCAGTTCTAGGTGGCGGGGCAGGTGCACTGTTCACCACAGCCTCCCCACGAGCTATGGACATGCTCGAAACTGCAGGTTTGGACGGCTTTGCCACGCCCGAATGCTGCATTCTCCAGAATTTACAGGACACTCACCTGGTGTTCCACACTTAGTGCAGGACAGAATGTCCTGAATTTTCCAAACCGAAATCATTCGACGGGTGTTGACATACTAAAACCAGCATTATTCCTGTACAGTCCATAATCTTACGTTTTGCCGAAATTGCAGGACACACTGTCCACTCTAACTTCATTGGTAGAAACTAGAATTTAATCATAACTGGTTCAGTGAAGATTTCTCGGAACAATGGAGAGTGTTACCGCTGAGCGTCTTGCAGAGCTAAAGCAGTTAGCTGAGGAGATTCGTGATAATACAGTCTGCCCAAGTTCACGTGCAGCCTACGTGAATTCCTACTCTCGCTTTATATGCTGGGTTCTTCAAAACCACAGCCCGCTTATTCAACCAGCGTTTGCAGATCGGCTTGGACTGTTAATGGACTCTCGGAGGAAACTATCAATTGCGAGCTCGCATTAAACCTCTCCTCACTCGGAAAAATGACGAGCCCCCGCTCCATTTTGACAACTTAGATCCAGAGGTGTTTCAGACATGGTTGCTAACCCTGCGCAAAGCGGACGGCTCGACGCTGAGCTACTCTGCTCTCAACACACACCGTGCCGGTCTCTTCAACTTGTACCGTGATTACGGGCGGAAAATAGATTCTGACATGGAGAATGAATTAAAGCAGTTCTTTAAAGGTATCAAGCGAGAACTTGCTGTGACCCAAGCTCGTGGTGTGGAAATGTGAAAGTAGGGAAGGATCCCCTCTCGTTTGAGCTTTTTGAATTTCTTTCCTCTCACTTGATGGCACTTTCTGGGAGTGATGCAATTTTTTCTCGTGTGTATCTGATTATATCGTGGAATCTAATGTGTCGTTCAGCTAATGCTTTTGGCATCTGCCATTCCCATATCGAATGGCGCGGCGATTCGTTGAGAGTGTTGCCCATATGAAAAATGATCAGGGTGGTGAACGGCCTCGAGACCCACGGCATGTATATGCAAATCCACTACAACCAACGATTTGCCCCATTCTAGCTCTTGCGATGTATTGGGCAACTACAACCTTTGATGATGATAATCGATTGTTTCCTGGGTCTGATCAGTACGAACGATTTCGTAAGAGTTTACAGCGTTTGCTCGTAGACGAGCAGGTTGCTGCAGAGCTAAAAAGACAAGGAGTGCATGCAGATGACCTCAGAACACCTCCATGCGAAGGGCGCTGCAACATACTGCGCGTCTGGGTCGACTGCATGTCCATCTTCTACAGCAGTGCATCTTCGTGCTGGTTGGTCGTTAGGGAGGAGTTCAAAACCACATACTTGCACGGTATGAAAGCTGCAGGAGATATGCACGTGGGTCGGACTGTCGCCGGGCTTCCTTCTGGAAACCATGAATTTGCAATTTACCACCTCATTTCGAACAGCAAGATGAATGGGTACACCGCGGGGTAGTGATGGTGTTTCGTGGAATTCCCGAGCAGCTAGTGTTTGTGAGAATTTTGCCTTGCGTCACTTGTGTACCATATACCGTTTCTACGAAGGCATCTGCCGTTATGCCACCCACTGTACGAAACAGCTCTGTTTCAAGATTCGGAATTGCTAGTGAAATTATCCGATCGCGTGCGCTGTGGCTTCAGTGATCCGACGTCAAGTTTAAAAGCGACCGGTGTTCCCCCTCATGTAGCCATCTTAGGTAAGATGAAAGCCGTACAAGACATGGGAATTTCGACTATTGAAAAACTGGATGATGTTCGACGTGAAATTGTAAATGATATAGTTCGTGAGCTCGAAAGAGCGAGCCATCGTCTAAAAACCGTCACATTTGAGGGTCTTCATGACGCTCTGCAGGAGCTGCCTACGCGAGGCTGGTATTCAGAACCAAGTAAACACGAACAACCCTTCAGAATCTCATCGCGGAATCGAAGCTAACCACAGCCGAAGAAATCACCCTCAACCCACCTTCTTTTGGGCCGGACGTTTTCGTCGGATCCCTCCTGGTTTCGCTTTTCCGGGTGTTCTGTCGCGCATTTGTGGGTCTTGTGGCGCTTCGGACATGCTGAAAAACAAATTCCCCCATTACACTTACTCGACGGTGCAGACATGCCTAACAGAGACAATCAGAAGCGCCTCAGTGATATTCGTTATCTCATGAAAAAAATCGAGGCAATTGCAGCTGAAAGGAACTTACTAGCAGCCCCAAACTGTAGAGGAGGCGATCCATGTCTACACAGCGTGTGCATCTTCCGTTGAGGTGCCATCCACCACAGCCAGTGCCAGGAAGCGACGCAGAGGGCAGCTCGCTTGGACCTCGATCGTTCGTCTGCATCGTATCGCTGACAAGAATGCCAGGAGCAACAGACGACTCTAGCTAGACCTCGTATTCACCCTCGGTAAAAATTGTTGTTAATCTTGTCTATTCATTGGCTGAATATCGCTGATTTCGTGTCCTGAAGAATGTCCTGCAAAATCCGTCTAAGAATCAATATTCCTGGATGCGAACGAACGGCACTAAATACTACGTCGTCGGTTAGGAAGGTACTAGTGAACGATGAGGAGCTCCGACGACGCGTTGAGAATGTGGAGATCACAACGGACTTCAATAATGCGCTGGCCAACGTGTCACTGCATGGCTGGAAATGGAAGAGTGACTGCAGAGCGTTCTCAACGTTCACCCGGAGCATCACCAGCGGAAGTGGTGCAACGATACCGAACGCACAGGTGCTAGCCATGGGCACGGTCTCCGGTGGACGAGCACTCGAAAGCCTCGTTTCATTAATGCGGACGCCTAATGAGAGCGATTTCAACAAGGTGATGCAGCAGCTCCACAAGAGGGACTTTATCTATGGCTCCCTAGTGCACGCTACCCCCGCGGATTCCACGATGCCAGGCGACGGCAGCCTGTTGACAGTTAAGACGTGTGCGTTTGTCCGGTCGAAACGGTTTTCCCACAAGAAGAACGAGCAAATGTGCTTCATCGAGCAGTTCCGCCCAACGAAAGACGGATTCGCTGTGGTTTTCACCTCTCTACCCCAGCAGGAAGTCCTCGCAGGCAAGGCCAGTGGGAAGCACGTGGATGAGCTGTGCCCGTTCCGTGGCTGGATGCTGGTAGAGAAGGCTCCAGAGAGCAAGGCAAGCGTACGCATACTGTATCACGCTGGAGTGGATCCAGATTATCTTGCTTCTAACGAGAACACTAGCCTGGGATTGTGCTCAGCTAAAACTACAGCTGCACGTCTCCAGCGACTCGCTAAGGGGGTCTGCCAACTTGGTGAAGTACTTCACCAGCAGCGACGCGTGGACAGCACGAAAAGCAGCAGGAGCAACCATCGCGCGGTGAATACGGACATTTCCAACTCGCACTGTGTCGCCTGCACGTCCAAGTTCGATTTGCTACGGCGTCGTCGACGCTGTGGCCTTTGCGCCTATAATGCGTGTGCTAAGTGTTGCTACCGTGAGCCCATGATCATCTACAACCGTTACGCAGCTACAATCCAATTTTGCGCCCGATGCCGAGAGTGTATGGTCGGCGGAGAGTACCCGCACTTGAGACTTGCTGCTCGGCGCCATAGCTCCCCGGGCATTGAGACTTCGTTTGCTACGAGTCGATAGTATGTAGTAAATATTGAAGAGAAAGGAGCAGTTCGTTCCGTTTGTGAGTACAAACTATTGTTTAATCCTTCGATGTTCTCGGCATATTCTGCACTGAAAATATCATCAGAAGGAATCTTAAAAAGAGGCCCAGCTACTCTTCGGCTTTACACCCCGTGAGATACCTTGGAAAGTTTCCAAGGTATCTATGGAAACCCCACGAGCCGGCTGCACTGCATGCTGCAGCCTGCAGCATGCGTACTACGCATTGCGTAGCTAGCAGAGCGCTAGTGATAGTGATAGTGACACTAATTTCAACATCATTGCAAGACCCTCGTTGAAGTGTATTGTTGGTAACATATAGAAGATAGCAGGCAGAAATATATTCGAAATGTAAAAAAAAGAATACTTGGGTACACAAGTATTTAAATGTAGAACACCAGATGAGTCTCTTCCAGTTGAGGCACATTACTCTCACTGCAACGGTCTCACAAGGTATCCACGACGCCAACGTTTGCTACAGCTCTACCGAACGTGCTTCCCGCTCAAACGTCCATCTAATCCAAGCCACCAAGTTGACATGGTGGTCTTCTTTTGTGTTCGTTTTCAATCTCTTGGAATCATGATCAATGCATGCTAGCGCAATTGGTAGTCGCACGTAGATGTCCAGGTAGCCTCATCGAAGAATAAGCTTAAGACGAACCCCAACATCAACGAAGGTCTCACTTCGGCTTCCAACCTTTTTAAGATGCCATTCGTGAATTCACCCGACACGAGAGATCCCTCCAACGCTCTTCTTGACCATGCGCAGTGTACTGCTTCATCTCGATAAACAGTCGAAGCAACCTCTATCCTCTTCCCAGACTACTAAGTCGGGGTTAAGCTCCTGGTCCGATGGGGAACCTCCTGCGCCACCACTTCCAGTGTCAATTGCCCTTCGCGGGTTAATGGCAGAAGCTGAAGCTCTTCACGATCGCGTGGACTTCGCCACTTTCATCAACATTGCCGAGTCTCCTCGTCTCCAAACGCAATGGAAACGAGTAGAACAATCTTCAGCTTTCACACTGTTAAAGCGTCAAGACGAGGTGTTGGCTCTTGCTCGACTGGATGCAAGTGTTGAAGAAGTGGTGAGTGCTTGGGGAGCTTCGACGGACGAGTTGCACACTGCCACAATGAAAAGCCTCTATGGAGACACCTTCATCTCCGGTTCAGTGGCTTACGTACATCGTCCCAAGACTTACGAAGACAATGCAGTGTATCAACAACTGACAGTGAAGACCTCAAGCTTTGTACACAGTGGTTTCTTCGGCAAGAATGAGCAATGGTGCTACGCTGAAACTCTGCGTCGAAACCCGGAAGACCGCAGTTTCAAGCTTACTCAGGGCTCCCTTCCTGTTAATGAAGCTCAATCATTACCAGCTCGTCAGGCTATAGACGACAGCAAACGTCGTGTGGCTCAACTTCGTGATGTGACGGCTGCTCTACTGGTAGAACGAGTTACCGAAGGCCCTAGACTTCGTGTTACTTTTCATGCACTTCACCAACCTGTTAAGAGGAAGGATGACGTCCCAGTTGTGAGTCGAAAAGCTGCTCGAGCGCGGCTATTGCGTCTTGCCCGTAGTGCCTCCGAGATCTCGCAGCTTATACGCCGTCGGCGCTTCGGAGCGCAAGTGTTTGCTGATCACTCGGCTTTTGACGTGAAAAACTCTCACTGCACCTGTTGCACCAAGAAATTCATGCTTTTTACAGCTCGGACTCGGTGTTATCTCTGTGGATATTACGTGTGCGAGACTTGCTCGTCTTCGGAGAAGATGGAGACATACAACGGCCGTTTAGCGTCCATCATTGTGTGCTCTCGTTGCGTGAAAAGCGTCATCGCTTGTGACTATGAGCAAATGTTGACAGTGAGATCTGGACCCGAATGCGTGCTACCCGACAGTCCAAGTTCATCGGAGGTTTCGAGTTTCGCTGACACGGATTCGTCGTCGTGTCAAAAGCTGGGTGAAATGTTGACTCAAATCTCCGATGAAGCTTCTTCAGCTCGTCGCCGAGCTGCTTTCCTAGTACTCGAGCAACTTCTGCTCTGCGAGCAACAGGAAGCCCAATTCCAAGCTGACAAGAATGCCATTCTTCTGCATGAAGCAACAGATCCAAGCGAAATGGCGAAACAAGTGTTAGATATCTCCACATACCCAAAAGAAGTGGAAGCTTGCAAGTTTGCAAGTGCTGAATCCCGTCCGTACCCGATGATTTCCGCTTTGGTTGGAGATCAAGAAGTGAAAGAGCCTATTGTTTATCCAATTCCGGGAAACGAAGACGTTCGCTTGGCTGTAATTGAGCACTTTTGTCTGCACGATATCACGAATGTCCCTGAGCTTAATGTGCTTTGTACACTTGCTGCTGCCGAGATGAATTGCCCTAACAGTGTTGTCACACTAGTGGAGAAAGACGTGGTGACGTTGCTAGCTACAAACGACCCGGAGAATTGGGATGTTGGTAGTGGCAATCCACGCGAACAAACGTTCTGCCAGCACTTTGTCATGGATGATAAACCCTTACTAGTGCGCCACGCAGAGTCCGACATGCGCTTTTACCACATCGCACCGGTAGTTTTGCGTAGTTTGAGGTTCTACGCTGGTTTCCCGGTATCTGTCACGTCGGTCAAAGGATCTGGAACGGAAAAAGTCGTTGTTGGCGCGTTGTGCTGTCTGGATGCCAAACCGCATGAGATGACCAGAGCCCAGTACTGGAGATTGACGAAACTCGCTGAAGCTGCGTCGGAAATCCTCGAAAGACACGCCAAGGAGTACATTTCGAGTCACAAGTCCTGTGCACGAAATTGTCAGAAGTCGGCTGCAAAAGGTAATGCTGCGGTGGCGTGCTGACTCATTCACAAGTTTTTGTTATTACTTTTTTGCATCGAATCCTTACTATCGGTAACCTAAGTTCCCAAACTTTAACATGCAACTGCTGCTGTTTCTTTTGCATTCATAGCTGGATCGTTGGTATGGTTTTGCGCGAGTGGGTGGTTCTCCGGGTCTGCAATGAATTCAATCGCGTTTCTTTCGAGGATACTTGATGCTGCCTTGGCAAGTTTCATCAACCTCCAGTACTCCGACCTCGTCATTTGATCAGGCCTTGTCCAATTCAGTATTACACGGAATTGGCTGTAGTTGCTGCAGTAGTAATAATCTCAATACAACACGCTGCAATAATAAAAGCGGCCGCAATAACTGCAATATCGCGAAACAGCTGCCCAGCGCCTTCTCGAGCGACTTGCCCACCTTCTTGGCTACATCACGCATAGAGTTAAGAAGCACACGTGACGACACTGACCTCCATCTAGACATCGAGCGTGTCAGCTCGTTGTCGACTTCCATTTTAACGGCATATTCCGCTCGACGACCCATCTCATCCACTGGAAGCGATGAGACGTCTCTTCAGACACGAACCCAAAATCCCGGAGGGTACTGTCCTTGGAAGACAGCGTTGCTGCGTATAGGTCCTTGAAGCCGTCGTGCTTATTAGCCAGGTGCCCGATCAAGTTGGAGTATCCAGTATTGGCGATTTGCTTGCGCTCGGAGCCACAATGCTTACACCGATAGAGGCCATGACCAAGGTTCTCGTAGAAGTAGGCGCAGATGTCTTTGTTCGTCACTGTTTAGACAGAGCGGGAGTTTTTGAGAATGAAAAGGTCACCATGCAAAAGGATTCGCTGTTGGCCAGTGATTTAAGGTAGTTAGGTGGTCAGTATGGAGTATAATGAACGCAAAAGAGCTGGCTTCTCGGGTTAGGACGTCCATCAGTTCAATTGTGTCTTGCGCAAGCACTTATGTTATATTGTATTGCAATTTTCGAGAAATATCATATTTTATTTTTTGTGAATATCCCAGTAATCCGTTTTTTTATTTTTAGAAACTGATTTTATCGATACTGAAATTTTTTATTCAGACCCCTGCATTTGATGTGGTTTGGCATCCAAGCAACACAATGCACCAACTACTACTTGTTCCTGATTGTTGGTCGCTGAGGAAACGGTAACTGGAAAACCAGCGTAAAACCTTAAACTTCGCATGGTCACCGGGAGAATGTGATAAAATCTCATGTCTGCTTCGGCGTGGCGTACTAACAGTGGCTGGTCGTCCATGACGAAATGCTGGCAGAATGTTTTTTCCCGTGGATTGCCACGGCCAACGTCCCAGTTGCTCGGATCGTTGGTTGCCATCAGAGTCACCACTTTGCGTTCCACAAGTGTGAGTACACTATGGGGACAATTCATTTCTGCCGCTGCAAGAGAGCAGATAACGTTCAACTCCGGGATGTTAGCGACATCATGAAGACGAAAATGCTCAATAGCAGCCATGCGCACCTCCTCATTCGCTGGGATCGGATACATCGGCTCTTGATTAACCTTTTCGTCGGAAATCACAGTCGGAAGCATCGGATATGGACGGGAATCAGCACTAGCAAACTTGCAGGCTGACAGATCCTCGGGGTACGTCGAGACATCCAATGCTTGAGTAGCCAACTTGGAAAAGCTGGCTTTGTTCAGTAAAAGGTCATTCAGGTCGGCTTGCACTTGGGCCTCGTCTTGATCAGCACTGATTAATTGCTCAAGCACCAAAAGTGCAGCTTTAGAACGTGAAGAACCGACGCCTTTGTTGATGATTTGGCCTAGAAAATCAGTTAGCACTGATGAAGAACTGGAAGCTTGAGAAGAAGTAGGAGAAATCGGGAAGTCGTGGGTCGAGATTCGGTCAGGGAGCACTTGCTCGGGACCAGGAATGACAGTCATCATGTGGTCATAGTTGCAGGCTGTGACGCTCTTCCTGCAGCGACTGCAGACGATAATGGAAGCCAAACGCCCATTAATTGCCTCCATTTTCTCGGACGATGAACACGTCACACAGACGTAATAGCCACACAAATAGCAGCGAACACCAGCTGTAAACAACTTGAAAGAGCTCAGCTTCTTGGTGCAGCACGTACAGCGTGGGTTGCGTACGTCAAAGGCTGACCGGTCTGCATACACTTGGGACCGGAACCTTCGGCGTCGAACTAGTTGAGAAAGCTGGGAAATACCTCGAGCCAAACGTAACAAGCGGGCATGAACGGCTTTCCGGGTCACCGCAGGTGCTTCGCCTTCGCTTCTATTGAGCTTCTCATTCTCGCTATCTGGCTGGTAGATGGCATGGAAAACCACTCGCAGCCCATGACTTCCTGGCATCTGCTCGACTAAGTACCCAGCCGTCACATCTCGTAGTTGTGCTACACGTTTTGAACTATCATTTTGAGCCGAACGAGCTGGTAAGGAGTGAGCTTGTTGGGCTGATAATGAACCTTGAGTGAGGGTGAAGCTATTGTCTTTAGACTTGAAGCGTAAGGTCTCAGCAAAGCACCACTGCTCATTCTTGCCCAACATGTCGGAATGGACGAAACTACTCGTTTTGACTGTCAGTTGTGGACAAATCCGTTCGTGTCCAACGACGTTGGCACGTTCAACGTACGCCACTGAGCCTGAAATGAAGGAATCTCCGTACAAACCCTTCATAGCTGAATTATGGAGTTGGTCGGTAGTTGCTGTTAGAATGCTAGCCACTTCCTCAACACTAGCATCCAGTCGTACTAGTGCCAGTACTTCGTCTTCTCGTTTGAGAAGAGTGAAGGTCGAGGATCGTTCAACACGCTTCCATTGAGCTTGACCGTCTCGGTAGTTGGGTAGTCGAGGTGACTCCGCGATACCGACGAAAGTCGCGAACTCCAACCGGTCGTGAAGAGCTGCAGCGTCGGCCATCAAGCCTCTCAATGCGATTGAGAAGGACAAAGGCGGTGCTGGAGGCTCACCATCCATCCACGAGCTAGCTACTGATTCAGTAGTCGCTGTAGACACGTCTCGGTTCCTGTCGAGCTGTAAACGCACGCTTCTCATGAGACTTGTACTTGACCTTGGGAATTGTCGAATGCCTTAGGGAGCGATGGCGAGCAGGAATTACACTAAGGCGGACGTTGAAAGGGCCGGTGGACCGTTACGAATTCCAGCGACTTGCTACGATCATCATCAGCACACAAGCATATCATTGCAGCCAACGCTAACAGTGCTAAAGACGCGAGGGCCATAAGACTTCTGGTCACTGGTGGAAGGCGACGACGAAAGCCTCGATGAAGCAATGGAACGCAGACATTACAGCCAAGAAGAGACCGGCTACGTTGGCAGAACAAAACGATACACATGTGCTCTGACAATTAGTATCGCAACGAGACTGACCACCTGTGTCTCTTGCTCCAAAACTGCCACCTTCAAGTTAGTGGCACTCCACACTTATTAGGCTGTTCGAGGTAGAGATTGTCGGCATGACTTCTGCCGTCCTCATGCGGCAGTGTGTGTATTGTTCAACGCAGAAGCAGATCGTCGCACTGCTAAGTTAGCAGCTAGATCTTCACTGTACAAGTAAACAGACACGTTTGCAAATCCAACACATTCCACTGGAAACAACAATTCGTAGCCGTTGCAAAAAAGCAAAGAGTACATGTACTTCCCTCAAATGCCAGCACAAAGTTCAGTGGGCGCGTGGCGGAGTCCGATGCTCGGAGTCCGATGCTGCGTAGTGCCACTACGGTAGTGGTGCTTGGTGTAGCTATCCAGCGGCGCTGGACCAGCGCCACGTTGAAGCAGTGCAAAAAAGCAACAACGGGGCTTTCCACTTTGACTCGGCAGATCTTACTCTTATAGTCGTTGCTGGGCAACAGTTGCCCTGCATTTGCTTGGCCTCAGTGCAAGACACAGGTACTCAGAGCGATCTAAGAAAATAGAGCGAATAAAGTAGACCTCTTGTTGCTGAACTTGTTGTTCGCTAAATCCACTCAGCAAAACGGCTTCCACGCAATTCACTACAGGTTTCCCCGCCTAATTTGCAACTGTGTCAAGCAATATACCTTGATGACGACGTGCAGATGCGGATGCGATTTGCTGAGACAGATTCTCCAATGTACTGAGATAGATGTAATCTAGAGGGAACGCGGGAATGCATTTGACAAGTACAAGTTGCTCCATTACGGTGGTAAACGAAAGGCTGAGAATGAACATTATTTGTTGCAATATGCTGTGCTAGCGCTGATAAGCCTCATTCATCAATTATCAACATGCCATCCAGCAAGAAGAAAGTGTACGTGCGCCTTGATAGAGATGAACAACTGCACAGACTTGAAGAGGACAAGTTTATTCCAGCATACGAGATAGCACGAGAGAAGCCACGCGACCTCAAACTAATAAAGTTTACACTAATTCAGTAGTTGCTGCGTTTATGTGTTACCTGTGCAGATTTTGCATCCTGGCAAATTTTCTTGGTCCGACCCTTGCAAATTAGGCGGGGAAACCTGTATCACGTAAACCAAAGTGCTGGGATAGTATCCGTGGGTGACAGCGAAGTGGTCACACCATCGTGTGGTCACCGAAATCTCCATACAAACATCAAGTATACGTCTTGGCAGTTCCAGATTTGCATTGCGGGAGCAGAGGGGCCACACCAGAGCCCTCCAACCTGCATACAAAAACCAAGTAGTTGTAAAGTGACCACTTGCGTGGTCACAGTAAATCAGGTCTCGACCCATTCTATAGTTAACTCAAGTAAAAAAAGAGTGACCGGAAACTTGTCTGACACGGATAAGCTTAAAAACTTTTCCGCCCCGAAATTCTCTAAACGTTTCGAAATCCGTTTTGCCACTTATTTCCAACGATCTTCTCTACGCTTCTCGATGGGATTTTCACCTCAAAAATGCCATCGAATAAAGCCAAAACAGCCGCGTTTAGTAGCGCGTGAGTAGGAGCGCGCAAGTGAAAGTCTGGTTTGGATTGTGGATGGGAGGAGAGATCTGAACTGTTCGTGCTTTTGGCCGAAGGAATAAGACGGAAACTGGCGATAGATGTGCGCCGCATAGAAGTACTCGAGACGACGTGTCCGACGACACGATTCATTCTCTAACTCGCCTACTAGATCACAAGTCTACACACTTTTACAGCTACCAACCATGCCGTTGAAGTGGTTCCGAAGCAACCGACGCAATAGTAATGAAGACGAAGCTACACGGTTATCCACTGAGACTGCAACCACCAAGCAGAAATCCAAACGCAATAAGGCATTAAGTCAACGATCGCGTCGAGCTCATTCCCATGGCTCCAACCTGCGAGCGATGATCGGTTTGGATGGATCCATGCAACATGAACTCGATGCTGCAACGGCCGTTGCAGAGGAAGAGCAGCGCCGTATCTCGTACCAAACCAAGACTCGACGTCGATTCACGATCCACGCACTCACTTCCTACCACAAGCACAATGAAGAAGAAGTATGGAGCTGCAACTCCACACCGGTCGGATCTCCTGTGCCAATGTATGCGTCAGCATCACCGAGCCACTCGCACTCGCGCCAGTACGGCCGCATGCCACACACCCGAAGCCCACAGACATTCCCACTTACTCCGGACTCGCACCCATCGATCATCTTCATCGACTGCCCACCGTAGATGCGCACTATTCCCTCTGGAAAAACTTTGGTGTATTGATGAAAGTGTATGAAGTGGCGTTGAGAGTAAACTGCAGCGTTAGAAGTGTACCAATTGTATGAATGTAGCTCCAGAGGGAAGGGCTCCATAAACTAAATAACACGCAGAGATGCATTGCAAGTTGAAATATGAGATCTATGGGAAACGCTGCTTTGCCTCAGTACGTCGTCCCTCTCCGGGTCTTCCAGTAAACAATGATAAAGGCCTTGAAAAACTTTCACTTCCTTGTCACGACTTGCCAAACGACTGAAAAAGCGCGTTCCCTTCCGCTGACACACGACTTGATCTGCTGAACCGATCAAAAACAACGCAGGAATTTGGTTGAACGTACTGTCAGGATGAGCCACTCGAGTGTCCATTGCTAGAGCACGCATTGCTCGTAGAGTCTCTGAGCCCATGCGTGCAGTGATCTTTTGCGTATTGGTAGTCAGTGGATCGTTGTCGAAATCCTCAAAGTATCCAGGATCTCTGCATAACCAGTGGCGTTTAATTGCTGGCACAATGTGGGCCTTAGGACAGACCGTCGAAAGAAGACACGCAAATGCAGCTTGTAGTCGTAGCGTGGGGGTCAAATGAATCCATAACGAAGGCCCGATGTAGCACATTCCATCGAAATGGTGTTGTCTTGACAGTACCGTGTGCATACCAACTAGTGTTCCGTACGAGTACGCAGCAACGACAATCCGAGGAGAAGGCTGTCCCATTTCCGGGAGAATTGTCGCCTTAGCGAACGTCACGAAGTCATTTGTATCATCGACGAAATAGCGGAAGCGATTGATGTGAGCACGTACTCCATGATCTTCTGAATCACTTGCACCATGGCTAATGAAGTCGTAAGCAATGACTCCGAAACCGTTTTCACACAGAAGCTGCGTACAGGAAATTATACCGCCGACAATGATCACCTAGAGCGTGTAGGAAAAGCACTACAGCTCTAACTTGTCCTCCCGAATTACTTGAATCGTTTGGAAAAGCTGCTAAATAGAAGAGGTTGTGGCCGCGAGAATTCAGGAACTTCCCCTCTTGGCACCGTAGTGCTGACAGCAGTAGTTGCTCTCGAAAGACACTACTCGTACTCCCAGTATTTGCAAGATGGTTAGGCATTTCGACCTCCGAGGCACGCGAAGCTTTCGATTGTGATCATTTAGTTGAGCGAGGCCAAACTAGCTGAGATACAGAGCTCCTCTGGCTTCAACGCGTGTCCATGGACTGTAGTTAACGCGAAAGTGACAGTTGTGGCTACCTACGAACCTCTGTCACACGTGGCTTGAGCTGTATCAACTTGATTCAATTGGAGACTTGAAGGGGCTTAAACGCAATCACGACCACAGTGAGTTGAGATTCAGTGACGTTACTACAGCTCAAAAGTGTATCGTTGCCATAGCTACATCACATTGTACTAGCTCAAGGCACTTTGGTTCACGCTTCCCCTCTTTAAAGCTTTGAAGACTGAGAGGCTAGCACATCGTGGGTAATTGCACTCGGCTCAATGAACCGCTTGTTAAGCCAGTTACTGGCATAGTCCATCACTTGTTGCTTTTCCGGTTCGTTCCAAAGGCAGTGATAGAGTCCCTGGAAGAGCTTCAACTCCTTGTCCTTGTTAGCAGCGCGGCCCATGAAGTCCTCCACGACTTTGACACTTGTCACCTTGTCCTCCGTTCCTTGCAGGACAAGAAGCGGAACGTTGCAGAACGTGCTCTTCGCGTCTTCAATCTGCTCACTGGTTTGCAATTGCTTCATACCAATGCCGACCTGCACCGCCATGAGGGTAGTCAGATTGTCGGTGACATTCAACGGATCCGCCATGTAGTCCTTCAGGAATTCCGGGTCTCGTGTCAATCCTTCAAAGTTCACTCCAGGCACCAGTCTCGCAGTAGGGAACAACCACACAAGTGGTTTTGATACTATTTCCATGATACGAAGAGCAGGTGTATACTCGACAGCAATGGCCGGACTGGCCACCACACAGCCTTTAAAGTTGTGCTTCCCCGACAAAATGGTGTTAAGAGCTACTAGAGCTCCGAAAGAGATGCCCATAATGATCAAAGGGGGTTCTGGAGCTTGCTTTCCCAGCATTTTACTGTACACTGCGAGTTTCGCAGCCGTCACGAATTGGTTCGTGTCATCCACGAAATAGTGGAATTCCGATCCATGTGCACGCAGTCCAGGCTTCTCGCTCTCACTTTGACCGTGGCCCAGCATATCGTATGCAATCACCCCATAGCCGTTGAGACACAAGTGTTTATACACGTGCGTGAAGCGTAGCGAGTGTTCGCCTATGCCATGCAGGAAGAGCGCTACTCCTCGAAGAGGCACTGAAGCGGGGGGAAACGCTGCGCAATAGAAGAGCTTCTGACCACGTGTATTAAGGAAGTGGCCGTCCATGTAGCGCTGGTCCTGTAGGACTGAGGCCTGGGCAGGTAGTGGAGATGCCATGCTGGACGATGGCAATGCAGGTGACGACGGTTCAAGAATGATGCACGAGGTTTACTTGACGTTTGTCGGATTCAGAACTGATAGATGTGATAACCTGGTAGAACTAATGATTTGATGATATGTGGATAAAGTGGATAAAGTAAGAGTGATACTGTTTGAAGTTCTTTCATAAATAATAACCTTTGGGAATAAATAGAGTGATGTTCTGAGTAGGTACACTGTACCGATACATCTTCAACTGATCAAGTTTGAGTGACTTTCTTTGAGTTGCTGGTGAGTCCAGGTCGCAGCGAATTTTGGACAAGCCAAAGTGTATGGTTATCAATTTTCTCGTTGAAACAGAAGGTTGACTGTTATGTTCGACAAATTTTTGCAGGCCGCACAGACACCCAAACATTTGCACTTCAACACCAGTAGCATGTACACCAAGTCCCCACCAGTCAATTTCATCATCCTCTCGATTTAATTGGTCAAAACAATTTCCACCAATCACAAGTTCGTGTACTTTTCTGGCGGCTTGCTCGCAGCCAAACATTATCGCCGCATCATCGCAGCAGGAAAGAGAAGCAGGTCGTCCATTTCCGCGGCCTCCTCTCTCCATCCCCAGACCTTCCTACAGCACCTGCGCAAGTCGTGCGTGTGTGTCTCCGTCTTGTATTCCAGTCAGCACCAGTCTGAGCATTTAACTCGCTGTACAAGCTCCGCAATCTCGCTTTCTCGTTCGACCATCACTCTACATTCAACATGACAGAAGCACGGCCCGAGAACCGCGCCACTTTGGACGCCAAGACGAAGCTGGGAGCCTCTGGAAGCTCCTCCAAGCTACGTCCCACAGCCAAGGAATTCGTGTTCAACTCGGCGGCCCCGGTATGGACACCCAGCGCTGTGGCTTCGCCTGTCTCATCTCCTGCTCCTGCTCCTGCTGTTGCCCCTGTTGCCCCCGCTCCTGCTGCAGCCTCACCAGCTCCTGCTGCTTCGTCAGCTCCTGCTAAGAAGAGTGCGCTCAAGACGTCGGCAAAGCCCTTCGTGCCTTCCTGTATGAGCATACCTGTCTATTGAAAAGATGATGATGTGTACTGACTCGTTGACTTTTTGTATTGATCTTAGTTATGGCTCCAGCTTTCGTACCTGCATCGATGAAGGCCCCAGTAGAGAAGAGTGTGACGGTGGAGACGTCGGTTTCTTCAAACACGACCACAACCACGACCACAACCACGACTGTGGTTAAGGAGGGGGTGAAGACGACTTCAGAGACCGCATCGACGCCAACGACGTCTGCTGCTTCCTCTGAGGCTGAAGTTGAGGAAGTTAAGAAGGAGGTTAAGGAACAGACTCAGACTGAGGCTGTGGAATGCAAGGAGAAGCAGAAGCAGGATGTCGACGTCAAGGTGGAGGTTGAACCTGTTGCTAAGGTGGAACCGGCTAAGGAGGCTGTTGAAGCTGCTGAGAAGCCCGAGGTTGTCGCTGAGCAGGCTGTGATCGGTGAACGCATTATTTACACCATTAAGCAGCTGCTTGAGATGGAGCCGGAGGTTGAACAGTGCCCGATCCCGGAGGGTGTGAAGGGCATGGTGGTTGCTGCTGACAAGACCACAAAGGCTCTGTCTGCTCCCGCCCCTGAAGTATCTGGCAAGGGCATGCGTCGCAATGACTCGTCCCGCTCTCTGGGCCGTCACAACAGCAGCGGAAGCTTCAACGGCGAAGGTCGTGGCCGTCGTGAACGTGGACGTGGAGGACGTGGCGGTCGTGGAGGCCGTGGCCACCACCACGACACCGCGCCGCCTCTGGAGGAGTGTGCTCCTCTTGATATTAATGAGGAGACCCGTTGGAAACCGTCGCACGCCAAGTCGCGTCTGGATGAGCCTGTGGAGACCGCTGATGCTTCTCTGAAGGAGGCGAAGTCGATTTTGAACAAACTGTCTATCGAGAAGTTCGACAAACTGTCGGATCAGCTGATTGAGGTTGCCGTGCGCGGTCTGGAGGTGCTGAAGGGTGTTATTGAAATGGTTATTGCTAAGGCACAGATGGAGTGGCACTTCTCAACGATGTACGCCGAGTTGTGCGCCAAAATTGCTCAGACTGCCATGCCTGCGATCACAGATGAGGACGGAGAGGTGGCGACTGATACACATAAGCTATTCCGCAAGCTTCTTCTGCAGCGTTGCCAGAAGGAGTTCGAGGCGAAGCCTGAGATCGAGGGTTTGGAGGAACTGCCGGAAGACGAGCGTCGGGAGAAGGAGCTGATTATGAAGCGTGCTTCTCTGGGTCACATTCGCTTTGTCGGCGAGCTCTTTAAACAGCGAATGCTGAGTTCGCGCATCATGCACGAGTGCGTTGGCATCCTGTTTGGCGACATCTCGGCACCTGATGAGGAGTCTCTGGAGTGTTTGTGTAACCTGCTGAGCACCATTGGCCAAGCTCTTGAGTCCAACGCTCGTGAAAAGGCTGAGCGCGATCACATCAACAGCTACTACACAACCATCAAGAAACTGAGTGGTGAATCAAAGTTGCTGTGCACGCGTGTGCGCTTCATGCTTCAGGATCTGCTTGAGCTGCGTTCGAACCGTTGGGTTGCGCGTCGCAAGGAGACGAAGGCCATGACCATCGCTGAAGTGCACGCTGAGGTTGCTCGTGAGGCTAAGGAGAAGGAACGTTCCAGTGGTAAGTCCGGTCACGCTCGTCTGCAGCGCAGCCAGTCGATGAACTCCACGGGATCGAATGGCTCGAACGACAGGCGGCGAGGTAGCGGTGGCGGTGCCTCGGCTGCCTGGAAAGCTCGTGCTGCAGGCTCCCCTGCGCCGACTTCGAACAACAGCAACAGCAGCAGCAGCAGCAGTGCCCCTACTGTGGATGCGGATGGATGGGAGACTGTGACAGGAGGTGCGCGTCCGAAGGGACTCAAGCACCGCAGCAACTCGGACCGATTCCCCGCCTCCACGGGTGGCCTTCCCCGCCACCCGAGTGCCACTCGTCTCAGCAGCAGCAACGCTTTCGCCACTCTGAGTGGCAAGGACGCTGGACGCAAGGAACGTGGCCGCAGCAACAGCTCGTCGTCGTCGTCGTCACGTTCTTCGCGCACCCGTGAGGACTTCGGCCGCCCGCCTACTCCTTCGTCGACGAAGAGCAACGGCCGTGCTGCTAAGGCTGAGAAGACCCCTGAGGCTGAGGCTGCTCCTACTTTGACTGCTGAGGCTTTCGAGAAGAAGGTGAAGGCTATCCTGGACGAGTACGTCGAGCTGGAGGACCTAGAGGAGGCACACGCGAGCTTCACGGAGCTGAACGCCGCGAACCACTATGCCCTGATCCCGAACAAGGTTCTGAACATTGGTCTGGACAAGGGTGATAAGGAGCGTGTGGCTATCGCGAGCTTCCTGGCCGGCCTGTATGACCGCAAGGTCGTGACTAGCGCTGCTCTGGAGAGCGCGCTGCAGGATGTGCTCGAGTTCGCCGAAGATATTGAAATTGATATCCCTAAGACGCTGCCGTACTTGAGTGAGATGGTAGCTCCTTCGGTTGTTGTGGGCAGCATCACGATCCCGCAGCTGGTGTCGATGACGGA
Organism: Phytophthora colocasiae; assembly: GCA_018806915.1. Taxonomy (NCBI): domain Eukaryota; phylum Oomycota; class Peronosporomycetes; order Peronosporales; family Peronosporaceae; genus Phytophthora; species Phytophthora colocasiae. The sequence continues at coordinate 102,507 of JAGKQI010000094.1, read as the reverse complement.
GCACTTACGTTACAACGGCAAGGCCGCAAAGCTCATTGGATCAACTTTGGCCGCTGTTGTTGCGTGCGAGGACGAGTCGAAAGTGCAGGAGCTTCTCGCAGTGGAAAGCGTCGACTTCATGGCGCTGCTGGCTGAGGCGAACCGCAACGAGGAGTCCGTACAAGCGTTCCACAAGGACTATTCGCTTGAATTCCTCCTGTAAGCCAACCCACTCACGAGGCCCAGCAAGCCCGTCCGTTCCTGCTCCGCTCCATGATTTATTGGGATGGATATAGGTAGGTTTGACATATACGTACGTAGCTGAGAGCAGGAAATAAAGCAAACGTTCACCAACATCGTATCTTTCATGAACGTGTACTGTACGTACGAGTCTCCGACGTTTAGAAGACGGCAATCAGCACGAAGCACGCATACACCAACATGGTCGGGTACATGACAAGGTACTTCTGCTCCGTCATATACAGTGCCTTCTCAAAGAATCGAGACGCCGTGTGCGTGCTCCATAGCGTGCACACACTCGCCAGCAAGAAGCCAGCAATGCCCAGATCTTTGATGGAAACCACAATGTTGATCGCTGCCAGGCCGATGATTGGCAACAAGCAATAGCCCAGCACCGAGCACACGCGGTAGATATCGATTGTCCGCTCAGGTGACAACAAGTTCATGAGCAGGTACATGAACAGACACGACAGCACTCCGAAGCCGTAAATGTATCCGAAGTGAACCTTAGCAGCCTAGAAAAATAATAATAATAAAAAATTAGGCATTTACATGGAAACTGAACAAAGTTTAGTTACCGTACCAGGAGCAGACACATGCCAAATAGGAAGCCAAAGACCAAAGGTCCTGCCAAATCTGCGTCATCCAGAATGTGTTCGTTGATCTGCTTGGTCGGGACCAGGACAGACACAGTCTTGGCCCAAATATGCTCAAAGTTGATACCCAACTCTGCTCAAATTTAATTAATAACAATAAATTAAATATTAAGCATTCAACAGATAAGAAACAAACCTTCTAACAGTGGTGGCTCGTTAGCAAACTCGTCCTCATTGTCCTCATCGTCGTAATAGCCAGAGGAGCCCACAGTGCCGCTGAGTCCGCTGGACGAGCCTGGAGCCTGCTGGAAGCCTGAGCCACTACTGTTGCTGTTCGGGTGCACAGCCTGCGGGTTCATAGGCGGGTACTCGCCCTCGGGCGCCGTGAACCACGGGCTCATAGCGTTCGGATCCATGTTCATGTTCATTATTGCGGGGTTACGTGGACGATCGTGAACTGAAGAACATCTATTTCTGTAAATAAAAGATAGATGTAAGATTGGTGTGGTTTACTTTAACTTAGTTTCTTAAAAATATATATTGTTTTAAAATACTATTTAGCACAATTATTGCCATGAGCGATCAACTGCTTGATATGATGTTGTGGAGCAAGACATTGATCCATCGTTTCCCCTGTAATAGTACGAATGCAGGTAAGGCTTGTTCGTTGAGCTTCCCTCTGCGTTCTGGCCCGAATGATGCCGTTCTCTGCCTGAGTCTTTGGTAATTGTCTGCTTTAACCAATTATTGTCCTCTTCCAGTGCAACCATTTCTTTTGTGGTTGCAATGGGATCGGACCACGTTGTACAGGATCTGGATCGCTCATCATTGCTTGATGGTTTACCACGATAGTTCTGTAGGACGTGGATTCCTGGAAGTACTGGATAAACTTTAAGCTCTTGATGCTGTGGGTGTTGGTGTCGAACATATCTCTCTGTGGTGGTGGTCTTCTTAGTGAACGTTGAGAAGGAGGGATACTTGTCGTCTTGATTTAAAATTGTAGATAATCCGTTGGCAGCACGCAGATCTCTTTGTTGAATTTCATCCCGAGTTTTACGGGGAGTAGGTCGACTTGAACATAAAGTTGATGCACGAAATTCAGCTGACGCTTTGTTTGCAAGCGCTTCTAAGCTTGGCCGGGTTCTCCACATGGACATTGGTGCTTGATGAGTGCTTCCATTGTTTGTAGTATTATACTTTGCCATACTACGATCTTGGTCTTCATCTGACGATTGACTTGGTGTCGACAATCCACTAGCCGAAACTGCTTGAAGTGATGCTTCAGCTTTGTGCTCAGAGCACATTCCACCACGAACTGCACGCTTGTAGCAGTGCTCAAGGTGACAAACGGAAGATCCACCATGTTGCTGGCAGTAGTCGTTGGCCATCGCACGTTTATCACAACGTTCAAAGATGCATCTGCGATAGCCACCATGGCCTACACAAAGTCCATCATACTGCACCACCTTGCTGCACCCGTCGATGCGACATCGTTTGCCTCCACCTGAACGAATCAACCTATGAGTTAGGACCTCAATCATAGCGTTTTAACTCTAACAACGACGTACCATGAGCAATACAAGCTCCACCACTCTGTGCACGTTTGGGACAACCATGAAAGCCGCACTTCTTACCACCACCGTGGACCCAGCAGAAGCCCCCAGACTGGGCGCTCTTGGAACACGCAGGAGTCTGGCATCGCTTACCCCCTCCATGTGCAACACATAGTCCTCTACTTACAACGCTAGTGGTGCAGCCGTCTACTGCACACTTGTTGCCGCCACCATGAGAGATGCAGCGTCCGCCTCGCTTGGCAGTCTTTTGACACTCAGGTACATTGCATCTCCGTGGGTTTGGCTTGGAATCCGTATCACTTGGTAACGGTGACGATGTATCTGGTTCATAGTAGTTTAAACGTCTTGGAGGAGTGCTGTGGTTGGTTGCAGGGGAGAGGAGGTGGTCAAGCGATGACATGGTTACTCGTGTTAAGCTGCACGTAGGTTGTAGGCGAAAAATATGAGGAGTTAGCGCGTAGAGTTTGCGGATTGTTGGGAAGGTGGCGAAAGGACGAGTGCCGAGGTCTCGCTGCTTTTAGCCTCGAACGTGAGATGAAGGTCATTCGAAAGCCATTGGCGTGTTGGGAGAAGGTGAAACGAAGAACCCGTTGATAAGTTCGTCGTAACGAACGAGTCCCCTGAACTGGTCTTTCCTTGTAGACCCAAGTCTGACATCGATTCGAGACAAGATGCGGTCATTCCTGTCGTTTTAACGATCGAAGTTGAGTCCTGAGCAGCTTTTTGCATGGTAGAACTACTACAACGAAGGATTTTAACAAGCGGAGTGTCGATTTCGCTTGTTGCTAAGGCCTTACGTCCGGGACCATCCTCACTCAACAAAGACGTAAAAAGTATCTGTCAGCCAACGTCTTCTGCGATGAGTATTGTTGCCAGCAAGTATTGAATGCCAGTTGATTTCACAACCTCAGCATCGCATGGCGGTTGCGATGCACGAGTACAGTGTTCCGACCATTCCGTCCAGAAGGTAACGTTACGAGAAGCCTACAGTCTAAGTGAACAACTGCATCGCGTGCAAGTGTGATACGTGATGAAACGAAGGCGAGAAAATACATGCTGATGCTTCGAAGCACTACCGTAAGGACAGCGACCGATCAGTTAGGATGTTCTCTTCATAGTCGTAATAGTTCTTGTTTTTTATTTTTTTCCAACAATAAACTTGAGAGCAGCGTGAGCTCAGACGACAGTACTGGACCCGTTTCATGCGGTTCTGAGGAAGATTCTCTATTTACGCTACTTGCTAATGAGTGGGTGAGGAAATAGCAATGCTAGTGTTTGGCCCAGTGACCGTTTCCATAATGTCGTTAACCAACGATAAGATGTCAATTCTCTGCCTCATACTGAAGTGTATCGTAAAGCAGCGGATACATCCCAAAAGGGGTTTCTTGCATCGAATATTGTTCAGGATTGCTGCCCAACGTCCCCGTAATTACCGCCGACGAGATACGACAATGAAAGCCGCAGCAGCAACGGCAGCAACAGCCACGTAACCCACGATCTCATCAGATACGCCCAGCCACTGCGCCACCGCACTCGGAGCTGTTGGAGACGCGAACTTGACCTTCTTGCCCTTGGTCTTTGCGATGCTGTTCTCGATATCGCGCTGGATCATCTTGGCAGCAATCGGGTGGTACAGGTTCTTGCAGTCCGCGAAGATAGCTTCAGCCTGAGCAGGACCCAATGTCGTGCACAAATCACGGAACAGCGGACGCACGAACTTCATACGACCCTGCTCCTTGAGCATCTCCACAGTCTTGTCAAGCAGACGCAGATCACCTGAACGAAGCGTTACTGTGTACCAACGGAATCGCAGCTCCGAGTTGTGCGTAGTCGTCAGGTGGTGGTGCGTGAACGAGTCGATAGCATCCAAGTGAGCAGGAGTAAAGTTCGCATTTTCCTGCTTCAGTAGCAACGTGTCCAGCAGCAGTATCCACAGACTGGCCGGCCACTTCTTCAGCACATTCTTACTGACGCTGGTCCAAGTGTCCGGGTTGCTGCTAGCCGTCATTTGCTCACCTAACTTGGTCGCTTGTTCAGTCAGAGTCGTGTCGAATTTGTTCGGTACAGGTGGCATGCCAGGCGAATGATACCAGGCCTCCCAGTCGATCTTGCTCAGTGCCTCCTTCTTATCAGCAAAGTATTTTTCGAAGAACGCACGGAATTCACCCGACGTGACCGTCTTGAACTTGAACTCCTGGATGTAAGCCTGTGCGAACTTGTCGAACACTTGGTGGCCGCCTACAACCGTCGACAGGTAGTGCAGGAAGTTGAATCCCTTCTCGTAAGGAATCGACGAGAAAACCTCATCCGGATCAATCCCGTCCGTGTTCGGAACCAACGCCGTGTACGGGTGCGTCGGTCCGAACTCTTCCACTGATTCAACAAGGTCACGCAATCCCATGGCAGCCTTGAGGTCGTAAGCCTTGGGGTCTTGAGCAATGCGCGTTTGAATCTTACGCTCCAGCCACATAGTCCAGCCCTCGTTCAACCAGAAGTCGGTCCATGAGCGGTTCGTCACCAGATTTCCAGTCCACGAGTGGGAAATTTCGTGAGCCACCACATCAGCCAGTGATCGGTCTCCAGCCAGCAGCGTAGGTGTCACAAAGGTCAAACACGGGTTCTCCATGCCTCCGTACGGGAACGACGGAGGAAGACACACGAGATCATATCTCTTCCAGACATATTCCTGCCCTGTAATCTCTTCAGCATGTTGCAAAAACGCCTCTGTCTGAGCGAACTCGTGAGCAGCTTTAGTAACCACCGAAGGTTCTGCCCAGACACGACTCCGCGGTCCCAAATCCACACTTTCCAGTTTACCAGCCACAATAGCCAGCAAATAGGAAGGAATAGGCACTTGTTGCTGGAATGAGACTTGGTACATTGAATCCACACTGTTATGGTTCTTACGGCCCTGAGGATCCGCAATGGCACTCATGAGACACGTGCACCAGTCCGGTACAGTCACTGTAGCTGAGTACGTGAATTTACAGGCTGGAGTGTCGGGGCACGGCACGATCGTGCGTGCATGGATAGCCTGACACTGGGTGAAGAGATACGGGTGGGTCTTGCCCGCTGTAAGCTCCTTACTGAGCCATTGCAGGCCGCTGGAGGTTGCTGACGTGGTGTAGTCCACTCGGATCTTCGTGGCATGGCTTGGGACGTCCACAACAAGAGCACGACCAAAGACTGGGTGCTCCTCTTCGGCCAGAGTGAAGGTCGTCTCCTTGCCATCTGCGTAGGCCTTAGAGACATTGAGATGGTGCGTGTCCAACACAACCACAGAGGACGCAGCAGTGGACGCGTGGTGGAACGTGTATTCTGCGTAGCCTTTAAGCTTTTGGGCGGTGAAATCCAAGGAGATGACCCAGTTGAGGTGAGTGAACGTCACCTCGTCCAGGTTCGAGTACGAGTGTGAGCGGAGGGCGTGGGCCTGAGCCATCGTTGAAACAGAGACTTGAGCGGCGCAGGGAAGATTGACGAATGATACACACATCCTATCAGGAAGAATTAGCGTAAAGATAAGGTTGGATTAGGTGCGTTTTAGAAAGCTGGAAAACGAATTTTTACACTTGCATTTTGGAAGGTTGTGAGTAAGATTTACTACGTAATTGACTCATTTTACGTACCGACTTCCTCTGTTTATACCGGTCACCTGCATATAACGGTCAGCCAATCACAGTCAAGAAAGAGAATAGTGAATTTCCTCTGCTTATAACGGTCGTACAAAACCGAATCACAACGGTAACGCGTTTTTGACACTGAACGCTGTACCATTCATTTCAAGTTGACAATGCGCGGCAAACGACGAGCGTCATTCACGGCAAGAGAAAAACTTGCCGTGATAAATGCGGTGGGGGAGCCTCCAGCGGAGACCTCGCGAAGATCGCTGCTGCCTTTGCGCTCAAGGTGATGCAGGAGCTCGGAGTAACAAATGTTTACAATTGTGACCAAACAGGTATTTTTGTGTTTTTATTTTTTTATTTTCCTAATCTAACTGTTTGTTTTAAGCTGCTTTTTTTTGAGTTTTTACCTACCAAGACAGTTAACGAAACGGGCCCGAAAACGGTGTGGGTGAAATGTGCTGATCGAGCTACAATGGCAAGATGGATACGAGAGGCTTGGGACAGTCTCTTGATCGAGGTGATTGCGAAAGGGTACAAGAAATGCTTTGGTGAGTTGGTTAGCGAGAGCGACACGGTAGCAGCTGATCTTATTGAGCTTCTTGAACGCCAATGTGTACTAGACAGAGATGTAGGAGAAGTTGGGTCGGACGACGATATGGATACATAACAGATTTTTTTTATTTTATGTTTTTTTTTAATTCTTTAATTCTGTAGCCATCTGTACATGCATGATCATGGTGGTACGGTGTACCATGTACACGGGTGACCGTTATAAACAGAGGAAGTCGGTATGGTATTGTCGCTGCATCGTTGTTCCCTCTGATGTGTGAACATATCAGCGACAGAAACCTGCGCATTCGTCTACAGGTGACTGTTCCGAGACATGGACTCAAAATTACGCCGAGTTAATTCGCACCTACTCAAATTTTATTCGTACCGAGTTAGGCCCATTCTCAACCGGGCGCATGCGGCCGCATGCGGACGCATGCGTCCCAATGCGTCGAGAGGATAGAAAAAGGGCGCATGCGTTCCAGAGGACGCATAGGACCTAGGGGGCGCATTTCGAGGATAAGCCAATAGAAATGATTTTGTTGCGATCTACCTCGATCTAATCGGAGCACTCCTTATTCATTCATTTGGGTGATCTCGCCAATGCAGCCTCGTGACGAAGATGATGGTTTTGGGCAGTTGTTGTGCCGTTGCTAATGGTGGCTAGCCAATTTGACGATGAAGGGTGTCCTCAGCTTGTTGTTCGAAAGCGACTCGATTGGGATTCTCATGCTCAGCGTTTATTGCTCGAAGGCGAGTTTAAACAGTATTACCGGATGAGCTACGCTGCTTTTGAGCGTCTACTGTCGTTTGTGGGGGCTACCCTGGCCATAGATCCGATACAGTCTGCTCGTCGTGCCCTAGGAGAACCACCGGCTTCTCCGGCTAACATGCTGCAGACGTGCATTTGCTGGTTGGCAGGTGGAAGCTACCACAACATCCGAGTTATTACTGGGACAAGTAGGGCGGGCTTCTACAGAATTGTGCATGCCGTTGTCCGGTCCATAAATGGCTGTTACCAGCTAGCGTTGGTTTTTCCAACAACGGCAGACGGAATGGAGTTTACTGCGTCAGGGTTTCACGGGTGGGGCGGTCGTTGGGTGTTTCGGGGCTATCGACGGTTGGTTGCGCCCGATTCGTGTCCCCCTACGACGAGATTGCGGTCGTGTTGTAGCCTTTTTTTTCGGCCATTATCAGCGCTACGGGCTGAACGTGCAGGCTTGTTGTGATTACCGGTCCAGATTTACGGCGATGGCGTGTCGTGCACCTGGTGGACGAAATGACTCAGTCGCGTTTGCGCAGTGGTCCCTCAGCAAGATCCTCTCAGACATCCATGGGCCATATTTTGTTGTGGCTGATAATGCATACCCTCAGACGAGAGTTGTATTGACTCCATTTAACAGGCGCAACTTCGTAAAAGACCTGACCGAGACAATTTCAACTTCTTCTTAAGTTAACTACGCATTCGCATTGAAATGGCCTTTGGCCTTCTAGTCAACAAATGGAGAATTTTCAAGCGGCCGATGTGTGTGCAACTTTCAAATTGCCCTCATATCATTCACACTTGTAAGCGTCTGCAATTGATCAACATGCGCTGGAGTCGCCTGCTAGTTCGAAAAAGACAATAAAAGAAATGGGACGCGAGTTGCGTGTTTGGAATGAGAGCAGCGATCTCTCTTATACCGATACGCACTTTGAAATTAACGGTGGTGAATGTGTCGAGCTGATGGATGAGATATCTCGCGTGGTTATTATGGAGCGTACCACTGAATCTACATCGCCCTGCTCACAACATAGCTCGTAGAAACGAACTGATTGCCAAGTCTATCTAAAATTTCAAACTGCTATTAAAGACTGCATCAATACTGCTTCGTTGCCTTACAACTCTGTTGATCGAAGCCGTTCTATCACTTTTCTGCGTTCGTCTAGCAAAATCTGTTGATCGTCCTCCAGAATTTGCAGTTCAGTACTGTTGCTGCTCTCCTTTTTCTTATCTATCTCCGCTAGTTGTCGGCGTAATTCTGCCAATAGCTCTAGTAGCTTTCCTCGGCGCTGCAGGTTATCATGGGTCTGAACGCGGCTACCTTCTTCTCGTCGATCTGTAACGTATGTCTTGAATGCAGCGGCCATGCTTTCGAGTGCCTCGTGCTTGCGTTTGTTGGGGGTGACAGTACCTGTAGGTAAGGACGATGATGCTACTGAGTTCATAGTCAGTGTGTCTAACTCGTCTTCAGGTTTGAGTCCACCCTTGACAAACGTTGTCAAGTTAGGCTTCCGCTGTGTACGCAAACAGCTCAGTGGGAGAAAGAAAAATAAAGTTTCAAAACTAACTGTATGTACTTACTTCTTGAAGCCACTTCCGCAAGTAGAGAACGTCGCCGCGCCCTTTGACAAACTTCCGGAACTCGTTCTCGTTCTGTCCGGACGTCGAAAACCTTGTTTGTGCAATTAGATAGTTCTTGTTGAGCTCTTTCCACATAGCAAAGAGCTTCTTAGCCGTATGATCCTTCCTAGCCTTTCCGGGATTGATCCCAGCGAAGAAATCATCGTCGTTGAACTCGAGCTTGTTGCGCTCGTGCTCACCATCACACTCTTCTACAAATGCCGCGCGAACGTCATGCCAAAACTTACTCTTCTCGTTAATTGCAGTGTTATCCAACTCTTCGCGCGTAGCTGTATCACCTGAGTGAAAGTATTAGTAGAAAGACAGGACACAAACCGTAAGACAAGCGCGTACCAGTTCTGCTAAACCGCGTAGCGAACTCATCACTAAAGAGAACATTCACCAAGCGAAACATGCAATGCTTGGTTCGAACTGATTTTCTCTCTACGGTGATCTCCTCGACCGTGTCACCAGGAACTTTAGCTGCAAAGGTTGCCTTTGAGGCATCATGACGCTTCAAAGCTTCAATTCGTTGGTCCTTGTTCATTCCCGAAGGCAGTCGCAGTTTCCTGCGCGTACACTCCTTATGGATCTCGTCTGCCGACCAAACCTCGTACGAAAGCACTGGACCGTGCTCTTCTTGGTCTTTTTAGTTGGCGTGCTTGTCCCCTTAGTCGCTCTCCTTGCGGCAGCACTCGACATGATCACGCTCTCTACGGAGCTGCCCGAATCCACGTTTGGCCCTTCCTGTGGAGGGGCTCTCGACAAGATGCTGCTAGAGCTGTCCGTGGACAACGAGGAGGAGGGTAGAAGTCTGGAAAATATTGCTGCATCACCTGGCCCTGCCCAACGGAGGCTGCGGGAACAGGCAGCGCCATTTCGTGCAGTACAGATTGATTCGGTCTCAACCAAGCGCTCAACGGAGGCGACGCTTGCAGGACTAGCTGCGCTTCTTCTACATCCCCGCGCTGTGAAGGGATATATGTTAAGTTGTCTTGCGAGTCCATTATCTACAGCGCACTGCGGTTAGCTGCGTCCAACTAGAACAAATATGCCTCCCCCTCCCTGACCTCGAGTTTTGCTTGGCTTCAACAACTGATTGTGTGTCTAAATCCGACGCATGAACCATTCTCAACCGATGCGGCCGCATGCGCCCGGTTGAGAATGGGCCTTAATCTTAACCAAGGCTGCTTCCACTTTCCAATTCGTCAGATAAATGCCACGCAACTTCTAGCTGAGCATGCAACAAGCGAGGAGTTTGACAAGCACCGGGCCTCGACATTTCTTGCTCAGGTATCTACGTGAAGCGAAATCTCAACTGCCAGCTTTGTAACGCCGTTCACGAAATGGTTGAGCATAGACTCGAATGCATCAGCCCAAGTTGCGCGGCAATCGAGGCTGCACACGACGGCTCTCAGTGCAGTGTGCAATGGGAATACTGGACATGTGGATCAAAGCCAGCGTGACGCGTGTTTTCTAACGGAAAAGCGCATTTTCGCGGAGAAGGACCATGCACAGGCCCCCACCGCATTCCTATTTCGGATGAAGTTAAGCTTTACGTCGCAAAAATGGATTCTTTCGGTGTTCGGCCTCGTCACATCTGGAGCAAACTTCGACGCACATCTGAGGTTTCTGCACAAACTCTAGGCATACAGGACGCAAATCGCTGACTGTGCTAAAAATCTTCGGCGAGCAAATCTGTCTCGCAATACAAGCGAAGTTGTGAAGAAACTAACAGTTGAGCATCCAGTTGGTGGTGGTATTGACAACGACAAAACGTTTCTCTTTGGTCCGAATGAGGACGACGATCGATTTCCTCGCATCGGAAAAGGAAGGGCTGGGGATCCGTTTATTCCAGGTGTATCGACGCTTAGTCTTCTTACTAAAGTCACAAGCAGCGAGGTTCGAAGTATCTTCGGCAATTTCGCACGGATGCTACGTTCAAGTTAAGCGACTTAGGCTACCGGGTTCTAACGTGCGGGTTTTCGGACTGATCGAGGAAGAATCATCTAGTGGCGGTTATCCTGGTCAGCGCACGAACAAATCACGAGTATGAAACGGCGTTGGAAGTATTGCGAAATTTTATCTGAGAGTTGTCGGCACGGCTTTGAGCGTTGATGTCATGGGCGATGCCGAAGATGCACAACTGAACGCCCTGCGATGCTGTAAATACCTATTGTGTTGTTTTTTTTTCACGTCCTGTACAACGTACACAAGAAGTCGAGGCATCTTCAGGCTACGCAGGGTGTCAAGATTTTCACAGGAGTTATGGATATGCATTATATGGTGAATTGTATGGAGTATTCTGCGGTTAAAGATCGCGTTATAGGCTCATGAAGAGCTGATCCGAGTCTTATATCGTTCTCTAAGTATTTCGAGGAACTATGGACGGAAAGCCGATTCTGTATTCCACTCACCTTGCAGTTACGCAACTACAAATTACCCATGGGAAGTTTTCGATGCTAGCGTGAAGCGGCACGTTCAACGGAAGAATAAATGAGATTTGCTGTACAATAAGGAGCATGATCACACTTGTTGAAGATGTAGATGGTGATGTACTTAATCCTTCGGAGTCCAAATGGCGAGATTGGGAAGACAGCAAGGTGGATGAAAAAAGCGAAGGATGTCGTGGTTGTACGAACTAATACCAAGTATCGCTCTCGCGTGATACATGTGCTTGATGTTCCTGTCGATATGGCTGCGTTGGATTTGGCTTCAAATAACCCATGCGCGAACCTGAGTACAGGTCCCAGCGCCATCAATATGGAATCGTTGAGTGGACACTGGAGTGATGGGTCTTTCCATGTTAAACAATGCGCACCACCTAGAGTCAGCGTTGGTGACTATGATACGTAATATGTAGGTTATGTGATTCAGTTAAACTTGGTGCGAGTTATTTTGAACAAGAATCTTACAGTTGGTTTTAGTATATCTTTGATTACCTTAATTTTGTTAAGGGATCTGCTTCCACAAATGAGTGGCCTCTATGCGCCTCCTGTTTGTGTGTCTCATAACCCATAACCTCACTTCCGACAGAATGAAAAAGCGAGTGTGCGTTCAGCGGACAGATAAAGAGAGGATTGATCTCCTCAAGAGATATAAGACTGGACAGTGGAAGATTGCGTTCGGGAGTTAGGGGTAAAGGAATCTACGCTGAGAGAACGGCTGAAACTTTATCGTGCTCGTGTTACCGTTGTCTACTGCAAGAAAGCGATGTGTTTAAACTTGAATAAATTTAGGCTCATCCAGTGGCAGTTTCTATCAAATCTACATTTCTTGATGTCATCTTGGAGACGATGGCACGAAGTTCTTCGCCCTGTGACATGTTGAACCCACCAACTCTCCAAACCGCGAGATATTCTTTGACGCTTTGTTCTTGTACCAGCGACATGACTTCCGTGTAGTACAAAGCGACTCGCTATGACAGATTGCGAGGAAATTTCGATTACCAATCATTTCCCTATATCCTGCTCCCTATCTACACCAAAGATCACTGGAGTCTCGCAGTTGTGGAGAATGTGCTACGAGAAGGTCCAACAGGATTCACATTTTCACTTCCCAAATAGTCTGAAAGTATTCAAATCCATCAAGTCCTACCTTTTCAACGAACGCGTCCGTACAAATGTTGTGGCCAGTTGTGAATGGCGCTATGGAGTGTTTGATATGAAGCCACAGCAGAGGAATGAAGTAGACTGCGGGATTTATCTTCTTTCGTGTTTTCGCGCATGGCCTGCCTCGATGGACCGGTAGATAGTAGAACTGCATGTGTAGACCAACCCAGGGACCTGAACCATGTAGCGACCGATAAAATAATCAATAACCGTTGCTGTTAGCTGTTGCAACGACCATAGACTATCCACATCCTTCAGGAAAATAAACTTCCTTCTCATCACCTCGCTGGATCATTTCAGTAGCAGAGAGTTAGGTTGCATTCTCTTGTGTAAAGAAAGTCTCCTCTAAGAAGAAGCTGCATCCAACGAGCTGCCTCCCGAGGCACACTACCCACATCAGCGTCGCTGTCAACGCTAATCGCCCGGCGAAACTTTAGAGGATTTGCGCTTGTTCAGCAGGGGTGGTGTCTCTTGGAAATTGCGGTTGAGAAGGATAGTCAGAATTGTAGCTCTTAATAAAATGGCGAGCCCACGAAACTTGCGACCTAGGATTTGTATACTCGCGCCTTAACCCTTCAACCCCCATATGTTGGAGCCACCAACATAATGGGTGTATAGCTCTTGAAAGCCTAACCACATCATCTATACGCATGTTGGAGGCTCCAACATATTCGAATTTAGACTATATATTTGTATTGAAAGTAGCTCAATACTAAAAACAAGTGGAAACACTGTGAGAGGGAAGTGACGATGCACAGGGGTGGGTCGAATCGAAAGGAGAAAATCTACACAAACGGACAAAGGCAGAACATTATCTGATCTGTAACGAAATACGGTGCTGTTTCCTTGCTATGTACACCATTACTTTGCGAAGCCCTTTTTAATTCGTTAACAATGAACATAAATTCCTGTCAATACATTTCCCATTAGATTGTGCCCCCTCTAAGCGCATCACTGGCCTTGACTGATCTTACAAGCAGGGCCCATTCTGTACATATCATGATTTAGATTGATGGGAATAACACTACTAGTGCTGCTACTTTTGAGGAAATTATTTCAAGTGCATTATATTTTACTGTAACCTAGTGACCTTTGCATAGCCGTCATATGCGTCGTCTTCAGCTTGATCGCGCGCGTAAATCCAAGCATGTCTAGCTACAGCCATATTTCTATAATACTATGTAAATAGTACATGTAGTACAAAGGTACATGCGTGAGGTGAGTAAGCAAGTGATGCGTTCCTTAAACACACTCTTTGTACGACTGAGGCATGCATTTTCTGAACTTGTGTTCGTGCAAAAACTTGAAATTTAATAAAAAGTGCATTTCTGAAGGTTGGATCCTCCATCATACTGGATCATATTTGGCGATTTTGCCTACATATAGCGCAATATGTTAGAGGTCGCCCGGTTTTACACGAGAACAGAAACTGTGGTTTACCTATCCCTCCCGCCAACAAATTCGTACTTAGAGTAGACATATACAAACATCAAGACTAATTATGTTGGTGGCTCCAACATAATGGTCAAAATATACCCCTCGAATTTTGGTCGGGGGTTGAAGGGTTAATTCATCCAAACTGCGATAATAAAAGAGAAGATTGTCGAAGTATTTTATCTCGTAAGGTTTGAGTCTTCTCTTTCTCCCACCGCCTTTTATACGCTTGCAGTCACTCCCCCAGCTGTCAAAATGCAAAGAATCAGTATTGGCATCCAACTCAACGCACCAAAGTTTAAATATACCCGCAATGTCATACCGAACACTGTCCCTGGCCATCTCAGCATCTCGTGGAAGAGTTGTTGCATGTTACAGGATACCTCTACGACATGCACCATCAACTCAATAAGTCACAAGTAGGCCTTCAGGGACAAACATTTGTACTCTGACGTACAGATAGACTGGAACGGAGTAATGTAGTGCGAGCTCGCTAGATGTGGGTATTGGCCTCTGTGAGGTCACCAGCCTGTTACAAGATGAAATCGGACAGAATTTCGACACGCAATAAGCGAAACTCTAGTAAGCAAGATGCATCAGCTATTTCTAAGTTTAATTGTTTACTAGCTAAGCGTATAAGGCAGACACTGACACTCCCTGCGTTAAGGGCAAATCAAGTTTCCAAGGAAGTGTTTGGGAAGCTTTTAACTTTCCTATTCGATGACACTGACATACATTGGCAAACTTCAATGAACTACCTGAGCTCCGTCAAGAGACAATAGGAAGCAACCCCAGCTACAGACATTTTCCGGAGTGATCTTGAGTGGTACCGTCGCTTCCGACGGCATCTTCAGAAGAAGTACCTGATTCAAGCAATCCGTTGTCCAAGTATAGTAGGAATCGGTTGACTCACTGGATGACATTCTGCCCACGCCAATCAACGTCACTCGCATTAGAACCGCGTAGCCATAGGTCATGCACATTTCACTTACCCAGGAATGGTTCGCATCACTGTCGTCTAGATCTAAACTGAGCGAACAGATGAAGTGGCGGCGATGGTTGAAGTTGCATAAACAGTCCCAACCGAATCGGTCGCATGGTGCAAAAATGTACGATGCAGTGAGGATGGTATGGTAACGGTAATCGGTTGAGCGTGTTTTCACGTGGCTAACTGTGCATCTACACTCAAAAATGGACCGTATCGACCCGAGAAGTGGACGGTCCACTGCTTGGGCTCCTACAGGTCCTCGTGCGTTCGCATCCGTCGGGTATGGGTTACCCTGTTTTGTCTGTAAAGCAGAATCAGTTAGTGCTTGGCCGATGTACTCATCAAACCGGTCGTTGTAGAAAGCTTGAAACCTTCTATTCACAGCCACATCTAGTGGTTGAAGCAAGTTCGTTAAATTCGGGGGTACCAGAAGCACAAAAATGTTGTAGCGGCGGAGATGTTGGGAGTTGAATAGGTTCATATGGCATCCATACGAATCTATAATGAAGAGCACAGACTGTCGAAAAAAATTGAGTTTCTGCTCGACAGCATATCACGTGTTCTGCATGCTCCAGCAATATTCGATCACTCCACATTCCGGTTGGATTGACATCAATCATGATGTCCTACAAAATATCTCCCAGGTTTGGCTTATTATTTAGCTTTGAGAAAAGAACATGCTTCAAGAACTTCCCTTCCGCAGCGATCGCGAACATAGCTGTACATCGTTTATGACTGCTGCCTCCTTTCCGCAAAATCACCTCCCTGGCACCCCGCGTAGCAATTGTCGAATTTGGTTCCGTTTCAAAATATCTTGGAACCTGGTCCATGTTTATTATTTTGCACGGCTTGATGTCATGTTGCTCGATTAGAGCCTGAGCTTCCTAACTCACGACAAACATTCCTGGCATCAGCTGGCAAGGTTCTAGTGGTGGTCTGGCGTCGCGACACGAGATTTTAGCGTGTTTTCAACTTGTCTAACCAACCGGTTGAAGCCTTGAAGACCTCATACCGTTGCCCATCGGAAGCACGAGCGATGTTGAGAGCTTGAAGCTGCAGATACTTGTCCTTGACACGCAGTCCTTTTCTATTTTTGGTCTCTACTCACTCATATAGCTTCTTCTCGAGTTGATGGTACTGAGGTTTGCGGCCTCCACCAGGGATCCGACGCACAGTCCGTGTCGAAGTCTGTCTATCCTTCACTGCGACTTCCACGTCAAGGAGCTGTTCCACCCATTTCCGGACAATTGATGTTGACGGAATCTTGTGTTTTTTGGCAGAGCTGCGAAGCCGAAACCGTTAACTCCCTTCTTGTACTCGCCTGCAATGCGACGCTTGAAGCCGTTTGAGTAACTATTGTGCTTCTTCTTGGCGGACATCTATAAAGCGTCTAATCAAATTGTAAACTGAAAATGCAGTGGAAGAGGGCAGCCAGCTACGTAGCGAGTGGGTGGACCACAGTAGAGCCACAAGTGCATTGGTGAACTAATGGTTACATGTGTATGACACGGTCCATTCCAACACGTGTTTGGTAAGGTAGGCGTTCTATTAGGTATAGATTGTATTCGAAGGTGTAATGGGGTTTGAGATTATCTTTAGACCTCGAATTGAACGGCGTCTAGAACAAGGGGGGGCGGTAGGCTCGTATCCGACGGATATCTGCAATGAAAACAATGGCGAAAGAGTGTGAAGCACTATTTGTAATTGGCATCGCTGACAGCACAACAGCGCTTGTCCCTTTGCGAAAAGACGACGCTCCGGCAAACTCACCGGTATTGTCAAAGCATGGAGCGCGTTGAGTGATCAACAACGAATGGCGTTTCAACTTCTACCACGTATCCGTTTTATCAACAGCTGTCTTCAAACAACCATTCTCTACCCTACTTCAACAAGTTATGAAATTATTGTTAGCCCCGATCTCGGCTTTCTTCGCCTGAATAACCGTGTCTTAATTGTGTGAACGACTCGTATCATCGCTGAGTTCCGTGGTCTTTATCTCCTGGGATCGTGCTTCACGTTGACTGTACCAGTGCCTCTAACGTCGATCTGGAATTTAACCCTTCAACCCCCGACAAAAAATCGAGGGGTATATTTTGATCATTACGTTGGAGCCACCAACATAATTAGACTTGATGTTTTTATATGTCTACTCTAAGTACGAATTTGTTGGCGGGAGAGGTAGGGAAGTCTCCGTCTTTGTCGTCGTGCAAAATCGATCCATCTCCAACATAATGGTCTCTATGTTAGCAGTAGATGCTTGAAACGAATGGTTTTGATGGAGGTTCCAACATTCATAACTGCTCTTTTTATTAGAAATCATATTTATGCACGAACACTTGTTAGATAGCCCAGCACAACCACACTAAATGCATGCAGAGCCGCGCATGTGCACTTCCCTATCGCCTACTCATTGTCACCACTGGATTCTTCAACTCCCCCTCCAGTCTTAGCTTCTTCCATGTCGACGCTGCGGCGTGTGCGAGGGCGCTTGCGACCTGGTCGGCGGTCCTGTACGCGGCGGCCGTTCAGCAGTCGCTCGGAAATGTTGAGACCATTGTTTCAGTCCTCATGCCAGATCTGATGGCAAGTTTTCTCCCTTCCTGGGCGTGCCACGTTACACAGGTGCTTCCTGCGCCGAAACATTGTTAGAGCAAGAAATAATGATGTAGATATCACAGCAGCAAACGTACCGCAGCGTATCAACCGAGCATCCTGGGCAATGCCACTTGGAGAACTTCCGTGGCAGCACTTGGTAGACCGTGCTTTGCTGGTTCTGGCAACGCGCTTTCTCCCCTTCTTCGAGTCCACGAAGTCTGGGCACTCTGCCAAGTAGTGTTTGTCTCCGTTTGTACCGCCCACTGCGGAAGTCGTTGCTGTAGAGGCTGCTGTCCGATCCTCAGCTCGCGTTGCGGCCTACAAACAAAAGAGATATCAGTTCCGTAGCAATATCCTCACCGAACATCAAAATTACCTCAATTTCCTTGAATTTCTCATCATCAATTGCAAGAAGTTGCTCGTGCAGAGTCTCCATGAATTTGTAGTGATCTGGAGCTTTCTGGTTTGTCAGTTTCATGTAGTAGCGATGGACAATGAACGCATGGACTACCGCCATGTCCGTCAAGCCAAAAAATATCGAACGGTAGTACTTCTTGGGCTTGTACGCGAGCTGGATACTGTATCGCTGCATGCGAAGCTGGTCGTGAATATCGACTCCCCCCATCCACTTCTGATAGTCACGCACTAGCCCTGGGGCTGAATAGTTTTGCCTATCTGCACCAACTTTACGATCTGTATATCCAACATATCAACCACTTAGTGAATCCTTCTCCAACATAAAAACCAACATAATCAACTTACACACTGGAACTAAAGCACGACTGCCTCCTGTGGAGAGCGTGTGAACAGGAGTGTTATCCATCCACATGGCCGCTGTAATGTGTGGAAACGTCTTGTTCTCAGCAATTTTCACGGTTCCCCGCGCTGGATCACTCGGTGTCTTCTTGGAAACCTTCTTCTTGGTGATAACCCCCGCTGCGTATCCAGCACGTCGAGTCTGTATTGTACCAGTGAAGTACAAACGCCTGTGCAGTAGCTCGAGCGCTAGGACAACAGACGAGTAGTATCTATCCGTAATCACCAAGCGGAAAGGTGAAGAGGGGCTCCGCGGCACGAGTGCATCCATATTCCTAATAACAGCGGCCGCACCACACGAATTATCTGCACAGGGGGGGGACAGCTAAATGGGTCTTCGTCCCGACGTAAAGTTCAATCCTATGTTGGAGCAAATGTTGGAAACAATTCACAAAATTAGCCACCCCCAACATAAATATCTTTGTCAAAAAAAAAACGACGAGCCGAAGCTCGCCGTAAAACAAAGTTAGAAAAACCAAGATACGCACCTCATACCGTAGGCAGTGTCACCACAGCACGCCGCAAAGAACTTGGTGCCCCATTTGTGAGGCTTCTGTGGTAGGTATTGTCGCGTTGGGTTTCTACGCGAACGCGTTGGAATGATAGCTTCGTCAAATGCGATGACAGGACCAACGTTGTACCCACGCGCAAATGC
This sequence comes from Phytophthora colocasiae, assembly GCA_018806915.1. Lineage (NCBI taxonomy): Eukaryota > Oomycota > Peronosporomycetes > Peronosporales > Peronosporaceae > Phytophthora > Phytophthora colocasiae. The sequence goes on along the minus strand of JAGKQI010000094.1, from coordinate 83,464 downwards.
CTTCTGTAGGGTCGATACCACACTTCGCACCTTCCATCCTCTATCTACTCTTGCTTGAGGAGAGGTGTTGCTGGTAACATGCAGGTTCTGCATCACATGGTCAAAGCGATTTCGGGACAGCCACTGCCCAAATGTTCCGACAGGCACTGCACCATGCTGACTCTTTCTCCAATGCCCTGATAATCCCTTTGCATACGGACACAGCATTCTCGCAATTAGCAAACCAATCACGCGCAATATTTCGTACGGTTTCACGCAGGACACAGCACAGAGTCGAGAACGAACATCCTTCTTAGCCTCAACGCCATCCCGGTTCGCCTTCCTTTGCGCTTTTCAAATCTCAGCCACGCGTTTCTCGATGTTCTGTTTGTGGTACAAATTCGTCTCTCGCTGAATTTGTCTCCAGAGCTTGGGAGGCATAAAAAATAAAAACAGCGCCAAAGGATCCTCTGCAATACGCATTACAGCGTCGCTGGGGCCATAAGGACCCTCGTAGAGATCGTCGTAAGTCGGATCAGGTCCAAATTTAGCTGGGTCTACAAGTAATATTTTTTGTTAGTGACACGAGACGCGTAAAATGCAAAATAATAACAGCTTACCATACTCCCCGCATATCTTTCATCAAAGACTTGTTAGTGGCCTTACGGAGAAATTCGCTGTCAGACAGTTCTGCAGCGTCATCCTCTTTGTCAGACGGGTACTCAAGCTCCCACATGTCCTCCACCTCCATGACATTTTCACCAATTTCACTCGAACTGTCCTCACTTTCAGAGCCCAACAACGTATCTTTTTCCGCTTCACCGACTCCATCAAAGCAGGGATCGTCTCCACCAAATTGTTCATCAGAATTACTGTTCATCCACACACTCTTCGTCGTTGCTGCTATCTTCTGACTGTGTCACCGTCCTCTTCTTCCGTTTTCCAAGGCTTGATCTAGGCCGACTGGATATTAGAACGGCCGTCGATGTTGGAGCGGATGTTGGAGGTCGACCAGTAGTAGTCCGGGATGTTGGCCCCGATGTTGGAGACTCAGCAACTGCTGCTTCAGATATTGGAGCCGATGTTGGAGGATTCTGTACCACTTCACTCGATGTTGGACCGGATGTTGGAGGAGCATCATGCTCAACAACTTCATCGCCACCTCCGTCACTGGAATCATCATCACCCAAGTCGTCAAGAAGCCTATCGAGCGTGCTTCTTACGACCATGTTCGCTTCATCAGATTCACCTGACTCACCTTCAACGACCTCGCCACTCACCTTCGCACTTAGCCTTTTTCATTTTAGAAGCTTTGCCTCTAGCAACCGTCGTTTTCGCCTTGCCCTTGGATTGGCTTTCCCCTTGCGAGCCGAGACATTCTTCTGATGTTCGTGCCCGTCGTCAGGAACGTCAGCACCCTACTCTGTCTCAGACGCTTCTTTTGTAGCAGTCACTACCTTCGCCGCCGCCGCCTCCTGTGCCGCCGCCTCTTGTGCCGCCGCCTTCTTCGCCAGTGCTGTCCGAATCTTGATAGGTGGCAATCGACGTACCGGTGGGTCATTCGAGCGCCGCAGTCTACGCTCGCGCCGACGCTGGTCTTCGATCTTCTTCTTGTCAGACGCACTGAGCTTGTGCGCCGGTTGCTTTCCTGCGGGGGCCACCATGTTTCCTACAACAGCAAAATTCACAAATGATCGCTAGGCCAGTCATTTCACCGTAGCCTGTTTGTGTCACATTATTTGTTCTCCCCTAACTGTTTCCCATTAGCCCTACACCTGTGCATCGTCACATCTCTTGTACGAAAATTATACCTAATTAATGTATTAAGCAAATTTTTTATACAAACACCACCAAGTCTAAAATCGATTATGTTGGAGCCTCCAACATGCGTAGGCATGTGTGCGATTGTTGTAGATCCACACGCTCATCACAGACGCTACAACAATCACACACATGCCTACAGCGCGTCAATGCGTCAAACAGGGTCAATAGGTTGATGCCCCCGACTTGACACCGCGTTGCCCACCGACACACCACACCACACCACACCACACCAATCGGAGCATGGTGTCTGTCTCGACATGTTTGATACTGTACCAGTGTCCAGGATGCTGCCAAGACGTGAGCTGCGGCACCGGACAGCCGTGAGCACCTGCAAAGGCACTGCGACGGCCACGACAGCTTGGAAGCCTTGAGCATCGTAGGAGTGGCAAAAAGAGCAAAGAAGATATCAGAGGAGGGGATCGAACCCTCGATCTCGAGCGTGTGAAGCTCGCGTCCTAACCACTAGACGACACTGACACGTTCCACAACCACACACACATCCCTCTCACCAAAATTGCACAACCGCTTGCACTACATACATTCGACGACTCACCCATTCACCAACGTCACACACATCGCCTGCCCGCTGCTCATACACAGCACGGTCTCCCAGCGACTCCATGGTCCGTCCTTCTCCCGAAACAAGCACCCACAAAACACCACTCCGCAGCGTCGATAGACGCCCTTGCGAAAGATCCTCACACTCATCACAGACGCTACAACAATCACACACATGCCTACAGCGCGTCAATGCGTCAAACAGGGTCAATAGGTTGATGCCCCCGACTTGACACCGCGTTGCCCACCGACACACCACACCACACCACACCACACCAATCGGAGCATGGTGTCTGTCTCGACATGTTTGATACTGTACCAGTGTCCAGGATGCTGCCAAGACGTGAGCTGCGGCACCGGACAGCCGTGAGCACCTGCAAAGGCACTGCGACGGCCACGACAGCTTGGAAGCCTTGAGCATCGTAGGAGTGGCAAAAAGAGCAAAGAAGATATCAGAGGAGGATCGAACCTCGATCTCGAGCGTGTGAAGCTCGCGTCCTAACCACTAGACGACACTGACACGTTCCACAACCACACACATCCCTCTCACCAAAATTGCACAACCGCTTGCACTACATACATTCGACGACTCACCCATTCACCAACGTCACACACATCGCCTGCCCGCTGCTCATACACAGCACGGTCTCCCAGCGACTCCATGGTCCGTCCTTCTCCCGAAACAAGCACCCACAAAACACCACTCCGCAGCGTCGATAGACGCCTTGCGAAAGATCCTCACACTCATCACAGACGCTACAACAATCACACACATGCCTACAGCGCGTCAATGCGTCAAACAGGGTCAATAGGTTGATGCCCTGACTTGACACCGCGTTGCCCACCGACACACCACACCACACCACACCACACCACACCAATCGGAGCATGGTGTCTGTCTCGACATGTTTGATACTGTACCAGTGTCCAGGATGCTGCCAAGACGTGAGCTGCGGCACCGGACAGCCGTGAGCACCTGCAAAGGCACTGCGACGGCCACGACAGCTTGGAAGCCTTGAGCATCGTAGGAGTGGCAAAAAGAGCAAAGAAGATATCAGAGGAGAGGATCGAACCCTCGATCTCGAGCGTGTGAAGCTCGCGTCCTAACCACTAGACGACACTGACACGTTCCACAACCACACACACATCCCTCTCACCAAAATTGCACAACCGCTTGCACTACATACATTCGACGACTCACCCATTCACCAACGTCACACACATCGCCTGCCCGCTGCTCATACACAGCACGGTCTCCCAGCGACTCCATGGTCCGTCCTTCTCCCGAAACAAGCACCCACAAAACACCACTCCGCAGCGTCGATAGACGCCCTTGCGAAAGATCCTCACACTCATCACAGACGCTACAACAATCACACACATGCCTACAGCGCGTCAATGCGTCAAACAGGGTCAATAGGTTGATGCCCCCGACTTGACACCGCGTTGCCCACCGACACACCACACCACACCACACCACACCAATCGGAGCATGGTGTCTGTCTCGACATGTTTGATACTGTACCAGTGTCCAGGATGCTGCCAAGACGTGAGCTGCGGCACCGGACAGCCGTGAGCACCTGCAAAGGCACTGCGACGGCCACGACAGCTTGGAAGCCTTGAGCATCGTAGGAGTGGCAAAAGAGCAAAGAAGATATCAGAGGAGGATCGAACCTCGATCTCGAGCGTGTGAAGCTCGCGTCCTAACCACTAGACGACACTGACACGTTCCACAACCACACACATCCCTCTCACCAAAATTGCACAACCGCTTGCACTACATACATTCGACGACTCACCCATTCACCAACGTCACACACATCGCCTGCCCGCTGCTCATACACAGCACGGTCTCCCAGCGACTCCATGGTCCGTCCTTCTCCCGAAACAAGCACCCACAAAACACCACTCCGCAGCGTCGATAGACGCCCTTGCGAAAGATCCTCACACTCATCACAGACGCTACAACAATCACACACATGCCTACAGCGCGTCAATGCGTCAAACAGGGTCAATAGGTTGATGCCCCCGACTTGACACCGCGTTGCCCACCGACACACCACACCACACCACACCACACCAATCGGAGCATGGTGTCTGTCTCGACATGTTTGATACTGTACCAGTGTCCAGGATGCTGCCAAGACGTGAGCTGCGGCACCGGACAGCCGTGAGCACCTGCAAAGGCACTGCGACGGCCACGACAGCTTGGAAGCCTTGAGCATCGTAGGAGTGGCAAAAAGAGCAAAGAAGATATCAGAGGAGGGGATCGAACCCTCGATCTCGAGCGTGTGAAGCTCGCGTCCTAACCACTAGACGACACTGACACGTTCCACAACCACACACACATCCCTCTCACCAAAATTGCACAACCGCTTGCACTACATACATTCGACGACTCACCCATTCACCAACGTCACACACATCGCCTGCCCGCTGCTCATACACAGCACGGTCTCCCAGCGACTCCATGGTCCGTCCTTCTCCCGAAACAAGCACCCACAAAACACCACTCCGCAGCGTCGATAGACGCCCTTGCGAAAGATCCTCACACTCATCACAGACGCTACAACAATCACACACATGCCTACAGCGCGTCAATGCGTCAAACAGGGTCAATAGGTTGATGCCCCCGACTTGACACCGCGTTGCCCACCGACACACCACACCACACCACACCACACCACACCACACCACACCACACCACACCAATCGGAGCATGGTGTCTGTCTCGACATGTTTGATACTGTACCAGTGTCCAGGATGCTGCCAAGACGTGAGCTGCGGCACCGGACAGCCGTGAGCACCTGCAAAGGCACTGCGACGGCCACGACAGCTTGGAAGCCTTGAGCATCGTAGGAGTGGCAAAAAGAGCAAAGAAGATATCAGAGGAGGGGATCGAACCCTCGATCTCGAGCGTGTGAAGCTCGCGTCCTAACCACTAGACGACACTGACACGTTCCACAACCACACACACATCCCTCTCACCAAAATTGCACAACCGCTTGCACTACATACATTCGACGACTCACCCATTCACCAACGTCACACACATCGCCTGCCCGCTGCTCATACACAGCACGGTCTCCCAGCGACTCCATGGTCCGTCCTTCTCCCGAAACAAGCACCCACAAAACACCACTCCGCAGCGTCGATAGACGCCCTTGCGAAAGATCCTCACACTCATCACAGACGCTACAACAATCACACACATGCCTACAGCGCGTCAATGCGTCAAACAGGGTCAATAGGTTGATGCCCTCTGACTTGACACCGCGTTGCCCACCGACACACCACACCACACCACACCACACCAATCGGAGCATGGTGTCTGTCTCGACATGTTTGATACTGTACCAGTGTCCAGGATGCTGCCAAGACGTGAGCTGCGGCACCGGACAGCCGTGAGCACCTGCAAAGGCACTGCGACGGCCACGACAGCTTGGAAGCCTTGAGCATCGTAGGAGTGGCAAAAGAGCAAAGAAGATATCAGAGGAGGGATCGAACCCTCGATCTCGAGCGTGTGAAGCTCGCGTCCTAACCACTAGACGACACTGACACGTTCCACAACCACACACATCCCTCTCACCAAAATTGCACAACCGCTTGCACTACATACATTCGACGACTCACCCATTCACCAACGTCACACACATCGCCTGCCCGCTGCTCATACACAGCACGGTCTCCCAGCGACTCCATGGTCCGTCCTTCTCCCGAAACAAGCACCCACAAAACACCACTCCGCAGCGTCGATAGACGCCCTTGCGAAAGATCCTCACACTCATCACAGACGCTACAACAATCACACACATGCCTACAGCGCGTCAATGCGTCAAACAGGGTCAATAGGTTGATGCCCCTGACTTGACACCGCGTTGCCCACCGACACACCACACCACACCACACCACACCAATCGGAGCATGGTGTCTGTCTCGACATGTTTGATACTGTACCAGTGTCCAGGATGCTGCCAAGACGTGAGCTGCGGCACCGGACAGCCGTGAGCACCTGCAAAGGCACTGCGACGGCCACGACAGCTTGGAAGCCTTGAGCATCGTAGGAGTGGCAAAAGAGCAAAGAAGATATCAGAGGAGGGGATCGAACCTCGATCTCGAGCGTGTGAAGCTCGCGTCCTAACCACTAGACGACACTGACACGTTCCACAACCACACACATCCTCTCACCAAAATTGCACAACCGCTTGCACTACATACATTCGACGACTCACCCATTCACCAACGTCACACACACATCACCTGCCCGCTGCTCATACACAGCACGGTCTCCCAGCGACTCCATGGTCCGTCCTTCTCCCGAAACAAGCACCCACAAAACACCACTCCGCAGCGTCGATAGACGCCCTTGCGAAAGATCCTCACACTCATCACAGACGCTACAACAATCACACATGCCTACAGCGCGTCAATGCGTCAAACAGGGTCAATAGGTTGATGCCCCGACTTGACACCGCGTTGCCCACCGACACACCACACCACACCACACCACACCACCACCAATCGGAGCATGGTGTCTGTCTCGACATGTTTGATACTGTACCAGTGTCCAGGATGCTGCCAAGACGTGAGCTGCGGCACCGGACAGCCGTGAGCACCTGCAAAGGCACTGCGACGGCCACGACAGCTTGGAAGCCTTGAGCATCGTAGGAGTGGCAAAAGAGCAAAGAAGATATCAGAGGAGGATCGAACCCTCGATCTCGAGCGTGTGAAGCTCGCGTCCTAACCACTAGACGACACTGACACGTTCCACAACCACATACATCCCTCTCACCAAAATTGCACAACCGCTTGCACTACATACATTCGACGACTCACCCATTCACCAACGTCACACACATCACCTGCCCGCTGCTCATACACAGCACGGTCTCCCAGCGACTCCATGGTCCGTCCTTCTCCCGAAACAAGCACCCACAAAACACCACTCCGCAGCGTCGATAGACGCCCTTGCGAAAGATCCTCACACTCATCACAGACGCTACAACAATCACACACATGCCTACAGCGCGTCAATGCGTCAAACAGGGTCAATAGGTTGATGCCACCGACTTGACACCGCGTTGCCCACCGACACACCACACCACACCACACCACACCAATCGGAGCATGGTGTCTGTCTCGACATGTTTGATACTGTACCAGTGTCCAGGATGCTGCCAAGACGTGAGCTGCGGCACCGGACAGCCGTGAGCACCTGCAAAGGCACTGCGACGGCCACGACAGCTTGGAAGCCTTGAGCATCGTAGGAGTGGCAAAAAGAGCAAAGAAGATATCAGAGGAGGGGATCGAACACTCGATCTCGAGCGTGTGAAGCTCGCGTCCTAACCACTAGACGACACTGACACGTTCCACAACCACACACACATCCCTCTCACCAAAATTGCACAACCGCTTGCACTACATACATTCGACGACTCACCCATTCACCAACGTCACACACATCGCCTGCCCGCTGCTCATACACAGCACGGTCTCCCAGCGACTCCATGGTCCGTCCTTCTCCCGAAACAAGCACCCACAAAACACCACTCCGCAGCGTCGATAGACGCCCTTGCGAAAGATCCTCACACTCATCACAGACGCTACAACAATCACACACATGCCTACAGCGCGTCAATGCGTCAAACAGGGTCAATAGGTTGATGCCCCAGACTTGACACCGCGTTGCCCACCGACACACCACACCACACCACACCACACCAATCGGAGCATGGTGTCTGTCTCTGACATGTTTGATACTGTACCAGTGTCCAGGATGCTGCCAAGACGTGAGCTGCGGCACCGGACAGCCGTGAGCACCTGCAAAGGCACTGCGACGGCCACGACAGCTTGGAAGCCTTGAGCATCGTAGGAGTGGCAAAAAGAGCAAAGAAGATATCAGAGGAGGGATCGAACCCTCGATCTCGAGCGTGTGAAGCTCGCGTCCTAACCACTAGACGACACTGACACGTTCCACAACCACACACACATCCCTCTCACCAAAATTGCACAACCGCTTGCACTACATACATTCGACGACTCACCCATTCACCAACGTCACACACATCGCCTGCCCGCTGCTCATACACAGCACGGTCTCCCAGCGACTCCATGGTCCGTCCTTCTCCCGAAACAAGCACCCACAAAACACCGTCGATAGACGCCCTTGCGAAAGATCCTCACACTCATCACAGACGCTACAACAATCACACACATGCCTACAGCGCGTCAATGCGTCAAACAGGGTCAATAGGTTGATGCCCTGACTTGACACCGCGTTGCCCACCGACACACCACACCACACCACACCACACCACACCAATCGGAGCATGGTGTCTGTCTCGACATGTTTGATACTGTACCAGTGTCCAGGATGCTGCCAAGACGTGAGCTGCGGCACCGGACAGCCGTGAGCACCTGCAAAGGCACTGCGACGGCCACGACAGCTTGGAAGCCTTGAGCATCGTAGGAGTGGCAAAGAGAGCAAAGAAGATATCAGAGGAGGGGATCGAACCCTCGATCTCGAGCGTGTGAAGCTCGCGTCCTAACCACTAGACGACACTGACACGTTCCACAACCACACACACATCCCTCTCACCAAAATTGCACAACCGCTTGCACTACATACATTCGACGACTCACCCATTCACCAACGTCACACACATCGCCTGCCCGCTGCTCATACACAGCACGGTCTCCCAGCGACTCCATGGTCCGTCCTTCTCCCGAAACAAGCACCCACAAAACACCACTCCGCAGCGTCGATAGACGCCCTTTGCGAAAGATCCTCACACTCATCACAGACGCTACAACAATCACACATGCCTACAGCGCGTCAATGCGTCAAACAGGGTCAATAGGTTGATGCCCTGACTTGACACCGCGTTGCCCACCGACACACCACACCACACCACACCACACCAATCGGAGCATGGTGTCTGTCTCGACATGTTTGATACTGTACCAGTGTCCAGGATGCTGCCAAGACGTGAGCTGCGGCACCGGACAGCCGTGAGCACCTGCAAAGGCACTGCGACGGCCACGACAGCTTGGAAGCCTTGAGCATCGTAGGAGTGGCAAAAGAGCAAAGAAGATATCAGAGGAGGGATCGAACCTCGATCTCGAGCGTGTGAAGCTCGCGTCCTAAATCCACTAGACGACACTGACACGTTCCACAACCACACACACATCCCTCTCACCAAAATTGCACAACCGCTTGCACTACATACATTCGACGACTCACCCATTCACCAACGTCACACACATCGCCTGCCCGCTGCTCATACACAGCACGGTCTCCCAGCGACTCCATGGTCCGTCCTTCTCCCGAAACAAGCACCCACAAAACACCACTCCGCAGCGTCGATAGACGCCCTGCGAAAAGATCCTCACACTCATCACAGACGCTACAACAATCACACACATGCCTACAGCGCGTCAATGCGTCAAACAGGGTCAATAGGTTGATGCCCCGACTTGACACCGCGTTGCCCACCGACACACCACACCACACCACACCACACCAATCGGAGCATGGTGTCTGTCTCTGACATGTTTGATACTGTACCAGTGTCCAGGATGCTGCCAAGACGTGAGCTGCGGCACCGGACAGCCGTGAGCACCTGCAAAGGCACTGCGACGGCCACGACAGCTTGGAAGCCTTGAGCATCGTAGGAGTGGCAAAAAGAGCAAAGAAGATATCAGAGGAGGGGATCGAACCCTCGATCTCGAGCGTGTGAAGCTCGCGTCCTAACCACTAGACGACACTGACACGTTCCACAACCACACACACATCCCTCTCACCAAAATTGCACAACCGCTTGCACTACATACATTCGACGACTCACCCATTCACCAACGTCACACACATCGCCTGCCCGCTGCTCATACACAGCACGGTCTCCCAGCGACTCCATGGTCCGTCCTTCTCCCGAAACAAGCACCCACAAAACACCACTCCGCAGCGTCGATAGACGCCCTTGCGAAAGATCCTCACACTCATCACAGACGCTACAACAATCACACACATGCCTACAGCGCGTCAATGCGTCAAACAGGGTCAATAGGTTGATGCCCTGACTTGACACCGCGTTGCCCACCGACACACCACACCACACCACACCACACCAATCGGAGCATGGTGTCTGTCTCGACATGTTTGATACTGTACCAGTGTCCAGGATGCTGCCAAGACGTGAGCTGCGGCACCGGACAGCCGTGAGCACCTGCAAAGGCACTGCGACGGCCACGACAGCTTGGAAGCCTTGAGCATCGTAGGAGTGGCAAAAAGAGCAAAGAAGATATCAGAGGAGGGGATCGAACCCTCGATCTCGAGCGTGTGAAGCTCGCGTCCTAACCACTAGACGACACTGACACGTTCCACAACCACACACACATCCCTCTCACCAAAATTGCACAACCGCTTGCACTACATACATTCGACGACTCACCCATTCACCAACGTCACACACATCGCCTGCCCGCTGCTCATACACAGCACGGTCTCCCAGCGACTCCATGGTCCGTCCTTCTCCCGAAACAAGCACCCACAAAACACCACTCCGCAGCGTCGATAGACGCCCTTGCGAAAGATCCTCACACTCATCACAGACGCTACAACAATCACACACATGCCTACAGCGCGTCAATGCGTCAAACAGGGTCAATAGGTTGATGCCCCCGACTTGACACCGCGTTGCCCACCGACACACCACACCACACCACACCACACCAATCGGAGCATGGTGTCTGTCTCGACATGTTTGATACTGTACCAGTGTCCAGGATGCTGCCAAGACGTGAGCTGCGGCACCGGACAGCCGTGAGCACCTGCAAAGGCACTGCGACGGCCACGACAGCTTGGAAGCCTTGAGCATCGTAGGAGTGGCAAAAGAGCAAAGAAGATATCAGAGGAGGATCGAACCCTCGATCTCGAGCGTGTGAAGCTCGCGTCCTAACCACTAGACGACACTGACACGTTCCACAACCACACACACATCCCTCTCACCAAAATTGCACAACCGCTTGCACTACATACATTCGACGACTCACCCATTCACCAACGTCACACACATCGCCTGCCCGCTGCTCATACACAGCACGGTCTCCCAGCGACTCCATGGTCCGTCCTTCTCCCGAAACAAGCACCCACAAAACACCACTCCGCAGCGTCGATAGACGCCCTTGCGAAAGATCCTCACACTCATCACAGACGCTACAACAATCACACACATGCCTACAGCGCGTCAATGCGTCAAACAGGGTCAATAGGTTGATGCCCCCGACTTGACACCGCGTTGCCCACCGACACACCACACCACACCACACCACACCACACCACCCCACACCACACCAATCGGAGCATGGTGTCTGTCTCGACATGTTTGATACTGTACCAGTGTCCAGGATGCTGCCAAGACGTGAGCTGCGGCACCGGACAGCCGTGAGCACCTGCAAAGGCACTGCGACGGCCACGACAGCTTGGAAGCCTTGAGCATCGTAGGAGTGGCAAAGAGAGCAAAGAAGATATCAGAGGAGGGGATCGAACCCTCGATCTCGAGCGTGTGAAGCTCGCGTCCTAACCACTAGACGACACTGACACGTTCCACAACCACACACATCCCTCTCACCAAAATTGCACAACCGCTTGCACTACATACATTCGACGACTCACCCATTCACCAACGTCACACACATCACCTGCCCGCTGCTCATACACAGCACGGTCTCCCAGCGACTCCATGGTCCGTCCTTCTCCCGAAACAAGCACCCACAAAACACCACTCCGCAGCGTCGATAGACGCCCTTGCGAAAGATCCTCACACTCATCACAGACGCTACAACAATCACACACATGCCTACAGCGCGTCAATGCGTCAAACAGGGTCAATAGGTTGATGCCCCGACTTGACACCGCGTTGCCCACCGACACACCACACCACACCACACCACACCAATCGGAGCATGGTGTCTGTCTCGACATGTTTGATACTGTACCAGTGTCCAGGATGCTGCCAAGACGTGAGCTGCGGCACCGGACAGCCGTGAGCACCTGCAAAGGCACTGCGACGGCCACGACAGCTTGGAAGCCTTGAGCATCGTAGGAGTGGCAAAAGAGCAAAGAAGATATCAGAGGAGGGATCGAACCCTCGATCTCGAGCGTGTGAAGCTCGCGTCCTAACCACTAGACGACACTGACACGTTCCACAACCACACACACATCCTCTCACCAAATTGCACAACCGCTTGCACTACATACATTCGACGACTCACCCATTCACCAACGTCACACACATCGCCTGCCCGCTGCTCATACACAGCACGGTCTCCCAGCGACTCCATGGTCCGTCCTTCTCCCGAAACAAGCACCCACAAAACACCACTCCGCAGCGTCGATAGACGCCCTTGCGAAAGATCCTCACACTCATCACAGACGCTACAACAATCACACACATGCCTACAGCGCGTCAATGCGTCAAACAGGGTCAATAGGTTGATGCCCCCGACTTGACACCGCGTTGCCCACCGACACACCACACCACACCACACCACACCAATCGGAGCATGGTGTCTGTCTCGACATGTTTGATACTGTACCAGTGTCCAGGATGCTGCCAAGACGTGAGCTGCGGCACCGGACAGCCGTGAGCACCTGCAAAGGCACTGCGACGGCCACGACAGCTTGGAAGCCTTGAGCATCGTAGGAGTGGCAAAGAGAGCAAAGAAGATATCAGAGGAGGGGATCGAACCCTCGATCTCGAGCGTGTGAAGCTCGCGTCCTAACCACTAGACGACACTGACACGTTCCACAACCACACACACATCCCTCTCACCAAAATTGCACAACCGCTTGCACTACATACATTCGACGACTCACCCATTCACCAACGTCACACACATCACCTGCCCGCTGCTCATACACAGCACGGTCTCTTAGCGACTCCATGGTCCGTCCTTCTCCCGAAACAAGCACCCACAAAACACCACTCCGCAGCGTCGATAGACGCCCTTGCGAAAGATCCTCACACTCATCACAGACGCTACAACAATCACACACATGCCTACAGCGCGTCAATGCGTCAAACAGGGTCAATAGGTTGATGCCCCCGACTTGACACCGCGTTGCCCACCGACACACCACACCACACCACACCACACCAATCGGAGCATGGTGTCTGTCTCGACATGTTTGATACTGTACCAGTGTCCAGGATGCTGCCAAGACGTGAGCTGCGGCACCGGACAGCCGTGAGCACCTGCAAAGGCACTGCGACGGCCACGACAGCTTGGAAGCCTTGAGCATCGTAGGAGTGGCAAAAAGAGCAAAGAAGATATCAGAGGAGGGGATCGAACCCTCGATCTCGAGCGTGTGAAGCTCGCGTCCTAACCACTAGACGACACTGACACGTTCCACAACCACACACATCCCTCTCACCAAAATTGCACAACCGCTTGCACTACATACATTCGACGACTCACCCATTCACCAACGTCACACACATCGCCTGCCCGCTGCTCATACACAGCACGGTCTCCCAGCGACTCCATGGTCCGTCCTTCTCCCGAAACAAGCACCCACAAAACACCACTCCGCAGCGTCGATAGACGCCCTTGCGAAAGATCCTCACACTCATCACAGACGCTACAACAATCACACACATGCCTACAGCGCGTCAATGCGTCAAACAGGGTCAATAGGTTGATGCCCTGACTTGACACCGCGTTGCCCACCGACACACCACACTACCACACCACACCACACCAATCGGAGCATGGTGTCTGTCTCGACATGTTTGATACTGTACCAGTGTCCAGGATGCTGCCAAGACGTGAGCTGCGGCACCGGACAGCCGTGAGCACCTGCAAAGGCACTGCGACGGCCACGACAGCTTGAAGCCTTGAGCATCGTAGGAGTGGCAAAAGAGCAAAGAAGATATCAGAGGAGGGGATCGAACCCTCGATCTCGAGCGTGTGAAGCTCGCGTCCTAACCACTAGACGACACTGACACGTTCCACAACCACACACACATCCCTCTCACCAAAATTGCACAACCGCTTGCACTACATACATTCGACGACTCACCCATTCACCAACGTCACACACATCGCCTGCCCGCTGCTCATACACAGCACGGTCTCCCCAGCGACTCCATGGTCCGTCCTTCTCCCGAAACAAGCACCCACAAAACACCACTCCGCAGCGTCGATAGACGCCCTTGCGAAAGATCCTCACACTCATCACAGACGCTACAACAATCACACACATGCCTACAGCGCGTCAATGCGTCAAACAGGGTCAATAGGTTGATGCCCTGACTTGACACCGCGTTGCCCACCGACACACCACACCACACCACACCAATCGGAGCATGGTGTCTGTCTCGACATGTTTGATACTGTACCAGTGTCCAGGATGCTGCCAAGACGTGAGCTGCGGCACCGGACAGCCGTGAGCACCTGCAAAGGCACTGCGACGGCCACGACAGCTTGGAAGCCTTGAGCATCGTAGGAGTGGCAAAAGAGCAAAGAAGATATCAGAGGAGGATCGAACCCTCGATCTCGAGCGTGTGAAGCTCGCGTCCTAAATCCACTAGACGACACTGACACGTTCCACAACCACACACATCCTCTCACCAAAATTGCACAACCGCTTGCACTACATACATTCGACGACTCACCCATTCACCAACGTCACACACATCGCCTGCCCGCTGCTCATACACAGCACGGTCTCCCAGCGACTCCATGGTCCGTCCTTCTCCCGAAACAAGCACCCACAAAACACCACTCCGCAGCGTCGATAGACGCCCTTGCGAAAGATCCTCACACTCATCACAGACGCTACAACAATCACACACATGCCTACAGCGCGTCAATGCGTCAAACAGGGTCAATAGGTTGATGCCCCCGACTTGACACCGCGTTGCCCACCGACACACCACACCACACCACACCACACCACACCACGCAATCGGAGCATGGTGTCTGTCTCGACATGTTTGATACTGTACCAGTGTCCAGGATGCTGCCAAGACGTGAGCTGCGGCACCGGACAGCCGTGAGCACCTGCAAAGGCACTGCGACGGCCACGACAGCTTGGAAGCCTTGAGCATCGTAGGAGTGGCAAAAGAGCAAAGAAGATATCAGAGGAGGGATCAGAACCTCGATCTCGAGCGTGTGAAGCTCGCGTCCTAACCACTAGACGACACTGACACGTTCCACAACCACACACACATCCTCTCACCAAAATTGCACAACCGCTTGCACTACATACATTCGACGACTCACCCATTCACCAACGTCACACACATCGCCTGCCCGCTGCTCATACACAGCACGGTCTCCCCAGCGACTCCATGGTCCGTCCTTCTCCCGAAACAAGCACCCACAAAACACCACTCCGCAGCGTCGATAGACGCCCTTGCGAAAGATCCTCACACTCATCACAGACGCTACAACAATCACACACATGCCTACAGCGCGTCAATGCGTCAAACAGGGTCAATAGGTTGATGCCCCCGACTTGACACCGCGTTGCCCACCGACACACCACACCACACCACACCACACCAATCGGAGCATGGTGTCTGTCTCGACATGTTTGATACTGTACCAGTGTCCAGGATGCTGCCAAGACGTGAGCTGCGGCACCGGACAGCCGTGAGCACCTGCAAAGGCACTGCGACGGCCACGACAGCTTGGAAGCCTTGAGCATCGTAGGAGTGGCAAAAAGAGCAAAGAAGATATCAGAGGAGGGGATCGAACCCTCGATCTCGAGCGTGTGAAGCTCGCGTCCTAACCACTAGACGACACTGACACGTTCCACAACCACACACATCCCTCTCACCAAAATTGCACAACCGCTTGCACTACATACATTCGACGACTCACCCATTCACCAACGTCACACACATCGCCTGCCCGCTGCTCATACACAGCACGGTCTCCCAGCGACTCCATGGTCCGTCCTTCTCCCGAAACAAGCACCCACAAAACACCGTCGATAGACGCCCTTGCGAAAGATCCTCACACTCATCACAGACGCTACAACAATCACACACATGCCTACAGCGCGTCAATGCGTCAAACAGGGTCAATAGGTTGATGCCCCCGACTTGACACCGCGTTGCCCACCGACACACCACACCACACCACACCACACCAATCGGAGCATGGTGTCTGTCTCGACATGTTTGATACTGTACCAGTGTCCAGGATGCTGCCAAGACGTGAGCTGCGGCACCGGACAGCCGTGAGCACCTGCAAAGGCACTGCGACGGCCACGACAGCTTGGAAGCCTTGAGCATCGTAGGAGTGGCAAAAAGAGCAAAGAAGATATCAGAGGAGGGGATCGAACCCTCGATCTCGAGCGTGTGAAGCTCGCGTCCTAACCACTAGACGACACTGACACGTTCCACAACCACACACACATCCCTCTCACCAAAATTGCACAACCGCTTGCACTACATACATTCGACGACTCACCCATTCACCAACGTCACACACATCGCCTGCCCGCTGCTCATACACAGCACGGTCTCCCCAGCGACTCCATGGTCCGTCCTTCTCCCGAAACAAGCACCCACAAACACACTCCGCAGCGTCGATAGACGCCCTTGCGAAAGATCCTCACACTCATCACAGACGCTACAACAATCACACACATGCCTAAAGCGCGTCAATTCGTCAAACAGGGTCAAAAGGTTGATGCCCCCTGACTTGACACCGCGTTGCCCACCGACACACCACACCACACCACACCACACCAATCGGAGCATGGTGTCTGTCTCGACATGTTTGATACTGTACCAGTGTCCAGGATGCTGCCAAGACGTGAGCTGCGGCACCGGACAGCCGTGAGCACCTGCAAAGGCACTGCGACGGCCACGACAGCTTGGAAGCCTTGAGCATCGTAGGAGTGGCAAAGAGAGCAAAGAAGATATCAGAGGAGGGGATCGAACCCTCGATCTCGAGCGTGTGAAGCTCGCGTCCTAACCACTAGACGACACTGACACGTTCCACAACCACACACATCCCTCTCACCAAAATTGCACAACCGCTTGCACTACATACATTCGACGACTCACCCATTCACCAACGTCACACACATCGCCTGCCCGCTGCTCATACACAGCACGGTCTCCCAGCGACTCCATGGTCCGTCCTTCTCCCGAAACAAGCACCCACAAAACACCACTCCGCAGCGTCGATAGACGCCCTTGCGAAAGATCCTCACACTCATCACAGACGCTACAACAATCACACACATGCCTACAGCGCGTCAATGCGTCAAACAGGGTCAATAGGTTGATGCCCTGACTTGACACCGCGTTGCCCACCGACACACCACACCACACCACACCACACCAATCGGAGCATGGTGTCTGTCTCGACATGTTTGATACTGTACCAGTGTCCAGGATGCTGCCAAGACGTGAGCTGCGGCACCGGACAGCCGTGAGCACCTGCAAAGGCACTGCGACGGCCACGACAGCTTGGAAGCCTTGAGCATCGTAGGAGTGGCAAAAGAGCAAAGAAGATATCAGAGGAGGGGATCGAACGCTCTATCTCGAGCGTGTGAAGCTCGCGTCCTAACCACTAGACGACACTGACACGTTCCACAACCACACACATCCCTCTCACCAAAATTGCACAACCGCTTGCACTACATACATTCTGACGACTCACCCATTCACCAACGTCACACACATCGCCTGCCCGCTGCTCATACACAGCACGGTCTCCCAGCGACTCCATGGTCCGTCCTTCTCCCGAAACAAGCACCCACAAAAACACCACTCCGCAGCGTCGATAGACGCCTTGCGAAAGATCCTCACACTCATCACAGACGCTACAACAATCACACACATGCCTACAGCGCGTCAATGCGTCAAACAGGGTCAATAGGTTGATGCCCCGACTTGACACCGCGTTGCCCACCGACACACCACACCACACCACACCACACCAATCGGAGCATGGTGTCTGTCTCGACATGTTTGATACTGTACCAGTGTCCAGGATGCTGCCAAGACGTGAGCTGCGGCACCGGACAGCCGTGAGCACCTGCAAAGGCACTGCGACGGCCACGACAGCTTGGAAGCCTTGAGCATCGTAGGAGTGGCAAAGAGCAAAGAAGATATCAGAGGAGGGGATCGAACCTCGATCTCGAGCGTGTGAAGCTCGCGTCCTAACCACTAGACGACACTGACACGTTCCACAACCACACACATCCCTCTCACCAAAATTGCACAACCGCTTGCACTACATACATTCGACGACTCACCCATTCACCAACGTCACACACATCG
Organism: Phytophthora colocasiae; assembly: GCA_018806915.1. Taxonomy (NCBI): domain Eukaryota; phylum Oomycota; class Peronosporomycetes; order Peronosporales; family Peronosporaceae; genus Phytophthora; species Phytophthora colocasiae. Next base: position 64,793 of record JAGKQI010000094.1, on the reverse strand, counting down.
CCTGCCCGCTGCTCATACACAGCACGGTCTCCCAGCGACTCCATGGTCCGTCCTTCTCCCGAAACAAGCACCCACAAAACACCACTCCGCAGCGTCGATAGACGCCCTTGCGAAAGATCCTCACACTCATCACAGACGCTACAACAATCACACACATGCCTACAGCGCGTCAATGCGTCAAACAGGGTCAATAGGTTGATGCCCCCGACTTGACACCGCGTTGCCCACCGACACACCACACCACACCACACCAATCGGAGCATGGTGTCTGTCTCGACATGTTTGATACTGTACCAGTGTCCAGGATGCTGCCAAGACGTGAGCTGCGGCACCGGACAGCCGTGAGCACCTGCAAAGGCACTGCGACGGCCACGACAGCTTGGAAGCCTTGAGCATCGTAGGAGTGGCAAAAAGAGCAAAGAAGATATCAGAGGAGGATCGAACCTCGATCTCGAGCGTGTGAAGCTCGCGTCCTAACCACTAGACGACACTGACACGTTCCACAACCACACACACATCCCTCTCACCAAAATTGCACAACCGCTTGCACTACATACATTCGACGACTCACCCATTCACCAACGTCACACACATCGCCTGCCCGCTGCTCATACACAGCACGGTCTCCCAGCGACTCCATGGTCCGTCCTTCTCCCGAAACAAGCACCCACAAAACACCACTCCGCAGCGTCGATAGACGCCCTTGCGAAAGATCCTCACACTCATCACAGACGCTACAACAATCACACACATGCCTACAGCGCGTCAATGCGTCAAACAGGGTCAATAGGTTGATGCCCCCGACTTGACACCGCGTTGCCCACCGACACACCACACCCCACCACACCACACCACTCGGAGCATGGTGTCTGTCTCGACATGTTTGATACTGTACCAGTGTCCAGGATGCTGCCAAGACGTGAGCTGCGGCACCGGACAGCCGTGAGCACCTGCAAAGGCACTGCGACGGCCACGACAGCTTGGAAGCCTTGAGCATCGTAGGAGTGGCAAAGAGCAAAGAAGATATCAGAGGAGGGGATCGAACCTCGATCTCGAGCGTGTGAAGCTCGCGTCCCAACCACTAGACGACACTGACACGTTCCACAACCACACACATCCCTCTCACGAAAATTGCACAACCGCTTGCACTACATACATTCGACGACTCACCCATTCACCAACGTCACACACATCGCCTGCCCGCTGCTCATACACAGCACGGTCTCCCAGCGACTCCATGGTCCGTCCTTCTCCCGAAACAAGCACCCACAAAACACCACTCCGCAGCGTCGATAGACGCCCTTGCGAAAGATCCTCACACTCATCACAGACGCTACAACAATCACACACATGCCTACAGCGCGTCAATGCGTCAAACAGGGTCAATAGGTTGATGCCCCGACTTGACACCGCGTTGCCCACCGACACACCACACCACACCACACCACACCAATCGGAGCATGGTGTCTGTCTCGACATGTTTGATACTGTACCAGTGTCCAGGATGCTGCCAAGACGTGAGCTGCGGCACCGGACAGCCGTGAGCACCTGCAAAGGCACTGCGACGGCCACGACAGCTTGGAAGCCTTGAGCATCGTAGGAGTGGCAAAAAGAGCAAAGAAGATATCAGAGGAGGGGATCGAACCCTCGATCTCGAGCGTGTGAAGCTCGCGTCCTAACTAATAGACGACACTGACACGTTCCACAACCACACACACATCCCTCTCACCAAAATTGCACAACCGCTTGCACTACATACATTCGACGACTCACCCATTCACCAACGTCACACACATCGCCTGCCCGCTGCTCATACACAGCACGGTCTCCCAGCGACTCCATGGTCCGTCCTTCTCCCGAAACAAGCACCACAAACACCGTCGATAGACGCCCTGCGAAAGATCCTCACACTAAACACATACGATACAACAATCACACACATGCCTACAGCGCGTCAATGCGTCAAACAGGGGTCAATAGGTTGATGCCCCCGACTTGACACCGCGTTGCCCACCGACACACCACACCACACCACACCACACCAATCGGAGCATGGTGTCTGTCTCGACATGTTTGATACTGTACCAGTGTCCAGGATGCTGCCAAGACGTGAGCTGCGGCACCGGACAGCCGTGAGCACCTGCAAAGGCACTGCGACGGCCACGACAGCTTGGAAGCCTTGAGCATCGTAGGAGTGGCAAAAAGAGCAAAGAAGATATCAGAGGAGGGGATCGAACCCTCGATCTCGAGCGTGTGAAGCTCGCGTCCTAACTACTAGACGACACTGACACGTTCCACAACCACACACACATCCCTCTCACCAAAATTGCACAACCGCTTGCACTACATACATTCGACGACTCACCCATTCACCAACGTCACACACATCGCCTGCCCGCTGCTCATACACAGCACGGTCTCCCAGCGACTCCATGGTCCGTCCTTCTCCCGAAACAAGCACCCACAAAACACCGTCGATAGACGCCCTTGCGAAAGATCCTCACACTCATCACAGACGCTACAACAATCACACACATGCCTACAGCGCGTCAATGCGTCAAACAGGGTCAATAGGTTGATGCCCCCGACTTGACACCGCGTTGCCCACCGACACACCACACCACACCACACCAATCGGAGCATGGTGTCTGTCTCGACATGTTTGATACTGTACCAGTGTCCAGGATGCTGCCAAGACGTGAGCTGCGGCACCGGACAGCCGTGAGCACCTGCAAAGGCACTGCGACGGCCACGACAGCTTGGAAGCCTTGAGCATCGTAGGAGTGGCAAAAAGAGCAAAGAAGATATCAGAGGAGGGATCGAACCTCGATCTCGAGCGTGTGAAGCTCGCGTCCTAACCACTAGACGACACTGACACGTTCCACAACCACACACATCCTCTCACCAAAATTGCACAACCGCTTGCACTACATACATTCGACGACTCACCCATTCACCAACGTCACACACATCGCCTGCCCGCTGCTCATACACAGCACGGTCTCCCAGCGACTCCATGGTCCGTCCTTTTCTCCCTTGTGAAACAAGCACCCACAAAACACCGTCGATAGACGCCCTTGCGAAAGATCCTCACACTCATCACAGACGCTACAACAATCACACACATGCCTACAGCGCGTCAATGCGTCAAACAGGGTCAATAGGTTGATGCCCCCGACTTGACACCGCGTTGCCCACCGACACACCACACCACACCACACCACACCAATCGGAGCATGGTGTCTGTCTCGACATGTTTGATACTGTACCAGTGTCCAGGATGCTGCCAAGACGTGAGCTGCGGCACCGGACAGCCGTGAGCACCTGCAAAGGCACTGCGACGGCCACGACAGCTTGGAAGCCTTGAGCATCGTAGGAGTGGCAAAAAGAGCAAAGAAGATATCAGAGGAGGGGATCGAACCCTCGATCTCGAGCGTGTGAAGCTCGCGTCCTAACCACTAGACGACACTGACACGTTCCACAACCACACACATCCCTCTCACCAAAATTGCACAACCGCTTGCACTACATACATTCGACGACTCACCCATTCACCAACGTCACACACATCGCCTGCCCGCTGCTCATACACAGCACGGTCTCCCAGCGACTCCATGGTCCGTCCTTCTCCCGAAACAAGCACCTACAAAACACCACTCCGCAGCGTCGATAGACGCCCTGCGAAAGATCCTCACACTCATCACAGACGCTACAACAATCACACACATGCCTACAGCGCGTCAATGCGTCAAACAGGGTCAATAGGTTGATGCCCTGACTTGACACCGCGTTGCCCACCGACACACCACACCACACCACACCACACCAATCGGAGCATGGTGTCTGTCTCGACATGTTTAATACTGTACCAGTGTCCAGGATGCTGCCAAGACGTGAGCTGCGGCACCGGACAGCCGTGAGCACCTGCAAAGGCACTGCGACGGCCACGACAGCTTGGAAGCCTTTGAGCATCGTAGGAGTGGCAAAAGAGCAAAGAAGATATCAGAGGAGGGGATCGAACCCTCGATCTCGAGCGTGTGAAGCTCGCGTCCTAACTACTAGACGACACTGACACGTTCCACAACCACACACATCCCTCTCACCAAAATTGCACAACCGCTTGCACTACATACATCTGACGACTCACCCATTCACCAACGTCACACACATCGCCTGCCCGCTGCTCATACACAGCACGGTCTCCCAGCGACTCCATGGTCCGTCCTTCTCCCGAAACAAGCACACAAAACACCACTCCGCAGCGTCGATAGACGCCCTTGCGAAAGATCCTCACACTCATCACAGACGCTACAACAATCACACACATGCCTACAGCGCGTCAATGCGTCAAACAGGGTCAATAGGTTGATGCCCCGACTTGACACCGCGTTGCCCACCGACACACCACACCACACCACACCACACCAATCGGAGCATGGTGTCTGTCTCGACATGTTTGATACTGTACCAGTGTCCAGGATGCTGCCAAGACGTGAGCTGCGGCACCGACAGCCGTGAGCACCTGCAAAGGCAGCACTGCGACGGCCACGACAGCTTGGAAGCCTTGAGCATCGTAGGAGGGCAAAAGAGCAAAGAAGATATCAGAGGAGGGGATCGAACCCTCGATCTCGAGCGTGTGAAGCTCGCGTCCTAACTACTAGACGACACTGACACGTTCCACAACCACACACACATCCCTCTCACCAAAATTGCACAACCGCTTGCACTACATACATTCGACGACTCACCCATTCACCAACGTCACACACATCGCCTGCCCGCTGCTCATACACAGCACGGTCTCCCAGCGACTCCATGGTCCGTCCTTCTCCCGAAACAAGCACCCACAAAACACCGTCGATAGACGCCCTTGCGAAAGATCCTCACACTCATCACAGACGCTACAACAATCACACACATGCCTACAGCGCGTCAATGCGTCAAACAGGGTCAATAGGTTGATGCCCCCGACTTGACACCGCGTTGCCCACCGACACACCACACCACACCACACCACACCAATCGGAGCATGGTGTCTGTCTCGACATGTTTGATACTGTACCAGTGTCCAGGATGCTGCCAAGACGTGAGCTGCGGCACCGGACAGCCGTGAGCACCTGCAAAGGCACTGTGGTGGAGCGGATCTGACCAAAATCTGGTTGAGGCCGATCGCGATCGCCACTTTCGCCCAGACACCGACTAACGGAGGGGGTCCCCCGATGATCCGTGATCTTGTTGCGTGTAGTGTTCACCTTGTGTACCCGTCGGTAGGCGGGTTACGCTCTTCCAGGTAACTTCTGAAGATGTCTTGGGACGAGAAGAAGGTCTTGGGCTTGGGTGACGCAGGGGTTTGAGGCGGCGTGGAAGTTCTTCACTCCACCTCGGGGTACTCGATCCCGGTCGTAGGCGAGTTCTCGAGCCTTGATCCGGGTGCCTGGTTCTTGATCCAGGTCTTCCAATAGTCCAATGTTCGGGATTCGGTCCCTTCCTTTCCGTTGTTTTCCGCTTCCGATAGCGGGGGTCTTGAGGGGGCGAGATTCGACGGGATCTTTAGGCTAAACAACCAATTCCTTCCGATCCGATGTATGCACTTAAAGGATAGTTCACTAGATAGGCAAAGCTGGCCAATATATTATCCAGACTTAACTGCCATACTAGGTCACGTATCCTTACCTTCCTGACGCTTGTAGGGCCAATGTAGTTCCCGGTTCCAGACGTAGCGAAGACACAATTGAGTGGTTCAGGGCAAATTCGATTCTGTTTATGGTTATTCCTATGCCTACTAATCCCATCCTGATTTACTATCCTACGATCACATGACACTGGCTACATAGCTGATCACTAGCTTGGTTCCCCTAACCCTGATCTTGAGCCGATTCCGTACTTAACCGAAGCTTGATCTCGTACTTAACCGAAGCTTGATCTCGCACTTAACCGAAGCTTGATCTCGCACTTAACCGAAGCTTGATCTCGCACTTAACCGAAGCTTGATCTCGCACTTAACCGAAGCTTGATCTCGCACTTAACCGAAGCTTGATCTCGCACTTAACCGGAGCTTGATCTCGTACTTAATCATGACTTGATCACTGCCTGATCCCGCTTGGTGATCCTTCTTAGAATCCGGATCAGGCCACAAGAAGAGTCTGCGTCGCGCCTGGGGGTTGACCTTGATCCGGAGCTGATCTCGTACTTATACGGGAGAGGATCATTGCGCGATCTTGCGTGATCTCGCTTCGTCGCCGCCCGGGGAAGTTGGATCGTGCTGTTAGAGGCTTCGGGGCGCTAGGGTAAGCTGATCATGCTCGCTTGGGGACCCGTCATCGTTGATCGCGCGAGAACATCCTTGATTTCCCCATTCTTCCTCCGGCAGGATTCGGATCACCCACGAACACCACGGCGGGATTCGGATCACCCACGAACACCGCTCCACCTGCTTCTTCGCCGGTGTCTCCATTGCCTGTTCCCGGCGGGACCCATCGTACCTCCGTCTGATTCGACCCAGATCTGGCGATCACAGGTCCCCCCTGTCGCTCGTTCCGACTCTATTCGGGTTCGTGGCTGATATTGTCTCTCCGGGAAAAATTTTCGTCCGCTTCACCACATCCGCCCCCAGCACGTAAGTTGAGCTGCCGCAGCTCACTTCGGGTTTATTTCCACATTCACCACCTGGAACACAAGTCGTTCAAGCGCCACCACTCTCTCGAAATGTCCGATCCGCCTTCCTCGCCCCCCTTGACGCCGAGGACGCCCTCGAGCGAGCACTCGCTCCGATCCGCCCGATCCACGGCCTCCCGCTTCTCAACCCCCGGGGTAAACCCTGAGCTGGTCACCTTGCAAGCGAGGCTGGCCCATAGCCAACGGATGCGCGAGACCTTGAGCCGCGATCGGGACCACCTGGACGACACCGTTCGCCGGTTGCGATCCGACATGGAGGATATGGAGCGCTTCCGGGACGACCAAGCGGAGGAGATTTTGCGGCTGAACGCCGAAATCGTTCATCTGCGATCGGGAACCGGAGATGCTATCGGTGGGGACGCGATCGCCGCCTTGCAGGATCAGCGGGCCCAGCACGACGCCGAACGACGGGAGTCTGAGCAGCGACTGGCCCGGATCCAGACGCGGCTAGACTCTGCGCTCGAGGATCTCGACTTCCGGCTGGCCGAACTTCGCATAGCCGGGGAGACGGAGATTGAACTCCGGGATGAGCTTCAGGATCGCGAACGGGAGCTCGCCGCCGTGCGTCATGACCTGACCTCACTCAGCGTAGCCTTGAGCGCTGGCAGAGGAACGATTCCTCCCAAGGTCCACAAGCGGCTATGGCCATGCCTGCTGATCAGACTCGCCCGACGGCAGAGGAAGCTCGGTTAAGGTTGGAGTTAACGCGGACCCAAGCGGAGTTGCTCGCCGCTCGAGCCGAAGTCGCGTATCTGGAACGCGAGGCAGAGGATCACCAGGTTGAACTGGCTCGGGCACACCTCGCCTTGGAGGACGTATCCGCCCCGGATTCTCGCGCTCCGCCTCTGGGTGCAGCCGCCGATGCCGCCGCCGTATCCAGCCTGGAGCAAGATCTGGCAGACGCCTTGGGAAATCTGGAAATAATCCAGCACGACCGGGACCAGCTCTCAGTCCAGCATCGTGCCGCCATTGCCGAGCGGGATCAGGCCGTCGCAGACCTGGATCAGGCCCGCCTCGACCGGGATCAGGCAATGCAAGATCTCAATCGAGTAACGGCAGACCGTGATCGAATCCAGGTCGACCTGGACGATGCCACCCAAGATCGTTTGTCTGCCCTCGCAGACCTTGATGTGGCTCGTTCCGCCCGGGATGCGGCGACACAAGAGCTCGACCAACTCCAGCGACAGAACGCGGAGCTTCGACAGGCTCACCAAGAGCTGGACGCTGATTATGCCGAAGCCGAGCAACAGCTGCACCACGCCGAGGATTCCTCTGCTCGATTGTCCTCGTGGATCGCGGATCGACGGGCGGCTCGTGCCACCAAAAGATCTCGAAGCGCCTCCGCTTCCCCGGCCGTTCCTCCTTCCTCACGCAAGCGTCCGGCTCGGAGCACCTCAGCTCCCCGTGATCTAAAACTTGCAGCTACCGAAGCTCCCGGGTCAACCCAGCCTGTCACACCCACGGTGGTCCTGACCCCGGCAGGATCAACGGCGAGTCCGCTGGATCTGTTGGCGGATCAGGCTTCTGGGCAAGCCGGAGGGGAGAAAACCGACACTCCAGCCCCTGATCCGACCCCAGCGCCTACGGATCAGTCCGGATCACTCCCCGCCGAGGGTGGTTCGCCGGATGAGGACGAGGTGAAGACCTGACTCACGATCCCCAGCACTCCATTCTCGTCGCCGTCCGAAGAGGACGGAAGTCCAGAAACCCAGCAATGGAACTAGTTCTGAAGCCGAATCGGAACGCTCCAACGGGGCGGAGGACTCCGAGGATGATGATATTTTACACATGAGCCGCCAACGATCTATCTCGACGCACCGGCGCGAGTCTGGTCAGGTTCCGAGATCGGACCTTCTGGCACCCGTGGATCGGGGTCTCCGGACGGCTCAAGCCCGTCTCCAGATGGATCAGGCCCGCCGTCTCCAGGATCACCTCCGGGTTCCCCGTCACCGCCGCCACCTCCTTCCGGCGGTTCCTCGCCCCCGGGCCTGACCACCCCTGTTTCCGGTCGCCTCTTTCATTCCAGGGTACGATCGGCAGCGTACCTTCGCGGCTGCTGACATCGTGCCGTGGGATCCGCAGGTGATCGGGCAGTATTCGATCGTGGGTCTGATCGCCAGTTCTCTGGGCAAACGGTTGTTGATCCCTTCCGGGTTGGCTGTTCCTTCCCAGATACAGGCTGGGCCTGCACCGACCCCCCGCACCGAATACCTCCACGAGTTGATCACGGGCGTGAACGTGCTTGATCTGCTGGCTCTGGAGCCGTGGAACGACTTCGCGAACCCGGGTCCCCTTACGTTCGACCTCGATCTGCATGAGAGGGAGAGATCACCCCTCGCGGCCGTGGCCGCCACCTATCGCGTTCTGGAGGAACGGCACCGTCAAGCATTTTGGGAGGCCACCCACAACTTCGAGATCACCTCTGCCATGCAGGATGCGGATCTTGAACTGCAGCGGTATTACGCTGCTCGCAAGGCCCGGCGGAGTCGAGCTGGGTCTGCTTGGCGCCAATTCTCGCCTCCTTCCCCGCCATAATGCGCGATCAGTGGTTCGATCTCGACATCCTGCTGGATCCGTTCTTCCTTCATCTCCCCATTCCGTCGGTGGATGTGGTTCGTTGGTATCCCGGAGTGGTCTCTCGGCGTGCCAACCTGGCGGATCCCAACGCGAACGTCCCAGAGCCGACGAACCTGATCGAGGCTCTGGAGGAGTGTGACGAGGCGGATCCGTGGCGTAACCAGTATCGGCAAGACCCGGTTAACCATCCTGCTACCAGGATTCCCCGACTTATCGGCAAGTTCAATCCTCCTCCCGCTTCTCCGTAAATCGTGCCACTTCGATCACCTGCTCGAGGCTTCCCCCCGAGCCCGGATTCGGAACCCCATCCAGGGCCGTGCTGCATTCTTCCATCTCCATTCGTAACTCCCATAATCTCCACTCGTAATTCTCGTATTCTCCATCCCCACCGTCATTCCATCGTACTCCATCATTTTGAGAATGTGATCCCTTTCATCTCCATCTCGACATCCCGGATCACCATCTTCCAGCGTCAAATTCCCTACGTACATGCACATACACAAATGTAAAATTCTCGCTCTGATCTGATTCTCCTCCACATCAGCTTCGATCACGGCGAGGCAACCCTGTCACCTCGCCTGACTCTCCTTACACCTCTTCATGTGACTGCATCACGCCGAATCGGTTCCGATTAGCGTGGTCACGTAGGAACGCGCTCAGTATGGCCCCACAGTTAAGATCAGCTTCGTCGACCCACGTTGGCTCATCATAACCGACCCAGTGCACCAGAAATTCGCGATAGATCCGGCCGTAGCGAGTTCGTTTCCTACTTCGCATGTCCGAGATCCGTTCAACTTCGTACTCATCGGTATCCAGATCCGGGACCCAACTGTCTTCCGGAAGGAGGATCTCATCGAAATCGAGCCGATCTGCTTCATCCACCGTCAACTCGATCCGCGGTCGATCCGGGAAATTCCGTACCAGCTTTAGCTTAGAAACATGGACCACCGGGAAGATATGGTAATCAGATCCCGCGATCTCCAGCTTGATCGTGAATTCATTGAGCTTCTGCAACACGGAACGGGCCGTGCCAGAGGTGAGCGAGTTTACGTGCATACCCTTCCTTCACACGATCTAGGTATAGCCAAACACGTGATCCAGCTTCGATCTGATGCGGATCGACGTCCTCATTGTGTCGATCAGCTCGGTCCGCAATCGCCTCCTCGCAGCCTAGCGTTGACCTGTTCTCTCGACTGCTGGTAGTATCTCTGAACGCGATATCTCCATCGTCTTGGATCGCGGTCATGGCGCCTGGTCGACCCGATCGGGATCGTCGCTTCCAACGTCGATCTCGGGTCCCATCCGTGTACCAAATAGTGAGGGGTATCTCCCCGGACCCGATCGTGAGCCGTGTTAATGGCGAAAGTCAATCTCTCCGCATATTCATCCCAGTCCTTTTGATCGAGATCTTGAACATACATCTTGATTGCCCTAGTGGCCGTTTGCACCATCCGTTCCGCAGTCCCATTGGCCTGTGGTCGGTAGGCCATCGTCGCCCGTTGTCGTTGCCCTCCCAGGATCCTATTAAACGATCTGAAGAAGTCGGGACATGAAGCCCGGCTCTCGATCGTGCCTGATCATCTCGCTAGCGCCAAATCTGCGGAACACGCATTCTTCATAAGATTCCGCGACGGTCTGGGCCGATCGGGAGGAACTAGCCTTTGCGATCACATATCCCGTGAACAGATCCACCCAGATCAGCAGTTCAGTATTGCCTTTGTTGGATCTGGGCAGAGAGGGTATGTGATCCATCGCTATGATCTGGAATGGGTATGTAGCTTGCAGATTCCCAGGTGACTCCGCCTCGGATCGTGGGTCTCCCCTTTCCAGTCTCACAGTCTACACACTCGCCTACGTATCGCTGCACACCTGATATAATCCCCTCCAGTGGAAATGATCTCGGATCCGCTGATAAGTGCGTCCGATCCCTTGATGTCCCCTTCCAGAGTCGTATGGTAGTGGTGGAGGACATCCTGCTGTAGCGTTTCTGGAACCACGAGTCTCATCAGACGGTCGCGATCACCTTCTTGATCTCGGCCCTGGTGGGCAATAAAACAACAGATCCTGTTCATCTACCTCGTACTCGGAAGCGATCTTGGCGTAGGATCCAGCCTCGGCTCGGGTAAGATCCGCGATCTGCCCAGCCAGGTACTTCTTTAGTCCGGCGATCCAGACCTCCTCGTCCTGAGGCTCGCCTGATCCGATCCACTCGCATCTCCCGGATCAGTTCCTCTCGTAGGACGGCGGCATCGGGTCGTGCTGGCTGCGCCCGTGGCTACGGCCGACACTTCGCACCGTTCGATCTTCAACTCGAGGGGTCAACACCTCATCGAGCCGATTCAGGTGACCAGATCGCACCGATCTGCTTCATCGTGGACCTCGATCCCGCTTCCTCGCTGCAGCGCGGCGCTCGCCAAGCTGTCTGCGCTCCCATTCCAGTCTCTCTTCACATGGACTCAGCTCATGACCTCCCAATTCCGCAAGTGATCTAGCACCTTCTGTTTCAGCAACGTCAATCCTGGCGCCTTGCAGTCGATCTCGCCCCGGACTTGTCGGATCACTAGGTTCGAAGCGCCACAAATGACCAAACGGCGGCGTTCTAACTGTGCGATCATGCCAAGACCTAGCAAGAGCCCACGGTATTCCGCTTCATTGACAGTAAGACTTCCGCATAGTCTGATCTAGCTTTGATCACTTTCCACTCCGGCAAACTCCACACGATCGCGCTGAAAGGCGCCTCCTCCTCGTTTCCACGCGTGCCGAGCCGTCGAAACTTACTACCCATAGCTCCTCGCCTGGATCTACGGTAGGAATCGGCATCTGGATCTTACGCCTTGGTTCCTTCTGTGGCGCGATCGCGATCAGGGCTTCGTCGATCTCCGATCTAGGCGTTATATTAGCTGCGATCGCCCCCAGTATCTCATCCTCTCCCTTCGTACACTTCGTGATCTCTGGGAGTGCGTCCATGGGGACAGGAGAGCGGACCATTGTCCCAGACGCCCTTGAAGGCCGGCAGACTTGAACAGCCAGGCAAGCGTGGAGTGTCTGGTTAGGACCTTGATCCGACGTCCCACCAACAGGGTGTAGTGTAGATCCAGGATCCGAAGTAGAGCCAACACCTCCTTTTCGGCAACATTATAGTTTAACTCGTTCGTCTTCAAGGTTCGACTGGCAAATGCGACCGGGTGGTAGATCTGGTCGTGTTCCTGCATTAATGCGGCAGAGATCGCCCAGTCACTGGCATACACGATCACCACGGGTAACTTTGTCATGTCGAAGTGACGGAGGATCGGGGTCGACGCGATCTTGGTTTTCAAGGCTGTAAACGCCCTGTGTGCTCTACCCCACCTTTCGTCGCCAGCTCTTTGGGCCAGATTGGCTCCGACCTTGCTTGAACAGGGGGGAGGCGTCGCCCCCAAGTTAAGATCCGGCGTACTATTCCCCCTTTTGAGTCAAGGTGTCGGGTGATCCATCCTGATTCGACTTAAGCGCAACGGGATCTCTGATTGATCGGGTCCGTACTATCCATGATCTTTCGAAGATCTGGTCGCTTCTTCAGTTCTGCGAACTCCACTTCACGTAGTTCATATAGGACCGATGCATAGATCGCGTAATCTCGATGAACCGACCATAGTAATTCAAACTTCCCAGGAACGATTGCATGGATCGGAGCGACCCAGGGAATGGCAGATCTGTCAGAGACTTCAGGTCTTTCGGGTTTGCCTCCAATCCGTCGATCGACACTTTGTGTCCGAGATATTCCACCTTATCCATGCCCCAGAAGCTCTTCGCCACACTGATCGAGAGATTCCATTTATCACAGGCCTCCAATAGGTCTTCCACCCGATCGCACATTTGATCCCATGATCCAGCCGTGATCAAGATATCGTCGATGTAAGATCTCCGTCCTAGAACCGACGGGCGACCAGGATCTTCCGGGACCCCTGATTCAAACACATCTGTAGAGTCTTTCGTATTCCCTGACTGGGAGATCTTCAAAATCCATATAGGGCGTTGTCCACAAGACGTTGATAGATCTGAGGGGCGTTCTTCAGCCCGAACGGCATGCGATTCCACTCGAAGAGGCCGAACGGGGTGATGAAAGCTGAGATCGCGCGAGCTCGATCGGTCATTGATACGACCCAGAATCCACTCGCCATGGTCTAATGAACAGTACCACAGAACCTTGTCAAGATCTTCTAACAGGTCATTGATCAGAGGCATTGCAGATCATCAGCCTCGTGAGACCGTTCACCAGCCGATAATCGATACATAGTCGGATGTCTACACCGTTCTTCTTGATGATCACCACGATCGGCGATGCCCATGGCGAGGTCGATGGCCGGATGATCTTGGCAGCCAGGAGTCCTTTGATGAGATCCGATACTTTCTCGCGGAACTGTGGCGCCACCTTCGGACTCGTTGTGCGATCGGCTTTGCATCACCCACGTCGATATCGCATATAACACCCTTGGCCGCTGGAGGAAGTGCGTTTCCTTTCCGATCAGGAGATGTCGCTCTTCCAAATAATCTGTCGAAGTTTCTCGATCTCCTCCGGGGTAGCCGATCCCGGATTTCCTACTTGCAGATCTTCGATCCTGACTTCTTCAGTGGTGGAAATCTGGATCTCCGGTACTACTGCGAGATTATCGGCTAGATCTTCGGCCGAAAAATCGCCACTTTCGTGTAAGTGGGTCTGATCAGCGTTCTCGATCCCTTCAGGAGATGTCGGATCCGGTTCATCCGTTGATTGATCACGCAGCCTATCGTCCTTGGCTGTCAAGATCGGGGTGTCTTTAACCATGGGGGACGGCATCGGCGTCGGATTCATGTTTGATCTCGATTTGAAAATCTGGTTTTCCTTTTTTTTCTCGATCTCTTCTTCGCATGTCCGATCTGTCCGACCTGGGGCCTGATCTGGCAAGCTCTCATTCGTCTTCAGTCTCACCGCCCCAGCTTCGCCACTCGGGGTCTTGTCGGAACTGATCGTGATCGGTGGGGTATCCGTGGGATCCGGTTGGGGTCGATGAATGCGACCTTGACTTCGGCCGTATCGGTCGGTGATCGCGGTTCCAATGTCGATATTGGTGCAGGATCAGGATCGGTCTTGATTGCCTCACCTCGACGGAGCATAGATCGCGGCGTAACGTAGGTCGGCCGTTCGACCGACGGTAAGGGTATCTCTACGGTTTCCTGAGGTTCCGGTCTTGCGTCCACTGTCGCTTCTAGAGCTAGATTCTGCCACTCCATGTAACGCCGGGACCCGATCGACACAAACCCGGGGTAGCGGGAGGAACTTTTCTTGATCAAGTACCATCCCGACATGTAATCTGTGATCCAGTCGTAAAATCTTCTCGCTCAAATTCGTGATCACTAAGTACCGAGTTCGGCCGGGTCCATTTACCACGGTGGGTACCCATCGGTCGCCTCTGGTCACCCATAATTTCTCCGTCGCCGATAATTTCACTCTCGAGGCGGTCTCTTCCAGATCCCCAACTGGGATATGTAGATCTTCCTCCAATTTCACTGATCTCACCTTCTCCCCTGTATAATCTTTGCGACCACTAAGTGGTATCCCCACTTCATTAGGTAAGCACATCGATCCTCTGCCAGATCCATCCGGACCCCAGCCGGGATCATGAAATCCATACCCAGGATCGCATCTTGTCCGGATAGATCTCCGATCCAAATATCGAAAAAGCAGACCAAATATCCTGCAAGTGTGATCTTGATCCTCGTTCTTCCCTCGGTGGTGTACACATTATCGCCGATCCCAACACACTCCTGTCTCTGACTAGTGTCAAAGTGGCACCCAACCTGACGAGCAAAGGTGGTATCCAAGATGGATACCTCGGCGCCAGTATGTCCAGGAGCAAGATCGCTCTTTCCTGATTGATCTTGCTCTGAGATCTTGGCTTGGCGGAACCATTTTCCTGGTGCGTGATATTTCCAATACCCCTGGATTCTCCTTCCTTGAGATCCAAAGCCACTTCCGCACCAGATCGCGAGAACTCATCGATCCGGGGAAGACTCGCGATCTTAGCAGTATACGAATGCAACTTACATGTATTACCGCGCAGATCCGAATTCTCCCTATCTTGATCTCTCGATTTCTTGTTCACATATGCATAGATGCAGTACTTCAGAACGCTCGGCTCGTACCGGTTTCCAAACCGGCGAGCGTCCTAGTTTAACATCTTTCCACCTTCTCGGGGAACAATCCGGCATGTCGGGTCGGGTCGTACCACTTGCGGATCTGGTTGTAGAATTCTTCCATGGGGCATTCTCCAGCTTCATGGATCTCCCCACAACCACGGCAGGTATACAGACAGCGATCTGTTGGATGACCTCTCTTCCCGCACTTTTCGCAGGTTAGACGTCTCCAGCAGTCCAGATCCGTATGCTTCCGCGATCCACAGTGTGAACAGCGACCTCGATCGTGGTCCGACGTACCCCTGCGATCCGCGATCCGGCCTCGATCTTGCGTGTTCACCTGCGATCGCGACTGATCCTGTTGGTGGGGGACGCCTCCAGTGCCGATCTCGCTTGTCTTCCGACGCAGCAAGATATATTCTCCGGAGATCGCCTTCAGAGTCGGATCCGTCCGATCCGGGATATTTCCTCTGATTCCGAGCTCGGATCTTGGGTTTGATCGCCCGTACCACCGCTCGGGTGGGTGCTGCTGGGGCACTGGCCGGTGCTTTTTGGTTCTATACTTCGATCCGAACGCAGATTTACGCTGTTCGCTTTTCGCCCGTTCCCGGGCACGAAGTACCTCCTCCAGCTCATCGACGTCACTCAGTCGGAGTAGGGTCAGCCGATCAGCCAACTCCGGATCTCCCAATGTCTCTAAGTGTAGTGGTCCACATGTTCTCGGCGGGCCTTAGGGCTCCCGTCCTTGATCTTCAGTCTAGCACGTAAAGCCGCCACGTTGAGCCGGTAGAGATAATCGAGAGGAGTTCCTTCCGATCGCTTGCGAGCGTGATAGTATTGCCACGCGACCGACATACCCAACCCACAATACTGGGTCTGGAAACTGTCCAACAGATCTGCCCACTTGGTTTTCGTCGTTCGACTGAGCTGCTCTGTACCAGTTCTTTGCCGGTCCCACCATTAGATCTGCAAATGTGAGGCATTTCTTCTTCCGTAGCCTGATCGCGCTGGAAATGCTGACTTGACTTTTACTTGATCCAGGCCCGAGCGCGATCTTCGTCCAGATCTTTACCCGCAAAATCTTTCAGATCCGAGATCGCTGAGATCCGGACCCGCTGGATCATCGACGATCCTCCTTGACCGATTGCCGCGGATGCGATCGCTGCTCGGCTCGACATCTGTTCACCAGAACTTGGTATGCCCATATCGTCCGGATCGTATTCCCATGCATCCGGATCCGAGGCCGTGACGGACTCCATTTCAACATCCAACTCCCTTTGATCGGCGATCGGGTGTCGCGAGATCTCCGTTCCTTCCAAGAAACGATCCATCGCCATTTGAAAGTAATCGTCCAACTTGTTGCTCGATCCAGTGGAATTAGTCGTCGGCGCGGTCTGGTCCGTCCGGATCCGGCGATTTTCTTGCTGATCGGGCATCTTGACCTCCAGCTTTGCGGCCATCGATCGCGCATCCTGTTTCTTCACACGCGATTTCAGGAACTTGGCGCCGGAGGGCCCTAACGACATGCGCTGCAACCCTCTCGGGCTATTCTGAGTCTGGTTCCGAGGTCGCTGACGCAGCATGACGACCCAGTCTGATAGCCTGGGTCGGGCGTCAGTAGGCGCTCGCCGACCAAGATCTTGAGGGAGTCGAATAGATCATGGGTCGCAGATTGAATCGCTTGCAGTTCCAAGTCAAATAGAGAGTTTGGGCCGAACTCTCCAGCCACCAAACCAGCTTCTTGGAGCAGATCATAGAATCTTCACCGCGTTCAGGCGGTCAGAGCTAATCCGGGCTTCGACACTGGGCCGGTGAGGTTACCGATCTGGCGGACTTGTATGATCGTAAGAACAGGATCATTGGGCAAGCGTCTCGCTTAGCCTCTTCCTGTAGTAGGCCTGTTCGATCGCGTCCTTGGTGATCGTTGATCCTGGGTTGATCACATCCTCTGGCTCTGAGTCTGGAGCCTTCAATTTCGTCCGGGTGCTCTTGATCTTCTTTTCTTGGTCGATCTTGAGGCACCAGTGGACTTGGTGAGCAGATTAGGTTTCAGCTTTGCTGATTCCTTATCGTTCGTGTGTGATCTCGATTCTCATCGCGATCCGCAAACCTTTCGACGGGGCCTTGGGAGGAATTCGAGGTTTTTCTTCGAGATCTGGATTGCGATCCAGGTCTGCCTCTATGTCTGTCAGTAGAGATCCTCCCAGAACTCTGCTGATCTGTGGATCTTTCCTGTTTTTAGCGGTGCCTCCGTTGATCCAACCTTCGTAGGCACTTCTTCCTTGTTCTTCTTTAATCTTGACATCTTCTTGGGACTCACGGTGATATCCGAAGTCACCAGAAGATCTCGGGCACGCGCACCATTGTGGTGGGAGCGGATCTGACCAAAATCTGGTTGAGGCCGATCGCGATCGCCACTTGCGCCCAGACACCGACTAACGGAGGGGGTCCCCTGATGATCCGTGATCTTGTTGCGTGTAGTGTTCATCCTTGTGTACCCGTCGGTAGGCGGGTTACGCTCTTCCAGGTAACTTCTGAAGATGTCTTGGGACGAGAAGAAGGTCTTGGGCTTGGGTGACGCAGGGTTTGAGGCGGCGTGGGAAGTTCTTCACTCCACCTCGGGGTACTTGATCCCGGTCGTAGGCGAGTTCTCGAGCCTTGATCCGGGTGCCTGGTTCTGATCCAGGTCTTCCAATAGTCCAATGTTCGGGATTCGGTCCCTTCCTTTCCGTTGTTTTCCGCTTCCGATAGCGGGGTCTTGAGGGGCGAGATTCGACGGGATCTTTAGGCCAAACAACCAATTCCTTCCTGATCCGATGTATGCACTTAAAGGATAGTTCACTAGATAGGCAAAGCTGGCCAATATATTATCCAGACTTCAACCGCCATACTAGTTCACGTATCCTTACCTTCCTGACGCTTGTAGGGCCAATGTAGTTCCCGGTTCCAGACGTAGCGAAGACACTTTGAGTGATTCAGGGCAAATTCGATTCTGCTTTATGGTTATTCCTATGCCTACTAATCCCATCCTGATTTACTATCCTACGATCACATGACACTGGCTACATAGCTGATCACTAGCTTGATTCCTCTAACTCCTGATCTTGGAGCCGATTCCGTACTTAACTGAAGCTTGATCTCGTACTTAACCGAAGCTTAATCTCGCACTTAACCGAAGCTTGATCTCGCACTTAACCGAAGCTTGATCTCGCACTTAACCGAAGCTTGATCTCGCACTTAACCGAAGCTTGATCTCGCACTTAACCGGAGCTTGATCTCGTACTTAAT
Source organism: Phytophthora colocasiae (assembly GCA_018806915.1). NCBI lineage: Eukaryota > Oomycota > Peronosporomycetes > Peronosporales > Peronosporaceae > Phytophthora > Phytophthora colocasiae. The sequence continues at coordinate 46,100 of JAGKQI010000094.1, read as the reverse complement.
CGGGACTTGATCTCGCACTTAACCGGAGCTTGATCTCGTACTTAATCGGGACTAGATCACCGCCTGATCCCGCTTGGTGATCCTTTCCTTAGAATCCGGATCAGGCCACAAGAAGAGTTTGCGTCGCGCCTGGGGTTGACCTTGATCCGGAGCTGATCTCGTACTTATACGGGAGAGGGTCATTGCGCGATCTTGCGTGATCTCGCCGTCGCCGCCCGGGGAAGTTGGATCGTGCTGTTAGAGGCTTCGGCGCCAGGGTAAGCTGATCATGCTCGCTTGGGGACCCGTCATCGTTGATCGCGCGAGAACATCCTTGATTTCCATTCTTCCTCCGGCAGGATTCGGATCACCCACGAACACCACGGCGGGATTCGGATCACCCACGAACACCGCTCCACCTGCTTCTTCGCCGGTGTCTCCATTGCCTGTTCCCGGCGGGACCCATCGTACCTCCGTCTGATTCGACCCAGATCTGGCGATCACCGGTCCCCTCGTCGCTCGTTCCGACTCTATTCGTTCGTGGCTGACATCGCCTCTCCGGGAAAAATTTTCGTCCGCTTCACCACAAGATTATGAGAGGGTTACGAAATGGAGATGGAAGAATGCACGCGAGCGGCCCTGGATGGGGTTCCGAATCTGAACCCGGGGAGAAGCCTCCTGAGCCTTGCATGCAGGTGATCGGAAGTTAACATGACTTACGGGAGAAGCGGCCCCAGCGGGAGAAGGGATTGAACTTTGCCACGGATAAGGCGGGTGATCCTTCTGGTGGCGGGATGGGTTGACTGGTTCTTGCTGATACTGGGTTACGCCACGGATCCTCCTCGTTCACACTCCTCCTCCAGAGCCCTTCGATCAGGTCTCGCCGGCTCTGGGACGTTCGCGTTGGGATCCGCCCGGTTGGCACGCCGAGAGACTCGCACGCCGGGATACTCAACGAACCTGGCTAATCCACCTCCCGGAATGGGAGGTGAAGGAAGAACGGATCCAATACAGGATGTTCGAGACTCGAACCACTGGTCGCGCATTATGGCGGGGAAGGAGGCGAGGAACTGGTCGCTGGCAGACTCCAGCCCGACTCCGCCTGGCCTTGCGAGCGACGGTAATATCGGCCGCAGTTCGGAGATCCGCATCTTGCATGGCAGAGGTAAATTCTCGCGAGGTTGCGCGGTGGATTCCTGCAAAACGCCTGGCGGTGCCGTTCCTCCAGTGACGCGATAGGTGGCAGCCACGGCCATGAGGGTGTTCCTTCCCTCTCATGGCGCAAATCGAGGTCGAACGTGAGGGGACCTGGTTCCGCGAAGTCGTTCCAATGACTCCAGAGCTGCAGACAGCCATCAAGCACGTTCACACCCGTGATCAGCTCGTGGAGGTATTCGGCCTGCGGGGGTCGGGTGCAGGCCCAGCTATCGGCCTGAAGCGGGAACAGCCAACCCGGGAAGTGGATTCAACAACCGTTTGCTCCAGAGAATTGGCGATCAGACCCACTGATCGAAATACGTGCCCGATCACTGCGGATAACCTTCACGGTACGATGTCAGCGGCCGCGAATGTGCGCTGCCGATCGTACCCTGGAAATGAAAGAGGCGACCAAACAGGGGTGGTTTGAGCCCGAGGGGCGGGGAACCGCCTGAGAGGAGGTGGCGGCGGTGACAGAGAACTCCGGAGGTGGATCCCGGAGACAGCGGGCCTGATCCATCCGGAGATGGGCTTGAGCCGTCCGGAGACCCCGATCCACGAGCGCCAGAAGGTCCGCTTCTCGGAACCTGACCGGATTCGCGCCGGTGCGTCGAGATAGATCGTTGGTGGCTCATGTGTAGAATATCGTCCTCCTCGGAGTCCTCCAGCCTCCGTTGGAACAATGTTCCTGATTCGGCCTCAGAAACTCAGTTCCATTGTTGTCTCTGGGACTCTCGTCCTCTTCGGACGGCGACGAGAATGGGTGCTGGGGATCGTAGTCGGAGTCTTCCTCTTCCTCGTCCTGCGAATCGCCATCGGCGGGGAGTGATCCGGACTGATCCGTCGGTGCTGGGGTCGGATCAGGGGCTGGAGTGTCGCTTTCTTCTCCCCTCCCGGCCTGCCCAGAAGCTTGATCCGCCAACAACAGATCCAGCGGGCTCGCCGTTGATCCTGCCGGGGTCGGAACCACCGTTGGTGGACATGGGTTGGGCTTGACCCGGGAGCTTCGGTAGCCGCAGCTTTTAGATCCGGTAAAAGCTGGGGAGCTCCTGAGCTGGACGGCTTGCGTGAGGAAGCGAGGAATGGCTGGGGAAGCGGAGGCGCTTCGAGATCTTTTGGTGGCACCGAGCCGCCCGGGGCCGGGGATCCGGGCGATCCACGAGGACAACCGAGCAGTAGGAATCCTCGGCGTGATGCAGCTGTTGTTCGGCTTCGGCATAATCAGCGTCCAGCTCTTGATGAGCCTGCTCGAAGCTCCGCGTTCTGTCGCTGGAGTTGGTCGAGGTCAGCGAGGGCCGACGCGTTCTGTCGCTGGAGCTGGTCAAGCTCCTGTGTCGCCGCATCCCGGCGGAACGGGCCACGCTCAAGCGGCCTCGCGAGGACCGGGATGCTAAACGATCTTGGGTGGCGTCGTCCAGGTCGACCTGGGATTCGATCACGATCCACTGTGACCGTCGATTGAGATCTCGCACCGCCTGATTCCAGGTCGAGGCGGGCCTGATCCAGGTCTTGGCGACGGCCTGATCCCGCTCGGCAATCTGCGGCACAAATGCTGACGGAGAGCTGGTCCCGGTCGTGCTGGGATTATTTCAGATTTCCCAAGGTGTCCGCCAGATCTTTCTCCAGACTGGATACGCGCGGCGGCATCGGCGGTTGCATCCAAAGGCGGGGCGCGAGAATCCGGGTGCGGATACGTCCTCCAAGGCGAGGTGTGCCTGAGCCAGTTCAGCCTGGTGATCCTCTGCCTCGCGTTCCGCAGGTACGCGACTTCGGCTCGAGCGGCGAGCAACTCCGCTTTGGGTCCGTGTCAACTCCAACCTCAACCGAGCCTCCTCTGCCGGTAGGGCGAGTCTGATCAGCGCTGGGCATGCCATAGCCGCTTGTGGACCTTGGGAGGAATCGTTCCTCTCCGCCAGGCGCTCAAGCGCTACGCTGAGTGAGAGTCAAGTCATGACGCACGGCGGCGAGCTCCCGTTCACGATCCTGGAAGCTCATCCCGGAGTTCAATCTCCGTCTCCCCGGCTATGCGAAGTTCGGGCCAGCCGGAAGTCAGAGATCCTCGAGCGCAGAGTCTAGCCGCGCCTGGATCCGGCATATTCCGCTGCTCAGACTCCCGGCCGTTCGGCGTCGTGCTGGAGCCCGCTGATCTCTGCAGGCAAGGCGGCGATCGCGTCCCCACCGATAACATCTCCGGTTCCTGACCGCAGGCGAGCGATTTCGGCGCGTTCAGCGCCGCAAGATCTCCTCCGCCTGGTCGTCCCGGAAGCGCTCCATATCCTCCCATGTCGGATCGCAACCGGCGAACGGTGTCGTCCAGGTGGTCCCGATCGCGACTCGCTAAGGCTCTTCCGGCGCATCCGTTGGCTATGGGCCAGTCTCGCTTGCAAAGGTGACCAGCTCAGTGGTTCACTCCGGGGTTGGAGAAGCGGGAGGCGGTGGATCGAGCGGATCGAATCGAGTGCTCGCTCCGAGGGCGTTCTCGGCGTCAAAGGGGCGAGGGAGGCGTGGATCGACATCGTAAGGGAGTGGTGCGGTAGCTTGAACGACTTGTGTTCCAGGTGGTAAGAATGTGGAAATTAACCCGAAGGCGGAGCTGCGTGGCAGCTCAACTTACGTGCTGGGGCGTGATGTGGTGAAGCGGACGAGAATTTTTCCCGGAGAGACAATATCAGCAACGAACCCGAATAGAGTCAGAATCGAGCGACAGGGGGACCTGTGCATCCCCAGATCTGGGGTCGAATCAGTATTTGAAGGTACGATGGGTCCTGCCAGGGGAACAGGCAACAGAGACACCGGCGGAGGAGCAAGTGGAGCGGTGTTCGTGGGTGATCCGAATCCTCAAGCCGGAGGGGAAGAATGGGGAAATCAAGGATGTTCTTGCGCGATCAACGATGACGGGGTCCCAAGTAAGCACGATCGGCTTACCCCCGGCGCCCCTGGAAGCCTTCTAACAGGCATGTTACGATCCTAGCTTCCCGGGCGGCAACGAAGCAGGATCACGCAGTGATCTTCTCGCCGTTTAAGTACGAGATCAGCTCCGGATCAAGCTCAGCCCCCAGGCGCGACGCGCAGACTCTTCCTGCGGCTGGCCTCCGATCCGGGATTCCCCGAACGACTACCAAGCAGGATCAGTGCAGCGATCGTAAGTCCCGACTTGCGTGCAAGATTAAGTCCCGGTTAAGTACGAGATCAAGCTTCTGGTTAAGTGCGAGATCAAGCTTCGGTTAAGTACGAGATCAAGCTTCGGTTAAGGCGAGATCAAGCTTCGGTTAAGTGCGAGATCAAGCTTCGTTAAGTACGAGATCAAGCTTCGGTTAAGTGCGCGAATCGGCTCGGCCGATCAGGTTAGGGAACCAAGCTAGGGATCAGCTCTCTAGCCAGTGTCGTGTGAATGTAGGATAGTAAATCAGGATGGGATTAGTAGGCATAGGAATAACCATAAGGGAGACTCGAATTTGCCCTGAACCACTCAAGTGTCTTCGCTACGCCTGGAACTGGGAACTACATTGGCCTCTACATAAGGGTCAGGAAGGGTACAGGATACGTGCACCTAGTATAGCGGTTAAGTCTCCGGGATAATATATTGGCCAGCTTGCCTCTTATCTAGTGAACTATCCTTTAAGTGCATACATCGGATTGGAAGGAATTATTGGGTTGTTTAGCCTAAGGATCCCGTCGAATCCTTCGCCCCCTCAAGACCCCCTGCTATCGGAAGCGGAAAACAACGGAAAGGAAGGGACTGAATCCCGAACATTGACTATTGGAAGACCTGGATCAAGAACCAGGCATCTCCGGACTTCAAGGCTCGAGAACTCCAGCCTACGACCGGGACTGGCACCTGAGGTGGGAGTGAAGTATTTGTGGTAAAGCAGCATCTCGATTTTTCGTACTTACTCGAGAAATAGCATGGGATTAGTATGGTGGACCGGATGGCTGCTTCCGATCGCTTCTGGACGACGCTAGTTCAGTGAGATTTTGCTTCTGATCCAGTGCTGTAAACCCATGATCACTGCAGATATGGGTGGATATTTCTCGATCACGCTTCGAGTGTATACTGTATACTCAGTCCAAGCCAAAGTGTGATCTGCTGATGATCACCGTCGATAGATATTCGTGAGGTCGAAAGACTGTGATCCTCGATGGAGAGGTACACGTGACACCCCAGGAGTGAAGATCACCGAGGATCCAGTCGATTCGGCAGTCATGAGGAGGAGACCAACTAGGATTGCTGACGATCTTGAGTTTAAGTGTGATCCACGGAGGCAGTCATGTTTAAGCGATAGGCTGTGGGGTGGAGTTCACGTCAGTGAAGATCATCAGCTCGAACTAAGTGTAATTAGCCGACGCGATGTGAAGATCGGCGAAGATTGACTGAGAATGGTGAACGGAGACCGGTGATCTTACATTATGCCTCTAAGAGCAGGATCGATGCTCGCTAACTGTGGCACGGGTTCGCGAGCGGATATCACGGTTAATCAAGTGTAATCGGTGGCAGTGGAGTGGTGATTGACAATAATCAAGTCATATCGAGTGGCAAGAAGGAAGGAGCAAGGGTGTTGCCACGTGATCGGCTTTGGCATGGTCCTAGGTGGATACGATTCTTGACTCACGGTCCAGCCCGGCGCTCGCGACCCTCCCATTGGCCTGATCCTGATTCCCTGAGGACGACAAAGCGGGATCACGCGCGATCAAGTCCTGATCAGGCAGCGATCAAGTCCTGATCAAGTGCGAGATCAAGTCCCGATTAAGTGCGAGATCAAGTCTCGGTTAAGTACGAGATCAAGCTTCGGTTAAGTACGAGATCAAGCTTTTGTTAAGTACGAGATCAAGCTTCGGTTAAGTACGAGATCAAGCTTCGGTTAAGTACGGAATCGGCTCAAGATCAGGTTAGAGAACCAAGCTTAGGGATCAGCTATGTAGCCAGTGTCATGTGAATGTAGGATAGTAAATCAGGATGGGATTAGTAGGCATAGGAATAACCATAAGGAGACTCCGAATTTGCCCTGAACCACTCAAGTGTCTTCGCTACGTCTGGAACCGGGAACTACATTGGCCCTACAAGCGTCAGGAAGGTAAGGATACGTGACCCAGTATAGCGGTTAAGTCTGGATAATATATTGGCCAGCTTTGCCCTATCTAGTGAACTATCCTTAAGTGCATACATCGGATTGAAGGAATTGGTTGTTTAGCCTAAGGATCCCGTCGAATCTTCGCCCTCAAGACCCCCTGCCATCGGAAGCGGAAAACAACGGAAAGGAAGGGACTGAATCCCGAACATTGGACTATTGGAAGACCTGGATCAAGAACCAGGCACTCCGGATCAAGGCTCGAGAACTCGCCTACGACCGGGATCAAGTACCCTGAGGTGGGAGTGAAGTATTTGTGGTAAAGCACATCTCGATTTTTCGTACTTACTCGAGAAATACATGGGATTAGTATGGTGGACTGATGGCTGCTTCCTGATCGCTTTGGACGACGCTAGTTCAGTGAGATTTTGCTTTGATCCAGTGCTGTAAACCCATGATCACTGCAGATATGGGTGGATATTTCTCGATCACGCTTCGAGTGTATACTGTATACTCAGTCCAAGCCAAAGTGTGATCTGGCTGATGATCACCGTCGATAGATATTCTTGAGGTCGAAAGACTGTGATCCTCGATGGAGAGGTACACGACACCCCAGGAGTGGAAGATCACCGAGGATCCAGTCGATTCGGCAGTCATGAGGAGGAGACCAACTAGGATTGCTGACGATCTTGAGTTTAAGTGTGATCCACGGAGGCAGTCATGTTTAAGCTGATAGGCTGTGGGGTGGAGTTCACGTCAGTGAAGATCATCAGCTCGAACTAAGTGTAATTAGCCGACGCGATGTGAAGATCGGCGAAGATTGACTGAGAATGGTGAACGGAGACCGGTGATCTTACATTATGCCTCTAAGAGCAAGGATCGATGCTCGCTAACTGTGGCACGGGTTCGCGAGCGGATATCACGGTTAATCAAGTGTAATCGGTGGCAGTGGAGTGGTGATTGACAATAATCAAGTCATATCGAGTGGCAAGAAGGAAGGAGCAAGGGTGTTGCCACGTGATCGGCTTTGGCATGGTCCTAGGTGGATACGATCTTGACTCACGGTCCAGCCCGGCGCTCGCGACCCTCCCATTGGCCTGATCCTGATTCCCTGGAGGACGACAAAGCGGGATCACGCGCGATCAAGTCCCGATCAGGCAGCGATCAAGTCCCGATCAAGTGCGAGATCAAGTCCCGATTAAGTGCGAGATCAAGTCTCGGTTAAGTACGAGATCAAGCTTCGGTTAAGTACGAGATCAAGCTTTGGTTAAGTACGAGATCAAGCTTCGGTTAAGTACGAGATCAAGCTTCGGTTAAGTACGGAATCGGCTCAAGATCAGGGTTAGGAGAACCAAGCTAGGGATCAGCTATGTAGCCAGTGTCATGTGATCGTAGGATAGTAAATCAGGATGGGATTAGTAGGCATAGGAATAACCATAAGGAGACTCGAATTTGCTCTGAACCACTCAAGTGTCTTCGCTACGCCTGGAACCGGGAACTACATTGGCCCTACAAGCGTCAGGAAGGTAAGGATACGTGACCTAGTATAGCGGTTAAGTCTGGATAATATATTGGCCAGCTTTGCCCTATCTAGTGAACTATCCTTTAAGTGCATAAGCATCGGATCGGAAGGAATTGGTTGTTTAGCCTATGGATCCCGTCGAATCTCGCCCTCAAGACCCCCGCTATCGTAAGCGGAAAACAACGAAAGGAAGGGACTGAATCCCGAACATTGGACTCATTGGAAGACCTGGATCAAGAACCAGGCACCCGGATCAAGGCTCGAGAACTCGCCTACGACCGGGATCAAGTACCCCGAGGTGGAGTGAAGAACTTCCACGCCGCCTCAAACCCCTGCGTCACCCAAGACCTTCTTCTCGTCCCAAGACATCTTCAGAAGTTACCTGAAGAGCGTAACCTGCCTACCGACGGGTACACAAGGTGAACACTACACGCAACAAGATCACGGATCATCGGGGACCCCTCCGTTAGTCGGTGTCTGGGCGCAAGTGGCGATCGCGATCGGCCTCAACCAGATTTTTGGCCAGATCCGCTCCACCACATATTCCCACGCTATCTCACACCCTGTGTCACCCAAGACTTTCTTCCGACCTACAAGACACCTTCAGAAGTCACCTGAAGAGCGTAACCCGCCTACCGACGGGTACTACAAGGTGAAACTACACACCAGCTAGATCACGGATCATCGGGGCCCTCCGTTAGTCGGTGTCTGGGCGCAAGTGGCGATCGAGACCTGCCTCAACGAGATTTTGGCAGATCCGCCTCCACCACAGACTCTAGGCCTTTCCAGCTACAAGAACTTCATAGTCTTTGATAGATGTGTTCCACCGGATGATGTTTCAGCGTTGAGATGGCTAGCATGACGCCTTGGGCGGCTGGCATGCTCGAGGATCTCCCTCATTCACATCCAGACTACTGTCTGTGTAGAACTTTAGACGAGACGGGTGGACATCAAGTTCGTCTCCCGAGACTAGATGTTGTACTCGAAAGGAGTGGGAGTCCGCACGGACCACTTTGTAGGGCCATTGCCAGGTAACCAGCAGCTTGCTACCTTTTTTCTCCCCCACACGAGAGCGGAGGACGTAGTCCCCACGTCAAAGTGCTGACGGTGGTCTCGCCGCGATCTCTTCTTGATCAGGAGGCGCTGTTTTAGCCGTTGGTCAGCAACGGGTCGATGCATTGCCCGTAAGCTGTCACGCAATGTATCCAAGTGCGTAGCGATAGCCCTGCGGTCGTAGGGACTTTGATAAACTTCTTCTGGCTGGCGTCGTAGAACTCAGAGAAGGGTGACAGACACGGCAAACCGGCAGGAAAAGCTCGGCAGGAGCCTTGTTGCCGAGAGATGGTACGGCAGTGTGGTTGATGCTGATTGAACCAGTGGAATCAAATATACCCAGTCCTTGGTAGAGATCTTGTAGTCGAGGATCATAGCCCGGAGAACTTAGAGGATGTCGCGGTTGACGCGTTCGATCGACCCATTGATCCACGGCCATAGGCAATACAGTAAAATTCTGGTGACTTTGAGTCGCCGCGAAAGTTCAGCGACCACCTCGTTCTTGAAGTGAGTGCCGTTGTCACTGACCCAGATAGGAGGTACACCAAAACGACTATGCCAGTCGAGGATAGCGGACGTCGCCACAGCGCTATCGGCGGTGTCACAGACAATGTGGTGAAGCGGACGAAAAAATTTTTTCCCGGAGAGGCGATGTCAGCCACGAACCCGAATAGAGTCGGAACGAGCGACAAGGGGGACCTGTGATCGCCAGATCTGGGTCGAATCAGACGAAGGTACGATGGGTCCCGCCGGGAACAGGCAACGGAGACACCGGCGAAGAAGCAGGTGGAGCGGTGTTCGTGGGTGATCCGAATCCTGCCGTGGTGTTCGTGGGTGATTCGAATCCTGCCGGAGGAAGAATGGGGAAATCAAGGATGTTCTCGCGCGATCAACGATGACGGGGCCCCAAGCGAGCATGATCAGCTTACCCTGGCGCCCCGAAACCTCTAACAGCACGATCCAACTTCCCCGGGCGGCGACGAAGCGAGATCACGCAAGATCGCGCAATGATCCTCTCCCGTATAAGTACGAGATCAGCTCCGGATCAAGGTCAACCCCAGGCGCGACGCAGACTCTTCTTGTGGCCTGATCCGGATTCTTTGAAGGATCACCAAGCGCGATCAGGCAGCGATCAAGCTTCGGTTAAGTGCGAGATCAAGCTTCGGTTAAGTGCGAGATCAAGCTTCGGTTAAGTGCGAGATCAAGCTTCGGTTAAGTACGAGATCAAGCTTCGGTTAAGTGCGAGATCAAGCTTCGGTTAAGTACGGAATCGGCTCAAGATCAGAGTTAGGGGAATCAAGCTAGGGATCAGCTATGTAGCCAGTGTCGTGTGATCGTAGGATAGTAAATCAGGATGGGATTAGTAGGCATAGGAATAACCATAAGGAGACTCGAATTTGCCCTGAACCACTCAAGTGTCTTCGCTACGCCTGGAACCGGGAACTACATTGGCCCTACAAGCGTCAGGAAGGTAAGGATACGTGACCTAGTATAGCGGTTAAGTCTGGATAATATATTGGCCAGCTTTGCCCTATCTAGTGAACTATCCTTTAAGTGCATACATCGGATCGGAAGGAATTGGTTGTTTAGCCTAAGGATCCTGTCGAATCTCGCCCTCAAGACCCCCAAGCTATCGGAAGCGGAAAACAACGAAAGGAAGGGACTGAATCCCGAACATTGGACCATTGGAAGACCTGGATCAAGAACCAGGCACTCCGGATCAAGGCTCGAGAACTCGCCTACGACCGGGATCAAGTACCCTGAGGTGGAGGAAGAACTTCCACGCCGCCTCAAACCCCTGCGTCACCCAAGACCTTCTTCTCGTCCCAAGACATCTTCAGAAGTTACCTGGAAGAGCGTAACCCGCCTACCGACGGGTACACAAGGTGAACACTACACGCAACAAGATCACGGATCATCGGGGACCCTCCGTTAGTCGGTGTCTGGGCGCAAGTGGTGATCGCGATCGGCCTCAACCAGATTTTGGCCAGATCCGCTCCACCACAATGGTGCAAAGTTCGGATCTTCTGGTGACTTCGGATATCACCGTGAGTCCCAAGAAGATGTCAAGATTAAAAGAAGAACAAGGGGAAGAAGTGCCTACGAAGGTTGGATCGACGGAGGCACCGATGAAAACAGAAAGATCCACAGATCAGCAGAGTTCTGGGGAGGATCTCTACTGACAGGCACGAGGCAGACCTGGATCGCAATCCAGATCTCGGAAGAAAAACCTCGAATTCCTCCCCAGGCCCTGTCGAGGGCCATTGCGGATCTCGACGAGAATCGAGATCCGCACACGAGCGATAAGGAATCAGCAAAGCTGAAACCTAATCTGCTCACCAAGTCCACTGTTGCCTCAAGATCGACCAAAAAAAGAAGATCAAGAGCACCCGGACGAAATTGAAAGCTCCAGACTCAGAGCCAGAAGACGTGATCAACCCAGGATCAACGATCACCAGGGATGCGATCGAGCAGGCCTACTACAGGAAGAGGCTAAACGAGACCTTGCTTAACGATCCCGTTCTCACGATCATACAAGTCCGCCAGATCGGTAACCTCACCGGACCAGTGTCGAAGCCCCGGACTAGCTCTGACCGCCTGAACGCGGTGAAGATCCTACTTGATCTGCTCCAAGAAGCTGGTTTGGTGGCTGGAGAGTTCGACCCGAACTCTCATTTGACTTGGAGCTGCAAGCGATTCAATCTGCGACCCAGGATCTATTCGATTCCTCAAGATCTTGGTCGGCGAGCGCCCACTGACGCCCGACCCAGGCTATCAGACTGGGTCGTCATGTTACGCGTCAGCGACCTCGGAACCAGACTCAGATAGCCCGAGAAGGCTGCAACGCATGTCGTTGGGGCCCTCCGGCGCCAAGTTCCTGAAATCGCGTATGAAGAAACAGGATGCACGATCGGTGGCTGCGAAGCTGGAGGTCAAGATGCCCGATCAGCAAGAAAATCGCCGGATCCGGACGGACCAGACCGCGCCGACGACTAACTCCACTGGATCGAGCAACAAGTTGGACGACTACTTTCAAATGGCGATGGATCGTTTCTTGAAAGAACGGACTCTCGCGACACCCTGATCGCCGATCAAAGGGGGAGTTAGATGTTGAAATGGAGTCCGTCACGGCCTCGGATCCGGATGCATGGGAATACGATCCGGACGATCTGGGCATACCAAGTTCCGGGGGACAGATGTCGAGCCGAGCCACGATCGCATCCGCGGCGATCGGTCAAGGAGGATCGTCGATGATCCAGCGGGTCCGGATCTCAGCGATCTCGGATCTGAAAGATTTTGCGGGTAAAGATCTGGACGAAGATCGCGCTCGGGCCTGGATCAGTAAAGTCAAGTCGGCGTTCCAACGCGATCAGGCTACGGAAGAAGAGAAATGCCTCACGTTTGCAGATCTGATGGTGGGACCGGCAAAGAACTGGTACAGGCAGCTCAGTCGAACGACGAAAACCAAGTGGGCGGATCTGTTGGACAGTTTCCAGACCCAATATTGTGGGTTGGGTATGTCGGTCGCGTGGCAATACTATCACGCTCGCAAGCGATCGGAAGAAACCCCTCTCGATTATCTCTACCGGCTCAACGTGGCGGCTTTACGTGCTAGACTGAAGATCAAGGACGGGAGCCCTAAGGCCCGCCGAGAACATGTGACCACTACATAGAGACATTGGGAGATCCGGAGTTAGCTGATCGGCTGACCTTACTCCGACTGGAGTGACGTCGAGGAGCTGGAGGAGGTACTCCGCCCGGGAACGGGCGAAAAGCAGGCAGCGTAAATCTGCGTTCGGATCGAAGTACAGACAAAAGGCACCGGCCAGTGCCCCGGCAGCTCCCACCCGAGCGGTGGTACGGGCGATCCAAACTCAAGATCCGAGCTCAGAATCAGAGGAAATATCCGGATCGGATGGATCCGATTCTGAAGGCGATCTCCGGAGGATATATCTTGCCGCGTCAGAAGACAAGCCGATCGGTGCTGGGGGCGCTCCCCACCAACAGGATCAGTTGCGATCGCACAAGAACGTGCAGGACCGAGGCCGGACCACGGATCGCAGACAACCAGATCACGATAGAGGTCGCTGTTCGCATTGTGGGTCGCGGAAGCACACGGATCTGGACTGCTGGAGACGTCTAACCTGTGACAAGTGCGGAAAGAGGGGCCACCCAACGGATCGCTGTCTATATACATGCCGTGGTTGTGGGGAGATCCATGAAGCTGGAGAATGCCCCATGGAAGAATTCTACAACCAGATCCGCAAGTGGTACGATCCGACCCGACATGCCGGACTGTTTCCCGAGAAGGTGGAAAAGATGTTAAACTAGGACGCTCGCCGGGTTGGAAACCGGTACGAGCCGAGCGTTCTGAGTACTGCATCTATGCATATGTGAACAAGAAATCGAGAGATCAAGATAGGGAGAATTCGGATCTGCGCGGTAATACATGTAAGTTGCATTCGTATACTGCTAAGATCGCGAGTCTTCCCCGGATCGATGAGTTCTCTCGATCTGGTGCGGAAGTGGCTCTGGATCTCAAGGAAGGAGAATCCAGGGGTTAATGGAAATACCACGCACCAGGAAAATGGTTCCGCCAAGCCAAGATCTCAGGCAAGATTAATCATGAAAGAGCGATCTTGCTCCTGGACACTGGCGCCGAGGTATCCATCTTGGATACAACCTTTGCTCGTAAGGTTGGGTGCCACTTTGACACTAGTCAGAGACAGGAGTGTGTTGGGATCGGTGATAATGTGTACACCACCGAGGGAAGAACGAGGATCAAGATCACGCTTGCAGGATACCTGGTCTACTTTTTCGATATTTGGATCGGGGATCTATCCGGGCAAGATGCGATCCTGGGTATGGATTTCATGATCCCGGCTGGGGTCCGGATGGATCTTGCGAAGGGATCGATGTGTTTACCTAATGAAGTGGGGATCCCACTTAGTGGTCGCAAGAGATTATACGGGGAGAAGGTAAGATCGGTAAAATTGGAAGAAGATCTACATATCCCAGTTGGGAGATCCGAAGAGGCCGCATCGAGAGTGAAATTATCGGCGACGGAGAAATTGTGGGTGAACAGAGGCGACCAATGGGTACCCACCGTGGTAAATGGACCCGGCCGAACTCGGTACTTAGTGATCACGAATTTGAGCGAGAAGATTCTACGACTGGATCACAGATTACATGTCGGGATGGTACTTGATCAAGAAAAGTTCCTCGCTACCCCGGGTTTGTGTCGGTCGGGTCCCGGCGTTACATGGAGTGGCAGAATCTAGCTCTAGAAGCGACAGGACGCAAGACCGGAACCTCAGGAAACCGTAGAGATCCCCTTACCGCCGGTCGAACGGCCGACCTACGTTACGCCGCGATCTATACTCCGTCGAGGTGGGGCAATCAAGACCGATCCTGATCCTGCACCAATATCGACATTGGAACCGCGATCACCGACCGATACGGCCGAAGTCAAGGTCGCATTCATCGATCCCCAACCGATCCCATGGATACCCCACCGATCACGATCAGTTCCGACAAGGCCCCGAGTGGCGAAGCTGGGGCGGTGAGACTGAGACGAATGGTGAGACTGAGACGAATGAGAGCTTGCCAGATCAGGCCCCAGGTCGGACAGATCGGACATGTGAAGAGGAAATCGAGGTAAAAACAGAAAACCAGATTTTCAAATCGAGATCCAACATGTATCCGACGCCGATGCCGTCCCCATGGTTAAAGACACCTCCGATCTTGACAGCCAAGGACGATAGGCTGCGTGATCAATCAACGGATGAACCGGATCCGACATCTCCTGAAGGGATCGAGAACGCTGATCAGACCCACTTACACGAAAGTGGCGATTTTTCGGCCGAAGATCTAGCCAATAATCTCGCAGTAGTACCAGAGATCCAGATTTCCACCACTGAAGAAGTCAGGATCGAAGATCTGCAAGTAGGAAATCCGGGATCGGCTACCCCGGAGGAGATCGAGAAACTTCGACAGATTATTTGGAAGAAGCGACATCTCCTGATCGGAAAGGGAAACGCACTTCCTCCAGCGGCCAAGGGTGTTATATGCGATATCGACGTGGGTGATGCAAAGCCGATCGCACAACGAGTCCGGAAAGGTGGCGCCACAGTTCCGCGAGAAAGTATCGGATCTCATCAAAGGACTCCTAGCTGCCAAGATCATCCGGCCATCGACCTCGCCATGGGCATCGCCGATCGTGGTGATCATCAAGAAGAACGGTGTAGACATCCGACTATGTATCGATTATCGGCTGGTGAACGGTCTCACGAGCCTGATGATCTACCCAATGCCTCTGATCAATGACCTGTTAGAAGATCTTGACAAGGTTCTGTGGTACTGTTCATTAGACATGGCGAGTGGATTCTGGGTCGTATCAATGACCGATCGAGCTCGCGCGATCTCAGCTTTCATCACCCCGTTCGGCCTTTTCGAGTGGAATCGCATGCCGTTCGGGCTGAAGAACGCCCTCAGTCTATCAACGTCTTGTGGACAACGCCCTATATGGGTTCTTGAAGATCTCCCCGTCAGGGAACACGGAAGACTCTGCAGATGTGTTTGAATCAGGGATCCTGAGGATCCTGGTCGCCCGTCGGTTCTAGGACGGAGATCATACATCGACGATATCTTGATCACGGCTGGATCATG
Source organism: Phytophthora colocasiae (assembly GCA_018806915.1). Classification (NCBI taxonomy): domain Eukaryota; phylum Oomycota; class Peronosporomycetes; order Peronosporales; family Peronosporaceae; genus Phytophthora; species Phytophthora colocasiae. The sequence goes on along the minus strand of JAGKQI010000094.1, from coordinate 30,614 downwards.
GGATCAAATGTGCGATCGGGTGGAAGACCTATTGAGGCTCTGTGGATAAGTGGAATCTCTCGATCAGTGTGGCGAAGAGCTTCTGGGGCATGGATAAGGTGGAATATCTCGGACACAAAGTGTCGATCGATGGATTGGAGGCAAACCCGAAAGACCTGAAGTCTCTGACGGATCTACCATTCCCTGGATCACCTGATCCATGCAATCGTTCCTGGGAAGTTTGAATTACTATAGTCGGTTCATCGAGGATTACGCGATCTATGCATCGGTCCTATATGAACTACGTGAGGTGGAGTTCGCAGAACTGAAGAAGCGACCAGATCTACTAAAGATCATGGATGGAACGGACCATATCACCCGAGATCTCGATGCACTTAAGTCGAACCGGGATGGATCATCAGACACCTTGACTCAAAAAGGGATAGCACACCGATTCCGACTTGGGGGCGATGCCTTCCCCCTGTTCAGGCGAGGCCGAAATCAATCTGGGTCTAAAACCCGGCGACGAGAGGTGGGGTAGAGCATACAGAGCGTTTACAGCCTTGAAAGCCAAGATCGCGTCGACCCCGATCCTCCGTCACTTTGACATGGCGAAATTGCCCGTGGTGATTGTGTATGCTAGTGACTGGGCGATTTCGCCGCACTAATGCAGGAACACAACCAGATCTACCGCATTTGCCAGCCGGACTTTGAAGACGAACGAGTTGAATTATAATGTTGCCGAAAAAGGAGGTGTTGGCTCTACTTCGGATCTTGGATCTATACTACACCCTGCTGGTGGGACGCCAGATCAAGGTCCTAACTCGACATTCCACGCTTGCCTGGCTGTTCAGGTCTTCCGGCCTCCAGGGACGTCTAGGACAATGGTCTGCACTTCTATCCCCATGGACACTCGAGATCACGAAGTGTACCGAAGGAGAGGGATGAAATACTGGGGCGATCGCAGCTAGTATAACACCCAGATCGGATATCGACGAAGCCCTGATCGCGATCGCGCCACAGAAGGAACCAAGACGTAAGATCCAGATGCCGATTCCCACCGTAGATCCAGGTGAGGAGCTATGGGTAGTAAGTTTCGACGGTTCGGCACGCGTGAAACGAGGAGGAGGGCGCTTTCAGCGCGATCGTGTGGAGTTTGCCGGAGTGGAAAGTGATCAAGGCTAGATCAGACTATGCGGAGAGTCTTACTGTCAATGAAGCGGAATACCGTGGACTCTTGCTAGGTCTTGACATGATCGCACAGTTAGAGCGCCGCCGTTTGGTCGTTTGTGGCGATTCGAACTCTGGTGATCCGACAAGTCCGGGGCGAGATCGACTGTAAGGCGCCAGGATTGACGTTACTCAAACAGAAGGTGCGAGATCACTTGCGGAATTGGGGAGATCATGAGCTAGTCCATGTGAAGAGAGACTGGAATGGGAGCGCAGACAGCTTGGCGAGTGCCGCGCTGCAGCGAGGAAGCGGGATCGAGGTCCACGATGAAGCAGATCGGTGCGATCTGGTCACCCTAAATCGGCTTGATGAGGTGTTGATCCCTCGAGTTGAAGATCGAACGGTGCAAGTGTCGGCCGTAGCCACGGGTGCAGCCCGAGCGCGACCCGATGCCGCCGTCCTGCGAGAGGAACTGATCCGGAGATGCGAGTGGATCGGATCAGGCGAGCTCAGGACGAGGAGGTCTGGATCGCCGGACTAAAGAAGTACCTGGCTGGGCAGATCGCGGATCTTACTCGAGCCGAGTCTGGATCCTACGCCAAGATCGCTTCCGAGTACGAGGTAGATGAACAGGATCTGTTGTTTTATTGCCCACCAGGCCGAGATCAAGAGGTGATCGCGACCGTCTGATGAGACTCGTGGTTCCAGAAACGTTACAGCAGGATGTCCTCCACCACTACCATACGACTCTGGAAGGGGGACATCAAGGATCGGACGCACTTATCAGCGGATCCGAGATCATTTCCACTGAGGGGATTATATCGGAGTGTGCAGCGATACGTAGGCGAGTGTGTAGACTCGTGAGACTGGAAAGGGGAGACCCACGATCCGAGTGCGAGTCACCTGGGAATATGCAAGCTACATACCCATTCCAGATCATAGCGATGGATCACATACCCTCTCTGCCCAGATCCAACAAAGGCAATACTGAACTACTGATCTGGGTCGATCTGTTCACGGGATATGTGATCGCAAAGGCTAGTTCCTCCCGATCGGCCCAGACCGTCGCGGAATCTTATGAAGAATGTGTGTTTCGCAGATTTGGTGCTAGCGAGATGATCAGGCACGATCGAGAACCGGGCTTCATGTCCGACTTCTTCAGATCGTTCAATAAGATCCTGGGGCAGCGACAACGGGCAACGATGGCCTACCGACCACAGCGCCAATGGGACTGCGGAAAGGATGGTGCAAACGGCCACCAGGGCAATCAAGATGTATGTTCAAGATCTCGATCAAAAAGGACTGGGATGAATATGCGGAGAGATTGACTTTCGCCATTAACACGGCTCACGATCGGGTCCGGGGAGATACCCCTCACCATTTGGTACACGGATGGGATCCAAGATCGACGTTGGAAGCCAACGATCCCGATCGGGTCGACCAGACGCCACGATCGCGATCCAAGACGGTGGAGATATCGCGTTCAGAGATACTACCAGCAGTCGAGAAAACAGGTCAACGCTAAGCTGCGAGAGGCGATCGCGACCGAGCTGATCGGCACAATGAGGGATGTCGATCCGCATCAGATCGAAGCTGGATCACGAGTTTGGCTATACCTAGATCGTGTGAAGGAAGGGTATGCCCGTAAACTCGCCCACCTTTGGCATGGCCCGTTCCGTGTTGCAGAGAAGCTCAATGAATTCACGATCAAGCTGGAGATCGCGGGCTCTGATTACCATATCTTTCCGGTGGTTCATGTTTCTAAGCTAAAGCCGGTACGGAATTTCCCAGATCGACCGCGGATCGAGTTGACGGTAGATGAAGCCGATCGGCTCGATTTCGATGAGATCCTCCTTCCGGAGGACAGTTGGGTTCCAGATCTGGATGCCGATGAGTACGAAGTCGAACGGATCTCGGACATGCGAAGTGGGAAACGAACTCGCTACGGCCGGATCTATCGTGAGTTCCTGGTGCACTGGGTCGGTTATGATGAGCCAACGTGGGTCGACGAAGCTGATCTTAACTGTGGGGTCATATTGAGCGCGTTCCTACGTGACCACGCTAATCGGACCCGGTTCGGCGATGCAGTCGCACGAAGAGGTGTAAGGAGAGTCAGGCGAGGTGACAGGGTTGCCTCGCCGTGATCGAGGAAGCTGATGTGGAGGAGAATCCAGATCAGAGCGAGAGTTTTATATTTGTGTATATGCATGTGCGTAGGGAATTTGACGGTGGAAGATGGTGGTCCGGGATGTCGAGATGGAGATGAAAGGGGATCACATTCCTAAAATGATAGAGTACGATGGAATGACGGTGAGAATGGAGATTACGGATTACGAGTGGAGATTATGAGAATTACGAATGGAGATGGAAGAATGTAGAACGGCCCTGGAAGGGGTTCCGAATCTGAACTCGGGGAGAAGCCCTGAGCCTTGCTGCAAGTGATCGAAGTTCGCACGACTTACGGAGAAGGTTCCAGCGGGAGGAGGATTGAACTTGCCGATAAGTCGGGGAATCCTGGTGGCGGGATGGTTGACCGGTCTTGCCGATACTGGTTACGCCACGGATCCGCCTCGTCACACTTCTCCAGAGCCTCGATCAGGTTCGCCGGCTCTGGGACGTTCGCGTTGGGATCCGACAGGTTGGCACGCCGAGAGACCACGCCGGGATACCAACGAACCACATCCACCGACGGAATGGGGAGGTGAAGGAAGAACGGATCCAGCAGGATGTCGAGATCGAACCACTGATCGCGCATTATGGCGGGGAAGGAGGCGAGGAATTGGCGCTGGCAGACCCAGCCCGACTCCGCCGGGCCTTGCGAGCAACGTAATACCGCTGCAGTTCAAGATCCGCATCCTGCATGGCAGAGGTGATCTCAAAGTTGTGGGTGGCCTCCCAAAATGCTTGACGGTGCCGTTCCTCCAGAACGCGATAGGTGGCGGCCACGGCCGCGAGGGGTGTTCCTCCCTCTCATGCAGATCGAGGTCGAACGTAAGGGGACCCGGGTTCGCGAAGTCGTTCCACGGCTCTAGAGCCAGCAGATCAAGCCACGTTCACGCCCGTGATCAGCCTCGTGGAGGTATTCGGTGCGGGGGTCGGTGCAGGCCCAGCCTGTATCTGGGAAGGGAACAGCCAACCCGAAGGGATCAACAACCGTTTGCCCAGAGAATTGGCGATCAGACCCACGATCGAATACTGCCCGATCACCTGCGGATCCCACGGCACGATGTCAGCGGGCCGCGAAGGTACGCCGCCGATCGTACCCTGGAATGAAAGAGGCGACCGGAAACAGGGGTGGGCGGAGCTCGGGGGCGAGGAACCGCCGGAAGGAGGTGGCGGTGGTGACGGGGAACCCGGAGGCGATCCTGAGACGGCGGACCTGATCCATCTGGAGATGGGCTTGAGCCGTCCAGAGACCCCGATCCACGGGTGCCAGAAGGTCCGGCTCGAACCTGACCGGACTCGCGCGCCGGTGCGTCGAGATAGACCGTTGGCGGCCCATGTAGAGTCTCGTCCTCCTCGGAGTCCTCCGCCTCGTTGGAACGTTCCGATTCGGCTTCAGAACCAGTTCCATTGCTGGGTTCTGGACTTTCGTCCTTCGGACGGCGATGAGAATGGGTGCTGGGGATCGTAGTCGGAGTCTTCCTCGTCCTCATCCGGCGAATCACCTCGGCGGGGAGCGATCCGACTGATCCGTAGGCGCTGGGGTCGGATCAGGGGCTGGAGTGTCGGTTTCCTCCTCCGGCTTGCCCAGAAGCTTGATCCGCCAACAGATCCAGCGGACTCGCCGTTGATCCTGCCGGGGTCGGGACCACCGTGGGTGTGAGCAGGCTGGGTTGACCCGGGAGCTTCGGTAGCTGCAAGTTTTAGATCACGGGGAGCTGAGGTGCCTGAGCCGGACGCTTGCGTGAGGAAGGAGGAACGGCCGGGGAAGCGGAGGCGCTTCGAGATCTTTTGGTGGCACGAGCCGCCCGTCGATCCGCGATCCACGAGGACGACCGAGCAGAGGAATCCTCGGCGTGGTGCAGCTGTTGTTCGGCTTCGGCATAATCAGCGTCCAGCTCTTGGTGAGCTTCGTCGAAGCTCCGCGTTCTGTCGCTGGAGTTGGTCGAGTTCCTGTGTCGCCGCATCCCGGGCGGAACGAGCCACGTCGCGTCTGCGAGGGCAGACAAACGATCTTGGGTGGCATCGTCCAGGTCGACCTGGATTCGATCACGGTCTACCGTTACCGATTGAGATCTTGCATTGCCTGATCCCGGTCGAGGCGGGCCTGATCCAGTCTGCGACGGCCTGATCCCGCTCGGCAATGGCGGCACGATGCTGGACGGAGAGCTGGTCCCGGTCGTGCTGGATTATCTCCAGATTTCTGGCGTCTGCCAGATCTTGCTCCAGGCTGGATACGGCGGCGGCATCGGCGGTTGCACCCAGAGGCGGAGCGCGAGAATCCGGGGCGGATACGTCCTCCAAGGCGAGGTGTGCCCGAGCCAGTTCAGCCTGGTGATCCTCTGCCTCGCGTTCCAGGTACGCGACTTCGGCTCGAGCGGCGAGCAACTCCGCTTGGGTCCGTGTCAACTCCAACCTCAACCGAGCCTCCTCTGCCGTAGGGCGAGTCTGATCAGCGGGCATGGCCATGGCCGCTTGTGGACCTTGGGAGGAATCGTTCCTCTGCCAGCGATCAAGGCTACGCTGAGTGAGAGTCAAGCCATGACGCACGGCGGCGAGCTCCCGTTCACGATCCTGAAGCTCATCCCGGAGTTCAATCTCCGTCTCCCCGGCTATGCGAAGTTCGGCCAGCCGGAAGTCGAGATCCTCGAGCGCAGAGTCTAGCCGCGCCTGGATCCGGGCCAGTCGCTGCTCAGACTCCCGTCGTTCGGCGTCGTGCTGGGCCCGCTGATCCTGCAAGGCGGCGATCGCGTCCCCACCGATAGCATCTCCGGTTCCCGATCGCAGATGAGCGATTTCGGCGTTCAGCCGCAAAATCTCCTCCGCTTGGTCGTCCCGGAAGCGCTCCATATCCTCCATGTCGGATCGCAACCGGCGAACGGTGTCGTCCAGGTGGTCCCGATCGCGACTCAAGGTCTCGCGTATCCGTTGGCTATGGGCCAGCCTCGCTTGCAAGGTGACCAGCTCAGGGTTTACCCCGGGGGTTGAGAAGCGGGAGGCCGTGGATCGGGCGGATCGGATCGAGTGCTCGCTCGAGGGCGATCTCGGCGTCAAGGGGGGCGAGGAAGGCGGATCGGACATCGTAAGGGAGTGGTGGTACTTGAACGACTTGTGTTCCAGGTGGTGAATGTGGAAATTAACCCGAAGTGAGCTGCGGCAGCTCAACTTACGTGCTGGGGGCGGATGTGGTGAAGCGGACGAGAATTTTTCCCGGAGAGACAATATCAGCAACGAACCCGAATAGAGTCAGAACGAGCGACAGGGGGGACCTGTGATCCCCAGATCTGGGTCGAATCAGACGAAGGTACGATGGGTCCCGCCGGGGAACAGGCAACAGAGACACCGGCGGAGGAGCAAGTGGAGCGGTGTTCGTGGGTGATCCGAATCCTGCCGTGGTGTTCGTGGGTGATCCGAATCCTGCCGGAGGAAGAATGGGGAAATCAAGGATGTTCTCGCGCGATCAACGATGACAGGGCCCCGCGAGCATGATCAGCTTACCCTGGCGCCCTGAAACTTCTAACAGCACGATCCAACTTCCTGGCGGCGACGAAGGCGAGATCACGCAAGATCGCGCAATGATCCTCTCCCGTATAAGTACGAGATCAGCTCCGATCAAGGTCAACCCCAGGCGCGACGCAGACTCTTCTGTGGCCTGATCCGGATTATTTGAAGGATCACCAAGCGGGATTAGGCAGCGACTGCTTCGGTTAAGTGCGAGATCAAGCTTCGGTTAAGTGCGAGATCAAGCTTCGGTTAAGTGCGAGATCAAGCTTCGGTTATGCGAGATCAAGCTTCGGTTAAGTACGAGATCAAGCTTCGGTTAAGTGCGAGATCAAGCTTCGGTTAAGTACGGAATCGGCTCAAGATCAGAGTTAGGGAATCAAGCTAGGGATCAGCTCTGTAGCCAGTGTCGTGTGATCGCAGGATAGTAAATCAGGATGGGATTAGTAGATAGGAATAACCATAAGGAGACTCGAATTTGCCCTGAACCACTCAAGTGTCTTCGCTACGCCTGGAACCGGGAACTACATTGGCCCTACAAGCGTCAGGAAGGTAAGGATACGTGAACTAGCATAGCGGTTAAGTCTGGATAATATATTGGCCAGCTTTGCCCTCATCTAGTGAACTATCCTTTAAGTGCATACATCGGATCGGAAGGAATTGGTTGTTTAGCCTAAGGATCCCGTCGAATCTCGCCCTCAAGACCCCCGCTATCGGAAGCGGAAAACAACGAAAGGAAGGGACTGAATCCCGAACATTGGACTATTGGAAGACCTGGATCAAGAACCAGGCACTCCGGATCAAGGCTCGAGAACTCGCCTACGACTGACTGGCACCCTGAGGTGGGAGTGAAGAACTCTCCACGCCGCCTCAAACTCCTGCGTCACCCAAGACCTTCTTCTCGTCCCAAGACATCTTCAGAAGTTACCTTGAAGAGCGTAACCCGCCTACCGACGGGTACACAAGGTGAACACTACACGCAACAAGATCACGGATCATCGGGGACCCCCTCCGTTAGTCGGTGTCTGGCGCAAGTGGTGATCGCGATCGGCCTCAACCAGATTTTGGCCAGATCCGCTCCACCACAACAACAAGCTCGCAGAAATGCGTGGCGTGGTCGTTCAAGACTAGAAGATATTTGTCATCGCCGAAAGATATAGAAAATCCCAATGGAGAACGCCGTTTCGCTCGTCACACTCAATGGTCTCACCCCACGGACGTCGGACAATTCGACCGCCTTTCAGATGCAGGCAACGAAAGCGTGTACGACGCGATGGATGTCGGTGATATGAAACAAACCACGTAGATTGTTCACCATTGCTTGTTCGCCTCGATGTTTTTGTGCACCGCAGTGTGCGATTACACAGAGCCTTCAAGTCAAATCCACACACGCTTTTGGAATCCACAGGCGACTGTTAAGTCGCAGAGCATTGTCAGGTCCTTTGGCGGCTCCAAGTGGCGCTTGGCGCTTACGCTGTTCTGCCACGATCTCCTTCATCGAGGGCCAAACGAATCCTTCATCGTCGAGTGGACGTAGAATGTTTGAAACTTTTGGCTTCGTAGCTGCCTTCTTTGATTTTCCCAAACTCCGAGTAAAACGCTTCAACCGCACTGCAGTTCTTGGTTGACCAGCCCACCTCGATAGCATATCCGCCCAAACGTTGGAAGTTCCGTCGACGTGCTCGATCATATACGGGGTTCGACATTAGCTTTAACGCCCACCGCAACAGCTTTCCTCGGATGTGCTTCGTGACGCTGGTATGCGTCGCGAAAACGTGAATCAAGTTACGATGGTCGCAGAATAGTCGGAACGGACGTGCACGCAACAGTAGGTAGTCCAACTTATCGCATGCCACCACTATTGGATAAGCTTCCTTCTCAATCACTGTCCAGTTTAGCTGCGCGCCACGGAAAGTCCCACTCAGACATTTCAACAATTTGTGTTGTTGAGTAGTCACGTCGGTCTTAGCATCGAAGTCTCGCACCTGGGTGACAACGACCGCGAATCCGGTATCTGACGCATCGGTAAACACACAAGTCGTTGCCTCGTCATCTGGTAACGCCAACGTAGCAGAAGTAGCTACCAACTCCTTGGCATGGTCGTACGCAGCCTTCTCTTCAGTCGACAGCTCAACCGAATGCCAGATGCGACGCGCTTTGTGCGTTTACCATTACTCAGTAGTTCATCAAGTCGCTGTTGCAGCGGATCTACCGGAAATAGTCCACGATAGATTCCCTCATCAAGTTTGAGGCACACAGGAACTGCTGTAATTGACCAGCAGTGGTCGGGTATGGCATCGGACGGAGTGTATCTATTCGCTCTGGGTCATGGGCAATACCGGCAGAAGAAATGACACGACCACACCACTTGACCGTCTGCTGATACAAACTGGACTTCTTTGCACTGAGCTTAAATCCGTACTTGGCGACGAGGTCAAGAAAACACTCAAGCTTCGTCACATAGGTGTCTACGTCGTCGGCGAACAACAATAGATCGTCGATCCAGACGACAATAAACTCATGCAGTAGTGGCTCGAAACACTTCTCCATCACCTGCCGAAAATAAACGGCAGCGTCGCAACATCCTTGAGGTACCCGCCTTGGCGTGTATATCTTCGAGTCGGTGATGTAGGCATCAACGCTTGGCTCAGGATGTGCAATGGAAGCCGCCAGAACCCTTTCAGCATGTCGAACAAATCGTAGTGATTCTTGCCTTCGTACACTCCATAGAGTCCGCATATGCGGCATGGTACTGATCAGTGCTTCTATGAGATCATTCACCAACCAGTAGTCACATGTCTGGCGGTACTCATCCACATTCATGCCAGCTTTGCGAACTGGGAGCACTGGGCTCGCCCAGCGGCTATTTATACCCATCCAAGCTTCACCAACTGCGCGTTAAATTCGCGGAGATACGTGCAAACAGCAGGTGGATACTGTCTCGGTTTGCACTTAATCGACCTCGCACCTTCCTTCAGTTTTATTTCGAGTGGGTCGACCTTCGCAGGCGGATCATTTCCCAATGTCAAACGCCACACGTCGTGCTTCAATACAATGACGCGGAGTTTCGACTGTAATTGACGATGGAAGCCATGTCCCAAAGCTGCTTGCACCATCTTCTCAATCGCTGCTCGCAAATCTGCGTCAGAGAGAACAGAGTCTGCTTCAACCAGTTCGCCATCGAAATCATCATAATCTCCTTCCGCATCCTCAGTTCGTTAAGCCAATTGCTCCAACTGTCGATCAATGTCAATCCCCAAAGCTTTCAACAGGTCCTGACCCATTATGAACTCAGGTTCATCATTGTTAATCACTAGGCACTCTACTGGCTTGTGAAGAGCAACGGGACCGGCCGCCGTATTCAGTAACACAAGGGGATATACTGCATCGGTGCAAGTAATCTCATGTTTAGCCACTGCAATGTTCGCAATTGGAGTGTCCAAACGGGCCACCGTGATAGCAGGGTCACGTCGCTGTAGCTCTTTGACATGCTTCCTACTGATAGCCGTGCGGTCGGCACCAGTATCAGCACAGTACGGCAATCGCAGAATGTCATTTAGCGTTACAGGTTTTTCCCTCTGAAGGAATGCACTCGCGTAGACGCTTGAGACGGGAGACGTCCTTCTTGTTCCCGTTTCCACGATGAGCACGTAGTGTGCGACGAATTTCCGACTTTTCATCATCATTAGCATTGGTACACTCGGATAGCCAATGCATGCCTTCGCAGTGTGGGCAGGGCTTTGGCGGCACCTTCGGACGGTCCATCGTTTTCTTAACGGGCTGTCCCGCGCTGACGGTACAGTCGCTGCTACCAGAAGGAGCTTTCTTGGCCGTCTTGTTCGGCCTCGATGAGGATTGGCTCTTGGAGTCAACCTCACCGCGCTCGCGCTTTTCACGTCCTTGTCTCTGGAAAACCTTGTCATGCTCCAGAGATTTTTCCAGGATCAAGTCATGAAGAACCACTTCATCTTCCTTCGCTTTGCGTGCTTGGAAACGAACGGTTCTCTCAATATCATCCTGTTGAGCTTGTGGCTCCAATGAGGCGATCAAAATGCGACAGAGTTGTTTTTTTTTCAGTGTCATCGTCAAAACAGATTCCCCAGCCATTGTCTTCGATGATGTCATGGCAGGTCTTGAAGTACTGGATCACTCGCTCGCTAACGTCCGTCTCTTTCAAGTTCATGCGCAGTTTATTACGCATTTTGTAGTCGATGTCCGGAACGTTGTTGTTTTTCACACTTGCGATGATTCGGTCCACCTCAGCCACGATATGGTCATCGGTGACTTCAACGATCGAAATGTGCTCAAACGCCATAAACGCAGAAGTCCTTTGTCAAACGTGGTCTTGACTGGCACAATCACATCATTGGCACCATCTTTTGCACGAGCCCAGCCGTTTCTTCGTATCGCGACGGTCCTTACGCCATTGCACCAACGAAGCATGCGAAGTGCTCGAGATTTTTAGGCGGTAGGAGTGGCGTGAACAACGGAGTTGAGGCAAACGCATCACCAGTCACCCCGTTATCGCTGTTTCGAGTCTCAGTACGAGTACCATCAGTGTTGGCAGGTCGCGGGTTCAATCGCGAACTCGATCGAACACTTGAATCGCCACTTTCGGTAGACGTCTTGTTGCTTGGGCGCGTGGTAGTCATGGTCCTGGTTGCAGATACTCTGCTAGAGGTATCTTTGTAGTGTGTCTGCAGGGATTGAAGACACTCGAGGGGGGGGGGGGGGTCGGCGAACTCCCTGGAACTGTAGCCGAAGTCTATTTGGTAAATTGACAAGTGAGGTCTAGTGCTATTCTACATCTACCCGGTGCCGGAGACATTATGGCCAACGGTTGGACACGGTGAGTGTCATCATTGTTGCCGTTACGGTCACTGCTCGTCATCGATGTTGTCGATACACAGATCTTGCAGGAATTGCTGTCAACATTGATTCCGTTACAGAGCTGTAGCTGGTACGGGCTGGCTGTATGCTTTGGCTGCGCTACACATTCTAGTCATTCTGGACTGGGAAGTCGATGGCTAGTTGCGGAGTGAACGATTTCGTATTATCCCTGCAGTGGGCAAGATCGTGTTCTATGGTAGCACCATGGTGCATGAACTACATCGCTGATACACATGAACTTACCATGGTCGTCATCGTTGATGAAAATCCTGTTGTAGCGGATCTTCTTTTTTTTTCGGGTCAGTCCGTTCTAAGTCAAACTCGGATCGCCATTGGAGATCGTGTCGGGATATCGTACTCCGATTACTTTGTGGAGCGTTTGCTCTGTGCACGCGTCACGTTGTAAAGTACGAGTGCAAAGCCAAAATCAATTCCACGCAAGCATTCAAAATATTAATACTAGTTGATGAATTGACAAGACATTCCGTTTTTGCAAATTAAGACTTTGGATATCAAAACATGAAATCGCTTAAAGCCACTTCGAATACATGCACATTATACTACGTAGTACCTATGCAGAAATCCAAATTCAAGTGTCACATGTAGATGGAGTAGTAGTGTCTGCGGGATAAACTCAGCACCGCCGGAATATTCAACATATCTGAGTTGTCATTTTGCAGTCCTGCTTTTCGTATGCCTTCACTTGCAACTTCCTGAGATACACATAACGAATCTAGCTGTCTATTTGGTGGTTTTTAATTAACTGTTGATCTTTACCGCGTCAAAAGCGAGCAAGCAAATATACATTCTGCTGGTACCCGAAACGATGCGAGGCACATGCGCGTCGAAACCAGCATTTAACTAGCATTTGCTGTGAAGTACGTCTGATAATCGCGAATCACCTTCGCGTTGTCCTTCTTGGAGAGTCTGGAGCTCTTAGCCAACATCTCACTGACATTAGTAGGATTTTGCTCCCATCCAGCCATCTCTTGAACTGCAACTCCTGCAAGTCCGAGAGAAATCCTTTGTGGCTCCCTTCAGCCATCCAAATGTTCAATTGCACATTTTCCAGCCGAGTGGCAGTGGTTATTGTTACTGTCACCTGCTTCGCAGTCGTTAGCATAGCTGCCAGCCCGTCATCGACGTAGTGACTCGCCATGGCCGTGACCATCGCCACATCAGCTGCGTCCGGGTTGTTCTTGTACGCTTTGGTCACCGAAGCAGCCCACTGTGTGCCAGCCCCCATCGCTGCAGCGTCTCTGAGCTCACATCCACTCCTCGCTCACGCTCCGTGGTGACCACAGCTTGACTCCAGGCGTAATCCAGCGACATTGCCCTCCAACGCTTGGTCACAACGGATTGTGGCCATTTTGCTAGTCGACTTGATCGCGAAGAATGTCATTTTCAGCCGTTGTAGCCACGAGCAATGAAGACAGCGGTTCCCAGGAATCTTCAATGGCCTGCAAGCCCACCCATGACACTAGCAACTCCCAGCGTCGAGATTCCTCATTGGAAACGATGGTCACGAAATTCATTCACCTGAGCAACATTCCTTTTGTTTGAAACTAACTCCAAAGGCTCCGATGTTGTATCCAAGTCCTCGTCAGCGAGCCTAGACGCGTGAACTCGTACTTTCGCGCCGTTACAAGGTGCTCGATTTCAAATGAGTGTGGTAGCGCTGCGACCACCTTGAACGGACTCCACCCAGTGACCCAAGAGCTTGCGGTTTGGCAATCGTTGATCGATCCTCGACCACAGCACGAAGTCGCCAACATCAAAGTTGACTGGACTGCCTTTGTGCGTCGCCATGTCTCTAAGTCGCTGGGCTTCCTTCGCGTCTGCTACTTCCCGATGAATTGCATGCAGTGACAATCGAAGTCGATCCACATCCGCTAATGTCATTGAGATCCACTCCTCTCGATAGTCGCGGGTAAAACAATGGCATCCAAAGCAGAAGATGCAGGCAGCGCTGTGAAGACTTCGACTGGTGCGGCCTGCCAGCGACTGTACTCGAGTGTGATTGAGGTTAGCCTGTACAGCAGGCAGTAGGTACGGCCATTCGTGATCATCCAACCCGTATTCCATCAGTAGTGCTCGGAAAACCTGGAGCACATCTCGATTCAAGCGCTCCACTGTGCCATTCAACCACAGTGAGTAAACAGGCGTAAAGTTTAACTCCACCTTCAGCCTCGCTGCAAGGTTCTTCGCCATCTCGTTGCGAAAGTGTGACCCCTGATCTGACAGAAGAGTCTTCGGAATTCCGTACCGAGCGCACCACATTGTCAGTGCTTCTGCTGCGATAAAGGCTGTTGGTGTGGCACATGCAAACAGCTCGCATAAGTGGGAAACCCCATCCTTCACCACCAGAAGGTAAGATAAATCACCAAAGCCTTCTCCAAGTGATAGAAAATCCCAGTGAACAACTTCATTCCGTTCGATCGTCACGAGAAGCGGTCCATACGGGCGAGGAATTAGACGAGGCCCCTTAAAATGCTTACATAGCAAACATTGTCGGATGAACTTTGCCACTTTGTCTTCCAGCTTAAACACGTAGAAACGTTCTTTTAGCGCTAGGGTCATGGGTTCTGACCTCGATGACGTTGTGATCCACAGTGAGCAACAACGAAAATTCGAGCGAGTAACTCTTTCGCACCAGTAAGGACCCACTACCCGATTGTAAACTGTCACCACACCATCCACCTCGTCCTCTGAGGCCTCTTTTAGCCGTGAACGCTCGCGTGAAGCAGCTTGTTGAGCTGCTTTAATATCGTCTCGGAGTTGGGAAGCGAAATCCATCATCAGCAAGGGACCGAAGACGGGAAAGTGAGTCCACAGGGATGACTTGGTGGTTACGTGTCCGGCACTGCTGCTACAGAAACCTGATCACGCGCATGCCAGCGAGAGACAATGTCAGCCCATACATTGCTTTCTCCCGGAATGTGTTCGATAGTATAGCGTTTTAGACCACTCAATCGCATCGCCCAACGCTGCAGGCGGTCCCTCACATGCTTTTTCAAGTCCACATTTGGCGCAAAAATGAATGCCAAGTTAGCGTGATCACAATACAGACGAAACCGCGAGGTCGGCGTAGGAGATAGTCAAGCTCATGACAAGCTCTAACAATCGGGAACGCCTCTTTTTCGATGATCGTCCAGTTTAGTTTCAAATGTTTGAACATGCCACCCTTGCACACGATCATCTCGTGGTTTTGCTTGACCACAGGCAGCTATACATCCCAATGTCTGACTTGCGTCACAACAATGCTGTGAGCCCTCGTCTGATGCATCCGTAAATAGAAGAAGCTTAGCCTCGTGGTCAGGAAACGCCATTAATGCAGAGTTCGTTACCAACGACACCACAGCACTGTACGCACTGCGTTCTTCTTCGGACCAGGTTGTGGCTACATTCAGAGCATTTCGATTGCGTCATCCTATTCGAACGCGCTCAGCGTTCAGCTTGTCCTTTAGAGGTGCGATAACCCGTGTATAGTCAGGTAGCGAGTCGTAAAGCCAATTTGTGGCGCACACGAAGTACTGCAAGTCGGCCACTGTTTCCAGGTAGCGGTAGTTCGGCACGAGCACTAACACGAGCGGGATCATGACGGACACCTTCACTGGAGATAAGTCGGCCACACCATAGGATCTCAAGTTCAAAACAGCGATGACTTAGACATATTGAGCTTGAAGTTGGCACTGGCCACGAGCTCAAAGAACACACCAAGTGTCCGGACAAACTCTTCTACTGTCGGCGCGAACAGGGTAACATCATCGGTCCACACAAGCGCAGAGTGGATTAGCGGAGCCAGCTTAGTCTGTACCTGGATTTGGAAATGTAGAGCAGAATCCATAGCTCTTTGTGGTACACGCTTTGGCGTGAAGACGCCATCTGGAGTAACGAATGAAAAAATCTCGCGACAGTCCTCGTGAAGAGGTAACTGCCAGAATACCTGCGTGAAGTCAAAACAGGCGAAGATCTTCTTGCCACTAAACGAGTCAACTTTAGTTGCTGCTGAGGGCATTGTGCCCGCAATAGGAACGGTGACAAGGTTCACGGCCGATAGTCGATAGTTAGTCGGAACTTGTCCTGCGTACCAGGTTTGCGAACTGGTCCACCGCACATGCCCATCGATATGCATTGTTTTGTTCCACCAGGCCATTATCCACGATTGCAGCGGCGCATATTTACGCGGCGGACTGCGATACGGGACAGCACCCGTCTTCAAAGTAACTCGTAACGGTTCAACTTGAGCTGGGGAATCATGGCCGAACGCATTACTCCATATATCTGGAAATTTTTCCAGCCAACCATGAATTTGAACAGCACACTGCGGCGGAAGTCCATTCGCTGCAGCCCGATCCAGTAATTCTTTATGCTTAG
The DNA here is from genome assembly GCA_018806915.1 of Phytophthora colocasiae. Taxonomy (NCBI): domain Eukaryota; phylum Oomycota; class Peronosporomycetes; order Peronosporales; family Peronosporaceae; genus Phytophthora; species Phytophthora colocasiae. The sequence goes on along the minus strand of JAGKQI010000094.1, from coordinate 14,533 downwards.
CAGCGGGTTCTGACTTGCAAGCGGGTTGGGATCTCGCCTCCCACTGGAAACTCATCATCTTCCCTGTCCAGCAGAGACAGACCAGCCAATTGAGCAAGCTGTTCGTCAACATCGATGCTCAGTCCTTTTAGCACATCCTGCCCAATAAAAACTCGTCACCTTCACTCAGCCAGTATCAGACAGGGACTGTCCGTAATGAGACAGGGCCAGCAATAGTCGTCAGCTCCAAGTCAGTAGTGTAATAGGTCTACCTAGACCTATTAGGTGGCGTACACGTGCGCTTACGTGTATGAGGAAGCGTGCAATTAGAATAGACTTAATTTAAGTATACTTATTTAAATAAGTATAAGTAAATCAAATATAACTAAATTAAACTGCAAAATACCGTAAAATGAGAACTGTTATTGAATTTGGCATAAGCCAAATTATGGACCTCCTAAAACTGTTTGTTATCTATTTCTAAAGCGGTCTGCTAACGTGTGGTTGGCAGAAACTCTGCTCAGTGCATTGGTAGAAATCCGTTACTTTCTACCAATAATATGCATTAATGCACACGAACCACCCAATAATGTGGTTCGCCCATGATATCCTTTGGTGTGTACAGCGCACACCAAGCTGTCTGAGGCTCCATTTCCAACCTCAACAGTTATCCTAATCTGTTAGGAGTTACAAGTGGTACAAACCACTCTGTACGTGTAAACCCTGCTGCACCATCCCCTTGTTAAGCATTCGACGGTATCGGTCTCGGATACGTCAATCAACAGAACTTCTGAGAAGACCGCCAAGTTCCCGAGAGAAATCCGGAGTTCATTTCGGCAATGGACTCTCCTTTAACTCCCACGTCTCCGTCCGCTTCCTGCGGCCGCGCAGTTTCCTTACCTGCCGCCTCTGCAGCAGGAACAACGACCTCAGCAGTGCCAACTCAGCACCAAGCTGCCTCCAGCGGGTCTGAGCCAGAGAAGCCTCTTCTGTCACCAAGTACCATGCTCTCTCCATAAGGAGAAGCATGAGAAGAAGAAGAAGTCTTCCTTCCTCTCTAGCAGAGATTAAGAATCCTGCTGTCCCTCTCAAAGTTAACTCTTGAGAGGACTAGCGAAGACATCTTCGACTATGACGATGGATGTCGAGGAGGGGGAGGTTGATGTCAAGGCTCCTGCCCCTTGTCTTAGTCCGAAGACACGTCAGACTCCACCTGTGGGATTTCGACGACCTTCGTGATGAGGCCTCGGACGCTTCATAAGCTCGAAGCGTCCGCGCAGTGATGATGAAGCGTCCCCCATGTTGAGGGCGTTCCGACTGCCCCGCGCACTGATCCGCCAGTGCGCACACCATGGATGCCTACTGAGGCTGAAATTCATGACCGGTTCGGTGCTAGTTCACCACCGAACCCGATACTTCGGTTTTGTAACGGCATGCAACAGTATCAACGACGACGACGTCGCCGTTAAGCGTTTGTCTCTTGAGTCTGAGACTCAAAGCACGCGACTACTATATCGGGCTCCTTCCACGAGCTCCGATACTATGCAGCGAAGAAGACTTCGCGCAAGAGCAAAGTGCCAGAGTGGCAGGCACTTTGTCAGTCGTGGGAATTGCCTTTGTGTTGATAACTTCCAACAAAGACCCGAAGGCGTATCGTGAGCGCGTTGCTGCAGCTCACCGATCGCTGCTACACTTTACACCCACTCGTGGTAAGCGTTAACGGCCTCCAATGCGATCTGTCCATGGAAGCGGGGGATCCCCTGTGCCGTTCCCTTTGGCACACTCTCGCCCGTGTTGCCAACCCTTGGCAACACGCCTCTCACTGAAAGTGATCTCCTGGGGTACACGCTTGTCCGTGTACTCGATCACATTAAGGGAGCTTCGTGGTCGTCTCGAGCCACGCGCGGGAGCTCCGAGTGCTGGTGGTTGGGGACCGCGCAGCACTCCTCGTGCTGGGCCTTTACTTCCTGCAAGTTATGGTGGGCTTCGTACGCCCTCATTATTTCCGGAACGTCCTCCATCAGGACGTTCCGCGGATCCTATGTATCTCGATGGGGAGGAAACTCTCCAACGAATACGAAAAACGAACTCCCTTTGAGAGTTCGTTCTCTTTATGAGCCACGCACATCCGCTCGCACAATCCAGCGGATCGCTCCACGCGCGTCGCGCAACGGCGGCGGAGGGGTGGAACATTCCCTCCGCATGGTCAACGCTATGATTACGACGATCGTGCCCTGCACGATCGAGTTGCTGCGCTGGAGCAGACACAGAGCGCTGAGATAGCTGCCTCCTGAAGCAGGAGGTTCAAGGTCAGTCCTCCAAAGTGCTGAGGTCTGCGAGGCAGCTCAGACTGTTCCTCTCGAACCTCTCGTCCGACCTTGGGACGAGATTGAACCGGTTGATCGACCGTGTCGACTTGGTTTCTGCTGAGAAGGCCTTCCAGGCCTCTCGCATCTTCCTCTTCAGTCGGACTACCAACCCTAGGTAGTCCGTGCTGCACGTACGGCTTTCAACCGCCCGACGTAGAAGGTCGGGTGGAGCCTCATGCTGGACGCGGTATGTCCAGCCGGTACGCGTTGCCGTGCCGCTCAAGTACTTTGAACGGCCCAATGAATCTTGGAGCAAGCTTCGCTTGTCCAAAAGTCAGACACTGCATGTTCAGGGTAGGTTTTGTGTAGCTAACAAAACCAATGAACCCTTTTCGAATTCATTTGTGTTGCCTCTACCAACAGTGATCAGCGTTCAGCTTCTGTCGATCGACAGAAGCTGCGGATAGCATCCTGACAAACCGTACGACGGCTTGTCTTCGCTGGACAAAAAGTCTAGCGCACTCGAACTGACTCCCATCTGCTTGTCGCCTTTGTCAGCAGCAGGCCCTGCCTGCTCGCTATCATCTCTATGTCTGTGCCTCGGCACAGACATCGCGCGCCCGTTCCTACTAGGAACGAGACGTCGCACGTGCTCACCGCAGCTGATAGTGTGCTGCTATCAGTTGCAATTCTGCGTGTTGTTCGGACGCAACTGTAGATCCTCCCCCACTTAAGGAGGAAACTACAATTTCCCACCGAGGCGATGCTCGGCAATCGTGGATGCCTGGGCATGGCATTCATACGTAGAACGGTGTATGCCCTGTCGAGGCATGCACCGAGTTGTTGATGGCAAACTCTGCCATCGGCAAGCAGTCGCTCCAGTGCGGGAACGAGTGAGCGTAGCTCTTCAACGTGTCACCCAGTGGCCACGGTTGATTAACGTTCGGTTCTGTCCGTCCGTCTGCAGGATCCACAGTCGACATTGACAATCGTGAACCGCAAGAAGTGTAAACACTTCTTGCGTAGAACCGCGCTGTGAAGCGTGGATCACGGTCCGACACAATGTCGAGCTGGCATGCCATGGAAGCGTGGATCACGGTCCGACACAATGTCGAGCGGCATGCCATGACACCATGTCAATAAAACAGTCGCGCAGTCTGCGCGGCTGTAACAGTAGCTGGGACGGGCAGCAAAGATGAACCCATCTTGCTGAATCTGTCCACAACGACAACGATGCCCGTCCTCCGCTTGCTGTCAGGCGGAAGACTGGAAGACAGGAAGTCCATGGACATGGATTCACCAACACTCCTTGACGGGGTCGGAAGTGACTGAAGAGGAGAGCCTGCGAGAACCGGCGCAGGGCTTCACGCGGGTTGGATAAACCCTTTCGCAAGCACGTACGTACTTGCGCACCCACTTGTACTGGTGGGTGCCGCGTGAGAAGCGGAGTGTATGTCTTCTCACGACCCGGATGCCATGCCGTGGGGGCATCGTGGATACTTCGGAACATGATCCTTCAACCGGAGGTCATGATCATTCGGAACAACAATGCGATCCGCATTGTCGTCTCACTGCACTGTACAACAGTGCAGGCCTTCGTGTACACGATGAGGCGGTGGAAACACGAGCTCGAAGATGAGGGGTTAGCTTCCGACGTGCCACGTCGGAAGGTGCCGCGTGAGGAACTCCAGCAGCCCCTTCGCGTTTGCATCCCCTTGCATTGCACGCAACTTTCACGTCGTCAATCAACGTTGACGACGGCACACTTGTTCTCTCCACGACGTGCCAACGCAGTTGGCGTCGACCGTCTCCGCATAGTCAGGTCGACAGAGATAACGCGTCGGCTACTACATTGAGTCTTCCGGGTTTGTACTCTTCCGGAAGTTGTACTCCGCGAAGATGGACTACCATCTCGCCATACGTTGCGAGATGTGCGGCGACTTTAATCGCCGTATCAGCAATGATGCGTGGTCTGTATAGACCACGAAACGGTCTACTCCCAAGTAGATACACTTTGCTTGAACTTTGCGAGTGCATACTTCATGCGCAAGGAGCCCTTGTCATGTACGGGGATAGTTACGTCTTCAGCTGGCTTCAGCTGACGCGATTGATAGTAGACTTACACGATCACACACCCTTCGTGATCGTGTTGCATCAATGCACATCCGATTGCAAAGCCCAAGATACTGCCTCCTACAGTTCCTTCACATTGGATGGCGGCGCAATGGGCATAATAATAATACACATTACAGCCGATTGATCACTCTGACCTTCTCTTCTGGTCAGGGGCGCACGCACGTTGCTTTCCCCACGAGACACCTCCCAACACGGGTAGTCTTCCGCCTCGCCCCGGAAGATGTTACAACTTATGTTTCCTTGCATAAGCTTCTAGCAGCTTCCCGGAGATGCACCTTGTGCATCTCAATTCGTCTTCCCCGTTCACATAGCCCGGCTGTGGACGAACACGTCGTCAAAGCTTAGCTCGGTGCGAAGTCGCGCACTGAGCGCAACAGGGATGTGTCGCGTGCATCTATTGAACGTCCGCAGGGGCGTTCTTAAGCCCCTTTCTGTGGCATGACGGAGTCACTCCCAAAGCATACCGGATTGAGTGCTTTACTGCTGTGAGAGAGAGGGATGTAAACCTCTCCCACGCATGAGGATTTCGGGTGTATGAATCCATCACGCAGGTGATCTAGCAGCACTTCTTGAAGATAAGTGCCAAGCGCCATCGAATCGATGATAACATCTTTTTCGCGGTATCGAAGCGTCTGCGCCGGTATCGTCGCATCGTTCAGCTTGTTTTGACGCATGAACGAAACGCCAGCCGCCCTGTGGTTTCTTAACACAGAACGTGTGGAGCACTGTGCGGGGACTTTGATTCCCGCACTTGACTCTGCAAGACATTGAATTTTTTAGACTTTCAAAAGAAGTCGTCGATCGCTTCGTACATTTTGGTTCCACGCGGCAGTGCGCTACCGCCGCGTAACACAGTACATCGTGCCCGGCACGAGATCAATCTCGTGCTGTGGCCGGCCCTTGTCCTTCGGAAGCTCCGGAAGGAATCTCATCCGGGAGTACATCCTTGTACTCCCGGGCAGAATCTCGTATAGGGACTCGACCTCAACGAGTCCCAATCCTGCTCCTCGAAGCGCTGTTTAGTCTTCGCACTGAGGGAGTCATCACCTCAGTGATCCCATCGACGACGAGCTGTTTCAGCTCTTCGCTTCGCGATCCACTCTTCCTCGATATCTCGAGAGAATGCAAATTTGTTCGATGCGTCCATCGTACAAGTCTCGCAAGCATGAAGCGCTTTCCAACTCATCGTTGGAAGTGCGGTCAACGCCGACGCACTCGTCGGCGGATTCTCCAACCGCATCAGTTCCGGTACTGTAACTCAGTACTCAGGTACGTGTCGTAAGACGTTCAACGTCTCGACACTCGGTGTCTGCCCTGCAGATACACCCTCTCAGTCACGGACTGAGACTCACCACAGCTCACTGGAGCTGGTGCCGCGCGCCTCTGGATACTGTACCGCAGTATCAGTTCGTGTCCAAGACGTTCAACGCCTTGACACTTCCGGCGTCCTGCACTGCAGACACACCCTCCACAGTCACGGACTGGGACTCGCAAAGCTCCCTGAGCTTGCGCCGCGAAGGTTCGCTGCCATGGAGCTCAGCTCCAGGCGCTCCACGTCCAAGGCATCCCACCTTGACGGGACTTTATCGCCATCGTCAGCGGATTCCTTCCGCTGACTCCGCACACATTCAAGCACTGCTTGTGTGCCGCTCATCGCGTGCAGCACCCGCTGCACGTGAGCATATCGCGAGAGTTTTTTCGGTGCTGGACGTTTGCAAATCGCCAGCACCTCCTGCCGCGCACTCAGTTCCCTGAACCGCTGCGCCTCCATCCGCTCCTACCGGATGAAGCAACCGCATCGTCGACTCCCGGAGTCGACGTGCCTCGCTAGCTTCCTGCGCCAGCGAGTGATCGCTTGTACACATATCGTCAGCCTCCGTGAGCTGACGCACGATCGCTAGTTCCCAGAATCTAGCAAGCGAACGTCTTCGCCTGTACACGCATCATCAGCTCCCGGAGCTGATGCGAACGATCGCCAGTTCCCAGCGAATCTAGCAGCGACGCGTAAAGCAGCGGGCAAGTCAGGCTCCCAGAGCTGACGCACGCCTTCGGTTCCTCGAATTTTTATTTGTATTTCCCGTCAACTCCCAGAGTTAACGCGACGTCGTCGGTGCGACCCTTGAAGTACCTCTGCAAGGATACCGGTATGTTACCTTCTTCTCAGGTGAATGCGATTCACCTGGACCATCACTATGTGCACAAAACATCATTCAGATGTTTACGTTGGTCAGGTGATTCACATTCATCTGAGCATCACTCATGTGACCGCGACCCTTCGGCCTGTAGATTTCTGAGTCGACACATTTTCTCACCAACGACTCCCGGAGTCGTTGATGGTCGCCGGCGGCGATCGGAGGCAGCGGCGGCCGCTGCTGCCTCAACTGGGGATTCACATGCACCGGCCGGTGCATGTGCAGCACTGACAGGGAACATCGCCTCTTTGTCGCGCATGTGTTGTTGGAAGCGTACGAGCGTACGCTTCTCCCAGTTGATCACCGGGTCATACCGTGCAAGCCACGGCATGCCTAATACCAAAGTCGAACTTATCGTTCAGATCCAAGACGATAAGGTCTTCTACAAAACGTCCTTCGTTCTGTAAGAGAAGCGCACACGGACTACGCGCTTCTCAGTCCTCACGGTGGCACCTTGTTGCCAACTGCACCTCCAACACGCCGCGAGGGCGTGTCGGTCTCTTCGAAGTCAAGCCTTTCGGAAGACTTCCCTGTCGAACAAAGTCGTTCGACGCGCCCGAGTCTGACTAGGGCACGAAGAGAGTTCACTCTTCGACATCACGTTCAGGATGACGCGTCTGGCTTTGTCATCTTGCATCCCGCAGCGAGAAACCTTCTCGCTGGGGGGCAGCAGTTTTTTCAACGTCGCGCGTGTCCGAGTTCGACACGCGAGATTGCATTACCAGTAGGGGACGCCCCGCGCCTACTGGTCCTTGGCGTTTTTTGAACGCCTGCCCGCTGTGCACTTGCGTGGTAGGTGACCGCGATGTTACCACACAGGTAACATCGAACCTTGATCGTTCTTACGCCGTTGTTGACCAGCAGTCGTAGTACTCCGGAGAGGTCCATAGGTTCTGGACCTCCCGTCTGAGAGGGGGAAACAGGACGCGCCGGCTTCGGCGGGGCTGTTCCGCATGGGAGTTTAGCTTGACGCTGGCTAAACTCCTCTTGCATCGCAAGGCTGATCGCTTCTTCGAGAGTATTCGGATACTCTCGAAAGAGATATGTTTTGACCGGACCATCTCTTAGTCCCTTCATGAACGTGACGACCTTGGTGGCCTCGTGCCGATCGGGCGGTTGGCTACTATGTTCGATACCAAGCATCGAGCACGCTGGGCAAAGGTGTGAACATCATCCCTTGCCCTGTTGCAGATCGAGAAACTCTGCCTCGATCTGAACTCGTTCTTCGGAGGCTCAGGGGACCATTATCCTCCATACCTTAAAGTCCTCATAGTAGAGGAAAATCCGCGCGTCACAGTCATCAATTCGATAGGTCCACCTTGAGCTTCTGACGGAACCTGAGACGTAACATCAGGTACGAACTTATTCTTGAGAGTGCAGCACCGCAGCCTGCACGGCTCTCATGATGTCAACATGCTAACATCCGCCAGCTTCTCTAAAACGTAGCGTAGCCAGGTTCCTGGAGGAGGACGTGTCCTTTTCACGGCAAAAACCATAACAGGCACAGTACTACATTCACCAGCACAGTAAAATCCACTAGCCTCCACGTACAAAGAGAGACCGCCACTACATACATACGCGCCACAACCACTTCAATCTACTGGTCTCACGACAATGTATTTATTCAATCATATTCATCGCAAAAACCAGTTTTATCCAATAGGATCTAGTGCAATTCTGACAAAGTACTGCTGGCTCACTCTGCAATACGCACCCCCTCCTCGCCATCCAGTTCCTCCCCAATGCCTTGGCCGCCTCCTGACCACCTCACCCCAAGCATGCCTCGCTCGGGACGCCGACATACTGCTGGACTCGCTCAAAGCGATTCTCCATTGCATGGAGTGACGTTGGCCAGTGCAATGTTCGCGCTGATGCTGCTACGCACGCGATGCGGACGCAGCTGCTACGCTGTAGGTGCGAAGCGTGCCTCTGCGGCAGTATCGTCAGGCTTAAGCACCGTGCCCATGGCGTGGGCGCGTCCGTTCGTGCCAGAGAGCACGATGTGGCCGTGGACGAGCTCTTCTCGCATCGCGTTACACCACGTGCGAGCATTCACGCCAGGCCTCGCCTAACGCCTACCATGAAGGAACTCGCCCGAGACTGGGCCACGCAGGGTCTACGCCCTGTTCGTATTTGGAGAGCGCTAATTCAGCGCTTTGCCTCGATGAGGAAACAGCTCCACCGCTCTCTGCTGTCCAGCGTTTTGTTTACCACCATGTTACGACAACGCTGGGCGGCAGTGACCGCATTGGGGCGCTTATTCCGCCTGGAAGCTTACTGTGAAAACGGGTTTACAGGCGCTGAAGAAGACAATGCAGCTTTCACGTTTATGTATGGAACGGATAGCGATGGCAGACCAGTTGTCGGAAATGGGAGAGCGATGCTCACCCTTTTGTGGTTAAATCACGAAAAAGCTGCTCCGTCAAGCTGACTCGTGATCCTGTTTTTCTCTATTTTGCAATGTGGACGCCACGTACAAGCTCACCCAGACTGGGTACCAAGCCATAGTAATTGGGATTTCGGATCGTGCAAGAAAGTTTCATCCTCTTGCAATTTTTATTGTGTCCCAGCAGCAGCAGCCCCATTACGCTGAGGTTCTGTCAATGCTGTCAAAAGTGTTTTTTGAAGTGACTGGAAGGTTGTTTCGCGTTCATTTCGCAATGGGAAATGCTGATAGCGCGCAATGGAATGCGCTTAATGAAAGTTTTGGAGGAGACAGCAGCCCGTATAAGTTTTTGATGTGCTACTTTCATGTGGCTAAGAAGATCTACGAGAAAACACGGGCTTTCGACACCAGCATCGCAGCAATGATAATGCGCGACGTTCACGAAATGCACTTTTCCAGATCTGATTTGGAGTTTCAAGAGCGCAAGGATGAGATTCTTCAAAAATGGGAAGGATACACTCAGCTAGATCGGTTCGTTAGCTACTTCAGAACGGTGTGGTTAAACGATCGTGTGTGGCGATGGCAATGTTATCATACGGGCTGGGCGGCTATGCTCACCAATGCATCCCCTGTGAGACGTACAACGCCGCTATTAAGCGTGACGTCACGCTAAGGCGCAAGCTGACGCTTGGCGCCCTCATTGAGCAGCTTCTCGTCCTGTGCCGAGGTGAAAGTGTGCGTGCTCAAAGTGCCTTTGCTTTGGCGCCCGGAGTTGATGAGCGCATGGTTAGGCACGCCAGCGCTATGGCTCGAGCTGGCTTGTTTCGCGAGTATGTAAAGACCGAGCGCAAATACCATCGTACTTCTGCTCGGTTCGAACTCGGAATGTGCGAATCATATCGTTTTACGTTCAAGCATCTCCGGCAATCCACGTGTTTAACGTCAACGAGCGCCGCCTTCGAGAAGACCTACCCAGTCTCCGCTCTGATTGGAGCCGAAAGCACGCGAATGGAGCTGTTAGGGATGCCAGCTGGCTGGGCAGTAGATATCGAGTCCGTGTCGCCTGTGGTCGAAGCAGGCTTCCTGTGTGCACTTACTGTATGCTCTTGGAACTGTAGGAGGTGTTGACGCTGCTGGTCGAGATACGCCAGTCTATCGGGGGAGCAACAAGCGGAAATTGTGCAAAGTGATTCGGCCAAGTTTTAGTGCCACGAGCAGTCGGGCCTGCATTGTCAGTAGAATAGATTAACGTGCTGTAAATAAAACACTTTCTGAAAATGACAGCAGTTCAACTGACCTTTGAGCCTACATAAACAGCAACGCGCATGAGTCGCGAACCAAACCAGCATCGTGAGCCTGAACTCAGATAGCATGTACAAGCGCGAGCGGTGCAGCGCGCACGAGTCTCTCGCCGACCCTCCACAGCGCCAACCTCACCACGGGTAATCCCTACGCTCCCTAGGGCTCCTGCAGTAGCCGTCACTGCCCTAGAGCTCCAGCAGCGCCTATCGTCGTTCTGCATAGCGTCAAACCGTCAAATAGCGTGAAACAGGGGGAGGGGAGGGATGAAGTCAGGATCTGTCGTGCTCGACGTGCGCTGGCAAACTGTCTCTTGCACTGTGTGCATGAAGGTTTTGCTGTGCTTAACGCTACATCTTGGTGTGTTGCGTATTTTGTCGTTCCTGAGCAACTTACGTTTCACACAACCCTTAACCGTGGCCACCACGTTCTCATACGTCTCTAGTGGTCGTGCAGCGGTGACGTGTCTTCTACGTAGCGTTCCTCCCACTCACGTAGCCACTCTATCAGAGCACCATGGTCCCAGCTGGACAATTCGGGTGCACGAATCACTTCATAGATAGGCTGGGGGAGCGACATCTCCACATCACCATCCGAGTCTACCGTCATAGTCGAATCCTAAGTCGAACTTATTCAGTTCGCACTTATGCGTTTTCACAGGTCGTATTTAGTAGATCTTGGAAGAAACTTTCGGACCGGAGAGTCTTCGACTTCCGGAAACTTATTAAGCTTCAGAAAGCGCAAAGCTAGCTTTGTCGCGAAACCCGGGGTGATCCTTAGAAGTAAAGTTTTTTAATGAACATGCATTGTGCCTTGCACGCGTTGTGGTTAAACCACAGGCTAATTCGTTGTTTTAGCAAATCTCGAAGATGGCTCCAACGTTGAGTTAAAGCGAGCCATCTTCGAATAAACATTGAATAACTGCCTCCAAAGTGAAGAGTTAGGTTATTTTGAGGCCGATTTTCGTTGAATGGCTGTAGTAAAAGCGTCAAACTCCACGTCTAGAAATACTCTAACACTCTCCTTTAGTCAGAGTTTACAATTTCAATTGACATGCGTTGGCGGTCTATCGTTCTAACGTACCTCTACGGAGGCATGGGACTTCAGCGGCTGTAGCGTCAGTGATAGGAGTTTTGCCACGGTCAATTTCGCGATGGGGTTCGGTCTTCAGGCGCTGTGGAAACGTCATGCTTAAAAACAAAACGTGCAAATAAATGAAAGACACGGTGGCCTCTTCAATGCATCAAGTTTGTCAAAGGGTTTGTGGAGGAACACTCTGCTTCTATATCGAGGAACTCCAAGAAGCTCTTAAGACGTAACTCCAACGTTTCGACTCCGGCAAATAACATGCAGAGCTTTATGATTTGACCCTGGTCTCACGCGTAAAAGTTCTAACTAAGAGAGCAAGGGAGAGTGTTCTGGCTCGTTGGCGATTTTGGCTCGAAGAACAACGTGTCCATCCTGAGGCATGAAAGTAAATATAATCGGTGCCCCATGAATGGACCTGCTGTTTGTGTATGGCCGCCCAAACTTCACCGTTAAATGAACCTGCAACCTCGTCAGGCAAAGGAAGAGACATCGTAATAGCGCTTTACAAAATCACTCCTCGCAGCACGCGTTAGTGCACCTTCCTACTAAAAACGTATGATACGTACCACAAGGGTGGTAAGAATCTTGTTAGATTTTAAATGCGGTAATTCGTTGCTAGCGTCTAAAAACACATTTTTTAACGTTGTGTTACGTCCCTTTGTGGGATAAACTTCTAGGACGGAATGTTGATTCTAGAGGCGCTATTCGTATGCCAAAACTCTTGTAAAGCACAATAAAACTAACGAGCAAACTTGAACAACTAGCTACTTTAGACCTGCGTGCCCCAGGTCTTTCCCGCTTCATGCAGTCGTGAAACGCGTGCCTTTGCCCACTACAGCCTTGCCTGCCATGTGCACCAAGTCCAGTAGAACATCAGTCATGAAATTGTTGCCCTCCATTCGCTTCAAGGCGTGTGCCAGCCCCCATCGCTGTAGCGTCTCTGAGCCTACGCCCACTCCTCGCTCACGCTCCGTGGTGACCACAGCTTGACCTTCCAGGCGTAATCCAGCGACAAGTTTGCATTTTAAGCACGATGACGACCTCGTGTTGGTTTTCAGTGTCAGCGATACGGCAACAACTGTGGATTCTATGCTTTTGAAATACAAACTTCGCCTAAATGTAGACAACATTACAGGACCCTCCCTAACACACACATACGTACTCATGAAGTACAGCTAAATGCCAGATCTAATCATGCAGCACCTGGAAACAACAGAAATTGGGTGCCTTCCAAAACCTCGTTTTGGTATATATCTATGTGGTATTACAACGACGCACTATCACTTAGAAGGTGAGCTTCAAGTGTCAGTTCTGCGTCGTCCCACAGCCCATAGCCGCTATTTCGTGTAAAATGCATCAAACCCTGCTAGTAAGCAGCGTTTGCCGTGAAGTAACCTTGATAAATCACGAATCACCTTCTCGCGTTGTCGGGTGATTGGAGCTCTTTGCCAACATCTCACTGACATCCGTGGGATTTTGCTTCCCAACCAGCCACATCTTGAACTGTGACTTCTGCAACCTCGAGAGAAATTGCTTAGTGGTTTCCGTCTTGGGCACTCTCCTCTTCGAACTCGCAAGCATTGCTGCCAACTTCTGCCGTGCCAAAACGCTTCTCCAACTCTACAATAGCAGAAAAACTCGTTCGATCGTCGCATGTAGCTGCATAGTTTCCGCGACATAAGCAACCCAGGTTTTCAACGGGGCTGCGGAAGATCTTATGCCCCATTTTGTTCAGTTTGAGGATGCTGAACTCTTCATCCGACTCCTGTCCGTTCATGTGCCACACGTTTAATCAGTAACTTCTGTAGCGATTTCCTTGGTGGAATTCTGTGGGGTGCGGACTAATCTCGAGCATTGGAAGCCCGAAATCGAGTACACACACCGGTTACCGACAATACCGCTAGCGCCGGCCGAAACCCGAGTCTGCATCGGTAGAATTCCAAGCACAATGGCAGAATTCCGGGAGTACAAAAATTGGCGGGAAAAAGTACAAGGGAAACTCTGGCAGAATGGCGAGTGTAGGGTCGCTAAGAACGGAAAATTCTATGGAGCCTGAGGTTACGGAGCTCTGAGGTACCAAAAATCATATGTGTCGACCAAAATAAAAATAGTAAAACACAAAATTTTATTTTATCTCAAATGAATTAACTCCGACAGTAATTGGCACAAAGAGTTTATTTAATTTAGGCAACCAGAGTGAATTACTGTTAGCATTTCGCTGCTGTAAGTGAACTCAATTAATACGTATCTTGCTGGGTAGTACGAAGAATACTTTTGAAGTATCGGATTGTTTTCTTGATAGGTGAGCAGGGGCCGAAGAACTGTGAACTGTGCATATCATGCAAATTGTGTAGAGCTGTCGACTTCGCGGTGTCGACTCAGATGACGTCCTGACGTCCTGTCATCGAGCGACGTCGATCTGCCAACCCGTCGACAGCCATCATTCTGTCACTATTTTGATTTAAAGAATAATCGTGCGGAAGCAGTTTGATTACACAACGGTCTAGTGAGTTCACGGATCCCATTAGAGCGGGAGGGGAGTAATGAACGGCAAAATGTACGCGCAGAGTCTAATACTCACCTGCGTCGTCATCTGGCGGTATACAATAAAGCGAAGATGGCTCAGATAAGCCACCCACGCCCTCAATGACTTGGAAATCGTCGTGGTGGAGGCTGTGGTTGATGGGGTTACCGTCACCACGAATGCGTTCGCCGTGTTCAGTGACAGGAAAGTGGATGCATTTGCCATTCGCCCAACGATTTGCCGTATGCTGTGAAGGTTAAGAACAAGAAGTAGATCTTCTGCTTGGACCTCGGTGTCAGCATGATCAACAAGGTTGTTCAGGTAGTGTGGGCTGGCAATTAGTTAATGATAATGTCGATTCCGCTGACAGTTGCTGTATTGTTATGGATGGTACTGAGCAATGAGATGTTGTAATGGGGATGTTACACGAATGTTTCTCGTTGGTGTGTGACACACGTGGATACATTTATGTGGGTATACAATGATGTGTGACACTCCATGGAGTTGGCATTTATGTGGGTACATAATGGTGTGGCACACACGAGTAGATACGTAGATGGCCTCAGAGCCTCACGTTGCATTTTGATTAGGATTTAGTATGCTAGATACTAAATCCGTT